>LR990945.1:7376764-8692778 GCA_905163415.1 Noctua fimbriata
GCATAGAGTAAAGTAATATAACGGGTATAGAGAGCCCTCTCGCAGAAATTTTTGAAGACCGCTAATGTCAATTGATCGTATAAACAGCGCCATCTATTATCGCCATCCACAAACTTGTGATATATATAGCTATAAATACTCTGCCTATGGATTAGTACCTACTGCTTGCACTTTAAGGTGGAAGCGCCAGGGTAGCCCGCGAAATTCAAATTTTCTTACGTTTTTTGCTGTTTGCAGGTCAGTTTCAGGTTGCATGTTGATGAAAAATGAGTCGCATACAACCTGACTGACCTGCAAATTGATAAAAATGTGAGAAAATTTGTATTTTGCTGCCTACCCTGGCGCTTCCACCCTTATTAGTCTACTTGTTTTCAAGTTGACAAAATTTTACCTACTTCATTTTTGTTTTTTTCTTTATTAACAAAATCATAGTAAAACTTTATCAAATTAAAGACAAGCAAATTAGTAAGGAAGCATCAATTTTAAAAGGTACACAGTGGATACATAAAAAAAAACTTTCCTTTTACAAAATTACTTATTTATTTGACTTATGTTTATTTTTATAAGCTTGCGCTCCTGTTTTAATTTCATCCTCACCATGGTATGTGATTTTTCCAGACAAAATCCGGTTAATTGAACGACACCAACTATATATAAGCATGTGTCTATTGTATTGTATTGTCTTCAAAATATTTTATTAATATTTTTTTATGTGTTTCACAACTGAATGGAAAATCAACAAATATGTCAGTAAAAAAATTTATTCTATTTTTTATTTTTTTTTATTGGAGCATCTTTTTTTAGAATGTCTGTCACTAAATTTTGAATTTGGACAAAACATTTTTCCATATCTTTTGATGGGTATATTAAAGATTTTTTACCTTTTGATATTCCTTGGCCCCTATATATTCATTTCATTTGCTTTTAGGATCGCCATACATATCTTTTTTACAAATTTTGCAGCTTTTTGATACATTTTTAATGCATTTTCCCAGAACCCACCCACACACGTAATTGCCCTGACCAGCATCATTAACATTTGTATTTAAATTGATGAAAGGCACCACAATTTTGTCTTCTATGCTTTCAGAAAATTGTGGTGTCTCCTCATCAATGGGACTGGGAATATCAGAAGTTGAAGAAATATTTTCTCTTACAAAAAAATTGAGATTCTGCAAGCAGCCATCATCATCTTTTTCGCAGTTTGCATGCAGAGAATGGGGGCGAGTTAAAATTATTAATTAAGAGGGACTTAAAGGCCCGTTCAAATGCAACCGTGTCTGGTGCCATATTCCTCGCCCCATAACTTCTGATATTCCCAAAGAAATTCTCTAGTGGGTCCTGGGTGAAATTACGTGTTAGCATAGCATCAAATGAATATGATTGGGACAACAATATCCATAATTGTTGCATTCCTTCAATTGTATGTATGAAGTTTTTTATAGATGGTATAGCTTTCGTTTCAATTACACGGATTTTGTTATTTTTGTCTTTAATTTTCTTAATAAATGTTACAGTTTTTAAAACTTTTATAGCATTCCTCCACAAATCATGGTGTGAACTACTTCGTCGTACACAACCTTTATATGTTTTGCCATCAGGCACATGAAAAGTATTAGAATTTAATTAATCAAAAAGATTGTCCATTAGTTTAGTAAATTTTACCAAATTTTGGCATTCTCTCGAAATGTCTTCTCTTGCCACGAGATGTCCTGCAGTTGCTGCTAATTTGACTGAAAATTTGGGCTGCTGATTTCACTTTAATTTTTCTTATTTTGTTGACATAGATGTGCTCATCTGTGAGTCTCAGCAGGCATTTCACCTCTCCATACGATTTATCAGCTTCATAAGTTTGCTTATAGTATTCCCATTTAACAGTCTTTTCGCACTTCTCTTCAAAATAATAATATTTTAAATCTTTTGTAAGTAAATTGTTGCGAACTCCTTTTAATAAATGTGGAACATCAAATAGAGGAATTACTTTTGTTTTCCCTATTTCAATTATTTCAGTCTTCCATTCCTTTCCCGCTTTTAAATATTTTATTTTTGTATCTTCTACCAACTCATTTATCACACTCACATTGTCTGTGCTTTGATCACAGACAGTATATATGACCTTTAATCCCGTACTACGTACATACTTTACGACTTTTTGCAGCATTTCTTTCAATTGAGCCTTATTCATGGAGTTGGTGAAATAATATGCGACGGGTTGCTTGAATTTCTTTCTTAATCCCATGAACACCAACACATGGTCTGCAATTTTTTTGCCATCCAGTGTGAACCCCCGAAGCTGGTCTTTTGCAGCGTTATAGTGGATTTGAGGGGAAATCGACATTTCGTCGAAAATTAGCTGCATAACCGGTCTTCTGGACATAACTCCTTGACGGTATTTTTAATTTTTATATGAATACATTTATTCAGCCCTGACAATTAGACAATCATTACCAAATCAATAATTCACTGTGTTGCTATTGTAATTATTACGCAACTTGTAATTTACACAAATATTTGAAAATAATTATAGTACGAGTTAAATAAATTGATTAGGTGATAAAAATATATTTAACAAATAATATTTTCTTTCACAAATTATATTTGAATCAATAGTGTCGCCATCTATGGTATCCTAAAGTAACTAATTGTTTTGGATGGCGATAACAGATGTCGCATTTTGAAAAAAAATACCTCAAATCTATCAATGTATGGAACTGTCCTACCCCTGCGCGCACGGTTTAGTGAAGCGAGTGCAGCGCCCGCGATCGGATGTGTGTTTTCATGTATTGCAGCTACAATATAATTTCATGTTATCTAATTTTATATGGTTTAATGACCATTTTCTATAATGCAACTATTACATAAAGCCTGAAAATCAAAATTTTTTTCCTAAAAAATGGAAAAATAAAAGGTCAAAATCTCTTTGCAAATAATAAGGTATATATTTGTAAATAATACGTAGCCGTGAGGCACACAGCACATGTATTTTCTCTTTTTTTTAATTTTAATTTGTCATTTATTTTTTATTTTGTTTCTTTTTTTTTTCTTTATTCTGTGTGCTTGATGAACTGACGTCAAATAAACTTTATTCTTTCTTTATTTCTTTCTTATACGTAGTACATACTCGTAGGTTCTTAATGGCATTACATGGCTCAAATCCCAAAAACAGCGTATGTTCAAAGAAATTTGTTGATGAATCCCTTGGTGCGTTTTCCGTGTAAAATAAGTATGTTATAGTTAAGTTCATCACAAATAAATTGTATTGTTTAAAATTTTAATAAACCTTCTCATTTTTTTTTGGTTTCAACCTTAATTGTAAATTATCTCTGTAACGGCTGAATAGATCGGTATGAATTTTGTAATAACAAATACGTAATGATATAATTAACAATCTGTATTGTTTTTTTCAGTTATTTCTTTTAACATTTTTAAATAATAAATAAAAACCGAAATTTTGCGAAATGTGCAGGGCAAATCAACAAAAACCAGTACAGTGATCAAATCATCAAGGTCATCGAGCAATGTAATGCCCTTAAACAGTGATAATAAATATACCCAACCATGTGTGACCCTAGAGGCTATCATATAGTTATTACGAATTAAAACGTGGATCAACTGTTGCCCTATTGATCTAATGGTCTTATCAACATCTGAGTTAAAGGGTATTTTATAATAAACTGAGAGGAGAGGGGTTCTTAATTAAACAGCAAACAATAAATAGTTAACATCAAAGTTGCTAGTATTGGAAAAAAATTATAGGTGCAACATTGCAACATGCAACATTGTGCATTAGAAAGTTATATATTTCTTTTAGATATTCTTAAAATTTTAGCATTTTTAGAAAATAAAAGGTTTTTTATTTATTTATAGAATAAACTTAGAACTCCAAAGCAGATAAGTAACCATAGAAAAAGTAATTACCTCTACGTATAATTAGGCGTATCACACGCGATTGTAGTATCACGGTTTTTAACGCGTTTGTAGTAATTTCGCTTCTAAATCCCCTCTTACCAAAGTCCAAAATGGGTGACCACCCATAACATATCGAGTTTCCTCCGTGCCTCGGAAAGCACGTTAATCCGTTGGTCCCGGCTGTCATTTGTAGATCTTAGTCGTAGTCAGTGGCCCGAAAGTCTGACAACTAGTCTTACCAACGGGTATCGTTTTACTCAGTACTAACTGGGTTGTGGAGATCAGATAGGCAATCGGTCCATTTAAAATACTGGCATTCAGCTGCATCCGATTAGACTGGAAGCCGACCCTAACATAGTTGAGAAAAGGCTAAGCAGATGATGACATGTGCGGAGTTTCACTACCCAATTTAACTTGACCCTGTATACAATGAGATACTCACAGATGTGACCGACATTACTCCTTTTTTTTTATAGTCAGCCGATCAGTCAGCCTAGCCAGTTTTCATCAATGAAGGTTTTATACAATTTCTGAATACTATTTTTGTCCACAGTTGGAGCTGTCATTCTTCAACTCAGATGACATCGACGAGCTCATCGATATGGCGATGGAACCTCCTACATTACCAGCGTTCAGATGATGAGAATCTGAACTAGAATAATAGATTTAGTTTTACATACAAGTACAACCTGCTTTAAAATAAAAGCTTAAAAGTCAGACTTTTGGCCAAAATTATTGGGAAATGAACTGAGATATTCTATCTGAAATGGTCTTCAAAACTTTGGCTGGTGTTTTTAATAATTATGCTATCTTCCAAAACATTGGCCAGTAATTTAAATATGCTATCTACTAAAACTTTCGACTATAATTTGAATATGCTGCTCTTCCAAAAAAAATTACAAAATTTTTAATATTATGATGTGCAAGAAAAAATATTAAAAATTGTCATTTATTTAGATTTTTAAATATTTGCCTTCTAAAACTTTGACCAACATTTAAAATATATACTGTCTTCTATAAAAATATGCAAGAAAAAGACTCAAAATTGTCATTTATTTTGAAGTGTCTTTTGTAACTTGTTCACCCAACTGCGAGAAATGAAGAGTTTTTTTTTATATAATTAGTGATGTTTTAGATGTTCCTACATCAATATATATTATGACGAGTTTTAACAAGAAAGTGATAGACTTACGTATATTTGTATTGGTTAAAATATAAGAAAAAAAGTTCAAATATTAGTTTAATATATTTTAAGGACAAAATAAAAGTATGTTTTAAGAAATACAACTTATTTGAAACCTTATTTACTTAATAGTAGTGTTTATTTTAAAATGCAGTAACGATGTAGACATGTAGGATGTTTGCTGTGTACATATTTAATTATTTTGTAAGTATGACATTCAATAGAATATGAGGCAATAAAATATTTTTTATAAGAGAATTTTTGTTTGAATAGATTTTGTAGTTCCATAGCCAAAAGATTCCAACGGGACCATTGACTGCCTCGTTGGTGTAGTGGCGCACGCGCGACTGCTGAGCACGAGGTCCTGGGTACAATTCCCGGGTCGGGCAAAGTGTTATTGGGCTTTTCCATCAGGAATTTCTCAGTAGCAGCCACGGAGTTTGGATTTGTGCCACATTAATGGCAGTACGCTCGCCCCCTATTACATGGGATTTAAACATACCTGGCGAAATGTGGGTGTACTATTAGATACAGCTCTGCATAACCCTTAGGTGATTACAGGCGTGATGTTATGTTAGATTTTAGAGTTTCATAGCAAAAATGTGCCAACGAGACCTTATTACTAAGGATCCATTTAATTTTTTTCTGTTTTCATACATATAGACCGACGAATAAAAAAGGTGTAAATTGAATAAAACAAGTTCTTTAAAAGAAACTTTATTGTTAACTACATACGTCTTAAAATCTTGGAACAAAATAACATTATCACAATCCTCTACTACACTATATGATTTTTAATTATCATGGTCATTAACACTAGAAACGGGATATTTACCATGTTTACTGATTTGAGTTCCCGATATTTCGGCGCTGTTGCAAGCACCATGATCACGATCTGATCCGGTCCGATCCGGTTTTTCTTTGTCCTTCAGTTTATCCGTGATCATGGTGCTTGCAACAGCGCCGAAATATCGGGAACTCAAAGAAATCATTAAACGTGGTAAATATCCCGTTTCTGGTGTTAATGATTACACTATTTGAGTCATAATTTATTGTTAGTTACATCTTGTAGACGAATATAAAGACTCAATGGGATTACATTTAAAAGTTCAAAACTAGAACGACACAATCTTGGTAAATCGGTTGGTATCCGGCTCGAAGGGTATAACGTGCCAAGAATGTGCTCGTATTGGTTCTAAACACTGGTAGATATTGATATGATTATTCTGACTAAGTAGACATAGTTCTAAGTACCATGCAAATAGTAGATAAAATTTAAAATGCCCGTTTTTTGCTAAAAATAAAGATACCTAAATTAATGTCTAAGTATTTCAAATCCCAAGAGTGATGAATATAAATGTTGATGGATGGAGAATTGGAGAGGGAGAGGAAGATCAAAGAAAAGCGGGATGGATTGTGTGAGGAATGTTGTGAATGCAAAAGGAGTAAATGATAGCATGACGGCTGACAGGGGGGACATAAGAAAACAATGTGTTGCGTCGACCCCAAGTAAAATGGAACAAGGGCAGGAAAATCATACGAATTTCAACTCTCGGTGCTTGTAGTTTTAGAATTTGTTTATCGCCTACTGTAATCAATCAAAACGGTGCCAAAACGATCTTACTCCGTGATAGATAAAATTGGAAGTAGACAATATAATATTTTTTATCTTAATCAAAACTCTATAGACACAAAACTCTTTGGCATGTCACTTATACAATTTATATGCTATGGCAACACCAGCAATAACTGCAACACCTGTGGAGAATTTATACAACAAGTTGTAGAGAACCTTGTTCTGACCGCCAACAGAGTTCACAATCAGATTGTTCATGATGAAGACAGTGTTGCTCTCCTCTATGAACGCGTTTTTCTCTTCCTCGGACATTTTCTCAGCAATCTCGTTCATAGCTTGTCTATAGTCTATCTTTAGTTGAGCGATGTCGGTTCCAGTAAAGTCTGTCACTTTGTCTGTGTACGTTTCGGTTTTGGTGTTTTCTGAAACCAAATTGGGACAATCAGTTTAAAGATGATCAAAGTTTTAGAACTGTTATGAATCAAAACTATTTTTCTGGATGGCTGCTTCATACAATTCGTACTAAGGTTTCCTTAAAATCAAATAAATTGCTCATGAACGAGGGACTTACTCCTGCTTTAACCTTTTGAACGTCATTGTCACACATTCGTGACAAGAAAGCGCGTGCCCTGTACGCCAAACGACACAAATATGTGACAAAGTGGTAGGTGACATTGAGGCTTGGCGTGGAGGGCATGCGCATGCGTTTATGCTTTGGCGTTCAAAAGGTTAAGACGTCATGGTAGACCACCAGGGGTCTTTACAAAATAAATAGACGTCGTATATTAATAAGTTTACCTATACAAGGTGTATATGAACACTTCACGAAGCCGTCAACCAAGTATTCTGTACATCAAACTAAGTAACTCTGCACAAACATTTTTGTTAGGAGAATATTATTTTGTAATCTGACGCACTTAAAAGACTGAGCTGACAGTGCTGATGGATGCGTTGAATACTACGGGGGTCGTAGAGGTATTTAAAGTGAAGTTATAACATTCCATAGAAGGTTCCCAGGTACGGAGAACAAGTACCTTAAGGCTTTGTTAAGGGTATTTTTACACCCATTATATTGGGAGCCTAACAAAACAATAATTATACTCACCATTACCAAACATCTTCCGTTTCTTAGCCAGGATCTGTCCACCGCTCAGCAGTCCCAAGTACAGGTGGTAGGCATACGCCATCAGCAGCCTAGGATTAGACCTCTCCAGCTCTTGCAGGTGCTCGATGTAGTTCTCTAGAGGCATGGCCTTCGGTAATGATTGCCAGTTTTCACCAAGGTAGTGTGCTAGGTCCTCTTCAAAGGCCTTCTTTCTGTAATTTTAGAATGGTTGTTACTGTTTATAAAATAATGTCTTCTTGATGTATAAAGTTATGGAGATCAAGAACAGTGGGCGTCATTCAATAAATGTTTACTTAATAAAACATAACATTAGGCATAGGTGTATCTATCTACCTAATAGTACACGCACAATCCACATTTCAAAAGATATGTTTAAGTCCTATGTTATAGGAGGCGAGCCTATTACTATCAACCGAGCACAAATCCTGATGGTAGAACCCATAGATATAGATAGACCTAGATAACGCGAGAGCAACTACTTCGCGTGCCATATTATTATGTAGCTTACGTACAAAAATCGTAAGTGGCCAATTTCGAACTCAGTCTGCATCGGAGCATAGCGCTAGTCGGACGTCAGTGGGCGTCATGGCGGGGGGTAGGACGAGGGGGGCGCCGTCCGCGGCGGCGTCTTTGAATCGATTTGATTTTCCCATCACTAAATGGTGCTTGTGACGTCATAATAGGTAGTCAAAAATGGCACGCTTGGTTTTCATACAGATCGTGATACTTGCGTTATCTAGGTCTATCTATATCTGTGGTAGAACCCAACAACACTGCCCATGCCCGTATTCTTCCTGTACTCTTTCTTTTTCGTCTAGTTAGTGCATGAGTTTTCATGCCCCCATGGGCCTCTGACTTGGCTTTACATGCCGTCGAGTAATATCTCTCAGGCATGTTAGTTTGGTTTCCTCTCGATGGTTTCCTTTTTCTACATATGAATCCGAAAAATCAGAGGTGCGTGTCTTGGGTTGGAACTCGAGACCTAAGAACTACTTTATGACCAATTTTAGATGTAAAAAAATAATTTGGAAGATTTCAAAGTACTTTTTTTACACCTAAAGCTAATATGTGTAACTATATTAGTTATTGAAATTTATCATCAAGGTTTTAGCGCAACACAGAATGATAGTCCATTTTAATTTAGTAACGACATTGCCAACTTACAGAATACACCTCAAGCTAATAAGAAATATTTTTACAAACCTGTAGAGAGCCTTATTAAAGAACAGTTTGTCAAAGTCCGCCATCTTTAGCCTTTCCTTAGCATCCTCCAGGTAGCCAAAGATGTGGTAGAATATGAACAGACCACCGCCCCATACTTCTTCATCTCTTAAGGCTAAAACAAATTAATAACAAGAATTTGTGTTATATACTACAACTAAAAAACTCGACTACTGAATTAAATGTAGCCTATGTTACCCGGGCCATAATAACGAATCAAAATGGAAAGTATAATGGTGGCAAAAGGCCCAGAAATGTGAGGAGAAAGGAGTTTTATACAAGGTGTCCCTTCCACCATGTATAAAACTGCTTAGAAAGAAACTATTCCCATTGATTCAGTTCTGGATTACAGAAGACACCATAAGTTTTTGCTGCTCATTTAAAAAATATAAATAGACAAAAGTGCTTTATCTAGATGGTGAATATGTATGGAAAATCTGGTTCTTTATTAATAAGCACACTAAAATAAATTGCCATCTTTGCTTAAGAAAAGCATAATAGTGGCAAACGGCCAAGAAATTATAGTCTTGTATATGGTAAGTTAACTAGCATATTTTTATGAATAAAGATGGGTATTTTGCATTTAATTCAACCAATAAGTGAACTATCGTAAACAGTATTGCTGGTCATGGCCTTACTACAGACACAACTACAATAAATGATGAGCAAATAATATATATCACTTGCCAATTAGTGGAACATTGCATCATTTTGTTCAAACAATGCACATAGAATACTACTATCCCAACAGTTCTCTTTGTTTATGGGCCTTTTTAACTCTGTTTAGCATGTTTACGAGTGTAAAATATCAGTTAGATATTGGTTGTTTTTGCCGGCAGAAAAACTTCAACTGCGTTGGAAAAAGCGTGACTTTACAATAATATATAACGCAAAGAAAAATGGAAGGTACTAGACGAAAAATTTTTTTTTTTCGATGCTTACTACAATTACGGTAAAAGGAATTGATTAATCATATCAAAATATAGATTAAAGTAATAACTTACAAAGAGCGAACTTCGCGTTGACTAGAGCATCACTGATGTTGTGTATTTTCCTCGTCGCTTTTCGCATGCGAGTTGTAAATAAATCAGCATTTTCCGTCATTTTTCACTCTCAATTCTGTTGTTTATCGCACAAAATAGCCGGACTCGCGAAGTATTGATCCTGAATAACAGTAGGGCATCGACGAGATGAACTGATGACAAAAAAAATATGATAACTTCTTGACTTTTGGAAAATTGTTAACCCTTTCACTCCTTCTTTTTACACCGTCTTGTGTTCAGTTACAAATAATGACAAACTGTCAAATATTTGTCGACTATTTTATTTCTGGAGGATTAGAGTAAAAATGTGGGTTGTGCAAAAAAGAAAACTAAGAAAATATTAGTGATAAGTTTTATTTTCAAGAAAATAAAAACGACTCATAAGTTTGTATTAAACCATCTGTAGTAGCAGTAGATTATATTTTAACTGTCGATTTACTTCTTGACTTTGGTGTGAAACTTTTAGCCGAGGGGTTAATAAGTTTGTCACATTGTATGTGACATGACGAGTTTACGCATAGCCGTAGCGTTGCTGTTTAGGGTTAAACAATCAGCTGTGTTTGACGTTTACATTTATTTGACAGCTGTAGAAAAGTTGCGTTTTGTTACTACAAGAGCAAGTTTTACAAAACAAATACTATCAGTCAAAAATTGAAATAAAAATGATCATAGCAATTAATGAGGCAGTATATTGTGGTCTCGTTATAAATCATGTAAATAAAATTTACTGAAAGTGCGCCGCAATGCTACCTTGCCTACCAAAAGCACATCATAAAGTTATGAATAATATTTTATTTTTATGCTGTGGTCATGTGTTATTAAGAAGTAGATTTATCACTTGAGACCAATTAAATTAATTAAACATTGATTCGCCGGTTCTGTCTGTGATTCTACGCACTTTACGACAACTACAAAAGTGCTACGTGATTCCTAATTTTGTAAAATTCTCAAGTATGGGCGACTATGCTGAAATAAAGGTAAATACCGTGCACGTTCTAGTCTTATTAGAACCTAATAAACTAAAGTAAACACAAAACCGTTTTGTGCAATAACTGTTAAATAATTATTAAAACCGACTGTGAATTATTAAATAATTTAAGTCTACACTTTTAATTAAAAGTATGTTAACGAGTTTGTTTATAAATTGATAAACTAATCAGTTTGACTTTGACATTTCCCAAATTGTTATCTAACCTCACTTTAGTTTTCCGTATCTAAATTACGAAATCGCAATGGCTTATGACTTAAAACAAGAAGACGACGTGAAAGATTATATAGAAAACCTCGGAATCGAGTACCGTTTCGGTTGCTACAAAGAGCAGAAGCCAGAAGTATGTCATCTTTTGGGTGATTACTTGGAGGCGATAAAGAAGGATTTTGAGAAGGCAGCAAGAGTGTTCAAAAGCAACTGTTTGGATTACAAATTCGGGAAATCATGTCTGAAAATAGGGAACTATACGCTAGTAGGCCGTGGACGGGAGAAGGGCGATGCCGCGGAAGCGCTAACCTACTTTGAGAAGGGATGTGAGTACAATGAACCTGGAGCGTGCTTGCATGCTGGTATGCTACTGACAGCTACCGGTCCTGGCGTTAATGTGAAGCGAGATGTTCCAAAAGGTAATATATTCATTGATACACAAAAGTTACTGAGTGACCTTTATTTTGTCTGTTGTTGTAGTTAGGGTCCCTCACACAATCCTCCAAACAAAATCTATAAATGTCAACAAACTTCAAATGATACAACAGTTCCCTTGTTTAACCACTATACTTTCCATCATACAAGCTTAATTTGTTGAGGGATCAACTGAGAAATGTTAATAAATTTAAACTATTTGATCATCATCAGCCTAGTCTTTCTAAAACTATTATGGGGTTGGCTTGCACTCTTAGCTGATGCACCGGAATACCTTGAACCACTTACTTATGCAATTAAATTTCCAGGTTACAACTACCTCAAGAAAAGCTGTGACCAAAACGACCCAATGGCATGCCACTACCTTTCCGGAATGTACCTGACTGGCGTACCAAAGAATGTAACAGACTTCAACCCACACAAGTCTGACAAGAACGAAAACATTGAATACCTCATAAAATCGGACAAAAATCAAGCATTTCAGTTCGCAAAGAAGGCTTGTGAACTCGGGAACATGTATGCTTGCGCCAATGTCAGTATGATGTATAAAAGAGGTGACGGTGTTGAGAAAAGTGCTGAAGAATCAAAGAAATTCTTTGAAATTGCCCAAGCTTTACAGAAAGCTCATGAAACGACAAAAGAGATCAAGTTCCAACAAGGTTTAGATGGCAAATAGTTTTACATGAAATCAGAAACTGCATTTATGTTTAATACTGTATAGTGTTTACCTCTTTAGTTAAATTCAATGTACAAATCAAATAAATTATTGTTACATAAAATTGTCTGGTTTTTATTCTTTTAGTAATAGGTTGATCCATATACCCCAAATTACATAGTACTTTTTTAATGTAGCTGGGGAAATGGTGCACCTCTGTGGTATATGGGGTAGAAGAGACACCAACGTGAAAATGTTTATAAGAGTAACCATGGAGTTTCTTGCCGGTTCTTCTCCATAGGAAACCACCAACCCAAACCATGCACCTTTTTTTCGACGTTTTGTAAGTCTAGGCCTAAGTGAAATTAAATATTTTGATTGTGATTTTATCACATATTCAGTACATCATTTGGAGCCCCCTCAATATAGAAATTTTTCACCAAAAAAAATCAGCTGTTCTAAATATTTTGACCTTGTAGGTATTGCACTTTTGTAGGAAACAGCTGGTTTTTTTTTTCTAATAGATAATGAAAAAATTCTATGTGGGCTCAGTATGATGTACTGAATACGTGATAACCGTTTTCGCGTCGTTATCCCTTCCACCCCGTATTGTGAATAGCCTGCAAAGTCTAAGCATTTTTGTCATCCAAGTAAAAATAATGGGCCCAAATGTGAGACCTGGAGAACCCCTGTAAGTATCGTACACTGCTACATTTTAAAACCCACTAATGCCATTTTTACTTACCCAAATTAAAGCCTGATAAAAAAATGTGCTGACGAATTTTCAACTTTCGGCGCTGAACGGAGAGTTAAGTGTCTCTTAGTGTTAGAAACCGGCATTAGTTTTAGAAATAGTATTTGCTACAGTACATGGAATCACCCACTGCTGGGTATAGGGCTCCCCTTTCTTCTGCCAAACTTTCCGGTTCTGTGCTTCCCTTATCCATAAACAGCTATTCATAAATCCCCATACATCAACCTACGCCTTTTTCCTAGGCAGAAACTTCAGAACGCCACCAGCACGCGTAGCATGACCACCGTAAAGTAAAGTAATATTTATTTGCATAGATTGCAGGTACATAAAATAAGATGTAACAATAAGATGGGTGAGCCTTGTACAATCTACCATAAATTAGGCATGCAAACATTAATGAGATTGTTAACTACATACATTGAAAATTAAATTAAATAATGGTTAACAGTTAAACACGACAGTCGGCATAGTACCTACATTCATAATACAAAAATAAAATCTACTTAATACAATTGGAATAAAAATGGGATAAATTGAAAGAATGAGAACATTAGGTATGTCAATATTAATTAAATTACATTTTTCAATACATTAAACTATTCAATCATAAGTCCAGTGTCATTTAAAAAGTAATTTACAGAATAATAGCATTTTGCAGTTAAAAGTGATGTCAGTTTCTTTTTAAAATTTTGTAGAAACACGTAGTTTTTCCGTAGAAACGGGTTTTGTCGATTCTTCCGTCGTGGTGCTAAAACCAAAATCACAATATTTTATTTTTGTTTCGATTTGGACTCGTTCCTGATTGGCAAGAGAAGGAAAAACACCGGTAGAGTTGGAAAGGAATGGGAGAGGCCTTAAGCCAGCAGTGGGACAGAATAGGCAAAAAAAATACCGGTAAAGTCATTTTTCTTCACACAGGTCGGCATCATCGGCGGCTCAGGGTTCGGTGACCCTACTCTATTTCAGAACCAAGTTGAGCAGGACGTCACCACTCCGTTCGGAAAGCCGTCCGATGTGCTGATTGGAGGACAGATCAAGGGAGTTCCCTGTGTGCTGCTGGCGAGGCATGGGAGGAAGCATCAGTTTCAGCCAAGGTAAGCGGTTGTGTGCGTATTATTAAAGGCTATCTTATACCCGCGGCTTCGCCCGCGTGAAGTGCGGTAACTCTCCCACGGGATCATACTACCGAGATAAAAAGAATCTTATATGTTAACCCAGGTTATAAACTATATATGTGCCAAGTTTCATCCAAATCCGTTCAGTAGTTTTCGCGTGAAAGAGTAAAAAACATCCATCCAAATAAACAAACTCAAACTTCAAAGTTCGGCATTTATAATATTAAGTAAGATTAAATTGCGCAAATGGATAAATGAATATTATTTCTATACAGGGTGTAACAGAAAGGGTATAGTCATATGAAGGATATGTTGCAGACCATCAAACTGAACAACTTTCTTCTTGGGTCCAATATCGTAAATGCGAAAAAATTATCAGCTGTCCCATACATTTGGGTCGAGTAGGTATTGAAATTTTGTATGGAACAGCTGATAATTTTAACTATATCCTTTCTGTTACAGCCTGTAGATTAAAAGAATTTATGTGTAAAAAAATATGTTGATGACGTTTTGCTAAAGCCTGAAATTTTGCATTATTTAACCATTGTATACCATGTTTTATGCAAATAAATGATTTATGTTTATGCTCTGCATACATAATCCTGCCCAAGCCTCATTTTATCTAG
Organism: Noctua fimbriata; assembly: GCA_905163415.1. NCBI lineage: Eukaryota > Metazoa > Arthropoda > Insecta > Lepidoptera > Noctuidae > Noctua > Noctua fimbriata. Next base: position 7,391,606 of record LR990945.1, read on the forward strand.
ATAACATATTTATATGTCGTTGTTCCCCCACTTCTTCCCAGTTAAAACTCTAGGAAGTGGCGAAGGGCGAGCGTTATGGAGGACTGTCTCTTGTTCACTTTGACGTTCAAAAAGTGCCTCATTTCCATATAATTATCCATATCCAAGCGTTATCTGGTTAATCTAGAGATTAGCAGTCGGCATTGTGTAATATAAACAGACCGTGTCTTATCATTGTGTGCATAATTATGTATATCATAAAACGACATAATTTGTTTACGTCATGTCTACTTAACTGAGACGATACCTGCGGTAAACGCAGTGCGGGAGGGGTGTGGTGGTGAGATGTCGCAAGAGCGCTCCCATTCGCCTGCTTCTTTAAGCACCATCCCAATTAAAGGATAGACCTGCCCCCGTAGCATGACCACCGTAGACAAGGATTTCTTTGACGGAAGAATCGACAAAATGACAGATTGTGTCGACACAATGACAGATTTCTTTGCACTATCTGTCATTTTGTCGATTCTTGCGTCAAAGAAATCCTTGTCTACGGTGGTCATGCTACGGGGGCTGTAGAGTCCCCCCGTTTTTCCATCCCGAATGAACGCAAATATTTAACTACAACCTCGACGGCCTCGACCGTATTGGATAAAACGACGTTGTTGAATGTTGTTGCGCCCTTTTATACCTAACTTTTCCAAGGCATACCCAACTTTTTTTTTGAGGATGCATGACTGCCTCGTTGGTCTAGTGGTCGCAATCGCGACTGCTGAGCATTAGGTCCTGGTTTCGATTCCCAGGTCGGGCAAATTGGGATTTTTCAGTATCACTTAACCCCTATTACATGGGACTTAAACATAACTGGTGAAATGTGGGTGTACTATTAGGTACACCCACATTTCACCAGTTCCTCTGATTTACCACTCGGGGATTGTAGGCGTAATTATGTTATGCATATGTGCGTAATTTACTTGTAGTATTTGGGTCCAAGCTCTGCCTATTCTTTGTATAAGTACAAGAGTGATGCTATTTTTATTGTCTCGTATGTTTTTCTTCTAGCGACGTGAACTACCGCGCCAACATCTGGGCTCTGAAGCAGGTAGGATGTACTCACATCCTGGCGACCACAGCCACCGGGTCGCTGGTAGAGGAATACAAGCCCGGAGACCTTGTTATATTGAACGATTTTATTGACAGGTAAGGTGCATTTTATTCATTTTATTGGGAACTAGGTGTTGCCTACAACCTTGAAATTATTGTAAAAATATTAATTCCCTTTTTGACGAATTCTGTTAACAATTTCAAGTGTTTCAATATTTACCACGGGACCCTAATTGTTTTTCTAAAATAAAAGTAGCCTAGGTTACTCCTTATAACATTTTGAAAGTCGATTTTTTGCCTGATTATACAGGGTGTTCGGTTAAACGTAGGCAATACCTTAAAGGAGTGAAGTACTCATAAATATGAGCAACTCTTACTATGGGGCTAACTATGAAATATGATATAAAAAATCTACTGTTACCTAGAGTTTTTCGAGTTACGCGACCAATAATGTGTGGAGCAGCTGATATTTTTTTCGCGATGGTAGTAAAAGTTGCTTATTTTCATGAGTACTACACGCACTTAAAGTATTGCCCGAGTTTAAAAAAAACACCCTGTATAACCCATCCAACTACATTTTTTTTATTTTCAGAACCTGGGGCCGCAAATGCACATTCTACGACCAAACGGAAGGCGGCCCGAAGGGCGTGTGCCACCTACCAATGCATCCAGCATTCTGCGAAAGAGCTAGAAACGCTTTGATCACTGCCGCCAGAGCGAGGGATTACAGTCACCATGAGACTGGCACGGCGGTTGCTATACAAGGACCTAGGTAGGTGCCAATACATTATCATTCTCCTGCCCTTATCCCAATTTATTTGGGGTCGGCGCAGCATGTCTCTTTCTTCCATACTTCTCTATTACTCGTCATTCCATCAGGCACCTCCCTTCTTGCTATATCATCCTTTACGAGTTCATCCATCATTTTTTGGTCTTCCTCTACTCTTATACTCAGGTAGCCAATACATCATGTCATAATAGTCCTTCAGGCCAAGCTTCGGTCATGGCGACCAATCTAGAAAGAAAGAAAGAAAGAAACAACAAACAAATAAAATAAAAAACTTAAATCTACACCATAAAAAACAAAACTAAACAGAAAAAGCGACAATATTGTGTGTCTTACGGCTGCGCCAAATAGGCCCAGTTCAGCAAACTGCCGAGCAGCTATTGCCCGACGCTGGTTTTCAACTGGACCTGAGATGGTGATGTGACGGACATAAAACAGTTTTGTTTCTAATTAGGTATGTATCAGTGGCGAAAGGTCAATTTTCGTAAGCGGTAAGCCAGAGTACCCTTTTTTAATGTAATTATATTATTTGTCTATAGAATACTGACCGTGCTATTTTTTCAAAGAAAATCCGATAGGAATCGAGTTGTATGAAACCTTCGCCACTGGTATGTATGAATAGGTACTTAAATAGAAATCTCAGCGGAGACTAGCCATGGACGCAGGAGTTAATACAGTGTACTGTTGTGTGCGCAGATACAGGTGCACTCTCTGTTCCATCATTCATACTGGGTGTAAACGGACCCTTCACGAAGCCGTCAACCAAGCATTATGTACACTGTACATCAAACTAAGTAACCCACAGATATAGATAGACCTAGATAACGCAAGTATCACGATCTGTATGAAAACCAAGCGTGCCATTTTTTGACTACCTATTATGACGTCACAAGCACTATTTAGTGATGGGAAAATCAAACCGATTCAAAGACGCCGCCGCGGACGGCGCCCCCCTCGTCCTACCCCCCGCCATGACGCCCACTGACGTCCGACTAGCGCTATGCTCCGATGCAGACTGAGTTCGAAATTGGCCACTTACGATTTTTGTACGTAAGCTACATAATAATATGGCACGCGAAGTAGTTGCTCTCGCGTTATCTAGGTCTATCTATATCTGTGAAGTAACCCTACGCAAACATTATTACTGGGAAACGACTTTTTTTTTGGGGTGAAAAATCACTTTTTACGGTAAAACTCAATGTAACGCACTCAAAACATTGTGCTGATGGATGCTTTGAATAGTAAACAGGTCATTGAGGTAATTCAAGTCAATTTATAACCTTAAAACCTAGTATTTAAAAAAAACTTATGAAAAAATTGGAACTTTGACCTCAAATATGTCCGTAACTAGAAGGTCCCAGGTATGGTCCAGAACAAAAAAATATCGCAATATAATTTGTTGGCCAAAACTTTTTAACAGACTTCTAAAAAAGAGGAGCTTCTCAATTCGGCTGAATTTGTTTTTTTTTATGTTTTTTATCTCGCAACTCCATGATTACTGGTTCGATTTACGTGATCTTTTTTCATTTGGTAGAGAAACCTTGCGCGGTGGTCCCATATAAATTTTATACACGTGGGACCACGGCGCGAGCTGGTTGGGTAATTTATGAGTTATTTTCTATAATATACATACACTTCCAGAAATCGGTGGTAAAAAAAGTCAATGACTTCCTGAAGTAAAGTTATTTTCCACTTTTTAGTGTTTTTTTTGGAAGTCTGTTATATATTTTGCAAAAAAAGTTTTTCTGTGTTCTATTCCAAAGCGGTATTGCACACTGAAGCGGGGTTGAGATGTGGCGTCGCTAGAATGCTGTTTAAAATTAATGTAAACAAATACAGAACTCAATGCTTTTCTGACCATAGTCAAGTTGGGTCTAGAGTACCTATGGAAAGTATTATATTATTTTCCTATCATATGCATGCTTTTATACTGATACTGATACTGTTAGCCTGCGTCATCCCACTGCTGGGCAAACGCCTCCCCCATGGCTCCCAGTTGCTACGATCCAGGGCTAATGTGGGCCACTGGTAGTTTGTTTTGTCCAGCTCGTCCCGCCATCTTCTACGAGGTCTGCCCCGACGCCTTCTGGCTGTGTCAGGGCTCCAGAGAGTGGTTATTTTGGCCTACAGCCCATTGGGCATGCGGCAGACGGAGCCAGTCCAGTCCCACTTCAGCTTAGCGGCTTTTTGAGCAACGTCAGTAATTTGTGTTTTGGAGCGCAGTGTGGTGTTGCTTGCTTTATTTATTTATTTAGTATTAAAACTTGCAGATTTTCGAGCAGAGCTGAGAGTTTGATGCACCGTCAATGGGGAGGACATCTAGTGAACATGACCACAGTGCCAGAGGTAAATCCACGCCAACCTTAATAATATTTAAATATGAAAGTCGTTTTCGGTATTAAAAAAAAAAACTTTATTTGCAAATCAAAATAACAACCTGGCACAGTAAATCTATACTTAATATTATAAAGCTGAAGAGTTTGTTTGTTTGGCTGAACGCGCTAATCTCAGGAACTACTGGTTCGAATTGAAAAATTATTTTAGTGTTGGATAGCCCATTTATCGAGGAAGGCTATAAAATTCACGCAACAGCTAGTTACAAATAAGCAGTAGAGGTAGTTACAATTTTTGTTTGTTATATGTCGGTACTTATTACTATTATTATCTGTTCCTCGTACTAGTATCGACTGTATAACGGTGGAACAGCTTTACTCGTTCTCTGTGATTGTACTAATGGTAGCGTACCGCGTACTAGTGACAAAATAATCATTAATATTCTATGTTCCACGAAATAGACCATGAGAGTTGCTACACACCAGACCCGAAGGCTCTTAAAAAGCCGATTCCTGCCGTCTTCCCTTCCGGAACAAGGCACTCTACGTACTACACACTATCATGTTCATCAATCATAGCCGGGCGACAAAATCGAATATAAGTACATGTAGTTTGTACTTTTCAATACAAACAATATAGGGTTTAGCCGCGGATGATAACCGTTCCAAACGCGGTACAAACGGGTATGATACACTGTTGTTGGTTAGTGTAGCTCGATTTGTGTCGAACCGACCCTAACGAACAAATACTGCTTAAACGAATGTGCCGATCCGGACAGCTTAATTTTTTTTTTTATTCGACTAAGATAGTCGACTATCAAGGTTAAAAAAAAAACAAAATTAAATTAGTTAGGTAACATTCTAACGGGTCGTGTCGAATTTTTAGATACTGTTTAAAACATAACATCACGAAGGGTTAGGCAGAGGCGTACCTAATAGTACACCCAGATTTCGCCCGTTATGTTTAGTCCCATGTAATAGGGGGCGAACCTATTGCCACCAACCGGGCATTATTCCAGGGCTCCGTGGCTGCTACTAAGAAATTCCTGATGGAAAAACTTAATAAGACTACCCGACCTGGCAATCGAACCCAACGAGGCAGTCAATATCCTGTTTATGCAGTTTTAAAGGATCTTGTGTTCGTTACAGGATCTTTGACAGTCGTTAGGTAGTCAGAGGCCCAAAAAGTCTGACAACCAGTCTTGCCAAGGGGTATCGTATTACCCAGTACTAACTGGGTTGTGGAGGTCAGATAGGCAGTCGCTCCATGTAAAATACTGGTATTCAGCTGCATCCGGTTAGACTGGAAGCCGACCCCAATATAGTTGGGAAAAGGCTAGGCAGATGATGATGATGTGGTCGTTACAGGTGGTGCTGGCAAAGGAAGCAGGCTTGAGTTACGCAGCCGTCGCTCTGGTCACAGACTATGACTGTTGGAGGGAGAACGAGACATCTGTGAGTATCTCACATCTACCGTAAAACGAGATTTTTCACCCAAAAAAAAATCCTTTCCCAGCAATATTTTTTGCGTAAAGTATAATGCTTGGTTGATGGCTTCATCAAGGGTCCGTTTACACTATGTATAATCATTTAATATTTACTTCTAGGTGTCAGTTACCGAAGTTATGGAAATGTTAGGCAAGAGCGTAAAGAAGGCAGCTGACGTCATCATCGATGCGATCCAGATACTGGCCGCCGAGACAGACCTCGAGTACTTGAGCGCATATAAAGTAAGTTACCCTTACCAACTTTACAAACAAATCTCACATTTGTGTTACTGGAAATAAAGTTGAAACTTAATAAACTTTAAGAATCCTAAAGAGAATAAAAGCAGACGGAAGTACACGGTTATTTATTTTATACTAGATTATGCCCGTGGTTTCGCCCGCGTGCAGCTCGGTAACTGTCCCACGGGATCATACTACCGGGATAAAAAGTATCCTATATGTTAATACCGATTATAAACTATCTACGTGCCAAATTTTATCCAAATACGTCCAGTGGTTTTCGTGTGAAAGAGTAACTAACATCCATCCATACATCCTCACAAACTTAAACCTCATTCCCCATTCCCTTTGAGTCCTACCGTAAGACGTGATGTCGCTTCCCAGCAATAATTTTTGCGTACCTAGAGTTACTTAGTTTGAGCTTGTTGTACAGAATGCTTGGTTGATAGCTTCGTGAAGGGTCCGTTACACCTCGTATTTAATTCGTGGCCTAGAATCATGTTAGAATTCATTGTACAGGTTTAGGTCACTACGATGTCCATACTCTAACCGACATTAATGTCCAACGGGGTAAATACAACATTAGTTTTAGTATATGCGAAACATAAAACACGTGTCTAGTATTTTTATGTAAAGAATCTATGTACAAAATTTCAAAACTGTGTCATGTAAAATCGCAAAGTAATAAGCTTGTTCTGTTACCTAGTTATCCTCACAAAAACGTGGTTACCGCGCAACGCGCGCCTCCAGCGTCGTCTTGAGCTATTTGATAATAATAATTTGGCAGTAGGTACTTAAATTATTACGATAGGTACTTAAAGTCGGTTGGTGTCCAACTTTTTTATTTTTTATTTTTTTGGAAAAAATATAACATAGTTTAAAAATTATTGGAATCGATTCAGTTAGGTACTTATTCTGATCAAACTATATTCAGGTTTAGCATATACTAAAAATAATGTTGTATATTTTGTTTTTCATTACAGGAACTCCAGTCGTCGTCAATCATGCTGAAAGAATAAGCTACTGATCTGCAATAGACTAAAAGAATAACCAAGATATTCTGTAAGAATAAAACACACGGATTTGTTAATTACATACGTACTTTTTATGTTTTCGTTCTAAAATAAATCAATATTTTATCCAAAGCTTGTTTTATTGGAACATTGTCAAATATTGGCGAACTACCACAAAATATTTAGGCAGCAAGATCGACTACCAACCTACTGGTAAAAACGCATACCATTTAAGAAGTGGATTGCAACACATGGCTTAAAACACACGGCGGCACATAAAGCTGTACATTTCCAGTATAACTTGGCCTCGCTTTGGTTACATTTTCTATACAAAGAGAGATCCGCATAAAATGGTTATGTATAGCTTGATTGGCCGTCGTGCGTACTGCTCTTTTTAAGTTAAGGTGGAAGCGTCAGGGTAGCCCGCGAAATTCAAATTTTCTTACGTTTTTTTGCAATTTACAGGTCAGTGTTAGGATATATGTTGAGGAAAAATGAGTCGCGCAAGTAACACGTATGTAGTTATAGAATTGAAAAAGTAACCGTAGAATATTCTTCAAAACATCATTGCCATTATTTTATATTTTTTTTGGGATTAAAAGTTTAGTTTACTTCAAGTACGACTTGAAAGACCGTCAAAATTTTAACGTTTTAACGATTTTTATGATCGGGGAAAGTTGTAAGTATCGTGTTTTGAACCGTAGAATAATCAAGAATGTTTATTAAACTACAACATATATTTTTATCAGATCAAAACAAACAATATTTGACTGTTTACTGTTGAATCAAAAATAGGTCGATTCTGAGGAACCTGGCCTTAATACAACCCTCTAAGTTCATATAACCCTATTCCGTAAATATTACATGAGAAAGTCATTCAATGGGGTTAAATGAACTTGGACGGTTGTATTAATGATTATAATTCTGTAACAACCTGACGCTTCCACCTTAAAGAGGTACAAAAGGAAGGCACGAACTCACGAATCACTCTCTAGATGTTGATGCAAGGCACTGCATATGATCCGCTTACTTTTTATAGGACGGCACATAATTACGGAGTGACAGGTGTTCGTGGGCTAGTCGATTACGATATTTAGATTAAATTATTTTCATTTCTGAAAATGCTAACTCGAACAAATAAGTAGATCGGAACAATCTTGTTAACTGAAGAGCTATTTCTTTCAAACTTGGATATTTCTCTTTAGATATAAATACCAAAACGAATCAGATGTTTTGGTTTTTAAATGTACAGACATACACATGCACATCACATACTAAAATCTGTCACTTTAAAAGATTCTCACGTTTATCGCTAAAGCATTAGGTTGAAGGTTGATTGGGAAAATTTGAGTTTCGGGTAGCTTGATGTGCTGGCGTCTGTACATCGGAATGTACATTTGGAAAGAAGTCGTGTCGTGTCGTGTGTGAAAATATTTGATACGTTCGTCTTTACAACAAAAATGTTTTTAGTTTTAGTATCTCACACAAATCCTTGTAAAGTATCAATTTTACATTGTAATAAGAAAATATTAGCACATCATCCACATAGACGAAGAGGTAAAAAAAAATAAAAATAAACGGAAATCATTAATGGAACCTCAAGCTACAACAATTTTTCGCTAAAGCATTAGAAACAAACATAACACACACAAAAGAAAGAAAAGACATTGAAAGGGAGCGTAGGGCACTGGCGGTCCGAGGTAACATGTTGGCCCGAAGATTCGCTCGGTGTGGCAGTCAAGTAAAAGTAACACTGTTTAAGGCATATTGCCAGAGCTTTTACACGGGGAATCTTTGGGTCAACTATACCAAAAGAACGCTGGATGACCTACGCGTTCAGTATAATAATATTTTTAGGATGCTGTTGGGACTGCCTCGATGGTGCAGCGCTTCTGCGATGTTTACGCAAAACCGAACTGACGGCTTCCATGCCGTCATTCGCAAGAAAACCGCTTCGCTGTTGTCAAGGTTGCGGGCAAGTGGCAACAGCATTCTTAAAACTGTGGCGGAGAGTATCGACTCTCCGATTATGAAAGGTTTTGTGAGAAGGACAATCACTCAACATTAATTTGGGGTTGTCCTTTTCACAATACTATCTATTCTGTATGTGTCTCTATTTTAGTTTAAGTACTAACACTAGTAATAAGTTATTTTATTGTTTACTAACACGTTGGATCATTATTGTCCGAAAAATAAAGAATATTATTCTTATTCTCTTCTAATAATATTATTCTCTTCTTTATTAAAGGATAGAACGGGCCGAAGCCAAGTACTACCCCGGGAGAGTGGTGATATGATGAGATGATAATATGGTCAGGTTGTGTGATGATGAGTGTCCATTAACCTATGTCTGTGCGGTGATTGAGGGTCGAGTGTGTGAGGTGGAGATTACTGTGTCATTTTCATTTTGTAAAGAAATTTTCTGACAATCCTGCAAGTGTTGAAGATCGCGGCCTTTTGAAGGCTTTGATACGTGTATGGTGGTAAATCAAGTGTTTTTAAAGACTGGTGGTGCTGTTTAGGTATAACACCTGTTGTTGATAATACAATAGGGACTATGGCTACATTGTTAAAACGCCACATTAGGCTGATTTCAATTTTAAGATCAATATATTTAGATAGTTTTTCCGCTATAGTGTTTTGTAGGTTGTGCGTATTTGGTACGGCGATGTCTATGAGTAACGCGGTTTTGTAACATTTGTTTAATAAAATGATGTCTGGTCTATTGTAATGTATTGTTTTGTCGGTGAAGATACCTTGATCGAAGTACAATTTGTGAGTGGCGTTTTAAAGAACAGTTTCGGGCTGGTATTTATAATAAGGTACTGGAGGTGTAGAGATGAAGTTATATTTGATTGCTAATTTTTGATGAATTATGTTCGCTATTTGATCATGCCTGTGCTTATAATCAGTCTGGACTATTGCTTTACACGCACCTGTGATGTGCTGAATGGTTTCCGAAGAACTATTGCATCGCCTACATATGTCTATTGTTTGAGGAACTCTCATTATGTGTTTCTGGTAATTGCGGGTTTCTATGACCTGGTCCTGAATCGCTATCATAAACCCTTCCGTCTCGGGGAACAGTTCTCCACGCTTCAACCATTCGTTCGACGCTAACTTGTCGACGTTAGGTAGGTTAAGGTCGTGTCGGTGTCTCCCATGCAGTGACTTTTGGGTCCATTCAGCGATTTTTGTATGTCGGTCTGTCTGTTGCTCATTACTTTGTGTTTTCCTGTCATACAAATTCTAAGGGGTTAGTTTCTTGTCATTATACGCTATAGCTTTGTGTAGGGTTGAAGTGGAGCTTTTATTTTCAAAGTATTTTCTCAAAGTTGTTATTTGCTTGTTATGTAGGTTAGTGATATCTATTATTCCCCTTCCGCCGTCGTTCCTTGGTAGTGTGAGTCTACACACACCTAGTCGACACATGACCTAGGATGGTGTCTCCTGTGTTTAGTGAGAGTGGTGTTTATAATCCTTTGTATGTTTTTAAGGTCGGTCTTGTTCCATTTTATGATGCCAAAGGAGTAAGTGAAAATGGGGATGGCATAAGTGTTAATAGCTTTAATGGTGTTTTTAGCGTTTATTTGAGTGTTAAATATTGTTTTTAACCTATGCTTAAATTGCTTAGTGAGTTTAGTTTTGATTTCCTTATGTAGAATCTGTTTAGCCTGTATATACCCTAGATATTTGTACGTCCCGGTTTCGTCTAATGAATCTATTGTCGCGCCCTTTTGCATTTGGTTTGAATGTGTATTTGTTTTTCCCCCCTTATTGAATTAATTTTACATTTATCAATTCCAAACTCCATAGCTATATCTTTTGAGAATTGTTCAGTTACATCAGCTAGTTCATATAAGTCATCAGGGGACGACGCATACAATTTGATGTCATCCATATAAAGGAGATGGTTTACTTTACAATAATGTTGGTCAGTCAGTATGTCAGTCATAGTATCACTATATTGGAGTTGGTAACCGGGTAATAATGCATTGAGTTTGTTTGAAAGAGGGTTCAATGCTAGACAGAACCATAGTGGGCTGAGTGAGTCTCCTTGGAAAATTCCTCGCTGGTTCTTAATGAATTCTGTTTCGACTGTTCCTGTTGATGTGTTCAGTTGTAATCGTGTCTTCCATTTTTCTACAATAGTACCTAAACAATAAATGAGTTGTGGGTGTATTTTATATATATTTCAAGTATTATGGCTTGTTGTTCCAGTGGGCAGCGACGTTGACTGTATATTAGTTAATAATCAATATTATTTGTTTTAGGGAATAACAAGGAACTATGTTTGTCATCCCTGCTGGATGAGGGCTAATAGACAATAACATCAAGATTCATCTCGAGAAGAAACTGGTGAACCTGCAGATAACATACAAAATGAAAATGCAATGGAATCTGGTACTTAGGCTGAGCAAGACATCAGACCAATATTACTCCACCACCATCATTTTTAGACAATATTTTTGTTAGAATTAATGAAAATTAAATATTGAATTCATTGTTTGTTTTTATTTTAACAATACAATCCTTTAAGCCACTACCTAACCTTTTATCAAGATTGCAATTACACATGCCCTAGGTACTTAATCATTCCATTACGGTCACACTACTCTCACAGGTTTAGATTAGATATACATAGTCCATCACATTAGACAAGAGAGAGGGCTGGATGTCTAACAATATTTTCTATACTTACACTTCTATTTCTCACTCACGACCTGAGAGATATTACATACAGGGCCGACGGCTTAACATGCACTCCGAGGCACGAAAGGGTATCGATAAGAAAATGGTCACCCATCCATTGATCATGAGAACTTACCCATGCAGAATAATTTGGCTACTAATTAGTTATGAGCCCGAGTAGGTTCATGACTAAGACATATTTTTGTTAATTTCTAAGAAATCTGAAGTTACTGGACTATGTAACTTTTACAGTTAATTTTAAAGCATACTAAATTCAAAATAAAGCAAAACTCGTTAATGCACATGCATTTTTAGATGCTAGGCAGAGCGCCCTAAGTAAATGAGCCATGTCCTTTAATTTTGAATAATTCACTGCTGAACACATGCCAAGCAATCAACGACATTAAATAAAAAGTTGATAAATATTCAGATAATTGCAGTTAAAACGACAAATTTGGCATTTTGTTTTGCGAAGTTTACCATGAAAATTTCATTATTTTTAAATACCTAGGTATTTACGAATATTTACTTTCATAAGAAATGCCTACATAAAACGAAACTTGAATGCGTTCGAAATCTTTGGAATGAAATATTACGAACTTCTTAGATAAAATTATTATCTACAAAAAATGTCTTTAATTTTTATTTGCACTGTTTTTAGTACCGTAAATTCTTCAGTTTTCTTGTAATTTTAATGTATGCGGCATGCGTATTGGTCATTTCATTCCATGATAGAAGGCTATTCTAAGTTTCAGAACGTGTGTGACGTTTCTGACATATCCGAGCGAGGCGATTTTTGTAAAATATGAAATGAAATAACACAAACAAAGACCAATTAGTAATTAATAAGTCGTTCAGTGACGAAGAAGTACTACTTATTGTAGTAGTTATATTTTACTGGTGTTCATTTTTAAATAGTTTTTCAATATTTTAATATCTGTGGAAATATTCGCGTTTTTCCTATTCGTAAACGTACGAATATGAAGTTGTTAATAATTTCCCTATTAGTAGGGATAAGTTCGGGTAATAAGCTATTTTGGCGGTGGGGGGGTCTACAAGGGCACCCGGGACCAACGTATGAATGTACTCACTGCCAACCTGAACAAATGCACATTGCTTTTGGAGGTAAGTCCTTTGCTCTGATCAAGTATTTCCATGAAATTTATTCCTATTTGTTCACGTTGATTGCGATGAATATTTCCTTTAATCATTCTGTTACATATCCTGTCTCTACAAATACCAACTAAATCTAATTTCATAACTTAGTATAGCATTCCATAAATATAATCTAAACATGTTACTTAGACATAACTTAAAAATTGAACTGTAAAAATTGAGCTCTTAATACACTTGCTTTGTTTGGACCTAACACAGGCGGGTAATGGTGGGGCATGCATGTAATCATGCATGTCTACCACATCCCTGAGGTAACTATGCATGCATCCCCATCCCTTTTATAACCTGCCTGCACTAAGTATGATCCGTAATCAAAGTATACAGAGGGCCTATTGAACATTTTCCAAATTGAAATCTTTTTGTTAAGTAGTGATATCAGTTCTTAAACTAGAAACAGGAAAAGTATAATAGCTCATGTCTGTGGTATTTTATTTTTTTCAGGCCTCATAAACTTGCTGAAACTAGTTTCTGGTACTGTGTAATAGGCATTAAAAAATTTTCAAGTAGGTATCTACATGTCAATTATTATTAACAATTGAGAAAATTGCTAATCTTATTTTTAAGTTTATGTTATTCAATTAAGAACTATATAAAATTCAAAACTGCCTTCAATTACGCATGTCCTATTTACAAATTACATGATAAACTGATTTCCGATGTTTCGGTCAATAACAGTGCTAACAATGGACTAAATCATATTATTTAATTAATTGATAACAACAAGTACCAACAATTGATAAAATTGCTGTACTAATAACAAGTTATTACTACGTAAAATAATTCAATTAAGCATATGTTACATATGCTTAATTGAATTATTTTACAATGTTTACAATTATGTCTTTGTTTAATTAAAATCATGTAGATTCAATTTTATATATATATTATATATATATCTTTTGTGTATCTTACTTAAAATTAAAAGATAATATGATCTGAAATTTATCATAGATCAGATAAAAACAAAAAAAAACTTTTATTTATTTGACAAGCACAAAGTCTGCCCAAGTATTAGTTACGATTTAGGTGGGCCCTCGCCATGTCAAGAATCCTCCAACATTACATTCATACATTTATATATATATATATATTTATATATAACATATTAATTAGATTTTTATGACATTGTATTATTTTTGAATTTATTTTATAAGGCATTAACTCGAATTTATTTTATTTTCTTTTGACAATGTGTATGGTATTAATTGGAACTTAAGAAATTGCATAACTTTAATAATAAATTTTGCATGCCTAAATTGGTACAACACAGTGGACTGCGCATTCAATTAACATCTGGAAATGTATAATTATGTACTGTGTTAGCTATAAACATTGGCATTTTAATTTAGACCTAGAGGAAAATACAATAAAATGAGTCATATATTACTCATTTCATTCGACACAAGCTTAAAGGAAAAATTTGCAGAATAAAACTCATAATATTGTTTGTAAACAACATAGTAAAATGATTATATCTTGTTATGCTATTTAATGCGTAATGTAATCTAATACGCACAAGTCTGTTTTGAAGTGGTTGTTAACCTCATACATCTTTGTTATTTTTCTCTTAAAGGCCATACAATGATGAAATCTAATACAAATATTTTTAGTGTGAAATCACATTTACATGCTCACATCAGCACTTTCTTGCATCTTATTTCCTTTTTATCACTTAGAATTGTCTCACTGAAATGTGTCAAATCATATGTTAAAGTGCTTGCGATGCGATTGAGTACGGGTGCTTGCAGCCGGAATTCTTGCTGCACCAAATGAAACCCGAGAGCGTGAGATAGAGATACTCGAAAATGTTGATTTGTGCTTGCAAATGTGACTGACTGATGGTGCAGTCCTAGTTCTTATTTTTTCTTTGGAGGGGGCACATAGAGAGAAGGGTTTTGTCCCAGCCATGGGAACGTTTTTTTTTTTTATTCTATATGGGCATAATCTTGACCTCAATCTAGTCCTGAGGACAGAGATGAGGTCGACGATGGAACGAGCTAACCCAAAAGAAGCCTATTAACTCGCAATTTAAATAGATTGGGGTTTTCAGTTGTTCTTAATATTATTTAAGTTAAACAGCAGGGTTAGGCTTCAGATAGGTCCCTCTGTCAGGTGGTATTTTACGAAGAGCAGTTTTTGAGGTGGACCATCGTAAATGATGAAGCGCCACCGTCACAGTTTTATGGACTGATAGTGTGTTATGTGAAGGTTTTATTTATATGAATCCTGCAGCATTTGATAACTGCTTATATACTTCACCTGCCCTTACCACAATTTATTTGGTGACGGCGCAGCATCTTTTCTTCTTCCATAATTAAGTTCAATTTAAGCAACACCACACTACAAAACACAAATTACTGACGTTGCTCAAAAAGCTGCTAAGCTAAAGTGGGACTGGGCTGGCCATGTCTGCCGCATGCCTGACGAGCTGAGGGCCAAAATAACCACGATGTGGAGCCCTGACACAGCCAGACGGCGACGCGGTAGACCTCGCAAGAGATGGCGGGACGAGCTGGACAAAACTAACGACCAGTGGTCCACATTGGCCCTGGATCGAAAAATTTGGAAGTCATGGAGAGAGGCCTTTGCCCAGCAGTGGGATGACGCAGGGTAGCAGTATCAGTAGTACTCATTTCAGTAGTCACCCCCCTTTCCAGCCATATCATCTTTCACACAGTCCATCCACCGGTTCTTTGCTACTCTCCTTCTCTTATAGCCATCCACATCACGCTAAAACATTTACTTTGCAGAGCAAGTGAACGACATAGTTGTAACATGGTCGACGTTCAACGACACGGAGGAGTCACGCGTGCAGTACGGAGAGGGCATCATGGACCAGGAGGCCAGCGGCTCCAGCACGCTGTTCGTCGACGGAGGCAAGCTGATGAGGACCCAGTACATACACAAAGTTCTTCTGAAAGACCTCAAGTTTAACACTAGATATGGTGAGTTAAAACAACTCTAGGCTACCGACATAGCTTGCAGAGTAAGCAAGCTGCAGTGGCAGGGGCTGGCCATGTTTTTCAAAGGACCAATGTCCGATGAAGAAAATGTATCCTGGAATGGAGACCATTCAAACAAGGTGAGATGGGACAGACTGGCTGCGAGAAGTAATTCACTTACACTGCGAAAACCAATATTACTAAGCTAAGAAATAAAGGTGTTTTCTTTGTCATACTGTTATTCACTTGCGGTTGGTGTCTAGGTATTTTCAATTAATCCCACATGATGTGATGTATGTAGGTATAATCCGTTATTGCGGATGTTCATCCGGCATTATGATATCAACTCATTTCGTTGTTTGTACTATACATACAGACTCTGATTTTGTTTGTTTTTGTTGTTTTTTTTCTGGTTTTGTTTTATGTTTGTTTTGGTTTACTAATTTAGCAGATTGCAGTATATCCCTTAGAATTTATTTATGGTGTTAGGTGTTATTGTGTTATTTAAATGTTACTCATACTACACCGAAACTTAGTCAGCATTGTGTGAAAAAAGGGGAGGGAGTCCCGAAGGCCTGACACGCGCACCGATCCCAGGACCGCGATCCCAGGACCGCGATCGTTGGACCACTGCGCGACCGTTAGGCTTATCTTTGGACCACGCCACAAGTTGACCTACTTATCCTTTCGTCGCGCTCTGCTGTGCGTCACGCTCATCTATCTGCTGTTATTATGGATATTAATTAATTACTATTATTGAACATAAAAAACTTTCGTTTATTTGCCATTAAAATAATCAGCCAATAACAGCATAGTAAATGATAAGATAAAAGATTCCGCCCGCACTGTATTTTTGCGCCTACAAATAAAATAATTATGAAAGTGTTTTTAATGGACGGATCAATGAGCACGTAATTAAATTATATAAGGTTGCGTTTACACTGCAACGGAGAAAAGCAAAGCGAAGCGCAGTGGAGCATCGACCAATCATAGACGAGACGAGAAACACGATGTGAATTTCAAGCAATAAGATTGGTCAATTAGGCAGCCGCTCCATGTGAAATACTGCAAGTACATACAACATTAGTTTTAGTGTATGCGAAACCTGATACACGTGTCTAGTATTTTTATGTAAAGAATTTATGTACAAAATTTCTAAACTGTAAATTTCTAATCATGAAAAATCACAAAGTTATAAGCTTGTTCTGTTACCTAGTTGTCCGCACAAAGACGCGGTCACCACGCAGCGCGCGCCTCCAGCTTCTACTTGAGCTCATTGATAATAATTATTGCGATAGGTACTCAAAGTCGCTCGATATCCAACTTTTAACTTTTTTAAATAATTTTGGGAAAAAATATTCCGACATAATATTACTACATATTTATTACATGACATCACGCCTGTAGGCTGTAATCCCCGAAAGGTTAAGCTGAGTACGTATAGTACACCACATTTTCGCCAGTTTATGTTTCAGTGTCTAACATGAATGATTTTCCATGTTTTTCTGTACAGTGTACCACGCGGGGTCAGTGTTCGGCTGGTCGGAGCAGTTCTCCTTCCGCACGCCTCCCGCCGGAGAAAGCTGGCCAGTGCGCGCCGCCGTCTACGGAGATATGGGCAATAAAAACGCACATGTGAGTGTTTTTGCATTGTAATTCAAGTTAAATGGCGTTTTCAATAACAATGCGCAGCCACGACGACGCCGTGGAAGTTGCACAGTTTTGAGACAAAAAAATACTGTCATGCCAATGACACCGAAAAGACCACTATTATACAACATTATTTTTAGTATATGCGAAACCTGAATATAGTTTGTTCAGAATAAGTAACTGAATCGATTCCAATAATTTTTAAACCATGTTATATTTTGTCCCAAAAATATTTATAAAAAGTTACAAGTTGGACACCAAGCCACATTAAGTACCTATCGCGATCATTTAGGTACCTACTGCCAAATTATTATTATCAATGAGCTCAAGACGACGCTGGAGGCGCGCGCGCGGCCTCGCCGCGTTTTTATGTGGACAACCAGCTTATAACTTTCATGATACAGTTTTGAAATTTTGTACATAGATTATTTACAGAAAAATACTAGACAGGTTTCGCATATACTAAAGCTAATGTTGTATATAAATGAAAAGCGCCATGTTGGACTTTTGACTCCTTGTTCAGCGTCGACGGGTGAAACTCCAGGCATTAGTTGAGATATCCCGTAGCGTTACTGAGATCAGGCATAAGTCTTGGAAATATTAATTCAGAAATAGACTCTGTACGTACACTTGTTCCAGTCGTTATCCTACTTGCAAGACGAAGCCCAGCGCGACCGCTTCGACCTGATCCTGCACGTGGGCGACTTCGCATATGACATGGACACCAACGACGCGCTGGTCGGCGACGAGTTCATGCGACAGATACAGCCTCTGGCGGCCATAGTGCCTTACATGACGTGTCCCGGGAACCATGAGCAAGCTTAGTGAGTCCTGTTTATTCGATAAGTTGCTTAGGAAAGGAGAATATTTATAAGCATATTTTTTTTGTTGTTAAACGTTTCCCCACACTAGGAATTTCTCCTGTATCGTGGGTGCGTTTACAAACATTTAAACTCACATACACAAACAGCCAGACCCGGAACAACTACCTGTAGGCCATACAAATATTTGTTCCGTGCGGGAATCGAACCCGCGACACGAAGCGCAGCAGTCAATCGCTCAGCCACTGCGCCAACCGTGCCGTCTTCTTGAAAGACTAGTCGAAGCAAAGAGCTTAATTACCAACCAGCAGTTTGGTTTTCATACCGCCTTGCATCCAAGATCATCATCTGTCTAGCCTTTTCCCAACTATGTTGGGGTCGGCTTCCAGTCTAACCGGATGCAGCTGAATACTAGTATTTTACATGGAGCGTCTGCCTATCTGACCTCCACAACCCAGTTAGTACTGGGTAATACTCCTTGGTAAGACTGGTTGTCAGACTTTCGGCCCACTAACTACCTGTAACGACTGTCAAAGATCTACAAATGACAGCCGGGACCAACGGCTTAACGTACTTTCCGAATCACGGAGGAAACTTGGTATGTAATGGGCGGTCACTCATCCACGGACCAACCTAGGCAAGCGCGGCTTAACCTTTAGGTCGACTCGAGTGGCGGTTATTATTTAGCCACGAGCTCTTCCTCCGCCTTGCATCCAAGATTCATATTGTTATTCTTCGACATAGCTAAAACGTTCGATAAAGTCTGGCACAGCAGCTTACTATAAAGGGTGTAAATAGATCCTTAACATAGCCGAAAGGCACTTGTTCTCCCCGTCTTTGCGATCATGTTTTTGTTCTAAACCATAGGAAACCTTCTGGTTACGGAGATTTTGGGAGTCAAAGTTCCAACTTTTTCACAAGTTTTTTTTTTAAATACATGTTTTTAATGTAAGATTTTTAGTTTACACACCTCCACGACCCCCGTACTATTCAATCCATCCATCAGCACAATGCTTTGAGTGCTTTCCATCGATTCCTACCGTAAAACGTGATTTTTCACCCCAAAAAAAAAGGCGATTCAAAATAATAATTTTTGCGTAAAGTTACTTAGTTTGATGTTCAGAATGCTTGGTTGACGGCTATGTGAAGGGTCTGTTTACACCTTGTATAAGCCATACCAATTCAGAGTACGAGAACCGACCTGTCACATCATACGAGACTTCTTGTCTAATCGCACTTTCTGCTATCTTATCGAGGGTACGCTTTCCTCCCCCCGCGCGTGCGATTGGGGAGGCCTTCAAAACAAGAATATGCCTTTTAGACCAGACACACTCGTTCCATCTCAGAACTCGTCCATTGCTTTCCATCAGGCGAGACCGAGGTCAAAAACGCGCCCAATTTTAAGTAAATAATAAAAATGTAGTGAGAACTACTATTGCACCGCATTTTTGTTATGTCACGTGGATTTGCACTTCAAGTTGTACTAGAAAACGGAAGGTATAATGGCGATGTTCGCGGGGTTCAGCTGGACGCGAGAAGCACAGGACTTGTCAATATGGCAACATTTGGGGGACGGCTATATCTAGCAGATGATGATAAAACACCGCCATAAGCCGACAGGGTGTAACTTTTCTCATCCTCTATAAAAAAAGGGAGGATCATCTGGCCAGCCGGGTGTTGAGTCTGGTGGGCTACTGCCCGAGAGGTGGTAGTCCGATTTCTTTGTGTGTGTACTTTAATCACGCGCATAACTTAATAGCGCGATGAAGGGTATTTCGCCAAGTTCTTATGCGGCGGTGTACAACATTAGTTTTAATATATGCGAAACCTGAAACACGTGTATTATTATTTTAATGTAAATAACCTATGTGCAAAATTCCAAACTTTATCATGAAAAATCACAAACTTATAAGCTTGTTCTGTTACCTGGTTATCCGCACAAAAACAAGGTCACCACGCGGCGCCGCCTCGCGTGCGCCTCCAGTGTCGTCTTGAGCTGATTGATAATAATAATTTGGCAGTAGGTACCTAAATGATTAGGTAGGTAATGTCGCTTGGTGTCCAACTTGTAACCTTTTTTAAATATTTCTGGGACAAAATATAACATGGTTTAAAAAATATTGGAATCGATTCAGTTACTTATTTTGAACAAACTATATTCAGGTTTCGCATATACTAAAAATAATGTTGTAGATGTCGCCTAACATGCGGGTTTATCCTGCGTCCAAGAGCAAATTCGCATGAAACTTAAACGCATTATCTTCCCGCCCAGTAACTTCAGCAACTACGTGGCGCGCTTCTCGATGCCGGGCCCCGACGCGAGCCTGTTCTACAGCTTCGACCTCGGGCCCGTGCACTTCGTGTCCATCTCCACCGAGGTGTACTACTTCACTCAATACGGACTCAAGCTAATCGTTAACCAATACGAGTGGCTGCAGAAGGATTTGGCTAAGGCTAATCTTCCGGAAAATAGGTGAGGGAGAGAGGATTCTTTGGTGTTACACCAATTTAGGGAGTGCTATACTAACCGACGTGGAATCAGCGGGAGCCGGTCAGAAAGACTTGAAACAAGTCCGAGGCATTGTCGAGACTCGTCGCCCGAAACGAGGAGAATGACGTCATTTTCACTTTTATTGCATGGACACAAAGCTATTTTGACCAGCCCCCGTAGCATGACCACCGTAGACAAGGATTTCTTTGACGGAAGAATCGACAAAATGACAGATAGTGCAAAGAAATCTGTGAATGTCTCGACACTATCTGTCATTTTGTCGATTCTTCCGTCAAAGAAATCCTTGTCTACGGTGGTCATGCTACGGGGGTAGGAATCCGTTCAGGAGTGTGTCTGTCTCATCGGGTTTTAATTGGCTTACACAGCGTCATAAGCAGCAAATTACAGAACTTTCCTTTCGTGACCATGCTAAGTGGTTGTCGGCCTTATTTCCGTAAGCATAAGATGCATGTTTCAGAAACAAGCGGCCGTGGATCGTGCTGTTCGGGCACCGGCCTATGTACTGCAGCGACTCGAACGATATCGACTGCAGTTGCGAATATTCGCGCGTTGGCTTTCTAGGAGTATATGGTAAGTTAATATATAGTTGACCTTACAATTGCTGTAACTACCACTTTTTTTTTTACAAAATCCCATTAAATTTACTTATTTATTTATTTGGATCTCCAACAAAGGATACACACACACAACACACACACACAACACACACACACACACACAGCATAGCCACACACACACACAGGTCACAGTCATACAAATGTTCTATGTTCGTTTAGGTGTGTTCCTTCAATTACATGCCCATAAAACTATCTGTCAGCACATAAAATATAAAACAATGAAAATATTACAAAAAACAAAATAAAAACCAGAATAATAAAAACCATTTGATGACAAGAAAACAGAAGTAATAAAATTGTTTCACATACTAATTTATTATTCATTAACACACACTTTTGTTTTAACAGGTGCGACCCAAGCTAACAAAAGTAGTCATAAATTGCAAATTATCTTGTCCCAAGTAACGGGTCTGGCATAAGTTAGTGGACAACAAACTAAGTGCCACCCTCTGAAATACCGCCAAAGAGCAATAAAATATGTCCAATCGCCGAGAGACACTATTTAGTATTTTTAATGCACGAAATACTGGTGCAACTTTAATAAGTTCACGTACGGATTGCCGGAACTATAAAAATTGAAACTTTGTAAGGGAAACTACTACAAGTACAGACGCTAGCACGTCAAGCTACCTGTCAAATTTGCTAGCTGTCAAAGGTCAATGGGCAAATAGTATGGGAGAAAAACCCACGGCGGACAGAAACGCAATTGTGAAGATCTATAGATAAAATGTATCTAGTTATTATGGTAAGGGTCGCTTTCTTGTGGGATGTGGGAGTAAAGAGAAAAAAAAAACTTTTACATATTTCAAATTATTTATTCGGCGTGATCAATATCTACTTGTACTACTCTATTTGTTGTTGATGCCTAGCCCAGGATAAAAAATAAACTATACTGGCTATATGCGCGCAGCTCCCGACGGTGCGGCGGCCGTGTATACACGTGCAGTAGTAGTCTTCAACACTTTGTCTTCCTTGTGTCGCTGGGTTAATTAAAATATATGTATAATATTGTCGCGCTCTGACATGTCGCGACTGAATTCGTCCCCTTATCAATATTTTATTATTTATTAATTCTTGATGACGAGTTCTATCATGTAGACACCATTAGGTCTTATGTGTTCATGGCAGTACGACCTAGCAAGATTTAAATGATAGCTGCCTAATGTAAACAGTATAAGTTCTTCAAATGTTAACTGTGGGAAGTCTCTAAAATCTGGATTGTTTCCATCTAATGGCATGAAAGCAACTCTTTGTCTATTCATATTGTTTTCAATTACGTGTTGCGCCAGTTCGTTCTCTCTATTCATTCTACCATTTATAATGTTAATAAACTGGTCGACATATACACTATCTTCATAAGGACGCCTGGTAGCATTGATGATAGCCGCTGTTATTTTGAAGTCCGTCATCATATTTCGCATAGCAACATTGAAATATGTGTGTCGAAATATTTTAAAATCTTTCTTAAAACGACCATTTATGGCCTCGATTACCCATCGACACATTGTTATCAACCTTGACTTATTGGCATCTAGCGTCGTCAATTGTTCTCCTCTTCCTCTGGATGGTGGCATATGTGGAACATAGCCACATTCTTCAATTATAGGAATTGAATCACGAAATCCGCGATCTAATATAAAAATATCATTAGGTCTTAAAAACCAATGCCACGGAGATTCTACATTTTCTAAAAGATGACGCAGGATTGAGGCATCTGACGTTGTGGCTGGATATGGTCCCACAACGACTGCGATGACACGAACGAAACAATGCGCCAACGCAACGAGCGAGACGCAACCTACTGTGTGAGAGAGAGGGAGCGAACGTATACCTGCCGTTTTCATCACTCGGGATGACGGCACGCACATGCACTCGCGAAAACCTTTTAGTAGCTATTTAACAGAACGACAACTAATATTTAGTAGTAGTATTCGATTTTTTAAGTAAATGTACTTTTAGTTCAAACTTTGTTCTCCCATGGATTAAATAAAAAATAACCTTATGTAATGTTAAGTGAATTTATACTCTTTCATTTTAAATCATTTTCATTCATGTCCGCGACCGGGTCGGATTACGCCCAATGACCTTTCTTTAATCGATTTTCAACTTTTATCGCTTAAGCATTAGGTTCAAGGTTGAATGTGAAAATTTGACAGTTTCGTGTAGCTTGATGTGCTGGCGTCTGTACATTGGTCTTAAAAAGCAAAATATAACTTGTTGTATTATGACGTGCAAGCGAAATTCGACCTTAGTGTTTTTTTTAAGCATTGCCCCACACTAGGAATTTCTCCTAATATTTTAATTTTAGATGGCTCTTTGATCGACTTTAAAGCTATTGTGCGTCCTAGCTCGATACCGGAAAGAATTTGAAAACAGAGGAATATTTTAGAAACTTGTCTGTACAATTTGAGACCCGTCGCCCACACGATCAAAAGTTGAGGTGCAGGCGCCGAAGTGCCCCAGAGTGGGATGTCATTTTATTATTTCGTTTCGTGCGTAGCAAAGTATAGAAAATCAAAGCATTTATTTCAAGTAGGCCAGTTACAAGCACTTTTGAATTGTCGAAACAAAGACAACAATGTAATGTAGCTACAGTCCCAGTCACAAGGCATAATAACTGAAAGTACTGTAGTTGCCCATTCCCTAACGTAGATCTCTATGGAGAAGAACGGGCAAAAAATTCCATGGACACTCTTTTAAATCAGAATACTTTTACAGTAACTTGGTTACAACATTTATGTTGAGATGGTACATTATGTGAGAACGATGTAGCAAGATGTGTACGTTAAAAGTGTTCATAGTAAAAACAATTCAAAAATAAATTAATCAATTCAAATAAACCGTGGCAAACAAGAGATGACCAGTCACAACTGACAGCGCCCGTTCACGAACATGACGCATGTCTCAGCACCATTCAACTCAACCATTTTAAAGGGAACTAAATGATCCGACACACGCGCCACCATCAGCGAGACATTTGAGTGAGCATGACATACTCCTAACCGCCAGTGCACATTCAAGTCAAGAAAAGACGTAGGTTTCCAGCGAATGACAGCTTTCTAGTCCATAGTACTCACACAAAGTGATGGAAGCATAGCTCGCGCGTAGCCTGACCAGAGGGCGTCGCGTCTAACGCATCGATTCGCGCCAGTTTGAATACTTACACACTTCAGTTTAGGTATAATTTTATAGTAATTATTATATAGTTATTATTGGGTACCTAAACGAAAACACAGCTAAAACTCGTTGTAATGTTTTTTGTATCGCGTAGGTCTGGAGCCCCTGCTGCTGCAGTACAGCGTGGACCTGGTGATCTGGGCGCACGAGCACAGCTACGAGCGCACGTGGCCGCTCTACGACAACAAGGTGTACAACGGCTCCACGGACGCGCCTTACGTCAACTCGGGGTCAGTTGGTCCAACATCATTATGGTCATAACCTTATTTCAATTTATTTTATTTGGTGTTCCAAAATAGCACCAACTTGAGGAACTAAACTTTGCAGTCTCTTGTTCTAGAACTTTTTGTAGACGTTGGTCCTTCTTTTGCAAAAAGCTTTATCTGTAAATGATAAAAAATTATTTAAAAAAAACAATATTTAAACTAACCTTTCAATAAAAAGGTTCTACAAAAAAAAATGCAAAGGTTAATACAGGATGGAAGGGACATATTACATCATTCTGAACACCCACATCGTATTTTTAAATCAGCTGTTTCCTACAAAAGTACAATACCTACCAGTAGCGATGGGTCAATTTTTGTAAGAAGTAAGCCGGAGTACATATCTTCAATGTGATTATATTATTTGTCTCTAGAATTCTGACTGTGCCATTTTTCAAAGGAAATCCGGTCCTCTTATCGTATCGATGTTCCTTCCATATTAGACAGTTGGAATCTGGTAGGAATCGAGTTGTATGGAGCCTTCGCCACTGATACCTACACAGTTAAAGTGTATGGAATAGCTGATTTTTCTGTATCAGATTCGTCGACGGAATCATAGATTCTCGATCTATGAGCTATTGAAATATCACAACGTAAGAACAAGTCCTTCGTACTTAAAATCTAAATGTGTTTGCACAAATAGTTAGCATTCTAGTAAGCTTAGCTAATAGTAAGTTAGCTAAGCATATTAAAAATATATGCGAATTGTAGTGCTATTTCTGTTTATTTTTAAAATGCTTAGCGGAACAACTTCTGGATGGATTTTAACGGTTCATAATACCAGGTTATTTATACATTTATGTTTATTATATAACTTTCTGGTTTTTTAAGATGTGTGCACTCAAAAATACACATTGATATTTTTAAAACTTTTATACACCGTGTTCTTCACGTTATCCATAAATTTTGGCAAATGCTTCTATAGCTTTTACAAATCAAATCTTACAAAGGAAGTAGTACTTAAAAAGGCTTCGTTGCAAAGATATTTGTAATTTAATTTAATGAAAATTAATTGAGTTATGCAGTAAGAAAGGGTCTTAATTGTGCCTATGTTGCCGCTTAGTGCAATTAAATTATCAAATGCACTTTGTATTTCATTTGTATGTACAGAGGAAGCCGAGAGTAAATAAAAAAAATAATTCTTTAAGGTGTCTCTAGTGAAAAATGCTTATATTCCATGGTCTGAACATCTGGTCGAAGTTTATACATATCGTCGGGAACGCGGTGTATATTCTCTTATATTAATAAAACATTTCGTATTTTAACGTACTTTATTTTTTTCGACTGAGTGTTTGGTGATCAAAGTATTTGTTCTAAATCAAAATTCTAAAGGTAAATATCTGCTTTATATATTAACAATTATATGCAAAACATATATTTATGCATATGGTAATATGTAAAATAAAATCATTCTAATATCACTTTTTTTTTATACCAGCAGCTCTTAGCTTGGCATTAACTTACTAACTTAAGTTTGGTTGCAGTGCCAAAAAACTGTAAGATATACCATTTTTCAAGAACTGAGAGAGAGAATTCAATTACCAATATGACATTGGTAATTAAAATCTTTGGTCCACTCTTTTCGTTAAGCTCTGATCATCTGGACATGATACATAAAGCTAAGTCATAATATTTTGCCGCTAACTTGCATATTATTCGTTTCAGGGCTCCAGTTCACATCGTAACTGGGTCGGCTGGATGCCAGGAAGCCACGGATCCTTTCAAACGTGGGTACATCTATACTAATATTATAAAACTGAAGTTTGTTTGTTTGGTTGAACGCGCTAATCACAGGAACTTCTGGTTCGAATTGAAAAATTATTTTAGTGTTGGATAGCCCATTTATTGAGGAAGGTTATAGGATATATAACATCACGCTACACAAAAAGAAAACACGTCGGAAGCGGTGGGTGAAATCACGGGGCACAGCTAGTACTATATATTCTGAAGATAGTATACAAAAGCTCGAAGACATGATGATATCCAGAAACCCGCAGCTGGCCTGCAATCTTTTTTTTGTTTTATCGACTTCGCCTGTGGCTATTGCTGCACCTGAACGTTACAGGTGTTTTTTTTAAGCATGTTGCCCCACACTAGGAATATATCCAGGACCGTGCGTGCGTTTACAAATATTAAAAGTTACATACACACAAACAGCCAGACCCGGAAAACTACCTGTAGGCCATACAAATATTTGTTTCGTGCGGGAATACCGTCCGAGACTAGAGTATCATATATAATTATGTCGTAATGTTGTACGGTTGACAGCTAACCCGGAGGCGTGGTCTGCGTTCAGGAGCAGTGACTACGGATACACGAGGTTCGTGGCCCACAACAAGACTCACATCTACATGGAACAGGTACGTATCAAGTTTTAAATCGAGTTGAGACGTATTTTATTTATTTAAATTTTATGCACAAGTAACAAAACTGCACAAAGGCGGACTTAATGCCATAAGCATTTTCTACCAGTTTACCTTGGGGTGATGCAGAGATAGTAGAGACATACAGTAGATGCAATAACAGAAAAAAAGACTAGAAAATATTTATAACTAAAACATATAAGAATAAATACTATAAAGTTAAGATAAACTTTATAAAGTTAAGAGAGATAAACAAGAAAATCTCCAACAATTTAGTTCTGAGACGATTCTGCCAACTTCTTGTGTATATGTTCCCGAGCTTTCACTTTGAAAGTGAGCTGACTGGTCACCGTCCTGTTACTCTGAGGGAGCGCATATTTTGCACAGTACCTTAGTGTGTAGTCCGACTAGTTTAGAATACGAACAAAGTCAGTATTTATGAGGTCGTATTCATCATCATCATCATCATCCACAGCCCGAACTCACCCACTGCTGGGTATAGGCCTCTCTTTTCTCGTGCCAATCCCCACGGTCCTGTGCCAGCCTCATCCAGGTTTTTCCCCCGATGGCAACTATGTCGTCTGCCCATCTCGTCGTATTGCGCCAAATCTAATTCTTCTCCTAGTCGAGAATCTAGGAATAGACACTAGTGAATCCACAATCATAAAAGTGTCAATAAACACGAAACGAGGCGTTACTAACACTCCTAATACAGGATGTTAGGGACAGCCCTCCACAAACTGATGGGGTGAATTCAGTATATCAAACTAAGATGACCAGTACAAAAAATGATTTCAGGAATGTTATGGGAGTCCAATCAATTTTATTTGTTTTATTTCCTCATACGCAATGTATCGTTACCGTGGCAAAATGCACGTAGTGAACGGCAAGCGCGACGATGAGTTCGATGAACTCTGTAGCTGATCTCACGCGTCGTTCGTTAGATTATTTCAACATCCATTGTTGAATTTTAAATTTTTGTCGTATTATTTACATAAATGGAGTGCTGCGACAGGGAATGTAATTTCACATTAAAATAAAGGAAAAGTGATTGAAAAATTCCGGTGGAATATGATTCAAAATAAGGAGCTGAATGCCAGTTTGTGGAGGGCTGTCCCTTACACCCTGTATATGTGTTTTCTAGCACAATTTTGTAGGCATTTGAAATAGATTTTCACTTCTACACAAAGTATTTCTCAAGAAAATTCAACAGTCATAAAAACAGACACCTTACAAAAATATTTTGAGATTATATTTAACTTTTATTGTTTCAGGTGGACGTGGATTTGAAAGGCAAAGTGATCGACTCGTTCTGGCTCGTCAAAAATCAGCACAAACCTTTTCAAATTAAGCATTAATCAATCAATATCTAATGGATTCACTTTGAAATAGACTTTAATGAGTATATTGTTAAAAAAGTTAGGTTAGGTTAGTTAGGGCGTTGTATTATATTATCTGTGGTTAGCAGTGGCGAAGGTTCCATACAAGTCCGTTCCTACCGGCTTCCCTTTGAAAACTGGTACAGTCAGTATTTTATAGACAAATAATAAAATCACATTAAAGGTACTCCGGCTTACCTCTTACAAAAATTGACCCTTCGCTACTGGTGGTTAGGGTAAAAGTTAGGTAATCTCATTTATATGAGGTTCAAAATAGTAAACAGTCGGGCTAATTGCATCAATATAAATTATTATCATATAAACTTACGACTAGTAGTATTATGAGCATGAAAAGAACTGCTTTTTTTTTTAAATGGGGTCTCCCAGTTCAACCTATGAGGCTGGCTTCTGGATGACTGGTCGAGTCCTGAGTGTAAGGCCTCCAGCCTGAGAAGAACTGCATGAAATGGTTTCGTTATTAACATACCAAAGACAGACATTTAGATATTTTTTTGGGAAAAGTTTCAGCTGCCGTTTTCTTGACATACGTATTTTTCTCGATGTATGGATCTCAGCTATGCATCACATAATTAGCTCTATTTAATTTAATACCACTTTAATGTATCCAAATGAAATCATTTTTAAGACTTTTTGACACGAATCTCTTATTGTAGAAAAAAAATGTATTTTCTTAAATAAATTTTTAAAAATCGTGATTTTGGTATCATTTATTATCACA
The DNA here is from genome assembly GCA_905163415.1 of Noctua fimbriata. Taxonomy (NCBI): domain Eukaryota; kingdom Metazoa; phylum Arthropoda; class Insecta; order Lepidoptera; family Noctuidae; genus Noctua; species Noctua fimbriata. The sequence continues at coordinate 7,420,877 of LR990945.1, forward strand.
GGTTTCCATTTTTTTGACCATGGCCTGCTGAAATATAGCGAGTATCAGAAATGTATTCTCATATTTAAGACCACCAAACTAAACAACTATTTGTATACGACCAATATCATCCAAAAATAATCAGCTGTCCCATACAAAATGTCAATAATCACTTACTACTCGGCCCAAATGTGTGGAGACCTGCATAATTTTTCGAGATTACGTCAACACTGAACCCTTAACTATGACCATACATTTCTGACACACGCTGTAAACCTATTTATTTATTTATTTGTTATTTTAAACTTAAAGTTGGCAAGCTGGCAAAGTATTATCAGCACGCGTAGGATGACCACCGTAGAAACGGGTTTTGTCGACGAAAAAATCGATAAAATGACAGATCAACATAATAAATCTGTCATTTTGTCGATTCTTCCGTCGACAAAATCCGTTTCTGTGTTGGTCATGCTACGCGTGTTGGTAGTGATTTCAAAAGAATGTAAACACTCCACAACCTTATGTAAATAATAGTAAATATGACACAATAATCTTTAGATAGAGACTAGTGGCAGAGACAACGCTCTACGAGGCTGAACCTGTTCTGAAGTTCGATGTGCCATATACAGGGTGAATTTTTCAAGTGGGCTTAGGTGGCCAAATTCGAAACAATGGCGAAAAGTACTCAATGCAGTCTCGGGCCCGATTTTGATGGAACTAAAACCCAAAAATGCAATGCAGTTACATCCTGTATAGGGAATGCGCACACTTATCGACGCAGAATCAGCTTAAGCCGATCAGGTCTTTATGCCCATAGAATTAAAGTGGAAAATACGTCATTCACTTCGTTACGGTTCGGACGACACGACTCGACACCGCGCTGAACTAAATGCGACAAATGTTATAATTCGCGTAGATCACAGTGGCGAAGCTTCCATACAACTCGATTCCTACCGGCTTCCCTTTGAAAACTGGCACAGTCAATATTTTATAGACAAATAATATAATCACATTAAAGATACGTACTCCGGCTTACCTCTTACAAAAATTGACCCTTCGCTACTGGTACAGCAGTTACTCGCTTATCACGTATAAATTTAGTATAAGTGTTGGATTTAGTGGTAGTGGTGTTGGCGTATGTGTAGTGTTGTGGGTTGGTTGACAATCTGAGCAATGCTTCTGACGCTGCAATAGACGTGGCTACTCACTGGGCCCGAACTGTATAACATGCATGTTACGTCGACACGAAATAAAGAAGTATTTTGTAAAGTATTGCTAATAACATGGATTACGACCGCGTGGCAAAGATCTCAACACGATGGGTGCCTGACGATGGACCGCGCCTGAGGCTAGCCCAGCAAACGGTGGCGAGATGATTTAGACGCGCATCACGAAGGTTGGTTCGAGGTGGCGCAGGAGAAGCGTACCTGGAAGGATATGGGGGAGGTCTTTGCCCAGCAGTGGGACATACAAGGCTATAAAAAAAAATAGCTAATTTTATTTGATCATTGTGAATGTGAGGACCATATGGGTCATTTTTTTTTGTTTGTTGTTTCTTTATGGTTTTAAAGATTGTCTGGCAGTTTGAGCACTATAAACGACTTAACCAAATGTCCTTTCTTTGGTATTGTTCGTCGTGTCGTTGAGCTCCTTGAGTTATAAGTCGAGCTACACGATAAATGCTTGCACTGACTGGACAGGTCCACTCAAATCTGTGTAGTTCTTTCTTCAAAAGATCATCTCAAACACTAATCTGCACAGTCCTCATGTGAGTTGACCAAGATTTTGTATGTACCTTAAAATAGACTATGACCTCTAGTTTGTTTCAGAGATGTTATGGATATGATATTTCGGATCTGGTGGCCTACCATGACGTTTTAAAGCAGGAGTAATTCCAGTGTGGGAAAGAGATGGCGCTAGACGACCTGTATAGCTCTGTCTCTTTTCCCACACTGGAATTACTCCTGTTTTAAGACGTCATAGTAACCCCCCTGGATACGGATATGGATATAGGAATAGAATTATATCGGTTTCGGATACGGTTACGGATATGTTATTATTTCGGATTATCCGTTAGTTTCGGATAGTTTCGGTTACGGATATTAGATTGAAGTAAAATATAATCACAAATAGTTTGTAATAATTTGGTTTTATTTATAGGTTTACTATCCGAAACTTGTGAAACGGATACGGATATATTTTTATTTCGGATATCCGATAGTTTCGGAGGGTTTCGGAGGGTTTCGGTTTCGGTTTCGGTTACGGAGCTCCATAACATCCCTGGTTTGTTTCGGCTGTTTCTTCTCAGAGTAGTCCGGTACGAAAAACCGGCCCCATATAGTTTAAAAAAAAAGCAATTTGTAAAATAAACATCATTTATAAGGGTGTATGCTTTCAGAGCGCCGGTCCACATCGTTACCGGGTCGGCTGGCTGCCAAGAGGGCAGGGACCATTTCCTAAGTAAGTGTCCTACAACACCTTAGTAGTAGTCAGAGAAATAAATTATAAAGTAAATTGATATATCCATTTAAATATTCTGGGCGCTGTCAGTTGGGATTGGTCATCTCAAAGCTGCAACGCCTTATTTTAATCAAACTATATTTATTATGTACATTATATATAGACTAAAAAGAACTAAAGTAATGATAAAAATAAGACTAAAAGTAAGAAAAAATAATCATCTAAACAACGACGAGAATAGGACACTTAGGCGTCAAAGTATTCCTCCGCATCGCTGTCATCTGGAAACGTGCCCAGAAGACTGGCAGCATTGCCACGCTGAATAGCAATGCTAATTCTTTGCTATTTTAATTAAATATTGTAAGATTGAATTGTCTTTATAAATCTACTAGCGACCCGCCCCGGCTTCGCACGGGTGCAATATATACATATAAACCTTCCTCTTGAATCAATCTCTATTAAACAAAAAACCGCATCAAAATCCGTTGCGTAGTTTTAAAGATCTAAGCATACATAGGGACAGACAGCGGGAAACGACTTTGTTTTATACTATGTAGTGATGGGCGCTTTTAATATGCACGTCTTGCTACATCGTTCTCACATAATATACAATCGCAGCATGAATGATGTAACCAAGGTTTTGTAACAATATTCTGATTTAAAAGAGTGTCCATGGAGTTTCCTGCCCGTTCTTCTCCACAGAGATCTACGCTAGGGAATGGGCAACTACAGTACTTTCAACATTATTATGCCTTGTGATTGGGACTGTAGTCTTATTTGCTTTTTATCTTGTTTTTTTTTTAATTTAAAAGTGCCTGTAATTTTTTTTTCTTTTTTTCTTATAAAAATACTTTGCCCGACACTAGGAGTTTCTCCTGTATCGTGGATGCGTTTACAAACATTTAAACTCACATACACAAACAGCTAGACCGGGAACAACTACCTGTAGATTATACAAATATTTGTTCCGTGCTGGGATCGAACCCGCGACACGAGCCGTAGCAGCTAATCGCTAAACCACTGCGCCAACCGTGCCGCCATTGTCTTTAATTACATTAAGTTTAGAGTTCCAAAAGTTGAATGTACAGAAATTGTAACTTGTTTGTTTGTCCACAGATGACCAGCCCAAGTGGTCAGCGTTCAGGTCGCAGGACTTCGGCTACACGAGGTTCAAGGCATTCAACAAGACGCACATCTACATGGAACAGGTAAGCTACACATTCATACTTTTTTTTTTGGTGTCGATGGCTCATCATCATTCTCTTGCCCTTATCCCAATTCATTTGGGGCTTGCGCAGCATTTCTTCTTCTTCCAAACTTCTCTATTACTCGTCATCTCATCGGACACTTCCTTTTCTGCAATATCATTCTTTACACAGTCCATCCATCGTTTCTTTGGTCTTCCTCTACTCTTATAGCCATCCACATACATATTGCCGATGGCTATCTATATTAAATCGGCGCAAAATTTGGCGACGACTTTGGCGCCTTAAGTAGCGTCCACCACCTCCTGTAATGTGCTAACTACAGACACGATATGATAGCCTATCATATCGTTTGTGAATACACCCCATTTACAATCCAGGTAATATCCTCCAGTCATCTTTGAATCTGCACCTGAATAGGTTTTCCTTGCTTCAGGAAATCTGGGTCCGGAGTGTATTGAAAAACTTTTAGGTCAGCCATGGCACAAATGGGTTGAAAATACTAAACTATCGTTAAACACTTGTTTGCCTCAGCTTGATTCATTCCTTAGAACGATCCTCCAGTGAGTCGTGAGACAGGACACACTTTAAAAAACTGTTGCGATGGTAAAACCAATTAAAATCAAAGCTTATTTAGGTTCCGTACTCGACGGGTAACCTAAGGGAACCCTATAACTAAGCCTCCGCTCTCCGTCCGTCCGTCCGTCTGTCAGCCGGCTGTATCTCGTGACCCGTAATATGTAGACAGTTGAAATTTTTACAGAATGTGTTTTTCTTTAGAAATTAAAGGGGGCTCCCCTATTACGATGGAACCCTTCATGCGCGTGTCCGACTCGCACTTTCCCGTTTTTTTTTCAAATAAGATTGAAAATCTGCACTTCATAAATTACATGAGAGAGTCCTCCAAAATGTCCAACCTCGATGATGTAACTTGTCTTAAACACTGTTTTAAGCTTTCACGGTTTACAACTAAATTTATACTGTCACTTCCGTGATTGTTCATTATTTTGAGCTCCCGATATACAACATTAGTTTTAGTATATGCGAAACCTGAAACACGTCTAGTATTTTTATGTAAAGAATCCATGAACAAAATTTCAAAACTATATCATGAAAAATCACAAAGTTATAAGCTTGTTCTGTTACCTGGTGGTCCACACTAAAACGTGGACACCGAGCGGCGAAGCCGCGCGCGCGCCTCCAGCGTCGCCTTGAACTCATTGATAATAATAATTTGGCAGTAGATACCTAAATGATTGCGATAGGTACTTAGTGTCGCTCGGTGTCCAACTTGTAAACTTTTTTAAATATTTTTGGGACAACAAGTAACATGGTTTAAAAATTATTGGAATCGATTCAGTTACTTATTCTGAACAAACTATATTCAGGTTTCGCATATACTAAAAATAATGTTGTGTAAGTTTAACTTGTCTTGTTTCAGGTGTCAGTAGATCTGGACGGGGAGGTGATCGACTCGATGTGGCTCGTCAAGAACAAGACGGTATCCTTCCCTTAACTGTAGTATAAGTATAGTAGCTCAATCCTGCCTACTGGCGGCAGTAGGACTCGCTCCAGCGCCCCTGTCGGTTGCTTATGGAGTTTGTGATAAGTAAATTGTTTTATTCTTTATTAATTTTATAGGGGGTTTATAAGTTAGTGATAGGTAGTCAGTGGCCCAAAAAGTCTGACAACCAGTCTTACCAAGGGGTATCGTATTACCCAGTACTAACTGGGTTGTGGAGGTCAGATAGGCAGTCGCTCCATGTAAAATACTGGTATTCAGCTGCATCCGGTTAGACTGGAAGCCGACCCTAACATAGTTGGAAAAAGGCTATGCAGATGATGATGAGTTAGTTATATATATTGGGGTCCGCTTCCAGTCTAACCGGATGCAGCTGAATACTAGTATTTTACATGGAGCGACTGCCTATCTGACCTCCACAACCCAGTTAGTACTGGGTAATACGATACCCCTTGGTAAGACTGGTTGTCAGACTTTTTGGGCCTCTGAATACCTAACGACTGTCAAAGATCTACAAATGACAGCCGGGACCAACAGCTTAACGTGCTTTCCGAGGCACGGAGGAAACTCGGTATGTAATGGGCGGTCACCCATCCACAGACCAACCTAGGCAAGCACGGCTTAACCTAAAGATCGGCCCGAGCGGCTGTTATTAATTAGCCACGAGCTCTTTAGCATTTATTTAGCTACCATACACATAGTTATTGTCTACAAATACCTCACTACTAGATACCTGACTCCGTACATACTCTATTTAAGTTCAAAACACACGTTACAGAGTGCTTCGGATCGCGTCAGCTCGAACTGTTGATCCTCTCTATGAAACTCCATACTGCAACGCTCACTTGTAAGGACCGTGAGAGTGGAGCCAGTGTCACGGTGCTTAGGTACACGTGCCACAATTGCGACGTCACAGCGTACCGACAACACATGTTGTGACATCATTGTAAGGGTGAAATCACACTTATCATCATCGAATCGCATTGTATATGAAGATGTATAGGTACGCATCAATTCTCCTTTCCGCGTGGAATCGGCGTTCGCATTTTTATAAGTTTTTAAACTGTCATGGTCACTAACATTATCATTAACACTTGAAGCATGATCACGTTTAAACTCCGTTTATCCGTGATCATGGCGCTTGCAACAGCGTCGAAATATCGGGAACTCAATATAAATAATAAACGTGGTAAATATCCCGTTTCAAATGTTAATGATTTTTCTAAATATGCGTATAAGTACAGCACTCCATTTTACATGTCAACGTATGAGAAAGGATGCATATTCAAACAAATGCATGCGAAAGAACGCACCTTAACTCGGTTAATTGCAACTGATTAGCTGCAGGTGGAGATAGATACGGAAGGAGGAACGGAGGGGAGGGAGGGGGCCACGCGCCGCGCCGCACGTTTTTGAAATATCGATAGCCATATATTGTTGCCTTTTGACTCACGACGTGTATAAGTGTAGCTAAAACCCAACAGCTAAACGCGAATCGATGCTGATGAATATGATTTCACCCTAAAGGCGCTCGGATCATTCATCCTCATCATCATCTCAGCCGAAAGACATCCACTACTGGACATAGGCCTCCCCCAAGTGTTGCCACATTAACCTGGCCTGTGCGACTCGCATCTAGCGGATCCCCGCACACAACCTTCACCAGGTCATCTTTCCACCTAGTGGGAGGCTTTCCAACGCAACGTCTCCCGGTTTGCGGTCGCCACTCCAGAACTTTTCGGCTCCATCGGCTATCAGTTCTGCGTGCAATGTGCCCTGCCCACTAAACGGGAGCATTCACATAAGTGAGTGAGGAGAACCGAGCGAACATTACAGTGCGCAACATGTAACGATACAATTTGTAACAATTAATTGTTTTTGTACAAAATCCAAACTTGGATTGTTATATTACAAGCGAAAGCAAAATGAGGCGAGGTGATGCCGGTGCAGTACTTATACTTGTGTGTTGAGCTTTATATCTACACCTGCCCCCGTAGCATGACCACCGTAGACAAGGATTTCTTTGACGGAAGAATCGAAAAAATGACAGATTGTGTCGACACAATGACAGACTTCTTTGCACTATCTGTCATTTGGCGATTCTTCCGTCAAAGAAATCCTTGTCTACGGTGGTCATACTATGGGGGCTGCTGTAACTAAATGATACTCATAATATTAACTACTACTATAATGTTTTAATGAACTTTTCCCGCCTTAGAAACTGAGATTTTTTATTTTTTTTATTTTCACGACATTTATTAATTAATTAACCTATTAATTGCTATTATAGAACTTATAGTAAGTTAAGATTATTTCATCTCAAAAAAAAAAATCTATTATTAAGAAAACCAAATAAAGACGCTTTCACGCTTTGTAAGAATCTCCAATAAAGGTTGTTTAATTTTGAACTTTGTTTTATTTCTGTTATGTGTTACAATTTTATTATCTGGTTATGTGTTACAAGCACAGTTACAAGTAAATTCTAAAAGTCATTTCCTCGGCATTTGGGGCATGGGTTTCAACGAGGTGCCATACAGTACTACGAAAACAGAGAATCTATACCAACTGCTCGGCAGATTCTTCAAATTCTACAGCGAATTTAATTTTGAAGAATATATCGTATTTCCTTTTACCTACTGGACGTCCTATGTCTAAGAGTGCTTTTAAAGATATCGAAAATTTCCCTCAAGAATATGTATACTTTATGTAACAACACGTGGAAACGTTGGTGATACAAAATAACTTCAACATGAGCTCTGATCTGTGTTCAAAATGTATTCGAACACGTTTCATACGCTGCACAACGGTTACCACATGGACACACGGCGAAGTTTAAATTTTTGCTGAATGCTGCAACAATGTTTGTACATCTGCCTGGTAACAATGGAAACAAGGATTAACGGCAAACATACTACCGTGGATGGAATAATTGAACAAGACTGCATTGAAATCATCATCAGCCTATAGCAGTCCACTGCTGGACATAGGCCTCATCAATCGCACACCATTCAACTCGATTTTCAGCAACTCTCATGCAGTTGCTACCAGCCACCCTGCGAAGATCGTCACTCCACCGAGCCTTAGGGCGTCCCACCTTACGTTTGCCGATTCGCGGTCTCCACCGAGCCTTAGGGCGTCCCACCTTACGTTTGCCGATTCGCGGTCTCCACCTCTACCCTAACGGTCATTGGTTCTACGGCTAATATGACCGGCCCATTGCCACTTCAACTTACTTATTCTGTGAGCTATGTCGACAACTCTGGTTGCATTGAAATTGGAATAAGATTAAAAGCATCAAACATGCACCCTGTAAGGGGACTTTCTTTACTTTTTTATTTAGTTATATTTTCCGTTTATTATACCCCTAGACGGCATGTTTTCCACCAATGGACGGCGCTTTTGTGAAACCAGGCCTAACATGGTGTTCACTTTCAGCACATCATTTTGATTATCCGTAGATGAAACAAATTACTCAAATTAGCGATAAATTGAAACCGGCGTAACGATACAAGAGAACAAAAGAAATGCTCCAGGCTTCTCGAATTTTTTTTAAGACTTACCTTGGGTATTATAAGTAAGATTGCATTGTCTTAAGAAACCGTACATGATTTAGATTATTATGGTAGACTTTCCGCTGCCACCCATATGCACAATTAAAACGACATTGTGCGTAGGGACAGCCCAGGAGTGGAACTACCTGCCGAAATCTAAGATATCTGGATGTGTAGTCTGTATGTCTGGATTTTTGCAGATATATTTACAACTACCACTGTTTGTCTCTGCATCACCCAAAGGTTGACTGGTAGAAAATGCCTATGGCATTAAGTCCGCCTCTGCACTTTGTGCTTGAAGTGTTAAATAAATAAATAAATCTGTGGTCCCCAATAACTGTAACCTGGCTAGGAGTCTCCACAACTACTTGTTTAGAATCAAATTCTTGTTACTTAACAGACAGATCTGTTGCTGGGGAGGTTGTTCAGCCACTTCTTGCCAGCTGAAACACTAGAAGTGGTGAAGGGTGGTCATTTTGGGGGACTAACTCATGTAAACTTGTACTGTCACTTACGGGATATCTTCCGTGATTGTTCATTGTTTTGAGCTCCCGATATTACGGCGCTGTTGCAAGCGCCATGATCGCGGGTTGACTGGAGAATGCGGGGCAACAACGCCCCCGTTGTTGTCCCGCATTCTCCAGTCAACCAATGTCGTCTGCCCATCTCGCCGCCGGTTGACCAACAATTTTCTCTCTATTCCTTGGTCGCCCTTCATTCCTCGAGTGATTAGTCTACGCAAACTGTTTTGTTTTGGTGGAACTCGTTGGTGTAACTAGCGTACTTGATGAACATGCGACTTGCAGGGTCTATCCTTGTATTGACAGTACTGTCATGTTTGAACCGGTAGTACTACCTAACATTGCTCACTATTAGTGCTAAACCCACTCTCCCCTACATGTAAATAATCAAATTGCACGCACATTATACATGCATTTTATAGAGGTATATATGTATACGTACATTTTTTTCTTATTAATAGGTCTTAGTATCGCTTGATTAGCCTAGCTATCAAAGTAGGTCTACACTTAATATGTTCAATTCACTACGTAAGTAAACAAAAAATAGTAAAAGGGAATAAGTTTAAGCAGAAATATTTGCATTATTGTTATTTAATTCTAAACAAATAGAATTATATTACAATACATTTTTTTCAATGAAAGAAGACTAAATATGATGATATTCAGTCAGTCTCGATTGTTTTACCGATCTGAGACCGCAATAATGAACCGCAGTACATCATCTTAACTAGTTACTTTCGCAAAATGTGTATTAATTATAATTATGATATATTTTCCCTTTGAAGTGATTACGGTGGCGGCAGTGTTTGTGACCGCCCGGAACAGAGTGCTGTGCACACAGCTGTGTCTGACAGGAGACTTCGACGCCCAGTGGCGGCAAATACAGCACGAGCAGATGAAATCCGCGGAAGATCCTACTGACATACTATCTAGAGTGCTAACCGACGTGCAGACCACGCTGGACCAACGATGGCAAGGTGAGAAGACAATATTATGCAAAACCTTTTTGACACAAATATAATTAAGTACCTAAGAAGTTTTTCAAATCATCATCATCATCATCATTTCAGTCGAAAGACGTCCACTGCTGGACATAGGCCTCCCCCAAGTGTCGCCACATTGACCGGTCCCGTGCGACTCGCATCCAGCGGATCCCTGCAACCTTCACCAGGTCATCGGTCCACCTAGTGGGAGGCCTTCCAACGCAGCGTCTTCCGGTTCGCGGTCGCCACTCCAGAACTTTTCGGCCCCATCGGCCATCCGTTCTGCGAGCAATGTGCCCAGCCCACCGCCACTGTTTTTAAAATATCAGTTATTATTTATTTATTATTATTTGCAGGTTATAAAGCAATTCCTTTTGGGTCACTAGTGAATGGAATATTTTTACCATCAAGTGATATAGACCTCTACATACAATTACCATGTTATTACCCAAGAAACTCCAGCATCGCACAGGAAGCCTACAAGTTGTTCAAGAAGCAACCTCAGCTCTATACAAACATGAAATATGTTGACGAAGATATATATTCGTTACTTAAATTGAACCACATACCTTCGCAGCGTAAAGTAGACCTTATGTTTAAATTCGGTGAGATGGCTGTTGGAAACAGCAAACTTGTCAAATACTACTTCAATCTAGATGAAAAGTTCTTCTCTTTGGGGATATTACTGAAATTTTTGTTAGAAATTCTAAATGGCTATATCCAACTAGTAAGTTATGTATTGTATTTACTCGTAATATTTTATTTACAACAAAAGAATACGGTGCCCGCTGTTTATATGTTACAAAAAGATTCGAAAAGTCACTTTTACCAGGACTGGGACATGGGTTTCAACGAGCTGCCATACAATTCAACGAATACAGAGAATCTATATCAACTGCTGGGCGGATTCTTCAAATACTACAGCGAATTTAACTATGAAGAATATGCCATAGCACCATTTGCTGGACGCCCTATTAGAAAAAGTGCTTTTAAGGATATCGAAAATTTTCCTGAAGAATATTCTTTATACAACAGCAATGTGAAACATAAATTGCAGCCGCTGATTAGAAACGATTTTGACGTAAGCATTGCTGCATGCATTCAAGACCCTTTTGCTCATGCGTATTTTCTCTGTTTGAACAACATGCCTGGACCTGAATGTTACAACGATACTGTGTCTTTTAAATATTTAATGAAGTCAGTAGCTAAAATGTTTGAAGATCTGCCGAGTGAGAGTATCCTCAAAGCTATCCTAATAATGGATCAATCCAAGAAAAAAGTAATCTCCTACAAGCAATCCTCTACGGGTGGACAATATGAACAAGACTGCATCGACATATAGTAAGTAGGAGATAGGTACATCGCAGAAACTATGTTAAAGTTGCGCTAACCACCCACATACCACAGGGTGTTACCACACCAATCGATCGATCGCCGATCACCAATAAATCGATGGTAGAAATGATGACGATCGATCAATTGGTGTAGTAGAAACTGTCGATTGACGTCGACTTATCCATTCTACCATCGATCGATTGGTGTGGTAAGACCCAGCCAGTGGCAGATACAATAGCTTGATCCAAAATTAAATTTCAATCAGTAACCGAGATTATATGACGATGTTGGAACCAGTGTGATCTAAGTGTCATTTTTACCAATACTCCTCAGTATTGACACAATGGCAAAGAAAAATCATAATTCTTCCATGCCACACTTATCTAAGTGCTCTTCAGGGCTTTCTTCCTTGAGGGATCACAACATGTCACTATAGAATTGGTGCGGTCTCTAAAGTGAAGACCATGTCACACTGATCTAAGTACTGAGGTGCATCTGCATACTGTTGTGCCCTAGATCACTCTGGTTCCAACGTCGTCATATTTCGTTTTTTTTTTATCTCTGTTATATATTATAAACTATATTTGTTATTAAATAACTTGACCGTAAATTCGAAGCTTAATTGATGGAGACAGCACTTGCGTTTCCGCGTATTTCCCCTCTCTAACGGACCGATCCCTAATTATTTTTCTTAATTAAAAGTAGCCTACGTAACACCTTATAACATCAGCTATCTGCCAGTAAAAGTTCCGTCAAAATCGGCCCAGCCGTTTCGGAGATTAACCGGAACAAACAGACAAAAATTGAAAAACATGTGTTTTGTTATAAGTACCGTATGAAGGGTATAAATAGACCCTTAACGAAGCCGAAAAGCAGTTGTTCTCCCCGTCTTTGCGATCATTTTTTTTTTGTTCTAGACCATACCTGGGAACCTTTTAGTTACGGAGATATTAGGGGGTCAAAGTTCCAACTTTTTTTTTAACAAGTTTTTTTTTAAATACTTTTTTAATGTGCGATTTTTACTTTAAACACCTCCACGATCCCCGTACTATTGAATCCATCCATCAGCACAATGTTTTGAGTGCTTTCCATCGAGTCCTACCGTAACACGTGATTTTTCACCGTAAATAAAAAGTATTTTCCCAGCAATAATTTTTGCGTAAAGTTACTTAGTGTGATGTATAGAATGCTTGGTTGACGACTTCGTGAAGGGTCTGTTTACACCCTGTATAGTTTCATATGCATTTAGTAAAAAGCTGTCATTTTGATATTACAAAGAGACACTTCAATTACATTAATTATTTGTATAGATTCTTTAGAGGCCTTGCTGGCAAAATCCCATAATAATTCAAAGTTAAAATCCCTTTCAGTTTTGTCTCGATTCACCCGTTTATCGTAGATTTACACAAAAAAAATCGGTTTTATAGTCTTGACACGCATACTAATGCTATTTTATTTATACCTGGAAATATCATAATTGTCTGGGTATCAAGACATTATACTTAAATAAAAAGCAATATTATCCTTAGCAATATCCATTTATTCGTAGCCTAGTTAAAAACACATCATATAAAATGATTGAATCACTTATTACCTAGACATTTCACACACTTACCGTTTAACCCACTGAGTGCTAGCTTCCTGGACATTGCTGGACAAAATTGTAGACATACTAATTACATTACAATCACGCCTGTAATCCCCGTAGGGCTAGGCAGAGGTGTAGATATAATATAAATATATTTGCGTCTAAATAAAAGTATACAAACTTAAAAAAAATAACTTAGAAAATATTTTACATTATTCCGTTACATTTATTCTGCGGGATAGTCAAAAATGTTTGAGCGACTTTCTAAAAATCATGTATTTCAAAAGTATTTAGTAGTATTGTAAGTTTTCAGTGACAATATTATCAAAAAAAGCAACTATGTAAGTTCAGAAGCTTTAGCCTGACCAAGATTCTAATCAAATATGTCGATCCAGATAAAGCTCCATTGATATATTACATTTAGCGGCATCCATACAGGTGTTTTAGGACGTAACATTGGGCAGAAATATGAAGTATTAGAAAAATATAGAAAATGTTGATTGATTGACCTTCCTTAAGCTTTTGAACGCCATTGTCACATATATGTGACAAGCAAGCGCGTGCCCTGTACGCTAACGACACAAATATGTGACAAAATGCAAAGGTGAAATTGTGGCTTGGCGTGGATGTCACGCGCTTGCTGCATTAAAAATGTTAAACAAGTGTACTACAATGTTTTTATAGGCCAATAAAAGTCATTTTTAGAAACAAAAAAGTTTTGTATTTCTTGAATTTTCCCTATTTTACAAATGTTTTTCAACGGCGCGGCGCTCTCCTGATAATATCATTCAAGCAAAACAGAACCATGACGCCTTGAATATAAAGTGAATTATCACGATTTATTTCAAAAAGTTTTGCCCAGCAATGTCTCCTATTGAGATCTTGTGCCATATTAGCACAAAAAACTGTAAATCGTTGATAAGACCTAATCTAAGCCATTTACGTATTTAAAAACTTGTGCATCGCTTTGTAAGACTTTGAAAAATTATCCTTAGACACTAGTTAAACCTATTTTATTCTAGATTTTTCTTAGAAATGCATTCTCTGCAGTGTTTATTCTCGAAAGAATGTATGAAATCTAGCGCTTGCTTTCTTAGTTCCCTTATACCGAACGTTTTTTTTGAGTTAATTAAGCATTTTGACCGCCATGGACATTTTTGACAGCTTATTTTCCTTGTTGTTCAACCACACGAAAGTCTTATATTCTTTTATAATCAAATGTTTTCTTATTTACGTACGAAAATGTTCTTTAACATGGTCGTTATTTTTTTTTTCAATTATTCAATGATGGTTTTCGTTTGAAACCAACCATTTTTGTACGCGTGTCAGTTTATAAATCTCTCCTAACTCCTGAACTGCTAATAACAACATGATAAACAAAGAGTGATAATTGGGTAGTTGACACCATTAAACAATAATTCCAAGACACAACTTCTCTAAAAAATTACTTCATTTTAGACCTGAAAAACCGATAAATTTTCAATTAATTGCAAAATTAGATTTTTAGTTGCTTTGAAATCAATAAATAGTTGAGTCTTTGAGTTGATTAAATAGTGACGTCATATCGTGCTATTTCCATTCAAAACATAAGGGGGAATCACGTTTTGACAGCTCTTAAAAAGTATGTCAATTGATTGGTTTGTCAACTACCCCATTGTTTACAAGTTTTTCCTCTAATTTAACTTAATTTTGCAGTACATGGCGGTCAAAAAAGTGAACACATAATATGTTTAATAATAATATAGTAAAAAAAATGATGTATTTCTTTCATTACTAGCTTCAAAGAGCGTTTCAATGCTCCGGCTGATGTCAATTAAATATTTATAATAATCACTCCGCCGCCAAACATCATGTAACGTATTTATTTTAATATACGTTTTACGTTGCATTATTGTTACGATAATCACTGCTTCCTGAATCGTCTACTGTCTCTGGTCTGTGTCTGGTCTCCACACAACTGGAAATGAAATTAATTTGATTATCGTTTGCTCTTCCCATCCCAGGTACTCTTTTTTTTTTCAAAGTCAAAGGTTTTATTTGTTAAACATAGGTGTAAAAGATGTAAGTAAATATAAAAGATCGCTATGTTTTGCCGACAACGGCGTACAAATATTAAAACATAAATATTAAAAGAATTATTTTTTTAAAAGGTGATAGCAGCTATCTACCATATATTATTTCTTAATAATATTTCTTATTTTTAGGTAAGTTCCTAGGTATTAAAATTATACTATAAATTATTCTTACAAACTATTTTAACTAAATATTTTCAAACAAAATTGTTTTTAAACATGCAAACTGTTAGGAAAAAATATTTTTTTTCTTAAATTACTATATAATCTAGTTAGCTTGCATTATCGTCTAGGTATTCTTTGATAGAGTAGAATGCCTTTTGTGTTAAATATTTGTTTGGGTACTTTTTGAAATCATCTAGCTCACTTTTTTCTCGGAATTTTGTTGTATATTCTGGGTGGCCTTTAAGACATTTTGCATAAAGTGCTGTGTTGTGTGCATTGGCACAAATCTCATTATTACGGCGTTATTACTCTCCGCGAGATTGTCAGCAACATCAAGGCGCTGCTGGCCTTTCTCGGGGAGCTGGGGTGGATCGAGTAAATATTCCCACCCGCACGCAAAATACGCGCTTTGGACGTGAAGTTGCGGACACCAGCCCGTTATACAATACAATCGTTTCATCATTTCAGCCGAAAGACATCCACTGCTGGACATAGGCCTCCCCCAAAGGGGGGTTTTTGCCATAATCGCCACGCTTGGCAGGCGGGTTGGCGATCGCAGTACGGTTGTTAAAAAAAAGCACAGAGAACGCTGCTGCCCATTCTCTGGTAAGTCCCTTAGTCGCCTCTTACGACACCCACGGGAAGATATGGGATGGTGCTATTCTTTACGTCCGGACACCATACAGTACAATAATACAATCGTTTGCTCTTTGTCAAATTTAGCCAGTCTGTTCCATACGTTTTTGTTTATTGTATTTTTGTATGAAACAGTAGATAATTATTATGTAGAAGTGCAGTCTGAATTGTCAATGATTTCAAAGTTTGTATCGAAAATATTTGGTGAAATGTTTAGTTTTGCACATTTTTTTTTTATTGTATTTATTTGCGATTCAACAATTTAACTTTATATTGCTCTCTTCTACTATCTTCCTCTTTATTGATATTTAATTGCGTATGCGCAGTCGGGTGGCAACTTTTAAATAAATTATACGAAAGAAAAGATTGCCATTTACTCCGTTTGGAGTGCACACAACACAGATCACAATTTTTATTATTGGTGCGTTCTAGCTGACATGTGGCAATAATTTAATGTAATGGATTCTTTGTTTATATTAACTTACACACTATTGTATTAAATATGGGTCTTCTAACCTAACAGACAGATGTGTTGCTGGAGAGTTTGTTCCCCCACTTCTTTCCAGCTCAAAACACTAGGAAATAAATGAGTGTTCTTACAGGATGAAGGTCCATCTCTCAGCTAGTTACTTACCTTAGTTTTTCGTCCAAGGGTTCCTAGGATGCTGTCCAGGTATCATATCGAGAAGGTACTGCCTCTGCGCCTCTGCCACGCGTTGCATCTCCGCCATCGCGGCCGCGCCTCCGCTGGAGTTGGAGCCGCCCTTACCGGCTGCAAGCGAACACAACATGAGCAGAATTGTGCTCACTGATATTGCCGGAGCGTGGGTTTACAATACAGGGTGCAATGTAGGCAAGATTATATGTTCATTCCTTCGATCGCCAGTGACGTACGACAATAAGCGTTCTAAGCGAATAACGTACATCAAAAAATAGGGCTTATTGTCTCGGAATACAGCATGTGTGGTAAAAATATAAAATAAAATGGTTGAGTGTTCAAATCAAATAATTTTGTGGAGACCAATTGTGGGAGTTGAATATAATAAGCAAACATTGCATGAGCATTTGTTGAAATTCAAAATCACGTCGTTCAGTCTAAACCACTGACGTGATCAAGCTATTAGAAAACCAGAAGTTTAAAACCTTGGAAAACAGAACCATTAGGCTTATTAACGAATTCTAAATTAACATCACATAACATCACGCCTGTAATCCCCGAAGGGTTAGGCAGAGGTGTACCTAATAGTACACCCACATTTCGCCAGTTATGTTTAAGTCCCATGTAATAGGGGGCGAGCCTATAGCCATCAAACGGGCACAAATCCAAACTTCGTTGCTGCTACTGAGAAATTCCTGATGGAAAAACCCAATAACAATTTTCCTTTGACCCGGGAATCGAACCCAGGACCTCATGTTCAGCAGTCGCGATTGAGACCACTAGACCAAGCAGGCAGTCTAGATTAAATCTGGCACAAAAGCATAGCAAACAAAAAACTTAACAATAAACCCTGTATTCATGGGAAACGTGTTGCAGAATATTCTTTCAGCATAGTTATATACAGGATTACTGGTCATTCGCTCACGATCTCGTGAAAAGGTCATGCAAACTATGTCTTTTACAACAAATATTCATTTTTCAAAACCGCAAATTTAACTTTAAACCAACTGCATTAATATCAATATTCAGCGTGCTTTGCTTCGTTTCTTGCTGGCAGCTTAAGTTCCCCATGAACACAGAGCTCAATAGATATAATAAAAAGTAAAAAGTGTGTGTGTAATACGTACAACGCTTACCTAGCGCCGAGGCCTGCGCCATGGCGAGCTGGTACGTGTAGATCAGCGGAGAGAACTGCATCATGGCCGCTGCCGCCGCGGCCGGAGACATGCCGGACGTGCCGCCCGCGCCCGACAGGCCTGGGGGGAGGGGGGAGTATGAAACATTACGCTGTACAGAACTGCATCATGGTTGGAGTTGAAACGTTACGCTGGACAGACAGTGCGACGACGAGTGCGAGTAACGTTTGGGTAAAAGTAAACTTTCCCTATTGGGCTGCTAAAATGCAATGTCTGCCAATCGCCTTGTGGTTCATAAGTTTCGGAAGACAGCGCTATTTTTACGAGCTGTGAGGTTAGAGCATTTTGAACCAAACTGTCACAGTCATCGCATCGCCATTTTGAATTTTCACATTGCGAAGATATTTAGTTGGGGCAAAGATATTATGTGAATATTATCTCCAAATGTCTTGGCAACTTGACCCTTTAGTACCATCTCTCTGATATTTTTTTAGTAAGAGTCTGTAACCATAAATGAGAGCTTCATTAGGAAAAACAGATTTAAATCGGGTATCCACCTCCCCATATGTTGTTAATATTTCAAACAGTAAGAGACTTTCAAACTTCAAAATAATAATATTAGTAAACTCAAACGGAACTACTACCTCGTAACAGCTGGTGTTGCAGCGCCTGCATGGCGGCCGCACTGTGCTGCTCGAACGCCATCTGCGCCGCCGCCGCCGCCGCCAGCTGCTGTGCAACACAAACAGGTTTTATTAAAAAAAATATCACAACAGAAAGTTATTTGTGACTTCTGTGGATTAAAAAAAGGTTTAATATATAAAAGATGTGTTGATGGTGTTATTACCTGTTGTTGCTTACTGCTGCTACTGTTTTGACTAGTGCTGCTTGATGATGATCCTGTGAAAGAACAATGTATCACTACATTATTGTAAAACTTTATTATTTTACCCTTTTTATTTGTAGACCACACAAATCCTTGTCATGAATCAATTTTACTTTGTAACTAGAAGTTACTATAGGACCATTATGTCGCTAACTCATAAACTACTAAAGCAGTTAATATTTTTTTTATGGGACCACCGCGCGAGCTTCCTCTACCAATCGAAAGTCACTTAAATCGGACCAGAAATCACGGAGAAATCTGTGTACATACATGAAAAAAAAATGCTGGTGGATAACATAACCCCATCCTTTTTTAGAAATCGGTTAAAATACAGATTAACTTAGCCTCACAGCCACTGGTAATTAGAATGAATTACTTATAGAACTCAAATAATGATAAAAGAAGACTAAAAGTAATACCTAAGTACGTATATATAGGAATATACGTACGAACAACGACGACAACAGGACACTTAGGCGTCAAAACATTACTTATTAATTTTGACTAACATACCTATTGGATAGAGAAAAAAAAAAAAAAAAAAAAAAAACCATCATATAAATATCATATATATTATTATTTTCTATTTATTTATCTTTTTCTTCTTCTTATCTTTTTAAAATCTTATATACCTATTGGAATTTGAGTTTTAACAAACGGTTGCAACGGTCTGTTAAAACAGTTGAAAGAGGTGACGAGATATAATGTAGTTTACCTTTTCCTTTCTTGGCTGGCACTTCACTGGTATCTCTGGAGCGGTCCGAATGGTGACTACGAAGCGACTCCGATGATGCCAAGGTTCTGCACAAAACAAAAGTTAAATGTTATAAAAAAAAAAAAAAAATTTTAAAAACCCCCATCGCAACAAAGAAAAGCGAGTCAATAAAATGGCTGAGCCGGTTTTGATAAAACATGTCTAATTCTAATATACACATCATGCCCTTTCATTTGATACCCCACTTGGGTATATTTGAAAATATTAGATTTTTCATATCCACTTTCATCCCCCATAACTAGTAAATGGCTGCACTGATTTTGACAAAACTTATCTAAACTAGCATTCAAATAAAAAAAACTGCATCCAAATCGGTCCACTCGTTTAATAGCTACGGTGCCAGAGACAGACACACACACACACACATTGGGGTCAAACTTATAATACCCCTTTTTTTGCGTCAGGGGTTAAAAAGAACGCGCTCGCATTTCGTGAAAGGCGTTTAAATAATAAACACCTTTTGCAAATTATGTTAAGAAGATTCTATATAACAAGAGTGCCATCTTAAGAAAACCCAATGTTATGGAACTCGGGGTCAGTGTAGAGTCAGATATTTCGACGCCTTCATCACTTATCACTAATGTATAAAGCCAAGTCAGAGGCCCAAGGCTGGCATAAAAACTCTGACGCCATTTTAGGCACTAAACACACGATAAAGAAAGAAGAACTAATGTATTTAGCGTTAAACGTACTCAAAAGTTTGCTTAACGTCCTGTTCCTGACAAACGTTTGAATTTGAGAGAGACAGGATCACAGCGCGACTGTGACATTTAGTGTTGGTGCAAATGATCTTTAGTGTGTTAGGTATAGTTACCGCGGCGCAGGCGGCGGCGCGGGCGTCTTGCTGGGCGCCGGCGACGACGTGGACCCTCCGCGAGACGCACTGCGCGACACCGACATCTGTACACACATACAATAATGGCTGTAAAAAGATCCTTCATGAAGCTGAAAGGCATTTGTTCTCCGTCATTGCAATCGTTTTTTGTTCTTGACCATACCTGAGAACCTTTCAGTTACGGAGATATTGGAGGTCAAAGTTCCAACTTTTTTTTATAGCATTGAACATAAGAAAACACCTTAAAACTAAATATACAAAGCTTTAATGCCACATGGGCCTCAGCTCAACATAATGCCAGATGGCAACACAGGGTATGATTTTCAGCTGCAGCCCACGAGCGCCATAAGCTCGTTGTTACAGTTTCGTGTTCCCAGAGTTTATGAATCTTGGATAAGTGTAAAGGAACGATTCGGTTTATACGCCTGGTGATTTTTGCGTCACTGTGGGCGAGTTACTTTCCTCATGCAATCGGGTTAGATTCTACAGTACAAAACATAAAAAACCAAACATGATTTTCTAAAATTTATGACAGCAGAGATACACGCCACAACACAGTGATATTGAATACTCTTACCAGTACGATGTAGCGGCAAAAGAAACAAACTTACATCTACTCACATTATTATTAGATTCATTAAAATATAATGCCCAAAATTAATATTAGTTTTTTTTATAAGTCGTTAAGTAGTAAGTTTTGATAACTTTTAGTAACTTTGGGTGATGGACAGTAATTTTATCGACTTTAGATCATATTTTAAGATGACTCAGACAGACGAAGAAAATTAAAAAAAGTGTGTGTGAATTTTCCAAAAAAATAATGTAGTTTTTGGATGGGATGGACCCGAGTCGTCACGCAGTGGGTGCAGGAAGACAGGCGGCCAGGCGTCGCTCGCTCTCTTGCTATAGTTACCTGCAGCGGGCGATGCTGGTGCGAGTGCGCGGGTGGCGGCGCCTGGTGCGCGGAGTGCGCGGGCGCGGCGTGCGCGTGCGCAGGCGCGGGTGGAGGCGACGCGGGCGGCGCGGCCAGGCGTCGCTCGATCTCTTGCTCCTGCTGCAGGGCGCGCACGAACGCAGTCTTCAGGCGGGCCGTGTGCTCCGCCTACAGACCACAGGTAATCATACCATCCAGGTAATCGCCCTAGTGAGGCTATAGTTCCACCGGATGAGGGGTCTAAGGCTGGCTTTCCACGGCACGTGATATCACTAGTCGTACCAGGCCTACGCGTGGTTGGAAGAATAACACTCGAAGCGACACGAGTAAGCGCGTGACGGCACATTAGTGTGAATGTAAAGGTGAGGTTAAACGGCATCATGTGGATTAAGCCGGGCCACATCTACACGGACGGCGCGGCTCGTGTAATATCATGCTATCACAAGTCGTTTAACCTCACCTTACACAATTTAGGTAGGACTGGCCGACTCGAGATATATCACGAGGTTAGTTGAGTTTCAAACAGAGGCGAATCTGACTTTAGTTAAACTTGGTAAGTCTTTTTTGTTACTTTTTTTAAAAGTACAATAATATTGTTTCGTTTCAAAATCATCATGCTTATGGATTGCCTGCCTAAAATAAACGGATAGGTTCTTTAAAAATCTTAGCACACTTCATCACCTTTATTGAAAACTTTAATACCCCACAAGCCAATTCACATTCATCCGGTCGAACTATAGACAATGCTAATTCTTATAGGACCTAGCTTTCTTTCACTAATCTATGTAATTAGACCTTGTGTCATACTTAAACATAACATCACGCCTGTAATCCCCGAAGGAATAGGCAGGTGTGTACTTAATAAACGACATTCGACAATTATGATCAAGTTATGTTTAAGTCTCATTTAGGCGAACAACCAAGCACAGATCCAGACTCCGTGGCTGCTACTGAAAAATTCCTGATGGACAAAACCCAATATCACTTTGCCCGACCCAGGAATCGAACCCAGGACCTCGTGCTCAGCAGTTGCAGTTGCAACCACTAGACCAACGAGCCAGTCATAGCGTGATAACGCGGATAGTGTACTAGGACCTATAAGAATTGCACTAAGTAAGTAGTAGGGGACTGCAAAAAATTATCAAATATTTAAAACCGTCACCCTCTTACAACTAAGATCTATCATAACACCCCTCCACCACATTTGAAGTTACTTTTTACCCGACTACGACTAAGCCAAAAGGAAGGGTTATGATTTTAGCAGTCTATCTGTATGTATGTATGTTTATATTTAAGTATGTGTCTCCGTAGCGCATAAATTATTCATCCGATTTTTATGAATAAGGTGTCAATCGATTCGTTATTATGGCCCGGGTAACAAAGGCTACTTTTTATCCGACTTCAACAATAGGAGGTGTCGATTTTACCTTGTAAACCCCGAATTTAATTAGAGCATGATTTTTCAGTAGTCGGGTCTTTTAGTTGTTTTATACCACACAAATTCTTCTTTAAGCTTGTTTGTTGATTTCGGCATTATGAATTTTTATTGCCATTATGCCATAAATTATTTCTTTAGCCAAGTTAATTGTACCATTTTTTTTGCTTTTATCATGCAATTACCATTAGCTGATGTGTGGTCAAATTGAGTGTCATGCAGAGTCAGTTCCCTATTAGGGGCCCTCCTTTAATCACGTGTAGATTTTTAAAACACTTTTATACCCCTTGCTCTCCCTTGGTGGACGTTGAGGTTTTAGGCTATCCCTTCTCCCCCCACCCAGCACCACAAGTATTTTTATTATTGAGAAGATAAGACAGTTTCAGAAGTTGTTTTATAAAAAAAAAAAACGAAATTTTGTACTTCCAATTCGTTCGCTCGGGTTTTACATGGTCGCAAATTTTAATTCAATTCATGTATTGGTAAAAATCTTTCACGTCTCAGATTAAATTACATCTTTCGTCTCACCAAAAATACGTGATTGCCATATTATCCCGTAAATTGTGATTAATCGTGATTTTGTTTCTAACCCGGAGGGGGTTAACTCGATTCTAACCTCACGTGATTAAAGGATGACCCCTTAGGATTGATTCTTTGTATTCGGTAGCTCAAGTTAGGCTATTTAAGATAAGGGTTTAAGCTGCAGTGCTAGTGGATTTATACAATATGTGTCAGAAAGGTGCAGTCATATTTGAGGGTGTGCTATAGACCATTAAACTAAGCAACTTTCTTCATGGGATCACTATCGTCGAAAAAATAATCATTTATCCTACATAATTTCAATACTTTAACTAAATGTAGTGATTTTTTTTTTTTTTTAGGGACATTTACAATTGCAATGCGTATGTCAGTCCCATAACTGCTATGTAGGTCCCATAAACAATGTTCCTGCTTGCTATGCTTTATAGTGTAGACCATCAATTTTGATTTGAAAGAGTGTCTCTTGCTCATTTGTCTCCATAGAGATTTACTACAGTCCTTACACAGTTCTTATGCCTTGTGACTGGACTGTAGCTTTATGTAGTTGTTTTTGACAATTGAGTCGTGCCCGTAACTGGTATATTTGAAATAAAAGTCCGGCTGCATGTTCCCTAACCTTGAGCGCCCGCTTGACGTTCCCGGACACGCACAGCTCGCACAGGCGCCGCGCCTGGGGCGGCGGCGGCGCGGGCGTGAACGTGGCGTCGTGGCGCCGCTGGGCCGGCGTGGCGCCGCGCTCCCAGCGCCACACGGGCGTGAAGTCGCAGCCGCACTGCGCGCACACCGCCGGCACCGACGAGCGCGGCATGCTGGGGGGAGAATGGTCAACAAATGATGCTGTTCAGTGAGTCTGACAGAACACCGCGCTGTGTGCGCTCGCGAACAGAAACTCTAGATTCTGTTTGCGAGCGCACACAGTAAGTCTCGTGTGTCGAGAACAAATCGTAAAAAATCGAGTTGTGAGTGACAGTGGTAGCGGTACCGAACGCGTAAAACGTACCAGGAAGCGGCTAGATCGATTTGTCTGCTCATAAACACCCACCCGCTATAACTTCAATTTAAGTGATCATGGCGCTTGAAGAGCTCGTGGCTAAATAATAATTTGGTTGGCCTGTGGATGGGTGACCGCCCATTACATACCGAGTCTCCTCCGCTTCGAAAAGCACGTTAAGCCGTTGGTCCCGGCTATCATTTGTAGATCTTTGACAGTCGTTACAGGTAGTCAGAGGCCCAAAAAGTCTGACAACCACTCTTACCAAAGGGTATCGTATTACCCAGTACTAACTGGGTTGTGGAGGCTGGGTCAGATAGGCAGTCGCTCCATGTAAAATACTGATATTCAGCTACATCTGGTTAGACTGGAAGCCGACCCCAATATAGTTGGGAAAAGGCTAGGCAGATGATGGTGCTTGCAACAGCGCCGAAATATAGGGAACTCAAAATAAATAGTAAACATGGTAAATATCCCATTTTTAGTGTTAATGATAATGTTAAAAGACCATGTCGCTTTAAAAACTTATCTCTTGTTCATACTTTCTTGGTTGACATATTGTCGTATTAGCTTTTAACAAATTGACGTTTTTTAGTATTTTATTTTGCCACCAAAAATAAGTTACAATAATATTCTTACCGGTCTTCAGCAGTGAGATAGTCCACCACATGCTCCAGTCCCACCAAATAGACGAAATCGGTGTTGCTGGGCGAGGGGATGAAGTTCATTTCTGGTGGCGGGGGTTTGGGAGGGGGGATCTGTTGACAAAGTTATATAATGCATAAGAGATTACCTACATAAGATAACTCACGCATGTACAGGCATGCACTAATAATATGTTCACACGTTGCAACTTTTAAAAGTGATTTTGTCCCACAGTATTAATCGAAATATAAGGTCTAACTATTCATACACGAAATATTTTCAGGGAATCATCTAACGGCTATAACGAAGCCATTTCAAGGGATCTTTTTTTTTATCTGAGTATATTTTTATAAAAATAAATAATTTAAAATTACTTGACCCACAAAATTAATACTAGCTCCTTATTTTTGAACATCCATTACGCTAGTTTACTACGTCGTATTTACCTAGTGTCATTGTTAGAATATGGGAGTAAAGATTTTATGCAAAAAGTCTCAAAAATTTTTAGAATTATAATAATTTCGTAAAAAAAAACACTCAAGATATTTTTTTTTTCCTTGCTATGGCGAGTTTACGACTTATAGAAGTTACTCTTAAAATATTTCGTGTATGAATAGTTAGACCTTATATAATGTACTAATATCACATCATAACATCACGCCTGTAATCCCCAAAGGTTAAAAAAAATAGCAAAAAAAATGTGTTTTTTTTACGCGCCGTATACACTTTCATATTCAGTAAAAAAAAGGTATTATTTTGATATTACAAACAGACACTGCAATTATATTTATTTGTATAGATGCTACAAGTTCACACGCGAGCGACCGAGAGCGCGGACGTGTTTACTTCTGGAATAATTAATTAATTATTTTTATTTTTTTAACTCATTGAAGTAGTAACCTAAATGGATACGAAATGTAACGGCTGTGATTATGACATTAAAGATGTGTTACATATGCAGTGTTCAAGAGACAAATGTAAAAAACTGTATCACCTGACTTGTCTTGCCTTATCGCAGGCGCAGTTCACGGCATTCACACCAAGAAAAGATGGGTATGTCCAGAATGCACATGAACTATTCCGAAGAAAGGGAATTCGGAAACACCAGTCCGAGGAAACACAGCGGTGGACGAAACTTATACACCTAGTTACGTTAACACTGAGCGTGGCAGTCGTCACTGTGATTGATAACGGGAACCAAGTGCTTGATGAACTACGTGAGTTTCGCTTAGAGATTAAAACACGTCTGGATGAGCAAAAGAAAGAATTCATACTACTGGAAACTAAATTAGTTAACACAGAAACAGAATTAAAATATTTAAAAACCATACTGAAGGTAGTTCAACAAAATGCAAATAAAGTCGATAATCTGGAGACTAGAATTAAAGTACTTTTAGAAAAAAATGAGCAATTAGACTAGTCTTTCTGCCAGAAATATCATGGAGAAAAGTGAGACTGAAGAAGGATCTAAAAGGCAGTGTCATTTGCAAAAATAGTCAAGCCAAATCAACCGGAGGTAGTTGGTAATTTTGTACCAATTAAGGAATGTGTGGCCACGAAATCGGCAAACATAGTAAAAACCGGGAAAAAACAAGAAACAAATAGAGAGAGGAGTTTAAATAGACCAGTTAATGTTCTCGAAAAAGAAAATGAAGATCCAGGAAAAGAAGAAAAATGGACATTGGTTAATAGAAAAATAAACAGATAACCAAATAGCGAAGTGAGGAAAGGAGGAAGCGTGGGCTCAACTGAAATTCAGGGCACTGAGCGAAAGAAATATTTTCATGTTTGGCGTCTGCAAAAAGAAACTACTGTGGAAAATTTAGAAAAACACGTGAAGACCCTATGCGGAGAGGCATTGCCGATTAAAATAGAGAAAATAAAACACAAGACAGAAAGAGACTATGCTTCCTTCATTATAGGAGTGCCGGAAAGCAAGTATGAAGTGTTATGTCAACCAGAAAGTTGGGCAGTAAACATTGAGTTCTGCGAATGGCTGTGATTTCGGAAACAAACCAATAAACAAAAACCCTCGGAGTAAATAGGTGAAAATATTTTATCAAAATGTCAGGGGACTCCGCACTAAATTGGAGGATTTTTATGTAGGAGTTTTGTCTTCAAGCGCAAACTTATTTGCCATATCAGAAACAGACTGCAATGAATCTATACATGACGCAGAATTAATTCCACCTGGTTACTCCATTATACGATGTGACCGAGCAGGCGCAAACACGGAGGTGCGTGTCTCGTGGCCACACCGAGTTTTGAGCTGTGGCGAGCGACCGTCGATGTCAACATCGATCAGCAGGTATTTGAACTGGTTTGTGCGTCAGTGTACCAGCGTAATAGATTATTGTTTTTGTTATGTGTTGTTTATATCCCGCCTAATAGTAACGAAAACGAATACATTGTGTAAATCTTATAATGACACTATTGTAATAGGTGACTTCAACTTGAATTTTTGTCCTGTAAATATTGTTAATTATTTTGAATCTTATTGTGGATTCACTTAGAGTAACAAAGTAGATAATTGCAATGGTCGACAGCTGGATCTAGTGTTGAGTACATTCGCGGAGGAAGGGAGTGTGAGCGTGCGCGCGGTGGAGGCGCCTCTCGTGCCAGGGGACGCGTATCACCCGCCAAAAAATGCATAGTTTGTGATTTGTTACAAAATTTAATATTATTATTGTGTACTTCGCATTAGGTAACCCTGTAAAGACAGTCGTAACATGGAGAACAAATAAATGAATAAAATAAAATAATGACTTAAACATAGTGCACAAGTGAAGTGTTACTAACATAGTTTTAAGGTTTTGTTTACTAACACAATTTGTATTTTATTATATGTATGTATGTTATGTATGTATGTCTGTGAGGTATATTATCTATGGGCCAAAGCAGCCTGAAAATAAATGGATGTAGTTGTTGTTTTTGTTATACAACCTTAGTTTTAGTATATGCGATACCTGAAACACGTGTTTAGTATTTTTATGTAAAGAATCTATGTAAAATTTCAAAACTGTCATCATTCTCTTGCCCTTATCCCAATTCATTTGGGGTCGGCGCAGCATGTCTTCTTCTTCCATACTTCTCTATTACTCGTCATCTAATCCGACACCTCCTTTCTTGCCATATCATTCTTTATACAGTCCATCCATCGTTTCTTTGGTCTGCCTCTACTCATATACCCATCCACATTCATACTCAAAACTTTCCTCACAACATTTTCCTCATTCCTCCGCATCACATGCCCATACCACGACAACCGATTACCACACAACTTTTCAGTCACCGGCGCCACTTTCAGACTTCCTCTTATATACTCATTTCTTATTTTATCCATTCGCGTAACACCACACATTCCCCTTAGCATTCTCATCTCCGCCACATGCAAATGCCTTTCATTCATCCCTTTTGTGGCCCAACATTCTGATCCATACAAGACAGCAGGTCTAACCATTGTTTTATAAATCTTCCCCTTAAGTTTAAGGGGAATGCGGGAGTCGCAGATTGTTCCCGTGACCTGCCGCCATTTCATCCATCCCGTGTTAATTCTGTGCTTTACACTACGATCTATTTCGCCATCGCTTTGCACGAGTGAACCGAGATACCGAAAGTCGGAGCAGACAGGAAGAAACGCGCCATCTAGCGCTATGGCTCCAGAACTGGAGAGACCGCCGAAATCGCAGAACATGTATTCTGTTTTAGTTCTGCTGATTTTTAGCCCAACATTCTCCAGCTTCTGTTGCCATTTCTCCAATCTGCTCTGGATCTCAGGTCCATCTTCACCGACAAGAACAATGTCGTCGGCAAACAGCATGCACCAGGGTGCCTCTTCCTGTATGTCCGACGTCAAAGCGTCCATAATCAACAGGAAGAGGTAAGGACTTAAAGCCGACCCTTGATGCAAGCCTACAGCCACACTGAACTCATCGGTGTTGCCAGCAGCTGACCGGACGTAGGTACAAGATTGGCTGTACATAGCACGAATTAACTCTACATACTTCCCAGGTATACCTTTTTCTTTCAAGGCCCACCACAACACATCCCGAGGTACCCTATCATACGCTTTCTCCAGATCAATGAACACCATGTGCAAGTTTTTGTGTGCACGCCTGTACTTCTCGCACAATTGGCGGAGTGCAAAAGTGGCGTCCATTGTTCCTCGACCAAAATTTCAAAACTGTATCATGAAAAATCACAAAGTTATAAGCTTGTTCTGTTACCTGGTTGTCCGCGCAAAAACGTGGTTACCACGCAGCGAGCCTGCGCGCGCGGCTCCAGCGTCGTCTTGAGCTCATTTATAATAATAATTTGGCAGTAGGTACCTAAATTATTGCGATAGGCACTTAATTTCGCTCGGTGTCCAACTTGTAACATTTTTTAAATAGTTTTGGGACAAAATATAACATGGTTTAAAAATGATTGGAATCGATTCAGTTACTTATTTTGAACAAACTATATTCAGGTTTCGCATATACTAAAAATAACGTTATATAAACAACATACACACCAGCATCACCTTTGTACTATTGTCTGTTCCTTTCTTCTTTTCTGTATTTAGTGTGTACATAAATAGATAAATAAATACCTGCAGCAAGGTCTTCTCGAGTTGCTTCCGTAGCGCCAGCTTAGCGGCGGCCTGGCGTTGTGCGGGGGTCTGAGTGTCCTCAGAGCTGCGGGAACTTGCCTAAAACATACATACAATGTTGGTAATAGAGTATTTAGGGTTTTTCTTAAAGAATGTTAAGGTCTGAGGAGATTTAAATATTTAGCAATATCTAAATTCGTTTGAATTTTTGAGCAAAGCCCGAATACAGGGGTTTGAATTATTTGGCTCAACAACTTCCGCCATTTTAGTTTAATTTCAAAATTGTGGCCACATATAAAACCTGCAAAATTTAGGCCGACTAGCCTTCATTCAGAAATGTTCCAACCGCTTTTACGAGCACTTGCACAACTTGGCAAAGAGCTTATTCATACAGTTAGGCCCCTTTCTGGAGATCAAGCGTTGTAACTAGTGCCAAGCGACAAATGCGTCACTAGTTTGTTCGTGTGCGTATCGTCGCGTCGCGGTGACTAGTAGCATGCTGTAAGCATTCTTTCATTTGTTTTCGTCGCTTTCAAACACGCGTGGCACTTGTGCTTGTAGCCAATGGATTTGAGCTATTCTTCTAAAAAGCGACAAGCTTAGTATAAGCTAAATTGACCAAAAATTGAGCCCTAGCATATAAGAAACGAAATAGATTGAACTATGTATAAAGTACTGAGATGACATCACATTTCCATACTCACTGCATCGCTCGTACTACTGGTCACCGACGAGTTGTCCTGGGGTTGCTTGTAATGTACAATTTATTATGAAAACTACTGTTTACTGACCGAAATTGCCTACTTTGTCTACAACCTTCTGCATCAAAATTGTTTTTTTTTTTACCCTTTTGCAGAGTTGGACAGCGCTTATCTATTGAAATCATAGTAGTTTCAATACAAACTTTATCTACGAAGTTAACAAACACTCCAAGAGCTTTTAAAACTATGTGGTGCTACGTTCGGGTCTCGCATAATTCGGCAAATCTGAGCTGCAATTCGGGGAAATCTCGAATTGTGCCGAGTCGACTTGGACGTAATTTAGCGAGTCTAATTGCCAAACGGATTTGACCCATCAGCACGACCCCTATTTCGCTATAAAACTATGAAAAAGACGTGTGCCTTCATCTCTATTATGCAGTTGCTATGGCTTCAGCAGTTTCATTTCATTAATAATGCGTCTAATTGTTACCTTATTCGAGGACGCATGTTGGTTGGCCGGCGGCGGTGCCGGCGTGATGGTCACTGAGGGAGTTATGCTGGCTCCGCCGCTCGTGGATGACTGCAATACAAATAAATAAGTATTTTGATCATTTTCTATGGTATAACAGACCACTTTATTGGTGTGCTGTGTAACCAGTAGACCTAGTTTGAGTTTTTATTACAGATAAAACCTGCTAAATCTCGTTAAACAATTGTGTTTTCCATTTTTGCCATCAGACGGCGCCAGTGTGTTTCAGTACAAATTGAAGTTCAAATACGTATAAAAACTCGCAATGAGTCCTCTGATTTTGCTGCCGACATAGCTTGCAGAGTAAGCACACTGAAAGTAGTAGTGAGCTGGTCGTGTATCGAAAGACCGATGGCCGATGGAGCAACGAGTCTTCAAGAGGTCCTCGTACCTGTAGAGGTAGGGATAGGCTGAGTGTGTTGCTATAATGGTGTAGGTAACATACCTGTGAGCGATACGGGCCGGGAGTGAGCGTGGCGCCGCCGGGTAAGCTCGAAGTGCGACGCGACGAGCTCGAGGTGCTAGATGGTGCGGTGGGAGTGCTGCTGTTGGTGCGCTGAAATAAACAATATTTAGTGCGTTTAGTTTTATACAAACTAGCTCTCATAGGTTTTTCTTCTAAGAAACACCCTGACAGACAGAAAACCTGGGCTTTTAAGGTTATTAAAACTGGGAATGTCAATATTTGCGATATTATCTAGAATTCTAGATCATTGCCATTCAATTGATCCCGCCATTTCGTCCTAAGTAGAGATATTTCTTGGCCTGAACGATGAAACAGCAGTCACGCAGACGAAGTTCCTCTCTTATTTGTTGGAAACCGGTCCTTATAGTTCATAGCTTCTTCATCATCATCTGCCGAGCCTTTTACTACCTTTGTTGGAGTCGGCTTCCAGTCTAACCGTATGCATCTGAGTATCAGTTTTTTACATGGAGCGACTGCTTATCTGCACTTCACAACCCAGTTAGTACTGGTTAATATACTCTTTGATAAAACTGGTTGTCAGACTTCCAGACCACTGACTTCCCATAACGATTGTCAAAGATTTACAAATGACAGCTGGGACCAACGGCTTAACGTGCTTTCCGAGGCACGGAGCTCAAAGCTTTTTCAGGATGGGCAATGATTGTGTTCTGAATATATCTCACCTTGCTCTGTTGGTGCGCAGGCGGCGGCGCAGGCGTGACGGTAACGCCGGGCGGTACCACGCAGCCGCTACCAGCCAACGCCGTGCCTGTCGTCGAGTCCTGAGATAAACGTACACAGATTAGATTTAACACAATTGTAAGGAAAATGTAGCTTTTGGATCATAACACTGGCTTCGAAAAGCTACCCACCAGCCATTTAGGATGGCATTTATGAACCACATTGGCGCAATCTACCATCGTGATATCTTCGTTGAAGTTTTAACACCACGTAAGTAATTTTTGGCGGTTTTGACATTTAATTTCTGATGCCGTTTACTAGAGAATCGGAAGACGCGTTATTTCAGCCAATCACAGAAACAAGCAACATCACGTGCTCATTTGAAATGAACACAAATTATAAAATGGTATTCTACCATTACATGGTATAATTATGCAGTTCTTACAATCTCCTGTAAAGTTGCTATTTTTGACTTACATGGTGTTAGAACTTCAACGACGATATCAGAGTTATCGGCGTGATTACCTTATATGCTCACAGAAACCCGACAACGACCGTCGTGCAGTAGCCCACCAAGAACAACACCTGTTTGGTTGGAAAGTCTTCCCTTTTCTATTTAGGATGAGGAAATTCAAAACTTCTCATACTTCCCAAAATCTTATTTAGTTGTATTTTTGCTTGTCTAAGATATCAACATCCACAGCCCAACTTGAGTGACTGCTGGCTAAAGGCGTCTCTTGGCTTATGCAAGCTCCACGTTCTTGAGCCAGCCTCGCCACGCGATGGCAACAATGTCGTCTGCCACACTTCTCTTTCCCGTCCTTGGACGCCACTCGGTCACAGCTTTACTCCACCTGCCATCACCGCGTCTTGCTAGGTGGTGGTTAAGGTCCATAAAGCAATTTTCAATATCGAAGACCTTTGTACGTCTCCCGGATTTCAACTTTTGGAACTCGGTCCAAACGGTGCGTCTGTGCACGTTCTTCATACTTCTCAAAAACTCACTAATTTATATTTCTGCTTGTCTATGTATTACAAATTAAAGAAAAGAGTTATTATTACAAATTAAAATTACCTAATTTTAATTTGTAATAATAACTCTTTTGCTATAGATCTAATTATTACCTTAGCGGGCGGCAACCCAGTCGCCTGCTGTGACTGCCTCAGCTTCCTAAGCAGCACAAGCCGCGTCTCTTCAGCGCGTAGCTTCTCTCTCAGCGTGCGCAGACGACGCTCGCGCTCCCATATTTCAGCGCTTGATAGTTCCTGAACAAGAAGATAATCTATGGTTAGACAAAAAAAAGCTGACTGCCTCATTTGTCCAGTGGTCCAGCGCTATAGCTGGGAATGAGATCCTGGCAAAGTTGTATTGAGTTTTTCTATCAGAAACTCAGTAGCAGTCTTGAGGCTCAATTTTTGCAACAACTGGCGAACTGTGGATGTAAATACGTCATCTTCGCCTTACCCTTCCGAAAACAAGCGTGATGTGTATGCTTTGTGTCTTGGAAAACACTTGAAACTGTCAGTTGCACGTGTAACGGTCATATGTAGATCTGCACTCATTACAGGTATTCAGAAGCCTGATAGTCTCAAAACTAGCCATTCATTATCGACGAGAAGCCCATAAACATAGTTGGAAAAAGGCTAGGCAGATACCCATACTCACTCTGTGTCCAGCTATAGGCAGCGGCGGTTCATTCTCGTCCTCTTCAGAGTCCTCATCGTCGCGAGGGTCGCGTGGAGACTCCGGCGCTGGTGCAGGCAGAGTACTCGGCGTTATTGACACGTTCACACCGCCAGAGTTTAGTTTACTGCTCACGTCTGTAGCGAAACAAAATTGATATAAGCATGGATGATAATATACACGAAAAAACAATGATTATTTTACCGAGAAACCCGAAAGTGTGAGAACCAGTCTTTGCACTTAGTAGAGACAGTGAACCAGTAGCGAAGGGTCAATTTTGTAAGATGTAAGCTGGAGTACATATATTATCTTTAATGTGATTATGTTATTTGTCTGTACAACAGTATTTTTAGTATATGCGAAACTTGAATATAGTTTGTTCAGAATAAGTAACTGAATCGTTTCCAATATTTTTTAAACCATGATATATTTTGTCCCAAAAATATTTAAAAAAGGCTACAAGTTGGATAGTGAACGACACTAAATACCTATCGCAATAATTTAGGTACCTACTGCCAAATTATTATTATCAATGAGCTCAAGACGAAGCTGGAGGCGCGCGCTGCGTGGTGACCGCGTTTTTGTGCAGACAACGAGGTAACAGAATTAAGCTTATAACTTTGTGATTTTTCATCATACAGTTTTGAAATTTTGTACATAGATTCTTTACATAAAAATACTAGACACGTGTATCAGGTTTCGCATATATTAAAACTAATGTTGTAGAACTGCGCCATTTTTCAAAGGGAAGCCGATAGGAATCGAGTTCTACGGAACCTTCGCCACTGCAGAGAATCCAAGTAAGATAATAGTATTCAGCTGCATCTGGTTAGAGTGAAAGCTGACCCGAAGATAGTTGGGACCAGGTTAGGCAGATGAGGGTTTTCGATGTTTCAAAATTGCAGAAGAATGACCAGTAGAGAAAGAGCGTTAAAAGCGGTACCCCAACCTTTCAGCATCCAATGGGGAAGGCTGGTCAAAGCTGATTATACCCATGTCCATAGCTTAGTCGCAATCTGACCAAAGAGGTCAAGCTATTTTGAAATATAAAATGACATTGACAGATTTTCAACCAATGACGACGCTTGGTGCAAGCGATGCTAGCGCCATTAGATTTACAGTTGCCTTCCATATTTCAAAAAGAGCGATTACTGATGTAAGTTAGTATCAGAATAAATCAAACTAGTACTTCAACCGCGACTTCGTCCGCAAAAATTGTGATAGCTCGGCTAATATGCATGATATAAATATCATTTATAGCCTATAACACCCACGAATAATGTATCTTTCTGCCAGTGAAAGAATTTTTATAATTGGATCATTAGTTTCGAAGATTATCCCCTACGAAAAAACTTACAAACAAATTTTACATTACATCTTTATAATATTAATATAGATGGAACCTTTTATTTTTGTCAATGGTGCCTTTAGCCTTGCCATGGCCAATCTGGGTACACTTGCGTAATATTTATTTGTAGTTTTCCTGTTCGTAATACCATACTCATTCATTGATGATAGAAATATTGATATTTACATAACTAATGTTTAAAGTATGACACGTCATTTATTATTTTATGAAGTATAAGTTTGTACTGTTTAGGAACATGTTTGTTCATTGATAACGTGTAAGCTTGATTAGCTAATGCACATATTTGTTTTATAACACTACTTAAATTAGGCAAGAGTCGTTAAGCAAACTGGGTCAATGTAATATCTCTGTGTGACCATTATATGATGTTTTATAGTTAGCCGTAATACTTATACAGCAGCTAAAAATGCTCCATGCATAGAATCTTTGGAATCAATCACAGTATCTGGGGGGCATCGAAATGACACAGACAAAACGATGATTGAGAAAGAGCCTGTTACAAAACTTTTTTGCTAAAAAAATAACAGACTACCAAAAAATAGTCGGTTGCAAAAAAGCTCAATGAAAAATGTCACCGTCTTCCGAAAGCAAAGTTATTTTCCTGGGTTTAGTAGTAAGTAGTTAGTTTAGATTTTACCCTTTTTAGTTGTGGTATCTCACACAAATTCTTCTTCGAGTATCAATTTTACATTGTAGCTAGAAGTTATTAGCACATCATGCACATAAACGAAGAAGAAAAAATGCATCATAGATGATAACTCATAAAATATCGGAGCAAAGTTAATAACATTAATATGGGACCACCGCGCAAGCTTCCTCTACCAAATGAAAAAAGAATCGCTTAAATCAGACCATTAATCACGGAGAAATCGGTGTACATACATTTAAAAAAAAATCCCGCCGAATACATAACCACCTCCTTTTTTAGAAGTCGGTTAAAAAGTATGGGAGACGGAGACGACGCCTTACAAAATTGAACTTTTCGTAAAACTCGATGTGCGATATTGATTTTCATTGAACTCTGAGTATTAGGGCCTCATGCCTAAATAATAACAGCCGCTCGGATCGATCTTTAGGTTAAGTCGTGCTTGCCTAGGTTGGTCTGTGAATGGGTGACCACCCCTTACATACCGAGTTTCCTCCGTGCCTCGGAAAGCACGTTAAGCTGTTAGTCCCGGCTGTCATTTGTAGATCTTTGACAGTCGTTACAGGTAGTCAGTGGCCCAAAAAGTCTGACAACCAGTCTTACCAAGGGGTATCTTATTACCTAGTACTAACTGGGTTGTGGAGGTCAGATAGGCAGTCGTTCCATGTAAAATACTAGTATCTGCCTAGTCTTTACCCAACTACGTTGGGGTCGGCTTCCAGTCTAACCGGATGCAGCTGAATACCAGTATTTTACATGGAGAGACTGATTATATCGACCTCCACAACCCAGTTAGTACTGAGTAATACGATAACTTTTGGTAAGACTGGTTTCAGACATTCGGGCCACTGACTACTTGTATCGAGTGGAACATGGGTTTTAAAAAAAAAGGATCCATGTTCCTTCAGAAATGTTGTTCAATTTCGTGATCTGAATCAGCACCTAAGAGGTATTGCGCTTTTAGAATTACACCTTATACTATAGATTTGATATACTAATAAACGTAGCGTGACGCTTTACGGTTACGTGTAGACTAGTCCTCACTTATCCCGGGCGGCGAGTGCACGTATCCTTAAAGTATTCATCTACTTACTGATAATTTGATGGTTTTATTCTAAACCCTAACTAGTATTTCTAGTGAACACCTAATGACCACGAAGGCTGATTTCAGACACTCACTTCGATACCGAAGTGAATAATGACCTGCCTAACATCCGCCATCTTATTTTATTTTCAAAATAACAGCCACGCATAAAACCTGTATTTATCAATGGCTGAAATCAATACAAACGTTTGTATGCGACAAAGTCTCCTAAAGCGTCACGTTGCCGAGATAAAAGCTATCAAAGTTAGAATCTTTCCACTGATGCCACCATCTACCAGAATTATTGAAAACGTGCATATAAAGACTATCGGTAACACGTACCGAGAGGAACATTTTTCAACTTTGCAACACCGCCACCAGCTAACTTCGCTTCGTGGAACATCTGGTCCTGACGCATATCAAGAAGAAGTTGTCTAAAACCTGTCAGTTTTGAAAAGAGAATCATACTTTTAGAATAAGGTCTTTAGACCGAAAGACCATTGACTAAACAGCCTGCATTTGGTATAATATAATTAACATAATAAGGGCTAAAGCAGCCCACACGTGAGGCAAAGCGCAACGTGGTTCTCACTGTCACCATCCGCGTCAGACAAATATCAACCTTGCACTAGTTCAAATAATGGTGCAAGTAACCTGACACGTCACTCTAGAGCTGAGGGAGCTTCATTCACCTTTATTTCAAATAACGCAAGGTCGATATTTGTTTGGCAGTTACAACCGAGCCTCGCCAAGTCTGGCCCTAACGTAGCAAATAAGCAATCGAGCAAGAGGCAGATTTTCTGGAAGTAATTCTTGCTGTGAAGAGTATATTTTGCCTGCAACATGCCCTCTGCTGGGAACGTTATAGGGTTCATTTCTTGCATGCTTTCAATTAATTGCTAACTTACCGGTGAATGGAGCTGGTGTGGGCATAGAAGGCTTGCGGTGTGGAGGCGCGGCCGGCAGCAACACAATATCCGGACTCTCGGCATAGCTACGCTGTTCAGAACGAGGGCGCAATACCCGCTTGCCACTGGAGCCCTACACATTACACATGTTACTATTTGACATAAAAAGCAAAGGAGGGAAAGAAAACCAAAACTAGTATTTAATTGAATAAAAAAAAATTAAGGTGCATGAAATTCTAATGAAATAAATAAATAATACTTTTTGGAGTACATAATTAACTACATGTGTAAGTTTCACTGAAAAATAGAGTAAAAGTTTAAGCAATTTAAAAATATAAATAGGTATGAAATCAAATCTAAATATGATCATTATCAAACATTTAAGATCTGCCTTTTCAGCTGTGACAAACAATAAATAAATGAATTATGAATTATTTGTATTATAACATTAATACAATGGAAAAGAGGTATCCTCTTAAACTAATCACCAATTTTTTAGCCAAAAGAGGTGACTACGGAAACTACCATTTATTATACAGGCGCTTAAGATAGACGGTGCCAGAGGTAGCTACGCGGTTCGGGAGGAGAGGGGTGAGGTGTCGCGAGATCTCTGTCATTCGGGCGTCAAAACCCCCCCGCCCCGCTCAGCTACCTCAAGCACCGTCTCAGTTAAAAATGTAAAGATAATAAACAAACTAAAGTTTTTACTAATAATGTATCAAGCTATCTACTCACAATCCTGAGCTGTTGTACCTGAGTAACATCATTACAATTTGAATTTACTTTTCATATTCACACACTAAGCAGCCAGGCTTTTTTAGACAAGTCTGATTATCATAATCCAAGGAGGTAATTCTAATTGCTAAATGAAAACCTAGAAGGCTAAAGAGGCCGGATTCAATGTTTTTTTTTTTTTTGTGCTCTTTTGTGGGAAATACGCTTTAGTCAGTGACTTGGGCCTCAAATAGTTTTTTTTTTAATATTCTAAAGACTAGAACTTAATGATGAATTAGAATTTACTAGTATGCAGTTTACTTGCAAAAGGGAAAATAAAACATAAGTCTCATTGTATTAAAATATCTGCTTTTTGCATGATAACAGTTGTTTCTTTGTTAAAAGTAATCACATTCAGAAAATAATAAAAAGAGTAAATGGTTTTTATTTTGACCCATTGTGATAAAATTCACACTCATTTTGAATAGTGTTCATTTTGAGAAGTGCACATTTTCCGTCAAGTGCACATTTTGCGAAGAAAAAAAAAAAAAAAGAAACCCCTTGAAATGAACAAATCCAAAATATGTGGTTTTCAAAAAGGTTGAATGATGATAATCATAATAGTTGATTTGACATATCAATAATCCACACACATACACATCTATTTACAAATATTGCTTCAAGTTAAGAGATATTTATGTCTGTTATATTTAAATGCCGAAATGTAAGCAAACTTCTGAATTGTTGGCATTCAAACAGTGTAAACTATTCTTTAGGTGTTCATCGAGTTGTCACTTAACTATTAGTCAAAAGAAGAATAGAATCGACAAAATGACAGATAGTGCAAAGAAAACGAAATCTCGAAATCTGTCATTGTGTCGACACAATCTGTCATTTTGTTGATTCTTCCGTTAAAGAAATCCTTGTCTACGGTGGTCATGCTACGGGGGCTGGTATCTATAGTCAAGTTTAAGTAATTGGTTATGAAACCATTTTTATGCAAGGCAAGAATTTGAACCAAGTAAGAACCGCCAAAAAAAGCAAAGTTAAGAATTCTAACTTTTGACAGTTCTATCTTCAAGCATTTACATAATAACAAATATATTTTTAGTTATTACTTTACTCAAGTTGGCCTGGGAAGAAGATGGATGCACAACAATTGCATGTAGCGGAGATTAGAATGTTGAGATGGATGTGTGGAGTCACAAGAATGGAAAAAGTAAGGAATGAGTATATTAGATGAAGTTTGAAAGTGGCACCTGTTACAGAAAAATTGAAAGGAAGTCATTTGTCTTGGTACGGACATATAATATGGAGGGATGAAACACATGTGACTAAAATTCTAATGGACATGAATGTTGATGGATGGAGAGGGAGAGGAAGGCCAAAGAAAAGATGAATGGATTATGTGAAGACTGATATGAAAGAGAAAGGAGTAAATGATGCCGTGATGTCTAACAGAGGAGAATGGAAGAAGAAAACGTGTTGCGCCAACCCCAAATAGAATGGGACAAGGGCAGGAAGATGATGATGACTTTTACTCAAGTAATTACTTTTACTTGTTTATAGATACGGGTGTAAGAGACATTTAAATCACAAATTGTACGGACAAGCAGACGTTAATCGGTACTTAACTTTAAGCAATATTTGAAAATTAATTCCAAATAGTTTTCAAGCCTGGCTGCATAATATCAACTGTCTTATATCTTAAAATAAAAAAGCACATTATGTCACTATAACTCTTTGATTACTCTCAGATTAACGAAACAATGAATTTATTCTTAACGAGTTTAATCTTAACATAAGATTATGTACAGATCATGTGATTAAGAAATTAGTCACATCATTAACATCAATCAGTAATTAGAATATTTTTTTTAGTTTATATACAGAAGATGATTTAATGGAAACTTTAGTTATATTACATTGTAAGTTTTGTTGTAGGATGGTACTTACCCTGTCAATCTTTTTTGAAGGAAGCAAAAAGAAAATTATTGTGTGTTAGTTGTTGTATTTCTTAGTAATTATAGCAATAAGATTAAGCTGCTTGTACAGTCACAAGCTCAAATATGTATCTACACTTAGCAAGTTTGGAAGGTGATTTTCTCATTCTGCATCGATTGTGTTTATATTGTTGCAAACATAGTATTATTGATCCCACACTATTATGAAATAAGTCTATCTCAATGTTGCAATTTAAGGTGAAACCACATTTACATGAACAGGCCAGCATTTTTTGAATCTTTTTCCGTTCCTGTCACTTACAATTGCAACATACTAAAGTAAGAGGTCCTATAGTTTCTTAAAGTGCTTTCGATGCAAATGCATGTGGATGCTTGCCACTGGACTTCTCTCTCCACCAAATAACAGCTTTATGTGACAAAAGAGATAGAGAAATTGGTGCATGTAAATCATGCTTGTTTCACAGAAAAGTGTTTACGTATTAGTGCTTGTGTGTGTACATTACAAAATTCAACAAAGTATGAACAGTTACCTCATTCAAATAGGTAATTAAAACATTATTCACTTCTAATCATTATTTGCCTACTATGAGAAATCACTAGCCATTAATAATAATAAACTATAATGCTGTTAATAAGTCTTCCTTATGCAAAACAGTAACTAAAATTATCTATGATTTGACCTCCAGCGGAGATCTATGTGTGAGATTTGAACAAAGGTATGTCTTACAATAGGTAATAAGAGAAAGTGATGTGCATGTGTACCAGTGACATTTTTAGCTTACTTTGTCTATTTTTGCTGGCTTGTTTAGCTTCTAATGATGTTAAATTAGATATTTATCAGTTTACTCACATGTGGTGGAGGTTGAGCAGGCGTTATAGTAAGCCCACTGGCCGTCAAAGCCCTCAGCTCGCTCAACTCAGGTGGCAATGCCCTAAATCATAAAAAAAAATTACATAATTCCACAATATTACAAAATGTAAACATAAACACAAGATTAAATAATAAAATCACCTGACGCTCAGGTCGACCGCCGAATCGTCTACGTCCATTATGGTTTAGTCACTTCTGTAACAATTACGTATCGCAATTATACACAAATTATTGAGGACATCAATCAATATAAACAATACATATTTTATACACTAACGCGCACAATCACCGTTTTGAATCGACAAAAGGTTGAACAATATGTTTGGCTATTGATTATGTCGACATTTCAATGAAATAGGTAATCATTTAGATCGATTTTTTGTCCAAATGTAATGCACACGCACGCATCACCGGGATGACAATTGACAAGACAACGGTCAATGGGCGCGAGTATCAAGATCCAGTGATAATTATGATAAAATATACCTAATTTCTAACACCGGGCACTAGTCACATAACTTCTTTGTAAAGAAATAGCTCTATGAATGTTTTTCTGCAAGATAAACGAATCCCAATTTGCGCTCTTGCAGTCACAACAGAATCCCACTCGCAGCCATTGATGACAGATAATACAGAAAATTAATTAAAAACATATTTAGACCACAGATGTGACATAGACGATTAATAGATTTAAAAGTCGAAGGCTCTTTTAAAATCTGTCCGTAAAGTAACACTTTTCTAAAGTCTTATTATCTTTATTATTCACCCAATAATACTCAACCCAGAATACTGCAAGGACCGGATGCTTCGAAAGGTCCGAATGCTTCCATAAATCTAACTTTATTAAAATTACAGCTGTGAAAATAAAGGCACTAGTAGCTTTGGTCATTTTGAGATAAATAATTACAAATGCATATTTGTAGTCAGTATATCGTCAGTATGTCGATATGTAAATATTATATGTGGATATTTATTAGGGCCAAATAAATTAAACTATAAATCTATCAAAGTCATATTAAAATTATCAGCTAATGACATCCTGACATGACATGACCTGTCATTTTAATCAAGTTTTTTTATGAATTAAATGCAACATAGTTGTCAGGCCTACTGGCCAACCAAGGCAACAACTGAATTGTTACCGATGCCCGTGAAGCCAAAGAGCTTTATTTGGGAATTGAGATGCGAACCGAATCCTATCCAAAGAACTGTAGGCCTATCTGCTTCAGCAGATAACAAATAGAAGGGTGCGAAAAAGAGAGGGGTTTTACCCTAGAATGTACCATCGAGTCTGTTTTAAATGTAAAAT
This sequence comes from Noctua fimbriata, assembly GCA_905163415.1. NCBI lineage: Eukaryota > Metazoa > Arthropoda > Insecta > Lepidoptera > Noctuidae > Noctua > Noctua fimbriata. The sequence continues at coordinate 7,463,243 of LR990945.1, forward strand.
CTTTTTAAAAAACAGTACATGAGAACTCAGAAAGGGCGGGGAAAAAGATTTGTGTTTGTTTTCGAGTGAACTCTATTCTTTTTTCTTTATGGCAGTATGTCCCGATGTCGACTTTCTTGCTTGTCCAACCCCCTATAGTATAATGGACTCTGTGTCCATCTTGTTATTAATCTGTAACCCACGCTGTCAATGTCAAATCGAATTTGACAACTCCCGCTTATCAATTTCTGATTTGCATGTTACATGCCGCTGTGTTTACAAAATCATTGTTGAGCACATGTGAATTGGTCCGATATAGTGTTCCATCAACAAAATGCCAGGGCCAGACTTGTTATCAAGTCAAGGGCTTCGCCTTGACGGCCGTAGACCTAACGAACTTCGTCGTATTCAGTGCAAACTCGGTGTTTTCACTCAGCCGGATGGAAGCGCCTATTTGGAACAAGGAAACACCAAAGTTTTAGCTGCTGTTTACGGTCCTCACCAGGCAAGTTCAAGTATTTTTACTTTACCATGTTAAACGTCGAATACCAGACTAAATAAGTACTAAAATTCGATAGTTTGTTTGTTTCAAAAGTCACATTCAACAACCGGTCTCTAGTATACCAGAAAAAGAATTAATATTTGTAAATTGCTTCTCATGCTGAACCTCCTTACAACACCTCCATCCTAGAGCATATAAATGTGATTTTGCGTATTGTCTTGGACCACCAGAATGTAATAAGACTGCTGTAGGTTTTACAAATCCTTGTTGTATCCATGATACATAAATCTAACAACTGTATCCAAACATTAACCTTCCTTAGGTTAATGTTTTTGCAACATATGAGGCACAATACAAATTGTATTGCTGTTTGTTGCTTATTGCATTGGGCTCACTCCCTATTACATGGGACGAGTCTACTATTAGCTACACCTCTGCCTAACCTTTCCAGAGTTTACAGGCGTGATGTTATTGCTATAAAGCTGCTTAATGTTCAGGAAGGTTAAGAATAATCATTTGTTTTAGGCTTCGAAATCGAAAAGCTTACAAGACAGTGTTGCAGTCAACTGCCAGTTCAGCATGGCTACATTTGCCACAGGTAATTATTAATTTCACTATAATAATATTAAACATTCTCTAAAACTCAAACTTTTTAAACTTATAGTCACTTACGGGATATCTTCCATGATTGTTCATTAATTTGAGCTCCCAATAAAAAATATCGAAAATATTGAAAAATCGGGAGGATAAGTTTAGTTGGAAACCGTGAAAGCTTAAAACAGTGCTCAAACTTTTTGTTTAGAAATAACTTGGTTACTTGGTTTATGAAGCAGAAACTTATGTTAAACAATCACCACTGATGAAAAGTAATCATAGGACAAGAACAGTTAAAACTCAGGATGAACAATTACCTTATATCGGCCATGACAGCCATGGTAGTCACTCTGCCTGTAACTTTTTCAAAGAGAACTAGAAAATAAACTACTTATCTTAGCTGTATCTTCCCATGGGATTTTTTTTTGAACAACCCACAGACTAAGGTGCTTCCATAAATAAAAGAAGTTTAAAATATCCTCTGAATTTAACACACACCAGACACACAACAGAGTTTGTCTTACACAAGCAGAACAATGATCAAATATAATTGACTAAAACATAGCCTAAACCTTAAACTATGACACAGCCTTTGACTTACAACCTATTGTTTGAATACAATTGATTTCCAAAAAATGGAAAGATTTTGGATTATTATGTCATGATAGAAGTTCATGAGTCATTGTTTAAATTTAGCCCAGCAGCTCCTATTGCTGATAGAGACCTACCCAAGTCCTATAGGAACTCATTTATTGTACCTTCCACTGTGGTTAGAATCCAATTCGTTTCTCAACCTTCGTTGAACCAAGCTCCACGGTCCTTTTTCAGGTGCCTATTGTGTGTGGAGACTTTAGTTATGATAGTATGTGTGTTATCTATCATGGAACAGTTTTAATAGAATTTAATGAGGACTTTTACTCTGCTTTATAACGTCCTTTCGATTTATAATGATATATGTTTGAATTTCTAAAGCACTGAATAGGAGTTTTACATAATGGTGCAATCAAAGGCTCAAAGCAAAGATATTTGAAAGAGTAAATTTCTGTACCGGGTGGAAGGGACACCGACACTAAAATGATAACCATGAATTCAGTACATCATTCTGGACCTACATAGAAATTTTTCATTGATTATTAAAACAAAACTGCAATACCTACACAATCAAAATGTATGGCACAGCCGATTTCTGGGTTCAGTATGAGGTACTGAATATGTGGTAACCACAGATATAGATAGACCTAGATAACGCGAGAGCAACTACTTCGCGTGCCTAGCTTACGTACAAAAATCGTAAGTGGCCAATTTCGAACTCAGTCTGCATCGGAGCATAGCGCGCCGGACGTCAGTGGGCGTCATGGCGGGGGGTAGGACGAGGGGGGCGCCGGCCGCGGCGGCGTCTTTGAATCGATTTGATTTTCCCATCACTAAATAGTGCTTGTGACGTCATAATAGGTAGTCAAAAAATGGCACGCTTGGTTTTCATACAGATCGTGATACTTGCGTTATCTAGGTCTATCTATATCTGTGGTGGTAATCATTTTAGTGTAAGTGTCCCTTCTACCTTGTATACAAACTTAACTATTTCCGTAATGATTTATTGTTTCTCCATGTTTGTGATAGACCACATGATACAACACTAGACCTTTCTATTATGTTTCAGGTGAAAGGAAAAACCGACCCCGCGGTGATCGAAAGTCACAAGAGATGTCCATGCACCTGAGACAGGCACTCATGGCTGCTATCAAAACAGAGCTGTACCCTCGGTCACAGATCGACATCTACGTTGAAGTATTACAGGTGAGCCAAGTTTTATTTGGTATTCTAGTTTACAGGCCGTTTTATCTTTTGAACGCCAGAACATAAACGCACGCGCGTGCCCTTCACGTCAAGCCATAATTTCACATTATTTGTGTCGTTTGGGGTACAGGGCACGCGCTTGTTTGTCACTTATGTGTTACAATAGCGTTCAAAAGGTTAATAATAGAGAGAGAAATTGCCCGTATATTGTATCCACAACTCGCCCGCGCCTACCTCAGGCACTGCCTCAGTTAGCAGTAAGTCTGTAACTGCTTTTTGATTTGATGTTCCATGTCAGCAACGAATTATACTGATGATGATCTACAGTAGTTTTTAATTTCTACTGCAAATACGAACGGTACGAACCTATAAATTCCTTTCCCGTCACAGGCAGATGGCGGCGCGTACTGCGCAAGCGTGAACGCAGCGACTCTTGCGCTGATCGACGCCGGTATACCGATCAAGGCGTACGTGATAGCTTGTACCGCATCCCTAGCGTGGAAGGACGGTGCACCGGAACCTTTGGTGGATGTCAGCCATGTGGAGGAAGCGGCTGGTGGGGTCGTATTGACTGTCGCTAGTTTGCCTAGTACGGGTGAGTTGAGAAAGTGTGGTGTGGTGTAGTACTACAGCATTAAATAGTCTGCCTAAGGTGTAAACGGACCCTTCACGAAGCCGTCAAACAAGCATTCTGTACATCAATTTAAGTAAAAAAATAAAATGCAACACAGTTAAAACATCGTGCTGATCGATGCATTGAATAGTTCGGAGGTCATAGATATTAAAGTTAACATTAAAATCTTGAATTAAAAAAAAATACCCGTAACTAGAAGGTTCCCCCGAGGTAAGGTCCAGAACAAAAATATGATATGTCTTGTTGGGACACAGGCCATTCAGTAAGCGGCAGTGAGCCATACCACAACTTCGCGCTACTACTACTAAGAACTGGATCTCATTTGTTTTTTTTTAATTTTGTTACAGAGGAAGTTGGATTAATAGAAATGTCCCACAGACTACACTTGGATTATTTCGATACGGTCATGAGCCGGGCTATGCAGGGATGTAAGGATATTGAAGTAAGTTAACTATGTTATCTACCCCATCCCTACTTTGTTTAAGGTGGAAGCGTCAGGGTAACCGTTTTTTGCAATTTGCAGGTCCGTGTCAGGCTATATGTTGATGAAAAATGAGTCGCGTTAGTAACACGTATGTAGTTACAGAATTAGTCATTAAAATCATAAATACAACCCTCCGAAAGTTCATTTAACCCCATTGAATGACTTTTTCATGAAATAGCTACAGGTTAAATGAACTTAGAGGGTTGTATTAATGATTTTAATTCTGTAACTACATACGTGTTAATGGCGCGACTCATTTTTCATCAACATACAACGTAACACTGACCTACAAATTGAAAAAAACAAGAAAATTTGAATTTCGCGGGACCCTGACGCTTCTACCTTAAGTCCGAGGATAGACATACCGTCATAAGTAGATAGTGCAAAGAAATCTGTCATTGTGTCACACAATCTGTCATTTTGTCGATTCTTCCGTCAAAGAAATCCTTGTCTACGGTGGTCATGCTACGGGGGCTGATCTTGAACTAGTTGACTTGGTTTTGTAGTACCATCATACACCATTCTGATGAGTTTATCTTTTCAGGTAATTCTAGACAAAGCAGTGAGGGAGCATTTAGCAGCGAGATGGAACAAATCAACAGATGATGTGGTTACCATATGAAATAAACAATTATTTTCACTTCTGTGTTCAATTGTAGTGTACCCCATAAACACTAGGCGTGTAAAATAAACGTTTGAGACTTTTAAGGGTCCACCAACCGGAAAAATCCTCGCGCACTCTTTTAATATCACTGAATAAAGGCAATATCAGAAATCATTGGTTATTTAAAAAAAAAACAGCTCTTTCCTACAAAAGTGCAGTACCTACACGGTCAACATGTAGTGTAAGGTCGACTGGTAGAAAATGCCTATGGCATTAACTCCGCCTTTGTACAGTTTTTTACTTGTGCATAAACTTTTAATAAAAAAATAAAATGTATGGAACAGCCGATTTTTTTTTAATAACCGGTGAAAAATTTTTAGCGCATGCCCATACGCCATACGACACAAATATGTGAAAAAATGGTAGCGTGGAGGGCACGCTCGTGCCCTTATGCTCTGGCGTTCAAACCGTTTAGTTTAAATTTGGCCACTCTCGCATCCTCGATGAGACGCCTTGTCTGCGTCGAATAGGCAATAATGATGTCTTACTGACATCAAATAAGTTCGCGGGGTTTGTCAGCTTGGTGGAAATCGACGCTTTATGTGTCCTGCCGTGATTTACACGCTCCTCAAGTGAGCAATAAAAAGCCCTTCCCGCCGTCCACTTCGGACACCTCGTTAAGCACGAGCCCGCTCTCACCTGGGCTTGAACTAACGCCGCCATCTTGTTTTTTCAATACAATTTGATTAAAAAAACAAGATGGCGACTTTGATCTAAAAAACCAGCGGCAGTTCTCTTACAACCAAAAATGCTAAATAAAACAAACAAAATAGACTTACATATTTATTAGAGATCTGAACAAAATAAGAAATTAAATTATATGTACAGTCTATGTTAAAACTAACTAAATTAGAGGTAAGTTAATAGGTACACACTTTTTCCATTACTTTGCTTATTGTATGGTGAACAAAAAAACTTATTTATCGAAACGTTCTATGGCAAACGAAAAGGTGACGTCATTGAGTCAGCAAAAAATTGTTACAGCAATAGCCAGCATAACTAACGCAAAATGAAAGAAACAAAAAAATAAATATATTTTTTAAATATCGGATGATAATATCAGTCCATCCGTTCCTGTGATTGCACACGAAATAAATAAAATGTATCTTTGAATAAATAAAACAAGTACTTTATTGTACTCAATAAGTCCGCATTGTACAAAATTCCACAATATTGCACTCGCAAGGACTAATCAAAAGAAATATTGCTTCGTCCGAAGCCTTTGTTAAAACCGCTAATTTTATTATATTTTTAAAAATGTATAAAAGTTTCTTTTTTTTTTCGTCTTTACCGCGTAACATAATTGCAATATTTAAAATAACTCGACCGTATAAAATATGCGTATATGACATTGCGAACAACAATGTAAAGGTAAGGCCAAAATATTATTATGGGATATAATTTTATCTTAATATATTGAGTTGCTAAGGCACTCATCTACTTTATCATCTATATATAGAAAAAAAAAAAATCTTTATGCGTAAGCAAAAGTGAAAAAAAAGTGGGCGTTTGAAAAAAAAAAAATGTCGTCCATCGCGTTACATGCCAAACAAATCTCTCAATTCCAAAGGAGACTTAAACCTAGTTGTATAATACGAATAAATGTTTTTGTCACATCTCTATGGCTCCGATGTATTAAGCTTTCGAATTAGCGACGAAATGTTCCCAAAAAAAACCGACGCAGTAACAGGATAGTTACGAATATAGGTCTCCTCCATACCCGTCGATTTCAAGTTAACAAATAGATGAAGACGTACTTTGCTTACCGTAAAAAATTCTTTCATATAAAAATGTGATGCCTTTTAGTGACCCTAAATTGACAAAAAATTGCACTTATAAAATTGCACATTCCACAGCAGTGATGTGTGTTTGACATACATCTGCCTTATATATATTTTTATTTGCAAAGCATATCTGGCACGGATTAGGAGACTCCTTGTTCTAGGAATTAGTTTTTACTGTGCCATAATGTGACGCACGACCTTACATATATTGGTCGGAAGCTGTTTTCCTAATCTAAGAAGAAAAGACAACTGTATGCGTCCTCAGAAAACTAATACTAATATTCCGTTACCTAATCCGTGATACATCAAAAAGAGGCCTTACACCGAAGCTGACGTCACATGAACAACTCTTGGAGTGTGTCTGCATAAACATTTGACAAATTCCAAGTGCATAGGCATCTAGGTAAGTTCTTTAGTATATTAATTGCGTGATAAGTATATTGTCAAGTGTCTAAGATAGTGACCTAGGAGAAACAAAACTCAACAAAAAAAAAAGTATTCTGCTGTTTCCATGAGCTTACAGCCCGACAAAAAAGTTTAGATGGTGGCGAAACGCGGAACTATACATTTCCTACCTGGCAATGCCACGTTTTCTGTCAAAATAGGCAATGTCATTGCTTGTCACTGCTCAGGGTTGCCAGAAAGTCTATATAAACGCCGTCATTTCCTCAGGTTGTAAATGACACATTTTAGTTCTACAAAGTAGTACTATTTTTACGATTCCATGTGTTATTCAGCCGGGGTGTTCATTCAACTTTGCATACTGCAACATTGATTACAAAGCTTATTATTCAACTTCGGTGTGAGAGCCTTTTATAACAATTTAGAAGATCAGACGTCCTCGTGGCGTCGCTAACCCGAGAGCTGCTTAGTATACTTAACGACAGCTATGGTAGAAAATACTAAGCTTTAATATAAGTGTAAATTGTGAAGTTGAACGCGTTTAGTTGGCGGCCACGGGCTCAGGCGCCGTCGGTACTACTTTTTGACTAGAATCACCCACCGCCGCCGTATCTGTGGAATAAAAATTCATTGTATCAGACATTGTTTCACTCACTTGTAGCCATAACATTGAGCAAGTAAACTTCTTGTAGTTTTCATCAAGAATCTGGGATTAGCCAGACGTAAAATAGGAAGGTAAGTTTAGAGCCTGTAAAAGTGAATTTCATACTCCCGAGACATAGTAGCAGGAGTACAACTCAGGGATTTAGTCTATAGGAGTATTAGGGATTTCAACAAACGTCAAAGAACAAGAGAAGGCATATTTAATAAGCTAGCAGGGTTCGCTGCTGCGATAGCGGAGCCACTGAGCGCATCAGTCCGCTGTTGTGTGCCGCTGCTAGCTTCTGCTACGTGTACAATACAATCGTGGGATTCCCCGTAAGGCATAAACAAAAAGGGCTGCCAACTTGGGTGATTTTAATTCCCTAGCTTTTTAATTTAAATAAAAAAAAACAATGTTATTGGCGCGTTAACTACAAGTACATCTCTGCCTGACCTTTCAAGGAAAAGAAGCGTGGTGTTATGTTATGTGAATACTGACCACTGCTAGTCTTGTTGGGTGAGTTGTGTGGCGAGCTGTTCTGCGACTCGCTGGTGCTGCCCTCGTTCTCACCGGTCTCGCCGGCCGACGATGCAGCCTGAAATACATACAACAAATTTTATTGTAAAGTAAACAACTGGAATAAATTGATCAAGGCAATGGAAAACGTCATGATCAATGTACAAATGTTTTTAGTTTTCTTTTTTTTTTGATATCCTACATTGTGTCACACTGCTGGGCAAACGCCTTCCCTTTCTTCCTTCAAACCTCTCTGTCAAATATATCATAAAAAAATTCTTGATTCAAATAAATTTTGAATTGTGTTTTTGTGTTTTTCAAATATCATAAAAAAAAGTCTTGATTCAAATAACTTTTGAAAGTATCATACAGAAGAAAGATATGTTTCGAATAAAATTATTTTATTATTAGCAGCATAATTTTTACTCTCGTTTAACGAGTGTAAAATCTTCAAATATGAAGTTATTAAAACAGCTTATCAATCTTTTTATAGCTGATGGAATAGAAGACAAAATTAGCACTAAATTCTACCAAGGATTGTAGCGGATGGCGTTCTGTGGTTTCTGCCTACCCCTATGGGGAAAAAAGCGTGAGTTTATGTAAGTATGTATTCTATCTAACCTGTTCCATTGATATTGTGTCCTTATTAAAAAAGCGTATTACAAAATCAAGGACTATGTTGAAGATAAAGAAGTTTGGCTTTAGTTCCTTCTGCACATGCGGCTTCCCTGGTAGCTCATAAAACTGACAGATATTGACAATAGTATTCAAATCATTTATACATCTTTTGCTCAGAATAGTTACAGCACTGATAACAATATTTGTGTCACTTGTTTAATTTAGTACTTTACAATATTTTTTTTTTTACCTTTGTATAGATATATATTTTTGAATGTGAGAACATTGTAGGCTTTGTAGATTCCCAGCTGCTTGTTAACTTTTTATTTTGTTCTACTTTTTTTTGTGTAGTAAGCAACGACTTATTGTCGGGCCTATGCTGTCCCCCCATACTTAAGCACAAATGCTATATCCATGATAATATTGTAGTACCAAATGATTTGAAAGGAGTAACCATGGACTTTCTTGGCGGTTCTTCTCCATAGGAAACGACCAACCCGAACCATGCTCTTTTTTGTCGACGTTTTATAATATTGCCCATCTAGGCCTATGTGAAATAAAATATTTTGATTTTGATATAACTGATGTACTGACCCTATTCTTATTCCTTGGAATCCTTGGTTTGGGTCCCTTCGGCTCCTTAGTGGGGTCGAAGTGGCAGTCAAATATCTCAATCAGTTCTTTTATGTCTTCCTCCTTAGCCGACACGGTCAGCGATGACATTTGCTTCTCCAAGCCTGTAGAAATAATAACACTAAATTAATAAATCCATTATAAGCAACCACTATATTACTGGCGTCATGTCTTGCTCTGGCCTTATTGAGGAGGATCTCGCGCGAGATGTGACTGTGCGTATCGATTGTTTTGATGATTAGGTAGCCACGCGACTTTTCGCACCAGTTTGAACACACCCATACAGTTCGTAAACACCACTTGCGCGAGCGAAGTCCAGCAATCCCGCACGGGATACGCTTCAGCTTGGCAAGAACTTAGCTAAAAGTTTTTTATGATAATCTGGGAGCTTATTTCCGCTCAAATAAGCTACGATTGATATAATGAGTGATGGATTGGCCACAAATAACACAGTTCACACATGATCCTTCCATACCTACATTTGCATCAGCATTCTTGTCAGCAAATCGAATTAGAAAGAGTTAGTCCTGTATTTAGTTTTGTAATTACTTTAATTACAAGGTGTTATATCAATGGGCCATTGTGGCCTGTTAGACTGGAGACCAACCCAACATATTGCAGTGACCTGCAAGGCGATGATGATGACTCATATAACTTACCGACAAGCTTTTGTTCCATCCAAGCATCCCGCAGCTGGTCGTAAAGTAAGCCGGCATCGGCCAGCAGACGTCGCAGCTGTGTGACGCGCTTGCGCTCGGGCCGCGCCGAGCGGAGCAGTGGCGCGAATACTGGCCGGAACGTATTCTGTCTGAGATTGAGAAGAAATAGGTTAGGTTGTGGGCTGACAAATACAAATACACCCCCTACTTAATCCTTTGAGGAAAACTGGCGGGATATATTGATGATAATATGTTATTATAGGTCCTGAAGTCCAGATCACCTCTCTGGCCAGCAAAAAGATATCCAAGATAAGACTATCTTGGAAATGTTTTTCCATAACCATAAACCCTTCCAAAGGCGTTAAGTCCGCATTATTATATATTTTATTTGATTAAAGCTTAAAAAAAATTTCAGCCTTAGACAGGAACGGGTTAAAAACATCTCCTAGATCAAGAGAGCTACCCCGTGATGTAGAATTCTCATTCATCCTTTTTGAAAGTGTAATAGGGCAATGGTGGTCAATCTAAACCTGGTAATGTGATTACAAATTGACATAGCAATAGAAGCTCACCTCTCCAGCAGTTTCTTAAGACTAGCGAGCGCCTCGAGCTCGGTGTGCACGGGGCGAGCCCACGCGCGCGCAGTCTCCACCATGTCCTTACTGGCGGACGCGCCCTCACCGCCGGCTCCTACTTCTTGCTGTTCTCCTGGTAACAATGTATAAGGAATTATTAGTTATATTAATAAAGCCTAGAAATATCGGACAAAAAGAAGCAAAAAAGAAATAGTAAAGCAAAATAAAAAAGAAATCTACCCAGTGAAAATTTTGCATCAAGAATTCAAGCATTTGGTAATAGACAATCAGTCTGTAACGTCTGCTGGGACACAGGCCTCCTCTCACTTAGTAGAGGATATATTCCACCACACGGGCCTAATGCGGTTTGGTGGATGTCAAATGTCTTCGAATATTGGTTTCATAAAGCTAGTGAAATGTATTAGAATTCTCAACGAAAATTAAAAGGAAAATGACCCACAATATTCTATTTTTAGACATCAAGGAAAATTATTAGCAATATGTGTATTGCTTTGATAATGTGAAATATGTATTTGTTTTCTTTATTATTTTATGCTAATAATTTACTTGAACCCGACTGCTAAATGGACTGTAATAAGTACTAAATTAGTTATTCATATGAGCCCAATCTATTTAAATCGCGAGTTAATAGGCTTCTTTTGGGTTAACTCGTTCCATCGTCGACCTCATCTCTGTCCTCAGGACTAGATTGAGGTCAAGAGTAAGCCCATAGAGAATAAAAAAAAAAAAAAAAAGTCGATTTTGAGGAAATAAATTAGAGATAGGTAAGAACGACTTGGAAGCTTGTAATTGGAAAGGAAAACCGATACAGGATATGGATTTTATTGTGGCCTTGCTAACACTGCGTTAAAGTTCGCGAGTACATTCAGAAAAAGCTGGCAGTTTCGTCCACAACGTTAATGTTTTCTTCATTGTTTGTCTTTTTATTTTAGTATATCCATGTAAATTTCTATTTACATATATTGATATATATTTATAGTATTTTGATATATCGTTATAGTATTTTATATATCCTTGTAGTTTATCTTAGTAATAAATTAAATTTTTGCTGATATATTTACACCTACCACTGTTTGTCTCTGCATCACCCAAAGGTTGACTGGTAGAAAATGCCTATGGCATTAAGTCCGCCTCTGTACTTTGTGCTTGAAGTGTTAAATAAATAAATAACACTGCAATATTTTGATAATAATGAGAGTACCCTTACCCTGTGCAAGATGCTCCACAATCCTGTAGGCAGCGGTGGCCCTCTCTAGCGCGCTGTCCACAGAGAGCGAGTCTGCGTCGAGCAGCACTCGCGCCAACACACGCAGCGATACAGACTTCACTGTGGCCTTGCATTTGTCTGCGGCGAGAGCATAGCTGTCCGCGAAACCGGCAACTATCGATTTGAAGCGGTCCAGAAGCTTGTACCTGTGGAAAATGATAGAATTCATCAGCACGCGCAGTATGACCACCACCACATGAAGGAGGAATCGACAAAATGACAGGTCAACAAAAGAAGTCGTCATTTTGTCGATTCATCCGTCGACAAAACTTGTTTCTACGGTGGTCATACTACGCGTACTGCATGACTTTTCTCTCCCCTATCTACGAAAATGTCTCAGAATAGCTCATGCCTTGGGTAAAATAAGAGCTGGCCAGCCAGATGCTTTGCCCAAAGAACCTCCTACGTAATGTATTGAATATTGCATGTATTTCGTGGTCTGAATTCAGTAGTGGCACAAATGAAAAGAAGGACTATGAGTGCTTACATAAAGAAGCAGGTTTCCGGTACAGACAAATCTGTGCGGGTCGGTACCGATCGGTACAGGGTTAACTTGTATAAAGAAACAGGTTTGTCCGTATGATTTGAACCCGTATGACTCGTTCCAGTGTAGTTGGAACCGACAAGTTTAAACCGATCGGTACCGACCCGCCAGTACCGGAAACCTGCTTCTTTATGTAAGCACCCTAAGACACGATCAAGAATGTCCATTCTTGAACTTTTGTCACTATCGAATTTGGAGGCGATTCTAGTGCGATTTTTCATACCTATTCGATCGCGTTAAAGCTTCAAGTTTTGTCAGTGATAAAGACTATCGGTAAAAAAGCAAACAATCTTGTTTGGGGGCTGTTTCTCTTCTCCAATCAATTAAACGCCATCTGTCCATCGAAAAGGTTTTCATATTAATAGAGCCATCTATCAACACAGCTTTTGAAGGTTTAAGTACATACCAAATGGCGCGTAAACCAAATACCGATTTCTGTACGCACGATGGCTATTACTAGTGGCCTAAAAATGTCGTTACAGGCGATTATTTCTGCTCGAATAGTAAATGGAGATTAAATTCCTGTATGAATCCTGTTTCCTGTGTTTTAATGATTGTACTTTTATTTATTTCAGTACTAACTTCAGCAAAACATGATCCGGGATTTAGTGCAGAGATTTGGAGCATTTTTGGTAGGAAGGTGCACCGCGTATTCAGTGAGAATAGAGAACCAAATCCAATATCGCGATTCATGAATCGTTAAAAAAAAAGAAATGATCAAGCAATAGGTACTACTCTGATCAACTAGGGTGTGGTAAAACGTCATACGTGACGCTGAAACGTCATAGGATACATACAGCGGACGCCACATCAAACAAAAGGCGGTTTCTAAGTTGGTAACATGTACGCGTTGCTGATGACATTGTATATGAGACACTAGCCTTCGGGATGCATCAAGGAACATTCTAGAACGATCAAGATCTTCGCTTACCTAGTGAGAGCTTCAAGCAGCATGGTGGGGCTAAGACGTCGAGGCTCGTGGTAGATGAGGATCACGCTGCCATCGCCCTTCTCCTTCTCCAGCCAGTCCAAGAAGTCAGACAGGGCGGAAATCTCAGACTTTGTTTTCAATATCTGTGGGATAAACGAGGTTGTATGAGAGGTGGAAACACTAACTTAAAAAAAAATGAGGAAAAGTATTATTATCTACAAAATTAGTTTCAAACATTCATTTTCATTTCGGCTGCATTGGCAGTTGGACTATTAGTAACTTCTTACATTGAGATTGAGTTTTTCCCCGATCAGGATAATAATTAGAAAATCAGAAATATGTCGCCACATCTAGAGGGACTTCAAACAAAGAACCTATCACACTATGTACGCGTTTCGACGTAAGCCTCATCGAAAATTCACGAAATTTTCCAAAATAGTCATCTCATCCCAGTTGCTTTTTTAGATCCTTAAGCTAAATATGTAGTGTCACGGTATCGATGAATATTTCGTTCAATAACATTAGCAAATTGATGAAAACAGAGATTTGACAGTTTTATGCGACGTTGCCAACTTTACATAACCCTCTTAAATGCGAGAATTGTTCTTCAGTTCTTACCTTATGAGTATTAGTGTCTTTGAGCATACGGTAGCGTCCTACAGTGACTACACGGACGTTATGGCGACGACGCGCGCCCGGGTTGAGGTCCCCGTACGGCATGATGTACTGGGAGTACGACTGCTTCGGGGTGTACGCAGCTATCTGGCATATCTGAAACAATTGGATAAAGATTTTGTTAGTTCATCATTTTATGTATAACTAGCTGTTGCCTGCGACCTTCGTTCGCGTGAATCTATACTAATATTATAAAGCTGAAGAGTTTGTTTGTTTGTTTGCTTGAACGCGCTAATCTCAGGAACTACTGGTTCGATTTGGAAAATTCTTTTAGTGTTGGATAGCTCATTTATCGAGGAAGGTTATAGGCTATAAAATTTGACGCGGACGAAGGTCGCGGGCAACAGCTAGTTTATTATAAAAATGATTTGAATCGGATTTGGTTGACAGTTTCATGGATTTTTATTTTAATGCACGGAACCCGAATCCTTTTTCTAAAATAATAGTATAAATTACTTCGTATAACATCCGCTATCTGCCAGTAAAAGTCTAGTCAAAATAGGTCCAGACATTTTCGAAGATTAACCGAAACAAACAGACACAAATTGTTAGAAGTATCGTATACGGGGTGGAAGGGACACCGACGTGAAAACGGTTACCACGTATTCAGTACATCATTCTGAGCCGGTCACATAGAAATTTCTCATGAGCTATTAAAAAAAAACCCTACCTACACGGTCAAAATGTATGCAACAGCTGTTTTTTTTTTTTGTGATGTACTGACGCGAACCGTTTTCACGTCGTTGATTTCACCCCATATACTTTCATATATTGCATTATTTTGAAATTACAAACAGAAGCTTCGATTTTATGTATTGGTATAGATGCTCTCGCTGTGGAGTAGTTGTGCCTGTGATGAAACGGTATCGCCCCCGGACTTACGTGTTGTAAGTCGTGGGTGCGAACCCAAGGAGTCACTTTTCTTTGTGATTTTTTTTTAAATCGCTACCTATGTTTTCGTTCTCTGTTTAGTGAGGCACTGTTGCAGCATCATGTTTTCAGTAAGACAAAAACAGGATGCTGCAACCGTACGAGCAACATTGCCAACATGTGTTTGAAACATGTTTCCAGTAACAAGACTTGTTGCTGTAACCACTGCAAAAATATTGCCACATCTTCTTTCATTCTTATTAACTATAAATAACATGATTTTTCAGAAGTTGTTTGTTGGCTTAGAACTTTTTGCCATGGGGTAAACAATTTTGGGAACTCGTTTGTTGGTAGGTACGGGTTTAGAACTTTAGAAACCAAAGAACGCTACTATACTTTTGCTATGTCCACCTTCATACATTCGTCATAGGTCACACAAGTACGCCGGCTACGAGTACAACGCAACGGACCTTTAAATCCTCTGTATTATATGCCCGTATTATTACAAAATTACACCCTAAATCCCATATGGCTATCAGCCCAAGCGACCCCTATACTCAGAGTAAAAATACTTCAAACATCGCCATTCAGTGTTGCCATCTACACAATTCATTAGGCAATATTGTAAACAGCGCCACGTGCAAGCATCTCGAACGAGACAGGTAGCTGTCTGGACCAAATGCGCTAAATAATTCTATAGCAATGGCTGAAGGCAAACACGTGATTACAATGAGAGATACAGGTAAATTAATATAAAGATGGTATGCTTAATTAATATACTGATTCAAATTATTTTTTACAGTGAATAAAATGCAGTCCAAGATTACTTTGGGGCCTTAAAACATGCTCTTTGCAGAGCTGAAAAAAATATATATCCTATTTTTTTATACACAGATCGATATAGTAAATAATAAGGAAAAATTCTGCTTGAAAACAGTGTGTAAATAATAAGTAATATGGTCGTTATAGCGGCTGTAACCGTAAAAGCTTTACCAGACCATATAAAATGGAATATTTTCACACAAAATGAGATTTTGATACAACTGGTGGAATTATGGGAAAAAATGCATAAAGTCAGTGGCCGGGTTAGAACTCGATAACACGGGTTACCTTTGATGCCCCGTGCTAGTCGTTGTAACCGCCCTGGCTTTGATATACAGTCGGCAAATTTGCGACCTCTTTCGTATCTGACAGATGCACTATCAGTAGAATTAATATCGAAAAGTTGTCATTTTTAAAGAATTTCCAAAGTTAAATGGATACTTTTATAGAATAGATTACACTTGTAAAACCATTATAAATTTAACATTAATAAGACTCTAAAATAATTTGTTTAGCACAAACAAAAATACCGATACGTTTATCGACTTCACATTACTGACTGTACAGGTTAAAAAAAAATAGATTTTCGTATCTTTAAATTAGGAAGATCTATTGCCAACCAGCTCCAATTCTAGTCTACTGGTCCGCCACAAAGAAATCAATAACCCTCAACTATGTCGGCAATACATCAGGAACTTCTCCAGCAGGTATCAGAGATGACCCTGTTTAAAAAAAAATACCTACTTTCCCACTACAGTGCAAAGGTCTTTTCTTATACAAACCTCTGAATGAGCACTAATTTGTTCAAATACAAGATTTTCTGAGATAAAGAAATAGTCGTCATTACGATTAAATTTCCCTATTCAATCGCAACGTCCATATCAAATTTTAGAACTACTACAATAACTGTTGAAGAGTTCCCTCGTACGGAGACGATTCTGGTTGCAGCATTCTGCCGTCTATACCAAACAAATGTATTGTCATCGTAATGGAACGAGTTTTCGGAATTTCAACTTGATAGTCCAAAAGAAGCTTACAGAAAATTCAACTCTATATTCAACAGGTGAAACCAAATAACAGCTTGTAAAAAAGTTTTTTTTCAAAGCATGGACCGGCTGAAACGCAACAGGCACGTTATCATTTAGAAAAGTGTTTATAAAGTGTGTAAATAGACCCTTAACATAGCCGAAAGGCATTTGTTTTCCCCTGTCTTTGCGTTAATTTTTTTGTTTTAGACCATACCTGGGAGCCTTCTAGTTACGGAGATATTGGGGGTCAAAGTTCCAACTTTTTCACAAGTTTTTTTTTTTAAATGCATGTTTTTAATGTAAGATTTTTACTTTACACACCTCCACGACCACCGTATATTCAATCCATCCATCAGCACAATGCTTTGAGTGGTTTCCATCGAGTCCTACAGTAAAACGCGATTTTTCACCCAAAAAAAAAGTCGATTCCCAGCAATCATTTTTGCGTAAAGTTACTTAGTTTGATGTACATAATGCTTGGTTGACGGCTATGTGAAAGGTTTGTTTACACCTTGTATTCACAGAAAATGATAATAGAAAGAAACAGATACCAATCCAAAGAAGTAGACCAAAGTAAAATAAACCTTAGTGAAAAGCGACCCCCATCTTCAAAATCTAATTGTTACTCAATCATCTGACGAGCGTATGCAAGTCGTATCGAATGTCGGATTAGGGTTACACTCACACAGACGCGTCTCGACGCGATGCACGGAGCGTCCTGATTCAGTATCTCGTTCAAAATTAAAATATGATGTCTGAAAATATTACCTATCTTGATTACGAGTATTTTGACCTTAGAATATTGTTAAAATTGTATTTTATAGAAAGAGAAGCCGTACGCTCGATTGGACTTACCATTAACAAAGACGTCGAAACTTCTATAAAAACGTTCATAGCCCCTTTAGGACGGTTAATTAAAAAAAAAAATCCTTATCGCTCTTTGTCACTCCGTGACTTAATTTTTGATTTTTGTCAAGTAGTAAAAATAGTCCTCCATACTCGTGTGTGTGTTGTGTTTGTAAACAAACAGGACTCGCTTTACAAATACACAGATCTCGAACAACAATCGGTAGTAGTGTTGGGCGCCAATAGTAAAATTAACAACATCATGTCCTATCATTTACTATCTCACGAGCGTCGAGCGTGCGTGATGTTTACTTGTGTTTGTACAGTCAACCGTATATCAGTAGTCACACCTGCACTACGAAAAGGGTTTGTACAAAAAAAGGCGCTAGCAATTTCAGATTGTTACCACTGATGTGCGGTTGCTTGTACGTATGTAGAGGTGCATACATACTGCATAAATACCTGACGTTTAACGAAAGTTCAAAAAGCCATTTTCTCCTAAACAAGTAATTTAGTTTTTTATTCTGTAACGAACATAGTATTAAACTGAAAACAATACTATTATATGCTCTAAGTTGCCATCGTTATGAAAAAAGAAAATCGCTTTCAGAAATTGTGTAAGGCAGGGGCTCCCAAACTGTGCGCCGTGGCGCTCTGGTGCGCGGTAGAGTAAAGTGGGGCGCCGTGAGGCGCTTCTATTTACTATTCTCCGGAAACTAATATTAAGTATTCGATAAAAGTCTAATGAGCTTGTGGTACACAAGAATTAATGTCCATTTTCACGGAAAGTTTTTCGAAGCTCACTTAATGGTTTTCAAAATAGTTTGCCGAAGATGATCTCGAAAAATTTTCGTGAATCCTTTCCATGCACAAGATCCACCAGAATTCACTTCTTAAGAAGAAGACAGTCTCATTGAAATCAGCAGCCTTAAAACAAGGTTCACGTGTTTCGATTTGTTGGAGTTTTGGATATTGGTCCAAAATTAATTTCAAACTAGAAATTCAAAGCCTCTTTCTCTTGCAACTTATATACGTGAAGCCGGATTTTCAAATGTATTCATGTGTGTCAACATAATTATAAAAACTCTACTTTTTCGACTAGCTAGGGCGCAGAGGCAAAATACTAAACCTGTAAGTGCGCCGCGAACTGTAAAAGTTTGGGAACCCCTGCCCCCGTAGCATGACAAACGTCGACAAGGATTTCTTTGACGTAAGAATCGACAAAATCACAGATTGTGTCGACACAATGACAGATTTCTTTGCACTATCTGTGATTTTGTCGATTCTTCCGTCAAAGAAATCTTTATCTACGGTGGTCATGCTACGGGGGCTGGTGTAAGGTATTAATAATGCTCGTGACACAAATTGTCATCAATTTGTGAATTGCAATAAATTTTGTACCAGCTTCCCTATATTTTAAACCGAGTTACCGCGGCCAATGGCCAGTGCAATAGCAGAGGCATTGCATAGACGAAATCACAGTGATGAAAGCTGAAGTGCCTTAATATGTCTGCCATTCGCAACAATAAGCTTCAAGCTGGAACACAGGAACACCTTGGCAGAAGTTTCCACCCCACCATGCCTAATTTGTATGATGGCAGAATACTCTCAAAGACTTCTGCAGCTACTCATCATCATTTTCTTGCCCATATCCCAATTTATTTGTGGTTGGCGTAGTATGTCTTCTTCCTCCATACTTGTTACTACCTTCACACAGTCCATACATCGTTGTTGGTACAAAAAAATACTCACCTCGTCGATAAGCCTCCTGCCAGTGGTATCCATGTCCCACCCGACGAGCGCGTACTTGCCGGGCGGCAAACCCGCCGGCTTCTCAGCCAGCGCTGGCGGCAACTCGTTGGTCGCCTCCATCTCGCCACCGTTCGCCTTCGCTTCGGACACCATTGCCATGTAACTCTACGGCGGGCTGGTGACAAGAGAAAAGGTCTAAGTTAAAAATTGCAGTTATTTTCGAAATGTGTTAAAAAGAGGCTGAGATTTACGAACGTTACTTAGCACGCGCTTTGGCCCAGCGTTATAATTCTGTCACTTCTCACACACCACTTTTCAACCGTCAATTACCAGTATTTTACATGAAGCAACTACCTATCTGACCTCCACAACCCAGTTAGTACTGGGTCATACGAAACGCCTTGGTAAGACTGGTTGTCAGACTTTTTGGGCCACTGACTAACTGTAACGACTGTCAAAGATCTACAGATGACAGCCAGGACCAACGGCTTAACGTGCTTTCCGAGGCACGTAGGAAACTCGGTATGTAATGGGCAGTCACCCATCCACGGCCCAACCTAGGCAAGCACGGCTTATCCTAAAGATCGACCCGAGCGGCTGTTATTATTTAGCCACGAGCTCCGGAGGCTTGGACATGTCTATTAATTAAAAGTCAGAGCACGAGCTATCTCAGCATTAGTATTTGTACTGTCAGCGTTTAAAATAGGAATGCACCCAGGACGAACAGAACGTTCAAAATGAAGTATAACCAAATAAATTAAAGTTATATTTTAATTCAGAATAAACTGCAATTCAGGAAAAAAAATTGTCAGACATTGTTTTATTACTAGTTCTAGATTACTTTCAAACACAATCCCTATATTATTTACGCATAAAGTTCCATGAATTGGACCCAAATAAGTTGCTATAAATATACACCACTCAACAAGTCTACCCCATTCACCGCCACGATCAAATTCTTGGTATGTAAATACTAACAAAAGATGTACTAAAGCGAATGATTGAATTAAATTGAAAACGGGGTGCCGTCAGGTCCTATTATTAAAATCCTGTTACCCCTTGACCGCCCGTCAGGTGAAATTCCTGATACCGGATAAGGGGCCATCCATAAAATAACGTCACACAAAATTCATAATTTTTTGACCCTCTCCCCCCGTCCTTGTTACAGCTGGTCACATTTGTGAGACTCCGAGTGAGACCTCCCTAGTTTTTATGTGAATTTTAATTATACAGAATTCGACTACAAAATAGAAGCGGATAAGTTTTAAATTAACATGTGGAAATCGCGTTTACGAACGCTTCTCAACTTACCAAGTAATTATGAAAATTATGTGAAATGCAAGCTGCACTATTTGCCGGACCGAAGTGCTAGCCCGCCCTACCGGCGTCACTAAGGGAGCCCTTAATCACCCCTGTGCCACCCTATACCTCCCAGTATCGATCAGGTACATCAAAGCGCTAAATTAGTCATTCTAAAGGACATCTACCCTAGCGCGACACTTCGGGGCTACGAGGTATTTCCGTAACCGACCGTTAAAGATTTGAACTTCCATCTCCTTATTAAATTTACATAATTCTATTACGCGACTGTACACCGTGCCGGTTCGCGCGGCTGTGCCGGCGCGAGGTGATACCTCGTATTTATAATGTGTTCCCCACTGCGTCGTGGAAGGGCCGTCCGACTACCCCATCCCATGTCTAGATCTCCCCTAGCTAGACGGATGGCTAGTTGGACCGCCCTTCCACCCCAACCACCCATTATCGAGTGCATCACGGGGCTGTTCCCGACGTAGCTACTTGTATTGCATACCTGTCTCCATTTATTTTTGCTCGCAGTTATTGGATTTTATTTTTAATTTGCGAGAAATGGAGCGGTTGTTTATTACCCCGCCTGTATTACTTTGATAAAAATATTAAGTAGGTATTTAGTTTCGAGGATATATTAAAAAATCTTTAGATCTTTATTTGCTTTTGAAATAGGTAGTATAATGATCATAACCTGCTTTAAGATGATGTGGATGCTACAAATAAACAGAAACAAAATGCGATTAATTTGATGGCACTCTCACTCTATCTCTGGCGCTTACCTAGGTCAACGACCTCGTCTCTATATTGTGATAACAACGTGATCAATCCCTGCAGTTAATCACTTTGTTAAAAATCTAAAAGTCTGTCTGAAATATCTTCAAAAACTACAACAAGTAGACAATTTAAAAAACCAAAAACCCGACTGAAAAAAAAAAACAATTTAAAAATAATGCACTAAAAAGACCTAAGTTAAATAACTATATGTATATTTTTGTAATCCCCTTTATTTTGATACCCTACACGATAGGTTTTTTTTTATTTTTATTAACGTATCTATTACTAATGCGCGCCAAAAATCCAACATTTTGTTTTTTTTCTCAAACACCTGTCTTAGGAAACTTGGGTTTTTAAGACGAATATATCGAAACCTTTCGCCTAGCCGTTTCAAAGACACAAGGTTATAAAAAAAATTACAAACGTACAACATGCGCGCGAAAAACATAACTTTTCCTTGGCAGTCCGGTAAAAAGAGAAAGCGACTTTGTGTAACAGTTTAACAAATTATGAATTCACCCTCTACTTACTCCCCCTTTTGTCTTTCATAGTAAGCTCCTTCTATGATTGAAAGAAAAACCTATGACTCATGTCTGTAGTACCTATTGCTGGACATTATGTTGCCCCTAAAGTTTTTCCCAAAGTCAAGTCCACTACTCACTCCCTAGGTGGGTATGTGGTGGGAAATAGTAATACCAAAACAAGAAACGCCACCCAAAAAAAACACTTATTTTGAAGAGCTGTTTTTTTTTTACTTAGTTCTTGGCTAAAACAGGCATCGCCGATGTTGGCGACAAATCTGCGAAGCTGAAATGGGACTGGGCGGGTCACGTTTTAAGGATGAACCCGGACAGATGGGCGAAGATAGTCACACAGTGGGTACCTGAAGACGGCCGTCGTAACCGAGGCAGGCCCAAGAAACGCTGGCGTGACGATCTGGACTCATTCTTAACGGATTGGTCAGAGAGGGCAAATTGTAAGCAGGATTGGAAAGCCATGGGGGAGGCCTTTGCCCAGCAGTGGGACAGAACAGGCTGATTAAAAAAAAAAAAAAAAAGTTCTTGGCTCCAGAAAAAACAAAAATTATTGACGTAGCTCAAAAAGCTGCAAAACTGAAATGGGACTGGCCAGGCCATATCTATCGGATGCCGGCAAAGCTGTAGGCCCGCATGTCACAAAACTGGAGCCCTGAGACAGTTATACGGGGTCACGGCAGGCCGACGAGAAGATGGCTGGACGCCTTGGATGGCTTTCTCGTTAATTGGCGAAAAGAGGCGCAACATCGAGAAAAGTGGAAGAAATGGGGGGAGGCCTTTGCCCAGGAGTTGCACAATTCAGACGTTAGTGTTTACGTGTACGTGTGTACGTTGTTGACGTGTGTTAGCGTGTACATTTGTAAAAAAAAAGTACTTGGATAACTCGAAGTCATGGGGAGGCCTTTGCCCAGCAGTGGGATGACACAGTTTAACAGTATCAGTGGGACTTGGTTTTGTTCAATCATGTGTAGGCAGTAGGTTACTAATGATTGACATGTTATCCTAATAAACTGGATTGGATTAGGAAAGGTGCTAAGATGTTTTAAAATGGCAGGAATTTAATGTTTGTAATTTGTTTTGGATGTTCTAAGTCTTCTTCCTTTTCGAAACTTAACTATAATGTGGTGGAGAAGACAGTAATATACAAGATTACATACAAAATAGTGCAGAAATAATACCTACCTAAATGTATGGATCAGAATGTTGGGCCACAGTGTTTAAAGGCATTAGCATGTGGCTGAGATGAGAATGCTAAGGGGGATATGTGGTTACCAGAATGGACAAAATATAATTAAATATAAAATTTTAAAAACCCCATCACAACAAAGAAAACATCTGAAAAGTCTTTGATAAAATATTTCTAATTGTAATATTATGTACACATGCCGTTTCATTATTTTGATACCCCACTTGGGTATATTTGAAAATTTTCGATTGTTCATCACCACTTTCACCCCCATAACTAGTAAATGGCTGAACTGATTTTAATAAAACGTATCTAAGAACCATCACCAAGACACTAGCTTTCAAATAAAAAAAACTGCATCCAAATTGGTTCACTCGTTTGAACGTTGCCAGAGACACACACACATTGCAGTCAAACTTATAACACCCCTCTTTTTGCGTCGGGGGTTCAAAATAAGAAACAAGTACATAAGAGGAAGTCTGAAAGTGGCGCCAGTGACTGAGTATGAATGTTGATGGGTATTAGAGTAGAGGAAGACAAAATATGGATGGACAATGAAGGAGGTGTCTGATGAGATGACGAGTTATAGAGAAGTATAGAAGAAGACATGCTGCACCAACCCCAAATGAATTTCGACAAGAGAATGACCATGAATACCTATCTAAATGTGAAACTGTAATAATGGGGAATTCACAATTTATCTAATCCATAAATAGCTTCAAGGACAGCATAATACTGGGGAATCCCAGAAACTTCAAAAGAACTGCTAGTTCAGTATAAATAAGTTATCTACCTACATAACTCAACAATGTTGAATATGAAACTTGACTAATAAGAATAACACAAACTATTTATGGTTGTATAGCATAGTATCTGTACAAAGGCAAAGTGCATTAAAACTGCAAGTCATTTGTGGAGAAATGTAATGTTTTGTTTTTTTTTATCAACGCAACTCTATCATACTGAAATATATCATAGTACCCATCTGTAGTTTACACGGAGTGCCTGCCTAGACTGCCTATCTAGGCAGACACTCCGTGTAAACTACAGGCACTCATTAGACTGGAAGCTGATCCCATTGAAAAAAGCTAGGCAGATGATGATATCACTGCAAACCTATGCAATTTTTTAGTACCAGACAGCAATTTAGTCTTCTATGTCTGTGTTCTATCAAGATGCAAAGGCTAATCTAAAAACAATACTTAGCCCAAGCTTTGACAGACTTGTTTCCATCTCCATCTCTAAATTTGACAGTTGTGCGATAATGACAATAATGCAGTCAAGTAAATGATTATTATCCCAATTTGCTTGGAGTCGGCACAGTATGTCTTCGTCTAACACACAGTCAATACATTGTGTCTACTCTTACCATACTGTTATAGCCATCTACATTCATACTAAAAGCTTTGCTCACAGCATTTTCCTCATTCTACCCCATGCCTACCATGAAATTCAATTACTGCACAATTTTTCAGTCATCAGTACCATTGTCAAACTCCCTCGTATTTACTAAATTCTTGTTCTTACGAAGGAAAAATGTAACAATATCCAAATTAATTGTGAAACATCTACTGTGTTGTTTCTGCTTCAATATTAGATAGTAAATGTTGAGTCATGAGTTAAGTTACTTATTAGTTTACATACAAATATAATATGTTAGAAGCAGATGACGCATCAGGATGTGTGATTGGAAATTTAATTATATTTACAGATATGTATAAATAGCAGCAGGTTTTTTTTGCGGCATGTTTTCTTGTTAATTGATGCATTGGCTTTGAGAACAGATTAATATGCAGCATGTATCTTGCAAAATAGTCATATTGAATGTGTATTTCTTTTTGTATCAGAATGTGTTTTGACCATTGTCACTTGCTGCTTAACAATAATTTTTGTGGCAAAAAATAACAAGTAATGCAATATTATAAATAGAATAAAGGAATGATTTTGTGTTCAAATATAAAAAAATATAACATTTTTTTAATCTAAAAATTATGAGTTTGATAAATAAAGGCTCTGGACGACATTTATTGTTTTAAATAGTCATAAAATACTGATAACTAAGCTGTGAAAAATCTTCGCCGGCATTATTATCTGTTTCGCCTACCTACCTACTGATACTTTGTTCCTTGATAATGTTTGAGTATGTAGGTATTTATTTACAAGTGTGTATCTAATTAGGAATAGGTTCTAATTAGAGTAAAAATAATACGATAAAGGATGATAGATGAGTAAACACACAGAATAGTGATGCCCTATGTACATATTTGAGGGTTATAGATAGTATAGTACCAATGGCATCAAGGAATCATTGAAAACCGAAAGTATGATGATGAAATTTAAAACTTTGTCTGTCATTGAATTGAACAACAGCAAGTATTGAGGCGTAAGCTAAAAACCGGCGCCCAAAACTAATCTATCATGTAAAAACAAAAAATATTACGCCGAACGCCGACTACCACTCCCACAACAGAAAAATAAAAAATATACTACCAAATGTTCAGGAACTCTCACAAACAATTTTCTTATCCTAGATTAGACTTAAAATAAGCATAAAATAAAGGCAATTTAAAATATAGGACACGTGGCGGTCTTTTTCTAGAGACATTTTGCCCCACCCCAGCACGTCAAAATAATTTCAATGTGATACTCACAACCTAAATGCAGTGATGATTGGATGAGTCCAAACAATATCTGTTTACAGGAGATCTTTTTTGATGTCCCGCTAACGCTGCAAAGTAAAATAATTTGGTAAAAATATCACAAAATCTAAGCACGTGTGCGGCAAATGGCAAACCGCAATAGTAAGTGATGTGAATGAAATTATTTACGTTTATCGACAAGAACGCGATTTACTATTGGAATCGAATTTGATTTGTTGTATTTGACATTTTATTGATATCTTTAGCTTTTAAACAGTTCATTAAACTAAAAAAAAATAATCTTTTCAGCCTGCAATATTTTCGGACGAGATAAACTGTTATCACGTGAACATAAAAATACGATAGAATATTTAAATGCGACATTTTTGTTTTAGTAAAATTATCTGTGATTAATGTAGAAATTGAAATAAAAAAAATAATATAGATTCACAAAGGCAGGAAATTCTTGCATCGATTTCATTTTACGATAATCCAACCGAAGAACAACACTACCTCTACAGATATCGGGAAAAAACTCAGAAAAAATATTGACACGTTCGAAAATTAACAAAAAGAAGGTTACAAAACAAATTATGAGAAGGATTTTTATTTTAACAATTAGATTAAACGTGTTGTATTGTATTATAAAAATAAATTACGAAAACGAAATAAAATAACAAAACTATAAAAAACAGTGTTGGAGGTTAGTTTGAATAAAATCATACATTAATAGTTACCAGAATAGTAGATTGGTTGGCCCAATAATGTCTATCCAATGTCTATCATCATTACCTTTTATTTTATTAGCGATGGTCTTAAGTGTAGGTCAAACAGTAAAGTAATTATAAAGGGAGTGTAGCTGTATGCGGTTGTTTACTGCAATGAAACAAAAACGTTCGTCGAGTCTCTCTCACTCGCGTATTTTTTGAATTTTAATACGGATTTCACCTACGCTTTATTTTGAGACAAGTTCTATTCCAGTTCCATATAATACATATAACGCAAACGCTGATTTATGCCAGCGATAAGTATTATAATCTTCTTCATTTTAGTCGATCCACATCTTTTTAGTAATAATTCGTTTCGTTTAAACCGTACGTAGGTGTTGTCTTGTCAATGTCAAGTGTCAAATTGCCCAGTGTACTGTCACTTCCACCAAGCCACTTGCTGTGCTACTGTTACATTAAATAAATGGAAACCGTTTTCTAAAGAATATTTACGATTTACTGTATACAATGACGGACAATGTTGAGTACTATCGAAATCAAATCGCAATAGCAAGAACAGAAATCAAGAACTTACGGTAAAAGAGTAATATTCATTGATAATTGAGTGAACACATTTCTTCATTCTTTAAACTTTATTTTCATTCTAGGGCGCAAGTTTCATCACTGAAACAGGAGCATTCCAAGGAAGTAAGGTCCATAAAAAGCCATCTGAATGTTCTTCGGTGCGCAAATTGTGGAGATAGAGGTAATTTACTTTAAACAATATCAACACTAACTAGTTCATAATTTCTGACATTATCATTGTACAATTTTACGCCTGCATGCTTTTATAGAACATAATTATTTCTTGGAATGTAATCGATGCCAGTCGTACTGATTAATGAACTACTGGCTGTAGAAATCATACAGTTTTGATCTAGTCTTTCCTGTAAATTCTGACATTGATATAAAAAGCGTTTCTACCCACAGTTTCTACACAAACATTGTAGCTTGATGTGATTTCATAAATAGTTATTCAGTTTTTTATTTCTGAGTCATCCTACTCAACAACTTAATACTATCAACATTAAATTACCATATGTACTCATTAATTAAATGTTAAATAAAAAATCTCAAGGTTGTTTTTTCAACAGAAAATAAGTTATATTTACAATGTATCTTAGTTCAATTTTGACCAACAAGCATTAGGTGTAGTCAAAAACAAGCACTAATTTGCATACACTTTGCAACTTTTAAAACTGATTTTCTTTTATTGTATTGATTTTATTTTCTGTTTTTCTAAACATGGTATTTGAAACCCTCTTGAAAAGACTACTTATAGTGATAAGACTGACCATTGTTTCACTTTATGTAAAATATAATATTTTGTACCTGTAAGGATTGTGATCAAAATGGGTGTTGTCTAATAGAATTGTAATAATATCTATAGTATCTTTAAACATACCTCATAACAAGTACTCCCAAGAAAAAATCCATATTATTTCCAAAAGTAACAAAATCACAAGAGACCAGACTTAGGGCCAATTTACCTGAAATACGCGCAGTGACATGGAGTTGTGGACACCAGCCCGTTATACAATACAATTGGGCCTATTGAAAATGTTGAGCTAAATCGAAACATACAGTAATTAATACAAACTTTTCCCCGCAAAGTCCAAATATCGACTAAGCACTGTTAAGGCTGTGTAACTAAACTCCTTGGTTCAATTATGTTTATTATAAGTTTGTCTAATCTTTGGCAAAATACATATAAAGGGAAGATATTCTAAATGCTGCTGCTTTTTCGGTTCTCCGGTGACTTGGGTAAAAGTTTTTCTTTTAGTATGAAGTGAAATCCTAATTAAAAGCTACTGTTTGAGATAGATTTCAATTCTGTTGGTCTTATGCCCAGATTTAATAGAAAATTTTCTAGCGCCTATTGTATGGTGGACGTACTAAAGTGTACTTTATCTATCATGAAATAGGTTTTACCTCCAAGACTTACAATCATAATTCTAAAAGAAAATCAGGTTTGAATTTTGCTTAGTGGAATTTTTGTACAGTGATGGTCTCTTTCAATGTAACAATATCTTAGGCATATTTGCAGGTAGGTACTCAAAGTGTTGGGTTGATACCTACCCTCTTCTATGTCACTTTCTCAAAGAGTGATGAGCAATTCTGGCCAAAATGGAATACTTTATGGAAAATAAATCTTATTTGTAACTAAATAAGTTCAGTGTTTAGTTACACCTCAAATTACATTTTTCAGCAACAACAGTAGCAACAAACCACAATGGCGCCGAGATACACCCATTTGATCCGGAAACTCTTCCGTACAAGCCTATTGGAGTGATCGAGACCGCATTTCACAATAAAAGGGGGGTTCCACGTCAACCTACAGTCATGGCCAATGCAAAAGGAACTGTTATTATTAATAACTGTGTGTTTAATAATCCGGATCATGCATTGATTGGGTTGGAGGAGTTTTCGCATATATGGTTGGTAATTGAAATCTTTCTGTTCATCTTCCTAACACTTTCATATTTTTTCCCCTTAGCTTTTATTGTCCCACTGCCACATTGTCCACTGCTGGGCAAAGTTCTCCCCAGCCTTCCAGTTTTCTCTTTGTGCAGTTTCATAACCTTATTTATTCTTTTGGGAGGTGAAGAATTTGATTAAATAGACTTAAAAATATATTGATTTGTGTAATTTTATCTGCAGCAGTAAATAGGTTTCTCCAATCATACACTATTGGCTATAATAGATATACTCTCGCGCGTCCATATTATTGGGGAATATACTACCCGCGAACGCGCGAGTTTGTATGATAATATGCCCACTGAACAGTAATAAGGTTTGAAAATACTTTCAGGATATTATTCCATTTCCATATGACGGAGAGCACAAATTCTCCAGCGAAAGTGGCGCCCCCACGGCTGCGTGGTGAGAGACGAGGCGTGTTCTCAACTAGATCGCCCCATCGGCCGTGCCCTATTGGACTGTCCCTTGTCAAGATTGAGAGTATTGAAGGTATTTACTATGACTTTGAAAACTGTTTCAAAGTTTTGCCTCGATTTTCCCTCTCTCGCATTTGTTCGTCGTGTTGCATTCACCCAAAAAAATCAAAAAATGATTTAGATATCAAACCCACCACGTCTACACAGTTTCCCTAGCTCAAAACCTTTATTAAGTTCAAATGCGTTTTCTCTATTAACAGTCTTCTAGTAAAAAAAAAAACATTTAAAAAATAGGTGACTTCATTTTTTTTGTGGTCTCTGCAAACCCTTTTAATTGATACCTATATCATGGGCGTGCTTGAAAAATAATTAGTCCGCCATGTTGTATTTAAAATGACGTCACTTAGCTAACCATGCATTGTCATTCAAACTAAAAGTGTATGCAAAATTTCAGCTCAATCGGCTGGGGATAACTGTTATAAAATTCAATTGCAAGATTGATTTGATAAAAGCTTGTAAAAATATGTTGTTTTAGAATGCTTCAGTTAGTATCTAGAATAACTAAAAATCCTAATAAGTTTACAACCTTATAAGTTTCTTAGTACAGACCTACATAATGAGTAATCACATATATCTATAATTCCTTCTCTCCACACAGGCAACAAAATCCATTTCTTGGGCGTGGACATGGTGAACGGAACCCCCGTGTTGGACGTTAAGCCGTACATACCACAATACGACTACCCAGCGCCAGCCATCGTAGAGAACATGTCTGCACTCGTCCGGCCTCCTACAGAAGGCATCAGTGATGCTACGGCTACACTCGCTAGTCTACCTATTGATGATGAGGCGTTTGATGCAAGGAGGTTGGTTACTAAAATTTTTAAAACTTTTATGGCTTTTATGCCTACCCACGTTACCTGAGGAACACTGGTTTATGTCTGACAACAACAAGCCAATAACAGACTTATTGAGATGAGAATAAAGAATGCTGTTTTTTAATAGACTTATCAGTGGCAGCAAGCAAACATCACCTTATCGAAATGGTAATAAAAATGATCGTCATTTTGACAGTGATACACAATAGTATTGTAAAGAACATTTGCTGCGCGGCGCGAGTGGGGTGTTGACACCCGTCATCGGGTGAATGATAGTTCTCCCCTCCCCCGCACCGCGCAGCTACCGCAGGCACCTTCTTACCTGGGCTGCGGGATTGTTCGAAAGAGATACCGCGGCCCTGGAACACAAAGGGCAAAGAAGGTACATGGATGGGTTTAGTCAGTACAAGTCTGGCACTCCCTTCCGCTCCGCCCAGGGGGGGGGGGGGGGGGGGTCATTTGATGATTTCCCATCCGGAAAAAAAAAGCCTTCTTAGTTTCAACATCATCTATCGGCCTCTGTGAACTGGATGTAGTTGAAAACAGTATTTTACATGGAGCAACTGCCTATCTGGTCTTAACAACCCAGTTAGTACCGGATGATACAATACCCTTGGTAAGACTGGTTGGCAGACATATTGAGTTCCAGAAAATCTTCGTGATGATCTGTCTCTTAAACCTGACGAACAGTATCTTTTATTAACCGCGATGTGCCTTAACTACTCTTACGAGATATTTAAAATTTCATGCATTTAAAAAAAAAAAACTTGTCTCTGGTTAGGTAAGACATCAATTTAGAATCGGTTAATATTTAAAAAGTTTCATTAGGAAAATACTAAAATACACCTTTTATACTTAATTCATTTGTTTCAGTAACTGTTTAGAGTAGTCCATTGTTCTTACTTTGGTATTGTTCACAGTGTTATAGTGCACCGCATTTTTTGTCACATATTTGTGTCGTTGGCGTACAGGGCAAGGGCTTACTTGTCACGTATATGTGACAATGGCGTTCAAAAGGTTAATAGACACTGACCTCGTGAGTTTGTTTCGTCTGTGTCTGTTTCTTCGCAGAGTAGTGATGTACGAAACACCGTCCTCGTCTAAGTTTTTAAACATAACTTAATGTGACGTGTAAAAATGTTATAAATATAATTTATTCTTGTTTTAGGTTCCAGTAGTATTAACATTATTTTTACTTTTATTTTCCAGTCTCAGTCCACGGATAACAAACGCAATCGGAATAGACACATCCAGCCCGTCACCCCGTTCAACCTTCGAAGGGGAACCGTCTCCGGACCAGCCAAGCAACGTCAACACCTCTATATCGCCTTCCTCCGAAACGCCATCAAGCGCCGATCGAGTTGACGGAAATTACCGAACTCCCCCGAACCCAAGACCTGATACAGAACGAGGCGCGCCTGACGGACAAGAAAGATATACTCCCCCACAATCGGCCCATTTAACAAATATCACTCATGATGGTATCCGAGTGGCTCCGTGGATTTCAAATCCACCGTCACAAACATATGACGTCAGATTCACTGACGATGCCCTCGCCAGGCTGAATGAATTGATAGGCGAAAGAGCACAAGCGTTCAAATCAAATATAGAATGCTTGCTTTCTGAAGACCCTAGGTCTCAATATGTGAGGAATAGGTACCCAGATCATGAGTACAGCTGCGTACTAGAAGATTTATCAATCAGTTGCATTTTCGATGCTAGAACATTAGTCTGCTCTATTATAGCTATAAGAAATGCTGAAGATTTACAAACATAATCAAAGGACTATTGCCTTTTATATAATTTATTAAAGCACATGAATTAAGTCATCAGCACCATGTTTTGTTATAAATTTTATTATTGTGAATAAAAATAATTGTTATAAATCAATTGTAACAAGAATACAGTTTTTCATTTCATGGAACATTACAAAATATACATTTTACAACAACAATACTTAATATGGAATACGTACATTTTTTTCTAAAAAAATAAAGTTTTTTCTAAATTACGGGAATATTTTTTTTTACAATTTACACAGAGACTATACTTTAAAATACAATACAAAAAAAAGTTCGTACCGGAACTAAGAATATCTAAAGTAAATATAAACATGGCGTAAATAAATAGTGTTGCCAAATAATACTTATCAACTAATACGGTAGGTTCAACTTGGTTCTTATTCTCAAAAATCATGCATATTTTCGAAAATTTGGAACGATTTTAAAAAATAATTTCTATAACAGTCTCAAAAATTGCATTAAATGCACAAACAAATTCATATAAACGCTATAATCGTCATATCAAAAATAGGTAAGCACTGAAAAAAAAAGCTCTGTTATTCTTTCTTATAAAACAGAATGTGCTTGCCAGAGCCGAAGCCGCCAACAGATTGTAAAATGTTAAGTTCTATAAATCTCATTTTATTCCCACGCATGGGTATCTTTTTCACTGTTTCGTCACATTCCCAGTTCACTTTTTCAGACAATTGGCTCCAAACTTTGCCGTCGATGGAAGCTCTTTAATGGATCTGTAAAATAGTTCCATTACCCGCATCTTCACGTGGCGTGTATTCTAATCGATCAATTTCAAAGACATCGTCTAAATCGAACATTAAGGAGATGAATTTTCCTTTCTGAGGGTCAGCTTGATTTGGCTTACCCCAATGTGTGTGCCATAGTGTTCCTGCATCCCCATCACTCAGCTTACTCACTTCTTGACAACTCTGACACTGAATGTTACAAGTAACTTTGCATGTTTTTATTGCATTCTTTTGAGGATTTTCTTTTGTAGATATTACTATGTAGTAACTCCACTTTGAAACACCTATTGCACTTGCGGATCGAACCCTGAATTTATGCTCAGAATCAAATGGAAAGCCTTCAAACGTAAATTTAGTATTTGTAATGTTAGTGAATACTGTTCCATCTCTTTCTATGTCGTAGTAAGCATCTTTCACTGCAGTCCAGCGTAAAGTGATAGATGTCGCAGTTACTTCTTCATCTAAAGCTGTGAAACCGGATGGCACACTTAATGAAGTAAGAATAGTTGTGTTACTTCCAAATACGATACCCTTATTCTCAAAGCCTTTGAGTTTTATATGAACATCGTGTGTAGTAACATCTGTTTTGTGTAATTTGAGTAGTAGACAATTTTGTTCCATCTCTTCACCGCCGCAAATTGCAAGGTACGGGTTTATCAATAGGTCTTCCTTGAAGAAATATGCGTCGTCTGCTCTATTGAATTCTTCTTCAGTATTAACTCTTGTCATGTCGACAGATTCATTATTTAAAGCTACTTTCACTTGTTGTACCGTTTTGGAAGCCATTATTCTAACAAGAGTTGCTCTTTCTTTTACAATATTTTGATATTTTCCAATAGTTTTCGGAATATGAATGAGCAAATCGCCTTGCTGATTTGATGGAGGGCCAGTAACTTTTATGTCCGTTTTAGCGTAGTCGCCGCTTAAATAATCGGATGTAATACCATCATCTTCATAAACTTCGAGGTGGGTCTCGCCATTAGGATAAATGTTGTACACCCTTAGATCTCTCATTATTTCACTAGGATTGTTGTTTTGATTAGCCATTGGAATGATAGCACCGTCTTTTATAAAGATAGGAATCTTCCACAACGGTGTCTTTAAATGGTTCCATATTTTACCTCCTTGATATTTTTGTCCTGTCAAAAAATCAATCCACACTTGATCTTTGTTCGGTAGGTAAACACCATTTCGGACCCAATCACCATCAGCGCCTTTTTCTTGGTATACAGGTGCAACTAATATGGAAGGTCCCCACATAAATTGGTACTGAGAATCCTTAGTATATGCGCAGGTCTCTTGAGGGAATTCTAGGAACATTGCCCTGACCATCGGTAGTCCATGTATCGATTCATGCGCTATCGTATAGTTGTAGGGTATCAGCATAGCTTTTAATTTCAAGTACGCTCTGTTTATACGTTTTGCTTCATCATCAAAACTGAACGGAGTTTTTCGTATGGCACCCCAACCGTCCATGTTTAACTGAAGAGGTGTGAAAGCTTTCCATTGATAGTCTCTAATGTTTACTGATTTGCTGGAACCTCCGTAAATGCCATCCATATCGGAACCAACGATAGGTATTCCGGAGAGGCCAGCACCAATATACGTGGGTATATGAAAGCGTATGTATTCCCACCGTCCTCCAGTTTGGTCTCCAGTCCAAACAGCCGCGTGTCTTTGCGTGCCGGCCCAGCCATCGACTGTAATGATCATTGTTCGAGCCTTATCTTTGGCTGCCTTGACAAATATGTTAGTTGCCTTCTCGATAGCACTTAGCCCAAAGGAATACCCAGCTCCAATCCAAGCCACATCACACTTGAGAGCTACTACCCCGGCCACACCGACTTCTTTGTTTAAATCACGTTCTCCCTTCTTTGGATTTTGTGGATTTAGAGGTTCTAAGTTAGACTCAGTCCAAAGCGCAACTTCAACTCCTTTTCCTCTTGCATAAATGGCGAACTGTTTTAAATTTTCGATATCGCCTTTTAAAGAGTCAGTTTGTCCATATCCACATCCATAACCATCGTTTGGAACGAACCAGCCCAACGGTATATCATGTTTTTGGTATCTACCAATCATGGCTCTTGCTGAAAATTGATAATTATTTTTTTCTCCGTTTAAAGATTCCAGTATACCATCTTTACCATTCATCTCTTTAGGTTGATAGCTCTTGTAATAGAAGCCGTCTTCGTATAAAATCGCGCCTTTTGTATCTGGTCCTACTTTGACCCAATAATCGCGATTAAATGCATTCAGATGTGCTTCGTAAAACGCGTATTCGGGCATAAATATAGGTTCACCGGTCAATTCGTAATAGTCATTTAAGATATCTTTTGGATTGTTGTTTATAAAGAAGAATGCATCGAATACCTCTTCACGATGACTAGTTTCGACAATATCAGAATGCTCTGAGCCAAAATCGTAGGTTCCTGGTTGCCATGTATTTCTCAAAACTCCGTAGCCGTTTGTTGACCAATAGAAAGGATTAGGAGACGTTACTCCTCCATCTACCCAATTATTAGAATTTATTATATTTATTTTTTCTCCTTTATGTGTGAATCTACCGTTCTGCATTCCTCCGCCGAAGAAATACTCGTCTTCACGCTGATGCAATGTCTGTTTGGCTATGTTATTACCGTAATACAACGGCAACGTTTCTTTCAAAACGTCTTTGTTAGTTCTAATGTCGCGTACCTCCATTGTCCCTTGT
Source organism: Noctua fimbriata (assembly GCA_905163415.1). NCBI lineage: Eukaryota > Metazoa > Arthropoda > Insecta > Lepidoptera > Noctuidae > Noctua > Noctua fimbriata. The sequence continues at coordinate 7,498,720 of LR990945.1, forward strand.
TTCTTATCAAACCGTATCGTAATTTTATTTGTGTAAACATTGTAGCATTGTTCTGTTTGTTCAAGAACAGAATACTCAAACGATTTTGAATCGTAGTCAGTGATATTTTTTGAGTTTATTCTCGATTTGTCCTCGGGGTTGTTAGGTACTGGGTAGTCCAAAAATGTGCCGGTTGGTGACATGTAATATTTGAATACATGGGTATTTAAAATATAAAGTCTGGCCACTTCCCCGGTATTGTATTGTATTAAGAAGTATGTCTCGTGTTTAACAATCGACGTTATTCCTCCTATATTTGTCATATTTACGTCCTGATTCGGTTCAGTTTAGACAAGTACAGTGGCAGTACCTGTAATTAAATTAATAATAATTAGATTACATTTATTAATAAAACGTAAAGTCTTTTCTTGTATAGCAGCCAGTTATGGCTAAATTATCTAGAAATTATTTTAGGTAAATACAAGAGGATAATATCATAGCTTTTGTTTAGCACTTTCCGTTTTATAAGTCGCTTTATCATGCTTACCCACCCAAATAATTTAATAGAATATGAATTTATTGATGTTGTTGGTGGTTCACAAATAAAGGCGGCAAATTTAAAAAAAAAAAGATCTCTACAACAACCCCTAGGGTGGAAAATACATAATAGAAAGATAAGACATTAAGTAAACAAAAGAGTAAGACTGGTTTACTATGCACCAACGTAGATAAACTTTAGTTTTTAAGAATTATTTTATGTTAAAAAGAAATAGGAATATAATATGCTAGGAACAGTAATTGAAATACAGAAGCACCTGATTTAGTATCCTAGTACCATAATTATTGTGGCACAAGAAACAAAACTGTGGGCCAACCTAATAGATAATGTTTTATCTAATCACAATCTGTGCTTGAAAGAAATTGTAGGTTACTCCTAATGTAGCTATGATCTTCTAAGTCCTGTGAACTATAGTCCCCTAAATGATATTGATAGCTTAACTTGCATCCAAATAACACATAAGGAAAAAAAAATGTTTGAAATGTTTTCCTTAAAAAGTTAAGTTTAAATTTATGTATTATAATTAACTACTTATCAAAAAAATACTTACGTGGACAAAACAACACCGGCACAATGATAATGAGTGGCTACATATGACTAGTTTGTTATTATATAGGTAGAAGGTACCAGTACGACTTCGTAGGACACAAAAGAATATTATTTACATTGAAAACAAATAGCACAACAATAATTTTGAGGAGACAAAGGTTACAAAGTACACCGATAATAACAATAACAGTAAATGTAGGTGGAATCAATACATGTCTACAACTATGTATAGAAAACACAACAAGAACAATTTTTAACCTAGAATTGTGTACTCTTTGACAGTGTGTCAGAGTTTAATTTTAAATGGACTTGAAATCCTTTTTGGTATTTACTAGGAAAGTCCGAAAAAATGCGAAGAAATTTTCTAAATCCATTGATTTTTATGTAAAAAAGAATGACTAAAACAGTAATTATGATGCATTGCATGTATTCATTAAAAAAAAAGAGTTCAAAATAATGTTAAAAAATAATTAATCGACTAATTTAGTAAATACAAACTCTACGACGCTGACGTTTCGTTTTCACTTGTTTGACATTTCATAAAACTTTTGTTGTTTGGTTGACGGCCGGACTCAGCGAAAAATTTGATTACTCATTAAAAACGAAAATCTGTATAACTTTTACTAAATTTGCCTCAAATTTGAAGAAAACTATCCAAGGTACATACAAATTGTTAAGTTTACTCGAACCAGTTAGTTAAACTATCAGAAATTTATCAAAACGCTTTGTCATGGTTCATAACCTATCCCGGTAAGTGAAATTATTTTCTTTTTTCAGATGTTTCTTACGCGTTCTGAATATGACCGTGGTGTGAACACATTCAGCCCCGAGGGAAGGCTATTCCAAGTGGAATATGCGATTGAAGCGATTAAACTCGGTTCGACGGCGATCGGCATCTGTACTTCAGAAGGAGTCGTTTTGGCCGTCGAAAAGAGAATCACATCGCCTCTCATGGAGCCTACTACCATTGAAAAGATTGTGGAGGTAGACAGACATATTGCTTGTGCTGTCTCTGGATTGATGGCTGATTCTAGGTAAGATAATTTAGCACTAACTTTGTAATATTGAATTCATAATTGTCATTAGTTTCATTAAATAGTCTAGCTATTTTGAAATTCAATATCCTGAAAAGCAATACTCTGAATATACCCTGTCAATTATGTCCAATTATTGCTGGGGGTAAGTATTTGCAGTCTGAAAAGAATTGACTGTAGTAGTTACACCAAAAAAAATTGGTATACAACACAATATTATAGTTAGGTACTTATTTTGTTTTATTTTTAGTCTTAACTGTATTACTTTACTGTAAAGTTAATAACTACAGTTCTAAAGGCCTATATTAAAACTAATCAAATAGCCTGAATCTACTTTAGTGATGTATAAGTCTTAAGTGTCATTCTCTAGTATGATAGGTTCGTAATAGAGAATGTCAATCCTAAGTTAACCCAAAAGATGTGTTTATTTTTTTTTGTTAATTCCCAAAAAAGAGTTGTAATAGGTTCAACGAGTGTATCTTTAGGCCAGTGTGTCTGCCTGTGGCTTTGTAGTTCCCAAACGGAAGCACCCATTTGTTACATTTAACAAACAAATGGTTTTCCTCCTATAGAACCTTAGTGGAGCGTGCACGTGTGGAATGTCAGAACCACTGGTTTGTGTACAATGAGCGCATGAGTGTGGAGTCCTGTGCTCAGGCCGTGTCCAACTTGGCCATCCAGTTTGGAGACAGCGATGATGACAGTGGCACCGCCATGTCTAGGCCATTTGGTGTGGCTGTTATGTTTGCTGGTAAGTAACAAAACTATTATACTAATATGCCTAAAAATTTGTTTGTAAGTTACTCCATTGTATTGCCTATTCTATTTGAACATAGTTAAAAGGTAAGAATCTGATCCATTTAATAAGCAATCCATCTATCAGGAATTTCTCCTGGATTTGAACCCGGGTGATGGCAATAGGCTCGCCCTTACTCATCACCTCTGCCTAATCCTTCGGGATTACAGACAAGATGTTGGTGGCAGTATGTAGTTATCAAGAAAGATCAATGCTTGCTTATTGTCTATTATACTTATCAAATGAAAATAAGCAAAATAACCATCGAGAAAAGAATACATATCTTGTGTAATGGGCTGGTGTATGCAACTCCATGTCGGAAGTGCGTATTTTACGCACAGAAAGCAAAACTTACTGTAATTTTGAAATAATACTACATAATCACCTTCTGTTAGATATTTGAGATTATAGTATTTCTTTCTGATTTCAGGAATTGACGAGAAAGGTCCCCAGCTGTTCCACATGGACCCCAGTGGCACATTTGTGCAGTATGATGCTAAGGCCATTGGCTCTGGCAGTGAAGGAGCTCAGCAAAGCTTAAAGGTTGGTATTTTATAAATATCTTGAAGAGCTTAATCATCTGCCTTTCCCAACTATGTTGTCTCAAGTTTAACCGTTAAAACAGTATTTTACAGGTTTTTTTTCACGATTTCCATGGTGGTCCCAAAAGTTGTTCAGTTTGATAGTCTGTAGTAGTAATCACACCCTAAATATAACAACACCTCTTTGGTACACACAGCTCCATAAAGTGGTTACCACTCCAAAAGACAAGTACGTTCAAAGCCTGATGATGGGCCCGAGTTGGCTTTTGTATTTTGCTAAAATGTTTTACTATAATGAATGTATTGTTTATGTTGTTTTTAATATTGTTTTTTTTTTTCAATAAAACGTTAATACGTACTTTTATTATTGCGTATAACGACAAGCAAAGTAGATTTATCATTCATCGAATTATTAACTGGCTTAGTTGGCAAGAGCTCGCGGTAATCAAAGGATAACCAATGATTCTTTGGTTCGAATTTCGTCCGGGCATAAGAATGCTTTTTGTATTATTCTTAAGGACCCCAGTTGTATTAAAATTAACTTTGCTACAAGTTAATTTTAATACAACTGGTGTTACTTCCTCTTTTTAAGTGAATATATACATCAAACATTGTAGTTATAACTTGTACATTAATTTTATAAAGAAAAAGTAAGTAAGTAAAATTAATGGATTCCCTCAAATAATTACATCTATCTATTAGAAAGAGACCTAAAGATAAAGTGACTCGGACGATAGTAGATAACAATGTCATCGCAAATCATAAGGAGCTCGCTGGCCGTTAAACTGCCAGTATGAGTATGAGGACGTTCGGTGATGGGATGGTTCGAATCCAAGTCGACATCAATAAACTCTTTTTGAAGTATTCTTTAGATTATTCTTAGTACATTCAATGTTGTAGCAGAGTAACATTTTAAAACTTGAGGGGTTAGTACATACTGACGCTGTGTGTACACGGTGTATACAGATCTCAGCATAAACGTCTGAAGTAACACTCCATTCCATTCAACAGGAAGTGTATCACAAATCCATGACTTTAAAGGAAGCCATAAAGTCTGCGCTGACGATCCTGAAGCAAGTCATGGAGGAGAAGCTTTCGGAGAACAACGTTGAGGTAGTGACCATGACTCCTGGGTCCATGTTCCATATGTTCACCCGGGAACAGCTCGCTGAGGTTATTAAAGACATACCTTGAGTAAAAATAGTCCTAAGCAGTTCTGTAGTGTAACTACATCATTTTGAACTCTTCAGTTCAAATATTAATAAAATAAGTAATGTAGTTACAACCACAGAACGCGTAAAACTGTCGTATGTATTAAATTGAAGTAATATTTGAAGTAAATTGTATCTATTTTGAAAGTAATGTAGCCTATTATATTGTATGTAAAATATTAATTTGTTAGAGACATTCAAATAAAAGATCTATCATGAAAATCGAAAAACATCACTAAAATTACATTCCATTTCGCATAATTTTAAAATTAAACTGGTATTTCTTTGGCATTTATGTAATGTAATCTTAGCGTGTAATGTAATAAAGCTACAGTTGTGTTGCAATTTCATAGTAGATCTTAGTAGCGTAAAGTTGGTGTTGCCATTACAAAATGTCATTACTGTAACTGTACAAGGATAATTTGGCATGCCGCCAAAAGCTGAACTAACGCCGCCATATTGCCTTTTCAATACATCGACGGACGTTGACCTTTAGGCTGAGTGCCGAAAATTTAAAATCCAACAGCATTCAATGTCATTTACGACAATTCTCAAATGTTTCACGAAATAATATTCACTAACAGCGTCCCTCTGTCAAAGTGATGCACTATGGCGGGCTTTAATGCATTCATTTTTAGTTTACTGGTATAAAAATGTATTGAATCGAATCATCTAAATAATATTATATAATTTATTTCAAATATAACTGCGGTGCCGGAAGAATTTTTGAATCTTACAGTAAGTAAAATCACTGTTTAATAAAAAAAATCATCGATTTTTCATGACTGTATTTTATTTAGCGTATCCCCTTCTTAGTTCTATCTTTTTAATTAGTTGTTAGTGTATTTGAGTTTTTTTTTGTTAGTTTTAGTTTAATTTTTGGAATCTTTGCTCATTTTGTGGGCTTCCTGTGGACTTGTTTAATAACTATCCCTTTTTTAGTAATTACTATGGAATTTACTGCATCTGGAGACGATTCTTTCAAATATACATTTCATCGACAACAATGAACAAAAACAGACCCCAGTATTACGCCACAACATAAATTCGTCGAATTTCAAGTTATTCATAAAATCAATGCATAGCAAAAAATAGTATTGGGTATTACAACTAAACATGGAAATATAAAAAATAAAAAAGGCTTCTGGCAAAAAAAGACCAAAAAGTGAAAAATAACTTTAGCTTCAGAAGTCGATGGCAAAACAACAATCAAACAAACGAGTCACTGACTTGTAAAGCTAAAGTAATTTTTCGCTTTTTAGTGTTTTTTTTTTTAAATAAGTCCTTTATTTAATTTATTACAAAAAAGTTTTTTTTTCTAAATTATCAGTAGTAGGATAGTCATTTATTTACTAAAATTATTTTATAACTTGAAAATGATTGATGATCTGAATGTAGATGCTTTATATGCACCTTTGGCATATTTTGCATTTTTCCAGTCACATTTTTAGGAAATAAACAAAAAGATTTTGCAAAATTAAAGGAAAAATACATGATCAGCCGATTTTAGCTTAAACATGCATCAACAAACAGTATGCAAATGCATAAGCAAACAATATGCATTTGCATGTATCTGGTCTCTAGTTATCATTAACATGTTAATCAAACTGCAGTTGATAGCGGCGATCCCGGAGCTGCAGTGGACCGACTCGTCGAGTTCACGCAACACCATTCAAGATCTGTCCAAACTTAGGCTTGGACGACAACCTGTGTAGAAGATATTTGTGTGGAGCTAATGAGGAGTGGAGGGACATCGACACACAAACGATTACCACGTATCCTGCGTATTCAGAACCACCCCACATACAATTTTTTTATCGGTAATTATAGTAGGGAGAGCCGTGGTGTGACCGTCGGACTGCCAAGTCACAGGTGTCGAGTTCGAACCCAAGGCGGCAAGAATCTCTCGCCACGAGGTTAGGCACTAACCACACGATAAAGAAGAGAGATCGGCAATTTAAAATAATTTACTGAATACGTGATGATCGTTTGTGCGTCGATATCCTTTCCATCCTGTATTGTGGCCTGTTGGAATTTGAAACGTGACTGACCACGCTTTGAAGAATATAACAGCGCTTTTATTAAGGCATTCACCTAGGTGTCGCCTAGTGTTGGTGAATGCGGGTTTGAAGAGCTGATTCTAGTACTAATACATTCCCTTTCTTGATTTCTCTTCCGTTTTATTGTAGCTAGCAAACTGACTCGCGGATTTGTACTATATGCACAATGATTTAGATGCGCCCAACCGCTTCAAAAGATGGTCACGTTTCTTGCTCGTTGACAATGATATTTGAACAGTTCATTTCTCGTTCACTCATGCTGAAGTAGCTATCGTTTCATGCGGACTGTGAGCTTATTATTCTTACTACTTCCAACTTTTCCGGGTGGACACTTGTATTTTAAGAACATAGTATGGACGAGCAGTTCGCGTGCAAGTTATAATGTGTTCTCTCGAACACGAATTGCGCGGTTCTAGTGCGTCTTAGGAATATTAAACCCATTCGCGCGTTCCTTGCACGCGAATCGTTGCGCGCGCGCGCTGTATTTGACGCATCCATAGCCAATCGTGGCGTGTAGCCACGGATCGTGCACGTGCGGACCCGCCTCAACATAAAATGAAACAGGTAAGTATTTGATCTATTTTATTTATTAAGGTAGTCTTATATTTTACCAACAAATAAATCTACAAAAAATGGTATGTCAAAAAAAAAACAATATCACAAATAAATGCATTCTTACATTTTTGTAAATTAATAAAAAATATTAACAAAAACGTCATGCTTAAATCTAAATATGTATTTTTAAATAACAATTATTTGATACGACTATTTATTATTGAAAATTCCTATATTTGGTTAAATTGTAACTTCATGTCTATAACTACTAAAGATTTAGACAGATTTTTATGCTATGGTTATATGAATATGGACACAAATTCTCTACTATTTTATACGGAGTTCCATTCAGACAGTAAAAGACAATGAAATCTATACTATCTTTAAGATAAAAATCACATTATTCATTGCCAGAATATCATTATTTTCAATTTCATATCCCTGTATTCAGTCTTAGGGCTTCCCTTTATTGCACATCTTAACTTGTTCCACCTTCAATATATCCCTGGAATTTGGCACCAATATTTTAATCAACATTCCTCATCCATATCCCGCATGTTTGACCAATAAATTCTAAATTAACCCCAAAGCTTCTCCAAATAAGACACCAATTCCAACGGACTGGTAGTAGGACCAAACCTTTCAACGGGCACTCCATTCCTATCTATAATGAACTTGGAAAAGTTCCATTTAATAAAATCTCCCAATATACCTCCCTGAGACTTTTTCAAAAACTTCCATAGAGGATGAGCAGTTTCTCCGTTTACTTCTATTTTTTCGAAAAGGTCGAATTTTACCTTTTTCTCTTTGGTGAATTGCAGGATTTCTTTTAGAGTACCTGGTTCTTGTCCGCCGAATTGATTGCACGGGAAGGCTAGTATTCGTAGACCCTTTTCGTTATACTTTTCGAATAATTCGTTTAGCTCTGTGTAATGTGTGTTTGTGTAGCCGCATTGGGAGGCAACATTTACTATTATGAGTACTTTTCCTTTATATTTTTCGAGTTTGACTTCCTGACCTTGAATGTCCTTGACAGTGAATTCGTAGACCGTTTTTGCTGTTTCGAAGTTGACTTCTGGTTCGATTTCTGGTTTGTTTGCCGCTTCGGCTGCTGGTTTCTTGACTGATTCGGCTGCTGGTTTGTTCACTGCTTCGGTTGCTGGTTTCTTGACTGATTCGGTTGCTGGTTTGTTCACTGCTTCGGTTGCTGGTTTCTTGACTGATTCGGTTGCTGGTTTGTTCACTGTTTCGGTTGCTGGTTTCTTGACTGCTTCGGTTGCTGGCTTGTTCACTGCTTTGGTAGCTGGCTTGCCTGCTGCTTTGTTTTTTCTGTAAAGATAAGTTTATAGTTGGATTGACTATTGAAATGATCATAATCGCCTCCGGAAATATCTCTAGGGAACACGGGAATGTAAAAGGATCTTTTGGCGCCAACAACGCCATCTTGGACAAGGTTCTAAGATGGCGAAGTTTGTTCCGATTTTACAAGAGTACAGCTGCTATACAGTAAACGGTCGTAAACTGATATCGAGATTTAGAAAGAGACCGTCACACAAGTGGTAGTCCTCCTAACCGTTAGTGCAGTTATGTTCAGACTAGCGTATTTTGTCCATCGTTAAAGCTCGTATCGGCTTACGCGCTTACACGTGCGCCACATTTTGCAACCGAAGGCGTATACACGCGTTTATTCTGGCGTGTTCGCGCGGAGAGGCGTCTCTCGCGGCATGCGCTTATAAGGGGTTATAATTATAAGCGCGAAAACGCTCGTATGTACCAATAGAAAAAAATAACAAATTAATCGGCGGATAAATCGGTATACAAACATTGAAAAGAAAAGATGACCGAATATGTATTTGGCCATGATCTTTTTTTAAACTTCTTCCTTTTTATAAATCGGTTAAAAAGCTAAATATTAATCAGTTATATACTCACTGATTCTTCTCGTGAAACTTCCTGAATATTTGCACAGCATCAAAGATATCGTCTGCTAATACATCGGGGAGCTCCATGGCCGCGAAATGTCCGCCATCTTCCACAACAGAGCTATGCAAGTAGTTCTTATACTTTAGCTTGAGTATGCTGTCTGGTTGGAAGCTTAGCTCGTGCTTGAACTTTATGCCCCAGGTTGGTACTTCTGTTGGGATTCTGGTGAAGAAAAAAATTGAAGTTTTTGGATAATTCTACTCAGTTCCACTAATTTGGCCCACCGGTGGAAAAAAGTGGATATCAAAACGTAGATTTAGTGCTTAGACAAAAAAAGGGCTGGTAACACTAACTGAATCGTCGTTATTGGATTCTGTAAGGGGTCTATACTATTGTTCGGTAAGGCATGCTTCGGCCCAGCAGAGTGGCACAATGGGATAGTATTGTGTGTGTAGCGCTGGATCTAATGTAGTTGCACGAGTTGACGTCAGTCGGGATTTGAGTTGAAAGGCGTGACCAACTCCCCGGTCCACCCGCGCGGCGCGCTCCTAACGCCCGCAGGATAGCACTGCCCTTAAATTTATCGAACGCTTGCACATTCCTAAGCTCAGCATTCACCTCGCGCGCTTACTGTAGGTCGGGTTGTACCGAGACGATCCGAATACCATTCAACAAACCCTTTTTGCTTGATGCCGAAGGAAGTTTCTCGATCGATACGAGCAGCCCAAAATGAAGTACCTACATATCAGGTCTCAGGTCTTCATTGACAAAAAAAAATCCTTCTACATTTTTCCAGAATATTCCAGCAATTACTTACCGATCCGTGTACATAAGCTGCTTATATCCCTCAACATAATGCCTCATGCTGCTAGTTATACTATTAGTAGCCCAGTATATCATAACGTTATCTAAAAGGTGGGTCAAAGAGAACTTTTGCAGCAAAGCACCGTCTGCAGCCTTTTTATTCTCCATGTTAGTCCAGGATGAGAATTTTTCGAGGATATATGCTGCTAAACCGGCTGGCGAATCTGAGAGCGCGATGCCTTAAAAATAAAAAAGGAGTAGTTGCAACAGATGACTTTGTTTACGTTAAAATAATAAGCACTATGAGAATAATTAATTGGAATTACATGAAATAATAAATGGATTGAGTTAGAAGGTGACAGCTAACCTCAAGAAAACTGGACTAGGGTACGAAGAGGAATTAATTTAAATATTTCAAATCTTTGACAGTTGTTACTTGCACTCAGAAGTCCAAATCTGACAACCAATCTTACCATATCTTGGTATCATATTACCCAGTAACTAGGTTGTGGAGTTCAGATAGGCAGACAGATTACTTTACTTTTTGTTTACTATCAAATAATAAGCAATATGAGACTTATTAATAAAATTGTTTTCAAAACAGTTTTGCGATATTGGTGTTATTTATCCGACTACTATGACACCCGTATTTTTAAATAAACAAGTCAAAGTGATTGATTACTTGAGCAAAATTAATAACTTAAGATAAGTTTTTTATTCTGTAGTTTATATAGTAATTGCTTGAAGTTAAGATAGAACTGTAAAAAGTCAGAATTCATAGCTTTGCTTTCTTTGACGGTTTCTTTGGCGGTTTTTAATTCGTTTAAATTCTTGTCTATTGCATAAAAATGTTTGCATAAGTAATAACTTAAACTCAACTAATTACTTTAACTTGACTATAAATACCAGGGTGAGAGTCTTTGAGAAGAAACATCGAAACAACTTCAAAGGTCCCAGTCTCTTTTAAGGCCCAGACAGTCATACTCTTATGCAGTCTGATATTGTTTTTTGGGGAAAAAACCACAAAGTTTTGAGTGGCCCTGTCCAGCCAGTAAACTCATATATCAGTTATAGTTTGAGCTAAACTTGAGCACAACTCCATCTTAAGGAGTTCAACGACTCGACGAACAATACTAAAGAAAGAGGATTTGGATAAGCATTATAACAGTAACAGTACAAAAAAATTAGTTCTTACCAACAGTATCCGGTTTGGTGGCCTGTATATGGAAGTATCCGGTCTCCTCGACAACCTTTCCTATATGCTTTGAAAGCGGGTACATGCGCTCTTGTAGGCCGGGCTCCACTATGAAATTCGGCCAGATGGCTCCTAAAAATGTGATATTATGAGATATTATTTTGGTATAACTAAGATACGATAAGTCTGACAACTAGTCTAACCAAGGGGTATCGTATTACCCAGTGACTGGGTAGATGTCATAAAAGCAGGAGCTTTCTGTTAAATTCTGATATTCAGCTGTATCAGGTTAGACAGATGATGATTGTTGGCGCAGTGTCTAAGCGATTAGCTGCTATGCTGCGCGTCGCGGGTGCAACAAAAATTTGTATGACCAACAGGTAGTTGTTCCGGGTCTGGCTGTTTGTGTATGTAAATTAAATGTTTGAAAACGCACTCACGATACAGGTGAAATTCCTAGCGTGGAGCAAAGTTAAAAAAAGAAGTAATAAAACTCACCCAACATCGTATAAATCGACACCCACGTATTGACCGCTACCATGGGCATATTGGTGTGATATCCCAGTATGTTATCAGGGAACAGAGTAGCCATGACGGACCCTATCGCCGAGCCGTAGTCGCCTCCTTGTACGTAGTACTTGCCATGGCCGATGCGTTCCATGAGGTTGCGGAATATTACCGATACTTCTATTGGGCCCATACCAGCGCGCACTGGGGCCTGAAATGGGGGATAAGCTTTTATTAAACCTGTATTCTTGTAAGGGTAGTAGATAAGTTATAGAAGGTATACAAAGTCATATTTATACTATGGTGTATAGCAATAACTAGCGAAACTATAGACGTGACGGGTACTAATTCCCGCACACGATAGAATAAAAAAAATCTCAGTCAAATCAAATTATAGTAAATATTATAATTATGTAATTTATTAATATGATATATAAAATTTTCAGTGCCCTTACAGGGTGCATGTCTTAATACCGTTTCAAGAAAAAAAAAATCTATGTGTCTGCAGAATTTCGCTAGATATTCAATTCGACCTTGTATGTCCCTACTGTCAAAGACTTATTATATGTTGACCAAAAGACTACCACGTGCAGTGAACCAGAGACCTGGTTAAACATAATAAATCCATACCTGAGAGAAGCCAAAGCCGGGTATGCTAGGAGCGATGACCTCAAAAACAAAGCCTTGGTTGGGCCGGGGAGTCGTCAGCTTCGGTATCAATTCGTAGAACTCACGGATAGAGCCCGGCCAGCCGTGGATCAGCAGTAGTGGTATCACCTGAGAAAAATAATATCTTTTAGGCGAAAATGTATAGTCCTCCTGACTGTTTTCAGTCATGGCGGCCAATCGAGGTCGGATATACGGGGTAGAAGGGACACCGACGCGAAAATGGTTACCACGTATTCAGTACATCATTCTGAGCCCCCTGTCATAGAAATTATCGGTTATTAAAAAACAAAATCAGCTGTTTCCTACAAAAGTGCAATACCTACACGGTCAAAATGTATGGAAACGCTTTTTTTTTGTTATAACCAATGAAAAATTTCTATGTGGGGGGGTTTAGAATGATATACTGAATACGTGGTAACCGTTTTCGTGTCGGTGTCCTTTCCACCCTGTATTATAGTGTGCAAGTACAGGTCCACTCCTTTCGTAGTCCGATGGGACTAGGCAAAGACGAAGAGTTGGACCAACTCCTTAGCGTGATTTCCGAGAGACGGAGGGGGTGTCACACCACCAACTCTGAGCTGATACTGAAGAACTTCTAATGGACAGACTCAATAACATTGCCCGACTTGGGAATCGAACTCAGGACCTAATGCTCAACAGTCAAACTTGCGATCACTCGGGCAGTCAGTCACTCAGTAGATATTGTTATTGCTGTATTAGGGAATAAATGAGTTTTAGGACTTTTAACAACTTACAATAATATTTGCTGGTACTTTAGGCTTCACATGGATATAATGTACATTTAATCCTTGTATATTAGTCACAAACTGCTCATATTTGTTCAAGAACTGTTCCCGTTCCTTAAAGTTGTACTTATTCTGCCAGAAGTCCAGTACTTTGGTCAAGAAGTGAGTGTTGAACCCATACGTGAAACCAGCATTCTCCAGCGGAGGTGTAAATGTAGGACGGTGGAGGAGGCGTTCTTTTAAATCATTGACTATCTGAAAGATGTAAATATATTGAGAATTTTCATACTAATATAAGGTGTGTGGCTGCGGATTCAGTATTTGCTTGCTGCTAAGGGTGGTAGTGCAATGTAATATCCAACAACCTTCCTCAAGAATTGGGCTAATGCAGTGCCCATCCGAAAGCTTAACTCTTTCAGCCCGTGTCTTATTTTTTCACACCTTAAACTTACATAAATGTCAGATGTGGATGCGACATAGAAAAACCACAACCTGGGCACCTAGGACAAGGATACTTTTATCCCAGTATGAACATTCCCGGGGATGGGATTAATTTCTGGCCATGTTGTGGGCGGAGCCCCATGTAAGAGCTAGTCATATTATAAACCAAATAGTCATAAGTGGAGGGAGATGGTCAAAGAGTTTAGTTGGGGATTTCATGAAGCTCAGCTGTGAGCAAATTACTGAAGTGAGAGATAAATGGAGTACAAAGGTGAGAAGGTATTTTATCTTTGCATATAGGATTAACATGGGCACAGATTGATAAAAATGTGTTGGTTAATGCTTACATGTTCAAAAATTGATCTATCTAGATTAGTAGCATAGATTATTCAATATGCATTATTTTAAAAACATGCTTTGTCATAATGACAAAACATTACTACTTCAAATACTTTCAATTGAAGAAAATAACAAGTTTTAGGGAGTTTTTTAAATGTGTGAAATATTTGGAAACTATTTGTGATGTTGCAAACTTTTTGAATGCACCTTATTAAGGCAGTCTTCCAAAACACCTGCTAGTCTATGTTATAGCTAGTAAAAAAAAAAGTGCTGGTATCATTCCCCCAGCAACTCATCTGTCTGTTAAAAGTATGAAATAGATACTTACCACATCCGAGAATTCAATATTAAATGGTTTTATGGATGTATCCGGCTTCATATCAATGGGATATGCTCCCCAGTGCTGTTTTAGGTCCAATTCTGGTAATGGAGGAGGCTCTGTCCACATACTGAACAGATAGTATGTTAATATGGACAATAGTATAATGAGGATTGACACTATTGAAAACCATTTATGCCGCTGTAAAGAAAAACATTGAAGGAATATTTTTTGTTATTCTTGTCTCTACATAACAATTGTAAGCTTTTATTTAGACATGGATACAGATATAGGGTCCACAAATACATCATCATGCCCTTATCCCAATTTATTTGGGGTTGGCGCAGCATGTCTTCTTTTTCACACTTCTCTTTTCTCTCTCATTTCATCAGACAAATACATATTTTTATTAAAATTATACTATTTTCTGCTTCATAAACCTTGTCTGGAAAAGATTTCTGTTACCAGCTGTTCTTACCCTTATCCAAGGTAATCAAATTATAACAAATCATCATCATCAGCTAGCCTGTTCCCAACAAAATTGGGGTAGGCTTCTAGTCAAACGAAATGCACTGGAATATGAGTATTTTACATAGAACGGCCTTTGACTTACACATCCCAGTTAAAAAATAACATGAAACTCTTGGAAAAACTGCTTATAATAATTTAATTCAAATACAAATAAGGGGGTCCAACCATAAACCAGTTTGCGGACCTGGGGTCCAGCTGCCAGTTGGTTTGACTACACCTACATTACACCAGTAGGTAAGTCTAGTGTCATTGAGACTATATTGAGACCAGAAGGCCAATTCCGTTAATTAAAAATATTCAGTGTAATCATAACCCCACTTCTGCAACAGTCAATGATTAAAACTTGCCAAGTTAGGTAAATTAAGGGATTTTTTGACGGACTGAATGCGAACATACTACATAGATATACCGGAATTTCTGCTTTGATATCTGTCATTTTGTTTAATAAAAAACACCTATGGTACTTTACTGGACCTGAGGGCTGGGGTTTGAACATAAGACCAGCTTAACAGTCGTGCATTGCAACCACTTGACCAAGGAGTCCGTAGTTCGTAAAAGAGCAATAAAATAAGCTGATAACTAAATCTTACCGAGTTGCTTTTCTCATGTCGCACAGCGTTGGCAATTTTTTCAGTTCTGGGACTCATGATGCTGCCTATAAGTTTCTAAAAGAAAAAACGTGAATAAAATTACAAATTCGCCCGGTAACCGGTACTGTTTAGAATCTAAGCAGGTCTGTTATTAGTTTAGATTTTAGATGATTGTATTTTTAACACATGATTTATACACACCTTACTTAACAACCTTTTAATTTAGAAATGTATTAGTTAAGCTTTTGTTTATTATTCCAATTCGATTTCCGAAGAACTTTGATTGGTAACTCAGGTGATTTATATAAGCTAAGCTTGACGACAGTTGACGAAAAAATTCGGTATATCGATATTTAATGTTTCGATAAATCGGTTAGTCGATAATAAATAGTCTCAAAAACTTATTTTTTCACTTATTAGAACAAAGTGTCTTAGTTCGGTGCATTGAAAGTAAGTGTTTAATTAAAAACAAGTTCTATATTCCAAAATTATATCGATAGTTAAATTGATCTTCTTCTTAATAGCGCTATTATATTCCACTTTAGGTGGTTAAATTGATCTATTATTTTCAAATATATTTTGGATAGCGATAAGTGAAAGGAAGGAATAGAGGCTTTTACCCTGTGATGGTATACACATGGCTCATAATAATAATAATAATTTGGAATAATTTATCGAATACGAAATAGACAATTTAAAAATGTCGATACAATATTTAAATCGACTCTTCTGCTTCACTAATGGTTCTTAATTTTGACAGTGACAGCCCTATGATATTTAATTTAACTCTGTTCCATGATTCCATGCTTTGGGGCGTAGCGGAACGATAATTTTCAGACTGACTGGTTGCAGCTGGTTGAGATTGCTGCTAAAAAATGTGTTAAATGGCGAGTTACCCTGTAGGTAAATCTGGTCAAATATACTGAAGCTGTGTGTGTTAGTTTACAAATCTTTACCAATAACGCCCCCTGTAAAAGTCATTGAAACACTAAACAATCTTTTTAACTCTGTACCAACATAGATTTCAAAATTTCAACGCATATTAGTAACTAGGCAGGTATTTTAATCTCCAACAATATTGATTACCTACATAATACTTAAATTGCATAACTCGACCAAGAGAGTGCTTGAGATCACTTTTGCATATCCGAATGATCGAATTACGATCATTCGGATATGCAAAAGTGATCTCATTTCGACTTCCGTACAATCCTTTCACACATTTTTTTTAAATCTCACTATCGAGTGCCTTACGTATGCACGATTAATATGAACATAGAAATAGTGCACTAGATAATCAAGTCAAGCGTACCCAAGGAAAATGCCACGAGGAAAGTTCCGAGTATGACTGTGAAGAGTGCACTACGTGACCTCGAAATATGCTTTACCGAATAACACAGCGCCGAAAGTTTGCAATAATAACCAATATCGTAACAACGAAAGCATTCGACCACGAATCACGGGACAACGAATGCACATCACAACGAAAATCGTGAGTAGGTACACACGGCAATACTGTACAGAACTGCTAAAACAGTGACAGACGCGTAGTCAGCCACACATGTGATCCTAAAGGGTTCCGTGTTTTCATTCGGGCTTAAGGAGCCTTAAAAATGAAATAATGTTAAAAAACTCAAACTAGGTCGAAATCCTACTCGGGTCGAATGCACGTTGTAGAAATCACGAAATAATTATAATATTTAACCATATTGTGTTAACATGAAAACTGAAGAAGTAGGTACTTTAAGACGTTATTATTTTACACACAGAAATCAGTTGTTATCCGTAAATCTTAGCTAAACCTGAATTATCGGCGGCTTGTAATCTGAATACCTAATACGGTAGCTGTATTGTGCGTGCGCTAAACAAGAGTGCGGTATAGGAGAGTTCGTAATAACGAACTCGGAACGCAAGTAATGATTTTGAACTGATTTGTCATTGAGACTGCCTCGTCGGTCTAGTGGTCGCAAGCACAACTGCTGAGCATGAGATCCTGGGATCGATTTCCCGATGGGGCAGTGTTATTGGGGTTTTCCATCAAGAATTTCGCATTTGCAACTACGCACTCTGAATTTGTGCGATATGAAATTAAAAGTTTTAGTTGTTTGCCCACCATCGTCAGTATTTGCTAATGGGTCAACAACCTTCATGACCTAAATAACTCTTTAGCGAAACGTCCTTCTTCTTTTGTTTTCCATCTACTCAAGATCATATCCGTAGACCTTAAAAAATGCTTATTATGGCATTATCCTTTGTATTGTTGGTTTCAATTTAACCGTTTCCTCTTTGTATTCAGCAGACATAAAAGTGTCAATCAGATTAACTATGGAATTCCCCAAGGCCCCATCTTAGGCCCACAAATAATTTTGCTATATTTACGTAAATAGGCACAAGAGATGATTTTATATTGGTACTATAGATGGTCACTTCCTTCTGATCAATCTATTTTTAAAATTTCAAACCGTTTTGAAACAAGCATTTATTATGTAGTTGGAAAAATATGTTGTACATAATGTAATTATTTGTGTTGAATGTAAGCTTTTGAAACAAGATAATTTGGCTACATCCCATTTGGTAACTTTCCCGATTCGCCAACTGAACAAAAGACGTGCAAAACAAGTGAAAACCATTGTCTTTTCTTAACTATTTTTACTTCTTGTTGATGTGCTACTTTTTGTCTCTCTCTTCGCAGGTTGGTTACTATAATTGTGGAACTCAATTTAGAATTTGAAAATGAACCTGTCGAAGTAGCTTGTCTAATTGTTTGGAGGGCCTAGACGAAGTGAGATTCCAAGCCGTAACGACGATGGGACGGTTAAAAATGGATTGACAAAAGCTATTAATTCCTGTTGAAAGTATTACAAATACGAGACCCTTCGCAATCGAATCTCACTAGTCTAGGCAATCTTTTGTCTAAAGGTGCTCCCTCAGCGGGAGCATTCGCCTGTAATGTAACCGCTCAGATAATCGCGCATTTAATTAGTAACTGAGAAGAACCTAGCATTACAGCGCGTAACCTGTAATGGCACAATTTGTAACAACCACTAGTTTCTGTACAAACATCAATCTTGAGTTGTTACATAACAGGCGAATGCTAGGATGAGGGAGCGCCTTTATGTCCAATAGTTCTGTATTTATATCAATGTTCATATTAGTGCATCTCATCCACTTTCACTACTGAACTAAAATACTAGATATTAATAATTATGTAATAGATAATAATAGAATCTAATAAAATTACACCTACACCAGTCGAGCTAACTACATTTTATTATAGGCGTAGAAAGTGCGCCTGAGACAATTCCGGCAGCCGACGCCAGCGCCGACGGAGAAGGCCGGAACTAACATTGATAGATGCGATCTTCTTTGACGTTATAAATCGCATCATTGTTTATAATTTTATTTGAAGGAGCTACAGTGTAATACAATAATTTAATGAGATAATTAAAAAGAATACCGCATGGCTACAGGTAAAAAAGTTAGTTTCGTTCATAGGAATCAGTAAATCTTCTGCTAGCGTCATCAGCAATATTATCGCTTGGTATAATAATATTTTTAGTAGTGCTTTTGCAAAACATATCGAATACGATGAGGTATTTTTAGAATTCAGCGTTTCCAAAATTTTTAAATGCGGTTCTGGTTCTCTTCAAGATTTAATGCAAGATTAAGTTTGAACTTTGAACACTTTGCTCTAAAATAATAATTTCACCTTGAATTTCCATCTCACAAAAATCCCATGTAATACAAAATAAATGTCCCATTCACGCTCCGTGTTGGCAGATACTACGTGCATGTGAAAGACATGGAGTATGATGAAGTGTGATACTCAAGATCGTTCACGATGAAGGACTAATGGGGAAGCGCAAATAATGAATATCCAAAACATCACTTTAATTCCAAACAAACCTTGATATTAACGAAACACAATAAAACCTCCTCTTGCAAAACATTTACAGCCTATTGCAACAATTATAAAATAATTATCACCAAATCGAAAGTTTCATAAGACAAAGGTATTTTTATACGCGCTCTAAATTCGCCGAACAATTTAATAACACTTATGAATGTAGAAAGTTACTGGTAAGTTATTTTTTTTTAATACTTTTGTATAATGTTCAAATTGCTCTGGAACGCAGTATCTTAGGTGTTAAGTATTCGAAACACTACTACTACACTATAACGCTGCCCAACTGAAACGAGACTGCAGCAGATAACACACACCCTGACGTCTCATGACATGACGAAACTCACTAAGACCGCACTACTAAATTAAAACACAAGATTTGTGTGATATTAGCCGGGTCTGTGACAGACCACGAAGGTGAAGGCGGGGTACTTGCCCCTGAATTCACAAACGCTTCGATTTGGGAAGTCGTCTTTTTTTTTGGCTTACCGAAAGCGAGAGAAATAGACATATGACGTTGAGGGGATAGTCTTCATGTCTTCCATGAAAATTAGAAAGAAGTAGCCCAGATTCGTGACCGATAGAAGGTTTAGAGGCCTTTGAATATTAAGTTACTAAAATATGGGTTATGGTACTTTTAGCGGTCAATATCTGCTGGGGATGAAGATGACTGCGCAAGAGATTCGTCCACCGGCTAAAGGTAGACTGGGTGACAGTTGGGACCATCATTTAAGGCGGAGGCCATCCAAAAAGATGCACTTATTGACATGGTTCATAATCTGTCCGATTTTATCACCCGTAAAATTGTGAACCGCCCCTGATTGTGCGACGCGGACACGTGACGAGCGCAAGCGCACTTTAAAAGATTCTAACCTAAACATCCAGGCAATTATTTTCAGTCTGGTTATAGAATGATAACAATCATCAATTGTAGTACAAATTCCGAGTGGTTACGCGTAAGAATGCGCTATCAGAATGCACTGCAGGCATTTATTATCCAGACTTGTGCTTTTCTTAATAGCTAAGGTACGAACTTCTTGGGGAGCCAAGCGATGCTATACTTGTTATTTTCGTATTTGGATCTACGGAAAAGTGTGACATCTTCCTTTTAAATATCGCTGCACCATGCTGAGATTTTTCATGCCTTCTTTTGGCCTCGTACCGACCTGTTAATTAATTTAATTTATGTATTTTACTCTTAATTTTTTTTTGTTGTCTCTTTTTATTATGTATACATTTAGTACTATTTCGTTTGTATCCTTTTTAAATTTTTTATTTTATTTTATGTCCTGTGTAATTCCAAGACATAGTTTATCTTTCATTTACCCGACTACGGAAATAAGGGTGTGAAATTATGCGCGGTAACTGTTGTTGGCCATATTAGCTTTAAATTTTTAAGCTTTTGAAGCCCAAAATGTGGCGCGCGTGTACGCACTTAGCCAATACGGGCTTAGGGGCCTCGCGCACTACGCGGCCATGGCGGAAAGATACGCTAGTATGAAACTGCTCTAACTCTTTGCATTTTTACTGACTACGGCAAAGCCAAAAGGAAGGCCAAATATGTTAAAAAAATTTCAAGCGATAATCTGCTAAGCTTTCACTGGATCCACACTTAACAATATTTAAATAATTGGGTTATGAAACTCATTGGCGCGTACATGTTATTACACGTTACGTATTTAATTGATCCCGGTGTAATTAACATCGCAATTGGAACTATTGGGACGGACCGTTTATATGTTAAGTTGGTTTTCTTACTTTGGGCGAATGAATTTGCGGAAATACTTGTACGCATAATTATAGTGTGACTGCGGCTTTTTTTCATTTGGAATAATTTTGCCTCGGAAAGCACGTTAAGCCGTTGGTCCCGGCTGTTATTTGTAGATATTTGACAGTCGTTAGGTAGTCAGAGGCCCAAAAAGTCTGACAACCAGTCTTACCAAGGGGTATCGTTTTACCCAGTACTAACTGGGTTGTGGAAGTCAGACAGGCAGTCGCTCCATGTAAAATACTGGTATTCAGCTGCATCCGGTTAGACTGGAAGCCGACCCCAATATAGTTGGGAAAAGGCTAGGCAGATGGATTTGGATTGGATCGGATCGGGAACGACTTCCAAAAAGCACTAAAAAACGTGACTTTGTTTGTTTAATTGACTTTTTTGTTATGGACTTCCGCAAGTAAAGTTACTTTAGACTTTTCTAGTGATTTTTGAAGTCGGTTTTTTTTGCAATTCATTAATTTTTGTAACCAACTAGCTAGAAGTCATTATGGGACCATCATGTCATCAACATACTCGTAGGCCAAGAACACAAATATGTATCAAAGTTGGCTAACTCATAAATTACTCAAAGAAAGTTATTTTTTTATGGGACTACAACACGGGCTTCCTGTATACAAAATAAATCGGCCCCGTAATCACGGAGCTGCGGAGTAATCACATCTGGTGTACATGCATGAAAAAAAGATGGAATACATAACCTTTGGCGGAGGCTGCGGGTCGAGCAGTAGCTTCAGCGGTGGATTTTGCCGCCCTTGCATCAGGCTCTACACAAAGACATGCTGTACGAAGATTTAGTAGAACCACAGTTGCTCTATTTCACGCAGACAAGCCATGGTGTCTCCGTGGAAAATGAAGCACTAGACTCCTTCGATTCGACACTTCCGTGCCTTTTTGTGGAAATAAACTACTTATTTAGGGTGAATCGATCTGACGGAAGATGCGCTGGGCACCATCGCCGCATCAGTCTCGTAACGCCAGAACAGGCAAATAGATAGTGAAACATCCAACGTTACGCACATAACCGATGATGCGTTAAGACGTTGCGTCGCGTCTGTCGTACTAACGACGGTACGGCCCGACGCATCTTCTGTCAAATGTGCTTCCACCCTTATTAGGGTTACCAACTTTTTTTTAGGACAAATATAGTAGATTTGTCTCATTTCAAAGAGGATAAACTACAGACCTAGAGTAAAGAGTATATTTTATTTAGGTTGATACTTTTTACGGATAAAAACGTTCTATGTAGATACTAAAATCCGCGATAAGACAGATTCAGTGAATGTTGAAGTGGCAGAAATTTACTCAATTAAGATCCAGGATCGAAAAACTAGGGTAGGTAGGGCTGCCATAAATGTTGAAACGCTACCCGGGACATTTTATAATAGAAGTAGGGTAAACCATCGAAGATGTTGGCAAGATACATTTTTCAAGAGTAGAGAATTTTAAGCAGCGTTTGCGAATACAGGATCAGATAGGCCAACGAACAGAACCGGTACAGCTGACTCGTTGACCGGAACACAACGTTCCGAACCGGGACATGTCTCGGTGTATCGGGATGTATGGCAGCCCTACACCTAGCGCCTTGAGGTCCGAGTGCTCACCTATTCTTACGGGATATGGCCAGACGGTCGGTCGACTCTTCACGTGACCTAAGGGCCGTACTATATTGCTTTTGTAGATAATAGTGTACACCTACGTTAAATAGAGTACAATACTCTGGAGTAAGCACGGGTTGGCAACCCTAACCTACGCATACGGTCACAAACACGTGACAGTCACAGCTCTACTAGAAACAATGTCATTAATTTCCCTTTCGAATGAACCAACAAGGCCCATTTGAAATAGTTTTATTATCTTACTATACGTGTTACATTACTGCTAATGCCCACTTCCGTCGGCCCAGTTCTTAGCAAAAGTGGAACCAACTTGGGATGGCATCACTGCCAACCTTGGGCCATTGTTTTTCTATAACCAAACACATGTGTGATCTCATATGGCTACTCATATAAAGTTCAAAATTCAATGAAGAGTTGGACTTTAGCGGTAAATGTACATTTGTTATGACGCAATGCATTCTTCGTTACGCGTGATGATTAGTGTGCAAAGACGGTTTGCTTAAAATAATTATATTTATAAAATACGTATTCTGCACGCCCTAGTTTAATTGGGTCATGTCTTTTTTATTTTTGAGGCGCTTATAATTAGACCTACAAAGATGTTGGCTGGTTCGAAGTGGTACGAGGAAAGCGTTCGTGGAAGGAATTGGGGAAGGCGTTTGTAGCTTTGCCCAGCAATGAGAGAGATTAGACCGCTGTTTTGTGAAATAAAATTCGGGTCCAAGTTTTTTGATAAATGTGTGTATTTCAGTTCACAACGTTTGCCCCGCCAGGGTTACGTTATACATATTAGGCAAACAACGGCGACAGTGAAAGATAAACAATTACAGTACAACAACTAAAATCTTACTACATTCATCATCATCATCATCATCATCATCTCCTGCCTCGTCCCATTCTACTTTGGGGTCGGCGCAACACGTACACAAACATAAATACAAAAGTTTATGAGGATGGATAGATGGATGTTTGTTACTCTTTCAAGAAAAAACTACTGACAGAATTTTGATAAAACTTTACAGTTGTATAGCTTAAACATCACTATGGCTTTGGTTACCAAATAGCCACACCACCCTAGGGAGACACCGAAGGTATCATGTATAAAGGAGAACAACACAAAATTCAAAACAATATAAAAACTACAAATCATGTCCTTAATGTTGACCCGTCTGCCAGTTCTGGTGGTGACAGCAGCGAGGTAGGTGGATTAGTTGGGTTTAATGAAGATTGCGGAGCAGTCGGCAATATGGGAGGAGAAACACGAACTGAAAACAGCTTAACGCGGTATTTGCTGACCGTAGCCCAGTTATTTCCATTGATCGCCAAAGTAAGGGTTTTTTCTCTTCTCAGGATGCGGTATAAGGAGGTTTGGCCAGTGTAAGGAGGTTGCAAGGGCTGTCGAACTCAATCAATAGACTAGTTCAGCGGACGAAGGTTTACAGAGTTATGACTAGAGTAGAAACAGCTGATATGTTGCTGGTAACCGAAGTTTGATCTTTCTCTGAAAGTGAGCAACTACACCTAAATAAAATATATTTGGCCACTTAATCCTGCCAAATTATTCCATTCTGGAACTATATCCATACGTGTCCACACGTGTTTGTGTAATTCATGTATTATGTCATCAGTACTTAACTCGTCTATATTCTCATAGTCACGCTGTAATAACACAGATAGCTTGGTTTTGTCAATCATTCGCACTTGCTCGACGATAGTTAATATTATTTCTTCGTATTCCATTTTGATAGCAATCATTAGCATTTTAGTTTCTGTAACAATTTTGATGAAATCCATCAAATTATTCTTGTTCAAGTTGTTTTCGGTTGTTAACAATAATAATTTTCCTAAACTACGCAGGTCGTTTCGAATCGCTTCGCAAAGAGAAGATTTAATTTCAGCATCCTTGCTTTGTGCCAATAATAACTCAAAAATTATACTTTTGTCTTCTTCTTTGATTAGTCTGGTCAAGTCTTTGTCTATTTCTATTTTAGCATCCAATGTGGCCAGCACATCTAAATTACAGTTAAAAAACATCACGTTTAATATAAAATTCCAAATTGTTATTCTATTTTCTTTGCTTCCTTGCAATAAATCACAAATAAACTCGACCGCAAAGTATTCTGCAAACGTAGAATGCACGAATATCGGGGTGTCATTCACCACATTACAAATGATGCCTGATTTTTCTATTCCCTCTTTCAGCATATCAAATAAAGGTTTAAATTCACTGCAGTCTTTTGTATCAAATAATTGTTCACGGTGTTTTTGAAAAACCGCAAAAGCCGCCATCTTTTTATGTGAAGCTACAAAATCGGCATATTCTTTCTTATAAGCTAGAATATTATCTGGCTTGCACATATCAATTTGGTTTTTTTCTTCAAAACGTATTCTTTTTAATTTTGTTTCCAGAACACTTTCGTACACTTTGAAGATATTAGTGTCTATGTACCATTTGTTAGGACTCTCGTCACTTTCTCTTATTTTATTGTACAAGTAATCGGACATTAGATTTAGGAGAAGAGGAGACGCGTCGAATTCAGATGTATTTTCCGATCTGTCTTCACACTCCTCACACAGTTTGTTAAGAGAATTCATCACATCAAGTGGAGCCGATGTCAGATTCACTTTTAAGTATTTGATAAACCAAAAATAAATTGTACTAAATGGTATTTCCTTCTTTGATTGAATCTGTAATTCATTTCTCTTTTTTTCAATTTCCTTTTTGTATGTTTTTGCCATAAACTCGATGAATTTGTATACAGTTTTGAGCTGGTCGGCGTTGAGATTGTCAAGCATTTTTTTCCATTCCCAAATCCTGTTCAACTGACGAAAACTGTCTGCGTGAGTCCAAGGAGCTATTTCGTACAAATTTTCAAATTGAAGCTCTAAAATGGTAATGATTTTGTCATACGATCTGCTTGTGATCCAAATTTTATGTTTCAAAGGATGCTCCTCTAGTGCTTTTATTAATGCCAACACTTCATAAGCATAGTGCGGGCAGATTTCATCAAATCCGTCGAATAAGAATACCACTTTTTGCGAATTATAATAATGCAGGAACATTTTCAACTCGAATACAGTCCACTCATCACCTGTACAATCTTTTAACTTAATACCATAATACGTTGCTTCCAATGATATATTTGTTTTATTAAGTTTGCTTCGTTCCAGTGCAACTTTACACATAAATTTTAAACTTTCCAAAGTATCGATGACTGTTTTATATTTCTGCCACTCACTGAATTCTCTCGCGTACTCCAATAAGTTAATTCTTAGTATCCAAATACTGTGATGATGTTGTTTTAATATAGTTGACACTTGAGAGAGAAGAGTGCTCTTTCCCATTCCGGGATTTGCTACAATAACTGTAACGTCGCCCGTTAATTCACGCAAGAAGTCTAGTTCTATGAAATAAATCAATTGATCTTTATGGACAAGTCTTGTAAAACAGCGTCTATTCTGGGATTCATCTTCTATCCGTGAAAAATGCATGTCATCTTTCAATTTTGCGTCAACTGGAGCAAGAACAGTGACAACACATGCTTCAAGACTAAAATTTGGATCAACAATCGGTTGTCCCAAGATATGTCTATCCCTATTCAGGATTTGATATAATACTTGACCTCCCACATTCGCTTTAGACACATCATCTAGGACGTCGCCTAACCTTACTTCTTTACCTTGAAATAAGATTTTTGTATTTTCCAAGATGTTTTTCTGTAGCTCCTCATCCAAGTCAGTTAGATTATTCCTTTCATCTTTCATAACATTATCGGTTACCGAGAAAAATTTCTTGACGAATTCAACGGTCGATTGTACAGTAACAATAATACACTTCTTGTCTTTCAAAGTGAGAGCTATCTTTTCTACTCTTTTGCTGGTTATTGAGGTGGTATTTTGTATTTTATCAACAATAATAATAAATGTTTTTGCTTCCTTCACATTCATCAACTCATTATGTAATATGTTGTAGTCTCTTACAGGTAGTTCTAAAACGCATTCCATGTCCAAAATCACTATGTCTTGATTTTTCATGTATCGTAACAGTTTTGCAACAGTAAGTGCCTTGTTATCTGTGATTATAGCATTTCTTAGATCTTGGTCTTTTATTTGTAATGAACTTACAGCCGCTTCTTTGAAAGAGTAATCTTTGTACTTTATTTTATGTATCATATTTAAAACGCCCATCAATGACTGGTTCGCGCTCAATACAGCATTCTTGTATAACTCGCTTTCTTTAGTAAGATACGCTCCCTCTTTAGGTATCATCCACCATTTTTGTACTTCATCATGATACTTTAGAAATATTGCTTCTGATCTAATTTCTGTGTTGTGAACGTCAGCTTGACTGCTTTCTATTTCATCTTTTAAAATATCTTCCACGTCGTTTTCATCACCTTGGCTGGTATAAAATATAAGTTTGCTGTAGAAATCTTTCACAACATGGTCATCATATTCGCTTCTGTTGAATGAAAGCCTCGGAAATGATTTGATCTTCATATCAAATTTATAGTCGTGCATATTTTGTATCTGACTCTGCAATTTTATAAAAAATCTAGTAGCATTTTTTTCTAGTGATTCACAGTTCTCACAGAATTTAAATAACTTAGATGTGCCGTCAAAAACGAATATATTACCAATAGCAGAAGCTAAACCACCATTGAGCCGCAGTAAACCAACGTCCATAGATTCGTCAATAGTAACAATGTTACTGGGTTTCGATTTTTCTATCAAATCTTTAAGTTTACTACATAAATGATCCAATCTCTTCTCAATTTTTACGTCATTGCCTCTTATTGCTAGATCTTTATTGCCGAACACAGCTGGAATGTTAAACATGGGTGAAGGAATGCTTCCCCTTACGGCCAGTTCGACAGCTTGATGTACGATCCATGGCATGCCATTAATTGCATCCAAATTATGCTTAAAATTTGTTGGTATCATTTTATCACGGAACTCAAGTCGGCCATTTTTAAACTTTATCACATTTCCAATCAGTTCGCTAAGATAATTAGGATTCTCACATTGTGTAAGGAATAATGTCAATAAACTTTGTGTTTTCTTCGTGTCTACCTTACGTCTTTCGAGAATCTCTGAGTACAATGCATCTTTAAATAATAATATCTGAAGAAACTGATGAGTTTGACTAAAGAAGTCTTTTTTAAGACTAGCGATTCTATGTCCTTCGAATTGAATGTCGGAGATGTCGAAAATATTTTGCGTCAGAATTATATGGTACTGTAACACTACTTCATCATTCATTAATTGGCTTTTGTCATCATCGAACATGTACTTAGCTATCTTTTGCGCCAGCGTTATGAGTTGTTCTGTCAAAACATTTTCATACAAAAGTTCGATGTCTGCATCTGTGTACGATGGCTGCGAACCAGGATTCCCTGTGCCTATAATATTATTTAAATATGTGATCAAACTGCCTTCACAGAGTTTAGTATTACCGTCATCTTTTGCAGTTGTGTACATAACGAAAACACAATCTGTTTCGTTGAATTCTCCTTTGAATAGCACGTCTTCATTATTTGGTTGGAATCTGCGCTTGATTTTCAAGTAACTACTAAAATAACTGGTCAAATCATTTTTATTAGCGAGAGTCAAAAGTTTATCATTCTCTCGATGTTTAGCTTGCACAAATACGGCAACAGGCTTATCGAAGTTTTTTAATTTGGCCCTCAAACAAATATCATCAAACATTCCAATTTCGTCTACATTTGTTGCTAAGTGGAATTCTTCAATGCCCTCATCGTGTAGTGCTCTAAAGTATATAAGGCTGAGGAGTTTGGTTTCATACAACTGCCCTCGTATGCCAGATGTGCCTGGACGCTTTCGGTATGCTTGGCTATTTGACTTGTTGGTCATTCTGACGCGTTCGCACAACCTCGGGGGATGCGTCTTGCGTCAAGAGAAAATTATTTCCGTTCAGTCGGCGCCTAGAAGTTGCTCCACAAGTCTCGTAGCGGTGACTGGTGGCGTTGCAGGCTCTAGTCGCAGTCACAGCACGCGTCTCGAGCATGTAACTCCTGGTAAAAGTAAGTGGTTGTCAATCAATTTGGAGATGCTCTTCTTTAGCAGCGGCAGGTTCAGGAATTCCCTTTCCTTGTA
This sequence comes from Noctua fimbriata, assembly GCA_905163415.1. Lineage (NCBI taxonomy): Eukaryota > Metazoa > Arthropoda > Insecta > Lepidoptera > Noctuidae > Noctua > Noctua fimbriata. Next base: position 7,527,486 of record LR990945.1, read on the forward strand.
TTGTCGACCTGGAAATAAAAAATACACATAAATTCACGGCTTTTTCCAGTGGGGGGAGGCAAAACTTACAGAAGGCCGCCTGCTACGAGGCAGATGTATGTGGAAACGCCAGGGGACGCCCTAGAGGCGTCGTAGAAGGACATACATAATAATAAATCAATAGTTCTTTCTCACAAGTTATAAGATGATTTGAAGACTATAGGCCAATTAGATACTAATTTAAATAAGAGAAAACACGAAACTTTTCCTGTTTTTGTACGTACGACAAAAACAGGAAAACATTGTTTTATTATTCAATCAATTAACTGTTGTTAAAGTAATTCCTTGTTAGATAAAGTGTCATCAATCTAATAATAAGTTGTTGTTAAATGTTACACCTTATAATACATGTTTACAAGGTGTTATTGAAATAACTGAAAACTTCACATTGAATTGGTCACACCGATAATGGCAAATTATGGAGTGGCTGCGGACTTAAGGGTCCATCCGGATCCGTGTCCGTGATTGTAACATCATCACCAACAGGCTTGACATCTGTCAAGCCTGTTGGTGATGATTATAGCTGATTTATTGTCGCGAGGATCTCCTCGCGACAATAAATCAGCTGTTACCTACATTTTGTCCAGTTATGTATACGTATGTATGAAACATAGTATAATCGATCGAATACGTCACACACACATACACCCACCATTTTCACCTCTATAGTCTCCACTCTGAAAAAAAAGTCGTAAGCAAAAAACTTTTTTTGCGCTTATAACAAAAACACTTTTTAAAAATTTTTCGCTGTCTCTCTGTTTGTTCCGGCTAATCTCCGAAACGGCTGCACCGATTTTTACTGGCGGATAGCTGATGTTATAGGGTCTAACTTAGTAGGCTACACCATACAAAAAAAACCATTGAAATTGTTAAAAAAAATCGATTCAATTAAACGGCTAAACTCCGAAACGGCTGGACCGATTTTGACAGGACTTTTACTGGCAGATAACTGATGTTATGAAGAGTAACTAGAAACTTTTATTTTAGAATAAGAATTAGAGTTCCGTGCAAAAAAATTAAAAAAAATCGATTGAAAAAGGAATTTAATATTTTTTATCATAATTTCACGCAGACGAAGGTCGCAGGCCACAGCTAGTTTTACATATATTTGTCTATGAACAACACACACATCTTTGTAAGTAAACTAGTTTTAGGTATTATCTGAATAATAAACAATTTTCTATTGCTATTTCAAAATTCTTTTTTAAAACTTTTCCCGACTTGTGAAACGATACCAGGACCTCATGATCATAAAACAACCAGCCAAGTGCGAGTCAAACTCGTACATGAAGGATTCCTTACCGCCGCACCGTATAATATTAAAAAAACATTTCTTAAATACACGCTTTATTTAATTTTCACTTTATTATATTTTTATTATTTATTTCATATTATTTATTTAACTCTGAAAATATTTAGTGCCTATCTATTACGGTTCAAAAGATACAGCCTTGTGACAGACGGACAGACAGCAGAGCCTTAAAGGCGGAAACATACTTACTTACTTTACTTGTCGTGGTGTGTAGTGACGCGCCAGAAGCATATCGGTTTCATACATTTAGTATGGTTAGAGACATATTTGTACATCGTGTCATGTCGCGACGCGTTCTGTCGTGACACCGACTGCTCGCAACACCGATTGCACCGGAGCGGTGGTGGAGGTTATGATGATGCGTCACGACACAACAGGTAAATGTGTTTCTATACTTAATAGCGCGTCAGTCGAACATCTGTGGGGCACTTCTGCGTGGTCACGCGCGATTACGGAGCGTCTGACTAAAACTACGATATCTCTAAAGTTACGATAGTTAGCTCTCTACAAGTTAAATCATTGGAATCGTTATTAAATTACCTAACAGGTTATGTATGGATTAGTATAGTTTAGCCTTGTGTAATGTGTGTTCGGACGCTTCAACGGTTTTTCATGTTTGTTGAAATTACTATTTCTGCCCGAAATCTTTATCAATTACACTGTTTAGGCCATCAAGAATGTGTATTACTTACCCAGGCAGGAATTGGATGTCCACTATCACAAATGTTTAAAACTCGCGACGATGACCTGATACGAGCGTGCGAAATCTCGACTGGCGGGGCAATGCGGGGCGCCGCGCGCCGGTTTGGTCAGTTCATAACACCGCTGATAAAAAAATGAAGGTGAGACATAGCCACATGACGAACTACGAATAAAACCAAATAACACTATACCTAATGACCTAGGTATATACCTAACATCTATAAATAGATAAACGCTTTTCCTGTCCGCATGTTTGTGTGACCGCTAAGATCTTCTCAACTGACAGATTTGATGCAGTTTTAACAACATTTAGAGCATTTATACCGGAAGGTTTCTGTGTATTTACCCGACTACGGCGAAGCCAAAAGGAAGGGTTATGATTTTAGCAGTCTATGTGTGTATGTATGTTTGTGTTTACGTATGTTCCTCCGTAGCACCTAATTTATTGAAGAATAAGGTGTCAATCGATTCGTTATTATGGCCCGGGTAACATAGACATATATACATTTTAACCGACTTCAACAATAAGAGGAGTCGATTTTACCTGATTAGAGCATGATTTTTCAGTAGTCGGGTTTTTTAGTGGCAGTATACCATACAAATTCTTGTTTACAAATATATTTAACTTGGATATAGCACATAAATTTCGATGTTTCGACTTGCTGCCGCCGACATTCCCGGGTCGGGCAGTGTTATTGGGTTTTTCCATCAGGAATTTCTCAGTAGCAGCCAGTGCCCGGTTGATGGCAATAGGCTTGCCCCTCATTACATGGGACTTAAAAATAACTGGCGAAATGTTGGTGTGCCATTAGTTACACCTCTGCTTATAACTAAAGGGGTTACATAGTCGTGATGTTATATTATGTTTTTTCTTTTTTTTAATATCTATCTTCATTACAATTTTGTAAATAAAAACTATTGTTCCCAAACCAAACCACGAGCTCTGAACATAGCCACAGTTTGACATAACCGAACAAAAGACAGGCCATCCATTCATGTACATCGTTATACACAGCACAGCTCCGCACTCGGGAACAATGTCTTTGAACGGCGACGCTCCAATCAGGGCGCTCGCTGGCCAGGGGTGGCAGTGGCGTAAACTTTCCGAGGAAATTCAATTAAACTTGAGCGCCCGCCTCTTATCTGATGACTCCGTGGAGAGGCCTGCCTCGTAACGAGATGAAGCAGGGCTGCGACTTGCAAGGTTTGAGAAATTATTTGAAGATTGATAGAAACATTCAAATATCTAGATCTGGCTCGCGAGGTTGTCGACATGTGGGACGTGAGTACAGCAGTAATTGTGCCGATAGTTGTGTCGGCCAATGGCTTAATAGCTAATAGCCTCGACCAACAACTAAGGAGGCTCTCGCTTGGCAGCTGGATCAAGGGCTTGATTCAGAAAGCAGTATTTCTGGACACGGCGTTTATCGTTAGGAGGTTCCTCTCTCTGACCACCGGTAGCTCGGACCCTGTTCCCGATGCCGGTGGGCTACTATTTTTTATATTTTTAAATGTTTTTTTTTTTATGTTACTTTATATAAAAATATTTAAAAATGTAAATTGTATGTTTAGAATATGAATAAAGGAATAATATGTGTGCAAGATTTTAACAGTCGCATGAGTCGATCTTCAAGGTTTGTCATTTGTAGATCTTTGACAGTCGTTACAGGTAGTCAGTGGCCCGAAAGTCTTGATAACCAGCTAGTCGATCTTCAAGGTTTGTCATTTGTAGATCTTTGACAGTCGTTACACTCGTTACAGGTAGTCAGTGGCTCGAAAGTCTTGATAACCAGTCTTCTCAATTACCTAGTAACTTGATTGTGGAGGTCATACAGGCAGTCGCTCCATGCTACATACTGGTATTCAGCTGCATCTGGTTAGACTGGAAGCCGACCCCGAGTTGGGGAAATGCTAAGCAGATGATGATGTGTGTACGATGACTGCAATAAAGGTGCTTATACAACATTATTTTTAGTATATGCGAAACCTGAATATAGTTTGTTCAGAATAAGTAACTAAATCGATTCCAATAATTTTTAAACCATGTTATATTTTGTCCCAAAACTATTTAAAAAAGGCTACAAGTTGGATACTGAGCGACACTAAGTACCTATTGCAATAATTTAGGTACCTACTGTCAAATTATTATTCTCAATGAGCTCAAGACGACACGGAAGTGAAAAAAACGTGGAAAAAAACGAAAAAAACGAAAAGAAACGTGAAAAAAACGTGGTCACCACGCGGCGGCGCCGCGTGGTGACCACGTTTTTGTGCGGACAGCCAGGTAACAGAACAAGCTTATAACTTTGCGATTTTTCATGATACAGTTTTGAAACTTTATACATAGATTCTTGACATAAAAATACTAGACACGTGTTTCAGGTTTCGCATATACTAAAACTAATGTTGTATAATGTACGATGACTGCAATAAAGGTACTTTGATTTACTCGTTACATAAAACGTTATAATTTAAGAGTTACGTACAACACTTCAAGCCAATGTTGGGTGTATTGTTAATATAATGATCTACTAAAAATATATAATAAATAAATAATGTTATAAATGCAGTGAAAGGCTTAGACAAGCCTTTGAGCACAATAATTAGTTCCTAAGACTTTCACAGATAGATCAGCTGCGTTACAAACAATGTTTTATTAAGGAAATTACATTCTGCTCTCCTATTAACTTCATTAATTTATTTTATTTATTAGGGTCAAAAAAACAGAATTTAATTTTAAACTTTAACATGTAACTGTTTTATAAGATTTTAAACTCTCATGGTCACTAAAATTCACCAAACAAACACACAACAAACACTCATAAAAACAGTAAACATGGTAAATATCCCGTTTCTAGTCTAAATAATAATGAACAAAAACACCACACACACAAAACACACTCACAAAAACAGTAAACATGGTAAATATCCCGTTTCTAGACTAAATAATAATTAACAAAAACACCACACACACAAAACACACTCATAAAAACAGTAAACATGGTCAATATCCCGTTTCTAGTCTAAATAATAATGAACAAAAACACCACACACACAAAACACACTCATAAAAACAGTGAACATGGTAAACATCCCGTTTCTAAGATAGGAAACGGGATATTTATCATGTTTACTATTTTTGTCGAGTTCCCGATATTTCGGCGCTGTTGCAAGCACCATGATCACGGATAAACTGAAGTTATCCGTTGTTTATCCGTGATCATGGTGCTTGCAACAGCGCCGAAATATCGGGAACTCGACAAAAATTGTAAACATGGTAAATATCCCGTTTCCTATCTAAGTAATAATGTTAGTGACCATGATAGTTTAAAATCTTATATCCCGTTTCTAGTCTAAATAATAATGAACAAAAACACCACACACACAACAAACACTCATAAAAACAGTAAACATGGTAAATATCCCGTTTCTAGACTAAATAATAATGAACAAAAACACCACACACACAAAACACACTCATAAAAACAGTGAACATGGTAAACATCCCGTTTCTAGTCTAAATAATAATGTAACTGTTTTTCTCTGCACATCTGACCTCTACAATCCAGTAACTTGGTAATACGATACCCCTTTGAGATACTGGTTGTCAGACTTTCGGGCCACTGACTACCTGTAACGACTGTCAAAGATCTACTAATGACAGCTGGGATCAACGGCTCAACGTGCTTTCAGAGGCACGGAGGAAACTCTATAAGGTCTAACTATTCATACACGAAATATTTTAAGAGTAACTTCTATAAGTCGTAAAGTTGCCATTGCAACGAAAAAAAAAATTATTTGAGTGTTTTTTTTTTACGAAATTATTATAATTCAAAAAATTTTCGAGACTTTTTGCATAAAACCTTTACTCCCATATTCTAACAATGACACTAGGTAAATACGACGTAGTAAACTAGCGTAATGGATGTTCAAAAATAAGGAGCTAGTGTTTGTTTTGTGGGTATAGTAATTTTAAATTATTTATTTTTTATAAAAATATACTCAGATAAAAAAAAAATCCCTTGAAATAGCTTCGTTAGATGATTCCCTGAAAATATTTCGTGTATGAATAGTTAGACCTTATTTATGTAATGGATGGTCACCTCTCCACACACCGACCTTTGCAAACGCGGTTTCATCTAGATCGATTTCTGTTATTCATTAGCCACGAGCTCCTACTCTTATCAATTCACGTAAGCTATACACAATAACACACCTTGAGCTTTGACTATACTAATAATCACAGGCGTATTTTCCCGCCTATTTAATTATTATGAATGACGATGTAAACATAATAGTTCTTTGCATATCCATGTAAATTCCCACGACAAATAGTACCAAAGTCATTAAGTTACGTGAACGAAACACCGCAATGCATACGTGATGGTTTTATTTTAAGTATCACATTAAATAGCCATGTTTTCTAATCATGGGAGCTTGGATTTGAGTGTATGTTTGTTAAAATAAAAGGATATTCTACTCGTACAGGGTAGAAGCGTTTCTTCCCATTTGCCCCCTTCAAGCTTGTTTCATTTTGTGTACGTAATGACAATCGACCACCTTACTTTAATTATGAAGGGGGCAGATAACACTAAATAAGTGCCATTGATCACCGGGGTGGTAAACGCCACTAGTTAGTGCCAGCCACCACCCCGGCAGAAAGTTCGAAGGGGACAAATGGGAATAAAGGCTAAACTTGCTCACTACATCTTTCCGAACCCTTAACAAAGAATTTTTCATCGTTAATAAAAAACGTCAACAGTTCCATACATTTTGATAATGTAGGAATTAGGAAACACTTTTGTAGGAAACAGCAGGGGGAGGTTTGGGTATGATGTAATGAACTCATGGTAACCATTTGTGTGTCGATGTCCCCTCACCATGTATTGTAAGGCTGTCTACCTCCCAATCAACCTTATATTATGCAGGCTGATTATTTGATAAGACTGGCCACATTCGGCCGCTCAAACTATTTTGAATTTAATCGATTTAGTTAGAGAATGCATAGTTGATGTCTGAGAAATGAAAAAGTAAGGTCCGTTCGTTAAAATTAATAGTTAAAAGTTGCAAGGCTTGTCTTTAAATAGAGGTAATGTGCCTGGGAGTACTGAGAACCTGTAACAGTCTTTAGAGAGTCCTACAGGACTCTCAGGGTCTGGCTGTTTGTGTATCATCCTCATCTGCCTAGCCTTTTCCCAACTATATTGCATTGCGAGCATATCCGCGGGCAACAGCTAACTCTTTACTTTTAAGTACACAGTAATACAGTCTTACGTATCTACTTCTAGTGTTACGTGGATATCATCTTCGATATTATGGACGGAGAATCTTAAGTTACTCAAATGCGCTATGTGGACGTTTTAGGCACGGTTTCCACAGAAGCAAAAACCAGCGGTGCAGAGACGTGCGAAATTCGACCAATCATAGAGAAACAAAAGACTCCATGTGGGTTTCAACCAATTGTGTAGTATAATCAGCCTATGTTCCCATTACTGGGACACAGGCCTCCTCACTGTTTGCGGGAATGGTCTGTGGTCCTCTACGCGGGCCCAGTGCAGGTTGGTGTCACATGTCTTCGATTTTTGGTTCTAGGATGTTTCCTCACGATGTTTTCCTTTACCGTTTTGAGAGCAGTGGTGATGAAGTAAATTACACAAGGTAATTCGTCTGCTCGGGTTCGAACCTGCGATCTGCAAATCGGTAACCACTGGGGCACCTCCGCTCAACCAATGTCATCATCTGCCTTAGCCTTTTCTTAACTATGTTGGGGTCGGCTTCCAGTTGTACCAGAGTCAGCTGAATACCAGTATTTTACATGGAGCGACTGCTTCTGCTGTCTTCCACAACCCAGTTAGTACTGGATAATACGATATCCCTTGCTAAGACTGGTTGCCGCTCGCTTGACCGCTCAACCAATGTGATTGGTCGACATTCGCACGTCTCCTCTCTGCTACGTTCATCTCTGATTTGGTGGAGTCCGGTCTTTAGCGCCAGATCTGTGAGGATAAGTCTAGGAAAGTAAGCGATCTTGTTTAGTTATGCTCTTTACTCGGTAGACGTGAGGTGAATCTTGAATTACCCATTCATTGAGTATGCATTTAAAGCGAATACATGTGGTTAACTATTCTAGAAGTTTCGTGAATTAACTAGAGTTTCCTCTAGTTAATGGCCTTGTTTTAAATATGAGCACTTCCTGATATTTTTATCCGGTTAAAAACAGAACGTTTAAGGGATGAAACTGGACATTCAGGGTAGATTTGAAGTTACTTTATTGTAACAATGTATAAGTCTTTTCACACTATCTGCTCGCAAATGTCCAATTATATGTCATGTAAACCTTACTAGCACGTCAACGAACAAAATAATTAAATTGCAAATGTTGGACCATTTGCAATTTAATTACTGATTGAATAATTGACTCACTCTAAGCTGTTTCTTCATTATTTATGGCGGTAATGACGACAAGTTATTGCAACAGCTGATCAGTTATTATGGTGCGAACCCTCACGGTAGAATGTTTGGTGCGGGGCACAATAATTCGAAAATCAAATGGTTTTCACTTTCTCGCCAGTAGGTGTGAAAAGTAGAGGATGGTCCTCGCGGATAAAGGTTCAGTAGATCTTGGACGAACTTGAATCCCTCACTACACTCAGGATTTTAGTCTTAACTCCCTCGCTTTGCTCAGGATTCCTCGCTACTTCTCCTTCTAAATTCGTCATTAATCGTGAAGGAGAAATGAAGATCCTTTGGAATATTTTTCAGCTCTCATCCCTGACAACCCTAAACTGTGAGCCAATAACGTCTAAATCCCCATCCCTCTGAAGCGTACCGTCAAGCGCGACTCTAGTAACCGCTAAGCTCGACCTGTGACTTTATCGCACCCCACTTAAAACCACCCCTTATACATCTTCCTTTCTAACATATACATTTTCACCCCCTGCTTTTCAAATCCCAACCTTACCAACAACAAAATAGGGGTTATTGTGAACTTGAGGGTTGTAAGAGTAAGTTTGTGGGACATAATCAAGGGTATGCTGTTACGAAACGATAAGTTTGTGAACGTTTAAGGTACGTTTGAAGGCGTCACGTTTAGGTGTTTTGTGGGGAGTGATAGTGGATCGGTATTCATTAAGGAATATTCAGAGTTTGGCTAGAAATAGGAATAGGTAATAATGGATGTAAAAATGTCCTAGAACGGTGCCGAAAGACACTTGTACTCCCCGTGATTGCAATATTTTTTTTTGTTCTAGAGAGCTTAACTGGGGACCTATTAGTTACAGAGATATTGGGGGTCAAAGTTCCAAGTTTTTCACAAGTTTTTTTTTATACAAGTTTCTAATATTATAACTTCACTTTAAATACCTCCACGACCCCCGTACTATTCAATGCACCCATCAGCACAATGTCTTTTGCGTTCATAAAACGTGATTTGTCACCCCAACAAAAAAAGTCGTTTCCCAGCAATAATTTTTACGTAGAGTTACTTAGTTTGATGTACAGAATGCTTGGTTGCCGGCTTCGTGAAGGGTCCGTTTATACCCTGTATAAGCATAACCGACTAGGTGAACAGAAGATTTTATTAGGCCGCAAGAAACTTGATAGTCATGACACAAACCCGTAAGAAATGAAGACATTTGCAGGAGACCTACACAGCATTGAGTGGACAAAGGTTGAAGAAGAAGAATCGGAAGAAGCGTACGCTAAGGTCTTTAGCGTACGCTTCTTCCGATTCTTCTTCTTTTGGACGGGTGATTTTTTTAACGGGAGGACTATTCTTTTTGCTTAGCAACAAGCGTTGAAAACCTAACATCATCGCTCAATACTCAGCTGATCAGCAAAATCCGGTGCCCGATAAAAAATCAACGCGTTAAAGAGTTATTAAGCCTCAATGCCATAACCCTTTCTTTTGACTTTGCCGTTGTCAGATAAAAATGACTTTTATAAGATGGTTAACCATCATTGGACATTCAACTAAACGAATTATGAATTCTCAGCCTAACATCACATGACATCACGCTTATAATTCCCGTAGGGTTAGGCAGAGCTGTACCTAATCGTACAACCACTTTTCGCGTAACAGACTCCGTGGCTGCTACTGAGAAATTCCTAATGGAAAAACCCAATGGCACTTAGCTCCACCCGGGAATCGAACCCAGGACTTCATGCTCAGCAGTCGCGCTTGCGACCATCAGATCAACAAGGCAGTTTCAGCCTATTCTAATTAGTAAAGTCTCTCCGAAAAAACTCGTTCGGGAAATCATTACCAAAACCAATACAATTATTTATGTGCCTTAAAGGTACAGGACAATAATTTCATGGTACAAAGCATAATAAGACGTTGGCAGTGCGACCGGCCGATAACTGGGCCCGTCACCCTTTCACAGTGTCCTCCCAGCCCCGAGGGACGGCTGTGTAGAAATAGATATAGTTTGAGTGACTGCTTTGCTTTGGTTTTATAGGTAACTGAACTACTTATGTACTGGATTCACTCGATTTATTCATATTTCTTACTTTGTACATTATTTTAAAGTACAAGTAGATCTAAAATAATAATAACAATATGTGCAAGTATAATAATAATAATGTGGCGACACTTGGGGGAGGCCTATGTCCAGCAGTGAACGTCATTCGGCTGAAATGATGATGATGATAATGATGTGCAAGTATCAAATGGAAAAAGAATTACAGAGCGTCAAAAATTCGTCAACATCGTTGTCAATAGGTGTATAGCTAGATTAGTTGCCTTGCGTACATAATTATATCATAATCTGCTTAGCCTTTTCCTATCTATGATGGGGTCCGCTTCCAGTCTAACCAGATGCAGCTGAAAATACCATAATTTAACGTGGAGCGACTGCCCATCTGACCTCCACAACCCAGTAATACGATACCCCTTGGTAACTAACGACTTTCGGGGCACTGACTGCCTGTGACGACTGTCAAAGATCTGCAAATGACATCCGGGACCAACAGCTTTACCTGCTTGCCGAGGCACGGAGGTAACTCGGTAAGTAATGGATGGTCACCCATCTACGGACTAACCTGAGCAAGCGCGGCTTAACCATGAAAATCGACCCGTGCGGTTATTCGTACACACAAAATAAATAAAATAATGAAGTACATTATTATCTCATTTACACAGCAACCACAACTAATATCAAGTGAACCGGTAACATTCAATGAATTTATTATAATACAACGCTGAAAACAGATATTAAATTCACTTGTCAATTCTGCCAAAAGAGGTTTTCATTCCAAAAACCGCATCGCTAAGCTATGATTTAACCATAAACAACGTAACTCCTCTTCCTTATTCAAACGGTTTTGTAAAATTTTTGGGGCATTTTGATTGCTTTAAAGTTGGTTTTTGTGTGAGTATGGATGGAGTTAGTCTGTTTGTGGAGTCAGTTAGTGAGAGCGGGAAAAATGGGAAAATGGTGACAGGGCTGAGAGCCGTGATAGCGCTATGGAAGCGTGGTGGGTGTTCAGGAGGGCTGACACAGCATTACATTTTTATTACCCGACTGCCAAGGAAGGGTTATGTTTTTCGCGCGTATCTTGTATGCTTCTTTGTTTGTTTCTTTATTACCTCGTATGTTCCAAATGGCTGGATGGATTTCAACGATTAAGGTATCATTAAATTCGTCTCAAAACCCAAGTGACTTTAGATAGCTGTTTAAAAAAAAAAATGGCGGATTTTTGTCGCTAAATTGTAAGACATAATTTTTTTTTTCCAACCATATATATCGAGTAGGATATCAAAATTAAGGAAAATAAAAGGAGATTACAAAGAATATAGAAAAAAATGGAAGAATATAGAAAATAATGAAATATTCTTATATAATCCTATAATCAGATATTCTTCCATTTATGGAAGAATATCTGATTAACGAGTTCCTACCACACAGGAAACTTTCCTATATTATTTTAGGAATTTCTCCCCTTTTTGATTCTTGTAATCCCTAAAATTTATTTAAATTAGGAAGCTACATAATACAATTTGTAGTGGGGTTTTTCGATACTTTTAATTAAATGTTACTTGTTTAATTTGGCAATAAGCTCTAAGGCAATAATATTAATTAGAAAGTCTTTTCAGTTATTTTTAATAGGTAGGTACTAATGAGTTACTACTGTTACGGGTTGCAAGCACTGCTCCTGTGTATATGGTCCTAGCGTAATGTGGGTAAACAAACACCTCTGCCCAACCCTTCGGGAATTAGAAGCGTGATGTTTTGTTATAGTTTCAAAGTCTTTTGTACTGGATAATCTCATTTATAACTATGTTTACCTATTGAACTTTCGTTTATGAATGAGAATCAATTCTTACCACTTCTTGACATAGATTCTCTAGTGTTACCATTGCCAATGCTACGACAATAGATAAGCATTAGGTAATGTTTGATGCATACCTAGTACAAATACACAACATCAAGCCTGTAATCCCAGAAAGGTAAGGCCGACGTTTTCCTAATAGTACACCCACATTCCACCATTTTGTTTTAAGTCCCTCGTAATAGGAGGCGAGCCTATTGCCATCAACCGGGCACAAATGTAGACTCCGTGACTACTACTGGGAAATTTCTGACGAAAAAACCCAACAACATTTGTCCGACCCCAGGAACGGGATTCGGTCGCGGTCCACCTGCTTAGTTCGCCTGGGTGGACCACGGGCACTTTTTCTTGCCGGTGGTCCACCTCAGTCCACCTGGGTGGACCACGGGCACTTTTTCTTGCCGGTGGTCCCAAAGAAGGTGGAGGTCGAGGAACCTCATGCTCAGTAGTCATGCTTGCGACATACTACTTTAAATTTGTCATAAAATAGCGCAATAAAGCAATCAACTTGCGGCAACCCTACCATACTGTATCTAGCAGCGGTTGAATGAAAAAATAAAAAATCCATCTACCATATTGGCCCCGCAAGTTCAATTAAAAGCGAGCCTTGCGGCCCCTATTGTGACAGCTCCCATTCATTCGGATTTATTTCGCATATTCGTTTCACACGTCAATAATTTCTTCATTATTTCCCATAATAATGTGTTCCTGGGTGCCATTTTGATTATTTTATCGCGATATGCCTGTGCATTCAAATTTGGAAGGCGTGTTTGTTCTTTTGTTTATGGTGGTTTTTTTTTAATGCAATGGCCAATTCTTTTAATGTAGTATGAGAACCTTATTTTAGTGATCACGTTTAAGAATCTATGCCTGTGGTTCTATGCAAATTAACTCAGATGTAGATAGGTATCTAGGTCGAACCCAGTTTTAGAATAGATCACCCTTTCTCTTCCTACGAGAATGGTTACTTTCAAATACCTAATCTACTTCCTATTATTACAAGCAGATGACCTTACATACCATAACTTACATGACATATATTTAATTTTGGAATACCATTCAATTAAAAGTCAAACTGCTACAGAGAATTTTGTAAAGGAAAAAATCAGAGATTTCACGCTCAGAAGTCGTTAAATTCGAAATTTAACATCTCTTTTATGTAGCGGTTCACAAAAGACACCTAAGTACTCTTCAAATTTCAACTGTGTGGTGCCAACAGTCTCGGAGTAAAATGGCTGTACCATAAGCACGGACAGACTGACGGACGGACAGGAAAAATCTATAAGCGTTCCGTTTTTTGAGCTATGGAACCCTAAAACCAACGAGCAACGATGTGCATAGTTGAGTTTTTCTGTTTGCCGCCAAACTACGCACTTGACTAGATTTTCATAATTATTCTCTTGCACTTCCTTATACCAATTCATTTGGGGTCGGCGCAGGTTGTCTCCTTCTTCCATACTTGTCTATTACTCGTCATCTCAGTAGTCACTTAATTTCTAGCCATATCATCCTTCGCACAGTCCATCCATCATTTCTTTGATCTTCTCTTGTTCAGCCATCCACATTCAAGTACTCTGCGTGACCTCGAAACATGCTAGTTATGCCATTGTCTGTGGTAAAATATTGGTGAGGGAGACGAATACCAAAAACAAGATTGATAAGTGTGTAATTGATTGTTAGAGATGAAAAAGAAGAAAACGGAGTAAATGATACCCCAGGCGGTACACGCCTGTAAACATGAATGAAAAAAAACCTAGTCATGCTCACCCCCAGGTAACTTGGACAAGGACCAACAGATCATGATGTTGTGGTAAAAATAAAGGCAACAAGCTTATGTATTGCGTATGTATTGGCGGCTTCGCCCGCGTGTAGTTCGATAATTGTCCCACAGGATGGTACTACCGGGATAAAAAATATCTTATGTATTATCCACGTTATAAACTATCTTGTACCCAATTACACCCATCACGTGAAAGAGTCATCATCATCATTAGCCTATAACAGTCCACTGCTGGACATAGGCCTCTTCAATCGCACGCCACTCATCTCGATTCTCGGCCACTCTCATCCAGTTGCTACCAGCCACCCTGCGAAGTTGGTCGCTCCACCGAGACTGAAGGCATCCCACCTTACGTTTGCCGATTCGCGGTCTCCACTCAAGATCATGTCTACCCCAACGGTCATCGGTTCTACGGCTGTTATGGCCGGCCCAGTGCCACTTCAGCTTACGTGAAAGAGTAATAAACATTATTATAATAGTAATGGTAGCGAAATTGACAGCTCCAAGTGCGCCACACATAGAACGTGTACCACAACACCACAACAATTTTTATTAGTGGATCTGTTTCATCATATCATTTCTGCTTAGAAATAATAAATTTCAAGCTACCAATTACATAAGCTATAGTCCTATAAACAATCTACCAACCTGAAAGATCTAGAAGTGTATAAAATCAATGATGAATGATTACGGACGGCGAGCGCATAATGAATAAACTGTTGTTATTACATGTTACGTTATAGATATTTGTACTCGTAACTATTACGAGGGAGCACCATCTGTGCAGTTACTTAATCTGTTATATTTCTTGATGCGAAGCGATCTTATTCCTTATTGTATGAGTTGGTTCACTCCCTCGTTGGTTGCCAGCGCTACGGCTGAGCACGAGGTTCTGGTTTCGATTGGCGGGAAAGTGTTATTCGGGTTTTCCGTCAAGAATGTCTCAGGGACTTCCCTGAGTTTGTATTTGAGCCCGTTGATGGCAATAGGCTCGCTCCTTACATGGGACTTACACTTACTTAGTGGATGTGGCATGTCTTTGATTTTGTCAATCCAGGACATGCTGGCTACTATGCAGAGCATGTATCTCAAAATTTATAATAGCTGACGAAGATAACAGTGAGAACGACGGAAGTCCGTATTTGTTTTGTTCATATCTGTAATTTAGTAGTATATAATTAAAGGACAGTGAAAAGTCTATAAGTAGAGAGGGAGTCAGTCAAACATTGATAATTTCAAACTTTAAAGGAGAGCTAGAAGGCTAAGCTACTCGTAACAATCGAACTAAAAAGGGAAAATATTCTATTCTGCCTTGCTATTCGATATTCAAACCCCAAAATAAATGAACTGGCGGGCCTGTGGACGGTGAGTAATATAATGGGCTAGCTCGCCGTCCGTCCGTCTTATGACGACAGGCCGTGGCCCTGGAATACAATGGGCAAAGAAAGAACATGGATGGGTTCATTTCATGATTTCCCATCCGAAAAAAAACACCCCAAAATAAATGAACTAATCAGTTTTACTTACTTCTTATGTCATTTCTTTTGTATGACTCAACAGTAATTAAGTACAGGCCGTGCTTGCAATATTGTCATATTCGATGCTCACACAACACTGCATCGAAGTAAAATACCTGAATAACACAATATGCATAACAACAGTCTTATAAAACAACTAATTAATGAGAATATTAAGTGAAACACTTTCTTGCCGGAAATAAGATTAAATTGGAGTGTTTTTAAAAGTAAGCTAGTAGGACCAAGTAGTAAAGTTGGTAAGGGTAATCGTGTCAAACTGTCAACATGGTTTTGTATGGCTTTTATTTATTTAATATTTAAGCACACAAAATGTACAGAGGCGGACTTAATGCCAATGCCATTCTCCACCTGTCAACCATTGGGCGATGCAGAGACAAACTGTGGTAGGTGCAAATGAGAAAATTGTGAATTTAATCTTCTTTTCTCAGTATTTTAGTATTGGTTGCCATTACATTAAAGGGAAGTGATCATCAGACGGCCATTTCCATTAGCAATTATCTGTTGTCACACTGCTTAGCAGAGAAGGGAGTGTAAATGTGGTGCTGTTCCACAAACGATGTGGCACTTAATATCGTGTCCTGTTGTTTGTTCTTGTTTGCAGGAACGCTACTAAAGGCGCCAAGCTCTTTGGCGCGATCGTGTTACACGCTCGCCTCAAAGAGATGCCAGCAAACAGGAAGGAGTCCGCAAAGGTCGATGCTTGCCAGGGCTGCGTGACTGTTCGAAAGAGATACCGCGGCCCTGGAACACAAAGGGCAAAGAAGGAACATGAATAGGTTTTAGCCAGTAGAAGTCTGACACTCCCTTCCATTCCGCCCAGAGCGGGAGGGGTCATATGATGATATACCATCCGAAAAAAAGGAGGTTAAAAGTCCTTCTGTGCACATCGCTCTCTCCATCATTTGTCTCGAGCTCTTCTCACCTAGCTGCTCCCAGTCACCATGTGAAGATCTTTACTTCGTATGGCACGTGTCACAATGTGGCCTCGACAAGGTCTAACCTAACGAACGATCATCGACAATTCTTCTGCTAACATCACATAAAGAAAATTTTATATTGTATTCAATTTGTATTATTAAGATTTGAGAACTTTATGTTGTTGTCTTATGGTGAATGCTGTGTATACCTATAATAGGCATGAATACCAGCACTGTTATGTTATTTTTATCGTTCACATTAATGGGTAATACAGGTTCTTGTTTATGTCAAAAAGCTATTTGTATTTATTATTTTATGTGACATGTTAATTGATTTTGTTGTGATTTTAATTTTATTAAGTAAATGAAACGAAATGCTAGACTGGAATTTTCAAACTTATAGTTTAATTAACATAATGTTTAAATGTGAAAGTTCCTAATGATCTCTGTAAGTCATAATTATTAGATAATACATACTCTGCAATATTAGTTTTAAGTTATCTTGCTGCGCCCTAACAGGGTCATGTACTCACTAGTTTAAGCTTAGCGTGTAAAATTGGTTGTGTACATTGTGCATTAAATAAATAAATAAATAATGCTTAGTATGTACTGCTGTTGGTGTACCAAATAAATAAATAAATAAAAATAACATACGGCACGATTTTACGGTCAATTGCTGAGCCTAGGTAATTATTACTAATTATTTTACGATCTCGAATAGCAAATAACACGTGCTATAATTATTATGTTACTATGAAATTATCATGTTATTTAAAAATAACTCATAAAAACATGTTAATTAATTTAAAGTGAGTGCTTAAGATGTGACATAATGTAAATACTTCATTAAAAAGGTTAAATTCTTGAGTGAAGTTAATGAGTTTTCTTTATACGTTCTTATGTCATCCGAATTGTTAATTAATATGGTAGTAGGTTATTAAATAAAGCCACTTTTCAACTTCCTGTTCGCTGTGAACTGCTCCGTGGAGACTATGGTTTTACTTTTAAAATAGGTCACTACATTTTTTTTTCTCTGGACGATGGTATAATCTATGGTGCCAAGAGAAGGATGTTCCTATCGTATGACCACTTTATGTGTGCAGTTTAAGGTGGCGTTGCTTGTCAAGTAAATTTATATCGATTTGTCAACTTTGGTCCATTTATTTTAGTTCTGGTTCTCCTGCCTGCAAAGATAAGTTGGTTGAAGTGCACCTATTTCAACTCTAGACAATGGAATTGGCGCATACCAGTGGCAAAAGTTCCATACAACTCGATTCTTACCGAATTCCTTTTGAAAAATGGCACAGTCAGTATTCTATAGACAAATAATATAATCACATTAAAGATATTTGTACCCCGGTTTACCTCTTACAAAAATTGACTCTTCGCTACTGGCGCATACGTATGTTATCGAATAACACCGAAAACAATCGCTTTAGATAGAATAATTAGACCTTATATATGATTATATAAGGTCTGACTATTCATACACGAAATATTTTCAGAGAACCATCTAACGGCTATAACGAAGCCATTTCAAGAGATTCTTTTTTTTTCTTAGTATATTTTTTTATAAAAAATAAATAATTTAAAACAACTTGACCCACAAAATAAATGATGGCTCCTTGTTTTTAAACATCCATACGCTAGTTAACTACGTCGTATTTACCTACTGTCATTGTTAGAATATGGGAGTAAAGGTTTTATGCAAAAAGTCTCAAAAAAATTTAGAATTATAATAATTTCGTAAAAAAAACAACACTCAGATAATTTTTTTTTTTTCGTGTATGAAAAGATATACCTTATATAGTAAGGTCTTCCGAGATGACGGGTTACCGTGATTAACTCAACCGCAACGGTTTGTGGCTAATATTATGAAGCTTCGTCATTTTGTGGATGAAGGAAGAAAATCGTTTATAGGCTTATTTTCAGATTTAAGAGCAATGAGTGTTTGCAATATATCTAGGTACACATTATCTTGGACAACAATCATAATCTGCTAAGCCTTTTCCCAACTATGTTGGGGTCGGCTTCCAGTCTAACCGGATGCAGGTGAATACCAGTATTTTACATAGAGCGACTGCCTATCTGACCTACACAACCCTTTAGTACTGGGTAATACGATACCCTTTTGTAAGACTGGTTGTCAGACTTTCGGGTCACTGACTACCTGTAACAACTGTCAAAAACTCTACAAATGACAGCCGGGACCAACGGCTAAAAGTGCTTTCCGAGGCACAGAGGAAACTTGGTATGTTAAGGGTGGTATACAACATTAGGTGAACCTGATACACGTGTCTAGTATTTTTATGTAAAGAATCTATGAACAAAATTTCAAAACTGTATCATGAAAAATCTCAAAATTATAAGCTTGTTCTGTTACCTAGTTGTCCGCATAAAAACGTTGTCACCAAGTAGCGCGTGCTTCCAGCGTCGTCTTGAGCTCATTGATAATAATAATTTGGCAGTAGGTACCTAAATTATTGCGATAGGTACTCAAAGTCGCTCGGTGTCCAACTTTTAACTTTTTTAAATATTTTTGGGAAAAAATATAACATGGTTTAAAAATTATTGGAATCGATTCAGTTACTTATTCTGAACAAACTAAATTCAGGTTTCGCATATACTAAAAATAATGTTGTATATCACGGACCACATACGGATCAACCTAGGCAAGCACGGCTTAACCTGAAGATTGACCCGAGCGGCTGTTATTATTTAGCCACAAGTACCTATATTTCTTGGATATCAATATCAGAAAGTAAAGTATACCCTTCTCTATTCGTTTCAACATACTATGTACCTGCATAATTATAACACTTTCACACATTGTAGCTTTAAGTTCTAAGTAGGTTACATCATGAGCAGACTGGTCACTTGTCACCGATTGCGCTACTTATTTGTATATGGTTCGAAATGTAATTATCTAAACCGTGTACATCTTATTAATACTCACGTGTCCTGGCTTTCGGGTTCCCTCAATGATTGCCCATTTACAATTTAAACAAGCCTTCCCTAAAGACCTACTTATTGACTGTCAAATTGATAGATGAAGTATTTTTCAGGTCCAATTGAAAACCAACGTCGGGCACTAGCTGTTCGGCAGTTTTCTGAACTGGCCCTATTTGGCGCAGCCGTGAGACACGTAGTATACTTTTTTTTTGTTTAGATTTAAGTTTTTTTTTGTTTTGTGTACTTGTGGTAAGTGCAAAATAAATATGTTTTCTTTCTTTTCGCAAATACCGATAAATCATACTAATTAAGAAGATTATACATTATATACCAAAGACAAATTAACCAGAAGATAAATTACCTAAAACGCATTGGTAGTAAAAATATTGCATTCAATTTATTAGTTTCAAACTGGTGAATGAAAGGCGTTGTCTCAACCAGACCTTGCAATTAAGTGGTTGCACAAGATGAACTTGCCCGTCTAGCTAGGCGATCAGAAACATCTACACATACCTACTAATAGTATGTAGGTATTTATGTAACCGATCAAGGTAGCTTTGAAGAAACTAAACCGTTTGATCGAGATGATTGATGTCTTGCCGAGGAAAGTCAATTTTTATTTTTTAGTTTAGTTAGTTTCACGATTGTCTGACAGTTTGAGTACTTTATGCGGCCTACCCAAATGTCCTTTCTTTGGTATTGTTCGTCGTGTCGTTGAGCTCCTTGGATTATGAGTCGAGCTACACGATCACTGACAAATGCTTGCACTGTCTGGACAGGTCCACTCAAATCTGTGTGGTTATTTCTTCAAAATACCATCTCAGACATTAATCTACATGGTCCTCATATGACTTGAGCAATGTCTGGACTTTAAAAGAAACTGTGACCTCTGAGTTTGTTCTCAGAGTAGTAAGGTACGAACAACGGCCCCATCTAGTTTTAAAACAACATGTTGTGACATGTAAAAGAGTTTTGTAAACCAATTTATAGAAATAAATATGATTTAAGATTTATGGTACCACAACAATAGGGACACCAAAGTAAAGTAGGTAAGGATTTTCCTAAAACATGTACTAATAGCTATTTATTATAATATTAGAAGAAGAAAGAGACTATACGTATCACTACATAGTATAAAACAAAGTCGCTTTCTCTGTCCCTATGTCCCTTTGTATGCTTAAATCTTTGAAACTACGCAACGGATTTTGATGCGGTTTTTTTTAATAGATAGAGTGATTCAAGAGGAAGGTTTATATGTATATATTGCACCTGTGCGAAGCCGGGGCGGGTCGCTAGTAGATGATAATTCGTTTAGGTTGATTATCAAATAGAGATTGCATGTGGGATCCCACAAGGGTTGGTTTTAGGTCCTCCATTGCTGTACCTCGCATACGACTTCAACCTGCGTGTCGACTGCGGTACATACCGTTGACGATATCCTACTGGCTGATGCATAAAGTAGCGGCTATAAAATAATAACGAGCTGAGGCTTAGACCATATGGGTCAATACATGAAGGATGTTGGCTTACACGGCGAAGAGCACTTTAAGTGTTTTGATGAAGATAATGATGATGATATACTTTTGCTAGATGAATTTGTGTTAGATAACGATCAGAAAACAAAATCTTCTCTAAGATCTAGCATCAAATAGATTTATAACAACAACTAGGCTACCTAGCGCATACCTAGGCAAACCTAATTTCGCAATATCGATTCAAACTCAATCATTACCTATAAGAAATATAATTTAAAAATACCAATACAAAGTTCTACTTACCAATGGTATATTTATGATATATGTGCGAGTTACATAAGTGTATTACATAAACGTAATTAGGAGTAGGTTGCTATAAGAAAAAGATAAAAACTATGCAGTATGTAATGATAATCATGTTGCGAAAGTGATTGCAATTAATGTGGCCAGTGCGTACTGGCTGATGTTATTGTTTTTTTTTGTAGCGTTGTAACCTACAGTTTAGAAATGAGGTTTCTAATGTATGTACGCTTGATGAGTTGTTAGGTGATGATTGTGGAGAGTACGACAGCGATATATTAAGTGAGACTATAAAACATGACAATGAAGAAGAATTTAAAACAGAATCAGAAGTAAAGGGTCTTTTACTTGATAGTAACCTTGTCAAGTAAAGTAAAGGAATGAAGCACAAATAAATACTAATATTGAACTTGTTGATGCAGTTGACGATAAGGTAGCTAAGAACTTTATGATAAGTGGAAGCAAGAAAAAGAATAAAACGTTCTAGGAGCATGAGGCAAGTGGTTTGTTCTAGAAGACGTGTGACATCCACCAACCAGCATTAGGTTCCATGGTGGATTACGATCCACTCCCTCTCATAGACAGGATCCCTGTGTCCCAGCAGAGGAAATAATGTGGGCTGATTATCTTCTTCTCCTCGAATCGATGACTCAGATTTTGTCAGACCAGTACATCAACCTGGACAGCTCTATTGTTTGCCTCATTCAAGTTCTGGAGGGTGTAATTAGTTGTGCACGATGGGCAGGAGAGAAGGTGTGGCACATCCTGTGTTGGGGCATTGGCATTTGTCTCGCATTGTGTCCAAGATGAGCTGATTATGTTTTTGTTAAAAAAGGCTCAGTGGGCAGACTGGATGCTGCGGAAAGTGGAAAATGAACCAGTAGAAGTCACGAATTGGGAGACGCCATGTCTACCACTATAAGAAATTAATTGTGACTTTAAAAACAGCTACTTAAAATTCATTTCTTCTTGTAAAGCTACGAACATTCCATAACACTTATAATAAATTGCCTTAATCGGTACTGTACTTATAAACATGCATTAACCTGTTAATAGGTCCGGTCACTTTTTAATAAGTACTTCCTCCTTGGCAAAATAAACGAATACAGAAAACAATTAAAATTAATTAAAAGTGGAACTCGAGATTGTGATCAGAAATGCAGAAATTCTACGAGATATTGAAAGGAGTATGTGTGTCTGTGTCTGTATATCTTGCTTGTTTTGTTTTGTCATTGTTTTCTTTAGACTGTTAAATTAGATTCTTTGATACTCTTTCTTGGTTACACGAACAATAAATGTTCATAATTTTTTTCAGTCTATAACTATCATTATATTTTACACACATCCTTCGTTGAATTGTGTTCTTACCTGCGTTTGAATCTTTTTCAACTTTTTTTACAATTTGTCCTTGATCTGTTTTCCTAAATATCAGATCGTGTGTAGTGCAATGCGCAATGAACTCCATTTTCTTTTGCTATATTGAAGCAATTGTAGCTTTTTGATTCATTTTAATAGTAGATATTCTTCTAGAGTAGTCTGTGTATCTTTTGACTAACACACATATCGTGTCAGAACTAAACTGAGTGATTATTCTATTCTTGAGCTTGGCATTAACTGGAAGGCGTTTTTAGTAAACAATAAACATCTGTGAAACTGTTAAAAAAAATAACCAAGATGGCAGTATTGGTTCCCAGTCTGTCCCCGCAACAAACTGACATAACATCAACAATTTGACGACCGAAGTCGCGTGTACAATCAAGTACAGTATTATCACCTCTAAAGTTACGTGTCGAAGTGAACGGTTCCTTTGAACATTTCGCAATGGGAACTTGACTTAAAATCTACCATCGATTGTAAAAAAAACTGGTTCAAATGAACCTACTTACTGATGACGTCAGAGCTGCGTCATATTGAATGACATTTAGCGGGTGAAAAGAAATCATATTATTATTTTTGTGTAATTTATGATGCAGTTTGGGTAAGCTCCAAGATGAACTGACGACCTGGTGAAGATCATATGAATCTGTTAGATTCAGACAGAGGAAGCCCGATTTTTGTGGCGTTACGTGGGGAGCCCTATCTATACTGACTATCACCTGCTGTTCCATACATATATGTCGGGCGTGTCAGGTTTTATTCCGTTAGGCTTGTACATCATATGGGCAGACGATGGGTTTAGTGCAATGAAAATACACTGGGTGCGATACACTGTTTCTATTAAACTAACAATTTACTTGAAATTACAACTTAACACAATAACACGTGGCACATGGATCGGGTACAGTTCCAAGACGTCTCAACTCAGCAGCGATCAGACATTGACTGTCGTCCTTGCCTCGAGCTGTAAACATCAGGGCTCTGTAGAAGCACGCTGTGGTGTGGGTAGACTTGTCAGTAGGTCTCGTGATGTCACCACTGACCAGATCCGACATACACATATTGTATGTGTTAGTATTAACTGCACATTAACTACTGCTGAGCATGAGATCCTGGGTTCGATTCTCAGGTCGGGTAGTGCTATGACAGTGATACAAGTGCTATTGGGTTTTTCCATCACAAAGCATCATTCATTTCTCAGTAGCAGCTACGGAGTCTGAATTTGTGCACGGTTGATCTTCTTTGTCCAGCAGTGGACTTATTTCAGCCGAAGTAAAGATGAGCATATTTTTAACTAATGAATACAATTTAAGGTCCTATAAGTTTTATCATATTTTGTTTTATAGAATCATATTTTTATTATCAGTTCTTTTTGACAAATGTCAGGGTTTTTCGTCGTATATGGATTTAGACGATAGTATTGATGAGTTAGACATTGTTTGGCCTAGACTTTCATTTACATATACTAGGCCCTTGACATTTTGTTTGAACATTATTTATGGCTGATGAGAGATTCCTTTTATGGGTTTTAATGTAAATCCAATCTTAGGGGCTTGCCGTCTCCTTTGGTATTGCGAATTTTGACGAAACATAACATCATAACATGACGCTTGGTAATCCCCGAAGAGGTGTACCCAATTATAGTTCACCCACATTTCGCCAGTTACATGTTTTTAAATTCCTATATAATAAGAGGTGAGCCTATTGGCATCAAGGGGGCACGAATCCAGACTCCGTGGCTACTACAGACAAATTCCTGATTGAAAAACCTAATAATAATTTTGAAAAAAGTAAATATGAATTATGGAAATCTACCGTCTCTTGTAACTAGTCTGTTTCGATCATATTGACGAAATGACACTTAATTACCATCTCCTATCGCGGGAATCGGCAAACAACAATGTTTTAGATATCTTCTTGTCTACGGAACTTCTACATTTTTACTTTTTCTTTTTCATGCCTTCGCTTCTCCGCCACGCCATCCGCTGCCGCGTCTCACAGTACCCTATCCTTAACAATTACATAAACATCATCGTATATATCAATTATGCTACAGGTGAAGCTACCATAAAACAAGTATCGAATGTGGAGCGAAGCCGTGACACCGTGGGATCAATTGATGTCAATCATCTTCGTGTAATGCTGCATACGATTATAGATTATAGTAGTAATGTAATCTTTATTAGAACGGTTTGTTCTTCAACGATCTGTTTTCCTGGTAATTCGATTGAGTCTTCTCTGTTTTTAGTGTTGTGTAGACCAAAGTATTTTCTTTCTTTTATAGAAGGCATCTCAATCACTAGCTGTATATTTTTACACTACTTTATGTTCGGTAGTTTCTCGATGGTGTTTTCGTACCTTTTCAGTTAATTTATTCCACTGTATCCAACTTAGTTGTAGGGCATAGGTCTCAGACCATCACCATCATCATCATCATTTCAGCCGAAAGACGTCCACTGCTGGACATAGGCCTCCCCCGAGTGTCGCCACATTGACCGGTCCCGTGGGACTCGCATCCAGCGGATCCCTGCAACCTTCACCAGGTCATCGGTCCACCTAGTGTGGAGCCTTCCAACGCAGCGTCTTCCAGACCATAAGAGAAGCTAAATTATTCTAACTATTCCATCAAAACTGCTCTCGATAAAAACATCGTGAAGAAGACGGCATATCCTCGAACAAAAAATCAAAGACCTGTAATATCCACCATCCGCACTAAGTCCGCGTAGTGGATATGGCCTTGTCCTAGCGTAGAGAGGAGGCTTGTGTCCCAGCAGTGGGAACATTGTTCGCTCATTAAATTCTCACGGTTTCGTAGCTTATATCTGAATCAAGCTTACTACTACCGCGAAGTATAAACTTGTTAAACAGTTTTATGTCGGACAGTTCTCAGATAATCAGTTTATTTACGCAAAGCTCTTCTGAGCCGGCAATTTATTTCACAAGAAGGAAAGAGTATTGTTTCACTACCAACATACATTACATAAATATATCGGTTTACATTAGGTCATAGTCTATGTACTTACCAGTTTAACTCGTTTACTGCAACTTGAGCTAATGTAAGTAAAATCTTGTTTGTACTCTCAATTCATTCTGTAGTTGCTGCTGATTTATTAGAAGATTGAAGTTGACAAGTTTTTTGCATATCATTTGGCTGTTGTAAATAGAGTAGAATTGGCACAGGTTTTAAAACTAAGAGTTCCGTTCGTCTTAAGTTTGCCCTTGTACAGAGCTAAACCTACTTCAATCGGTCTTTCTTTAATAGATTTGCAACTTTATCGCTAAAGCATTAGGTTCAAGGTTGATTAGGAAAATTTTACAGTTTCGGTTAGTTTGATGTGCTGACGTCAATACTATCTTCAAAAGTTGAGTCTGCTCATGTTTGACTAACCTTTTTCGACCAATAGGAATGAATTAAAAAAAGAACCAAGGAAGAGAAAGTTTTAAGTGTTTATAGCGGCCTGGCGCTGCAAGCAGGAATAGTCTTTACAGTGGTCAGACGCATGTTTTGGTGACTGTTCTTTGACAGCAATGTGACAGTGATGGCAATAGCCGTTAGTTAAAGTAGGTACGACCTAAGTAACGTTCGTGGACTTGAGCCTAAGAGCAAAAGAATTGAGACTTGGATTGAAGAACAGGCTGTCTTGTCTTATATGGAAATAATATCTCGGTCTTGTAGCCTAAAGATTTAATTGTTTATAAACCTAGTATACAAAGTCATTTTATTACCGACAAAATGATGAAAAAATCAAAAGATTTTAGCTTTTGTCAATCCTATTGGGGGTTGATCGAACGCATTGAAAGCGTTTCTCACTTGTCATGGCCCTCAGATCCTCTAAATAAGATAATCTCAGCGGTTGCAATCTGCCTTCAACAATACCAAAGTTCATAGGTCTCGCGTTCGAACGCAAAGACGCGCACCTCTTATTTTTTTAATTCTTGTGCGTATTGTATAATTATCACTTGCTTCGGTGAAAGAAAACATCGTGAGGAAACCAGCATGGCTAAGAGATATTTCTTAACAGCACGTAAAGCCAAGTCAGAGGCCCGTGGGCGGCATAAAAGCTCTGCCATCTGGTTAGGCACTAACCACATGATAAAGATGAACACCAAAGTCAAATTTCAAAACACACCACTTCACCACCACCATTCACCACACCACCACCATCATCATTTTCATATCACTCAATTTAAAGCTTCACTTTCTTTACAAACATAGCATTAAAACCATAATAACATCACTGCTTTCATGCAGTATTACGGCTGTCATAACCAAGACCATACTTAGGCTTACAGCTTTACTAGTTTCTCCGTCAGGGGAAGTTCGATGACATTGCAAACATATTTCCACCACCAATTAGGATTTCCCGTTCGTCACGGAAGTCCTATGGAACCACTATTAAATCGCCATGACACAAAAACAGATGAAGATTGAAGCAATTTCTTGCACACGGATTAGAGTTTTGACAGTTACATTGATGTGTGATTTTGATATGTTTTCTATTTGGTTAATGCAATATGTTGGTGCTTTAGAAGTATTTAGGAGCAGACAACTATGTTGGGGTCGGCTTCCAGTCTAACTAGATCCAGCTTCCAGATCTTTACAATAAATTAAACCAAATTCCTTCCCTACGCTCACTGAACAAACATATTTGTAATATCGCTTACATCATCATCATCATCATCATTTCAGCCGAAAGACGTCCACTGCTGGACATAGGCCTCCCCCAAGAAGGGGGGTTTTGCCATAATCGCCACGCTTGGCAGGCGGGTTGGCGATCGCAGTATGAATGTTATAAAACACAGAGAACGCTGCTGCCCATTCTCTGGTAAGTCCCTTAGTCGCCTCTTACGACACCCACGGGAAGATATGGGATGGTGCTATTCTTTACGTCTGGACACCATACAGAACCGCTTACATGCCTGGCTACAAAGCCAAACATATACTGCCACAGAAGCTCTCTTTAACGTATTAGTCTAATCAGACTCATCCACTAACACTCTCTCCAACACACACATACACATCCATACACACACACACACATACAAACTTACTTTCATAAAAATCACTCAACATACTTTAACTTTGTCATTGTTTTACTTTATTACTCTCATACTCTCTTGTGTCTCTTTTTTAATAAGCTCACTAATTGTTTGAAACTTTTGTTATTTGCTGTGATACCAGATGTAAGCTATCAAATGTGTAACTTTAAACAGGTGGGGACCTGGTGACCTGTAATACAGGTGTTACTACCTACCACAGGCACCAGCGATCCACAACCGAAAATCGTTGGCTACTGCTTGTGTGTCAATATAGTTAAATACACACTTTTTTTTAAAATTAATTTTTAGCTTCTACCAGTATTTTACATGGAGCGACTGCCTATCTGATCTCCACAAACCGGCTACTGAGTAAGATGATACTCCTTGGTAAGAATGGTTGGCCGACTTTCGGTCTTCTGACTACTTGTAACGTGCAGTCTAACATCACAATTTGGTAATACACTCCTAATCATAATACGAAGGATTTTGTAAGAAACTCCTAATCCATTGCTTTATTTGTTTGAAAAAATCGAGTGAATCGAACAATAACCGCAAAAGAACCACAATGAATGACTTTGACCT
This sequence comes from Noctua fimbriata, assembly GCA_905163415.1. NCBI lineage: Eukaryota > Metazoa > Arthropoda > Insecta > Lepidoptera > Noctuidae > Noctua > Noctua fimbriata. The sequence continues at coordinate 7,555,832 of LR990945.1, forward strand.
GTCAAATTGTAAATGTTGTTGCTGTTTCACGTTTTTAGCAAAAGTGTGACGAGGAAAAATGTTTGGAAACCCCAAAAAAAAATTTGGTCTTAAGAGACGTTTATGGACCAAATATGCACATTTCTAATATATTTTAATTGGTGACTCTCTGCGTAATGCTCTTGTCCCAATCCTAAAGAATTATGATCACTTTAAAAAGACTTAAGTAGATTCATTTCATCCATAGAGTAGCAAAGTCCCATACAATCCTTATTACAATGCAACATTTCAAGTGAATACAGCGTTTATCCAAAACAAATTGCAACACTGCTGTCTCCTGCCAGTCTATGTCGCAACTTGTGTAGTCTAGATGCAACTTTATAACTGGTAGTTAAACAAGCTTCTGTCATCACTTACAGCATGGCCACGAACTGCACGCTCAAGCGACACGCGTTTTGCGACAAGCAACTTCGGAAAAACAAATAAAAGAAATTGCTTGGAGCGCCACGTTTCACTAGATGGCTGATGAAGTAAAGCTTTAGCTGAGTGGTAGCCAAAGCGTGACCTAAGAAAATAGGGCCGTCCTAAAGCTCGTTAATTGACGATATAATCTAAGTGTTGGGAAACACCGCTATGAGGCGCAGGGAACCGGGAAGTGTAGCAGAAGAAAGAGGAGGCCACAGCTGTGCACGATTCCAGACTGGAATGATGATGATAATGCCATGAGTCACCGCGACACGACGGTACTCTCGCGAAGTCAAGTCGCGTCACAAGTCGCATCGCTTGAAGTCAAATGGGGAATTAGTAATGGTTATCTAGAGGGGGGCAGGAGATTATATGCAACACTAAGGCCCGATTGCACCACGAATCGCTAAACGCGTTTAACGCTAAACTTATTTAAAACATCATTCTGTCAGTGTCATCTTTAAACGATTGATAGAAACAGAACAATTTTTTAAATGCGTTCTACGTTTAAAGCGTTTAGCGATTCGTGGTGCAAGCGGGCCTAAATCGTCCAAACATGCATGCAAATATGCACCATAAATGCTCAAAATCTGCAACAATATGCAACATAAAATTGAAATAAGTATTACAATATGATGCTATTTTTTAAATTTCTACATTTTCGATTAGATTTTTTTTTCCAAATCGGGTTCTGTTCCTAATTATTAGTACCCAGTAAGATGGAGCCATCTACTAAATAAAATATTTTTATAACTCTCGTTCCACTTAGTTCAAAGGGTACCACTTGAATTTAGGTGCTTTTTGCCGGGTATTTGGCGCTTTAACATTTTTACTGTTAAACACAATTGAAATTAAAGGAAATATGCCCAAAAATGCACGATAATTATGCCGATTTTAGCTGTAAAATATGCATTAATACTATCACTTAGTGATCATTAACATAATATATGTCATTATATCATTTATAATAACCTCTTTCCTGTCTACTTCTGTGGGCATTGCTAGATTATGCATGCGTGCATCCGCTTGCATGATTTTTTCTGCAATATGTATGCCATAGACTGATTTCTTAATCGAAACTTTTTCGATTGTTGCGTCAGTTTCAAAATGGGAGGGGAGATCCTTGCGAGATAGTTTTCAAGTCGTGGTAACTTTTTAATAATGTGTTTTCAAAGTAAGCACTTTAAACACCCACTTCTAAGCAATATCAGCGGTTGTTATAGATAGATTCTTTAGAAAGTTCAGGGGGCTTACCATCACCTATTGTAGCAGTATTATTTTGACATTAAAGTTCTACTGCTACATACATGCCCTGGCCCTGCCCATCATGACGTCTTAAAGCAGTATTGTTTTCAATCCATTGTGGGATAGAGACGGAGCTATAGAGGACGTCTAGCGCCATCTCTTTCCCACTCTAGGTCACCTGGACTAGGCTTTCATTTTGACAGGAGATCCATACTGAAGAACAGTTTCCTTTTCCTTTGAATTGGTCAAGCTTTTGCGGTAACAGATTTTGAAAACAAACCGCATAATGAGGATTGTTGAAATGTCAAAATATATGGATACATTAACTACATAATTGATTGCAAAACGATCGACAACTCGAATTGATAATTAACTGACCAGCTGCTGCATGACCTCTACAATTTCAGTTTACATTTACTCTTCAATCTTAAACAAACTGGATTTTAAGTAGGGACTAGAGACATTTAAACCACAAGTTACAATCAACTATCTTCGAAACCGTCGTCCATTATGCAACGTCAAATTCAAAATTCAAATTCGGAACATCAGTGCATCCATCATGGCCGCCCATATTTTTAAATCTAGATACAAGACGGTGTTGCCACATACTTGATATTTTATTCTTTTAAAATGAGACTGGCCATTTTCAAGGATCTTGCTCGCACTTGAACGAACGCGTGTAAAAATAATTTCATTATTATATTCTGATTGATTTCGAAATTCTCAGTCGTGGATTCAAGGGGACTTGGTTCCTGAGGAGTTAGTCATAGTTTAAGCGAAATCGGTGCATTCTAATGTTTCGAGGATGTTCCAATTATCTGACAAGAGTCTTCATCGATAAATCAATGCAATCCGGCGCATCTAAAAAGATATACACACACACTAACACTTATCATAGCACTCTATAACGTTCTCATGGCCCACTGGGCATCCACCACGCGGGCCAGTGCGGGTTAGTAGATGTCGCTTGTCTTAGACATTTTTGTTCTAGGACATGTCAGTTTCCTCACGATGATTTCCCTGTTGTAGACTCCTATGCTTTAAATATTATTCTTATTCAAAGAAGGAACGAACAGTAATTGCAACTTCCATTGCGTGTTACCGATTTCCAACCATTAAGCTCAGGGTTTCTCACGAAAGTTTTCTTTATCGTAAGTATCGTAAGACAAGATTTAGTATTATTACGACATCCGTACTCGTGACTAAATAATAACAACCGCACGGGTTGATCATCAAGGTTAAGCAGTGCTTGCTGAAGTCCTTTGATGGGTGACCATCATTAATACATTACATACCGAGTTCCCTCCGCGCCTCGGAAAGCATGTTAAGCCGTTGGTCTCGGCTGTCAATTGTAGGTCATCGAGAAGTCTTGGGTTCTGAAGGTCAGATAGGCAGTCGCTCTATGTAAAATGCTGGTATTCATCTGCTTTCTTTTAGACTGTGGTTAACTATGCGTAATTATGTAATTATGTTGAGGTCGGCATCCCAACATGTCTTAGGTGCACTAGCTCCCATGATCCCCGGTACAAGTGTGAGAAGGGGACACCGGAGTGGTTTTTAGTCAGTTAGAGTCTGACAGACCCCTCTGACATCCATGAGGATTTTCCAAGCTAGTTTGGGAAAAGACTAGGCAGATGAACACGACATCCATACTTAATATTATAAATGAGAAAATAACCATGTCCGTCTGTTTGTCGGCTACCTTATCACGACTATACAGTTGACAGGATTTCGAGGTACACAGCCAGACCATGACCTAGAATCCCTAGACCTTTTTCCGTTACGTTCCAGTGGAATTATTTCCGATTTACGCGCGGGCAAACCCGCGGGCACTAGGTAGTAGTCAATAAGTAAAAAATAATAAAAACCGGCCAAGTACGAGTCGGACTCGCACCCGAAGGAAATCGTACCACTGAAGAAATAATACGTACGGACGGATGGACAGGCGCACATGCGGCCGGACTGACAGACGGACGGACGGACAGACAGCGGGGCCTTAGTAATGTCCCGTTGACACACTTTGAACCCTAAAAAGTTTAATCTTAGTGCAAGTCAAGCCAGGATTTTATCTCAAAATCTATTTATTTTAAAGTAGGAAGCCTTCTTCACGATTGCTAGTGAAATGTAACATCTAGAACATAAAATGATGTAAACTGCCAAATGATGTAAATGGAGTGATGATGTACGCCGAGTGTCAAGGCTGTGACGCTCGTTAATATTTCAATGATGAAGAGATAGGAGAGTGTATACAATCTCTCTACATGTAGACAGAGACGCATCGCATTCAGGTCAACATTCTATTGAGTGGAATTGATTTTGTTAATGAAAATACGACTTTACGCCTAACGTACATGTTTCCCTTTGCGGAGATTGTTCCGCCACTTCTTTTTCTCAGCTAAAACACTTCGAAGTGGCAAAGGACTGATGGCCGTTTTGGGGTACTATGTCATGTACTTTTTTATATTCTAGAAGTGTGATTATTAGCCGAATTTAAATAAATATGTGCCTCGTTGGTCTAGTGGTCGAAATTGCGACTGCTGAGCATAAACTCCTGGGTTCGATTCCCGGGTCGGGCAAATTGTTTTTGGGTTTTTGAATCAGGAATTTTTCAGTAGCAGCCACGGAGTCTAAATTTGTACCCGGTTGATGACAATAGGGTCACCCCCTATTACAGGGGACTTGAAAATAACTGGCAAAACGCGGGTGTAGGTACTATTAGGTACACCTTTGCCTAACCTTTCGGGGATTACAAGCGTGATGTTATGTTAAGTAAATGTTTTTTTTGTAATTTAGGAATAGGGGTCAAGAATTTATTGCTGAGGTGAGCTGAAAATCCTAACTGATCTTGTAAGATGAAGGAAATCATGTGTGAATGAGTAAATGATTCAATGATTAAGTATGAGTAAATGATAAAATAGTGTCCATGGAGTTTCTTGCCCGTTCTTCTCCACAGAGATCTACGTTAAGGAATGGGCAACTACTATGCCTTGTGACTGGGACTGTAGCTACATTTCATTGTTGTATGCCTTGTAACTGGGACTGTAGCTATATTTCATTGTTGTCTTTGTTTCGACAGTTCAAAAGTTGAAATAAATGCTTTGATTTTGATTTTTGATTCACTGTAATTCAGAGATGAGGCTAAGTCTAACCTCACTCATAGTTTGTGGCCAGTTAATCTTGATAGATAAGTACTTCTGATATTGCTATTGATATATTGTCCACAAAATGACCTTATGATAAAGTAAAAAGCTATTTTTACTTAATGTTATTGAAGTTGGCGAGAAAGGTAAGTTCTTTTAATATGTCGGTGAAGGTCACATGAATCAGCACAAGACCGGTTGATGTGACGAGGATTGGGGCTGTCCTAATCTTGGACATTAGGACAGCCCCAAGACGGTCGATTTTCGCTTGAATGATAATAGTGATGATGAAAACAGAAAATCAATGAAACAATTGATTGAGTATGTTGCTCAATGGAATATTGGATCATAACTCATTATCGGATGCATTAATCATGAATAATTAATATTTTTTACTAAATTCTCTACACTATACGTAATGTCTTGCCTCGTTGGTCTAGTGGTCGCAAGTGCGACTGCTGAGCATAAGGTCCTGGGTTCGATTCTTAGGTTTGGCAAGGTGTTATTGGGTTTTGCCATCAGGATTTTCTTAGTAGCAGCCATGGAGTCTGAATTTGTGCCCGTTTGATGGCACTAGGGCTCGCCCAATATTTAAAAAAAAATTAAAAATCGTTGCCCCTCACTAGGAATTTCTTCTGTTTCGTGGGTGCGTTTACAAACATTTAAACACACATACACAAACAGCCAGTCCCGGAACAACTACCTGTAGGTCATACAAATATTTATTCCGTGCGGGAATCGAACCCGCGACACGAAGCGCAGCAGTCAATTGCTCAGCCACTGCGCCAACCGTGCCGTCAAAAATATTACATGGGACTTAAACATAACTAGCGGAATGTTGGTGTACTATTAGGTACACCTCTGCCTAACCCTTCGGGGATTACAGGCGTGATGTTATGTTATGACAGTATACGTAATGTATTACGGTTGGTTACCTCTTCTGCTTACCCTGTCATTATTGACAGCACTAGGATTCATTGATTAAATAATACAACTGCAATAATAGTTGGTTTAATCGATCAACTTATCAAACGTCATCGTCTATTATTATCGATTTCGTAATCGACTAATGAAAACAAAACGTTTAGTCGATTTTTAGAACGTAACCGATTATGAGTTTCATTAAAAATTTTACTGAATATTTTTTGGAGGTCGGCAATTATCCCACGGGGAAGTAGGTACTACAATGATAAAAAAAAAAACTATTCTATGCTCTAACACAGGTCATATAAAGCTTGTACTTGATATGTACAAGCTTAATATGACCTGAGTTATGTTATATGGCGATTACTGAAGAATGTACGAATATAAATGAATTTAATAATGCTTTTAATATTTACAAAAGGATATTTATTTTTATTTTTTATTACTATGTAATATACAAAACTACAAATAGATCTAAAATAATAAAAAATCAGACTAAAGTGAGTACAGCTACATAAATATACAACGACGACAGTAGGACACTTAGGCGCCAAAGTACTCCTCCGCATGGCTGTCATACGGGAAAGTATTTAAAATTGACCTGCATTTATAAATCCCTTAAAAATGTGGTAAAATAAAAAAAAGTGGAAAATTAGTAAGATACCTAAAGTATTAAAAAAAAAATCTCGAATGCACATTTGCACATGACTGCGCAACCAATTGAATGTGTTTTAATATTGCAAAAATGTCACAGCAACAGAAAATATTTTATATTTACGTGCAACAAGAAATCTCTTACATCAGACTAACGATTTAATGATACATTCACACACACACACACACACACTCACACACACGGAGATAACATTTTGTCTGATCACTTAAGTTGTAACATTGGACTACTTTCAAGTTGTCGTATTAACTCACAAAGATGATATGGCTAGAAAGAGAGTTGACGACTAATAGAGAAGTATGAAAGAAGAATACGTGCTGCACCGACTCCAAATAAATTAGGTTATGGATAGGAGAATGATGATGATCATGTATCCACTCACAAGATCAAAGCCACTCGCCTGGCAACAGACATACTCACGAACGATACCGTAGCAAATTCGAAGCCGAAGAATCAAATACTTTATTTAAATTCGTTAAGAGAAACACAGTAGGAAAAAAGGCTGCCAGTCTCAAATGGGATTGGGTAGTGAGCTGCATGCATAACGAACGCTGGACAAAGGTCTTAACACGATGGGTTCCTGAGGATGGGCAGAGCCGCCGAGGCCGGTCAAGAAAGAAGTGGCGAGTTTATCTAGACGCGCATCACGAAGGCTGGTTCGAAGTGACGCAGGAGAAGAGTACTTGGAAGGATATGGGGGAGACCTTTGCCCAACAGTGGGACATACAAGGCTACTCAAAAAAAAGAAACACAGGATCGAGGATGAGAGAAGTACGGACTGGTCGATGTGGCGATGGTATATGTTATAGCCGTGGACGTATTTCGGTGGATGCGATAAAGATGGCAGGCATAGTCAGATTCAAAGACAGTATGAAACGTAATCCAAACTAAAGCAATACATGTAATTCAAAAGTATAATACCAACACAATGTAGGGACGTAATTTCCCAATGAGTGTAGTTTTTCGCAATAGCCACAAATGTAAGATTACCGTAAGACCGTACACACAGCATTTTGTTGCTTTACGATCTTAATTATAAATCTTACAGTTTACTAATTTTATGTTTGGAGTTTACAAAATGCACGTGACTCGTATTGTTTTGAACTTTGCGAACTAAAATTGTAATTAATTATTTGTAAATGTGAACTGCCTTTGTTTCTACGTATTGTTCGTGGATTTTATTACATTATGTAAATGATGTAGGTAGTTTACTCTGAGACTGTCATTGATTTCATGAGAACATCGATTCTAAGGCTCCGTTCTCGGCCTCGGACGACGCAGCATGCGTCAAGCGACTCGTAAAAGCGTCAATTATTTCTTCTCACACACTGCAAAAATCTTCGTTCCTCCAATAACCGTCTTCTACGATGTCCTTCTCAGCGCTCTGGTTTTCTTATATCTTCTTTCATTGTCCAGGCGGTCTTCGTTTGGAATGCGCTGCCACTGAATATCAAGATGGCCAGGAGTCGGTTCACATTTAAGGTAAAAGCTCGCGAACACTTACTTAAGAAGCTGGCAGACTTGTCTCAAAATTAAATTGATGTTAGTTTTTCTCGTTATACGTATTGTTATCTCTCTTTACTTTGTTTGTATGTATGTATTTATCGTTATATTTAATTTGTAAATGTTTTCTTAAAAATCTTCTGTTATGCTGCATCTACTATGTTTTCTCTCTGCATCACCCTAAGGTAGACTGGTAGAAAATGCCTAAGGCATTCAGTCCGCTTTTGTACAGTGTTTTTTATACTTGTGCTGCGTCACTTCTTTCCTTCGCGTGAGTACCATCGGTCTGCATGAATTGTAGCCACTGTCGCATGACGAATGTAGCTCGTATCGTGGCCAAGGGATAAAGTTACAACACGTAACACGGACGGCACTGAGATTGAGAATGAGAAGAACAGCTGGTGAAGCAAAGCCCGGCAAAGTCGGCAGATCAACAGCCAGATGGGGGTGGATCAAGCAGATATTTAGAAGATCACGAATAACACTTGGTTGGGACTGGCGAGTACCAGGAAAGCAGGGCGCAAAAGGGATTAGGCTAATTCTCAGCAGAGAGTAGAACAAGGCTATCAATGTTAATGGTGATGAAGTAGTTTTTTTTGAAATTATGTAACAAAGGCAGAGTGAATATAAGATTTGTTTGGACTAAAAAAACTCGTCTAATTAATCACAGTTTAGCATAACGTTATTTTAAGCCGATTCTGTTACTAACTGATTACATAAATTGCAATTAAGATGCATATTTGTAATGCAAATTGCCTGTTTAGTGTGCATCTATGCATCTGAAATGTTAACGGCTGATGTCACTGTGCCATAGATGAAATGTTATCTTCTTTTGAGTGTCATAGAAAGCAGTAGTGACCTGCTTGGTGGTATGTGGTCATGATTGCCGATGAACATGTGCAATACTAGAGCCATCGTAGATCGCTCAGAGCCAAAGCTAGAATATGAGTAACATAACATCACGTCTGTACCTAGTAGTACACCACATTTTGCCAGTTATGTTTAAGTCCCATGTAATAGAGGGCGAGCTTATTGCCATCAATTGGGCACAAATGCAGACATCCTGGCTGTTACTGAATAATTCCCGATAAAAAACGCCTTGCCCGTCCTGGAAATCGAACGCAGGACCTCATGCTCAGCAGTGCTTGTATGCTTGCTCACTAGTTGAGGAAATAGGAACTTTGATTATAAACATATCAATCTTGCATTCAGTTTTAAAAAGTAAACAGTTTTAATGCACAATTTAAATTCTCGCGAATTCTAATCGAGGACCATTATTCTAACCGTCCAACTTAAAATCCAGTAAATGAATTCATTTAGTTAAACTGTTTCACAGTTAGTGTTTACTTTCAAATTAAACTTATGCTGATTACCGTAACATAGTTCTGTCTTGCTCTAAAGAGGTTCAAGTCAATTAGCATTCGATTATCCGCAGAAGAATTATGGATGAACGCATGGGGATTCTGCACCGTCGCAGTATTATAACTCAGCTTATCGCAGTGCCCAGATGAACATAGGACTCTTTGAAGCTACGCCACAACATCTCGTCCACCATCTATCGTCGCATTGAGTCTGTCTTAGCTTGCTTTTTAAGGTTGATCCTTCTAACTATTGTGCTTCCTAAGTTTCGGATTTTGGTCAATATTTCTATGGTTCATTGATCAATTCGATAAGCTTTCTACCTTGGTTCACTTCTTGGCACACCACTCACCCTTCCCGACTTTCTGGACATAGCCTTTCCCTTCCACCTATTCTAGTTTGTCGGTACATAACCTACGTTTGGCGCTGTCACGGTCTCTACTTAAGGAAAGGTCTATTTTAATGACTATTGCTGGTTTTGGTCCTTTGGGTCTTGTATTGCTACTTCAACTTTTATGGGTTAATTAGTTTATGTAGATGAGGTTGATAATGTTGCTATTGCCATTAATATTTCTTATTACATTATGCCACATACCGTACTATTACAAAGTTGACCAAGTAGGTTAGTAGCAAAAGAATTCACTGAAGAATTTAACAATAATATAACTGGAAATAACTGGCGAAACTCTAGCATCACATTACGGTTACATTTATTCTATTATTACTGTAAATACCAAAGATGTTATTAATGGCTGCCTGATAGATGATACGATCGGTCCTAGCATGCACTTGTATGGCACACTTTTGAATATCCTTGGGCAGACATTTTGAATCGACTATTTTGTTATTTTCAGCTTTCATAATATCTACCGGTCTTGCCAGAAGGCTATGGTTGTGTGTTCGCTCATATAATTTCAAGTGGAACATCACAAGTCATATTTGTATAATATGCAAATTTTAATGTACAAATCTTTCTTTAATTACTTCAAACCAGTTTTTATAACTCAGTTCAATGTTAAATAAAACATTTAAGTTCAAATAATCGACTAATTGAATCGATTGTCTATGATCTGGCTTCTTTTTTTATAAAACATCATGGCTGCTCTAGTTTAAGGCTGAATGCAAGATTATAAGTGCAAGTTACAATTAATACATGTCATTATCGGGCCCAAGCGTTCACCCTTCTTCGGCCGTATCTTAGCCGTTCCAAAAGTGGGAGGGACGCTATATAACAAGATGGTAACATAGTCGCACCACACAACCAGTCTTCGGCGAACGAACGAAGACACACGGCAACATGAAGTTATTGGTGAGTTGATTCAAAATAGTGCAGTGCTAAAAAGTGTTTGTGCCAAAGTGAAAAAAAAAATAAACATTTTAGGATTCGAGTTTTGAAAATAGAAAGTGCGGTTTTATATGTATCTTTTAACGCGTCCTTTGTTTTTTTTTTTGAGTATTAGGGGTGATAATCGACTGAGCGCGATATTGTTTTTCATTTTACTTTGACGATTAGTCTATTACCTAAGAGTTTTTTTAGTTAATTAGGACTGGTCTTCAGTTAAAAATGAAAGAAAAAAACTTTTTTCAGGAATAAAAACCATAACAGCTTGCGGTTCTCACAACTTACTAACAATAGTTTAGCGGTTACCGCAGATTACTTCTGATTGCATGTTAAAAAACCTCATACAATATCAATACCAATAGATATTAATTTACATATAAAGTTTTATCTAAGCAAACTAACAATTACTACAGAAATCTTGTTTAATAACTTTATCGAAGCTAGTAATATCATTTATATTTTTTTTTCAAGGAAAAAAATACAAAAAAAGAAAATAATTTCTTCCAGATAAGTTGAAAGAACACATGACAGGAACATATTCTTAAAAAGAAAACCAAAAACCAGCCAGAATCAAAAGCTATTTGACATAAAATATATAAGAGTTGCAAATAATGACTTAACAAATATCTATATAATTCACTTGTCAAATGTAAGCATGTTTTAAAGAAATAACAAAAATCTCACGACTAACCAGAAGATAAAAAAGAAATCTCAAGACTCTGAAGTTCATCGTACTTCCTCAACTAATTACATGAACAAGAACATAATAATACCACACTATAATTCTATACTTTACTATCATATAACAGTTTTCTTCCTCGAAGAACCGGCTTTGCTATAATTTTCATTTCACTTTGCTGCTAAAAGTAGAAAGTATCGAAAATTGTACGCTTCGAGATACGGTCTTTAGATACAAATTACTTACTTACATGCATAATCACTATTACTTGAGTGCGGAACTTAGGACCAGTTATCATTATACTGGACCAGATTTGTTCTGCTGGGGAGTTTGTTCCACCTCTTCTTCATCCAAGCGTAAACATAAAAAAGTGGGCATTTTTAAGGAATTTTGACAGTCAAAAAGTTCTAAGTATCAAAAAGTTATAAGTACCCTAGTTTGAATTAAAAACTTTTGAATTTATGGTTTTGAGTGACGGAGAAAAGAACGATATAGTCATGTTATTTCTTACCTAAGTTCTGTTTTATATGACAAGAGGTAGATTATGGTAATCTTGAACCTAAGGCTGCATTCCCAGCAATCCAGCAATTTGGCTATTAAATCCCAGAAATACAGAGGAAGGTGCAAAATATAGATATTCAGGGATATGTACATAGTCAAACGACTTTATTCTGTTAAATCTCGAGTACTATTTATCTAAGTCAGAGGGTAAAAAGTGTACTGAAACGACCCAAGTAAATTACAACTACGACAAATTTTCAAAATGACAACAGACCTTACGCTAGTGACGAGCATGGCAAAATCAACTATAGCTTTTAGTCGATTATCAATTTCTTAATCCTATCCTTATAAGTCCAGTCGTGTTTCTCGATGCAGCTCTAGCGCAGACATACAAATTGTAGTATTATTATAATTTTCTAAATAATTTCAGCTTGTTCACTGTGTTTTGAAAGTAGAACATTGTCGAGACATTTCGTTTTCCGTGTTGTATTGAGTGCAGAATTAGAAAAGCATTCAGATTTGTTAGGTTGCATACTGCACTCAAAAAGATTTCAGTTAGCCGAAAGTTAGTTAGAGAAAAGGCGTAGAAGCAGGACTCCCTAAATAATGTTTTTAAAGTTACGGTTTAATCTTCATATCAGAAGTTCCTCCAATAAGTTAAAGAAACTGAAAATGACCCACAACAGGCCATTTAAAAAAAATATAAAACAGTAATCATGTTTGAAGAATTTAACAGTCGATAAATCAAAAGTGTTATTGCAGCTACAATATAGCCTGAGCATATAACTCGAATAGAAATAATGAAAGCTAGCACAAGTTTAATAAATTGATCTAAAGATCAAAAGTCAGAATCCATTCACGTTAATGTTGTTAAGTTTTTTAATGCTGATTCTTTTATAACCGTAAAGTGACTAAATGCTATTAATAACTCGTAATTAACGCCACCTAATCTGTCAGACGATAATTTTAAAAGATAATTTTAGACAGTTGCTTTCAATGGATAAACATCAATCAATTTCATTAGACAAATAGTCACGACCGAATTTGTTAACTAGTTTAGCAAAGAGTAATGCTTAAGATAAACAAAATGGCCTGACAACTGTAAACGCTTGGAGATAAAACAACCAAACACAATAAGGGAACGATGTATGCAAAAACTGCTATGTCACCAGAAATACAGCAGAAATCGATTACCCAAAAAGCAAAGGAAAAAGTTCATCAAGACATGATAAATAACAGATCTTCAAAATTTAAGAATTTAGATCCACAATGACGTCCATGAATTTTTCGGATAAGGCATTTGTCTATCGTGCACTTCATGTCGTTAATAAATAGCAAAGATAGTAAGTAATTAGATATTGTAAATTCAACTTGGCCAAACCAAGCCCACAAAACAGTTGCACCACGAAACCCAATAGCCATCTTTCCGCATTGACCACCTCTTCAGGTCACCGCTCCATTTCTCTATTGTGCACTAGAGCTGAAATTAATGCAATGAGATGCATCGATGACAGTAGTACATAACACAGATAATCGACTACTGACGCAAAAGTCACGCATCGCGAGCTTCGTATTATGACATATGCGGATGCATCCGATTCATAATCGCCCTGCTTAATTAAGAACGTAACGATAATCGAGTAAATTGGATAGCATAATGTAATTTGTGGATTGATTCGAGTAAATAATCGTTATGAAATCGGAATTTTATAGTATCGTCTATCAATTACAGACGTTCATTTTGATCAATGACTCAATATGATTTTACATTTGAATTTCGCTGTTAAGATTTAAAGTTGTTGATTTTTTAATTAGTGAAATTTAATTACAATGCAAGATAAATGTCTATGCGAATTCAAAAGTTGTTAAATCTCACCTAAAGATTTCTTTAAAAGCAAAATTATTCGAGAAACGATAGGCACGGAATAATTTAGAGACAATTTCGGATTCTTCACTTTCAAATAGGACCGCGAAATTTTACTAAGTATCGTGTTTGTTTACATGGCCGCATATAATTTGTATTGATGATCGTACGCGTAACTGTTTTTGCTATTTTGCGGCAAATCTCACGCGTACGTGAATTCTGATTACAAACTGGTTTAGCGAGAGCATTGACACTGGGTATCCGATCCGTATGAGCTACGGATACGGTACTAGTGATACTCGCAGCGATTTCGCTTCGAAAGTTAAGTTTGTAGGAAGTAATTGGAGCGAAAGTGTTCGTTAATTATTTATTTACTTGAGGCTATAACAAGTTTAACTGATTTATCTTACTTGAGAATAATCATAAACCAAGCCGAAGTAATGAGCAGTTAATGATATATGACTTGCTTGATAGTGTGACTAAAGAAATAAATTACTTCCGAATAATAGCTAACCTCGAGCTTTCCTAGTAAATATACTTAACCAATTATGTATTCGGGAAGGCATATAATTCAACTCATTAATAGAACATTTTGTCATCCAGGCTACACCAAGTTTTAAAACAAACAAACTCCAATTCGTCCATCTTAGACTCAGCAGAAGACTACTACCAAATACCCGTATCACTCTAAAAACCAAAAGCTCATTCAATTCTCACCTCTAAGTACCAAAACCACAACTAGTAGTAACTCGTCACGTGCAAATCCCCCATACAACTTTCACTAGAGGTGTGTGTTGTAATTAATATAGAACGGTGCACAACAAGAACGTATTTACCTTGATGATATGATGATACATTGTTGCTGTAATGGCGGGTTAACTGGGTTAAATGCTCGTTAGACAATCATAATGTTAGGTAACTGAATTAATTACTAGCTAAAGGCTGAAAGATTTATTTGAAAATTTTGATGGGGTTTAGAATATGGATTGGGATGTGGTAGGATGAAACAATTTGTAGTTTAAGAAAGAAAATGTGGAGGATAGAGGCATGGTGATCAGAATTTGATTGAACCTTCTATAGGAGACCGAGTACTAAAAGCTTTATACCCAAAAAGTATTTAATTATTCATAGAATGAATACCAATTTTATAACTTTAGAGTAACACAGGAGAAGATAATAAAGACATGTACGGAACTGTATAGTTCCGTACATGGACACACAAATAATTTAACAACAAATAAAATAAATTGTGCAGATGTACCAAGTAAAATGTAGCATCACAGCAATGAAATCTAAACACTATCAAGCTTGTTAGTAGCAATGCATAAATTGACTTACAAGCAAATAAACTCGATAATATTAAAACCACATACTCAACTGCAATTAAATCTGCAAATAGAGGAAATTAAGCAACGCTAGCATTAACCGTAAATGCTCTGTAATCTTAAGCCAGTAATTCACTTGTATGACAAGTAGCGCCACCTACCTGCTTTCGATCATTCATAACAACATAATCGTTTCCTGCTCTCAACGTTATAGCAATTTAAGCATGCATTTCTACTACGTAATGTTAAAACAACCCACTAATACATTCAAGACTCATTCGCTTTTCGTTTCATAATATGTTACTATCCATCTCTATTATGGTAATAAGTTTGTTTAAAATGCATCTAAATGGGTTTACTTATGTAAATAGTGATGAAGTCATTAAATATATTAACAAGTTTACTTTTATTTTCATTTCTAACCACCAGCCAGCATTTCTTTCAAATGGCTTGTTATAATCTTCATTTAATTAGAACATTCTTCATCGTTGTTGACTTAGGTCAGTTCAGTAGCTTCTGATTGCGACTTAAAATTTTGTGGTACGTTAATTCCTTGAAAATCTGGGTCAGAATGTGAAACAAAAACATTCTAAACCAGTTTCATTTTGAAGGTCGTATGAAAGTTTAACATTCGTTATTCTGCATTGTTTTTATTTTTCTTTATCTGTAATGTTTTCTTCGTCAACTTTATTCCTGTCTACTGTTTCATAGTTTTCACTATCAATGAATATTTACAGACTTTTAAGATCATAATGTTCCTCATGATGTAAAATATCATCAATGAACTTAGTTGTACACCTATTAAATAAAGAATGGTAGAGATATCATTCTCATTGCTCCTATTATAACAAAAGTTATCAAATTAATGTCGTAGATTTACAGATAGTGCCAGCCAAACAAAAGACAATCGACCTACAGTTATACCGATTGAAATCTCCTAATTGTTGAGCATTGCACAACTTGCTACAGTTTCTTTTAGTTACGAAGTCGACGCAGCAGCTATGGCTTTAGTTCATTATTAATATTCTAAACTTGTAGAAAGTTTGGCTAAAGTGTTTATTTGGGTAATTAAAACGCCCATGTAAATGCTTGGAAACTAAATTGGACTTGACTTAAATACGCAATAGGAATAATTGCTGCCTATATTGGTTTGTTATTTAATTTTCGTATGGATCAACTAGAAACTGTAGTTTATCTCATAATGGTTCCTGGCCAGTACAACGTTGGAAATATGTTTATTGTTTCCGAGTAGTAAATCAAACCTGTTTCCCTCTTGCCTCGGTAACATCAAAATAATGCAAAATTCGAACACGTTCCTAATTATCATGATTTATTTCAAGCACAATAAAACAACTCAAGTCTAATTGATGCGAAGACAGATAGCCGAGGAAGTGAAACAAACTATTAAACTTTTTATTAACTTAGTCTAACAATGCTGTTGGGAATCGAGAATCGAGATTATATCGAGAGAAAGTGTGAATTTTGTATTCTGTCTCGACATGAGTTTAACTGGTCCGATGCAACTTTTACTTTGTTGCGTATACGAAGGTTACAGCTTAGGATTTTAATCCACTTATATCATTGTTAGTTAACGGTCCAGGAAGTTTCGAGTCATTCTTTAGTGTTACGTAGTCGACTTGGTATTTATTTTCAACTGTATGTAAATTCTGCTGCATAATCACTTTTGGCACACAAACTTCGAACTCATTATCAATAACCCGCTTTCTCGGTTTACAAATTACTTAATACTGTTTCTTTGCCTGCAGGTTGTATTGGTCGCATCGCTGGCCGTGGTGGCCTTTGCCAGTGAGGAGAAAGGCGCACCAAAACAGGCGGCAGCATCCGAAGACAAGAAACAAGAGAAGAGAGGCATCTATGACATCGGACATTACGGCGGCGGCGGTGGCGGTGGCGATGAAGGTGGCTACGGAGGACAGAGCTTCGGACACGGTGGCGGAGAAAGCATAAGCTTCGGTCACGGCGGTGGTGAAAGCTTTGGTCACGGAGGCGGACAGAGCTTCGGTCACGGAGGTGGACAGAGCTTTGGCCACGGAGGTGGACAGAGCTTCGGCCACGGAGGTGGTGAAAGTTACGGACATGGAGGCGGCGACTTCGGAGGTTCAAGCGGCGGATGGAAACCCATTGAAGAACACCATGGTCACCAGCACCACGAACATGTCAAGACCATCGAAGTCATCAAGAAGGTCCCCGTCCCATACACCGTCGAGAAACACGTCCCCTACACCGTAGAGAGGAAAGTACCTTACGAAGTCAAGGTCCACGTCCCCCAGCCCTACACCGTTGAAAAGAAGGTCCCCGTTACCGTTAAGGAGTACGTCAAATACCCCGTGTACGTCCCTGAACCCTACACCGTGGAGAAGAAGGTACCTTATGAAGTCAAGGTCCACGTTGACAAACCTTACGAAGTGAAAGTCAAAGTACCCACTCCTTACACCGTTGAGAAGAAGGTGCCTTATGAAGTCAAGGTTCACGTTCCCCAGCCCTACACCGTTGAGAAGAAGTACCCTGTCCCCGTAAAATACGAAGTCAAAGTTCCCCAGCCCTACGAAGTCATCAAGAAGGTGCCTTATGAAGTGAAAGTTCCCGTTGACAAGCCTTACAATGTCTACGTTGAGAAGCCTTACCCAGTCACAGTTGAAAAGCCTTACCCAGTCACTGTTCACAAGCCTGTGCCCTACGAAGTCAAGGTCCCCGTCGACAAGCCCTACAAGGTGGAAGTTGAGAAGCCCTACCCAGTGCACATCAAGGTCCCAGTGCCCAAGCCCTACGACGTGTACAAGAAGATCCCCTACACCGTTGAGAAGAAGGTCCCTTATGAAGTGAAGGTTCCCATTGACAAGCCTTACCCCGTCTACAAGGACGTGCACTTCCCGTTGGTTAAGGAGGTGCCGTACCCCGTAAAGGTCCATGTTCCCTTCTACATCAAGAAGGAGGAGGAGCACCACGGACACCAAGGGCATTACGAACACCAGCAGCAACAACAGCAGCACCACGGTTGGCATTGAGTGATGTTAGGCTAGGTCTCACCTTGTACCTTGTAGGTTAAGTTCAGAAATGTGATCAATTAGTATTTTTAGTGTATATATATTTTTGCTAAATTTTATGAATGTTGGTGCTGTTCGGTCACAGCTGACACTGATGATCCGACGGTAGCCGCGACGCGATGAGGTGCTGAACGAATTTAGGAATTTTGCTCTAACTTAAACAGTCGAGTCACATCGATTTCTTTATTGTTACCATTTTGAACGAGAACTGACCAAAAAATTTCAAAAATCAAAAATATATTTAGCAGTCGACAAATATTAGGATGGCCGCATAGCATTTTATTTGATGCGCGGTTCAGAGTTGTAGATAATTATCTGTTATTACTTGTTTAGCTTTTATATGCTTTGTTATAATGTAACTTGACAAAGTACATGTACTTTGAGTTGAGGCTGATTTAATAAAAATGTGTGGAATGTTTATATTTTTTTTGATTTATCAACTCCAGATCATATTATGTTCACCTTATAAAACACTACTGAAGATTGTCTCATAGTCATTTTGCCTTAAGATGATATTGTTACAATCACCACTTTGTTCAAGAAAATAGATGTTAGTAAAGCTTTTTAATGATTCAAATGGCGAACACTTAGATACTGGACATGATATGGCAGTTTGAAACAGGAAAACCACTCGATTTATTAGCTTTTAAGAATTGAAAGATAAAATTATAAACACACACAGATTTCTCTCTTACGAAACAAACTGAAAAACAATATCATCATTAAATAACTACATTATATATTACAACTCACTATTAGATCTTGGAACGATATAACAAATTGGAACTAGAACAATACTCACAAGTAAATTGGTGCAAATCCAATTGTTTCTAGAATTATATTTTAAAATAATAACATTGAAAATTAGATGAAAGTGGTCTTAGAAACAATATCAATTTCGAAACCGAAATACATAAAAACAATGACATGATTGTGAACTGAACGTACTAGAAATTGACCAAGGTCAGTTAGTTAAGAGTGATGGTGAAATCTACCTAAGCTAGACACTAGAAAACATCAAGAAACCGTTACATAGAAACGTTCCAGAGATGCTAACATTCCATATTAAAAATTGTATACCAACCTCACCAGATTGATTGTTTAAAAACAAAACTAAACAAACCAACCAACCAATCAAAATTTTAGATTAGGATTCTTCTTGTGCCTACAATTTCAACCGTAGACTTTACTAAAGCTTTCGATGACAAAAGGACATAAAATTCAAACTCAGAGGATAATTGAAACGAAGTATGGATTTGCCAAGACCAACTACAGTCTCCAAGATCTTCAAAGATTGTCTAGTAAATAATGTCTTGCAGCTACTAATTGTAAACCTGATATATTGATTGCAACATACACCCACGTTTACAGCTAAGCTTTCCTGTTAAACAAGAGCCTCCGAGTCTCTGCAATAGTTTACTGCAGAGACTGGACCAGCCATAGTTTCATCATCGAAAGCCTTAGCAATCTAATTGACGATTTGCTGAATACTAGTAAGCTGTGTCCAGTTACAATCACTTTTCTTAGTTGCGACTAATTCTTGCGACAAAGGTATGTCAGTATTGCCTGAGAACGTTTCTATGTGACCAATGGCTGGAGTTTCTTTGGGACAGAATTCAACTGGAGTTTTCAAATGTCTTGATTTGACTCAACCAGATATAACCTGATGTATTGGAGATAGGATTACTAATCAAAAGGCTGAAGAGCAAATGAAATGCTGATTAATTACAGCGGTACTCCGATAGATACAAATATAATATGCTTTATAGTACACTAACATTTACAATCCAGACGACCTAGTAACAGTTACTTTGACGGTAAAAATACAGAATTTACATTTATATTATTACATTTATTTGGCGCCGCGCTCTCTAAAACCGACCAAAACTCCAATCAAGAACAATAATTGTATAGTTATTTTATTCGCAATAAAAATTCCGTTCAACATGTACAGGATTGCGAGAAGCCTTGTAATGTACTGTGATGGTAATTGGTGCATTACGAGATCTGATATGGATTTCTGCACCGATGCTCTCGTGGACGTAACTTAGACTTTATTACTAGAACATTCAGGTCTTTGATCTAGTGGTCACAAGCGTTCCTGCTGTCCATGAGGTTTTGGGTTCGATTCACGGCTTGGTCAAAGTGTTTTTGGATATTTTCATCAGACATTTCTCAGTAGCACCTCGGAGTCCTGGATTTGTGCTGGGTTGATGGCTATAGGTTCGCCCCAATTACTAAAAACTTCTATAAAGTGAACTGGTAAATAGGCTTAGCCTTCGAGCAGCACAGGCGTATTGTTATGTTACTAGAAAAAAATCTAATAGATGAAGATTGCAGTTGTCGGTACATTCATTAAATGATTCTTTGATTGTTCTAAGCTTACTGTTTGTTAAGTCAATATATACGGAGGTGTGGATGGGATTGCGTCATTGGCTTTAGTTTATTTCATCTAAATCTGGATCCATTCTATTAGTCGTTCTATCTTCTAGTGAGGCATCTTACGCTATGTTCTCCGTTTCAAGAAAATTTTGAGACTGGTTATGCTAGAATATTCTTGTGTATATTAATTACATACTCTTACAAATACTGTATATTGCTTAACTACCATCACTAGCAGTTTCAAAGCTGTATCCCAAGTCGTCAATTACTTCATTAACCTTTTCATTTTCATCAATTTTCTCAGACATTTATTAGTAATACATCTTTATCTATGTCGTCGTTACCTACATGGTCCGAAGGATTGAAGCCAGCACGTCTCCTTTCACCCATAGCTGTGCCCATATATGACTGGACTTTACAAACATTAGCATTGAGCAGTTCTAGAGTCTTCATTACTTACATTGCATCTGCATAAACATCCATAAAGGCTTTTCAACATTGATCCAGTATTTTAAATCGTTGTTTGAATCTAATCGCTGGATCAAAAATAATCGTTACCAAATTTTGCTAGATTGGATTGAAGAGTGTTTACATCGGATCATACTAATGCTGTTTGAAATACTGAATCACGACTAAATAAAACAAAATATTATAGTTAAAAAAATAACTAAAAACAGGTTTTAGAGTGACATCACTGCATTTCTCGTATTCTTCTCATTAAACCTGACCTCAAAAAAATAAAATCTTTGGAAGTCCACCATATTGGATTTAGAATGATGTCGCATAGCTAACCATGCATTGTCATCCAAATTAAACACGTGTACAAAAGTTCAGCTCAATCCGGAACCGGAAAGTGGTTGGTGTTTAATTTCTTAGATTTTTTACATAGTAAATTACAGGTGAAGCTAATAAAAGCGTGTAAAAAATAAGCCTCTTTGTTAATCGCAAATAACTCGGGAACGTTTATCACTTTAGCATAAGCATAGTCACTAATCAGGGTATATGGTGTACTGACATGTTCGCTTTGTGCTTGCAGTTTTTCGGCCAAATTTGGAATGCTAGCCATTTCAGAGCACAACAAAGAACAGCACATGAAAGCTCTCGACAACCACCCTACAAAGCCATCGAATGCAGTCGCTGTGGTCGAAATCGGCTAGCTGATATCATCATCAATTAGGGTATAAAGCTCCCACTGATGGGTCACCGGCCTCCTCTCCCTCTGGGACACAGGAAGGGCAAGGGCAATCCACCATGCAGTTTGGTGGTTGTCACCATGTCGTCTTTAGTTGTAAGACTAGCGATTTCCTCGCGAGAACACGCTGACGACCTTACCGCTTCGCGTGCTTTATATCGATTTGCAATTGAAACGGTGAATGGTTTCGGATACGGATATTGCAATTGTCTGAATTTAAACACGTTTGAATAAACTGTTAAGTGTAAGCCGTGTGAAGTCTGTCTCGCCGAAATGTTTCGATATTCTTTTGAATTAAGAAATTAAATTAGCTGTCAGCAGGCCCATGTTACCTGTTTTTTTTCTACTTCACCTTATCGGAACGATATATAGATCTTTGGCGGATGCAACCTTCAGTTTAGCTGATCAATCAAGATTGGTTCTGGTCTCCCAGAATAAGTTTTTAAACTGACATGGTCACTAGCATTATCATCAACACTAAAAACCACCTATAAACACTCACCCTCAATAACTACAGTTTATCCGTGATCATGGTGCTTACAACAGCGCCGAAATATCGTAAACTCAAAATAAATAGAGAACATGGTAAATATCCCGTCTTTAGTGTTAGTGATAAAGTAGTCCCAAAATGTTCATCAGTAGGTAATGTCAGCACAAACACCCATCCTACTGCTGCAAAATAAACAGTCCAAGCCCGACTGTTTCCACAAACGTTAGTTTGACTGATGAAGGAGAGGATTCAGCAACTTCTTGGATACCTCAAGGAACGGAGATATACAAAACGAAGTTCAATTCGCAGTTGTAATAACAGCCATCAACAGTGGACACCATTGCACAAAGTGTAATACATACTCCACAATATATTGACTAATGCAAGCAAACGAATTACGACAGTCTTGCTCAATTCATTTATTGTATAGTAAAAGGTTGTAATAACGATAATGGGGTCTCGATTTATTAAGTTTTAATGTGTGATTGTGAAACTACTTTTACTGGTGATTGCGTTTACGATGATGATGGCGTTTAATGGAGACATATCGGTTAATCAAATGACAGCACAGAGATAAATCTTGCAGTAGTTATGACCATAAGCAGGGCGGTTGGTCTTCCTTTCTTCTTTTGGCTAGTGCCTAAGCTAGTGGACTTGGCTTTACATGCCGTCAAGAAATATCTCTCAGGCATGCTGGGTTCCTCACGATGTTTTCCATCACCGAAGCAAGTGATAATATACAATACGCACATGAATCAGAAAAATCAGAGGTCTTGGGTTCGAACTCGAGTCAAATGACTTAGCAGTCCGACAGTCACACCACTAGGCTATTGTGCTGTTGATTGGCTATTGAAAGTAAAATGGCTTTACGCTTGATGTTCAATAGTTTTACCGCAAAGAGTCACAAAAACACGCAGCAGAGAGTGATCGTATCGCCAAATAACCGATCACTGAGGTCCTTACCTTAGAAGTAGTGCATAGTGCTATTCCATTGGACTATAAGATCGAGGAAAAAGAGAGAGTACACCTGTATTTGTGCAAACACTTGAGCACTATGTTCCTGGGTCGATGCATGGCTTTGGCTAGTCTCCGTTGAGTTTTCAAACGGTACGGAGGGCTATTAGAATTAGAAAAAAAAAACTTTTTTGCAAACGGTGAAAAAAAAAACTAAATCAAACAAACAAAAGTCACCGACTTCTGAAGCTAAAGTTATTTTTCACTTTTTTTTTGTTTTTGAAGTCGGTTTTATTTTTTGAAAAAATGTTTATTTTTTTATTTTTTCATATTTCGTTGTAATATCCTTAAATATTTACTATGCATTTATTTTACATTGTTAACAATACATTTCATGGTAATAGGCTTATCCCCAATCAAATGGAACTTAACGTACCTAACTGTCGAAATCTGGGAGTACTGTACACATCTCCATACCCCCTCAGAGCATACAGGCGTGATGTTTTATGATGTTGTGTAAACAATACATCCAAGCGATTGCAGCGATCACGACAGATTTACTGGCTGGAAAAAAATATTCCGACGAATTGAGAACCTCTCCTTCTTTTTTGAAGTCGGTTAAGAATGGTGCGTTTGAATCCAATGAAATGTATTTCTTATATACTTTATTCAAACCGAATGTTCCTGTTTTCGTTTAACAACTGAAGTCATGTGTTTTAGAGGACATCGCGTAAAATAACTTTCGACATCGCAAATGTTATATTTGACTCATCGTTTTAGTTCTTTTCATTTCTTCATCTTTACTTTGGACTGAGACTACTATTAACAACTGTTTACTTTTACTTATTGACGTCTATCTATGAATATGTATGGTGCACTGTGATGCGCTCAGTTAATAAATTCTTAAGTTGTAGTTAGGCAATCTATAAGTTGTAACTCGGAATTTAGTGTCATTTTCTGATAATGATGTTATTTAAGAAGGTTTTCTATGGTGTTAACTTTAGTAAATGATGGTCTTTTACTACATTATTGGCTGAAACATTGATTTAGTAAAAGATGATAGACCGAACGGCATGTCAGTTTTCTATTAGCACTTTTTTTTAGATTATAAGGTTGAATTTGATAATTGTAATGATTATAATTCTGTAAATACATACGTGGTTACGGTTGCATAACATATTTTGTTCAACAAACAGCCTGACACTGACCTGCAAATTACAAAAGGCTTAAGAAAATTTGAATTTCAGGGTCTACCTTAGCGCATCATACTTAAAGTATTTTTTGCCTCCACCGTTGAATATCTGTCAAAACCACAGTGATCTTTACAAGTTTATTCTTAGGTCGATGTCACTGACAAGTCTATCAAGTGATACTGACCTTTATCTCGTGGCCATAAGATTGCGCTTAGACTGCAGCGGTCAGAGGTAATATAACTGTTAAAGGATTGTAGCTAAAAATTTCGAGAACTGTCTTCACAATACAAATTTCATCAGACGGTGAATCTCAAAATTCTGACAGTCTATCGAGGTCGCATACCCGACTGGTCGTCAAGCACTTGATCGATATGCTATGAGGAAACTTTATTACACATTGTACGGTGACTTGCAATACAGTTAAAAGTTCACACTTGCTGTGTGTATGGCTGCGGTTTCATAGCACTGGTTACAAGGTAAGTACTTTCATCAGAAACATATTTTTTTGTTAATGTCATCATCATCATCATCATTTCAGCCGAAAGACGTCCACTGCTGGACATAGGCCTCCCACAAGTGTCACCACATTGACCGGTCCCGTGCGACCCGCATCCAGCGGATCCCTGCAACCTTCACCAGGTCATCGGTCCACCTAGTGGGAGGCCTTCCAAAGCAATGTCTTCCGGTTTGCGGTCGCCACTCCAGAACTTTTCGGCCCCATCGGCCATCCGTTCTGCGAGCAATGTGCCCTGCCCACTGCCACTTCAGTTTGGCTATTCTTCGGGCTATGTCGGTTACCTTGGTTCTCTTGCGGATGTCCTCATATCTGCTTGTTAATGTACAACAAAATAAACAAAAACTTTTAAATTACAAACTGACCCTGCATAAAGTCAATCAGCGTCTTAAGCCGTGGCTACTGTCGCTGAACTATGATGAAACAGAGAAAATGATTTTATCCATTTCGTTACTTTAATGTTAACGTATGACAGGCTCTCAATTTTACACCTTACTCGCGATTGCTGAAAACCTTTCCTGATCATTCAATTCACACTCACACACACGTTCACACTCATACACAAACACACACACAAACACTCTCAAACTCAATACAGGCTTCTTTTAAACGCTTTTAATTTATTTTTTGTTGTTCTACAGATTTTTTTTAATGTAAATCTTGTTGCATAAGATTCTGTAATTCTCCTCTTGGGACCTTCTTCCTCGTCGTGCCACCAACTTGTTCCACCAGTGGCCATTCCTCGTCGTACCACTGAATGCAGATACATGCAGTGAAGGTAGCTAGCTCTACTTAATTTCCTTTTAGATATCACTCTATACAACATTATTTTTAGTATATGCGAAACCTGAATATAGTTTGTTCGGAATAAGTAACTGAATGGATTCCAATAATTTTTAAACCATGTTGTATTTTTTCCCAAAAATATTTAAAAATGTTAAAACTTGGAGCCGAGCGACTTTGAGTACCTATTGCAATAATTTAGGTACCTACTGCCAAATCATTATTATCAATGAGCTCAAGACGATGCTGGAGGTGGGCTGCGCGGTGACCACGTTTTTGTGCGGACAACTAGGTAACAGAACAAGCTTATAACTTTGTAATTTTTCATGATACAGTTTTGAAATTTTTTACATAGATTCTTTACATAAAAATACTAGACACGGGTTTCGCATATTCTAAAACTAATGTTGTATAAATAATTGTTTAAACACAATTTTTCTGTAACTGCAACTTTAAAAAAAACTAACGACTTGATCTGGACGCGGGTTATGAGTATGACACTCATTTGTTGAAATAATAATACATTTAAAAAACTAAAAAAACACGCTATAGATTAACGTCATTTTAATTCTCGCATTGTTCTCAGCAAATCCTTTCGTTAGATACCCATATCATGGGAATGTATAAAAATAACTTATCCGCTATTTTTGGGAGTCCGCCATAATGGATTTAGAATGACGTGACTTAGCCAACCATGCATTGTCATCCAAACTAAACATGTATGCAAAACTTCAGCTCAATCGAAAACCGGAAAGTGGGTCAAATTTAACTTCTAAGATTTTTTTACATTTTTAGTTACAGGTGAAGCTATTAAAAACCTGAAGGTAACCTCTGTCAGCGCAACCAAGCGTTCGTTTTCCCCGAACAAAATTAAGACGACGATTGTTTTGGTTAGGACGCGGAATAATGCCGTTTTAGCCCCACTAAAGACGTAGATGTAGATGACGATGACTATGTAGATGTAGGTAGAGTGAAAACGCGAGTAGGCATATAAAATATGATAATTTTACAATTTATGTGCAAATGGTTTATTAATGTTTGAGTTTTTTTTTTAACTCTCTACTATTCGTATTAAAGATAATTGAGTATGTGTTTAAGATGTGAAAACGGTAATTGTAGACAGCTTAATCGTTGTTTTGTTTTAAAGATGTTTTAGTTGTTATGTAACTGTAATATTTAATGTTGATACGTTCCATAATAGATATTTCTTATAATGTCTACATTTTGTAGTTTATAGACGTACGGCGCGTTTAAAAAAATCTTTGGCTAACCATCACAATATACTAAACCAAAAAAAGCAATTACACTCATCCAGCTTATATGTAGCGGTCGCCGGCCCTGCTTGCTTCGCTCGCTCGGCTCGCGCGTCTTTGGTCTCACTCCTCCACCGTAGAGCGGCAGGAGTTCACACGGTGTTCCTCCTCGTTACTTCTGGCTGGTGTGCGGAAATATATTTGTAAACTACATAATTAAGGGAAGGTCACTTTGGCCTAGGACAAACTACAAAGGTCCTGTATTATGATACCCGTGCGTTATGATGTTTAGCAACAGTTAGTACAGATAGCAGAGTCAGTACAGAAATAAATGTTTTATAAATGCGAGTTTTTGGTACAAGTTGACATTCACTTGTTTTGCCAGCTTGAAGCTATTTGACTATTTATAGTAGCTATCTAACTAGAATTTTGGCTTTAGTTGTCTCTAACTATTCTCAATCTCATTGTTTCTCTTCTTTCGAATCAGATTCTTACAATAGTTTTGAAATCATTTATACATCTTTTGCTCAGAATAGTTACAGCACTGATAACAGTATTTGTGTCACTTGTTTAATTTAGTATTTTACAATATTTTCTTACCTTTGTATAGATTCTTTTTTATCGATTGTTTGTGAATGTGTAAACATTGTAGGCTTTGTAGATTCCCAGCTGCTTGTTAACCTTTTATTTTGTTTTAAATTGTTGTGTAGTAAGTAACGACTTATTGTCGGGCCTACGCTCTCCCCCCATACTTAAGTACAAATGCTGTATCCATGATAATATTGTAATACCAAATGATTTGAAAAGAGTAACCATGGAGTTTCTTGCCGGTTCTTCTCCATAGGAAACGACCAATCCGAACCGTGCACCTTTTTGTCGAGGTTTTATAAGTGCCCCTCGAGGCCTATGTGAAATAAAATATTTTGATTTTGATTTTGATTTTGACTAGCATTAAGTATCGCCTCTCGTGGAGGTTATATAAATTCACTCTGGAATATTTTTCTGCCATAAAAATGCACAACTTTTTAAATCCGTAATGTTGTTGCTTAACAGTAAAGTGCAGTGTCGAAACGGTTTCAAGTTCACCGTGTAGGCTGTAGCAAACGCGTGTGTTATCTTTACGCACTAGTTATACAATGTGTGTAATTAACCGATTTGTAATTGTGGTGGAACAAATACCTTAATATTTTTTGTATAGTTTTGTGAAAGAGTTCGTCAGGGGAATACAGGCACGCTTACGGTGTCGCCCGAATCTTTGTGACACATAGGATTTTTTTCATCTGCAATTTTTTTAAATGGCGGTGTTGTATAGAAATAAAGAAGAAGTAAAAAGAAATAAATGTACTTATTAGTCTCGGACAGGAAAAAACAAAAATAATTAACATTATCGTAATAAAAAATAAAATTATATACAAAAGTAAACATAAGAAATAGATAAAAGAAACGAAATTGGTCCTCTACGAGGCCAAAAGGCTCCTAACTGTTGTTCCGTCACTTACCCCCCAAAGGTTCATTGGAAGACCAGCGTCAGACAGCATCACCTGTCTGGAATGAATGCTCAAATGCACCTTTTTGGCGCAGCCGTGAGGCACACAGCACATACTATGTATTTTCTCTTTTTTTTATTTATTTTTTTAATTCGTCATTTATTTTTATTTTGTATCTTTTTTTTTCTGTGTGCTTGATGAACTGACGTCACATAAACTTTATTCTTTCTCTCTTTCTATCTCAGCATGCTCCTGTAACATTAAAAAAAGTCACAGCGCTGGTATTCGACTGGCTGGTATCGGGATGATGTACTGAACACGTGGTAACCATTTGTGCGTCGACGTCCCTTTCATCCTGTATAATGTTTTGGCACGGGATCGTCAAGATTAGGACAAAGAAGAGAGGTATATACCTACCCAGCAGAGGATGAATTCAGGGTGTGCATTATCGCGGGCCTGTGGACGGCGAGTTATGGGCTAGCTCGCCGTCCGGCCGTCTTATGACGGCAGGCCGTGTCGACGGCGCGTTCGTGTTCCACGCTCGCCTCAAAGAGATGTCAGCAACTACGTAGGGGTCCGCATGGGCCGATGCCTGCCAGGGCTGCGGGACTTTTCGAAAGAGATACCGCGGCCCTGGAACATAAAGGGCAAAGAAGGAACATGGATGGGTTTTAGTCAGTACAAGTCTGACACTCCCTTCCGCTCCGCCCAGGGCCATATGATGATTTCCCATCCTAAAAAAAAAAAAAAAAGGGGTGTGCATTATGATATAACTTTAGATGACTTATCTCTATTATTCAAATCTCAAAAATAACTCCGCAAGCAAGACTGTTTCAAACGTAAACACAAGATAACGGCTGTTGGTACTGGTATAATATAGTAAATACTAGGAAGTGAGCCAACTTACCTGAGGCGATGTGCAGTAATACGGACATTCAAAGAGGCCTACTTGTTATCGTTATGTATTTACTTGTACTTTTCTAGTATAGAAAGAGGCTATTCTGTATAAAATGTTCGGAGATTCTGTAAGTTTTTTATACCTAGATTGGTCAGGAAAGGTGTCCGTTAAAAAAAACTTATACTGTCACTTACGGGATATCTTCCGTGATTGTTCATTATTTTGAACTCCCCAAAATTTCAACGCTGTTGCAAGCCATTATCGCGGGTTGGTTCAACAATTGGTTAGCTAAGGTGACGCAGTCATTTTATCGATGGGGTTTCAAGAAATAAATCATCAGCCAATCTCTCCCTGTGCCACTGGAGCCATTATTAGCCCAGTTTCAGCTTTCCCATTGAACTACAAAGGCGTTTTCTCACAAAAGAAGTAAAACACACTGATTTCCGCAAGGTGCTGGATAGCATAGCCTGCATCGGTCTCAATCAATGGCAAAGGCGTCCTCTTATACAACATTATTTTTAGTATATGCGAAACCTGAATATAGTTTGTTCAGAATAAGTAACTGAATCGATTCCAATAATTTTTAAACCATGTTATATTTTTTATTTAAAAAAGTTAAAAGTTGGACACCGAGCGACTTTAAGTACCTATCGCAATAATTTAGGTACTTACTGCCAAATTATTATTATCAATGAGCTCAAGACGTCGCTGGAGGCGCGCGCTGCGTGGTGACCACGATTTTGTGCGGACAACTAGATAACAGAACAAGCTTATAACTTTGTGATTTTTCATGATACAGTTTTGAAATTTTGTACATAGATTCTTTACATAAAAATACTAGACACGTGTATCAGGTTTCGCATATACTAAAACTAATTTTGTATAGAGAAAAGATGAACACTGATCTTCGCAAGTAATGGATGGAAACATCAGCTGATGTATGAGCTCAGAAGGATTAAGGAGTGGAGGGCATTTGGAGTTACAGTTTCCAGTAGTTCTCAAAACGGCGAAGGAAAATATCTTGAGGACACAAACTCGAAGACATGTGACATCTTCCAAACCACACTGGGCCCATGTATTACTCCCTTTCAAAGAGGAGACCAAAAAAATTAATACAGTTTCTTTCTTTCTTTCTTTAGACCCGTCTTCCAGCAGTAATAACATTACAGGCTGGCTATGTAATCCAGTAGTTATATGTGTCGGATTCGGTCATTAGTACGGACTTGGAATGAATCGCAAGTACGCCAGTGGTGATATCATGAGACCTACTTACAAGCCTACCTATACTACAGCGTGCTGCTACAGAGCCAAGACGTTTTAAGCTCGTGGCGAGGACCACATTCAATATCTGATCCCAGCGGAGTTGAGACGTCCTGGAACTGTACCCGATTCATTGTGCTCCGTGTTAAATTGTAATTTCAAGTAATTTGTTAGTTTAATAGAAACGGTGTATCGTACCCTGTGTGTTTTAATTGCACGAAGCCCATCTTCTGTCCACATGATGTCCGAGCCTAAAGGAACAAATTCTGACAACCCGACATATGTATGTTATAGCCATGTCATAAACTGGCAGTGTTAGGCATGTCTCAATGTTTAACACCGATGCGTCAAATCTTCACACTACATAATAAAGATCGCCAGTAACATCTACTTCCACGTATTACACACCCATTACGCAAGTCTAACAAATGGACTGCTACAGAACAGTGTGTAATATGCCTGACGAGCTCATAATCGAATCAGCTGATTAGTTCTATAATTTACTGGTATCTTCCGTTTTGTTTGCTCGTTCGTCGTAATTGATAATTAAGTCTTTCTCTTTTTGTAAAGGCTACCGTGTGTGGATTTGAATTGTGTATCAAGTTTGCAGGAAGAAATATTAGGAATGCCTTAATGACACCAGCCCCCGTAGCGTGACCACCGTAGACAAAGATTTCTTTGACGGAAGAATCGACAAAATGACAGATTGTGTCGACACAATGACTGATTTCTTTGCACTATCTGTCATTTTGTCGATTCTTCCGTCAAAGAAATCTTTGTGTGCAAAACCTTGTCTACGGTGGTCATGCTACGGGGGCAGGAAGTTTCAAACAGTTAAGTACACTCTATTTCTCTTTAGCTTAGGGTTCCTAGGTCTATAACTTATAGGATTTCCGGAGAAAATTCCGGGTATTTGAAAAAAAAAACCGGAGTTTTCTCATAAGTTTACTTATAACTTTATTGGGTTATTTTTTACAACGATATAATTGATAGAGAAAGGTTTGTTGCAGAACATTGCGATGTGCTTAAAATTTAAAGGCTACTTACATTGTAGGTGTATATGTTATGGATCGAGTGATAAATGAGGGCAATAGGGCATTATACATAATGCCCAGGCATCACTATCACTACATAGTATAAAACAAAGTCGTTTCCCGCTGTTTGTCCCTATGTATGCTTAGATCTTTAAAACTACGCAACGGATTTTGATGCGGTTTCCAGTAATAGATAGAGTGATTCAAGAGGAACGTTTACATATAATATGTTACCTGTGCGAAGCCGGGGCGGGACGCTAGTTATGAATAATGACAAGTTGGCAAAGTAGATGATTTTTTTCTCTTTTCATGATAAATGTTTCATTCGATTTTAACTACATATAATGTATTTATGTAGACTAGAAATCTCCATGATATCATTATGCGGAACCTCCCCACTAACAGCAGATACACGCATCTCATACATACAGAATTATACATTGTGTAACTACATCACTTTTAAGTTTTGCTTAGAAATCTAAATAAAACAAAAGGCACACGTCTTATTTGAAATTAAGGTTAGCCAAGATGAGTACAAAGTGATAACCAACCTTCTCATTATGTGTTTAAGGAAGATATTAGCGTGGAGTATGTTTTCAATCTTATGATTTCTGATGATATTGAAAAATGGACTTTAGTAATTTTGGAGATAAAGTTAGGTTTTGATTGCAACTTTGGAGTGGTCGAATAACAAGAGCACACGTGAAAAAAAGTTTAATGACTGGAAAAAGACAAATTGATAGGAAAGGAAGTAAAAGTATGTAATTTATTTATATATTATGTGTTCGCAATGTTTTAGAGGGTTTATGTAACGGCGAAGTAGCTTAGTCGGAATAACAAAGATCTTCATAGTGGTCTTGCGTGACAAAACTTCTAAATATTTGCTCTACAAATGCGGTAAACTTTTGGTTGTATAATAAATATCTAGGCCTATTTGCCCCCGTAGCACGACCACCGTAGGAAATGACAGATAGTGCAAAGAAATCTGTCATTGTGTCGACACAATCTGTCATTTTGTCGATTCTTCCGTCAAAGAAATCCTTGTCTACGGTGGTCGTGTTACGGGGTTTGGAATTGCTATGTACAGGTAGTATAGTCTTAACATAACATCATGCTTGTAATCCCCGAAGGGTTAGGCAGAGGTGTACTTATTACACCAACATTTCGCCAGTTATGTTTTGGACAGCCTCGTTGGTCAAGTGGTCGCAAGCGCGACTGCTGAGCATGAGGTACTGGGTTCGATTCTCGGGTCGAGCAAAGTGTTATTGGGTTTTTTCATCAGTAATTGCTCAGTAGGAGCCACGTAGTGTGTATTTGCGCCCGGTTGATGGCAATAGGCTCGCCCTCTGTTACATAGGTAGTATAGAGTACTTAACTATTTAATTGTAAACTTACCTACATAATGCTTAAGACAGACTATTTTCACCGCAAACGGTTTGAGAACTCACATTACAGGAATTTGAGAATTTTCAGATACATCCCCCAATCCACACTTGCCCAGTGCGGTCACGTGGATCACAGCCCACTGCCTCTCGAAGGCCTGTCTTCCACTGCTGGAAGACCGAATATGACCAAAAAAAAAAAAATTATAATTATCAAAAAAAAAAATGAGCTTTGATACTTAATTGCCTTTTTTTTTCGGATGGGAAATCATCAAATGACCCCCCCGCTCTGGGCGGAGCGGAAGGGAGTGTCAGACTTCTACTGACTAAAACCCATCCATGTTCCTTCTTTGCTCTTTGTTTTCCAGGACCACGGCATCTCTTACGAACAGTACCGCAGCCCATACTTAAATGCCTAAGGTATCATTTATGAGCTGTTTGGAGAATTTTTTAGATACCCAATAAAAAAAAAACTACAAGTGACGGTAACATTTTGAACCGCTTTAATACTCAGATTCGCTGCTGCACGTCTTACTCATTGGCATAATTTCACTACGAGGCTGGTTGTGAACAATTTCCGCATTGTTTGGGCACAACAGTAAATGAAAATGGGTATTTCCTCTGCTCATATAACTTTTAAACAACATTATTTTTAGTATATGCGAAACCTGAATATAGTTTGTTCAGAATAAGTAACTGAATCGATTCCAATAATTTTTAACCCATGTTATATTTTGTCCCAAAAATATTAAAAAAAAATTAGAAGTTGGATACCGAGCATGTTATGTACATATCGCAATCATTTAGGTACGTACTGCCAAATTATTATTATGAATGAGCTCAAGACGACGCTAGAGGCGCACGCGCGGGCGTGCTGCGTGGTGACCAGGTTTTTGTGCGAACAACCAGGTAACAGAACAAGCTTATAACTTTGTGATTTTTCATGATACAGTTTTGATATTTTGTACATAGATTCTTTACATAAAAATACTAGACAAGTGTATCAGGTTTCGCATATACTAAAACTAATGTTGTATTGTTATGAAAGATACGAAAGAGTAAATGTGATGCTTAGAATAGTTTTGAATGGCCAATTACAAAAAATAGGATTCACTGACAGGTAATACTTTAGAATTTGTCTCTTTGGCCGATGGGAAATTTCATCGGAGACATGGTATATCACGACTTATAAACACTACTACATATTATAAATAAAAAGAGGTAGATATCGCACGAGCGCGCGCTAATTGTTGCAGACAAATTCAGACAATTGTCGTAATTTAAGTACTGCAAGCGAAATAACTATCTCTTTCTGTATCATACGTTCCGTATTATCTATCGCAGTCGTAACAACGCAACGATATTTGAACGCAACTCAGTATGAACGTAGCGTATCTTCTTTATAATATAATTGGTTATGACCATAAAGTTGTCAAATAACAACTCAAACTTATCTTAACGACATAAAATCCAAATCCATCTCCCTTAAAAACTGTCCTACATTTAGTTAGATAGTTACACAATCAAACAAAAATCAACAATACAATATATTTCAACCCTTATCTCCCATATTTAATCAGACAGATTATCCAGGGGTCGAAACGTCAAACGAGGTATTTAAAAGCGGAAAGGGATGTAAAAATAAAAGGTTTACGATCCCTTTAGCTTCACCTGGACGAAAACAAGACTGAGTTATTTCTCAACGATTATTTGGATTAGTAATTTGGTGAATGATTGCTTAATTTGTAATTTTCAACCCTTTTTAGCGGAAGGATCAATTGGTGTGTATCAGCTGCTTAGTCTCCCACAATTTGTAAGGGTTGAATGAGGGAAGTAGTTTAGTGTTAAGTGATTAGGGTTGATAATAAAACTGGGGACAAGATATGGTGAGAGAAAAATGAACTCTTTAACGTAATCGAAACCAATTTAACTGACTATTCGATTGTCTTTGAATAATCTTCGAGTATTCCCAAGCGAAAGTGGGCCTGCCTGTATCTAAATATAAAATAATCAATCGGATGTTCTTTTGTAAATAAACCAATGATGATTTTTTTGGAGCAGCCTTTCAAAACAACGAATCGTAAGTATCTCAAAACGGTGAAGAAAAACTTCGAGACGAAACCAGAAAATTCAAGAACCAAAAAATTGAAGATATGTGACATTGACCAACCTGTACTGAGAATTATAGCCCACTCCTTTCAAAGATAGGGCCTGTGTCCCAGCACTGGGAATCCCAGCCAGGGAATCCCATCCGTCTACAGAAGGAGCTGGCAGAGACCCGGCTGTTCAGGCTCAACTTTGGAGAGGAACATAACTAACAAATTGTTTTGTATAAATACAGGGTGTAAAAGGACCCTTCACGAAGCCGTCAACCAAGCATTCTGCACATCAAACTAAAATACTGCGCAATAAATTAATTGCTGGTATACGACTTTTTTTCGATTGAAAAATCACGGTTTACGGTAGGACTCAATGTAACGCACTCAAAATGTTATACTAATAGGAAACATTACAGACAGGGGTCATGGAGGTATTTAAAATAGAATTATAACATTTAATCATTTGTACTTAAAAAAATACGTGTGAAAAGTTTGGATATTTGACGTTCAATATCTCCGTAACTAGTAGTTTCCGAGAACTGGCAGAGCAAAAAAAAATATCGCAATGACGGGAAGAACAAGTGCCTCTCAGCAGTGATAGCCTAGTGACCGTCGGACTGCCAAGTTATAGGTCTCGAGTTCGAACCCAAGACACGCACCACTGATTTTTCGGATTCATGTGCGTATTGTATAATTATCACTTGCTTCGGTGAAGGAAAACATCGTGAGGAAACCAGCATGCCTGAGAGATACTTCTTGACGGCATGTAAAGCCAAGTCAGAGGCCCTTGGGCGGCATAAAAACTCTGACACCAGGTTAGGCACTAACCACACGATAAAGAAGAAGAAGAAAGAAGTGCCTCTCGGCTTCGTTAAGGGTGTTGTAACACCCGCTATGTAAGAAAGTAGATACGTTGACTTGTAGGTCGTATACCGCTTTCCATAGGCCGGCTATATTAGCCAATAACATACAAGAATGTTTACTAAACATATAATTGCGGCTCATCACCCAAATACTTGCGATAATTGCACGATAACCGCTGAATCATCGCGATCGCTTGTTATGTAATGACCGCGTTGTGACGTGCAGCGCCACCTACGGCTACATAAAGAACTAATGTTGATGTTGTTGATAAACAACACCTGTTGTGGTTCTCTTGGGGTTCAGAGTGGATAGAAGTGGCTGAGTGACTTTATCGCCACTACGAGAGCTTTTTTTTCGGAAGGCAAATCATCAAATGACCCGTCCCCTGAGCGGAGTGGACGGGAGTGTCCGATTTCTACTGACTAAAACCCATCCATGTTCCTTCTTTGCCCTTTGTGTTCTAGGGCCGCGGTATCTCTTTCGAGTGTTTGAATGAATAGGTAGATAGGTACTCTTACTCAAAGACTATAATGGTTTAGGAATTTGGATTTAATTCATCCTAGATTGGCATTAGGAGCAGCAGTTCCCTATGGAGAGTTCTTAACATAAGCAGTGTTACTTGGATAGAAGCTGGCTTTTATCCAAGTTTTGAAAACATGCACTTAGACATTGATCTTACGTTTTGGGCATTTTAAATGTAGTTTTTTTTCACACAAGTGGTACCTACACTTTTGAAGACATGCATAAAAGGCATGAGGATTTCTTGACATGTTCGATGCAAAGGACAAAGATATTAAAAGTGGCATCACGACTGCTTAGCATGAAGTCCTCGGTTCAATTCCCAGGTCGAGCTAAGACGTCTTATTGGAATTTTTCCATAAGGTGTCCCTCAGTAGCAGCGACGGAGTCTGAATTTGCGCTCGGATGATGGCAGAGGGTCGCCTTCTATTGCGTGGGCCTTAACATAACTGGCGAAACGTTAGTGTACACATGTTTGTATACCTCTGCCTAACCCTTTGGGGATCACAGGCGTGATGTTTTGTTATGTCTGCTCTAACTGCTAACTGCCTCGTTTGTCGAGTGGTTGCAAGCACGAGGATGCTTAGCATGACGTCCTGGGTTCGATTCCCGAGTCGGGCAAAGTGTCATTAGGTTTATCCATCAGGCGTTTCTCAGTAGCAGCCACAGAATCTAGATAAAATTTGTGCCTAGTTGTTGGCAATAGGCTCGCCCCCTACAACATGGCACCTAAAAACATGTTATTTAATAGCAATCAATAATACTCACACAAAAGCTTGCTTGTATTAGTTCCTTTTAAAACAGTATTTACATCGTTTTAAGTTTTTTAAACTCTGCCTATTTTATCCCCTTCCTAACTCTACAACAATCATGAATGTGTCACATGACCACATTTCTGTATATCCAACAGAATTAGACGGAATTGTATCGAGATCTTATCGACACAGCGCTCAAAGAATTCCCGCCTCGTATTATTTCATTACTCTGTCCCTATTAGTTTATATTACTCATAAAGAATGCATAAAAACTTTCAATTATGCTGTAAATCATTTGTAAATTAGTTTCGATGTGTTTTTGGCGTGTTTGTTTTAAAGTTATTTGTAATTTGGTAAACAGGAAAATGAAGTGGCTAAATGCGCCTGATGCAATTATTACTGCAATATTTTTATTAAGTTTTGTTGCTATTGTTATTCTTGCAGGCGTTGATATCGTGTTGTCTTCATTTTTTGTGTTAAATAGCGAAGAGTACATATTTCACTCATGCAAAGCGATGGCAAAATAGCATAGCATAGCATAATCAGCCTATAAAGTTCCCACTGCTGGGACACAGGCCTCCTCTCTATGAGAGGGAATGGGCTATAATCCACCACGCGGGCCCAGTGCGGGTTGGTAGATGAATGATGATGGCAAAATAGACCGTAGTGTAAAGCACAGAGTTGAGCACACGGGATGGATGAAATGGCGGCAGTTCAAGGGAACAATCTGCGACTCGCACATTCCCCTTAAACTTAAGGGGAAGATTTATAAAACAATGGATAAACCTGCTGTCTTGTATGGATCAAAATGTTGGGCCACAAAAGGGATGAATGAAAGGCATTTTCTTGTGGCTGAGATGAGAATGCTGACGCGGATGTGTGGTGTTACGAGAATGGATAAAATAAGAAATGAGTGGCACCGGTCACTGAAATGTTGTGTGGTAATCGGTTGTCATGGTATGGACATGTGATGCGGAGGAATCAGGAAAATGTCTTGAGGATAGTTTTGATTATGAATGTGGATGGGTATAAGAGTAGAGGAAAACCAAAGAAACGATGGATGGACTGTGTATGGATGCTATGGCAGGAAAGGAGGTGTCTGATGGGATGACGAGTAATAGAGAAGTATGGAAGAAAAAGACATGCTGAGCCGACCCCAAATTAATTGGGATATGGGCAAGAGAATGATGGTGAGCGAAGCGTTCATATTATGATGCTTATAGAACTGATATCAAGGCTTTAACAACGAGCGAACCATTACGAAAACTAAAGGGTGCTCACAAAAATAAACTGACTTTATTCTGTCATTTACGGGATATCTTCCGTCATTGTTCATTATTTTGAGCTCCCGATATTTCGACGTTGTTGCAAGTGCCATGATCGTGCCTCTTTCTTTGTCTTTTGAGCGTAGCTAGAGGTATCGGGAGCTCAAAATAATGAACAATCACGGAAGATATCCCGTAAGTGACACTATAAGTTTAGTTGTAAACCGTGAAAGCTGAACAGAACAGTGTTTAAAAATAAACTGTTTACAAAAACGATATAACTAATAAAACTATACACGTTTACCAACAAACCTCACAAAATACCTGCTCACACCATAACGAGGTAGTTGCCATACAAAAAAAAAGTATAAATATGTCACCCTTTTCCTTCTAATTAGTGATCAATAAACGTCGTAACTGGCTACATTTTAAGTTTATTCACGCTTCAACTGTCCAGTTAAAGACATCGATAAAAATCTGTTTGGTTCTTCGTCAGTAGGTATTTGGAGAATGTCTCGGTCCCATAACTTTGTGATGGTCGATTTAGTATTTTTTTGGCTACTGTTTTGATTATTATCACCTGATTTTAAAATAGGAATTCTTAAGTTGAGGACTGATTTAAATGACGTGTCCGACTTGGATTTTAAAAATAGATGCTTCGTTTCAATGTTTGCGCAAGGTGTTCATTTGTTTCTTAAATTGGTAAGTTTGAAATTGGAACGCACCCTCATCAAGTTTCAGATGCGATAAATATTAGATGGGCAGTCAAATACCTACAACGACGCCTGATTGTAACAGTATAGTGTTAGATAGAGTAGATCTTTTAGATACAGATATCCGCTGAGAAACTAGATCAACTGCAGAGAGCAACTTGCGACATCCCCCAGCTAGAATGGGCTGACGAACTCTTGAAATGGTGGCTGGGTCAGACTGGCTACGGAAATTATCGGATATAAGAAAGGTAGTATAGTTGATTGTCCTAGAGTCTAGAATACCCAGCGATTCGCATTTTACCTAAATATCTCTTAGAATGACATGTTAAGACTATAAATTCATCAGCTCTTCTAACTCACAAGAAGCCATAAAAAATAACCATCAAAAAACATTCGCGACCCTCGCTTTGTCCTCTTTATCAATTTAGTATTTTTTGCAAATTAAATGGTGCGTAAATCTTTATGGTCATATAACCTGTCGTCGGTGCCTTTAAATTTAAACGTGTTGATATGGAATAGATAAGGTTTGGCGACATGTTTTTTTTTCCGACTTTTTTTTTCTGAGACACTGCCGTTGTGCCCTGCCCTTTTGCTTCACCGGACGACACATTTTTTTCGAGTCGGAAATGTAAGAAATTAATAATCTTTTAGATTATGAAAGAATTCTTTGGCTTGTCGGTTTTTCTAATAAGTTGGCTCAGTTGTCTTTTATCTTTGGTCGATAAATCCAGTTTTTTTTTTGTTGGGATTAAATTTGATTGTCTTTTATCGGTTGCTATCGAGAATAGACAGCCAAGAACCAAATTAATAGCCATTGTCTATGATATAATAATTCTGTTGATTCAAAAAATACAAAGTATTAAAAGTAGGTAATTAACACAAGTTTAAGAAATTACATAAAATGGTTGTAAGAGCGAATGTTGCTAATGAAAATTTGGAAGGCGTCTTTTTTGTCCACACATTGAATCTCATATGACTCTAATTGATTGTTAATTGGATGTAAGATTTTCGCTATTATAACAACAACTTGTTATTTAGTGGTTAAAGACTACCATTACTTCACAAGAACTATGTTTATTTACAGTTTTATTAACCAATGGCGCTACAGCCAGTAAATTTAA
The DNA here is from genome assembly GCA_905163415.1 of Noctua fimbriata. Lineage (NCBI taxonomy): Eukaryota > Metazoa > Arthropoda > Insecta > Lepidoptera > Noctuidae > Noctua > Noctua fimbriata. The sequence continues at coordinate 7,596,054 of LR990945.1, forward strand.
AGTTTATAACCTCATTCGTATTATTGCTTGCTCACAACCATAAAAGAAACACAATAAAACATTTTATTTTTCAAACCGAATAACTCTATAAAGAACACACTAAGTAGCCAATAGAGTCATCAAAATTAACATAACAAAAGATCGATGATTGTCCCTACTGTTACCAACTATACCCCGCTGGGCACCTCTAGTTAATCGTAACCACCCTAGTAGCTGAAGGGACCAGTATAACTTGACATTTCAAGATGGCGCTGCACGTCAATGCAACTGTCAAACAAATGTCAAAAGTGAAACATTTTTGAATTCGTTCCAAAATTCACCGCGTGTCAAGTAAAAATGTTTTTTATTTTTATTTTATGGCAGATACTTGCCGTTTTATAGTTTGGGTCAGACGGTAAAAAAATATATTAGTAAGGTGATCATTGGTGATGTTGCTGATTGCTTTGGAGCGCGAGTGCCGAAAGTTATTTAGATGTGTTATCTAGATAGGCCAAACGAGGTAGGTGGCGAATGGGTCCTGGTTGGAGAAGCAAGACAATGTTGAGTGTTGGCAATGAAATATGGCAGGTGTACAATCGAATAATGTATAGATAATAGATATGTAGTGCAAGACTACTCTGAACATTTCTTAAAAGTAAACATAATAAAAATCTCAAAATTATAAAAGTTAAACGACGCTGAGTGATGTGTTCAAAACTCTTTGTTTGAGCGCCTACGTATAATAAGACGACGAGAATCGTCTAAGCAATGTTACCAGGCACTAGTGACAATAAAAAATATAAATTGTGTTGAAGCTTGTCAGTCAAAACTTTGCCCAACTTATGACGATACGTCTTTATTAAAACCAAGAGCAAAATAAAACGTCAAATTAAATACAGATCTTCAACTTTTTCAAAGACAATAACAAACCTCACCCTCTCACCAGGGGGCGCTACTGCTCAGATAACGACCAAATAATTTAGTTACACGCTCATCTAAACGTCTCAGTTTAGTGAGGTCTTTGTTTTTCTTAGATTTATGACACTTCTATATTATGTCGAACGGTAAAACAATGAGACAACAAAAAAGTTTTTTTCGTTTTTTGAAATGCGAACACAGTGGGATGCGTGTAGTAAAACGCATCAAAGTATTTATTCGGGAATTAGTTCTATGGTTTAGCTAAGAATACGGTAGACTTGTTTAGGAGCTTGTGGCTAAATAATAACAGCCGCTCGGGTCGATCTTTAGGTTAAGCAGTGCTTGCCTAGGTTGGTCTGTGGATTGGTGACAACCCATTACATACCAAGTTCCCGGCTGTCAATTGTAGATCTTTGACAGTCGTTATAAGTAGTCAGTGGCCCGAAAGTCTGACAACCAGTCTTGGCAAGGGGTATAGTATTACCCAGTACTAACTGGGTTGTGGAGGTCAGATAGGCAGTCGCTCCATGTAAAGTATTGGTATTCAGCTGCATCCGGTTAGACTGGAAGCCGACTCCAACATAGTTGGGAAAAGGCTAGGCAGATGATAACTCTGTACTTCAAAAAAATATCTGCCAATTTACACGATCAATAATAGCTTAAGTTTAATTATTAAATGGTTAACCGATAACAACCTAAAAATTAATATTGGCAAAACACATGTCATGCATTTTAACCAGAGAACTAATTCTGTAAATCCAAATGTTAACTATGAACATAACAAAATTGTTAAAATTGAAAACACAAAATTTCTAGGGCTTTGGTTAGATCGGCAGATGACATGGAAAACACACATTGAGCATTTAATAAAAAAGCTTAATCAATATTGCTATGCCCTACACAATTTAAATAAAGTCGCGAATCGCACGACCGTTCTTACCGCATACCACGCATACGTCTCCACAATACTGCGATATGGAGTTATATTCTGGGGTAATTCTACGGATAGGGAAGCGGTCTTTAAAGCCCAAAAAAAATGCGTTCGTGCAGTATGCATGATCCAAAACACTGACAGTTGCAAACCTTTTTTTATTAATCTAAAATTATTAACACTCCCGTCCCTTTACATTTATGAAGTTGCCATATTTATCAAAAATAACCCTAACCAATTCGAAACAGTATCCTCTAAACGCCACCAAGGTGCACTGAAGTCAAAATCCCATCAAACAGCCCTTTACTCAAAAAGTTTCCTAGGAATGGCGCCAAAAATATTCAATAAACTACCTAAGTCAATAAAAGCATCAAGAGATTCCAATATGTTCAAAAAAACACTCCATAACTTCTTAATTCACAAAGCATATTATTCTATAAATGAATACCTTGAAGAAAAATGACTGTTTTTTTATATTTTATATTTTTATTACTTTTATTAGCTTTAGTTCATAAGATTATTATTATTACAACTCAATAATTTAGTTGTTTACTCACTTTGTATTGTTTATTTGTTTTTGTTTAACGTATATTTTATTAAAGATTTAATATTAGGTAATTAGCTGTAATAACAGTACCTAGTTTTAGTTTTTATTTAAGTTTCAGTTTTTATACATACCTATAAAAACTACCTGCACGACTAAATGTGTAGACATTATTTGTACGCCTTTGCAAGGCAGCACATAGTGAGACATAACTTTTCTTTTATAACACCGTGTACTACTTACTTTTACCTATGTGTCACAAATAAACATATTTGAATTTGAATTTGAATTTGAAGTATAAAAGCTACATATGCTCAAACATCCCTATTCAGACCGTGACCCCAAATATTTACAAGAAGGGTGACCACAAACCACATTATCATTGAATCCCAATTACGTGATTATTTATGTGTGACAACCCTGTTCACTTTCAACACTTCAAATGCGACCGGTCTTTTTGACCCCGCAACTTTCAACCCCCGTTCCTAGATGTGATTTTTTTTGTTCTCTTGAAAGGGAGATAGGGGTCACGTTTGACTGGTTGTTGTTATACTAGTTAGCAGATGTGGTGACATGTAGAAGCACTGTTTTCTATTGTTGTTAATGTGTCTCTCTGTTTACGAGTCCCGCAAATGTGCGGATAATGAGCTGATGGTGTGTTTGGACCGTGATTTATTTGGTTACAGTTTTGGTGGAACATGTGACTGTTCTATGGTTATAATTAATGGTCGTGTTATAATCGTAGTTCTTATGAAAGAGACGAGTGATTGATTGTCTCTGTTTCAGGTGCCTGGGCATTTGCTTTGAGCAGTAAGCAGAAATTTGATAGCTGAAGAAGCCAATTATTCTTTTGCTCAATTTATTCGTTGCATCTTTCTGTCCACTTTTACACTAACATTAAACTGATACTAATCGATATTGTACTAAAGTATATTGGAAGTTAGCCCGAGAGAAAACATGTCAAAAGTCTTGTGATAGTAACATAAGATAACAATACGCCTGTAATACCTGAAGGGTTAGGCAGAGATGTAATAGGAGGCGAGCCTACTGCCGTCAACTGGGCACAAATCCAGACTCCGTGGCTGCTACCGAGAAATTCCTGTTGGAAAAAACCCAATAACAATTTGCCAGGAGCACATGATCAGCAGTCGCGCTTGCGACCAACGAGGTAGTCATAGGGATATTTTCACTTAACATAATTGAAAACAGTCGCAATTGCGGCCACTACACCATGGAGGCAGTCATGTAATAGTACTTACCAGATATCGCTCCTATTTTCCCAGATTACTGACCCATAGAGGAGCGATTAACTAAAATAGCAACAAAACTTAAAGTCACCCTAATCAAACAAAAGAATTAAGCATTGTTCCCAAAAAACTTCACTGCCCATAGACTGCCTACATAAAAATTCTTCCGCTCAAACAAACCCTGATTGACAACGTCGTTCATACACAGAAACGCAGAAGATTAGGGTTGAAATCCGCCACGCGACCAAATTAACTCTATGTAATCCCCGTCATTGATAGTTACCGTTATCTTCTGATGCACTCGCAAACGAATCAACGTTTTTATAATAGTTTAATTCGGATTAGATAATGTCCCAGTCCCCAGTCCCATGGGTGGTCGAAACGACCCGAGCGGCAGTGGAGGGTTGCACCCCACAGCGCCGATGACAGGTTGAAGGGATGTTTTAGGGTCAACGCTATCGAGTTTAGATTTAATGTTTGCGCAATGATAATATTTTGGTAATTCTTTTATTAGTGGTAGATTGATTTCAAGGATTTATGTTAAAGAGTACGGATTATTTTGGTTTTTCCCACGAGTCGAGTCAAGAGAGAGTTAATCTTATTACATGAATTTGTTGAACAAATATTTATGGAATCAAAGAATACGACTGCAGACTAAGATATTCAAAATTATGTTACTAAAGTTCATAAATAACTATATATCTTACGAGTACAAACGATACTCATCATGGTCTTTTTCTTTACCTCAGCCGAAAGATTTTCGTTGCTGGTCTCACGCATCGTCTCAACGAACGGTCGGTCGCGGTCCTGCGCTGCCGCATCTATCAAATCCTTGAGACTTTTATCAGGTTTGGTCTACCAAACAAAGATATAGTAAAATAAGTTTAGCAACGAAGGCAATAGTTTATATGTGTCTTTTCAGTGATAATGCCGAAGCCTCTGAAAATAATCTTATATCCACCATGGCATAAGTTTGAGAGACTCAAACATCTGCTTCAACAAAACACGGGCATTATGATTGCATTTTAAACCATAATAACACTAATTTATATTGGGATTTCAGAATAATTCCTTGCCTGAGGAATACCTGCAATGACAGCAATTATCTTCACAAAATGTACTGAAGTTTGGACAACATTGTAAGTTTCGTTTAGGACGAGTGTTTCAATTATTGATAGCAATAATCGTCAATGTTTATTATAATGTGTAAAATTATTGAAATGGTTTGAATAATTGTGGATTTTTGTGTCAGAAATAGTACGGGAGTCTGGATTTTTAACTATACCGATTGCTGTTCTTAAATAATTCTCGGATATTTTTTTTTCTGATTTATCAGCGGAAAATTAGCGCACTCAAATGGTAAAATGAATCCACAGTAATGTAGCGAGTCAGCGAAAACCGATCGCTTTGGTTACTGTAGTAATATATCGTGGAACCTAAATGGTGAAAAATAAATCGTAAGGAAAACGGCAAAAGTCTAAAATCTACTAACCTGCACCTGATCCGCAGCTGATCCGCACCTGACCCGCACAGTGGATTATAGTCCGCTTTCCCTCACAGAGGCCTGGCCAGCAGTGGCGAAGGTTCCATAGAACTCGATTCCTACCGGCTTCCCTTTGAAAAATGGCACAGTCAGTATTCTACAGACAAATAATATAATCACATTAAAGATATGTATCCCAGCTTACCTCTTACAAAAATTTACCCTTCGCTACTGCTGGCCAGTATCCTAATGGTAGCTTTAGTCTACAAATACTTAGCTAAATTTCTCCCAAAATCTTACATCACACCTCCACCATTAAATCTTACTCGTACACCCTAAAAACTCTTCTTCCGCCTTATCATTTCCCATCACAACCACAGCATAACGAACGCCATTTTTTGCACCCCACATACCGTTCTATTATCGCCAAATCAAAATACCATTTCAAAAGCATTCCATATTGCGATTCACAATATTGTACATCATTAAAATTATTGCAACTCGATTTTTTGTATCGAATTCGCTCGATTTTTATCAGTTGCTCGATCAAATTTATCTTCGAATCGATATGTTGGCTCCTGGACTCATACCTGCCCATCTTGGGAACTGGTAATGACTTATTACGTTATTTCGCGCCGCCTTGTCATTATTTTACTGTCTTCGATGATTTTGGACATTTCGTGTGTACGGATTTGTTCAATGTGTTTGATATGTGTGATTATGGCTGGTTTTCGTTTTTTTTCGTATATTTATTGGCTGAGTATCAAAGTGGTTGCTATCTCGGTTCAGGAATTCTTTATATCGTTAGTTACACTTCAACCAACTTATTTGTGCAGGCGGGAAAACACAGAACTAAGATAAGAGTTCAAAACCAAGTTTGACATATCGATGCAAATTTTCTTGACAAACAACGCCACCTTGAACTGCACACTTAAAGTGGTCATACTGTAGTCAGACTTGAAAATGTTTAGGCAATATATTTGAGGTTCGGGTACATATTCTCTGTAGTAGTCTGAAATCTGAATTTATTCCCAGTTGATGGCAATAGAATCGCCTCTTATAGTAGTTCAGTTTTGGCGAAATAGTTTTAAATATAACTGCCAGAGAGCCTTTGTGTTCCAAAAGAGCGCAATACGAACCATGGTCCGGATATCGCAAATAGACAGCTGTCGGCCATACTTTATAAATTTAAAAATTCTTACTGTGCCCAGCCTCTATACAGGGTGTAAACAGACCCTTCACATAGCCGCCAACCAAGCATTCTGTACATCAAACTAAGTAACTTTACGCAAAAATTATTGCTGGGAATCGACTTTTTTTTTGAGGTGAAAAATCACGTTTTACGGTAGGACTCGATGGAAAGCACTCAAAGCATTGTGTGATGGATGGATTGAATAGTACGGGGGTCGTGGAGGTGTGTAAAGTAAAAATCTTACATTAAAAACATGTATTAAATAAAATAAATAAATAAATTTATTTTGCCATAAAAAAGAAAATACAGATGGGAACCTAGGTGATTCCTTATGAAATAGGTATTGGCATTGTATACAACTGGTATTAAAAAAAAAACTTGTGAAAAAGTCGGAACTTTGACCCCCAATATCTCCGTAACTTGAAGGTTCCCAGATATGGTCTAGAACAAAAAATGATCGCAAAGACGGGGAGAACAAGTGCCTTTCGGATATGTTAGGGGTCTATTTACACTCTTTATTTTAGTATTGTTGGTGAATTAAAAAAAAATACCTGCATAACTATGAAACAGATGAGGAGAGACAGTGCAGAGAAAGTACGTGCAGGAAAGATTTTAAAAACAAAATAATACCACACCTTAGTATTGTGCAACATAGTCCTCAATATCAAGCAGTGCAGATTTTTAACGGATTTGCAACAAAAACTATAATTTGTAAAAGCTCATTTAAGTCAAGACTCAAAGCATTCCTATTGACAACGAGTCAAATTGGTACTTTTCCTTTTCTATTTCACCTGTATATAAGGTCTAACTATTCATACACGAAATATTTTCAGGGAATCATCTAACGGCTATAACGAAGCCATTTCAAGGGATTTTCTTTTTATCTGAGTATATTTTCATAAAAAATAAATAATTTAAAATTACTTGACCCACAAAATAAATACTAGCTCCTTATTTTTGAACATCCATTACGCTAGTTTACTACGTCGTATTTACCTAGTGTCATTGTTAGAATATGGGAGTAAAGATTTTATGCAAAAAGTCTCAAAAATTTTAGAATTATAATAATTTCGTAAAAAAACAATCAGATTTTTTTTTTTTCGTTGCTGTGGCGACTTTACGACTTATAGAAGTTACTCTTAAAATATTTCATGTATGAATAGTTAGACCTTATATATGCCTCGTTAGTTTTCCAGTAATAAGATTCTACTTTTGGTCCCCACTCTTCCTTTCAATTCCATTCAACCATAAGCCCAAACCCCCCGCGTCAAAGCCTTATAATTTACCAAGAGACCCAACCCTCTATTTACCGCGGCATTTCACCAAGTACAGGGCACCTCACTACTTCCATACAATTAGCACAAAATGCCAGTGTCGGTAAACGGTTGGTCAAAGGGACCGTAATGTGGCAGCCGCAGGGTTGCTGTGTTGATTAATGAGGAAACTATGGGTGTAAGGAGACAATGATGAGCGTGGTTTGGGTGTTTGGGACGTTTTTCGGTGGTCGGTTGACGAGTGTGGAGGGAGCTTTGGTCGAAATCTTGTGTGAAGTCTGATTTTTGTTGGTTAATTTAGCTCTTAGTTTCTTTCCGTACCGTCTACTTCGCCAACAGTGTATACACCACTATTTTTTAATTAGTACAAAAAAAATGGAGCTCTATCCGTACAACGGGTACGGATAGAGCTCCATTTTTTCTGGTCATATTTGTGTAATCAAGAGTCAAAAACGAAAACGAAAATAACGAAATCCCAAAATTGTCCACGAAAATTCGTCATAACTGGTAAATTCATATTTGAATCAATCATTCATAACAATTACCACTAGAAAATACTACGCGCAGTGCTTTTCCATTCCTGACGCCATTCATAGGTCCCGTCAAACTATATTTCCATAAATTGAGTGACATTTTGGGATATAGACAAACGCTTATAACTTTGCTGTTTATGAATATTAGTAGATGTAATGTTGGATTAAGCTTTGAGAAGGAGAGAGACATGTTTCCAGTACAGGTTTGTTTCAGTGGCTGAATTATGAGAATGTCACGCCATTTAATTACTGCTCACTTCACTTAGAAGAAAGCATTGAATATATTTACGTGTAGGTTCGTATAGGTCTGTTGAATTTTCAGGTTCAGGGACGGAACGGATGTGGGTAACCTTAATCCGTAAGGTGAGCCGTCAGTTGCGTTTAAACCTACCCTACAGCATTAAATGAAAACTTCCACACTATGGCCAACAGAACAGTACACAACTGCTCAAGTTGCTAGCGGCGGCGGCGCAGGCGCAGGCGGCGACCGTGCCCGCACGTGGATGGAACTAATCCATAATGAATGACACGAAAATGTACTGATTAATTTAGAACTCCTTACTCTGGAGCGTATACATTTTTATTTATGATTGACCTCAAGCACGAACATTATTATTTGGATCTATAGTCCATACGTTGGCACTGTAGTACTGTAATTTGGAGCGTTCAAGTTTTAAAATAATACGATATAATGTAATGTGTTCTTCTATGTGAAATAGAGCGGGTTGCAATCCTCTACGCGTGCCCAGTGGTGGTTCGTAGATGTCACATGTCATGAAATTTTAATTCTAGGACATACCGGTTTCCTCACGATGTTTTCCTTCAGCGTTTTGAGAGCATTGGTAGGACTTTGTCTGATCTGACGGAGAGCATTCAAATGTTCATTCATTTTGGATAGTTATATTTCGCAAATCTCGATAATAATTAGATTGCTTCTTCCATTATCCTTACATAGGAGGTGTCAACTTTCAAGAAACAATTTACATTTAACTTTTTATGTGCAGACGCTAGCACATCAAGCTACTGAAATACAGATTTCAGTAGCTCGATGTGCTAGCGTCAGCTTCTTTAATAGAGTTTCAACTTTATCGCTAAAGCATTAGGTTCAAGGTTGATTGGGACACAGTGTCGGGTGGCTTGATGTGCTGGCGTCTGTACACACTACTTACAATAAAATAGACAAGGACGGAAATACAGGTGCTAATGTCTCATTTAACTTTTATGTCGATACTTGTTTTATTCAACATCATCACCAAATTCTGAAGAGGTGTAGACGCCATTTCTCCAGAAGGTACGTAATGTATTTTATGAAAACACGACAGCGGTGACTACCAACGATTTCCTGGATGTTCACACGACAACCAAAAAGAACACACGGGCGATAATCGAATGTCTCAAAACTCATTAGAATCACCGCTTCCTGGAGCCAATAAATGAAGGAATTGCTATTTTGTATCAGCATCTACAAATGCCGAATAAATATGCCATAGAAAAAGAAACCACAACCACATTACACTAAGGTGTAGTTCCAACTGTAACTTGCAGAGTTTTACGATCTCTTCTTGAGCTTTAGCCATTCTAAAGTTAACTTAGTGACACTTGAATTTAAATTGACGATTGAGTGTTCTGCAATTATAATGGATTTTTAATTTCATAATAGCTTTAACACTACGCGATTGGATAGTTGGTTCTATGTTAGGAGATTGAACCTGAATCTTTAACTGAAGTTGTTTTAATTCTAGCGTGTAATGCGGGCTTTGATGGACGTCGAATTAGTTACTTACTTATTCGTGAAATTAGCACTAGGCAGATACCAAAGGTGGGTTTGTAATGGATGAGATAATTGACATTGCCTGAGTATGTTTAATTTTAGAATCAAAGGTTATGAAAGACGAACTGATATCTCTAATTAATACAATTCTTGAAATCATTCATGAGTTCATAACAAACTAACAATATAGAGCTTAAACAGCTCAGTTTAGAAGCATGACATTTTTCATAAGCGTTTCTTTTGCAGCGTAAATTAGTACTCGGAAAGGATTTTTGAAAATTCATACTGTGGGTTAAAATGCAAAATCACTCTCCGTAGCGTAAGCTTCGCATACAATTGCATTCTTGCATGATGCTTATATCAAAAGTACTTGAAAAGCTTATAATTTCACCTTGATGCAAAAGCCAGAGACGGTACTATTGTTTGGCGCCACCATTTATACTTGGCGACAAATTTTTTACAAGGAGCTCCCATAAAAGACGAAGATGAAGATTCGAGGGACTCAAATAATCATTCTTGAAGCTACCATGATGATCAAGTGGATGTATAGACCCCAGCACATCAAGCTACCCGAAACTGTAAATTTTTCCCAATCAATCTTGAACCTAATGCTTTAGCGATATAGTTGAAAATCTATAAAAGAAATTTGACAGATTTTAGTAGCTAGTAGTTCAAAACTGTTACAACAAAGACTCAACCACACTAAAAAACGCAACAGAAAACGCTAATAGTATACATAAACAAGTAATTTCTTTAAACAGATATCTCCAAAACAATCTACGTGTCATTGTTGAAGACAGGTTACCCAGTTATGATACACCTTCACAGAAAGCTACGCTGATCAAAATCGACTTCAATAAGAGAGTTTTTACTTGAAATCCCGAGATGAGAGTTCATACATTTTTCATATCGTGTTGGTCGCAAAACATTGACTACCAACTAAATGCTGCCTCACCTCAATCAACTCCAAACCTTATCCTTTTATATTAAGATTCAATGCTTCTGTATTTATATGTTTGTTTGTCAGTTCGATCACAATTAAAGCGCAGAAACGTTCATCATTAGTGCGCACGGCAATATTCCACGCTGGTTCTTTTAGGACCGGTGCGTGATCTTTACCAACGTTTGCCGTGTCCGTCAATATGCGATATTTTGATTGGTATTTTGATGAGACTCGCAGTGTTTTATTGTGTTATGACTTCTTTATATACGGTTTTTCATTTGGGTTTTGTTTACAGGTTGTTGTAATTAAAATGGTTTACATTGTATCGAGACGCTACTTTTATGTCGATTTAGTAGTTTTGACCAAGTTTTTGATGGATACACAAGCTGGAGTTCCCTTGTTCATATTTTGTTTTTACTCGACTACGGCGAAGCCAAAAGGAAGGATTATGATTTGGGCAGTCTATGTATGTATGTCCCTCCGTAGCGCCTAAACTATTCATCCGATTTTGATGAATAAGGAGTCAATCGATTCGTTATTATGGCCAGGGGAACATAGGCTACATTTTAACCGACTTCACCAGGATAAAAGGAGGATTCGATTTTACCTTGTAAACACCGAATTTAATTAGAGCGTGATTTTTCAGTAGTTGGGTTTTTTAGTTGTAGTATTATACCACACAAATTCTTGTTGTTTTCAGGGTACACCCGTCACTGAGTATATGGCTATTGCAGAAGTTGACACCTTGACGACTAATTTAAAATTCTATTTAAGTTGGGATAGCACTGAATATAAAAGTAATCGCTCCTCTCATAAGAGTTCTAACTTGGAGTGCTTTTGATAAACGTAAATTACTGCTCTCAAAACGGTAAAGGAAAATTCGAAGGCAACCAATAGAACCAAAAGATATTTGTATGTCATCCTTCTACTCGCACTGGGCCCGCGCGTGGTGAACCCATGACCTGTCACATGTAAGTGGCCTGTGTCCCAGCTGTGGGAATATTATAGGCTGATTATGCTTTATTACTCCTACTTATTTTCTATTGCCTTAAAGTTCATCTTCTATACAAATAAATGAAATTGAAGTCTCTGTTTGTAATTTCAAAATAACAGCTTTTGACTGAATGCGGATAAGAAAAAAACTTTTTTTAAAATTTTTACCTGTCTGTCTGTTTATTCCGGCTAATGTCCAAAACGGCTGAACTTTTACTGGAAGATATCTGAAGATATAAGGAGTAACTCAGGCTACCTTTATTTTAGAAAAAAAAATCGAGTAATTAAACAACTATTTTTTATTAAATTCCACGCGAACGAAGTCGCGGTTAACAGCTTGTCAATACTAAAATTCGGTATAGCAATATCTTTTTAAGGAAACACGTGGTATACTTTTTGCTTAAGTATCATTTATAGAGCAAAGACAGGGGACCATTTTAACCCGAGGACATTCCCGGACTTTCCTCGCTTCGTATACAACTTGTATAACTTGTTCTTTACTCCTTACTACCTTTTCAAGCAGTAAATAAACGTTGTCTACAAGAATACGCACATTTCCAAAATAATCTTCATTTTCCGAGTAAAGTTTGGTATTGTTTTTGCCTATACCTCAGGCACAGTATGAAGACCACCAGTAAACCAACTCGGCCCATTATGTGAAATCAAACACGGGTGTCAGGATTGTCAACTAAACTTCTTGTAAAGTCACACAAATAGGATGTATAATATATAATATAATATAATCAAATTATCAAAAGCGACATCTATGACGCAAATTAAGAACTAAAATCCAGTATCGCGCAATTAGAGTTATACTCCCTTTACAAAACAGATTAGGAACTTGATATTTCAGCCAACTTTCTGTGCAGGCGGGAAACACAGAACTAAAATAAATGTACCAAGTTTGACATATCGATGCATTTTTCTGACAAGCAGCGTCACCTTGAACTGCACACTTAAAGTGGTCATACTGTACACACTGTTGCACTGTTACTTCTAAACACACATCGAATGTAACCACGTGTCAAGTGACAGCCCCGACTTACTCACAAGCAACTTGTTACCAGAGTACAGATGCTTTAAGCATGCTTATAGAATTTGTGTAAACACTGCATGAGTGTGCAAGCTAATTCCAATCTTGTTCCCAGTTGAAATAGGTACTATATGTCAATACTGATATGTCTTGCGCCTCAGGTCATTCCCACACTCTCTCGCATGTTCTCCTTTGAGGCGAAACTGAAGACAATCGTCGGTGACTTTTTCTAACACACCCAAGTAAGTAAAATACTTGAGTTGAGGTCGGTGGGTACTATGGGTGTGAAGGATTGGAGTGGTTCGAGAAGAACGTGAGTTGAGAGAAATTAATAGGATAACACAACTGTACGGAAAATACGCAAGGACTAGGTAGAGGTTTACGTGTAGCCTGTACCTATGCTACCAGCATATTTCGCCAGTTTTATCTAAGTCTCATGTAATGTGGGTCTTTTTGCCATCAACTAGGCACGCGTCCAGACGCTGCATTGCTGCTAAGATTAGTAAGCAAGGTATATAAATATTTATTTATGTACACACCAAATACTGGTACTGCTAATTATCACGTTGTTTTCAAAATATCGAAGTCGTGACGTGACGAGTTTGGGGTTTGGAGTCAGTCCTAGTCATCCGGCAAACGTGACGTCAGCATCTGATAAGTCTAATTCTTTACTACCAACCACTCATTTTGAACTATAGTGTAATGAGGTGAATCGGAAAACGCAGATCGAACAGTCCCTTCTCAGTTTCATCTTTGTTGATTAACTAATCTTTACCTAAAAAAAAGCATTATTTTATAGCACATGCGGACCGAACACAAAATATCCCTACAACAACTTCTTGTACCCTTAGTACCCCTCACCCCGCGCGTCGGTCATTCCACCGAGCCCATCGCCAATCATATCTCGATATTTATGAGACCGAATTCGCAAGAAGCGAAAAAATTTCGTCGACAATACAACCAATCTTTTTATAGCTTCTTCCCGTCTCGCATTTTTCTGGCAAAACTGATTGTTTAGCGGAAAAAATTACGCCTGTTAGTCGAAACGTAGGGTATAAATAAAAGATGGGACCGAAGAATTTTGATTCGGTAGTTTTTGTGTGGTAGGATACCGATTGTGGAGCTTTACGGTAAAAAGTGAGCCGTGTTCGATTGAGAAAGGAACGTGGTGTTAAAGTGTGGATACAGATTTATATAAGTCGGTTCACAGGCCGAGGTATAGCGGTTGACATGGTACGATTTTGAGATGAATCCGTGTACTATAATGTATTCAAAGTGAATTTGGTACTGATCTATGCATTGTGCATGGTTACCCTAATCTTGTTTATACTCTGTTTAGATTAGCTCATCAGCATCAGCCTAGCCTTTTCCCAACTGTGTTGGGGTTCGCTTCTAGTCTAACCGGGTGCAGCTGTATACCAGTATTTTACATGGAGCGACTGCCTATCTGACCTCCACAACCCAGTTAGTACTGGGTTATACGATACCCCTTGATAAGACTGGTGATCAGACTTTTTAGGTACCTACGTGAATTTAGATTCTCTTCTTGGCGTGTATATGACATGATGTAAACAGTCGGCCAAGAACTTGGCATCGAATTTGGCGCCTTCAGCATCATCCATTAGTTCCAAAACAGGACACATAGGATCTAGATATAAAAGCTTTCATGCGTCGAAATCAATAGCTCTCTTTTCTGGTCAATAACTTTCACGCCTATCAATATTTGTAGAGGATTTCCTATTTCAAAATCTTGTTTGATTATAAAATCTACGCCAAACAGAAATCGTTTTTTTAACGTCTATTGCGTAGCTTTGAAACTATCTCGGAACCAACCAACAATACTACCAAAACATTACATAACCATACTACATTTCTAGTAAACAATATCGTATAAACGCTACGATTTCATCACAAACAATACAACATCATAATTCCCATGTCAAATCTGTTATATGTGAACGGGCTTGTCGAATGCGACAAGTAACTTGTGAAATTCAAAGTGTTTTAATAAGCGGTAAACACATTTATACAAAGCTTTATAAGGCAGAGTTAATAGCGACGGACAATGATACAAAGTTGCTTTGGTTAGTCAGCAGGACATCAGTGGTAACACTTTTTAGGATCCCGTACCCGAAAGGTAACCAACGGGACCCTATTACTAAGCCTCCGCTGTCTGTCCGTCTGTCTGTCTGTTGAAATTTTCACAGAATGTGTATTTCTGTTAAAAAATAAAAAATAAAATGGGGCTCTCCTACTACGACTCGCTCTTGGCTGGATATTTGTTTAGTTAGCGTTAAATCTGCCTCTGCAGGGCAAAAATCTCCTCCATATCCTTCCAGGAACTGATTTCCTGCGCCACCTCGAGCCAGCCTTCTTGATGCGCGTCCAGGTCATCTCACAACCTCTTCCACGATCCACCTCAGCGGTGACGTACATCCACAGGCACCCATGGCGTTGAGACGTTGAAATGTTGAGATCTTTGCCCAGCAGTTCGCGTGACCCGCCCAATCCCATTTGAGCTTGGTAGCCTTTTTGCCTACGTACTGTCAGTACTGGGTACTACGATACCCCTTGGTAAGACTGAAAATAATTTACCCTCCAGCCTCAGTTCTCGACAAATTGTAACTGAAAACTTTTTGAAGAATTCTTTGATTCAGAACTGAAATAAATAGAGCAGTATACTGCTAGATAACTGTAAGATTAATGCTGAACATTTTAAAGAAAAGGTATTTGATTGAGTAGTGTTTATTGATCTCGCCGAAAAGGTACCATAGTTTATTTTCTCCCAAAATACGTTTGCGTAAATATCGATTGTGTTAGCAAACAACAGAGTCAGTTGTGATCGCGTGTTGGACGTCCAATATTTTCACACATGGTGCTGTCTAAACTTCTTTTTTGGACCGATTATCTAGATGTAAGAACTGTGGCCAATATTTTGGACGTTTTCGGAGATTGCATTCACGTATGACAATGTTACTGACATAAAGCTTTCTAAAAGAGGACTTCTAAATGTGTAGCAAGTTTTAAAACTAATTATAAGTCCTTGGAAGAAACGAATAAAAACATTTCTGGGGTCATAACATATAACAGAATGCTTGAATTCTCACCAAGCATAACTTGCTTTGGAAATTGATGAATTATAAGAAATTATAAATGTTACAGTCTGACCTTTATGGACAGACTTACAAGCAAGAATGAAGTTCACAAAAAGTTATTAGCAAACATAACATAACATAAAAAATAACATCACGCCTGTAATCCTCGGAGTAAGGCAGAGGTGTACCTATTAGTCACCCACATTTCGCCAGTTATGTTTAAGTCCCATGTAATAGGGAATCTAGATTCCGTGGCTGCTAGTGAGAAATTCCTAATGCAAAAACCCGATAACAATTTACCCGACCCGGGAATCGAATACAGGACCTCATGCTCAGCAGTCGCAGTTGCGACCACTAGACCAATTTTATTTTTATTTATTATTTCTGGCCAACCAACAATTGTTTATACGGTTACATTTTAAAATAAAGATTCTTATATCAAAGGTTAGTATAACAATTTATTATAGGTTAGCACCGCATGCCCCATAAAATAATAAATGTTACATTAAAGACTAAAGTAAAATTTAAATCAAAGTTTAAAAACAGAATTAAAATCAACATTAAATTTAAATACAAAATCAAAATTAAATACAACAATTAAAAACAAAATCAAAGTTAAATACAAATATTAAAAACAAACTCTAAATTAAATAAAAGTATTAAAAGCAAAATCAAAATTGACCAATGAGGCAGTTATCAGCAAATGACAGTATTATTTAAGAAATGAAGGCCAACGACCACGACGCAAAATTATTATGAACCTAAAAAGAAAAACAAAATATTCGTTGCTAAACATGGATCTGTTTTAAATACTTATGATAAATATGACACAATGATTTAATTTATAATTACTGTCCCACTACAAACATGGCTACAACGAAATGCAGTCCGTTCTAATTTGGAAGGGCCCGAACTGTGCAAAGTTGTGGTTTGGGGACCGTGACGTGCCACGCGCTTGCCACACGGTAGCCAACGAGAATTATGTATGCAAGTGGAGTACTTGATTGTGTAGACTCCGATTTTTTGTTTTTAACACGAAACAAGTTTTACAGACAATCTTAGTTAAATAATAAGTAGCTGAGTTCAAATTCTATGGCTCGTGGCGTAATAAAGCCGCACTGTACGATCGATCAATCCACAGGGTTTTCAAAGACGGATCAATACTATTTTGTTGCTCAAAACACAACGTCTGTAATCCCTGGAAGATTAACACATTCGTGTAAACTCACACTCATTTTTGTTAAAATTAAAATCTAAATACATTTTTACGTTCCTAGTAACATTTCCTAGTATTTTCATTTTATTTACAGTCTTCATTGGAGCTTCGGTCCAAGAATCAACTCAAGGACGTATATTTTTGGAAATTATCTTCGCAATCTGATAAAATTATCTTTTTCCAAAATTGCCATCTGCTCTAACAAATTCTAATCCAAAGTGTGAACAGATTAATAATAGCATCTATTATTTTAATTTCAGAACACCGATGTTCGAAATTCGAAGACAGAAGTCGACCAATCGCATGTGCGTAATGGGCGCGCGCCAGTCGCGTGCGCACGCCTCAGCCGCGGGCGTCAAGTGTTGCCAACTTAAAAATTATCAACTAATCATACAGGGTGGTCAACCGACCGATGTTTTTTTCCCGAAAAATTGCTTCTTTAGAATAATTTAGCCTTAAACGCTTGTTTCAGCTCCCTTCGAGATATTTCGAAATTATTTCCTGAGTTCTAATAATGTGGATGGTAATTTCGTTAACATTTTTTTGGGTGCTGGTGCTTTAACGAATGCAATGCAGGTGCCAGTGACATCCGTCACGAGTCTTGAAGTCACCGAATGTTTGCAAAGATACGGACAACTACAGATTAAAAATTATCGTGGTTTTCCCGTATGCATGACTGAGCAAAGGTAATTGAAGGAAATCCTTGGAGAAAAGATCAACTTTAAGGAATCATCATCCTATTCAACTGAGGTGACTAGCTATAATAATATTGCCATGTAAAATTATTTAAATTAAGTGAAGAATAATGAATTCGTCGATCGAACATAAAGATAGCACAAAACACTTCATTGATAACTTAAAAATCAGCAACAACATAATCATAAAACCTCTAATAATCGTTTACAAAATAAAAATCGATTTAATGACATAGGTAAACAGGGAGCTTGTATGTGCGTAAAACAAATCACCTCTCGTTGAATCGAATAAGGGTGGTTTTCCAACATAGATATGAAGGTAGCTTAGGCGGTGCGAGGATGTGTAGCTGACTCTTTTCCTACACCATATTGAATACTTTTTCGCCCGCATCCCTCTTTTGGCGCCTTTACACTCTCGTTCGAGAGCTCTCTCTCGATGTCTCTTCAGACCTCCGTATTTACTAAGAGAGATTTGTTAAAACAGACAGGGGACGGAGAGCAAGCGAGTGACACCGACGCTGGACGAGCGCTACTTTATACCTACACACACACGCCCTGCCTCAGTGTCTCGGCGAGCAAGGCTCGGATACCGGTTAAATTTTCAAACCGTTATTACGTACTTTGACGCAAAACCTTTATATTCGGTTTCGTTCGCATAAACCGTTATTATTAAACCGGTATTTGGAAGAGTATTATCATAAAGGTTTTTTCGGTTTAAACGGTTTAGAGCAATAAAAACCGTTTAATACGGTCGCACGATAATCCAACGTCGCGCGCTGTTTTGTTTTTATTCCGTAGTAAGAAATTTTTAGTTTCGGTCGGACGTTTATTTATGTCATTGCATCAATAAGCTCCGCTGCAAAAACAAAAAAATGGGTAAGTATCTAATATTTTTTTTGGTGAAATTAAGTTGATAATGACGATAAATAATCGGTAAACATAATACATATTACTTTTCACATATCCTATGGACCAGTTAGATAATCAGTCATTTTTTAATGAAGAAGAAAACTCTCAATATCTCGGTAAGTACCTAAACTCTTCAATTCTGTATTCGACATTAAGGCCCGCTTGCACCGCGAATCGCTAAACGCGTTTAACGTTAAACGTATTTAAAACAGCATTCTGTCTCTGTCATCTTTAAACGATTGATAGAAACAGAACGGTGTTTTAAATACATTCTACGTTAAACGCGTTTAGTGATTCATGGTGCAAGCGGGCCCTATACTCTCAAAATTAAAGGATAAATAGGCCACAAAATGCCCGATCTAAGGCCCAGTTTCACTGTTGGTATTAACGACCATTGAAACTGGGTCTTAGATCGGGCGTTTTGTGTGTCTATGTGATAAAAACTATTTGAATGTTTATTTAAATTAATGTTATATTATTTTGTAACAGGTGAACCACGAAAAAGAAGAAAGGAATATTCTGATGATGAAGATCAATCCCAATCATTGCTAGCACCTAAAAACCGTACCATCAACTCAATAAAATAAACACCCAAATTTTGAAAGAGGATTCAGAAAATAGTTCTGATAGTAACGAAAACAAATCAGGCGAAGATATCAGTGCTAAACCAGGAGAAGAAACTACTTCGAATGTCAAAAATGTGTTTTATGTATATTTGATAAGGACCTTGATAAAAGAAACTATTATTTTGGAAATTTGCTAATAGGTGAAGTACATTTTTTGCCGCCATGTATGCGCTTGAAGCATATATCAATATTTTAAAGTATATAGATGCTTTAAAACATCAACACCGAGAGAAATCAAACAAAATAAATATTTAATTTGTATAATGTGCCTGGAGGAACATGCGAAATATCAATGTAATCATTCGTACTGAAATGTTACCAATAAAAATAAATAAAGGAAAATAAGAGCGAAGTTTTATTTTAAATTCAGGAATCTAGTAATCTGCTTAATGTGTGGACACCATTTTGCATGCTGTACTTAGTACCTACTTAGATGGATGTTCAGGTACAAATGTAGATATACATTTTTTTTACGGTTAATTTGACATTTTTATAAATATTTGGAAAAAGAAAAATTAAATCCTTTTTCAATAAATCAGTTATTTAATCAGTCTCCTCATTACATTAATATAGGTACAATTTTAGGTGGCTTAATTAAAAACAGCACTTTGAAGTTTTATTGTTTTCATTGTAGTCAAAGTATGTGTAGATTAAATTCTTTCGATTTCTACCCATGTTAAACACAATTATAATAAAATTAACTGGTAATTAAATCGACTGCGAAGTCAGTACTAAGTTCGTCTAGTACCGCGCCGCTATGCGCGGCATCCTTACAAGTAGTCACACGTTGCAACGCGTTTGCCGACATGCCGCTCGTCGAATAAACCGGTTAATTTAGGTTAAAATAAAGTTCTTAAAACGTTCGCGTTCTTAAGAAAAGTTCGGAGGAAAACCGAAATAAACCAGTATTAACCGGTATATTTTAAACCGGTTCCGAGCCTTGTCGGCGAGACAGCCAGGCATAACACATTTCTCGTAATTTTTTTATTGTTTCTGGTCAACGTTGTTTGGCCTAAAATTGTTTATACTGTTACATGTTAAAATAAAGATTCTTGTTGGTTTAACAATTTCTTACAGGTTAGCATCACATGCCCCACAAAATAATAAAAATTACAATTTTATTAAAGTCTAAAGTACAATTTAATTCAAAGTTTCAAAACAGAGTTTAATGTACTTAACCAGCTCCATTAACCCTTTCCCACCAGAGCTGCACTAAGCGAGGTTAGGGTAATCCTATTGGTCGAATTGCTCCTCGCCCAACGCTTAGCTTCCTCGCACGTGTTGGATGGAACACCAGCCTAAAGATGCGATGGCGATGTCTCAAATAATCGATTATGTCAAATTTTAATACAATTTTGTTTAAAATTATGATGCCTGCAGGTTATCGATGGCACGCAGTGTGTAATATCAATGTGGTTGATGATCGATTATTGCTACGTTAGTACGGGGAATCGTCTGTTTGTTTTAGCTTGTTACAAGGGTGTTATTATTTTTCTTTTGGTTAAGTTCCAGTCCGAAGGCCTAAAACAAACGGTGGACTTTTCTTGGATCCCAAATCCAAATATTACTTACTGTCCTAATTGGCTTAAAAATGTGAAGATGGATGACCATAAAAATAAGATTTCTAATTACAGACGATTTTGAATAAAAGTTAAATCGCACTAATCATGAATCCAGCACAGGCATCTATTAGAACCTGGGATTGTAGCAGGTGGCCAGGTGGTGTTCTATAGTTCTGCCTACTCCCATGGGAAAAAGATTTATGTGTATAGTTTTGAGTTTCGATGGACCTAGACCCACATCTACATTCCTCCATAAAGTTCCTAAGTAGTAAATCTAGTTGAAAAAAACAGGCAAACCAAATTTTCGATCAAAGCTTTCTTTTTCAACGCGTACTCTTTCTCAGCCTCCACGGTCCAAACATGACTTATCTGTACCCTCGATGTCGTACGTTCTTCTCATAAATATTCCTTGTGTGACGCAACCGGTTGCTCGCAGCTTTTTGCTTAGAACTGAAGGTAAATATCGGAACATTTTGTGGTCACGATCGTGGATTCGAGGCATGATTGATTGATTCCGTTTTGTGTTGGGTTGGTTCCTTTTCCCTTGCGTTTTGAATGTTCTTGATTAGGTTTAGTATATCAATAACTATTGATCTTTAATTTTACTGTTTATTAGAACTTAAGTATGTTTGTGTCATTATTAGATCCTCTTATTCTCTCCCTTTCTAGTTTTAAACCTTATGACCGCCAGAACATGAACGCACGCGCGTGCCCATATTTTATGTCGTTTGGCGGACAGGGACCGCTCTTGCTTGTCACGTATATGTGACTATGGCAGTCAAAAAATTAATGATGTATTCCGCTTTTCTCATCTTATCTTTTTTTTTTACTTTTCTCACATCCTGTTTTCATTTGACCCTTTGATTTTTTTTCTACGAAATCTTTCTAGTTAACTTCACTATCAGTAGAGCTTAATATACCTATTGTGAAGTAGTATTTAATTCGTCCAGCTATTTTTTACTCTAGCTGTTTCTTTCTGGATTATGAATCAAGCTCATAGTTACGCTGACAAATAATGAAATACATAAAATCTCTTGAACTATAAAGTGATCACAGTACTATTTATGCATGTTTAGCTGACACCCCCTGACATTGTCACCGCCCCCTGTCTCACGCATCAGAAACACACAGACGGAAGCAGGACGTGTGAAACTCCACGGATTTTCTGCTTCAAAGCGTACCAATACTATTATCTGCTATCACTCAACTGTAGTACACAAGACAAGTTGTTTTTGTTTCCCACAGGGGAGTAAGTCGGTGCCTACACTCTCTGACTCTTGTGCGAAACAACAACTCAACCTACCGACCAACCTACCGTTTATCCGTGATCATGGTGCTTGCAACAGCGCTGAACTATCAGTAACTCAAAGAAATCAGTAAACATGGTAAATATCCCGTTTCTAGTGTTAATGATAACAACTTAATCTATTAAATGAGAAGGACTGATGACAAAGATTATTGAGTCCTCAAACCAAATAAAAACCAAGACACAGCGCTGTCAACAGTGACGTGAGGCCGGTTTCGTAAACATGTGTGCAGTTATTGAGCGTAGTTTTGGGCATAGTTTAGTTGTAGTTTGATGTAAATGTGTGCGTGTGAGCGTGTATGTAGAGAGCGAAGCGTAGTTTTGAGCATGCTTCACTGTATTGTTCGCAGCGTTGTCTTTGTCTTGTTGAGTCTTATAAATTGGTCTGAAGTCTTACACAAAATATTTTCAGTTACACGTTACGTATGATGACCGTTCTAAGCCCGTTATAAACGTGTATGTTTCGCTGTGGAAACGTACTAGTGGCCATAGTAGTCCGTGTCATGTTTCGTTCGGTGCCTTATACGTTCAAAGCACGGTCATGGTATGGTACGGTGTAGTGGGCATGACTCCTTCAACCTATTAAATTAATTGAGAAATCGGACGGATAAGTTGAGTCTGATAAATTGGTCCGAATACAATTGTGTCCTTAAAAATGAAGTCTTCGAACTATTTTTTTTGATTGCAGAGATGGTTCCTCTTTCGTTTAGTAATGTAACTTGCCTGAGGTTTTTTAAACTATCGTATAAAGGGTGAAACAAGACCCTTAACGAAGCCGAAAGGCACTTGTTCTCCTCGTCATTGTGACCATTTTTTTTTGTTCTAGACCATACCTGCAATTTGGGAACCTTCTAGTTACGGAGATATTGGGGGTCACACATTTTTTTTTAAACACAAGTTTTTAATGTTATTATTTTACTTTAAATACATTTACGACCCCCGCGCTATTCAATGCATCCATCGGCACAATGTTTTGAGAGCGCCACATTGAGTTCTACCGTAATACGTCGAAAAAAAAGTCGTTTCCCAGAAATCATTTTTGCGTTACTTAGTTTGATTTACATAATGCTTGGTTGATGGCTTCGTGAAGGGTTCGTTTACACCCTGTATACTACTCCGCATTCGTTGGTGGAGTTTCACTGACGCTATATTAAGTTTTAGTAGTAGTTTGATAAATGACCAAAAACTTAATACAAGGAAACTATTTCCCAACATGTCAACGAATAGATCCCTCCTTTTCCAGCCCGCTGATTCCTGTACACCTAAACATCTTATTCAAACCAAGAATTATACATATTGACTTTAGTGTTACTAATAGATTGTCGTCTTTACAAATCATCAACAAAAATAACACATCTAAACCAAGCTGCTAATTGCTAACCCTCATTCCCACTGCACCGATCACAATCTGAGACCCTTCACTATACTCCCCTGTGAATTGTATCGGTATAGCTGACACCCGCCCTTACGAACTCTTCCCAATACGGATTACACAAGTCAAGAGATTAGCTGGTAGTGTGATGATGAAATTAATTAATGTAAGTGTGATGTAGATGATTTTATTGTATCAGAGGCTGATTAAAGTGGTGGCTGATTGAATTTCGATGATGGATGGGAAGCAAAAAGAATGTGAGTGTGAAAAATATGGTTTCGTAACACGATTAGGCAGAAATTTGTTTGGGCTGGACACATATGCCTATGTCTGTAAGTGGTAAGCAACATGGCGGAAGGCCCAGACGGAGATGGTGGGTGGAATGTATTAGACTCCTTCGATAAGGATAGTTCCAAACCAAAGGAGTCCTGCACGTCAAATATAGTGTGTGGATCTTACAATTCGGTTCAATCATGAGACGACAGTAAGCCAGCAATTTTTTCAATGCTCTTACCATGTCCCAAAATGTGCAAAATGGGCAAAGGTCTGTCCTTCCAAACCTCTCTGTTTTGTGTAATTTCTGGCCACGTTTGCCTCACAAATTATAAATTTAATTAAAAAAAAACAGTCCCTAATAACTAGCGAGTTAAGCTAGACTGCTACATGAAAGACTCGACTATAGCAGCAGACAGCCGAAAGAAATAGAAAGAGTAGAGAAAGGCCTTTGCCTTGCAATTGGACACCATGGAATGATATAAAGTTAAATAAAAATTCTCAATAGTTACAATAAAAAGGACGAGCGTTAAACGTTGCAAATGTTATATAAGACTAATTATTAATTTATGCTAAATATGCAATTTGTGACGCTGGCTAACTAAGCTCCAAATCCACCAAAGAAGTAAATACTGAGGTCAATATTTTGATTTTGATTTAATTGTAAATTATGTACTTATTGATTTTAATTAAATTTTTTGGAATGTTTCTGTGTTATAAATGTGAAAATTGATTTTAATTTAATGTATTTTATGGATTCGAGTGATCTGCAAAAAAAACTTAGTATGCGCAAGACAATAATGATGAAGGAAAGAATGTCCAAGATTGATTGAGTTGTCACCAATTTCGCTGTCGCACATTGTGACAGTTGCTTGTTACGGTGTCTGCAGTGAATATACATTGGCTTGTAATCTTCTTGCCATTTATAAGGGACGAGTCTTGCATACATAATGCAAAGTAAATCGAAAAGAAGAGAAAATAGACTGACAATTTGGTATTGAGTCATTGGCTAAATTGGACATGCCAGACTGACAGTCTGTACAAGGTGTTAGTTTTAACATGGGACATTTTTAAAGGAGAGAAGTAATCATAAAAGTGAACAACTTTTGCTGTGAATATAGGGTGGACGTTTGAGATGGGACAAAGACATTTGTGCTCTCCGTCATTGCGATCGTTGTTTTGTTCTAGACCGTACCTGGGAACCTTCTAGTTACGGAGATATTGAGGGCCAAACTTCCAAACTTTTTTTTTAAAGTACAAGTTTTCAACGTTAAAATTTTACTTTAAATACCTTCACGACCCCCGTACTATTTAATGCATCCATCTGCACAATTTTTTGAGTGCCTTACATTGAGTTCTACCGAAAAACGTGATTTTTCACCCCAAATAAATTTAAGTAGAGTAACCAAGTAATGGTTTGATATACAGAATGCTTGATTGACAGCTTCGTGAAGGGTCCGTTTACACCTTGTATTATGAAGAGTATTGGAATACTAGGCTACTAAGATGCTATCCAGGGCTTGAAATCGTCATGAACTGTTTGAAAACGTCACCCATTATGATAGCTTAATCGACAGTGAAACAGATGCTTAATTAACAATTTAGATCTATCCATCCACGAATACCCTCAACCGCCTCAAAAGACATGTTATATCTTAAACGATAATAAAATTAAACGACCACACACGCCAACGCTGTCATTATAAGCCGGTCTTATGTCACCAATATCAGTGATATTCATGTTAATAGTGACACAATTAACGTAAATCGTCGCCGACACATGCGTCTGCGCAGGTGCGACGCGTGCGCAGGGTGCGGGTACACGCGCGAGCTTTGGGCGCTTTTGGGATCAATTTGGTTGATAAAAGTGGTCAACAATTTTTTTACGTTAAATTACTACGTGATATCTATAGCTTCATGTAAGTGGTCCGTTTATGTTAAGAAATAATAGAGCCATTTAAAATTCGCTAATTTCATTTCGCTAGATTAAAATTACTCGTATAAAAAATATGGTTTATGGATAGGATATGAACATAAGCAAAAGATCTGTTTAATAAGGAATCTTCAAATTTTGAATTCATTTGGAAATGCTCATAATAAGACTAGCAATGAGTCTCATTTACTCAGGATTTGCCGGATTCAATCCTATACTATTAAATGAACAATACTGGTATTTGTATGTATGCTATGCTATATAGGGGTTTACGGTAGCGAAAAATCGATCTAGCTAAGTCTTGTATCTGGAAAAAATCGTTTTCTAAATTTCCACTCTCGAGCTCGGTCGCCCAGGAACTAAGTATAAATTCTGTACAGAACCCGAAATTGTTTGGTCTTTGGGTCAAGCGAAATACATGCGCGATTGTGCCTGAGTTAGCCATTAGAATTATTGCTGGTAATGATACAGTCCAACGTTTTGTTCAGTGATAGGTTTTTGTGTAGAGGACGAAAAAGCGCAAGAGTTCTTGGGTCCTTATTACTTTTGCGTAAGTAAGTATTACTAGAAATAAGATTAAAAAAAATCAAAAGTCAATTATTCAAATAAGCCTGATAGTTTGCACTTTTTGAACGTCAAAGTGTACCAGAGACACCCCCCACCGTCCCCTACCGTGAAACTGGCTTGCCCTAGAACTAAAAATTCGAAGACATGTGACATCTACCAACCCGCACTCGGCCCTTGTGGCCCATTCCCTCAGAGAGAGGAGGTCTGTGTCCCATCAGTGGGAACATTATACGCTGATTATGCTTATGCTTATGCTTATAAAGGTATATATTTACCACAGAAAACTAGCTAGATAATAACAAAACCTAAACTCACTTAAAAAAACAACAACATATCATCTACATAAACCAATTTACTGTCAAACTTCCGTTCATTAACAAATGAGTGCGCGTGGCAGTAAAACAATAAATATCTCCCGCAATTTGGCCGAGTCGCCGAGTAATTGTGCCTTCACCCGGTCCCCGATAATAATTTGACGTAATACAGACTCGTAAATTCTTGCCAGGTTGGTGGTAAACTCGTTTTGTGCTCTGTATAGTAAGTACTGCGATGGTACAACGGAGCATGATGTCGCCTCATAAGTACCAAGTTATAGTAATGTCGAGACAAAAGACGATCGAGTTACTTCGTATTTCGAATATGAAGAAGCCCAGTTTTAGCTCTTTTAGAGAAGTTCTAGTCTGTGATGGGGCCCGCCGGGAATGGTGGGCTAATACCAGTCGTGGGCGAGCGATTGTACTTGTATCTCCCGGGCCCCCTACAAATGGTAGTATTAGGAACAATGAGTGTCCGACATAACCCTCTGCTCGCCCCAGACGGAGAGCATCGATGAGGATTTTCCCATTAAAAAAAGGATAGATCTAGTCTTGGGATACCATCAGATACTAGTGATACTGATAAATACATATAAATTGTAAAATAAGAAAGAGCATTAATATAGCAATAAGTGCAATAATAACAAAACAAAAGAACCCCCCACAGGCAGTGTTAATATCACAATCTCGTAATATAAATCTTAATTATAAAAGTTTAAAAAAATACTTTTTCTCTCCAATTTTTTCTGCATAAAGTAAATGCTATCAAATCACAGATTGAAATAACTGGTACATTTAAGATGCTTATATTCTCCAAAAAAAAACAAAATGCTTTTATTCTTGATAAACAGTTCTTTGACAGTAGATGGAACTCAATTTTTTTTTCACAATGTAAGTCAAGAAATCCCCAAATTATCATTCCCCTTTCATCGACGCATACTAATCTACTTTATATTAATTGAATTAAACTGTCAAATGATTTTCTACTAATGTTATCGGCACCTGTCCCCAATTACTCGGTACTTCGACTAACTTTTAATTATATTTTATAACCTGCCTAGAAAGGTTAACGATTACAAAATTAAACGAAAATGAATTATGTTACCTTGGGGAAACATTAGTGAGTACAATTGTTAAAGTATTGATAAACATCACAGGTCTTCTTTTTGAATCGATGAAACTCTCGTCTAGACAACAAGATTTATTTTCGCCCAGTCGATTGACGGCGTAGTACACTTCTTACTAGAAGCATTGATACACTAAAACATTACATTGCTAATCTATTTAACAGAATAAAATCTTAAAGGAGCGAAGGACCATTTTTTTTTAGTCATACTCTCAAAATTGGTCCTTTGGGATCAAGAAAGTTGAGTCACTCGTACGCAGTAGAAATCATACAACTCATTTCAAAGAGTTTAGTTCTCTATCAAACCATTAATGTCAAACTTTAAACATCACAAGAACAGCGTAAGCGTGCCAACATTTCTTACATGAATAAAGAAACCAATTTCTTTGAAGATCACATAAGTAAGTACCCTACTTAATTTAAAAAAAAAAAAAAACTTATACCTCAATGTAATAAAATTTGCAATATCTATCAACATAATAAGATGAGACAGGGATGTGTGAAGCAGAAAGTACATTCAGGTAATTTATTACCCCGAAGGTAGCATTAATCTTAATTCAATGAGGCAGGGTTGCCACATGTCAATTATGAAGAGAACGATGAACAAATATTGGCTGTACGTTTTGGCATTTTCGATGAAGATTTAATTATGTTTGTGTGTTTTGCAAGGCATTTGGTAGATGAAGCCTTAAGTTTAATGTGGGGTTCAATACAAGATGAAAAGTTCAAACGTTGTGTAGTGTACGTGGCTATATTCTGATACTCGATATACTGACGATAACCACCGCTGCGTGGCTTGTATTAAATACTTAAATATTGGGTACTTCATTGAAATTAAATGTGTGCCTTTTTTAATTCATTTGTACTTCCTAGGTTTGTCTTAGACATCGGCGAGGAAACCTGGTCTGATAAAAGATAAATATAATTATTTAGAATAGACAATCCGCTTTGAGTACGTGTTGTGATTAAGGCATCTTTATGAGAAGAGGTTTTTATCCTGTAGTGGGGCAGTATTATTATTAACATCTGTTTTTTATTTATTTTTAAATCGAAGCAATTCTCTTAAACTGGTAAACTGGCAACCCTAAAAGCTTGGCTGGCGCGTGGCAGTCGCAAGCGCACCCAGTGTTATTACACACTCTGTTATTTCGAACACGACTGTCCTGTTGGGCACACGTATTTGCATACGGGGGCTGGCTCCTACTTTACTGTAATTTAGCCACGATTTTTACATTAACGTTTTTAAGAAAATAATATCGGAACATTTGGGTAATAAGGGACGAGGCAATTGGGTTATGTAATAATATCATACAGTGGTCATCTGCTGCACCCTGGGTAGTCCACCCAAGGAACTTAACTGACTGGCTTATAATTTAAGCAGCTCATTAGCGATTAGATCATAGAGCTTTCAGAGAGAGAGCTTTTCTTTTTGTCTCATTCAAAATGGAACTCTATTCATATTTACATACATTCATTGAATTGAATAATGTGAAGATTTTTAAGTAGCTAGAATGGGTCTGTGTTATGTATATATATATGAATATGTTTAGGCCTCTCACAAAATGACGATGGCCTGTCGAAGGCCGCCGGATTCAACTGGATGGGAGAAGCACAGGAGCGAGCGGGTTCAGGGCACTGGGCGCCTATATCCAACAGTGAACGCCTTTCGGCTGGTATGATGACCTATAAGAAATCATAGCCAGTGATAAATTCTTTAAAGTACCTACGGTCGTAGGCTATGTTATTATTTTGGACTAGCTGTGTCTCGCGAGCTTCGTCCGCGTGAATTATTATAAAAATACTACTTGGGATATTTGAATCGGATTGTTTTGACAATTACACCCCATTCCTTTTTCTAAAATAAAATTAACCTCAGTTACTCCTTATAACATCAGCTATCTGCTAGTCAAAGGCAAATTCAGTCCAGCCGTTTCGGAGATTAGCAGGGACAAACAGAAAGACAGACAAAATTTTATATACGGTTATAAGTACCGTATATACTTAAATATATATTCAGTAAAATAAAAACCTGATTTTTGAAATTTACAGACACTTCAATTTTATTTATTTGTTTTCTTTCGTGGGCTGCAACATACTTTTACTTTCAACCCAACAGCCCATACTTCTTATTCCTTACCACTTGACAAAACATAAATCTTAGTTCAACTTAACCAAACGTCACTAACACACCTTTGATCAAACCTAACCTCAAAACATCTGCTTCTCAAAACTTTAATTGGCTTTTTAAATCTAACCAATCACATAGTAATAAAACAAATATGTTAAACTCTCGACAGATACCAAATACCAAAGTTATAAGCTTGCAAACGCTAAAAACTTCAAATTAAAATGTCTTGAAGGCTAATTTGACAGGTGACTGTTGACAGATGATCGCGAGAGGGTTTTTGCTTAGAGGCTGCAACGGAATTGATCGTGGATTCTTAATAAGGCTGCAAGATTTTGGTAGGAAAAAATCTGTTAAATTGAACATTTTCTTGTTATAGGTTATGATTAAAGGGTTTAGAGAGGCGGTCGTGGATTTAGGCAGCCTTGTTAGTCAGGTGGATTAGAGGGAACATCATTTTTCATTTGTTAATGAGGTTGCTGGCTGGCTGCTATGAGCCTCACGAGAGTTTTGATGGAAGGAACTACCGCAGTCTCTTTTTAGGTGCACAGGTAATGTCTTCTATACAAGAGGAGCAAAAGATCTTTTCTGCTAAAACTCTGGAGTCTTAGGAAAATATTTCAAATTTCTAAAAGGCCTGGGCCCTTGGGTTTTGTCATTTACCTAATTGGTCTCAAAAAAAATAAAGCCTGTTTGATACGAGTAGCATAAATCAAAACTAATTTATTTGCATTTCTTAAAAAATAAAACAGTTTGAAGACATGTGTGAAGACTTCATAGGTATGTCTGTTGTTACAAAATATTTGGTTTAATAGCCTTTGAACTAATTATGCTTTATTAAAGAACGTGGGTAATAAATAAATACCGCTACAAGCTACCTACACGAATACGACCCCAAAAAAAGTCTAAAGCAAAATAACTGTCACTGTCAAAAAAAAAGTGGTCCTTTCGCCCCAAAGCATTTTCAAATTACAAAAAAAAAACCGTAATTAAGCCTGAAGACAGTCGAAAAAAACAGTGTAACACTATCAGAAGTACGTAATTTATAATCAATTAGTAGGACGGGTATCAAGGTGCACAGTGTGCAGTTGAGTGATGTTTTTGTCCACAGCACGTGGGCAGTGGGAAAAAAAACCTATGATGTCTAGAAAAAATAACGGTGGAAGAGTAATGGCGGTGTAATGGACGTGTTCTGGTAAATTGTTGTCTTGGTGCTCGTAATTAATTGTTTTTTTCTTCCTTTTATTGGTAATTTATTAAGTAAATGGTTTGTGTTGCGGGGAGGGTTTAATTTGTTTAATGGGTTATTGGTTTTGAATGGTTGTAGATTCTGTGTATGTACCGGGTTATGATAAACTATATTGTGTTAGTATTTACAGTGATACTTTTGGAATTGTTGGGAGGAGGGGGGGAGTATTGGTTTCACCTCTTATTTACTTATAGTAAGCCTCATAATTATGTTAAAAAATAAAAATTGAAAACACACTGAACACATATTAGGTAAAATTTTGGTCCTTGTATCCGATTAAAAGAATTACCGAAGGACCATTTTTTTTCTGGATATCGTTTAAACATAAATAAGATATTTAATCTTACTAGAAACTATGCTTGGACAAACGTGCCACTATCTACGCAGACAACAGCCAATGGAACAGATACAAGCAAACTATCAATAAAAAGCAAACATCAATCAATCATAATACTCACTGCTATAGAACAACAAAGTTAATTAACCACCTTTTTCTATTCGACCGTAACGTATGTAAATAAAAACAAGTTCGGATGCCATCCCTACGTCACAACTTATCTATTTAGGCACGCCTTTTTACACAGCGCAATGAGGGAAATATGGCCATCTCTTTCTGACCTTTGAAGCTTGGAACGTTGCTCTCTTTCTCGCGACCTAGTTCGAATGGAAATGAATAAGGTCGTAACTGGATAGTTTGTTTTGTGATTGTGTACTTTGTGGTTATAGGAATTATGTGTTTGTGGAGTAATGTGTTTGTATTTTTATTTTGCTAGTGGTTAAATCGAATTAAATTGGTGTAACAATATTAGCAGACGTTTAAGAGCTTCTGAACTCTTAATTTTGCCAAAAAAATATAGTAAGTGCGCCTATATTTTCAAAAGAGACTGGCAGTGGTGTAGATGTAGTTGTAGACGCAAGCGTATTCATAGAACTAACTAAACTGAGGACGTTTTTTTACAAGTTTGACGTAGGTAAGCTTATCTATAGTTTCTGTAATTTTATGATAATGCAATACGTACCTATTTGGCTTTACCAAAAACTTGTCGCTCATAGAAAGTCACTTTGTCGAAGCCCTATACTCTTAATTTGTGAGAGGAGCTCGTGGCAAAATAATAACAGCCGCTTGAGTAGATTTTCAGGTTAAGTCGCGCTTGCCCGGGTTGGTCCGTGGATGGGTGACCGAATATTATATTCCGAGTTTTCTCTATGCCTCGGAAAGCACGTTAAGCCATTGATCCCGGCTGTCAATTTTAGATCTTTGACAAGTGGTCAGAAAGTCTGACAACTCGTCTTATTAAGGGGTATCGTAATTACGCAGTACTAACTGGGCCGTGGAGGTCAGATAGGCAGTCGCTTCATGTAAAATACTGACATTCAGCTGCAGCCCGTTAGACTGGCCTAGTCTGGCAACCGACGCAACATATTTGGAAAAAGGATAGGCAGATGATGGTGATAATTAATTTTTAAGGCCACTTTAAAATTGCATGAATAATTGTTACTACAACATATAAAAATACATCTGCACTTTAAAACAGAGACATAAAGAAATAATTCATTTAGCGCAATAATCTGTAAGTTTGAACATTATTATGTCAATGCAAAAAGAAAGTTGTTAAAATGGCAGTATTCTTGTTATTTTAGTATAATTGCTAGTTGGAGACGGAAGGCAGATGCGTGTGACTACGTTTCAAATTTTACGTGTTCTGTTGCTTAGACCACGGTGAGTATGGAGTTGGGCACATTTTTTAAGTAAGTAACATCATACTTTTACTGTATGTACATAGGCATATAAGCTATATTGTAATTTTGTATATCTGTTAATTTTTGTGTGCAAGTCTTTTTTCCTCGAAGAGCAAAGATAAACTATAGTACTTGTGTAGGTATTAGGGAGCGAGCCTATTGCCATCAACTGAGCACAAATCCAGAGTCTAACTGCTGACGGAGAAATTATTTAAGGAAGAACCTAATATCGAACAACTCAATGTATAAATTATTAACTTCCAATTAAATAAATAAATTATAACCTACTTAAAAATGAGGTACATTTTGTGAGAAAGTTAACACGTGTCCTAACAATGTGGAAAGAGGAATACATGAATTTTTAGGACCAATTTTAAGAAACCCGTTTGACAGCACGAATAATCACAGACAGAGTAGATATAACTTCTTTGTCAATGAAGAAAGATAATCATTATAATTTTTCAAAGTTCAAGTCCTATGTTTTAGCAGCACCCAAGCGCACTGTCCAGTAATTCCCCTATAATTTGAGGGTGGCCACAATAACGCAGATTGTTTTGGAGATAGAGTGACGCACTCCAACAAACACTTTGGTGCACTAATTACTTACACCTGGAAAAGCATCTTTATTATATTTTATTTTTATTATAGGTTACCATTTTTGGCGGTTTTCTTACATGCAGATGTCGTAATCTGTCGTTGTTGTCATGTCTTATTAAAGTTTTAAAACCACAAGGTATCGTTTTATGACGAATTTATTAAGGCTAAATTGCTAAAATAAAATACAATATTTTGGTTGCCATCTTTTTCTCAATTTAAGAGGCTCGTGTGGATATTACAATCAGGGAGACCAATCGAGCTGCAAGAATCAGTAGCGCGGGCTACGTTTGGAATGAGTGACTTTATTTTACAAAGAAAAAGCCAAAAACGAGGTCTGAAGAGCTGAAGTCAAAATTACGATCCGAATCATCATCATAAGGAAAATAAAGATAGAGGGACTGTGAATTGACAGAAAAAAATTTAAAAAGCGCGGAAATAATGAGACACACGAGCTCAATCCAGTCTCTAGAAAATTCGACGAAATTAGGCCCATATTTTCAAAAGTTTAGAGTTTTCAGAACCGTCAGTTTCTCGAAAAAACCAAACAAATGGCTTTAAATATATGCTCAAGGCGAAATCTACCTGAGTACCTTCCTTTAATAGGTGTTTTTAGTGACATAATGTCTTTTTACTATACGCCACTTTTCCTATTCATAGCTTCCGAACTAAACGACTAGTTAATACATTACGTCGCTTATTACAGTTCTATTTGCTGAGCAATAAGCGCCGGTAAGCGAGACGGACAGACCGACACAGACGCGTATCGGAGCGTGTTTAAATACCGTGTCGTATGTCGCTATGTCCTGTGTGCGGTGGCCAAGTTATGAGTGACAGCGGTTTCAGGATGTACGTCCCTGAAAGGAGGTTTTGTTACGGTACTCAAAACGATACTGCAGGATCATTAAGTTTGATCCTTCTGTCCTGGAAAAAGCAATACAATCCTTAAAAAATCATGGAATCAAGCAGCTGATTTTAATTTTATACTATAACTTTCGGTACGTATTTTACGTTATTTAGAAATTCATCAGACTGCCGGTTGTTTCGAACGTTGTTGCTCAAAGAGCTGATCTATATGCAATTGATAGTAAAACTGTTTGAACGTTACTTTCGATATTTTTTTAAAACAGTTTCGGTACGGTAGATCGTTACCTTTTGACCATGACTTACGTTCAAGCGACACGCCTCCCGCGACAATGATAGCGGAGAAAATAAATGAAAGAACTTATTTAACACGTACCTCAAAACACCGTCCGAACATCTTCCGAGGTACTGAACCGTAAAAAGTGAAAACTGTGTCTATTTATTCATAGTAAAGATCTATAATCGCTTGTCACCTCTATCTTAGACCAAAATAACAAGCCAGACAGTCGGACGTGTCGCATGACGAGCGCGGGCGGCTACAGCTCTGCGCTCGATAAATAATACTAATGTGACATTGTACGATGTAATGCGCTTACATACACACTAATATGGGGGCTTTAGTATAGGAGAAATATACAGGGTGGCGATAAAAAGAAACACAAAAAAAAATGCTTTTCATACATGCATTGGGAGTATGTTTTTTTTAAGAATCTGATATGGGTTTCTTTTGGAAAGTTGGTTAATATGGCGGGTAGGGTCACCTGCTTGAAGGATGTGACTAAATCGCCATCCTGTATAATATCTAATCGAATTCTTCAGATATAATTGGGTTGTCAGCAGGCAGGTGGTCTTTTTCACGGTAAGTCGCCCAATGCCTGAGGACAGCTACAATGCCAGAGTCTGTACTCGATGCACTAACGAAGAAGATATTAAACTGGCACCGATTCCTTACAAACTAGATCACAGCAACGCTTTTAAACAGTGATGGCCGATAACCCAGCGGTGTAGCCGTCGGACTGCCAAGTCATAGGTTTCAAGTTTGAACCCAAGACACGCACCTCTGATTTTTCTGATTAATGTGCGTATTGTATAATTATCACTTGCTTCTGTAAAGGAAAACATCGTGAGGAAACCAGCAAGCCTGAGAGATATTTCTCGACGGCATGTAAAGCCAAGTCAGAGGTCCATGGGTGGTATAAAAATTGTAATACCAGGCTAGGCACTAACCACACGAAAAAGAAAGATTAACGAGCTGGGCAGCTGGTACATCGTCATTTACACTTGACTATGCTCTACATTCTTCCAAACGCATCAAAATCCGTTTTAATTTCAATCATAAATATCTTTAAAAATATTAAAAGTTCGCAGCGAGATTTTAACTCAAATTTCTCTCTGAGCTTAACATTTTCCTCGCTCCCTACCTATACATATACGTATCTATATGTTGCGTTATCTATTTAACAGTCTTTAGCTCTCCGCCCCAAGAATACCAGACACATTCACTAACCGTCCCAAAACAGCTACTAAAAGATTTCTATTTTAATAAGGATAGAGTTTAAAATCGCTTGTACCATCTTATTAATCCATTACAAACGTCGTCCGATAAACAAAGACCTATGAAAGGCGTACAATTCCGTCTCAAAATTCCGTTTTCATTTTGGTCCTTCGGGGCGGGGTGGATCAAGAAAAACTGGTCCTTCTAGTAGGTATGAGGGAAGTGTGAAGAAGCTAAGAGGTGTATCCCCTCCGGTTCGGTCGCGGTGGGCGGGGCCACGGACACGGTCCGTCCGTTACAACCGCTCCACGCATCGCGTTGAGCTTACGCGTGAAGCACAACTGAACGCACGCTTTTTCAATTCGGAACTGCCGCTTTTCAAGTGTTTTTTTCGAGTGAATTTGAATTTTGAATAATTTGTTTTTTTTTCCTCTGTGAAGTTTTTGGGTAGAAACTTTTTAGTTTTCAGTAAGGACTTTTTAGGAGTGTCGGTTTTAGGCTGAATAATGGACTTGCTTTATTGTTTTAATTAGAAGAATTAAAACTGTTTGTTTCTGAGTGAGAAGGTGAGTTTTGTGATTTTTAGCCAACACTTTTTTTACATTTTAAGGTTTTTTTCATCTCTAATAAGATGCCTTTATTATACACATGTTATGTAATATTATCTTCAAATAAGATATGCAACTTTTCCATTTGAAAAAAAATGAAATGTGTCAGCTTTTCCTGCACCTCCAATATTTTTATCGTCGGATATCCTACTAGTTTTATGAATTTAGATAGAAACTTACTTACATCCCATTATAAAGAACCGCAAACAAGAAATATTCAAAACAATTTAAAAAAGACCACAATTTTAGAGCTATCGGATATTTTATCCGTTATCATTTGAACATCTCATTTATTGTCAAGAAAAGACATCAACGCGCGCGCTTGATGTTCTTTTAGATAAGATAAGGAAAATAATTTTACTTTTTCGTTTTTCTTTCAAATGTAAGAATAGTTTTTTAATATTGTTAAAATAATTAGCTTTTACAATAGAGACAAGAATATTTTTAGGGTTTATAATATTAGATTTTGCAATTACTGTAAAACCTTTTTAGACTTTTGGTATTTCGGTCCTAAGTACGTAGGGTGTTGTTATGTAGTATATTCTTTAGACCTAAGTACCTATTTTTAGTACTGTTAAGATGAAGCTTTCTATTATCTCTACCCTCAGGGCTAGGTTTGAATGGAAGATGGTTTGCTATCTTTAACGATGAGCAGATATAACAAATCTTAGGTATATTATTTTTATGCATAAAACTTTTCTCATTTCTTCTTCTGGTGCCTCTCCAATTACTGAAGTGATAGTTGGCTATAAACTCAGTATATTTCTTGTTATCTTTTGGGGGGAACAGCTCAGTAGCACTAAAATATTCTCTTATCATTGGACCATAACTTTAATAACTTATTGACAATTTACAATAATATGTTATTTTAAAATTACACGTTATTTAACATGCAAGTTTTAGAGAGCAGGGTTAGCCTATTTAGTTTATTTTCAACTTTCCTTAAAAGAAAAAGAAACTTGGTGGTCTAAAATAGTAATCTAAGATGGTAGTTTAAAGCTAATTTAATAATCGGAGGCTAAACAGATAAGATCACTCTGGCACTATCAGGTAAGTCCTTACTAATCGAGTTAATTTAAATAGGACCTTAAGTAGCTGTAGATAGGGAAGATGAAATAAAGAAAATCCATTAGACGTTTACTGAATATGACCATCCCGTGTCAGAGATATGGAGTGAAAGAAAATAATGAGTCTTATGAGTCTTTTTGCTTTTTTTTCGTCAATATTCGG
Source organism: Noctua fimbriata (assembly GCA_905163415.1). Classification (NCBI taxonomy): domain Eukaryota; kingdom Metazoa; phylum Arthropoda; class Insecta; order Lepidoptera; family Noctuidae; genus Noctua; species Noctua fimbriata. The sequence continues at coordinate 7,633,794 of LR990945.1, forward strand.
GATTTTTTTTATTTTCTTCTGCTCCATCTCGGTGTCAGTATTAGCCTTATTCTAAACATTTAAAGGTGAATATTGCTTATACGAAGTAAAAAAATGACTTACTGATTTAGGTACAGTGTTTTAGCAGTATGTAGTTTAAAATAACCACCAGTTCTTTTCATCGTCAATAAGTTTCACTTTCATTAAGCGCCTAACATTTTCCCATATAGGTAAGTACGATATCGTTTATCGTCAGACATAAATTATTTTACATGGGGCGACTACCACTTGACCTCCACAACTCAATTACCTCTTCATATCAAGCAGTCCGTACGTTATATTACTCTGCTCAAGATAGGCCTCCTACCAAAGCCTAAAATGAAAACGAGCAGCCAAAAGGAAATTTTAAAAAGAGCTTTTAGGCTTACATACATTGCATTACACAACTTCACCCTTATTGTAACAAAGCAAATTCATTACTATAACATCAGGAATATTCAATATTTTGATTTAAAAGAGTGTGCATGGAATATCGTGCCCGTTCTTCTGCATAGGAACCTATTACGCTTTGCAATAACTAACTTTCAGATAGATCGACTCCTTGACAATTCAAAAGTACTACCGAGATCCCTGACGGTTGGCCACTTTCAACCTTATTACTAAGGGCATCAGGGTGAAAAGTGGTCTGTAAATGATTAACGTCTCTGCCAAAAAAATGTATATACATTGTGTTTTTTCCTAAATAAGCTTAGTCTACTAATTAATAATTTGAGTTGAGGAGTCAGTTAGTCGCTCCATGTAAAATTTTCATTTACATTGGCTTAAACTGGAAACCGACCACAACAATTTTGGAAAAGGCTTGGCAGATGATGATGATGGAAAAGGAAGTTATACAAAATTGGCTAGCAAGAACCTATCTAAACACGCTTAAAAGTGAAACTTAACAAAAGCTTTAAATAACCACCATACTTTCCAGTTCCCTGTTTACAATTAATTAAAATTACCAAACACTGGAACTTAAGCTGAAGGAGCCACAAAAACTCTTTATCAGTTACTTAAGTCACGAACCGTAGACAAAACCTACATTTTTTACGATACATAGACAATTATAATAACTATGTATACCTATTTACCGTCACGGTGTGTCACATCGTGTGACTGGAGCTCTCTTGTCTATTACCAACTATTGTTACACTCTTATGTCAGGTGCGCTTTTTAATCTGTGGTTAACTTATTTTGTGGTGTAAGGGAGAAGCGATTGCGGGTTATTAAACGAAAAAAAAAAATTTATCTCTGCAAATATGGTCATTTTAAATAAGCATAAATGTGAAAAAAGTCGTAATTTTCAATCTTGCACCGAACTGAACCGCTTAAAAAATCTAATAATAAAATCTCGTGATTCTGATATCTGAAAAATATTTTCCCGGTATTCTAATTTTACACTCATTTGAAATAACAGATTATACAATTAACTGAAGACACAACAGTATTTAAAAAGCTTCTAAGACACCAAGAAATCGCTACTACACCAAAAATATCTTAGACCACACACCATTCCAAACTAATCTCACCAACTTACACCACACGTCAAAGCATAGCGTCCTCTTTGATCTAACCGCTGCTTAATTCGCAGTGGATATACGCGAATCATACAGCTTTGCATGGTTTGATACCCAACAGAATGTTCCCACCGCCAAGGAGAACGTTGATAATTGTTCTAATGTGAATGACTTTACTATCACTTCATTTTGTGTGTAAAATTTAGTTCTTGTGACTGTCTGTCTGTCAGTGGGATAGAACAGAATTGGTTGGATTTCGCTCCGAATTTTCTAATTCATCATCATTGTCTGCCTAGCCTTTTCCCAAGTATGTTGAGGTCGGCTCCCTGTCTAGACCATACTTGGGAACCTTCTAGTCGCGGAGATTATGGGAGAGAGAGTTCACAAAGTTGTGTTCAAGTTGAGAAATTTTTCACAAGATTTTTTTAAATATGTACATGTAATGTAAGATTTTTATTTTTAACACTGGAGGTGTTTAAAGTAAACATAAGATTAAAGGTAAGATTTTTACTTTAAACACCTCCACGTCTCCCATTCTATTCTATCCATCCATCAGCACACTGTTTTGAGTGCGTTATATTGAGTCCTACCATAAAACGTGATTTTTCACCCCAAAAAAAAAGTCGTATCTCAGCAATAATTTTTGCGTAGAGTTACTTACTTTTGTTTAGATTTTTACAAAGCTATTAGAAGTTATTACAGTCCCATAGCCAATGATTTTCAGCATTTGCCCTGTTTGGCTTATTTAATTAATGTTTTTGATTTAATTCGGATTTTCCATATTATGAATGAATACGGTCTTACACTTCCGAAGATTCATTTTGAATTTCATGTTTCAAGAACAAGGACCAACTTTTTTAATTTTTTGGTCTTTTGTCTCACAAATCAACCACCATTTCTCTCAGTCTACGAAATACCATAAAAAACGCAATGCACAGCCGGGGCGCTAAACTAGTTCAATAATAATTGAGCAAGTTACTTTTATTAAGTATTAGTATTTACTGAGTTTTATGTTTGTAGGCGTCGTAAAAATCAACGGGGGTTGGTGGAACCGTTTACTCGGCTAGACTTGTTGTAAATATGGCACTTAACATAAACTGTAATACCGAGAAGTTAAAGGATTATGGTGTGTGTGATGTGGAAACGTAAAGAGGTAATACTATTAACTCGGGTGTCATGGTAAGGGTATGTGATGCTGAGGAATGAGGAAAGTTTTGAGGATGTAGGTGGATGGCTGGATGGATGGACTGTATGCAAGATTATATGAAAGGGCATGATGACTATTACAGAATTATGCAAGGCGAAGACATGCTGCGTCGATTCAATTTATTGGGATAAAGGAAAGAGAACGATGATTTTAAAATTATACTGTGTGTGTGGCTTCTCGAACACACTATCCGGGGTAGAGGGTTGCAGTTTCAAAAAAAACCTGTGGACTCCAAGAAATATGACTTCATCCTTTTTGCGTTTCTTTTTCTATCTTTAATGGTAGAGATGCCTCAATCGTCTGTAATTTGGTCAGTCACGATTTATTGTTAATATTTAACTTTTTTATTCTTGCCGTTTTATTAACATTTACAACAAACCATACAGACACTACTGAATATTATAATTTTATCACATAAAATTCTCCCTACATAGCGACAACACAATTTCTACTATAGGTCGACTAAGTCGTGCTTCCGCAAGCTCCTGTAATCAAAGATGGTGTCGGTTTCATCGGTCGCGTGTTCTCCACACTTCGTTCGTTCATAACGAGCCTATAATCACCGGCTCGTACTTTTAGCACCCAATTTTCGCACTTTCGTACGCACTTGCCCTGTAATTCGGCGCAATTAGTGGCAAATGTGAGGTAAAACACCTTAAATGATTCCCCGTTCGTCGGCATTAAGGAGGAGAGGATGCAAAATTTGACGAAAGTAAGAGGATGCAGTGTCTTGGCAAAGATAATTTTGCAGTCCTGAAAATTGATTCCCCTTTCGATTTTAATGTTCAGTTTAGTTTAAGAGGTGTGAAAGTAATTTTGTGTAAATTTTGCTGCAGGCAAAAGCCGTCGGCCTTGCGTATGCTGTCAACTAACATCAGTGATTGTTAAATTTGCGAAAAGCGTCCAAATCACAGTGTTAAGGAACAAGTGTGAGGTGTTAGGACGAAATTGTTGATGCCTGGAGCTGTCGACGCTACTGGTAGAAAATTACATTTCTTTCAGCTATTAAGACAGCTGCGCAGTAGCTGTCGCACTTGAAGATGTGTTATTACTTGGACCTTAATTTGACGCTAATTTGTCAGAGTTGGTCCAAAAATAAAACGCTTGTACATTGTTGTGTATCTACCTTGAAGGTGTAAGAAAAAATGGGAGGATCTGGCATCATTATAACTCACATGTAGGTGCTAACTCTGCAGCTGGTCGATGATGAAATTTATAGTCAATATTTTTTGCAATATTATAGTTTTTGCTGTCACGTCCGCTCATACATATTTTTTAAAGATGCCATAACTTTGTGTAGTGTAACCGTGTACTAGGTTTGAAATAGTTGGAGAAAAAGGCTAATAAAATGAGGTCATAAGCCAAACTACATATCTGACTTTCAGGTTCTTATTTCTTAATGCCGCTACGTTTATTTCCGCCTATTTTCTGCGTTTATAACTTTACAGTTGCAGTTTACTAATCTTTTTAATGAAATCTAAGCTATGACCTATTGAAAACAGAAATAGGTTACGAAGTTTTTGTCCTTCGGTACAACTAGATGGTGTACTTCATCAATTGGTCCACCGCTTTCAAATTTGTGGTGTAAGAAAGACAAAAGGTACTTTAAGCTATGATGTTGTCCTATTCTTTCCATATTGTGAGTAGCGCTGTGTTGTTTACAGTCCTTTTTTTACATTGTTTTTTTTTAAGTAAAGACTTGTCATTGGCTGTCAGCCTCACGTACTATATTCAATCTGTTTTGAAAGCTGTTAGTCTTCCATAGATGATACATACATAAATAAAATTCAATAGTCTTTAGCTATGTGCAACAAATGTTTGATTGGTCCTTATACAGTATATTATTTTCCGATAAAAGTGAATAGGGTGTCCTAATTCATTGCCATAATTTAAGCACCGAATGAACTATAACGTTACTAACCATAGACAAACTATCGATTCAACCTACCACATAAACCAGCTCAAATGCTATCATCCTTACAATTAAAATTATCCAATCTTTATCAAGGCAAAGGAATTATGTTATAATAACCAAAAGCATAATAACAAAACTTAATGTACGATTGTAATTCTAGCAAGTTATTGCTGTTCGTGACTCGATGCCGTAACAGCGTAACGTTAGTGTTTGGAGATCTACTCGCGTTACAAAGAAAAACCGTGACGGAAATGAGAATTAGAACTATTAATTTGGTGCAATATTAATAAAAGGAGAATGAGTTTTATACGAAAAAAACAATTGAGAACAATGAAAGACTGAATATGTATGGGCGACTACTTGTCAACCATATTATCTAGGGCAGCCTGTCCAAAACTTTTTTGCCGCGCACCCCTAGCCATACCATATACTCAGAAATAAATAAATAAATAAATCTAAATCTAGGAAATCAAGTGCAATTATCAAGGAGGGTCCTTAATAAAAAAAACAGCAATAAATTTCGGACCATACTATGATTACATTTGTACTTACTACAAATACAAAAATATTTTTTTTATAAAATATACTTAGGTATTTTGTTTTCTAAATTAGTGATGTTCGGGTTGATGACTATAATGTTGTATTCCCAAATCGGATTCCACTTGTTATCTATATCAGTATTTGTTTTTATTATAAACAAGAGCAGAGAATGCCTTTTCACAGAGGTTATATGGTTGGGGATAGCAGTAAACTTTTAAGTGCTTCAGACCTATGTTCAGCCACATATATATACTCACGGACCCCCAGGGGACCGCAGACCACTGATCTAGGCCATAAGGGCTAAAACTGGTAGACCGTCAGTTACCTCCGTATAACACGGCGTAACATCGTGACATAGACCTTTACCAAGTATCCAATACATGATTCTAGACACTCCAGCGCTGAAATTTTTCGTCAGTCATAAAAATAACAAACATCAACTGTATTGTACTAAAGTCCAATACCTCCACAGTAAGGAACAGTAGTTTTTTTTACTGTATCCAATTAAATTGTAAAGTTAATTCTATAAGAACGGGGTACTTAAAAAGCTTCTTCGAGCGAATCATCACTCTTTGAAGCTTTTTTTGGTGTGAAAAGTCAGATAGTAATTAAGAACAAGTTCATACTTGTAAATATATTCTTTAAACCAAAGTGAATCTACCCCTTGGTCAATCTTACTATCTGACTTTTCACACCATTTTATTATTGGATCAAGAGCAAGAGAATGCAGTAAGAGCAAGAGAAGCGGGTTTGAAGAAAACTTAGGTATTCACAGCAGCCCAAAATAGGCTGAGTACCACGTTGGTCTAGTGGTCACAATCGCGACTGCTGAGCATGGGGTCCCGGGTTCGATTCCTGAGTCGGGTTAATTTTCATTGGGATTTTCAATCAGGAATTTCTCAGTAGCAGCCACGGAGTCTGGTTTAGTGCCCGGTTGATGGCAATAGACTCGCACCCACACATACATGGGACACACAGTACACACACACATAGGTATACACATGGGACTTAAACATAACTGGCGAAATGTGGGTGCAGTGGGTGTACTATAAGGTACACCTCTGCCTAACACTTCGGGGATTACAGGTGTGATGTTATGTTATGGGTGGTCACGAAATCACTAAACTACCTCGTTAATTACGGTATCTATAAAATTATGTAAGTACCTATGGTATGACTACGTAAAATTACTTACTCAAGCAAAACTATTTCCTCGAACGCTGATTTTTAAACATTTTCAGCCAAATATGACGTCAGTACTTTAAAGTTTATATCAAAAATGTTAGTACTCGGGCTATAACTTACAGGAGTCAAGTACAAACGAGCACAAAACGCTTTCGACTGAAATATCATCATCTGCGCCTAGACTATTTCCAGCTATGTTGGGATCGGCTTCCAGTTAACTGGATGCAGCTAAATACCAGTATTGTACATGGAGCGACTCAGCTACTGCATTAAAACACCCTTTGGTTAGACTGGTTGTTAGGCTTGCAGGACTATCCGTAACGACTGTCAAAAATCGACAAATGACAGCCGGACAGGTTAACGTGCTTCCCGAGACATTGATGGAACTGGACATGTAATGAATGGTCACCCATCCACGGACCAACCACAGCAAGCGTCGCTTAACCTTGAAGATCGACCGGTGCGGCTGTTATTATTTAGCCACAAACAATTGAAATATCAATGTCATTTTAAATACAACATTTTGATTAGCACATTATCCTTGTTAAAATCGTTCGCTGTGTCGTTGTATGGGGGCGAGTTATGTCTAGGGGTTGATTTAATTAACACAAACAAACATACACACTTGATTTATGGATGTAAAAGGTGTAATGTTGCATTAAGTAGGGCTCGTTAAGTTAATATAACTAGCTTTTTTACATGGCTTCTCTCGTGTTGCTGGCTGAATGATAAAAAGGTTTGATGTATGACGGTCTTTCGTTGATTTAGGATACAGTGAAGCCACAGACATGTGTCCCATCCGACAACTTACTCTGGGCTCGCGTGGTTGTTTGCAGCCAACTCTTTCTCACATTGTAGAGGCCTGTCTCCCGGCAATAGGACCATCGTATGATGACTTAATATGCTATGCAATCACCTTTAGGTCACTTTGACAATATTTATTAACAATTAAAAAACAAAGAATTCTAGATTAGAAGACTACCTCCAACCATGTTTACTATTTTTGACGAGTTCCCGATATTTTTTTTTTTTTTTATTTGCTTTTTTTTTTTTTTTAGAGGGTAGACCGATTTGTCTGCTCATAAACACCCACCCGCAATAACTTCAGTTTATCCGTGATCATGGTGCTTGCAACAGCGCCGAAATATCGGGAACTCGTCAAAAATAGTAAACATGGTAAATATCCCGTTTCCTGTCTAAGTAATAATGTTAGTGACCATGATAGTTTAAAATCTTATACCTCCAACCACTTCAATCAACGAAAACTCAAAACATAAATTGGGCTTCGCGGGATTAGAAACAAAATATTATTATGTCGAAGGCTTTGCAGGAAACTATTACCCAGGGGGCCTTAAATGCCGTTTTAGCTGAATCATAGTAAGATTTTTTTTTTTATCACGTTACTATTCGTAAAATTAACGTAAACGAAAATAATACTATAAATTTTCATTTTGATATGATCCTATTAATGCTCAGCGGCGGGACAACACAGGACAATATAAAACAAAAAAAAAAGTGACCATGTTACCGTTATACATCTCATTAGTTTTATCCCGACCAGATGTTCATTCCGGCTTTCGCCAAAACTCAATCTTGTGGTCAGATTACTACCACACGTCCACCATCCATCGGCACTAACCCGACCACACCACCATCCAGCCATACACGTACTATTTATTACAAAAGTAATTCCTTTAATACACCATTTTACTTTATTTTACCCAAAAATTACGCAACAACCCAATTAGTTTACTCCAGTATCAATTACAGATACGACACAGACATCCGAGGTGTCATTATTGGCCAATGAGGGGCATTCTTTTGCATTGTCTCCGAAAAGACTTAAGTGCTGCTGATAAAATTGCTCTGTGATTACAAAGGATCAAAGGACAAGTGCGAGTTGGACTCGCACACGTAGGGTTCTGTACCACCGTATAATGTTTAATACTACATTTTTTAATAGCATTACAAAAAATCAGTGAATCAAAAAATCCGTTTCTTAGGGACCCGCTTTAATATTTAACTTAATTCTATTTAATTCTTTCCTTTATTTATTTATTTACAAATTAATTACATTTTTAAATATTCCTTACAAAAAAACATTTTAAAATATAAAAAATTGTAGCCCACCGGTATAGGGAACAGGGTCCATGCTACCGGCGGTCAGGGCTCCAGAGAGAGGAACCTCCTAACCTCCTCCTCTACCTATTTAATTTATTGTTATTGCTGGCAAGCGAACACTAGACATTTTAAGTGTACCTATTACGGTTCAATAGATACAGCCCTGTGACAGACGGACGGACAGGAAGGTCCTTTTGGGTACGGAACCCTAAAAAGGACCAAATTGTAGCATTATTTAGGAGATGCACCCGGTATGTCGAAAGTGGACGTTTGTTCACACACTCTCATTACGTTAATTGATATCTTCTTTTGCTTTTGACTTTTGTATGTAATTGCATTTGGAATTAATTGTTTAGTAATTAGGATTGAGTCAGTGGCTGTCAATACATTTTTTCAGACATTTTTTTATCGGTACCTCAATTGGAGAAACTGATTGTTTGTCGGTCCAAATAGTACCTATGTCGTGTATTGTGTATGTGTGTGTGTGTGTGTCGAATCAATCACTGTATGTAGTTTTATAATCCCTGGATACACCATATTGTAAATAATTTTAAAAGAGTAGCTATTCAGTTTCTTCCCTATTCTTCTTTACCTTTATTTATTTAAGAATTTATCTATTTAACAATTTATGTGCACGCTGAATATAGAAAAGAAAATGGAGAAGAATATTTATTTAGTAATTAGTCACTTTTTTTTGTAAATATTTAGTTTTAATTATTGTATAAGTAGTTTTAATTAATTAATTTACATTAAATAGAAGAATTGTTTATTTTTTAATCTAAGAAAGTTATATGTGATTTTTTTTTGGTGTATAAAAGTTAAAAGAAATGGTCTTCTCCAAAGATATTTTATTTAATGGGCTCGTTAATAATTTACCTCAAAGCTTCCAAGTTTATAACGAAAGCAAACCTAATAAATCCATTAGAAGTAAAAGTTCAAGAAAAGGCTACCGATTCATAGATCATCCATTACAATCAAATTGTTGCCATAAGGAATTACCTATCCGTTCACTTAGTTACGCAATTCTCTTAATGAACTTCTGTTTCGTAATAGGGATACTAAAATTCCAATCAGTGATATTGGAACTTCTGCAACTGACCAATTCTAATTTGCTTAGTTATTAGTGATTTGCATAGACCACACCCAAAAATATTTGAAAATTAAGTAGAACTACATAGCTAAAGCGTGGGACTGAACGCATGTCAAAAGATTTAGACCCGTTTGTACCAAAACTCACGAAATTTATTTAGCACTAATCAAAAACATAAATCTGCCTCCGTCATTTTCAAACGATTGGCGGCAGTAACAGAACGAGGTTTTAAATACGTTTAACGTTGAATTAACACTTTACACGATTAGTGGTGCAAGCGGACCCTGAAGCTTAATTAGTAAACAATATAAGTGCACTTGAAAATGTGTCTAAATTACACTAACTATAAGATTCTAAATATTTGCTTGACATCCAGTTCTATAGGCCCCTTTATCTCTTTTTTAAAATCCCATAATTGAATTGAAACTTCAAAATATCTACAGGTTCTTCAACAGTCATCTGAATTCCCATCCTCATTTAAAAACTAGAACAAATTGTAATGAGTTCAACTATAGCTACTGGCAAATCGTAATTGTTGGTCATTCCCGTCTTGTTTAAATAATTGGAAGTAATGATGACCGCCAGAGGGCGCCGGCAGCCACACGACGCAAAAGTTTGGTCCTTAGAGTCGAATGAAAGATGGTCATGATTTTGAATTTGTTAAGAATGTATTTGGGAATATGAATGTCTTTGAAATGTAATTCTAAAAATATATAAACAGTTGACTATTTTAATTTGGCTTACAATTGAATAACTTGTAGTGTAGAACACATTATTTTCGAGCCATTTATTATGTTTTGATTTGAAACGATGATGAGTGCTTGACGGCTTCGATAAAAAAATATCGAAGATAATAAATAAGGCTTTTCTTTGCAATAGAAATTTCGTTTCATAATTTATTTAATATATGAGACTTGTGTTAGACGCATGAATATTAAAATATGCCTTAAAAATGTCATTTTTGCAAAATTTTACATGGAAAATTAAAACACTAGCGACACGAGAGCGTTTTTTTTCTACCAAATATGGAATGTGGTGCTAACTAAATACAAAACAAAACAAGAAAAACAAAACTCAACCGAAAAAAAAACAAAACAACCAGTGTTACCAAACAAAAATCTAACGCCAAACACTTTTTTCACCACTAGTACTGTATTAATTATGAAATTGGAGCACCTTACTTAAAGCGCGCACATGTAAATCTGAGTGCGAATTCATTAAAAAATTTTAGTGTTTTAAAACCTCCACCCGTATCAAGCCTGTTTCATGCCGCACGAAAATGCAAATTTTCCACAGTTTTCTTATGTCAAACTAAATAATGAGAGGCTTTTTTAAAAGCGCTGTTAGTCGCTTAATTAGAACTTTGGGTTTTATGGAAGCTCTGATAAAATTTGTTGCTGAAATTTTTCTTTGTCGTGTTTGGCGTGACATGTGTCGTGTTTCATGTGACATATGTTACGTTGTGACTTCAATTACTAGATTGAAGTGGCCTAGCACGAATCATCTTGACACTTGATATATCAAACTTGTGGCAAATCCGATTGTCTTTTTTTTCGGTGATGTAATATGTGAAGTTAGATTGTTGAAATTATACTTGTGTGAAGGTGTTATATTGAAAAGCTGCATTCAGAGAATATCATGCTGAAGTGCCCAAATACTTTATAAGAATATTTGCACCGAAGGGTGAGAAACGAACGGGTCCGTATCAAAGGACCACATATAACATACTAGGTTAAAATTCACAAACGCCGTCGCCCGTTCAACTTCATTTGTCCGTCGCATCGGAACATCGATCAATTATTCCTAGCAGTTGCAATTACAAGTAATTTTCTTAAGAAGTAATTTATACTTGAAGTTATTATGAAACTGTTGAAATTTATGGATAATTTCTAGAAGACGTATTGTTTCTTTGCATTACAAAAACTTTCCAGTATTGGTTATGCCCAAAAAGAGTCTTTTTTACACTAAAATAAAATTTCAAGTGCAATGGTTCGGTTAAAATATTCACACATTTACCTTTCATGTATCCAATATATTATATATTACTTAAATTATAAATGCAAAAATTTACTCTGTCTGGAAAATGGTACCGTATTACCCAGTACTAACTGGGTTGTGGGGGTCAGATTGGCAGTCGCTCCATGTAAAATACTGGTATTTAGCTGCATCTGGTTAGACTAGAAGCCGACAGCAACATAGGTGATAAAAGGCAGATGATGATGATGACTCTTCCTGGAAATTTGGCACACAGGTTAACCATGGTATGGAATAAATTCTGACGCACTTTCCGAGCCAAGGCGCGGACAAAAGCTAGTTCAACATAACAATATAAATAATTAAAAACACCAACTAATGCGCAAAGCAAATCTTCCTTGATGCAAAGAACACCACCCATGATTAAAGACTTACAGAAACGCAAGCGTAAAAAACTGTCCAATCGGCCAGGCTAAAACTAAGTGCTAAAAGAGGTGAAAATTGTGTGATAGCCAAGCTAAGGGTGGTCTCGCTGTGTGGTATATATATGCAAATGCGGCGGCCGCGGCGGTGTCGCGCTATCTTTATCTTAGCCGGGTATAAGCATGGCTCGTGTCACACCGGAGTGTAATGTGGGGGACGGAAAATTTTAGGTGTGAGTGATAATGTTGTGGATGTAAGGGTCAACGTTTTTTGGGGTACTTGGTCGTTTAGTACTGCGAAACAAGAGTGTAATGCATAATTTTATTCATTACTAGCGACCGCGGCTTCGCACGAGTCTAAATTTCCGACTTTACCAGTAGATTTCAAAAAAATCTTTGAAGTTTACCTGACTCTTATGAACACAACAAAAAAAAAACAGCCAAATCGGTCGAGCCTTTCTCTCAAGTGATGCTCCATCATACAATATGTGGCAATTTTTTTTGAAATTTTAAAGATTTCTATTTTTTTAATAATAAAAGTATAAAAAAAAATATTTAAAAAAAACGCGATATTTTATTAGATTTTTAGTTTTTCATCCATTCTAATTCATTCATTGAGCCGTTCTTCGGTGTGACAAAAAGCGTGACAGAGCCGTCATGGATCTAAAGAAAATAAAATCCAAACAAAGTATCTGTATAATCTCATCGACTGATCGAACTGTGCAACTTGCCAGATGAACGGCAACACATAACTTACATCTATATTTTTTTTCTAAATATTCTCTTAGTTGACAACATGTTTTTATGTGAATGTTCCACCAAAGCGAACACACAGTACGCAACAATACTTTTCGCTTCGGTGTCACAGTCACCCAAGTCCTTACCAGACACCCGCGCTACTAGTGCCAATAATGAAGATATATTCAACAGTTACTAGTAAATGATCATTGTGCTAAACTCCGCACATGCCTATTAGCACATGTTTCATTAAGCTACTAGAGAACAAAAAGTTAATGATGAAAAATGTCTAAACGACGAGGTGATAAAATAGTTCGGTGGTTGTTATTCCAGTGGTGGTCCTTTTTTCTGGTCCTTGGAAACGGACCCTGTTGTGTTTTAATCGGTTAGTGGAGGTAATGTGAGGCGAAGTGTGGGTAACAGTTAGTTAACAAATTAAAACGGACATTAAATAGGTGTGAACAAACTGCAATGAGCTGATTAAATTTGTAAATGTAAAAGCCTGAGGGTCTGTTTAGATATTAGAAATTATTTATTTTTTTCACAATGCCTGCAAAAAATACATTCTAAGTTTTACCAAGGTTTTAAAACGACGAGCGGTTGGACAACTTGCCCAGATTTTACAGCAGGACAAAAAAAAATGTGAAAGAATATTTAAACATGCAAATACTGAACTAACCTTCCTTTCGTTCATGAATAGTATAACTAGACAGCTCATGGTGTGCACCTGACTCTTTGAAAATATACCAAACAGTTCAGCACCTGCCAATATGTTCACTTTAACACAACAAAAAATATACACATTTATGACACATATCATCATCATTCTCTTGCTCTTGTCCCAATTCATTTGTGGTCGGCTCTGCATGTCTTCTTCTTCCATACTTCTCTATTACTCGCCATCTCATCAGGCACCTCCTTTCTTGCCATATCATCCTTTACACAATCCATCCATCGTTTCTTTGATATCCCTCTAATCTTATCTACATTCATACTCAAAACTTTCCTCACGACATTTTCCACATTCCTCCTCATCACTTGGCACGACACCTTGCAACTTTTCAGTTTTATGACACAATCATCGTAATTAAAGGCGGAGCTACCAAAATTATATCAAAACAAAAAGACATACCGTCAAATATGGCTGTTGATGTGGGAGTTTCCATAAATTATACAGACCGAAACTCAGCCCACAATTACAAAGAGTTTTTCGTAAAAACAACGATTCTTGATTCTCAATCAGGTTTTCGTACATTCGTTTTTAAGGCAATGGAAGCGAATCCTTTTTGTACAAATTCTTAGTTCGATTCTCTTAGAGGATTTACTCATTTGGGCCTTTACTGGTGATTCTACGAAGATTGGAGGTCATTGCAGAGTCTCTAGAGTACCTTTTTTCAACCGTCTCATCCATGTTCACTTTCTCTTTTCCATTTCTTTCTTTACTGTTTCTTACAACTTTTCTTACTCAACAATATTTTATTTATATTGCAACTTTGTTTCTTATCATCTTGTGCCTAGCCTTTTCCCAACTAAGTTGGAGTCGGCTTCCAGTCTAACCGGATGCCGCTGAACACCAGTATATTACTTGGAGCGACTGAACTTGTCTCAATACTTTGTTTCTAATATTATTATTGGTTTCATTTGACGTCTAATGTGTTTCATTTAGGTAATTCTGATGATTGAATTGTACATGATTGTTATCTTATTACCCGAATGCATAACAGCAAAGGTCAAGGTCCTGTTTATCGTTCTGGTGCTTCAGTTTTCTCTCTTCCTCCATTTCTATTTTCGTTCTGATATTTCCTATCCTTTGCATTTATCCCACCCTGTTTAAGTAAAACTATCTACACACGATCCCCTTCCAAAAACATAACTTTGTATAAATCAGTTTCCTTTCTACCATAATTTATCTCTGACCTAAGTGTGTACAGTACCTTAAAAACGGTTGTAAGTTTTAGGAATTCCTGTAGCGGGATTTCGTTGGTTTCCAGAAAACTGGCTTTGTCAAATGCATGTCTGACATTCTTGCGACTTCGCATGCAGCTCTCGACAAAAAAATTATACGCTGTTGCGAGAATTTTCATGACATTATAAGCGTAATGGAATATTATTAAACGTTCTCTTTCAACAAGTTCAGCAGCAGATTTTACTGTCTCAAATATAGACATAAGTATATAGTTTGTTGGATTTTATTTTTAACCGACTTTCATTTAAAATATCCTCTCCTTTTGCCATTTTATTTCTATGATGAACTGGCTGGTGTTGTATTTTTACATTTTCCTAGATATAACTTTTTACCAAACTCTACGAAGCCAAATCTAAAAAGAACTATGGAAAGTCCTAACTCCAGACCTATCTACAAAACAACACATAACAAAACTAACATCACGTCACACCAAAACCGCAAACCATTAGTAGAAACAAAAGCAAATCGGGAAAAAAGAACGAACTCAAACGCGTCTAGTATAAAATTCAGCAGAAAATAAAG
Source organism: Noctua fimbriata (assembly GCA_905163415.1). Lineage (NCBI taxonomy): Eukaryota > Metazoa > Arthropoda > Insecta > Lepidoptera > Noctuidae > Noctua > Noctua fimbriata. Next base: position 7,649,012 of record LR990945.1, read on the forward strand.
TCAGTCCACACAATCACGATAAGGCGGTTGGCACACCGTACGGGTGAAAAGACAAGTGGCTTAATTGAGAGCTGACCCGTGGGGGGTCCCGAGGCGTCGGGTTATGCTAATCAATTCACCAGTTTGTTTTTTAAAGCCACAATCGGTCGGTGTGTTTTTAGCCTTATTTTCGTTGGCTGTATTAATTTTGTTTGAGTAAGGTAGTGTTGATTGATTTAAGGTTTTAAGAACGGAGTTTGCTGATGGTGAGGTGTGTGTTCAGCTTTATGATTTGGGATTTCAGTAGCAGTTTTGTTTATGTTACAGGTTTTTTCAGTGTTTTGAAAAATAAAGTAGTTTAAAAGAGAAAAGTACTGAAATGGACTTCTTTTGTTCTACGGTTTGATGATCTAAATGAAATATATGGTTTGATTTTAAATAGCCGATAAACTCCATTTTGATTTTGTTTTATTTTCGAAACCCAGAACCAGTTTTCTGAGCAAATATCCAATCTTGGATGTCACCATCTGATCACTTTTCTGAAAAAAATTAAGGAAAATATGTTGTTTTCCTGATCATTGGTCGAAAGGATCCAACATTCATTTACCAAAGCCTTTTTTCCACCTTCTTGTTTCAAACAAAAATATATAAAACCTGTACGGAACCCTCGGTCAGAACGCACAATGTTTTGTGGGAGCGTATAATTTAGCGTCGTGGACGGGTAAAGATATCGCCGTGTGGTCTTTAGCTACTGACGGTTACCGTGGAGCGAGGAAATTAAACAGATATGCAAAGGAATTAATGGTTAAACATTATGTTAAAAAAACCCAGTCCGATCCGTGAGGGTGTTATTAAATATCAAGATTAGATTCTATTTATGTAGTTCGTTTTGGACAACAAGGAAAAAAAATACCCCGATGAAAATTAAATAAAATCTTCTAATATTTAGAAAATTTCATGGCAGCACGGCGGTCGGTCGCTTCTCAGGTAGTGTCGTCATAAACAAACAATTGAAACAAACATTAGAATTTAGGGAAATGGTGGTAATTTGGGACAAAAATCATGTATTTTAAAGTTATTTTTACTTTCATGAAAATTTCAAGTTTCTTATTTTATTTGGTTATGTATACTCTATATATATGGTATATGTATAGAGTTATATAGAGTTATATATATATTTGGTTATGTATACTCTATATATATGGTATATGGTATACTCTATATGCCCCTTTCGGACAGGGTTTTTTTTAACATATATTATATTTAGTTAATATTTTTTTAGCCTACATTGTTGTAGCGAGGCGAAAGCTAAAGTCCCTTTCTCTCTTTCTGCTTTTTGGCGCCAATGTTTTAGTGTTAGTCCAGTTTAATATAACTGCTATCACTTTCTGGGACTTCAAAGTCATTTGCTGATTTTTGAGCCACTGTTTTTTTATTGAAAAAGTCTTTTTAACCGTCATCCGCTACTTGCAAAGTATTGAATTGTAATCTCGCTGCTACATATGATACTGAAATCGACTCATCTCTCAATAATAAACTTAAAGGTCCGTAGTCAATCTTTGACATCGTTCTTGAATAAAAGCCTTAGTTAGAACAGCTGCCCTACTGTGACGCCTTAAAGCAGTATTGTTTTAATCTTATTTCAGAGTGAGAAAGAGATGGCGCTAGACGTCCTCTATAGCTGCGTCTCCTCCTCTTCCCACACTAGAGAGATAAAGGGGGTTCCCCTTGTAGTGCGAAATATTTCCGATAACAGGATTGGCAGTTCTTCAAATAAAGAACCATATCAACATGGTTTCTATGTTCCACGTTTGCCACTAAACGCTATAGATCTTTCGTGGAACAGATAAGCAGTGGAGTATCCTTTACGTGTATATTTTGCGGTTAATTATGTCACCTTTTTTCAAGATGTCTATCGTAATGGCCGACTTTGTTAGGTTTGCTTTTGTGTTCAGTAGAAATATAGGAATTTAGTGTTATATTTTTATTTCAACAAATGCTGTTAGGTAGTCTATAACATCATAACCTTACTTAGTTAATGGATTTAGGAATTGAGATGCTAATGCAAGGTCAGAAAAGAGCAAAAATTCTGAAGCCAGCTCATCGATAATGACGACGAAACAATTTATGGATTGACTAACATAAGCCAACTAAAAACTTATGTACGTCAATCCTGTTGAAAGCGTTTTTACCCGACTACGGCGAAGTCAAAAAGAAGGGTTATGATTTGAGCAGTCTAAGTATTTATGTTTGTATTTACGTATGTTCCTCCGTAGCGCCCAAACTGTTCATCCGATTTTGATGAATAAGGTGTCAATCGATTCGTTCGTGGCCCGGGTAACATAGGCTAAATTTTATTCAGTAATCGGGTATTTTAGTGTAGTATACCACACAAATTCTTGTTAGAAATACGATACGCTCTTACAGTACGACCACTTTAAGTGTGCAGTTCAAGATGGCGCTGCTTGTCAAGAAAAAATGCATCGATTTGTCAAACTTGGTACATTTATTTTAGTTCTGTGTTTTCCCACCTGCACAGGTAAGTTGGTTGAAGCCATTGCCGCTTGTCTAAGACCTCTGACCTAAGAAAGATTGCAAACGACTCTAGCTCACCACGAAGGTCGCAAAGCTTCAAGACCTCATTCAACACCTTCAAAAACATAAAAAATAATCACCCAATTCGAATCATCATTTCATCGAATAATATTTCAAGACTAACCCTGAAACGAAACCTTGACTGACTAAAAGAACAATAATCGTTAAACCGTATAATCAAAAGTACCCAGTCATAGAATAAGAATTTATAAAATGTTACTTCACTACATTTGTCTCTCACAAATGTTTACCCTATGTATTAGATTTAATCATTCCTGTTCACTGTAACGTTTGTTATGAGAATATAAAAATATTATTTATTTATTTGTCGGATCCGATCATTAGTATGAACATAAAATAAATCGCAAGTGCACCGGTAGTGACATCACGCGACCTACTTACAAGTCTACCCATACCACGGCGTGCTTCTACAGAGCCCTGATGTTTACAGCTCGAGGTGAGGACGACAGTCAATGTCTGATCGCGGAAGAGTTAAGACGTCTTGGAACTATACCCGATTCATTGTGTTCCGTGTTAAGTTGTAATCAAGTAATTTGTCAGTTTATTTTAAACAGTGTATCGCACCCATTGTATTTTCATTGCACGAAACCCATCTTCTACCCACATGATGTACGAGCCTAACGGAGCAAATCCTGACATATCCGACATATTTATTTACTTTCGATGCAATGATTTGATTGAGGCGTAAAAAACGTTGTACGCAGTTAGACAAAGCCACGTTTGATAACAGGCTATTAGCAAGCCGTGCTGTGGCTTGGGCGAACGAAGATCTTAGAGTTGCAACTCCTGAAAGCCAAAATTCAGTGGCGATTAAACAAGCGTGGAGAGAATGATGAAAAAATGGTTCAACTGCCTTAGAAACAATTTATTGACGACACGGTTGGTGCAGAAGCAGAGCGATTGACTGCTGCGCTGCGTGTCGCGGGTTCGATTCCCGCACGGAACATAGAGTTGTATGGCCTACAGATACTTGTTCTGGATCTGACTGTTTGTGTTTGTAACTTTAAATGTTTGTAAACGCACCCACGATACAGAAAAAAATCCTAGTGTGGAGCAAAGTTCTTATAAAAAAAAAACGAAAATAATCAGGAAAGAACACTGATGGCGAATGTCAATTTTTTTTAGATATTTTTCCGGGGGCACCCGCGCATGCACTATGTAGTATCGCTTCTACACATATTTTTTTATTCTATGCCCCCCGCTTAGGTACAGTCGCGATAAAAAATGTTTTAAGTGTAAAATATGCACAAATTATGAATAACACGCACGCGTAGGTTTCACGCAAAACTTTTGTTGATACGGGATACTTTATGTAATCAGTGGTCACGCGTTTTTAAGGGTTAAAGTGTCTTGGTTGGGGAAATGAAGTGGTAAATACGAAAATTTATTGAGCTCGTGCGTTGTGGCTGTTAGGAAAAATATTTAAACTGCAAATTTTTTTTTAAAATTTTTTGGTGTCCGTTAGGTATTAGTTAGGCACTCGAATGAGTTAAGTATATTTTCAAAATTTGAAGTTATTCGAGGTTAATGAACTTTAATTGCTGGAACTATAGCTGCAACGGACAGTTATCACCATCTCAGCCATTTTTAAGATCCGTTTATCGGTTTGTTTTTTTTTTTACTTTATATCATCAAAACCATTATCTTCCATATTATTTTCATGAAATACGTTATTTAACACAAGTTCCTTTTGAGTTCTCCTCACTAATGTAATTTTGATTTTTCATATAAAGATTGTGCATTTATTAATAATTTGACCAAGAAATTAAACGCGATCATTCAATCTTAAGCGCGTTCAAGTCAGTGTCAATATTTAACAGCACTGTAAAATTGCTCATGAACTCGGTTTAGATCAGTTGATTATTCGCTTTCGTCGGTAAAATTCTCCCTTAATGGTTAACTTGACAAAACATTTAAAGTGTCCTTTTATAAAACGGTCCAGTTTCACTCATTTATGGCCTGGTTTAGCGTGTCGAACCGAGCAGCGCCTTGTAATTTAACCATTTTGTCGTATGGCATTATGCTAATAGTTTCATAATATTTTTTGATACGCTCACCCCACATTGTGGAAGGTTTTAGGCACGGATTTAGAACTTTTATGTTCTTGTTAATTTTGTTATTGACTGTACTGTTTCTTTTGCGGTTTCGGTTTAGAGGTTTCAATATTTTACGTTCTTTGCGTAATAGAATGAGGGCTTTCAGCTGAATATATTCGTATGGAAGATTGTCAATATGTATTAATGAGCTTCATTGTTTCGGCGTTTTTCTGGTGGTCGCCACTGTTGATTCTGGCATTCAGGAGTCACATTGATTTGAGAGTAGTGTGGCGGGCTTGTCCCAAAAAATAAAAGGTATACGTTATTAATGCAAAAAAGCTTGTACCTTTGATCTAGTGGTTGCAAGCGCGACTAATGAGCATGAGGTCATGGGTTCGATTTCCAGGTCGGTTATAGTGATCAGGAATTTCTCAGTAGCAGCCACGGAGTCTGGATTTGTGCTCGGTTGACGGCAATAGGCTCGCCCCCTATTAGATGGGACTTAAACATAACTGGAGAACTGTGGGTACGTTTGGTTACAGGCATAACGCGATGTTAATTTGTATGAATGATCACCAAAATTGAAGTTCGCAAGAATGTCCATAAGTTTGTCTTAAAATTATCATATTTAAATGGATTTATTACAATCGAAATAAAAACTTGCAATAAACTTTTAAAGTTCTATTTTAAAGGGTTTAAATACGAGATAAATCCAAGCAATTAACAATTCAAGGCTGATTTTCTATTAAACATTCTCTATGATAGGCACTCCTTCTATTATATGAACACCTGGTACTTGGCAGTTACAAAACTTGGTTTAAGAAAAAATCTATCTGTTTATCTCTGAGATTAATATAATCAATAATTAACTGACAAAATGCCGGTGCCAATTGTAGAGCAGCTATATAATGTATAATTTTTAGTATTGTTTTTTTTTTAAACTCTGTCCTGTACTTCGAATATTTTCTGAATCGTGTAACAACTATTTTAGGACATTCAAATATTTATTTCGTGCGAGAATCAAACCCGGGACTCGCAGCGCAGCAGCCAATCGCTCAACCACTGAGTCAAAACGGTGCCGTCAAATAAGCTTGTTGTACTGAATTATGACATTTTTTCTACACCACTGACACCAATTAATATGGTCAAGTTATTTACTTAGATGAAGGTACCATCGGTACGACAAAAGAAATAGTATTGAGAAAGAATGAAAGAAAATATATTTATTTGTCAAATGAGACCGGCGAAAGGTCACCAAGTGAAGTCTCCATATTTACCAATGTGTCTGTGCAACTGTCCGAAAAGCAAACAAAAATAAAACAAGAGCGTACTCTTTTCTACAATATGAATATGAGTGTTTTAAAATAATGATACACTGTTTTAAAGGGGATGGCCACTGTGAAACTAATGGCGCTAGCATCGCTGGTTACAAGCACCGTCATTGGTTGAAAATCTTGTAATTTCAAAAAAGCTTGACTTCCATTGGTGAGATTGAGACCAAGCTGTAGTAGCGCCATCTACAATTAGCTTTGAACGGCCTTCCCCATTTATAATAATTCTTGTTAATATTAGTTAGTTAATAGTTCCCTGCAGAAAATCCGTATCTATTTCTACAATTTTGTCACAAGACCTGTTCCCGAGGCTGGCTTTATAATTTCTAGATATTTTTTTCAATATTATGGCTAATGTCAACATTAATTAATTTCCAGTCTAATATTATTTAATAGGGAACTAAAAATATGTCAAATGTGTTAAACAAACATCATAAATTGTCAGTTTAAAATAAAAAATTATTAAATTTTAAATCCGGCCCTAGAGGTGTATGCGCGCATTTTCGTAGGCTGGCGTGACACCTCTGCGTTTAGTGATGGGACAGTATCGGTAGAAATATCGATAGAACTGAATTTGCAATAGGGTTGGTTCTTGAGTTTTAACTATATAATGCTTCGAACAGAGCAATTGACTTTACAAAGCTAAATAAATCAATTTTAAATCTATTTACTTGATAAATATTACAAATTTATCATACCAAATCCTGTATTCATATAATTCTCTAGAGTTAAAAAGAATAATGTTTGACTTTTATCTCAAGAACCCTTATTTGCTCGGACCACCAAGTATAGAATTCGAACCAACGATCACATTTGACTAATTGCTATCAGAAATGAAAATCATTGGCATAACTTTGCCCAGCAAATCATCACCAAATTACTGTAGCTGGTTTGCGTGTTATAAACCACTCATTATCACCGTCAAAAGCGTTGTCTAACGCTCATCATACAATTTATCGATATCGACACCTCTCAACCACGTCACTAAACAATGCTGTTATGCAAAACAGTACGTACAGTGGACACTATCAGATCGGTGACCGCATTAGCCGTGGCCACACTTATTTAGCCCCTAAATAATTATAAATTACTATTTCTCTGATACCGGTTGCATTGCTTACTTGATGATTAGCATTACTTAATTTGACTTCTTGATTAGCGTTTCATGTTGTCTTTAATTGACTTTAATATTACAGCCCCTTGTGAAAGAGCTGTTTACTATTTACTACAAAATACTGCTTACCTATAATTACTTACTTGCATGCCCAGTTACCTACCAGATCTACGAGTAAAGATTTTCATCATTAAATGTTTCATCGTAAAATCGTCCGAAAAAATGTTAACACTATAAGAATCAGATCGCACAGTCATACAGCATGGAACGATATACAAGGTGAAAGGGACACCGGTGCACAAACGGTTACCACATATTCAGTACATCATTCTGAACACATAGAAATTAGCTGCTGATTTTTTTTTTAATTACCGATAAAAAAAATCTATGGTGTCAGTGTCCGGGCAGTAGCCCGCCAGACTCAAAACCCGCGAGAATTTCTCTTCAATGGAGATTATTTTCATCCTATTCCTTCATCCCGAAAACACACCATTTCGCCTAAGCCCCGTCTATAACATATTACCTAACTGTCCACATAGCCTGAGAAACCCCCACCTAAAAACTAACTGCCATATTGAGTTCTGCTCCACTCTAGTAAGGCCAGCTATAGCCCACTTCAAGTTGCATAAATATGTAAATAAAGACCCGGCCGTAAATCATGATAGATAAATCAAATACTTTATGGTGTTGCTTTGTATCTCAATTAGCGGAAAGCAGTTGCTAATTTATTGGGACTGAGCTCGAGGTTTATATGGGCCACCCTTTTCGTTAGACAGCTTAGGAAATAAGTAATAAATTATTAGGACATCTTATTGGTCTGTAAAACTTACTGAACATCAACTACCCTATGAAAAATTTTTGCTCAGCGGATGGATGAATGCAAGCAGGTTCTATTTTTGCTTCTCTCGAATCGGTACTTGTATTTAAGAAAATATGTTAAGCATTTGGTTCCGGCTTCATATGTAGGTATTTTACAGCCGTTACAGTTAACGAGCGCTTGCCTAGGTTGGTACCGTGGGGGTGAGTGAACGTCCATTACATACCTAGTTTCATTGGTGCTTCGGAAAGCACGTTGAGCAATTGGTTCTGGCTTTCATGAAGATCTTTGACAGTTCTTATGGTTAATTAGAAGCTCGAAAGTCTGACAACTTGTCTAGCCAAGGGATATTGTCTTACCTCGAAACGGGGTTGCGGAGGTCAGATATGCAGTCGCTGTCTGTAATATTCCAAATATTACATATTCTGAAATATCCGGTTAGACTGGGAACCGACTCCAACATAGTTCGGAGAAGGCAAGGAACATGATGAGAAAAACAGTGTCCTTGAAGATCTTAATCCCAGAAATGTCCTTGAAGGTTTCTGTACGATAGAAATGGGCTAATTTAGAAACAAAAAGTCCTCGTTTTCAGTAACACTGTAAACTGATATTCGCGTGCGTCCACCGTCTTATTGTAAGTAATTCTTTTTGAATGTTCACGGTGATCGGCCATCTAGATTGTATCGATTTTTCGAGTAACACGCACCCACTCACTTAATTCCTGATTTAGGACCGCATCACATTTTGATAAGTATTTTTAATTTGAATAAATTATGATTTAAGGGTGTTATCGTTGGGAATGGGCGGTTGTAATCATAACCGTGGTTGGTTTCGTTACGTCACGGCTTGCTAGTGTTGTGGTCACGATGTGTTCTGTTTTCACTGACTATGACTTGGCTGTTTTTAGGAATTAGAATTTCTTTTGTTTTTGTGTTTCTAGCCCCCGTAGCATGACCACCGAAGGCAAGGATTTCTTTGACGGAAGAATCGACAAATTGGCAGATTGTTACGACACAATGACAGATTGTGTCGACACAATGACAGATTTCTTTGCACTATCTGTCAATTTATCGATTCTTCCGTCAAAAAAATCGTTGTCTACGGTGGTCATGTTACGGGGGTAGGTAATGTAGGAGTATTTCTTTTTCATGAATTCCAGCATGGTAACAGATATGGATATTTTTTCAAGCTTTTATTTAACTTGCACTGTTCGTATGTAAGTTGTCCAATTCAAAATTTGCTAACCATTTTTCGAGCAATTGTTGGTATCCGATTGAGCTGAAATTTTGCACACACCTTTGGTTATGGTGACAAAACTTTTTTATGACAGATATGACTTGCTCCTATAGCTAGGATCGCCTCCTCAAGAGATAACTCCTCGAAAGTTAATAGCACAGATACAAAAGATGTTACACTTATGTGACTAATTTCCTTCTTTTCATTTTAATATAAGTTCTTTGTATTAGTTACATTTTTAAAGATATCTTTTATTTTTTGCTGAAAATATTTATTCTGAAAATCGATGTGTTGTCAAAACAAGAGTCAAATAGTTTGCTAGGCAGCTGCTGTTTTTTGTGAAACAATCACAGAAACGTAGATTGTCCCATTAAAAGGGCTAAAAGAGCAAAAAAAAAGTCTCTAACAATATAAATATACACATAGCAAAAATCTAGCTCGAAAGAACTTCAGAAGTTTTCCACATTTATTTTTGCCTTCCGAAGAAAATTTAAAAAAAAAATAGTTCAAACTCAATAGTTATTAACCCTAACCATGGCCACGTCATTATTCTGGCACAGTTATCGCGAGAAAGCCGATAAAGATGTCACAGGGGCTTATAATTTCGAGTCGCGAGCGATTAAACAGCGAGATTGCCTTGTTTAGGGGACAAAACTTATATTACTGTTACATTTCTTGCGTATAAATTTCAAGTGACGTTTTTCAGTAATAAAACCCTGATTTTTATACACTTTTTGTAGTAAATTTTTACGACTCTCGCGTTGTATTTTAAATGTTGTCGGTTGTAGATGTTGGTGTTTTTAATGGAATTTAATGGGTACATGGGTGCGATGATTAATTCAAGGTTAATGTTTCGCATCATGGAAGAAAATATGTAATAATAAAAAATAAATTACGTTTTGAACTACTAAAGCTCACCTAAAATTCTACATAGGCTTTTTACTTAATTTTAATATACAAAAAAAAGAACGAGATTATAATTCAATTCCACAGGCACTAGAATACTAGGTACCCGAAAAAATCGCAAAACAACGGTACCTACATTTGACACTCAACCCTCCGCCCGCGACATTAAACTCCCGTGGGGCCTTAGCGGGCAGCTGACACATTCTACCATTTTTTGTCTCCTTCTAATTAATTGTATCATGTCAATATTAATCGCCCCGTCTTTTTCTTTCAGAATATTTTCGCGCCGGAATGCCACACACAGGTAAATAATTGTATTTAATTTTACTACTATTATAAACGTGAAAGTTTGTGAGGATGGATGGATGGATGTTTGTTACTCTTTCACGTAAAAACTACTAAACGGATTTAGATGAAACTTTACAGTTTTATAGCTTATACATCAAAATAACACATAGGCTATAACTTATCAAGATATTGTGTTAAAAATTGAAATTACGCGGGTGAAACCGCTGGTAGATGCTAGTTTATTTATATTTTGCATCTATGTTCGGACTTCGGGTGTCACTATAACGCTTCTTTTGACGTTTGACGGAAAAGGGGATGTACCACCTGTCTAACCTGTCTTGATGGATGGATAAACAGTTAATTAGAGTTTTAGACAAAAAAAAAACATTAAATAATGTCTACAAATTAATTAAGAGAGTAATACCGTTTGGTAACGCTTTCTTTTTACGCGGCTGCGGCGAAGTTCTAAAAGAGGGTAGTTGAAAAGACAATTCAGAATTAATTATTGTCAACAAGTTTGTGATTCAAGCTTAAGCGGTTGTATATTTGTGTTGTGTGATGTGAGGACTTTTAGGTAAGGCCTCTAGGACATCCAACATCAACTTTATAAGTGGAAAACAAATTTGTAGTGGGTACTTAAACCAAGTACCTATCTTCAAAGAAAGTATAGTGACTAGCGGTTTGACCGTCGAACTGCCAAGTCATAGGTCTCGAGTTCGAACTCAAGATACGCTACCTCTGATTTTAAGATTCATGCGCGTATTGTATTATCATTTATCACTAGCTTCAGTGAAGAGAAACTTCGTGAGGAAACCAAGCCAGCAAACCTGAGAGATATTTCTCGACGGCAAGGAAAGCCAAGTCAGAGGCCCATGGGTGGCACAAAAAACTCTGACACTAGGCTAGACACTAACCACACGAAAAACCATAAAAAGGAAGTATCTTCAGAAAAACCAAAACCATTACTGTGACAAAAATAGAGAAATAAGTATATTTTTTTACGAAAAAGTAAAACCCTCATGTCTTTCGCTTGAAGAAAATTTATTCAAATTATATATGAATACATGCAAAAAACATCACCACCAGAACCAAGAAAGAACCTCACACGTAGCGAAAAAACGAATTCTGCTGCAACACAATCTTGCCTTCCTTATCGACAGAACTCACATACACTGACCGCTAAGTAGAATCATATATCAACGACCAAAATCTGGTAGCTAATGACGGTACGGATACGAAAATGCTCAGATCTTAATTAACTTAAGCATTTAACATTAAAGAAACCGAAGAGAAGCTTGTCTTATCGGCTGAACAGGAATTTACCTCACGCATTGAAATCATAAGCGTTTCAAAGAACCCTTTGAGGAGGGATGCCATGAATTTTTGATGTTCTGGATAATCCTTTTTCGAAAATTTTAAATGTCAAAATAGTTTTGGAGAAACTCGTCTGTGACTGATTGTTTTTTTTATGTTACGGGGTGGTGTTGAATAATTATATTAAAAAAAAGATATACTAAATATCAAAATATTTTTGGAGAAAATTGTCTGTGGCAGAGAGTTGTGTTCTTGATACATGAAATGTATCTCAGCAGGGAAGTAAAATAGATAAATATATGAAAAAATAATTCTTGAACGACAACTTTTTTCGGAGAAAATCATCTATGACAGACAGTTATGTTACGGTTTTATAAATGTAACTCAGCCGTAATGTTTTGTACATACAATATTGCAGTTACTATGCTCTAATTGGAAACATAACACTGACACAAAATATGTGTTTTTATAGCATGCTTAGTTAACTTATATTTTTATTGCAATTTGTCAAGTGTATTCAAGTCACATTACAGTATAATAAAAAATTAAATTCATTTATTTCAGGCAAGATGACCTCCGAAAGAAAAAAAAAATTACAATATTAGACAAGGAGTCATTTAGCGTGTGGCTCAAATTAGAGCTAATAGCGCCATCTGGTTTTATCAAAATAATTCGTTAACAAATAAACCCAGAATGTTCTCTAATAATGCTTAAAAGACTAAAGATGTTTCTAGCTCTGTAACAAACCTGAAAATATTATTCTCTTGTTTCTACAGAATACAAATGCAGAAAACACAAGCGCCAAATACATACAGCAAAACTTTAATTGAACTAAATATAGCACCCAACAGATATTTTATACCTTACTTTACACCTAAAACATGCACACAATGCAACACATTTATACACTCCACCCGAAAGTCTCCCTGTACTATAAAACATATGAACCCTGGTACCTTACTACCGTCCACAACCATTAACGGTAATTAAACCCATCGAGTCCAAATCTCGTATCGAGATAAAATCGGATCCGTATCGAGTCGGCCCACCCGCATCAACACTCACTCGATTCTAATACATTATACATGCTCTGGCCACATTAGTTTCTTATTAACATCTGCTCACACTGAATTGACCGCTCAGAATGTCACACACAACTTTCTACAACATTCTCAACCTTATGTAGAAGAAAATAAGGGTAATGGAAATGCGAGACTTGGTTATTACCAATAAAATATCATTTTCATGATACATATCTCTTCTACAGTAATAATTTTCGGTAAACGTGATGATATCAGAGCATATTTAGAAACATTTTTGAATGATTTCGTACGTTTTTTGGGGATCACACACGACGTTTCCGGGTTTGATTTTTTTTTCTAATTTGAATATAAACTATTTAGTAAATTTTGGTAAAGAATAATTTGGTCGACGTCTAATTAAGAACCGTTTGGTATATTGTTGGAAAGTTATTGAAGTTGTGTCGAAAACATGGAGATTTGACGGAAATACGTTTTAAATTGTAACGGTTTAATAGATTCATTTATATGCGTGATAAGTTTGAGTTAATTACAAGCGACTGTGATATTGTGATAGAACTTATTCTCAAAGAGCCGAAGAAAATCAGAGTGGGCGTAAAAAGAAGGTCTATTTTAAAGAATATCTTATTCTAACCTCGTATTTTATGTGGCTGAGATGAGAATGGAATAAGGGGGATGTGTGGTGGTACGCGAATGGGTAAAATAGGAAATGAGCACATAAGAGGAAGTCTGAAAGTGGCGCCGGTGACTGAAAAGTTGTGTCGTAATTGGTTGTCGTGGTGAGGAAAGTTACGAGTATGAATGTGGATGGGTATAAGAGTAGAGGAAGACAAATTAAACGATGGATGGACTGTGTGCAGGATAATATAGCAAACGTGAGAGGGAAAGAGCCTCACGTCCCAGCCGCCGCGGGAGACGCCCTGGGCGTCGGGGGTCACGTGGTGGCCCCCGGCCACCGTAGGCGCGGGCCTGTGGACGGCGAGTTTTGGGCTAGCTCGCCGTCCGGCCGTCTTATGACGACAGGCCGTGTCGACGGCGCGTTCGTGTTCCACGCGCGCCTCAAAGAGATGTCAGCAACCACGTAGGGGGTCCGCACGGGCCGATGCCTGCCAGGGCTGCGGGACTGTTCGAAAGAGATACCGCGGCCCTGGAACACAAAGGGCAAAGAAGGAACATGGATGGGTTTTAGTCAGTACAAGTCTGACACTCCCTTCCGCTCCGCCCAGAGCGGGGGGGGTCATTTGATGATTTCCCATCCTAAAAAAAAAAAAAAAAAAAAAAGGATAATATAGCAGGAAAGAAGGTGTATGATGAGATGACCAGTAATAAAGAAGTATGGAAGAAGAAGACGTGGTGCGCCGACCCCAAATGAATTGGAATAAGGGCAAGACAATGATGATGATCGTATTCTAACCTCAATCGCAATCTGACAATAAAATAGCTATAATATACGAGTATCAAAATGTTGACAATCCTTTGATATTGATTGACGCTGAAATGAGATTTCGACTACGTTATAAACGTTTTAATATTTGAGAATTGGACTTCAGATCTACGGGAATAAATGTCAATGTCATTTGCATATTCAAGAATTCCGTCAGGTACCTAATTCAAAACCTCTTGCTGGTAGCGGTAGCTTCCAACGATGTACTAAAAGGGTTTCTTTAATAAATCTACCGCGATAAAAATGAGCTTTTCCATACACTGACTGTGTGGGTATCACACTTTTGTATGAAATAGCAGATTTTTTTAAATAACCGCTGAAAAATGTGTACACTTTGCCTAGTATCAACCGCGAATTCGTGATACCAAAATGCGCGTCAATGTCCTTTACACCCTGTTGCATAGCACAGCATTGAAGCGCCTAACAACGATGTCTTTAGAGATCACAATCCCAATAGCAAAAACAGTCCTCCTGCCATTACAAAACGCATATCAATAAAGCTACCGCCACACTATCTCCCTCTCACCTAATAAAAAAGCCGATCATAATTTCTAAATCGAACATTAGGCAACACCTACACTATCGGACGAACACATCAGTCGAGAGACTTTGTAAACGGTATTTAAACGCGACAAGTCAGGCGTCGTTTTGACGCCAAATTAACTTATTGAACGCGTACGGGCGGGCGATGGAAACCGACGGCTGATCAACGGACGGTGTAGTGTGGATACACCTTTTAATTAGGCGTTGATTAGCGGTGAAGGTGGTTTAGACTTTATAGGAGTAAAGGAATATGATACTGGGTATAAATATTTGGAGTCAGCTTAGAGGTTATAAGCAAAAGCTTTGATAATAAATGTTTTGTGATTTGATAACTTTTGAAGAAAGGATTGAAAACACGGACTGAACACGTCATAAATTTTCAAAATAACGATGAGATCTACAAGTACTATGTTAACACCAGAATATATAAAAGAAACATGTAGTCCAACGTTTTGGAAATGTTTGAAAATTCTGACGAAGGAAGTCAAACGCCTTAGGCAGATCTGAATATTTTAGAAGGGAGTGAAACCGAGTTGAATATAACATAGGAACAGTTCGAACACCCTTTAAGGTACCGGAAGAACCAATAGGGCCTACAAAAACTATGTTAGGCATCGGGAAAACTGAATAAATCAAGGACGTGTACGATGCAGTCAAACGCTTGAAAGATCTAAAATTGAAGATGAAGAAAGTCAAACGGTTAAGACAGATCTAAATGTATTGAAAGACTTACAATCGGTTTCATTGTTGTCATGATGCAAGGTTGACATAAAATAATCTTATTATAATAAATAAATAAATAATAAATAAACCATTTCATCAGGGCCAAACATTTTATAAATTGTATGCACCCACTAAACTGCAGTTTGTCGGCGTAATGTAAAGCTAGTTTAATAGTTATCCCGTGAGTGAGACTATGAGTAAAAAATATATGTACCAAGGAGTCTTACTCATAAGTAGACTAAAATGTTGCAAAGCCTTGCTAAGTCTTGCCACCCAAGACGAACACCTACTCCTTCCCAAATGCCATTAAAATGTTGCTATTTAAAGACACTATTATATTTACATTCAAATTATATTATTTAAATACTTCGGCGAGTTCAATCAGTCATGTTTAGCGCCGAAATTAGAATGAATTAAGTTTCCTGTGCGCTATAGATTTTACAGTTGATCGTCGTAGACGCTTTTATTGAACCGAAATTGATTAGAAATTTTTAGAACTTTCTTTGAAATAGTGCACACTGCGACCACAATCGTGAGAGATGATCAGAGTCCATGTCTAAACAGTTAGACAGTAGTAAGGGGTAAACTCGTTACCTACATACCACCCGTAGCGTACTGAGCCTATTTTGTCTAGAACTCCCTCTTGTGTGTAATGCAGTCTAGCTACTACTACGATTAAGACTGTCTTAGTTCACCCGCAGAGATTGGTATACTAGTATTTCGAGAGCCAATTCAAAATATAAGTACAACTTCCGACCCATAAATGAATGCTGTATTCCATAATATTTTTTAATTACTGTTTGACTGAATATGTTTTTGAACTCCCGACCACGAAATCTATCAGTGTTTAAAACGTTACATTTAAAAAAGAACAACAAAGATTATATTCTGTGAAGATTATTTCAATTTTGTTTGTTACTTCTGATTCAGTTCCATTCAATACACGTACAAACAGTCACTGCATCTTCACTACAAGTACCATCCACATTAAGCTCAGCCACAATTTCGGTAATAACTCCGGTCTATATCAAATGAATCTAACATCACATTCGATTTTCTACTTCGATGTTTACAACTATGTTACAATTTTATATCATAAACTTTATTTCCTTTTATTATTGTTCATTAATTATTGAAAAAACTTGTATTGGGTTGGTCATAAAGATGTTTATCGACGAATTAACGGTGTCCATATGTATATGAGTATTAAATGTAAAGGAATCTGTAATTAGGAACAAATCACGTTCTGAGTTTAAGTTTCGAAGTGTTGATTTTATACTTCATGGCGAAATAAAACTGCCGTATAAATAAACAAATATAGTAAGCAATGATTAAGTTTTTTTGAGACTGTCTAATTTTCTATCTGGTGTAACATCGTAATTATCTCATTTACTTTTAGATTGCTCTTCAAAAGTCTAGACAGACTTTAGTCGAGATTAAAGTTTAATGAAAGGTAGACAAATTCAGTAAGATCTGTAATTCATTACGAACCTAAAACAAGCAAAAGCTTATTCTAAAAGATCATGAATTTTATAAATCCCAAAAATTTTGACCAGTTCTTTTTTCGTATCTAAAAAAAAAAATACGAAAATTTTGATAGTTTTCAATTTTAAAGATTACCCTTTTGGGCTTTACTTCAGTCGAAATAAAATATCATCTTGAAAAATGTCTCCGTAGATGCTCCCTAATCCGGAGATTTGTGGACCGGTGACATGAAAGGACACCACATCGTCTCTTTCTTCTGAATGTGTAGCGGGAGCTTGTTTTCCGGCAAGTCTTCAGGCTTGTAACTTCTGTGGGCTTTGGGCCTAATGAAGCTTTTATTAATGTTTGGTATTACTGAGTTCCGTACCCATGTTGTGTAGTACAACCCTCCTGGAAAAAGAAACGACTGAATGAAACAAAGATTTTACGTTTTAGATAAAGGCTTTCATATAAAATGTCATTGAAAAACTATGATTCCATGTGAGGCAAAATCAATATTTGGTCAGTTTAAAACGTCATAATATTGTTTCGACAACCGGTGGTTATTGCAAGTAGATTCCGATGTTGTTCGCTTCGTCTCGTCTATTTTGAGTTTATTTAAATGTCTTTAGATTTAGATTTAATTACATTATTGAACAAATCATCATTCTGCTGCCCTTATCACGAATGTATGCATGACTTCTTCTTCCATTTTTCTCTATTACTCGTCATTTCAATAGTCACCCCCGTTAGGGCCATATCATCTCTCCCTTTCTTCTCCATCAGCATCACAAGCAGATGCATCCTAAAGACGCACCACCAGACGTACATTAGGTCAATTTCAAAAACTTACTGTCATGATTGTCAATTATGTCCGGCCTGTATGTGCCGACGGTATAGAACCTCAATTTTTTAACAGCTGCTTTGTAATCTGCACACCGACACCGGTCCATGAACCACACACAATGATCGTCTTTTAAATATAAGTATACGAAAATAAATTGACAAATGATTTTGGTTTACAACTGTCATTGTCAAATTTATGGGCCTTTTGTTTTTTAACTTGGTAATTAGAGAGGTTTCATTAGTGGCTTTTATGTCTCCAAAGAGTATGTAAGTAATTACTTGGCATCCTGTCTTGTGCCTTTTAATAAAATGGTCGATCTTCCGTTACTTAGGATGATTAAAGTATTAGGAATTTGGCAACGGTTTTAGCCAACAAAATATAAAATATGAAGAAGTAAAATTTGGATTAGATCACTCAGTTTTATTTAAAGGTCACGCAACATTTAAAGGAACTATCCCTAAGAATGCAGCAAATAACATTGAGTAAGCAGTAACTATTGGTTTCATCGTAATATTTTATATTGAAGTGGTCACAGATTTGACCTTCGATTGCTATAAATCGAACATAATCATTACGAATATTCTAGTATGCTGCGTATTCTATCTATGTATTGGATTTCATGGAAAAGTTTTTCAGCAAATATTAAGGAAATAATTAAATATTCATAGATCTACACCCACATTTTGGCCAGACATGTTTAATTTCTATGTAATATGGGGTGAACGAAGACATTTCTGACGGAAAAACCTAATAACAACTTCTCTTGGAATCAAACCCGCACACAGTACTTGAACTGCAGTAGCGCTTACTACGAGGCAGACAAAATATTAACAAAAAATCTCTTTCAACCTATAAGAGGATTTACTCATTTGTGCCTTTACTGGTGATTCTACGAAGATTGGATGTCATTGCAGAGTCTCAGAGTACCTTTCTTCAGCCGTTTTATCCGTGTTCACTTTCTCTTTTCCATTTCATTCTTTACTGTTTCTTACTCAGCAATATTTTATTTATCTTGCAACTTTTCTCAATACTTTGTTTCTTATCATCATGTGTCTAGCCTTTTCCCAAATTTGTTGGAGTCTACTTCCAGTCTAACCAAATGCAACTGAATACCAGTATTTTACATGGAGCGACTGCCTATCTGACCTCCACAACCCAATTAGTACTGGGTAATACAATACTCCTTGGTAAGACTGGTAGTTAGACTTTCGGGCCACTGAGTCCCAGTAACGACTGCCAAAGATCTACAAATGACAGCTGGGACCTACGGCTTAACGTGCTTTCTGAGGCACGGAGAAAACTCGGTGTAATTTGTGGTCACCCATCCAAGGACCAAAAATAAACTAAAGATAGTCCCGAGCGGCTGTGACTGTGTGTGTGTGTGTAACCACGCGCTTCTCACACGTCTTCTTGTCCGTGGCTTCTTATTCCGGTTCGCCACCTCTATCCCTCCCGAACTCTGTGCACAAAATTTAATACGATCCAGTTATCAGCCGAATAAAGTTATAAGCCACGAGCCATCTTAAAATCCCTATCAACCTATCTTACACCCAATTCAAAACTCCCTTACAAAGTTATAGTACTAAAAGTTGATATTTAAGGTCCACCCCGACATCTAAATACCCATCAACGTTTAAAGCATCGCACGAAAAATCGTTGCTCCCGTATCCCTAATGCCGTAGCAATCGGCGGCGTTGTAAAATCAGTCACAAGTAGTAAAATGTGCAATAACCTGTGCGATATACTGTCGATATACCTTGGAGAAGCGGAGGAAGGAAAAAAAGAAAATAAACGAAGAGTTTTACAACCGGTCGATTGTAAAGTTGGAAGCATATTAACGTTATGGCTATCGAGACGCGTGCAATTCGTATCTTCAAATGTGTTCCATGAATTTACATTACGCTAGGTCTTCGGTGTTGGGTTTTTTAGTGTTTCGTTGTGGGGATTTATTTTTTGAAGAAGGTCTGAGATTAATCGTAATAATAATATCTAGTGAAGAATGTCGTGAAAGCTGAAAATGATAAAAAATCAAGTATCTTGATTTAGCACACGATGTTGTCGACATGTGGGACTTGGACTCTGCAATTATTGTACCGATAGTCGTTACGGTTAATGGACTTATAGTAAAGAGCCTCGACCAACACCTTAGGAGGCTCTCATTGCGCGGTTGGGTCAAGGGCTTGTTTCAGAAAGCAGTACTCCTGAATACGGCACGCATAGTGAGGAGGGTCCTCTCTCTAGAGCCCTGACCACCTGCGGCCTGGACCTTGTTCCTTATGCTGATGGGTCATATTTTTTTTTGTATTTTTCAAAATATTTAATAAGAGAAAGAATGAATGAAAGAATACCTAGTGGTACTCGAGACTACTCAACATAATGCACACAGTAAATTTTAATGATGATCAACACATGCTTTCGATTGTTAAAGCTTCATTTGAAAATGACCACTATGATGAAATGCTTATAGTGCCATTTCTAGTGATGGAACACGAAATACTAAATCACAAAGGCTATTTTCCTGCCCCTGTCCAATGTTCCTTGGTGTTGGTGCAACTCGTTGTCTTCCTAAGACCTCATCATCACTGTGCTTAATTTCTCAACTTTCTTTTAATGGTCATTCAGAATTAAGTCCTGTAAAGTTAAAATTAGAGTTTCTTTTTGGAATGAAAACCCAACAAAAGCTTAACCAATGCTTTACGGTCTACAAATAGGCGTCCGTCTTAATAGGCGAGAGTCAGAACTTCAGAAATACAACCATCTCCATGATTGTATTTCTGAAGTACTCCAATAAAGTTATTTTCTATATTTTATTCTTTTGATCTCATATTATCTGTATTAAATTTTATGAGAATTTCTTTACGGACACTAATGCTGTCTAATCTCAGGATATACAGTAAATATACTATTATTATAAGCATCTTTTCCTCTGTATAAATAAAGTCATATCTTCGGTAGTCCTATCTTTTATGGGCATTAGTTTATACGCTTAATAATACATTTAGCACCATGAAAGAATATGCAAGTGTAAACTCCAGTGGCCTACTTGGAAAGCTCTGAATCGAATGTGTACCCAAGTAAGCCGCTGCAAACATAATCTGGCAAAATGTGGTATTATTGGTTCCTCCAACACCGAGTGCGAGTGCGGCGCTCCGGATCAAACTATGTCCCACCTGCTGGAGTGTCCCAGGTGTCCGTTTACCTGGTCTCTTGACGACCAGCCCCCGTAGCATGACCACCGAAGACAAGGAATTCTTTGACGGAAGAATCGACAAAATGACAGATTGTGTCGACACAATGACAGATTTCTTTGCACTATCTGTCATTTTGTCGATTCTTCCGTCAAAGAAATCCTTGTCTACGGTGGTCATGCTACGGGGGCTGAATAGCACCTCTGCCGCTGCAATAAACATGGCCACCTACTGGGCCCAAACCGTGTAATATGGACGAAGCATCGATACGATAACAAGAAGACCATGAATTATTTCTGTCTGCCTTGTTGATCTAGTGATCGCAAGCGCGACTGCTGAGCATGACGTTCTGGGTTCGATTCCCGGGTAGGGAAAAGTGCTATCGAGTTTTTCCATCAGGATTTTCTCAGTAGCAGCCACGGAGACCGGATTTTTGACCGGTTGATGGTAATAGGCTCGCCCCCGTATTACATGGACCTAAACATAACTGGCGGACTGTGAGTGTACTTGTTAGGTACACCTCTGCCTAACCCTTCGGGCCTTACAGGCGTGATGTTATGAATGTTTATGTTATGTTATTAACGTCTTATTTCAACACCATGCATGTTCTGGTAACATGAGATTGCCGCGTAAAACGCCCGAACGAGCTTTTACAACAAAATATGGCGATACGTAATTTGCGAAGTTTATTATACCATTATTTTCTTTGGCAAAGCATAAAATGTTCGTACTGCCTCGTTGGTATAGTGGTCACAAGCGCGACTGCTGAGCATGAGGGCCTGGGTTCGATTCCCGGCTCGGGTAGTGTTGTTGGGTTTCTCCATCAGGAATTTCTCAGTAGCAGCCACGGAGTCTGAACTTGTGCCTGGTTGATTGCAATAGGCTCGCCCCCTATTACATGGGACTTAAACATAATTGGCAAAATGTGGGCGTAGTATTGGGTACACCTCTGTCTAACTCTTCGGGGATTACAGGCGTGATGATATGTTATGTAAAATGTACTATGTATTATTAATTAAGTGACTAAGGTAGATTCTTCCTGGTTACTTCAAAGTTTAAACAAACAGAATTGGTGAGTTTGTTCATTTGTCATATTTTTGTCTACTAAACGGTTGAACCGATTTTGATGAAATGAGGAAAGACAAACGGCCTCCATCCTTGGAAGAGAAAAAATTACTGAAAATGATCCAATTTGCTGATGTGCTTAGATAACCTCACCGTTTGACCACAAGGAACACGTTAAGCGACACGCGTCTTACAACAGATAAAAAAAAGAAATGAAATAAATTCCGTGTTATGCCCACGAGTGATCGCCACGCGACTTTGCAAGTTGCAATGCTTGAATTCGTGAACTAGGCGTAACAAAGAAACCTACTGTAGAAGTGGTTATAGACCAAGAAGTACTAGAAACTGTAGCTAAAATAAAAGCATGGATAAGAAATACTAAAACGTGGAAATTTTTTATAATCGCAAGCTTAAAGAAACCTCTAAAAATAAAATTATTTCTCGCACTCCTTTTATGAACCACAAAAGATGACTCCCTAACTCGCAGAGGAAGCCATTGAAGGGCTCAATATCATGGTCCAGATTGGCGCGAAATTAAAGCTACCGGTATTTGTGAGATTGAATGCGTGTGCGCACATTGACTACGGACCGCTTGTTGGCTATAAAACATGCGATCGAGAGGCAGGCTGCGCGGGTGATCCAGAATGGTGTAGGAACTTTTTGCTTATTTATCTGGTGATCATCGTGAAGTAGTTTTTAAGAAGTAGTGGTGGTATTTAGTTCAGTGTGGTTTACCAATATTTTGGGTTGGTGTAATCCTTCTGAAACTCCAAAAGATTTATTTATTTATTTATTGGATCTCCAACAGAAACTACACAATTACATGCAAGTATACATTAAACAGGGACAGGTACAAGTGTGCGCTTCCAGTTATAGGAGACCACATCATTCACTTATAATCTAGGTGCATAGACTAAATTTGACAAGGTTAAAAATATAAACAAATCCAAATACGTTACACGAAAATCATACTAAGGAAACAAGGTGAATTACATAAAAGATGAACTATAATAATAATGGAAATGAAAAATAAGGGAAAAATAATAATAATAATAGTAATCATACAACAACAAAATATTACGACTTGGGTATTGTGACATTTAAGTCTAGCCATTTTGCATGTAATATCCACTACATTACGCTTCGATACTTCGTTATACCGCCTACAGAGCCTGCCTTGGCAGAACGGCAAAATGTCCGAGGTTTGTTTTGGATCCCGACACATAGAAAAGGTTATAGTTACACTTGCGCGGTAGGCGAGATGGTGCACTTATCTGCAGCCTTCCAAGAAGCTCGCTACAGTCAACAACCCCATTGAACAGTTTGTGAAGATGATAAGTAAACATCATGTTGTTCATCTTGAAAGCTGAAATTATATCAATGTTTGATTCACATCGTCCGCTACATCCTTTTATGAAATGAAACTAACTTGCATCATCATTCTTCTGGTCAAAGAGGAAATATGGTAAGGTAGTCTTGAAGCATATTTTATCGAGTGAATTTTCAAAAACATAATCGCAAAATGATTGATTTTGCTTTCAAATAGTCCTCCTTCTTTAATTACATGGCTTTATGCACGGCCAGGAAATAATATGTTCGTGTATTTTATGCTACTCTATCTATCTAGTCTCCTATATCTCTCACGTTAAGATCCTCAGCTACACGTCACGGTTACATATAATTACACCCTTATTTCTAATCTCCTCACAGATCAATAAATACTTTTATACCTCTGCGATGTAACACGGGCAGCCATTCCGTTCAGTACGAGTCTCGCTTTAAACGTTTACGATCGCTTTACTAAATGAGATTTTATCAGCAGCACAACGTTTTTTTATTGGTCCTTTTTCCCAACTTTCGTCTCAGAGCCCTTACTCGTGTTTTATAGTGAAAAAGTTGGCTTGGAATGTTTTTGGGATTTTGCTCGATTGGAGATTTGTGCTGAAATTGTTGACAGAGATCTAAGGACCAGCTCCTATTTTTAAGTGATGATTAATTAAGGTGATCAGTATGGAGTAGGTTTTTGGTGGAGACTTGGGGCAGTCTGCAAGGACAGGGATAAAATGCGAATTATTTTTTTGAGTATCGATAATCAGGGATGTCGTAAGAAATCATGGGATTTGGATATCTGTTAGAGAAAAAACATGGGCACGTAATCACTATACATAACATTCGTTAAATTTCGCAGAACCGACCGACACCTATCGATAAAGCGGACAACATCACGACTGCAGCTGTCAAACTAAATTAAATTTTAACACTTAGCTTTAAAGACTAACTTAGCTTGAAAAACTATATAATCATTACAGCAAGCGGTCTGAAAGAGGAATCGTAAAGCAAGGGAAGTAATTTGCATCCGTTCCCCGGAGCGGTAAACGCGACAACACCCGTGAAATGGCGTATAGGCGGGAGCGGTTATACTTCAAAGAAAAACGTCATAAATCCAAATTACTACAGGCAAATTAGAACGCTAATTTTATTAGCATTAAGGCTGTAAACAGCTTGGCATCGACCGATTGCTTTATTACTTTATAATGGGCTGGCTTAGCAGTAGCGGTTAACGTAGGTGCAAGGATTTAAATCAGGTTGCCTAGAATGAGATTTGAGAGCATTAATAGTGATTGATTTTTCTTTTTGATGACGTTTGGGCATTGTGGGTTGGTTTATTACTAAATTAGTTTGTGATTTCATTATTATAATCGGATTATTCCTTTTAAGGATGTGTGAATGTTTTGGCAAACGTTGCATTTGTTATTTATGTTTCCGTGTCTAATGAATCTTTATCTTCATCTGTATTTGGTCCTTCAAAGCTTTTAATCAATCTTTCGAGATGTGATTCTGTGGTCCTTTTGGCTATAAGCATGAGATTTCTTCAAAACAGCGTATCTAAATAGTAATAAAGCCTCGCCCTGTATGTCATTCGCATTGATTGATTATAACGTCATCTATAAGGCTGATAGTTAAGGACACACCTCTGTTGGTACGTTCACAGGTGGTTATGTCATTAGTTTTACTGGGAAACTGTTACATCGGAATTATGAGGTGTACTTTAGTGCCTAGTTTATTTGAAAATCAATTTACGATATTACTTCCTTAGTAGGCTGTATTTCAAAATGTAGCCCGGAGAACTCCTAAGTGGAATCTGTGAGTTACCATGAAGAGCCTTTACTTCTACTTTTTTGATACTTTAAATTTATTGAAGCGTATTTTTCCATAATTTCGTCTTAAGCCGTTTTGTTTTCAAGGGGTATATTAACCCAATAACTGACTTGTGGATGGCGGAAAGACAGTCGCTTCATCTAAAGTAGTTACTTGCATTTAGCTGCATTCGAAAAGACTGGATGCCAACAACATGGTTTCGGTTTCTTTGCCACAGAAACGGCTCTACGATCCTTATCAACAACAAACTACTCGTAAAACAAACAATATCAAATTACAAAACAGCTATTAATCCATTTTATACGACTCATAATTAATAGAAAATAGACAAGGAACCTCATTATTCTTTAATTAAAGACATTAACGATAAATTCCGATGACATATCTTAATATCTAAAACTTTTTACAAAGAAATGACTTCTTGTTCCCTTTTTATTGTAATTGGGCAGTCAAGATGATATGAATTTGGCAATCAAATAAATATTAGTCCGGAATTGGGACAGGTGGAGTGCCGAAATTAGGGTATGCCGTATGTGGTGTGCCCTTTGTAATTGAGATATAAATGTTGTTTCTTGATTAACTGCGAGGGGTTGGCTTCAATGTTTTGAGCTGTTTGTGGATGTGAATTTATGTGCTGAAATTGGTTTTTGTTTCGGTTACAGAATTGAGTCATTTGAGGTAAAGCATACAAAGTTAATGCTACGAAATGTCTCCTATTGAGTTACTTATAGAATGGTGGATTATATTGGATCGAAGGAAAGTGGAGAATACTGCGAGAAATGTTTTGAGCAAGAATGTGGATGGCTATAAGAGTGGGCAAAAGTATTCTGATTTAAAAGAGTGTCCATAGAGTTTCTTGCCCGTTCTTCTCCATAGAGATCTACGTTAGGGAATGGGCAACTACTGTGACTGGGACTGTTGCTACTTTTCATTGTTGTCTTTGTTTCGACAATTCAAAAGTGCCTGTAATTGGCCTATTTGAAATAAATACCAAAGAAATGATATGGCTAGAAACTAGGTGACCATTAAGATGACAACTAGTAGTAGAAAAAGTAAGGAAGAAGATCACATGCTGCGCAGATCCTTAATAAATTGGAATAGGATGATGTTGGATCAAAGGACCAATAGTTACTTTTCTCTGAAGGACCAGCTCTATTCTAAACTGTCCACAATAAGCCCAAATCACGCGGCCTTTACAAACATTTCACCACTACACTTATAATTCATTCCAATGATTATTATCTTAGTTCACACACAGATTCTTACTGTCATCCTCAGAAGTGTGAAGTCTTAATCATCCGCGTGCAACGTTACATGTCGTGCGTGTAACATTAGCGTGGTGGCTGTCGATGGACAATTATCCTCGCTTCACGACTCATTATTACCGTTAAGATTTAAACAACTACTGAAATTGAGCGGTGTCCTTTGATGGGAAGAGGTACATACATGGTTGAGTCATAGAGATGGATGTGTCACGGATTTAGACACGTGGATCAAGACAGTATATCCATCTTTTGGACAAATGCTGACGATTTTTATTTGTTCGGTTCCCACAATAGTCTAACTTGCTAGAGGCTTCCGAGTTGATTATATGATTTTCAGATTTAATTGAAATCACGGAAAAGGTTGTGGTTCCTTAGGAGGTGTTCCTTACATAGAAGACTAGCTCACCGCGCCTGCTACGCGGTGCCACCTATCCGGTCTAAAACTATGCTATCTGTCAAGCTTAAAACTAACGATATACATACAACATTTCACCCCATTCCGTAACCTACAAAAAAAAAGTACCAGGCGCTCATATTCACAAAGAGCTTTCATCCACAGGTCAGGCCGGCGTCAACCAACTGGGAGGCGTCTTCGTGAACGGCCGCCCCCTTCCCGATGTTGTCCGAAAGAGAATCGTGGAACTGGCCATCATGGGAGTACGACCCTGTGACATCAGTAGACAGTTGCTTGTGTCTCATGGATGCGTGTCGAAAATCCTGACGAGGTTCTACGAGACGGGATCTATAAGACCAGGATCTATTGGAGGCAGCAAGACTAAGGTGAGTGTTAGTATTGTGTATACTTAAAGTATTAGAAATAAGTGCCATTTTTGTGTGATTTTTAAAAAGGGAGTTTTCAATTCGTATGCTGTAGCTACTTATGTTGATGTGTTCGTGTCTGAAGCCATTGTCTTGTTATGATTTTCAAAGCACCTACAGGTATAACTTTCAGAAATGACCATGAACAATATTAAACTGTTATTTTACAATACCAAATGTACCAGGTGCTCATATTCACAAAGAGATATCATCCACAGGTCAGGCCTTACATAAAAGATCTATAAATTCTACAGTATCGAAAACATTGGTATTTCACCTTGATCCTACAGCATTCAAGGAAGCTCACGATCGAAACAGAAACACGAAACTTGGCCAAAATTAAGGAATTTTTCCAAAAATCTCGTCCCTTTAACAAAACTTTACATTAAGCAAAAAATGTTTATTTTAAGTTTCTCAGTGTTGTCAAAGATGACTGGAACTGCCATTTTTGTTGTAATCAAGCTTCGATCACATCTTTGGGGACACCTCGCGGACATCGGATAATGAGTGATACTTCAGTACGTTATGTGTCCGGGTCCGTTGTCCGCAATTTGTCTTAACCGGTTTGACCGAGACAAAAGGTGACGCCAATCAGTAGTCATCGTAAATAAATAATATAATTATTGGTCCTTTTCCTCAACTGCATAATTAAAATGGTCTTTTTATTTTTTGGTCGTTTTGGCGCCATCAATCTAATCAGAGATCTGCCAAAACATTATTAAGAGACGATCAATCAGGAATCCTCAATAAATCAGGAAATAGACTTGGTAACATTTGATAATTAATTTAAAATTAATCATATCACACGATGTTTTTGAGAAATAGGGTATAATTATTAAATAATAGCTAAATATTATGTACATTTATAAATTAAAATAACCTAGATTACCTAACTAACTTAAAAATAAATTTAAAAAATGGCGTCAATAAACTCCTCCTCAACACTGTCACTGTCACTGTCACTGTCTGTGACAAAAGACTGGCGGTGTTGCCACATTGTATGGCAACGCTAAGCCTTTGGCCAAGGTAAAAACCAGCCCTTGGGTCACGGGAAGGTTCAACTGAGCGTTTAGAAATGTCCTTGAAAAGGCTGTGAGCACTCGGACCCCACGGACCTAGAGTGACAAATTGTTTTAGACAGTTCATACGTTCGTGTGTAAGTTCTCTGGGTACACCGCAGCAAACATTTATCACGCCTTTTGCCCTGGAACGCCACATCCTACGATCCTTACATAGACCACAAAATAAAATAAAGGTTTGAGAAAAAAAACGGTTTACAAATCGAACGACGAAATCTTCGTCTTAGCCAAAGGTCGGAAGAAAAAATGGCTGCCGATAAGTCGTACTCTGCATTAATATAGCCAGCGAATCGATCAGATCACGATACCAATCACCAGTAAAATAATTAGCAACAACATATTAACATGATAATTATGTCTGAACCTTTTACTTCCTTATTGGCTGCGAAACTTTATGGTACACAAAGATTTAAAAATCGAACCAAAATTCACTCCGCAAATGACGTGTGTGAATCATCATCATGTTCCTTTTATGCACTAATTTAAAAAAAAATGGGATCTCAATCATTTTATCGAAAATGAATTATAGTGGCGTTGTTATACGTAAAAGTTTTAAAAATATTAAGAAATGACGGTGGGACAACCGAACAAAACCAAAATTTCCTTGCATTAGCCAACTGGTTGTTGTCGGTACAAGGGTCAAACTTGGCAATTATGTAATTTGTCTATCTGTCACTGAGGCTAAGGGAACATATATTTTTCTGTGAAATTTTTTGTACTAGCTTTTCTAGATGTGATATTTCAAATATCTTTGCTCAAATTCAAAGTTCTGTCTTAGCAATCGGAAGACGGAAGGAAAAAAATATAAATCAACAGTGCTGGCGGCTCATCTCCCGTTAATGGTCAGCGAATAGAACGGGTCACGCCGCCAATCACCAATAATTATATACTATTTAACATAACAATTATGTCTTGAGAACCTTTTACTTCCTTATTGGCAGAATATATTTTCGCCCACAAATCAACAACAAAACTGAAAATCGTCTCTACATAACATTAAATAAAAACTTATTTTGAATGCTAAATTCAACAGTGCTCCGTGGTTCTTTTAGGGCTTGCATGGCATTATTAGTAGGATGCTGTTGGTGAGCATTTTTGAAATTATATCTAAAAACGAGATGTCTGATGTTGGCTTAGTAGGGCCATGTGATGCGGAGGAATGAGGAAAATGTCATGAGGAAAGTTTTGAGTATGAATGTGGGTGCGTATAAGAGTAGAGGAAGACCAAAGAAACGATGGACGGACTGTGTGAAGGATGATATGGCAAGAAAGGAGGTGTCTGATGACATGACGAGTAATAGAGAAGTATGGAAGAAGAAGACACGTGACGCCGACCCCTAATAAATTAGGATAAGGGCAAGGGAATGATGATCTACTAAAAAAAATGGCGGAGTTAGTTCCAATTTAAACCATGCCCTAATTGAATCATGCAATACAATCTTGACATGAGTGCTGTATCAGAGACAACTAAGATTTTTTTTTTAATTACCATGTATTATCTAAACTTCCCAAATTCTTAGCAGTCGGAAGATGGGAGAAAAAAAAATGTAAATCAACAGTGTTGTCGGCTCATCTTCCGTCGATGGCCGGCGAATCGGGCGGGTCACGCCGCCAATCACCAGTAATTATAAACTATAAAATTTTTAACCGGCACCGAGTTTCGGCTTCTTGAGATGGCCTTTCGACACGCCCGTAAGGCGCGTGATCGGTAGGGTTGAGTGTGGTTCTGTATGTGGCTTAGAATAATGTTATTTCTATTACTTTTGATTTAACAATTTTGAATGTTTTAAAAATGATATTGTATTTTTGCAATTCTATATTTTTAAATGTATTTTTATATTACTTTGTATAGGAATATTTATAAATATATATATTTATGTAAAGAAAATAAATAAAGTAGTATAAAAATAGACACGAAAAATACCTTGGGATAATTCCTATATCTTTAGAAAAAAAAAAATATGTTTTATCAAGTCAATCAAGTAAATACCTGAACGAAAACTGGCAGATAAACTTTTAGAAAAAGCAAAAACATATAAAATATGTAGTTTAATTTTTTTTTTTTTAAAACTCTCTACCTCAGACCAAGTACCGTTCGAATCATACAAACGTTTTACTATTGCACTACTAGAACCCCACAACAAAGTCCGGTAAGCGTATTCGACATCGACCTCACTAAATTCGGTACGCCAATAAAACGACCATTTGTTCTTCCTCAAACGGACGCCGACATCAAAAAATTGATTACAACAAAATACTCCGAAATCACCGAATACTTTTATTGACGGTGTTATGGGAACACTTAATTGACTACTAATCAAGGTGATCAAACGTCACGTACAACCCGATACATCGAATATAATCGGTATACATAGAATTATATCGATACTTGCTCCCGCATGCGGCTTCGCCCGCGTTTCGTCACTTTTTTACGCGATATCTTAATAAATCTTCTTCTTAGCGTGTCGATGGCAATGTAGATTGAGTCGTTCCAAAATTTGTCGACGAGTTTGGTACTTTCAATAGCGTCTATTAGCTCCTGTTATTTGCAAACAACAGGACACGCAGGACACGATATTAAGTGTCCCATCGTTTGTGGAAAATTCACACTCCAGAGTAGAGCCTATGAGTTATTTTGATATTAAGCTATATTAATAATACATTTTCATCAAAAACCATTCAGCAGTTTTTGCGTGAAGTAGTAACAAACATCCAACAACTATCCTCACAAGTTATCGCGTTTGTAATAGTAGTTAGAACTAAGATGACAGTGAGTTCATCACTAAAAACGGAACCAATTGTGAATTATGTAAAACGTTTCGTTTTGTAATTATATTTTCGCGTTTCTTTAAATCATTTTATGGTTATATATTGCTGTTTTATATGCTGATTGAATAAATAATAGCATGGCCTTTTACACCAGTATTTTCGACATATAATTCCGTGGGAGAAAAAAATGGCTATTTTTTTGTTGCTTTCTAAATGCAGCTTATATTTTTATTACAATGCTCTAAAGTTATAAATTCTCATCATTTTGTATATAAAATTGATTGTCCTGACTTTAACTGATTGGTTTGTAGAAAAATATCACTTTCTCGACGGAGAGATCTTGAAATCTATTAGTCTAAGATGCTTATTACATGGGAAAAATCTAAATGTTTTTTTTTTTTAATTTTACGTTTATTAGCAAAACTAATGCGATTTTTTTTTTCTTTACGGTTCGTTCTGATTTTCAACGATGCTAAGTTAAGATGCGTTTTAATAAATTACCGAGTACGTAATGGATGGCTTGTCGCCACCGAATACAATTTGCGTGGGATAATACATTCCGGTGTTTTATCTTTTATCGTTTCCAAATCACAATCAATTTAACAATTCGAAACCTAAGCATATAATTTCATTTCCAAAGACATTTAATTTTGAGAAATTAATTAATTGTTACTTTTAATTTTGATTAAAAATAACAAAAGATAGCATTTAATTTTTTACTGTTTGTTAACGAACTGAATCTTTAATCTGTTAATTCTACCAAAAAAAGAAACAAAAATCCTGGTACGTTTTATAAAAAAAAGAAAAAAGATTTTTATCTTTTTTTATAAATTGTTAAAAACTCCAAAATTATGCAGGCACCATTACGCCAGTGCGATAACCTCAATCAATTAAACACTACATCAAAAATCAAAGTTATAAACGAACAGTAACGATTTCTCTGTGAAAAATCGTTTGATTGGACAATTTGTCCAGCCTTCGGTTTTAAAAGGTTAAAACAATATCGTTTAAGGCACCTTGAAGTCTTACGACCCTATGTAGGTTGATCGCCAATAATAAATTGGATTTTACTTTTTTTAAATAAGTTTTAGCGCAATAGTGTCCAATTCAGCTAGAGTAACGCTTATGCTAATTAGTCTGAAAAAAATACTCCAAAAGATGGGACTTGCCTTTTTGCTAAACACAAGAATGGTACAGATCGGGACCTAAAGATGTACACGGATATTTTGACAGATGTCAAAAATCGGATGTAACGCCGGAATCTAGTTAAAAAAATACAATTTCAAAAATGACATTTAAGAGCTATAATATCCTTTCGAGTAGCACTGAACTCAATAATGGTACAACACTCGACAAGCCCATCAAAGCCTTTTAAAAAACCTTTAACGGTCTATATTCTCAAAATACCTTAACTAAATACCAAAACCGCTCGCTACAAATCTCTAAATTGCTCCAAACGCAAGAACATAAAAAGCTAAACGTGAAACACATAAAAATCGTACACATTTTATTTATAATTTGACCAATTCAAATCACTAGTGTGGGAAACCACGCTATCTTTTACAATCTTTTTTCTTACAAATATTTACCGTTATTACTTCAGTTTTTCGAATAGCGAAAACTCGGTATAAACGGTCGATTACACCGTGTAGCTATTATAAAATTACGACACGCTTTTTCTTAGTTAATTGGTGATCACTTCAGAAGCATATTTCTATAGTTTTACCGGGCGGTTGAGCTTCTATTTTTAATTAAAGTTTAAGTTGTTACGAGCCGTCTAGCGTTCTTTAATGTTAACTGTTGCTGAGCACGAAACTTTTATCATCTGTAATAGCTGGTCGGTACTAAATGGTAAACAAATGAAGCGCTTTTGTATTTAGAGGTTTATTGTCTAACGATTGGCTGGTAGGGTTGGTTAGTTACTGATATATTTCTTCTTTCTCTGCTTTTAAAAGATTGAGCATATGTGAATTCACATACGCTCTAGACGGAAGCACCAGGGTCGCCCGTAAAATTCAAATGTTCTTAAGTTTTTTTTGCAATTTGCCGGTCAGTGTCAGGTTTTATATTGAATAAAATATGATTCGTGCCGTAAAACGTATGTATTTACAGATTTGTAGTCATAAATATCATCATCTCAACCGCTTTTAATCTCATTCGATGACTATTTGCTTTAGGGGCGACTCACGACCCAACGGTTGCCTCTGAATGCCAAGTCACTCGCGGTAGAGCCAGACGGAGATGGTGTGCTAAGCTAGACCCCATTACAACAAAAACTAGTCCTTAGTTGCTCTAAAAGTAAAAAGGGAGTAGAGAGGTCTTGCTTAGCAGTGGGACACTACAGGTTTGAAATAATAGGGACAGAGAACTTGGGAGAATAATCCAGAATTTAAAAATGTATACTGACTGATGTACTAGCAAGAGTTTTCTTTTAGTTTCATTCATAAATTAGATTGCTCTCGTAGAACGGTTCTACTAGAAATTTTAATGGTCCTTGGAGACTACACGTCATGATAAAATGAATATTTGAATGATTTATTACCCGAATCAATTTAAAAAACAAAATAGATTCCATTCATTATTGTTGTTCGATAAAGATATTTATTGATTTATTAGGATGTGACTGTTTTTGGTGGGATCAATACTAATTGTGGCTGATCGCACCACTAATCGCCGGATTATGATAATCCATCATAAAACTACGGAATATAAATTTTTCTTGACGAAAAAAATATAGAGCGCTTTAATATTTTTGATACTAATTGCTTTCTCAAATGAGTTACGATTTTTAAAGGGATAACTGCACATTAAAAAGTGTATGACATTTTAGGGATGAATGAAAAACGGTCCCTTTGAAAAAAAAATCCCATTTCGTTTTTTTTAATCCACCAAAATTAATGAGAATGTTAATAATTATTCTGGGTAATCCACATTGTGAGTATTTGCCATTCTAAAATGGTGGAAATCGGGAAAAGAAGCGGGATAGCAGAAGATTTCAGACAGATTAAGTCATCAATATTTCCATAATAAATCGTAAGAGGAAACGTAACTAAAGACTTTAAAACATTCCATAAACCAACCTTTTTTTTTTTTTTTAGGCTGGGAAATCATCAAATGACCCCCCCGCTCTGGGCGGAGCGGAAGGGAGTGTCAGACTTGTACTGACTAAAACCCATCCATGTTCCTTCTTTGCCCTTTGTGTTCCAGGGCCGCGGTATCTCTTTCGAACAGTCCCGCAGCCCTGGCAGGCCATAAACCACCCTGCCTTTAACCCCGTAAATATACACAATAACCACTTAAATGACAGCCACCATTTTACAAGTATAACATACGTCATCTAAATCCAGATGACAGTAAAGGAAAACGTCATAAAAACTGACAAAAGGTCAACCCTTCGAATGCGATAGGCTAACCAAGATATTTGCATGAAAACATTCACATATATCCCTATCTCCGCTTTATGACCGCGAGTTATGGCCTTTATGATCGATGGCCAGTATTTATGGCCAAATGACCGTAATTAGTGGGGCCGAGTACCACTGGACTTTATAGCGGGGCGGCCCGCGATTGAACATAGCTTTCACACAGCATTTTAGTGTTAAGTTTCGAATTTGTATTTGTTCTGCTCAGATATTTTTGTACATTTATTAGTGGTACTGTTTAATTGTAGTTTTAGTGGAGTTTTACATTTATTGTGGTGTGTTCATTTGATTTTTGTAGCTTACTATGTTGGGTATTAAATAAAATGGGTGTAAGCTATGTTATAATGGCTTTGTTATGGTTAAAATCTTGTGAGAAATTTGTTTTCTCGCAAAATGAGCTCTAAAAGCTCACTATCTTATGTTGGCTTTCAAGTGGTAGCATTTGGCCACGAAGGACCGTCATACTAACAAACAGAAATTAATAATTAAAGTTGTTGGAATTAGCGAGAAATTGGGGAGAAAGAGAAGGTTCTATTCTTAGTGGAAACCCAAAAGAATGAAGACCTAATTTTGATTGAAGTTTCTTATTAGATTTGCATAACTGTAACTTTTGTCCTTTACAGTCATTTTTTTTCCAATTTATAAATATCAAACATCGCAAGACATTCGCTCACAAATCCTACAAATAGCAACACACCTAACCTAGTGTAACTAAAAGGATTGCCACACAACGTATGGAAATCCGTCCGTCGGTAATGAATGGTGTTTGCGCAAGCTCATATGGATAGAAGTATTTGTTACCGTCACTTCTAACGTACCGGTATTAGACGCGCGAATATAGCTATTTCGTCACACAGTATTGAGTTGATACAGTTTAATAGTGTTGTGTCATGTTTGATGTACATGTTCGCATTTGAAGGGTTAAACTGAACTGTATTGTTACGGTCGATAAATTGATAGAGAAGTATAAAATTTACCAGAAATACTTTGATATGATTCTTAAATTTAAAAGATTTACTAAACTCGACAATAGCAGTCTGCGTCGCCATATTAAGCACGTCGTCGTCCGTAATCCAGAATAGGCTTCATGGTTCAAGTCACGGAAATTTTTCCTGTTTTCACCCGACGAAAAAAAGGAGAAGGCTCCTCCTCGAAAAAATTTTGCAGGTATGTTATGAAACCTTTTTACTGTCAGTCAATTCGCTGCAAAAAAAATCAAACAAATACGTAGATAAGCACGGTTAGCGCACTGGCTGAGCTATTGGCTGCTGCGCTGCATGTCGCGGGTTCGATCCCTGCACGGAACAATTAAGTATTTGTATGGCCGACACTTGGGGGAGGCCTATGTCCAGCAGTGGACGTCTTTCGGCTGAAATGATGATGATGATGATGATGGCCTACAGGTACTTGTTCCGGGTCTGGCTGTTTGTGTACGTGAGTTTAAATGTTTGTAAACCACATAAAGTAGAAGTGCATAGTGTGGAACAACTTAAAAAAACTGCTATTATACCCTGGCCATGCTTTCTCTCGCTCACACAGTTTCCAAGCTTCAGATACGCCTTCAGCGTCAATCTCGGCGTAAACCCGAGGTGTGAGCTCCATTCATTGTTAACGACCAATTAGTACGTTTGCGCACATCTGCGAACTTCGTTAACATGTGACGTTTACTGCAGTACCGTTGATCCTGATATATGAAAGGTATTATGTGGAGTGTGTAGGCAGCCTTTTGTTCACGTTTATTTTCTCTCTGTTGAAAGCCGTGTTTTTCGGCTGTGGTGGTTGAAATATAAGAGAAGAGGTGGCAAGTAACTGAAATTGAGTTCCATAATATTTTTTTTTAGTTTCTTTTCTATGTATGGGGAGCCCCCTTAATCTTTTTTTTTGTATTAGAATCGTAAAGCGGTTCACAGAATACATCTACCTACCAAGTTTAGCGTTAAAGCGACTGTGGCATACAGACGGACAAACAGATAGACAGGCAGACAGACAGACTTGACGAATCTATAAGGGTTCCGTTTTTTGCAATTGGGCTAAGGGGCTAAGAAACTTTAAAAAATGTTTGTATTTGCAAAGTATACATCATTTATCATAAATTAAACTATCAAGGCAAACTTCAGCAATGAAACTAAACTCGATCTGTATATCTAAACCGGATTTAAGTACTGTCAGTGTCAATATTCCAAAACAATTATAATACTTATTCAATAATTCTTGAACACAGTTCAAATAATACTGATCGTATTCAGTTTCTTGGGTGAAATTCGTGTTTAAAAACAAAGAAAGTGTCGGCATAACAAAACTATCTCCAAAAAGATCTCCTCAACAAAAGACATCAACGCTAAAATTCCCATACGAACACAAATCCCCATAACGAATTCATATCGATTAAAAAACTGTCGTGTGTTACAAACAGACCATGTTCAGAATTATACAAATACGAACAACACGGACCAATTAAATACAATACATCCGATCAACCTTAATATCCGGGGGTTAAAACACAAAATAGACAAGCGCAGAAGGTCGACTCCATACAAAGAGCGAAAACTGAGACAGTCGCAACCAAACAGTAACCTTATTGCAGTGAGAATAAAGATTACTGTCATCTTGATAGAGTTGTCAGGGGAAGTA
Source organism: Noctua fimbriata (assembly GCA_905163415.1). Taxonomy (NCBI): domain Eukaryota; kingdom Metazoa; phylum Arthropoda; class Insecta; order Lepidoptera; family Noctuidae; genus Noctua; species Noctua fimbriata. The sequence continues at coordinate 7,686,107 of LR990945.1, forward strand.
ACCCAACACCAACCATAAAGTTAGCACATTAAAGATCATTGTCGTTTTGACAGTGATGCTAACTTAGAGGTAAAGGGCTGTAGACGCTTAGGTACTGGGAATATCTTAATCCAACTTGGCAAATTTGCGGATTATAGATTCGTTCGAAATACAAAGTGAGTGCGGTGCTGATAATCCAGAACATGACCCGTCTCCTGGACTATCCTAGATGTCCATAAAACTTGTGACCTATCATGACGTCTGAAAGCAGTATGGTTTTAATCTTATTCCAGAATGGGAAAGAGATGGCGCTAGACGTCCTCTATGGCTCCGTCTCTTTCCCACATTGGAGTGACATTTAGACGTCATGGTAACCCACTCTGCGCTTTTGAGGACCTAATAAAAACTACTGATGCTACTTTCGTTGTGTTTACTGTGCTCAACTGGATTAAAAATTTCATTGACCCGAAAAGAAGACCAAGACAGAAGAAGGAGATCTCAAATTAATGACAGTTGCGATTGCGCTTGCACTCGCGCTGTACGTGAAACGTGTAGCATGTCTATGTGCGTGTGCATTTTCGCTCGTTGTAGGCTGACCGGCCTTCTGTAGGTATCTATTCTGTGGCTGGGGTTGGGGCGACCCCGTTTATCTTAATAACATGTTAAAACATCGAGTGTCGCGATCGAGGGGTTAATTTTTACCTGAGTGTGGTTTTGTTCGCTCATTTGCGGTATCTATTTGATCGAACGAGGGATTTTTTTGCCTTTTTATGCTGGCAATTTTTGTGGGATTCATGTAGGGAGGTTTTAGTTTGCAGTTCCGTTTTAAACAGAAGAAAAAGATGGTTTATCAATATGAAACATCTTTTTCGTCTTACGGCCTATTTTTGGTAGTTTTTGTTTTGTTTTCCAGTTGAAAACCCGAATAGTTAAAATGGACTTAACTATTGCTTTGAATTATGACATTTAAATATTTTGTTCCACTCTACCGATAAACAATAACCGAATAACAAGAACACTAATCGATTTCTATAAATTTAAATTGCTTAATAATATTCGAAAATTATTGAAAAAAAACTGATTGTCATCGCCTGAACGCCATGACATGCCAAACTGACATTAACAGCATTGTCAAACAATATAACGCGGCAATATTAAATATTCAACGCTGGCAACACATTACCTGTACGTGTTTTTAATTGATCTGGCAATACCGAAGCGCGGTGTTTCGTATAACACGTACATTATGTTACGTGTGTATTTTAATTTGTGTTTTTCTGTGATAATTATCAATTTTAATGTTAAACGCTTATGATTTGTTCCATGTATGTCTTTCTTTCTTTATCGTGTGGTTAGTGCCTAACCTGGTGTCAGAGTTTTTATTCCGCCCGGGCCTCTGACTTGGCTTTACATGCCGTTGAGAAATATCTCTCAGTCATGCTGGTTTCCTCACGATGTTTTCCTTCACCCAAACAAATGATAATTATACAATACTTTCATGAATCCGAAAAATCAGAGGTGCATGTCTTCGGTTCGAATTTGAGACCTATGACTTGACAGTCCGAGAGTCACATCACTAGGCTATAACTGCTTATCCATCTTTGTAATTTAAATGGAGTTTAAGCTTACTGAAATGTTTTATTTAGTTTGCAAATATAATGGGTTTGTCTAGTTATTAATTAGCCTTGCTAAAAGTTATAAGTTTCCAAGGATTGAATGTGTTTATTAATCACATTGATTTTCGTGGACTGCTACGGGGTGCTTTTTTTTTTATAAAATATACATAATCAATGTATTAAATTATACAAAATCAGAACGAAATATAAAAAGAGCCTACATTAGGGAAGAGAACCTGATCCATGGCCGGATTGCTAAGAATATCAGGCTTCTTGCACTTCTTCTTCAGTTGTAAAGATTTTCAGTGCAGTTCAACCATGTTAGTCTCATTCCTACAAAAAATACGAGCTCGCAATGAACAGCGAAGAGAACCTTAAAGACAATCCTGCCGACGACGCTCATGTTGATTTTACTTTGTAATTTCAAAATAACAGCTTTTTACTGAATGCACATGATATTATAGGCGATACTTACAACATTTTTTTTTAAATTTTTTACTCTATGTTTTTTCCGGTTAATCTCCGAAACGGCTGGACCGATTTTTATGAGACTTTTACTAGCAGATAGCTGATGTTAAAAGAAGTAACTTAGGCTATTTTTATTTTAGAAAAACGATTGGGATTCCGTGCAAAAAAAATAAAAAACTTGAAATTGTTAACAAAATCCGATTTAAAGAGGGAAGTAATATTTTTTAAATAATTTCACACGGATGACGATAGCGGGCAACAGCTAGTTATAAAAATAGAAACCTTATCCAGAGATAAGGCAGGATAAAATAAATGCTCTATTTTAAATACTCTATTTAAAATATTTTATCAAAACCTTAATTATGTTATCGGCTAAAGAATTGGAGAGAGATATCGATTTTTGTAAATTAGATTTTGATAAAGACCGAAGTTTTACATTTTATCGCATTTCGTTAAAAGATAAAGTCTTTATTATAAATGTTCACAACTTAATGCTTTTTATTTTACACAGGTATCGGCAACTTTGAGCCTTCGTAAACATCATCATTATTCTCGTACTTTTATCTCAATTTATTTGTGGTCGGCGCAGCATGTCTTCTTCTTCCATACTTCTTCTATTACTCGCCATCTCGGCAGTCACCTCCTTTCTAGCCATATTATCTTTCACACACTCCATCCATCGCTTTTTAGATCTTCCCGCACTCTTACAGCCATCCACAGTACTATAAAAATTATGAAAAAATGGCAATTTATTATATTTTATTATTATTATAATATAAAAATGGCTGCAAAAGCTGAGATTCGTCTTGACAATTTATTTCGTGCTTATCGGATGATTTTGCTGTTTTAGTTTTTTTTTTTTTGTTATTGTCCTTCGTCTAAGTAAGTAGTTCGTTTTCCTGTAAGTAGGTACTAAAACCACAAAACTCTGTACCGCTACACCAATAAACTCACATTGAGTTACAATATTAAGACATTACCAACTATTTTGTCATCTAGGTAAGCTACTATCATAAAATGCGAGTAATAATGTTTGTCTCGCTTCTTTCATACTCGATAAGTAGAGCTTAAGGGCTTAGCTAGATAACTTTTATACGGAAAATCGACCGGCGTAAACAAAATGAGTATTACGACTACATTCCGCGATATGAATTGAAAGCTGCCCAGTTGAAAATACTCAGAAGTAGAGTCAAGATAAAAAAAATCAACAAACGATTTAATTGACACGTAACTTTCAATTGTTTTCCCAACAATCGATGTTGCTGAAAAAAATATTTTTTCCAGTATATGCCTTCGAGATGAAGTTTTTATTAACAGAGTACTATTTTCTTTAGGTATCATCAAAATAAAGAAGCTGAAATCAAACAGCAAAGAAACCTCACCAAAACCCCCCAAAAATATAATCAGTTAATTACAAACAAACGTCAAAATCACCTGATTATCAAACTGACAGCTCCATAAAAAAGACGTTCGGAAACACACTCGAAATACGTAATTATGTCTTCCGTACACAATCAGGGGTCGGATCAGAGGGCAATTTGTAACAATAATGGTGCGATTGGTCAGGCGGGTCATGGGAGCGGGTGGCACCTGTCACTGTGTCAAACTATCGCGGGTGTTATCAGTAAGGCCTTAATAACCTAACGTGGACGTATGGACAGGATACGGGAATTTGGTTTGTATACGTATGAATGGATTTTCGTTGATCGCGTTCGGTTTTTAAAGGGATGTGCTTTTGTTTTTTTTTTGTTGATTCAAGGCAGATTATGAAGAGGACGATTTTGTTTGGCAACGGATTTAAGTTAGTTACTTCTTTGGCTAATTAAGAAAAAGATTTACCTTGACGATATAATTTTATTTTAAATTATTTTTGCACCGGTTCACAGGAAATTACGACGAACAATTTTTCGCCCACGCCCAGCCTTCTTTTTTTATAAATTTTAGTTTAAAAACTAATAAATATTTAAGTCACTAACCGGTTATAACGACGGTAACCTATCAGGTATTGACTAATGAGACATAATTAACAAAATATTGTTGCGGAGCAACGGAAGGATGTAACTACTAAAAATGTCTCACAATAACAATTAAAACCATTTTTTTTTAAATTAAGCCAATTTCATTTTAAATCTTTACCTTTTAATCATTATTAATATGCGAAGCACCGGAACGATACTTAGAAATGACAGTTAAAAACTTTTTCGTAATTTTTTTTTAATTACGCATTTCTAAAACTCACTAAAACCCAACACTATCAGAATTGATCGCCCGGCTTTTCGCAACTTAAGTCGGATTTGCACCGATATCATTCAGTTTATGTTACCCCGTGGATTACGCTGTCAATATTATTACTCGCCTTTTAATACCGTTGAGCCGCTCCATAAAACATATTGGAAATTATTGCTTGATACGTCCACTATATCATGCTATTGGAAATTGCTGCTTTTGTGTGAAAAGGATGTCTTATTTAGGAAGTGGGTACTTAAATACTTGCCTATTTGAGTGTGGAACCTTTTTTTTTCTTGAGTTGGTAGTATTGGTATGAACGCACCTATTACCGCTTTTGGTCTTAATGCAACTTCTTCTTCCTATTTCAAGTAATTGCGAACTATACGAGAACAGGTCGCTTATACATAATCAGCCTGTAATATTCCCACAGCTGGGACACTAGGCTCCTCTCTGTTAGACGAAGTGAGCTGTAATACACCACGACGCGGGCCCAGTGCGGGTTGGTAGATGTAAATACCTTCGATTTTTTGGTTTTTGGACTTGCCAGTTTCGTCACACCACAAACAGGTGTTAGCTTTATTTTTATGAAAAGGGTCTTTGGGAGCAACATACAAATAACCAAACAACGTTGTACAAAAACTTTGAAAATTATAATGCCGATAAGCTAAACTTAGTATTTAATTGTTCCATGTAACAAACCAGCTCGTTATTCTATTTTCAAAACAAGACCTGACATCTGGCGCCAAACACCACGATACTTCATTCACAAAGGAGATCAGAACACTTAAAACGGAATAAAAACTCTAATTACGCGACCTCTTCCGTTAAAAGAGGTAAGGCACGTTAAACTGATAATTGTGAAGTGCGTTTGGAATGGGCTTGTCTCGTCTGGCCTTGTCTTCCGAAGCCTTGGAACGCACGTTACCCTCAGTAAAGGGCTTGCCAGATCGATTCACAGTTTTTTGCGAAGATTAAAGCTGAGATTCTGGCACTGTAGAAGCTCTGAGATGTAGTGTGTCATTGCCAAGGTTTTCGAAATTGCGAAATAACTAAACTGTGATTTTTTTACGGTTTGTAGATTTCGCTGTTTCTTCGCCGTGTGCCGACGATTTTTAAAGTTTTTTGATAAAGGAATTGAGGACATTTATTGGCTCTATTCTATAAAAATAGAATTTACCGATAATAACACAATCGAACTTCGATCAACGCGAAAAATGTTCACAGAAAATGTCTCAAAAACCTCATGCATAATTTACGTAGATACCTATAAAGTCATGTTCAACAAAAACATCCATCAAAAATGCTCCATTATTTCCATCTTCAATTAAATTAGAAACGATAACAGACAGAAAACCCTTCATTAGGAATAGCCTGGATTCCTTTGCCAACCCGTCATGGATATAGCGTTTTTCCGCACAAGTATTTGAAGCATGGAACACACTACATAGAAATATGTTGATGAGCTCATTATAGGAATAACTTCACACCTACAACCTGTCTCCGGGTAAAGGACATCGTCTTTTATAGAAAGTGATGATAAATTGTGTGAAGCAGAGATTTCTTTAATTGACTCTTTTTGCGAGTGAAACGTCAAAGTTAGTAATTGATTAGATATTTTAAGTAAGTACTTCATTAATTGTCCAGAGCTATGTGGACCTGTTTCCTTAGCACAAGGTTGAGCATTCAGAGTCTAAAACGTTAGCCGGTAACCGTTCAATGGTGTAAGTTATTTTGAAGTTAATCTAATGAACTTTCTAAAATAGAGCGTCTTTCTAGAATAAGACCTCCTTTCATTGCTGTTAAGAGCCTTCTTCAGCAATAGGACAATTCTGGTAAGATTTCGTTACTTTAAACTCCTTCTGTCTGAGTAATCACAGATAATCTTGCATTTGTCTGCAAAACCTTCTCATTGCTGAACGTAAATTAGAACTGTTAAATAGCTGTTGCTACAATTATCAACATTTCATGAAGTTCTTCATAATTTGCGTGATGCAGTGTTTGCATAAATGACTCATCGGCTATGGTCACCGGAAAAATCCAGTCCCCTTTGTTGATTTAGCATTTTGAGGCGTGCTAAAGCGTGTTCATACATCGCTGACACGCCTGTCATCCACGGAGGTCACCCCTCAGAAGGGCAAAGGGTATGACAGTCATATAATGGTTTAATACTCTATCAATCTGTAAATAGGAATAGTCGTGAATATCTGAATTATCATTATTTGGACCAAACAATCGATCAACTAAGCATTCGCTGATGGTTATAGGCCTCTCCTAATTTGCCACAATACTTAGTATTCCAACTTCTGCATCTAGTCTGTCCCAGCCTCCTACATCTTCCACTTGGTTAGTCTTCATCTAACCAAACTCAATAGCTACGACTCAATTAGTTTCACGGAAAGTGTTGTAATGGTAGTAGATCAATCCTCTTCTTAATGTTATCGAATGATAGAGTATCAAGCAAATTTAAAGATTTAAATTCATTGTGAGCGGTATCTTTATCTAAATCATCTCTTGGCTTTAGGTTTTATTCGTCATCACGTAAGCCGAATCCAGTGTTTAAGATCGTATCTCTTTTGTTTGTACTATGCATCAAAAGTTGCATCGAAACAAAATTCAAATTAGGTACAACACCATTGAGACGACAAGCTATATTTAAAGCCGATGCATGTCATTACTACGCACAACACGGACACAAGCATTAATTATTCGCAATCAAACCCGACAAAAAACCTCGCCTAATGATATATAGATTACTTTAATACTATCTCTTGATAGCTTCCGTAAACCATATAATTACACCCTAGTTCCTGATAGGATGCAAGCTTAATGAGCACAACGTTGACCCATTTATTACACGAGAAAAAAAAACGTCACATGTCAACTCCTAGACACCTGCACTTAATGCATCCTTGGAATTAATATCGAATCAATCTACCATTAAGGCATTAAAGCAACGGGTCTCACGCCCCACGGAATTATCTTTCACCCCATCAAATGTGGAAAGTCTAATAGAAATCCGTAGTACGTAATAAGAAAGGCTAATCGCACGCGTAGACAGTTAGCGCGTTGCGGCATCGTGCAAAAACATATATTGGATGTGTCAGGCATGATTGATGCACGGGAGTCGGCAAAAAGTTGTGTTGGAACGGAACGGGCCGTGACGTCCGCGGGGAATGTGAAGCGGTTATGTGCGTTCGTTTGATCGTGAGGTACAGTTTATAGTTTGATATCGAGCTTAGATAGTTGGTAGCTGTTTCAGTTGAGATTAGATTTGTTGTCAGACTTTCGCGTTTAACTGAGACTCGTGGCGATATTGCACATTGCCATCCTTGTTCGACAGATTCGTATACATCGAGATTTTCTTTTGCCGTTCTTGTCCATCTTGTTTCAAGCTTATTTCAAGGTTAGAATTATTGTCAGTAGTATTTCAGGCGTATTTGTTAGAGGGTTCCAGGATGAACTGGACCATTGCAAAGACTTGCATCTTAGGAGGACACCAGAGATGGACATGATTGTACTCATTTAAATCATGTTTAACGAAACTTAGAATGTCATCAATTTAAATGGCAAAGGACCAAAGAACACGCCCTTGGTTTTGGTGTGCCCTAGCGATTAGATCACGAAATAAGCAGTTTTGGTGTCATCTGGTATCTGGCATAATGTGTAACTAATCTTGACTAACTCCGCCAGATTAAACGACATCTTTGGAATTAATGGGAATCTGATAGTAGCCAGTGGCTAAGTCCATCTAGTGAGTGTGAGTTAGAACACAATCGTTTTATTTTTTATGTGAAGCCATTCCTATTAAGCATTTACAGCTTAGTTGGAGAGGTAAACATAAATACTACTACCATGAATCCAACTAGTATTACTTAGTATTTTGTAATGAACTGAGGTATCATCGACTTTTTCTCAGAAACCAGAAGCTGTGTAATTGGATGTCGTGCATCGCTGGGTGCTTGTCAATCAAATATTCTTGTTCGGCCGGTTGATACTGTCTCGAGAGACGGTAGCGCCATCTAGTGGCGCCAAACTGAATTTATAAACCTTTATGGCGCAATTAATTATATTGCTTTAGTATAGAATGGTTTGAAGCTCGGTAATTTGATGGGACTGGATAGTGTGTTCATGGGTAGTACTTAATGCCCGTTTACATTAACACTAAAAGGACACTAAATGAAATCTGTACAAATAAATAAAATTGAAGTGTCTGTTTGTAATTTAAAAATATCAGTTTTTTACTAAATGCATATGAAAGTATAAATTGTACCTACCTATAACAAAAAAGATTTTTTGTAATTTTTGTCTGTCCATCTGTATGTTTGTCTATTTTTGTTCCGGCTAATCTCCGAAACGGCTGGACCGATTTTGACGGGACTTTACTGCCAGATGCCTGATGTTTTAAGGAGTACTTAGGCTACTTTTATTTTAGGAAAAGGATAAGGGTTCCGTGCAAATAATTAAAACCCTTGAAATTTTTAACAAAATCCGATTCAAATAGAGAAGTAATATTTTTATAATAATTTCACGCGGACGAAGGTCACGGGCAACAGCTGGTCCTAAATATTATTGCAATGCCGACCTTTGTAAATACGACAGTTTGATTTTATTTAGGCATTTATTAAAGAGTCCTGTAGTGTGAAAACGAAAATTAAAACCCTTTGAGCCTTGAGGGAAACCCCAAGCAGTCACTTCTGAAATGCTGATTATAAAGCCATCTTTCATTGTACTGAAGTTGACCCCTGAACTGATATGGTCATGAATAAGTGGATGAATTTTGTCTAATCTGTCTCGTATTTATTGGCGATAAAAATAAATATTTTTTCTTTCTTTCTTTCTATAAACCATTTTATGTTTAAGTAAAATCCTATACTATTAAATGAGCATTATTTGTATATTTGAAATCACGTTCTTGAAAACGGCTCTAACGATTTCGATAAAAGCTACAATAGTTTTAGTGGTTTACGGGAGCGAAAAATCGATCTAGCTAGGTCTCATATCTGGGAAAACTCGTTTACTCTATTTTCACCCGAGTAGAGTGCTTGGTCACCCAGGTACTAAATACGCTTTAAATACTACGCTCGAAGTTAACGCTGACATTGATGCCAACAACAATGAAGAAGAATAGGCTCAAGTTCAATGAGTACTGAGAGGACTCTATTATGCAATAGATACCAAAAAGATTCTGTAATAGATAAAGAATTTGACAAAACTTCAGACACCAGATTTCTGAGTAAGGTAGCTAATGAAAGCCTTTTAAAAAGGTCAGTGATTTCCGTAATATTTTGACAGGAGCATAAGAAATGCATCCGTTATAATTGCCGGTTTCACTTTGCAATTTTTAACGGGTGCATTTCTAAATTATAATTGCATAGTGCAACTGGCAATTCAAACTTTTTTAGATGGAAAAAGGTTTTTAAAACGAAATTGACTCGACCTATTGCAATTTTTTTCTTTCATTGAAATCAAATACCAAAAAGTGAAGTATATTTTAGTTTTGCGTTTGCTTTCAAAGTAGATTTTAAACTATCATGGTCACTAACATTATTATTTAAACTAGAAACGGGATATTTACCATGTTTACTGTTGCTGTTGCTGTTGTTAAACAACACACAAAAACAGTAAACATGGTAAATATCCCGTTTCTAGTGTAAATAATAATGCTTTCAAAGTATTGTACTGACTGATGCAGCCAGTAAAAAAAAATAGAACTTTGTCAAATTCTTCTTTTCGTGTCGATGGTCTCAAATAATACCCGACCAGTATATAGCCACCTACACAGCTCTTTCGTTGGCTTTGTTTAAATCCTGGAAGGTGCAGGTGGCTGTACAGGATGGGCAAGAAAGGAGGTGGGGCATACCCTGCAGATTGGATTGGATGTCAAATTGAAATACAATGACTCCAGTCACCGAAACCGTTATTATGAATTTATAAAGGAAATCAACATTTAATGCAGTTAAAAAAAAACTTACATATAATCGCCTTAACCCAGGCAACATTTCCTAGTGCATTCAGATGCATCGACCACTCAATAGGATATCGATTGAGCATCTAATGGCGTAATAATCGGTTACCCTCCAAAATTGACGCCTTGCCTTCACCGATTCTTTGCCACACCTCTACTCCATACCCTACTATTTACCCATTAACTTTGACAGCCTACTTAAAAGTCCTATAATTATTTTTTTAAAACCACATGCGTGGAGGTTGTGTTCAAAAAAGTTTGTATAATGGATTTTCGGTGGTTCGAATTTAGATAATTGTAGGAATATTGATTCGATTTCAACAGATGTGTAGATCGAGAGGTGTTGAGGAAATTGGTGTTATTATGTTAAAAAATCGGTAGTCATCTTGATTGTACGAATATTTTGACTCTAGTGTTAAGTGGAGCAGATAATTGCTCTCTATGGGATTGGCAAGTTGAAAGTGGCAAAAGGCAGTTCCCTCATCGGTTACCGCTACCACAAAGCATTCAAAGTTTCTCTACTAGTGAAATTCTGATGACTATAGACCGACCGCTTTAATGAGTCCTCGCGAAGGTATCAATTTAAATGGAGTATTCTAAAGGTTAATCACGTATTGGTTCAATTAGTATCGTAATACCTACGTGGATTATGGTTATTTTAAAGCAAATAACCTGTGGGATATTGTTAGGACTTTGTGGACGCTTAATGTGCCTTTGCTGAGGCAAGGCGGTGGACTCATTAAAGCGGTCGGTATATAGCTGCATGTTAGAAGATACTATTGAAAATGCTGTACCCGTACTTGGATAAGCTCTACACGGAAACAATGTCGATTGCTATACGGCGGACTGCCTTGTTGGTCGAGTGGTCGCAGGTGCGACTGCTGAGCATAAGGTCCTGGCTTTGATTCCCTGGTCGGGCAAAGTGTTATTGGGTATTTCCATCAGGAATTTCTCATTAGCAGCCACAGACTCTAGATTTGTGCCCAGTTGATGGCAATAGGCTTGCCCCCTATTACATGGGACTTTAACATAACAGGTGAAATGTAGGTTTACTATTAGGTGCACTTCTGCCTCACCCTTGGGGATTTCAGGCGTGATGTTATGTTATATTATGGTTTACGGTGCTCCCGAATCGGGCACCTGTAATGTAACAGTTCGAATTCATTTGTTTCTGAACAAAATTGAATCTCGAATAAATTGTAACATCACAGGCAAATGCTCTCGATGATCAACGCCTTTAGAAACGCTGCGAAGAAATGACGATCACTTTCAGCAACTAAAATCTTCCTAATTTGCGACGCAGTACCTACATGTTTTCTTGTACAGTCGCCAGCGCATCACGTTACCACAAACTGTAAAATTTTCTCATTCGACTTTGATCATCAACATTTAATGGTTTAAAATCATTTGGAGAAATACGACAGTTTGTGGTAAACTTGATGTGCTCGCGACGTACCTACCTGTCACGAGAAAAGAAGGAAAATAGCTTACAGTATAAATTACATCACGCAATCATAAGAAAAACCATTTCACTACGTACACCTTCCGGGACGTATCGTATGTAACCGTGATGGACACAGCGTTTAATGTAGTTCCAATGATCCCCACTTCTTGTTGTTATACTTAGGCTTATCCGTAACAGCGAGACTTGTGATGATACCGCGATTTCTACAGTAGAGCGTGATAAATTGTTTACAGATGATTTCTGAAGCATTCTTGGAGCATTTTAGTGATAAAAATTCTAGTACCACTCTCTGCTTTGCTTCGATTTGAAGAAGAATATGCCAGTAAAATCGGATACTTGAGATGGAGCGCAGAAAAGGAAAACTAAGGGTCAATATTTTAACAGGGATGCTTCATTAAGGCAAACTCTAGGAATGTGTAGGTAGTTCCCTAGACAGGCACCTCTGATTTTTCGGATGCATATGCGTATTTTATAATTATAACTTGGTTCGGTGAAGGAAAACTTTGCGAGGAAACCAGCATGCCTGAGAGATATTTCTCGACGGCAAGTAAAGCCAAGTCAGAGGCCCATGGCCGGCATAAAAACTCTGACACCAGGTTGACCACACGATAAAGCAGAATTGTGTAGTTAGATGGATGGCTGAAACAGAACGCAAAGCCAAAGTCATTTAGAAGAATTTTGATTGCTGATCCATAACTAGGAAAATACTTTCAATATAGGTACCACTCCTCAACGACTCAAAAGTGCTACGCAAGTTCGATGCAATTCAATTTACGGGTAAAGCAATAGTTACACACAAAACTGAAGAAGCAATAATCAATAAAAATCTTTGTTACACAAAAAAGTGGTTACTGAATTGTGTGAAGTCCCTGACTCCTGTGCTAGATGCAAGTGATAGGCCTGCGTCAAGAGCCCGTGCCCGCTCTCATGTGAAGATATTACAGCAATACCAAAGTCATGTCCAAATGTTATCTCCCCATCAACCCACAACTTCATTATTAGTGTAGGAATTTTCATTATAACACTACAAGTAGTAGTACTCAAATAAGCCAGTAATATCAGTATTAAAATGAAAGTTCGTGCGAACTAGCATGTGTGGGCAGTAATGACTTAGCTTAGCCCGTTGGCTTTGCTCATTAGTCGACTAGAGTGTCGATATATCTGATTCTATTCGAGTAAAGGGGGTCCTCTATCGGTTTTAATCTTCGCAGTGGCATGAGAGGTGGAGAGATTATTAAACGATGGCTTATCGATTATCGGGGTTTTTTTTGTTGTTATTGTAGGTGGAAAATTTTTACTACGGTTTTTGGTTTCGTTCTAATGCCTGAAGAGCTCTGTTCTGTAACAGTTCGTAAGAACATTGGTGCTTCAACAAGTCAACAGCACCTATTCATTCGTGGATCGTTAAACTCAGCAGTATAATAACCAACATTGTATCGAAATCGAGGGTAAAAAACGATTGAGAGCAGTGTGTAAATGGAACTGAATAAATTGTTGCAAAATGTTGATGGGAAGTTTACAAGAATAACTTTTGTTAGTGCTAATAGTTGTACCGTATAGGCACTAAGATAGACTGTCCAGTCCTTAAACTTCTATTAATAGTAAATATTCTGATTCATGATCACAATCTTCATTTCGTCATACAATGTCCTCGTGCACCCAAAACACACAACCAAACAGCCAAGTTTCCATAACAAAACGACATATCACAAAAACACAGACTTTCACACTATAAGCTGCACATAAACATATAAATGATGATATTTCTGAGTACAGTGGTCTCGGACCATCAGGCAGAGTTATTATATCGCCATTATCGAGGCTCGCTTCCTTGACTGAATGCAATCTACAGCTTTAACTGTTCTGTACTGTAGTTCCGTTTCGTTTCTTATTTTGTTCTGTAACCGTTTTTCTGCAACGTTGCAGAATATAATATGTTTAGTTTCGGGTAACAAATATGCAGTACAAATGTGCAGTAGGGTCTAGACAAGAGGTAAACGCTTTCGAAGCGTTTCGTAACTCTGCAAGGACGATTTTCAACTCTTTCATCATTATTATTGCTGATAGAATGTCAGCATGGTTTTTTTAATCAAATACTTGATCAATACCAAGCGTCAAATGTTTTTTTTTTTCAAAAGTTATACAGTTATATGGCTTGTTCACTGTCTCGAAATAATGTTAGCTTCTACAGCGGCTTTGTTGGTCTATCTTGTATACAAGCAACAAAATATTATTTTTATAAGCGACCTTTATGTCATTATTGTCTATTGCGTTATCTAGGTCTTATATTATACTCCATCGTAGACACGAGGTACTTGATATTCCGACGGACTGCTATATTATTCCAACTTCAGACAAAATCGAATTGAACACCCCCTTCTTTTAAATCAACCAATCAAAAACACTTCTCCTTCAACCAATCACTAACAACCACTTTTCTTCCACAGCAAGTTGCAACCCCAACAGTGGTCAAGAAGATCCTGCGGCTAAAACAAGAGAACCCTGGTATGTTCGCTTGGGAGATTCGCGAGAGGCTACTGAGCGCTAGAGTGTGTGAGCCACACTCCATACCCTCGGTGTCTAGTGTGAACAGGATTCTCCGGAACAGTGGACTGGCGTGGAGTGATGACGATACTAGGAGTGCTCATGGTAAGGATTAAACGTTTTTTTAAAATAATGTGGCCAGCGTCAGATTTTGTTAGTTTTAGGACTTAGTGGTCGAAAGTGTGACTGTTCAGTATAGGGATCGGTTTAGACTCCAGGTCGGGCAGTTTTATTGGGGTTTTTTCTTTAGGAAATTGTCTGTGGCCCTCTGAAATGTAGGAGTTTTAACATTTAGAAAACTCCTTTAATAATCTACACAGGTACTGTAAAATTATAGAGCTGACCATCGAGTCAAAAACTTTAGCTGTTAATAGTCAAATTTATACGACTCTACCTGCTTATTTAGATAAGATTTATTTGTTTTAGTTCCTCATTTTCATGGCTTGCACTAACCATCAAAAACTCATAACTAACAGACCCTCTAACGATCGCACCTTTTTATAACCCTTAACAGTTAACGAGATCATCACAAACTGACGAGTTGACGCATCATCAAAACTTTTTATTTCATTAACACCTCTTTTTCACCTAAAAAAGCCGTTATTGAAACATCAAAATATTCAAAATCAAATAAAGCACGTGAATGGAACGATTCAACCATCAAATTCAAATAAAGAACGTAAAATAGACAACACTAAAAATAAACGGAATTAACTAATTAATGGCAGATAGGCGTAAATTCTCGGCGTTTTACAGACAGGTGTCAGGAAGTGCCTAGCAATATAAAATGTTATTTTTTTTATTTAATTACAGTTAAATCTTGGGTGGACATATTTAAAAGACATTAAATCCGGTGCGTCAATGCGTAGGAGCGTTTTTTGAGACATTTCTGAGTTATGTTGGTCGTTTAAAGTTCTAGTTGTTTTACAGGAAAAATAAAAGAAAGAGTTATGTGCGTCTATTCTAGTTAGCATATTGTTCAATTGTGGTGTTTAAATCACCGGAAATCTAGTTTTTGGTTAACCATAATTAAAAAAGTGGTATAATTACTCAGGCATCGTGCCATCCGTTCGTTTTGTTGCTATTTTACGATTAACGTTAACTTCGTTGTCTGTTGTTTCGGTCTTGTTTTTCTTCTTTGTTTTTATAATGACCTATTATTAATTCAGATTCAATTAGGGTCTTAGATATATTTACGTAATGTTTTAAAAACTGTCTTTATTCTTTACAGAGTCATACCCTCACCCGGATTTACCGCCGAACATGATGGAATACATGTCTATGAAAAACTCTCTACCACCTTCAGGGATACCGTCACAACAGACCTCCCCGTACTTCGCTCACTCAGCGGTCAGGGTACCTCCACCGCAGCACACAGACCCAACTCAGCTGTACGACCGACGACTGGCAACATCCTGGCTTTTGGCTAATCAGGTCCAAGCACAAGGCCTTCTAAAACCCTACCCAATCAACCCCTGGCAAAGAATAATGTTGCCATACCACGACTCCAAAAACTTCAACCCATACGCCCTGAATTTACACAACGATCTCCTAAACCGAATAAACCCTGATGAAGTGAAATCAGAAAATTCGGAACATATCTCCGTTGAAGCAAGCGACGATAGCACGGACAGGCCAGATGTTGATGAAGACCAGAAATCGCATGAAAAAGAAAAAAAGAAAAATCCGTATTCCATAGAGGAGCTTTTGAAAAAGCCGGATAAGATGGTGAATGTTAATCCAATTGGGTTCCAGAATTTTCTAAGGCAGCCTAGCGGGAGTATGATAGAAAGTAGCCAGGATGTGAGCAACAGGAGTTCACCAGCGAGTTTCTGTTCAGTACAAAGTGGGGTTTCGAATGATTGCTTTTCTGAATCTGCTAGCTCTGAAATTAAGGCGGGTAATTGATTTGCTTGATACCAGCTGTAAATATTATTTGGAAAATACGTATTTTGACTTTTAACGTAGTGACCAACTAATCTCACCATACTGTTGCTATCGTACAGTCAACATCAAAAATAACTTTCAGAAAACCGCAAGTGTTTCATAAAATACACTTCATGCAAATTCAAAAAGTGGACTTAAATAACTTAATTTTTTTTTTTTCTATAAATAAATAGGTACCTAGATCAGAGTTTATCCTTGCATAACTAAAGACATACATTATGTAGGCATACCGTACTGGATTTGTTTTGTATAAAGTACACCACAAGTAGCGCCATCTATCGGAAGAAAACGAATTGTGTAGCTTCATTTTGATTCTGTGTACGTATAGCATAATATTGTTGTAAATAATTGACGCCATATTATCCAATCATAGATATTTTGAGTACTGTGTCCATATTATCAAGTAATTACTAGATAAAATAGAGTATTTGTAAAATAGATTGTAGATAATTAAAAGTGCAAGAATGTTGTAATAAATTATTTTTATTGGTAAATTTGAAGTTAGAAAGTTAATAGATATTTTTAATTAGATTATAATATTGAGGTGATTGTATATTTTTATCAATTTGAAGAACATTGAACAATACCATAAACAATTAAACATTTTAATTATAGAGGGAATTTCATCATTGTAAATAAACGTGATCAACACATCTAAACGGCGTGCAGTGTCAGTGTCAATATTCATGGCTATTATGACAGTAATAGCTCTTGAACGCGGTTTAGATGTGCTGATCGTGTTGCATTAGTAAAATTCACCCTAATTGATGATATTAGGATTCTGTTATTGTACTACTACGTCTGAAAAATTGGAACATATTTTTGCTCGCGACTGTTTAAATTGTAGATTCTTATTTCTTATTAACAATCACCTTCAAGCCCAATAATTACGTAGGTAATTAATTATATTTATAATTATAATTCTGTGATATTGTAGGAAATATGTGTAAATTAGTTCAATAATCCTCTTTGAAAATAATCATTCCTTTACATAAGTTAAATGTTTTTAGTATTAAAATAGTTATTTTATTGTACCTAGTTACGATTAAGATAGTTGTCTGTGTATATAATGTAATCACAGTAGTTGTTTATTTATGAAATGGCACAATAAACCAAATACAAATTTAAACTTTGTCTAATCATTCCTTCAACCAACTTATCTGTGCACGCGGGAAAACACAGAACTAAAATAAATGTACCAAGTTTGACATATCCATGCAAATTTTCTTGACAAGCAGCGCCACCTTGAACTGCACACTTAAAGTGGTCATACCTTTCGTTCTTTGAATTCTCTAGCAATGTACCTAAGAGAAACTAGGGTTATGCTATGCAGAACCAAGTGGACACAAACTGTCGCCCTGAAACCGTATAATCCATACAGGCTCATTCCCTTGGATCTGTTGCCATCCTGGATAGGGAAGGATCGTCCTCGATCACCCCATTTATGCGACTCAAGGAAGGCACGTGTAGTTGCATTTATCTTGTACAACTCCAGCACTTTCATGAGCCATGTATGTGGCACTGAGTCGTAGGCCTTGTTATATTCGATACAAACTGCAAAGTTATGCAAACTGAGAATACATAGGGCCTTTGCCTACCCTATGCATCCTAAATGCAGCTCGTAGTGCTCGCGTTTACAGCTCGACGCAGATCAACAGTTGCTACAGCCTATACCCAAAGCAAAAACATAACCCTACCTTTGCTGTCGCGCAGTCGGGTAATACGTCGTTAATAAAAAAATGGATCGAAAAAACTCGTAAGTACTTACGCCTTTCTTAATCTCAAGCTTTAAGATTATGCCATGCGTAATGACCCCTACAATATGCAAATTATGTGTAATAGATGTATTATGGAAATACGCGACCGACCGGAAACTCCGTAATTTCATAGATTTTGTTTTGCTCGATTCTGAATTGGTCATTTCACGCGACATTTCTTAGGAATCACAATTTACTTGGTGATTTCATTTTAATTTCAAATGTGATTTGAATGTAATATAGGGCTTAGGGCTTAGTAGGGGATTATTAGGTCACATGTGAATGAGAATCTAAAAGCAAATAATAAAGTAAATAATAAGTAATTAACTTCTAGGTAGGAATTTAACATAATTACCTTACATAGGTAATTTAGATCAGCTGATAGACAATGTACCTAAATCGAAAGTAGCAAGTTCCTAAATCCCAGGTTGGTCTCAGCAAGGAAAACCTGCTCAAGTGGAGATTCATTAATGACTGCCCTGCAATGTAAATGTGGTGCTGTTCTGCAAACGATGGGGCACTTAATATCGTGTCCTGCGTGTCCTGTTGTTTGTTCACTACAGGAACTGATGGACGCTACCAAAAGCGCCAAACTAGTAGCTCAGTTCTAGGCTGACACAATTTAGATTGCCATCGACACGCTAAGAAGAGAAGAGAGTTCCTAAATAATTACTGTTTACTTTTTACTTCATGAAGTAAGTAAAAGCAGACATTCAGACGGCCAGCTGTAGGAAAGTATGTAGGTACTGATTAGAACGATTAAAGAGGGGACATAGTCTGCGAGGAATAGGCTGCGTCAAGCCTGCCCCCGTAGAGTGCGATAGCGACTGCAGTTCAGACTGATATTACGACGAGATCGACGTTTCGTATTCCCTTTTTTTCTCATCGGCAAACAGCCGGTTCAATTATTTTTGATATTATTTAAGAAAGAGTGTATAGGTTCCTATGAATTTCTTTTATGCTAAAAGCTTTTTAGAATTTGTCTGGTAGTCCTTTAATCACGGTCGTAAAAATGGGGCACTTTTAGCAAATTTTGGAGGATCATATTCTCTTTACTTATTAGTTGCTGAAAAAAAGGAAATGCCAGAGACGCGGCTTCCTTGATTTTATGAAAAAAAAATGATTGCTCTAGCGGCGTTATTCAAGAAGAAAAAAAGGGAATACGAAATGCCGATTTCGTCATTTGTATGCAGAATTCATAGACCAGGTCTCCTCTTATAGCGCATTCAAACCTCAGCCTGCGAATTATATTTCTATTCTTGACAGCTTGATAGGTTCTAACAGCATTATCACAGTAGGTATTTTACATGGAGCACATTGGCTGACCGACCACCACACCCTTTGGTAAGACTGATTGTTCAACTAACAAAACTATCATTACGTATATATGTAGATACCGCACGAGATAAGTACCTACCTACTTACAGCTCGCGACAACTGCCAGCGCAGCCCCCGGTCGAAAGCGTTTTTATTTTGTTTTTGTGCACCCTTCGAGGCATTAAAATAAAGTCGTACCTATATAAATAAGAGTAAATTTATTATCTCGTGAAAAAATTAAATGACAATGAATTTTAATCTAGTTGTACGCACGACGGCCAATGAAGCTATACAAAACCAGTTTATGCGGATCTTTCATTTTATAGGAAATCTATACAAAGAGAAGCCAGATTATACTGGAAATGTACAGCTTCATGTGCCGCCGTGTGTACTACTAAATACTTGAAAACAATTTACCCACAACTGAAAACAGACGTGAACATACACGTAACAAAACGCCAAAAAACGGTCTCATGAAATCAGCTAAATTATGACTCGCATGACTCTGCCCTGGAGTATAAATGTGATGTTGCTCTACAAACGATGGGAGCCTTGATATCGTGTCCTGCTTGTCCTGTTGTTTGCACATCACAGGAGCAATAATTGAAAGTGCCAAACTCGTCCCTTGCGGCCTGAATGCCTGTCGTCGTCGTGGGCTGACTCAATTTGAACTACGCTAAGAAGCTAAATTATCACACCAGACCCTTTTCCAAATTAAATGGGTTACACAAGTTTATTTTATGAAAAGTAGTAATACATATATTACTTTAAAATATTTTTGTTTGTTAAATAATTGTGACATTAGCGCATCAGCTAAACGCATTTTTGACATTTCATTATGACTGCATGACAGTTAAAATAGTGATGTTTGACTAATACATGAAGTCGAATTACTAAGAAAGAAAGAAAAATTAATGAAATCGAGATAATAATTTGTTATGACATTGCACTCCGTTATGCTAAAGCATTGTTTTATTAGTATACTTGGCGGTTGACATACCTCCTGGTACTGGCAGCTGGTTCAGCGAAAGTGGACAAGAATACACAGATTTTAATTTTATTTCACTATCAAAGTATTATATACATTAATAAATTAAAATAACCTATATTAACTAACTAACTAGATACTATATTTATTATGTACATTATATACAGACTAAAAAGAACTAAAGTAATGATAAAAATAGGTATAATTAAAAGTATAAAACAATCACAATCGATCACATTAATTAAAAGCTTGGGACAGTTTCTGTTAGTACTATTTTTTGTCTACATTAACAATGGTAGAATCTACCTGTAAATAGTTCACTACATAGTTTAAATTGTTTAGTGTGACAAACGCATACATTAACAGTAAATCAATAATTTCTTTACGAAATTAAATTAGTTTACTTATGTTTATTACTAATTTGTTGCATCACTAAATAATGTTAAATATGTCAATCGATCACAATACGATCGTGTTTCGTCAATATCATACAATTTTGTTTTAGGCATGAAATATTACTGAAGTTATTGAATTAAATAATAAACAGGCTACAGTTACATTGAACCACGAGAAATTTCAAATCAAACTGATAATGGAAACAGATAATTTAACGAAGCAGGTACGCCAATTTTGTTTATTTCTGGTAATTCCTTCCAATATTGTTTCGTGGTATTTTTTTTTTAAATATTCTTTCCTTTAGGCAGAGGAAGTAGAAGCATTGAGCTCCATCTATGGCGACGACTGGACCACAGAGAGCGAAGTAACGAGGTCGTATAGCATCAGAATAGAGGAGAATAAAAATGAAGTTATACTGTATGTGACAATGCCTGATGACTATCCTTCTCAATCGCCTCCAAAATATGAGTTGTCTGCTCCGTGGATGGACAGGAAGGCTAAAACACAGCTGCATCAAACATTGGACGAAGTATATTTGTGAGTATTACATACAAATCATCATTTCCCTACCCTTGCCCCATGTTAATCGGGGTTGGCGGTACACGTTTTCCCTCCATTATCTCCTGTCAACCGTCAAGCTATCCTATCACCATTTCCTCCTTTTTCAATCATATCAATTCCCACACAATCCATCCATCTTTTCTTTGGTCTTCTTATCCATCTTCATTCTCTTAGTTGTGAATATTGACATGATTCATGGCGGAGCTAACTTGGTTGTGTTGCATTTGCAAACTGAGTATCTGACATTGAACCCTGAATGATCTAGGTAGTGGTATTAAAAACTCCTTTGTTATGAACTTTTACAATATTGTAAAGGTTTCTATTGAACATAAATTTTGTTTAAGGCTGTGCGTAATATGTCCATCATTTTGATTTTATGCCTCTGTGTTAATCTTTATATTTCTTACTTGCATTTTGTTTTTTTACATGACTTGCTTAGGAGGTAAGTTCAGTTTTGTTACATAAAGGGTGGAAGCGAAATCAACGCACAAATGATTGTTACCACACATTCAGTATTTCATTCAACTAAAGGCCTGTGTGCCTACAGCTAAGGGGCCATCCATAAATTACGTCACACGAATTTCATGATTTTTTTACCCCCATCCCCGTCCTTGTCACAGCTGGTCACACCTGTGAGACTCCCCCCTCCCTAGGGTGACGTCATATATTTTACAAAATTTACATGTTCATATAGATGGAAGTTGGAAATATTTTTTGTTAATAGTTCAAATTTCATGTTCTAATACTAATAAATAACATTATATTAGATTTTGAAATGTGACGTCACAAAATTTAGGAGCCCTCCCACCCCAAAATTGAATAGCAATAACAATACTTGTGGCATGTGTCAAAGAAACAATATTATTTTTTTTTTCAATTCAGCGGACTATTGTAATACATGTATATCATAACTTTATGTTTGTATATTTCAGAGAGAATGTCGGAGAAAATGTGGTATTCCAGTGGGTGGAGAAAATAAGAGAAGTACTGCAAGCAATAAAACTTGCTGAGAAAAAAGTAGAACTTAAACCACAGGCTGTTGAATCATTAGACTTGACACTGGTGAGTTTTAATTGTTTTATAAACTTTATATGCGACAATAGGCTAGCCAAGCAAAGAAAGATTTTTTAACTTACCCAATTTTTGGAGATTTTAACACAGGAGAGGAATATTATCTAAGCCTCCATTAGTTACAAGATTTGCAGAATTCAGTGTCTTAGATCCAAACAATCCAATCAATACAATACAGGGTGGAAGGATACTCAATTCATCACTGAACAACTATTGTTCTATAATTATTACTTAGACAGGAAACGGGATATTTACCATGTTTACTGTTTTTGTCGAGTTCCCGATATTTTGGCGCTGTTGCAAGCACCATGATCACGGATAAACAGTAAACATGGTAAATATCCCGTTTCCTGTCTAAGTAATAATGTTAGTGACCATGATAGTTTAAAATCTTATATTGTTCTATAAGTTAATGATATTCGCAAAAAAAAAATTGGACTATCTGTACGATACGCGATCAGCTGTTCAAAATGTATGGGAAAAACAAAAAAATAAAATAGTTATGGACAAAAGTGGTTCAGTTTCATGGTTTGAATCACTATATGAGGAGCCTTGCATTTATTCTATTACACCATTTACACCCTGTATAATTTACACCTATGAGCAGGTGTCACTCACATTGCTTAAGATTTAAAATATCCTAGTAGGTATGCAATTTATTACAGAATTTATTAGAATATCACAAAACCATATCAAAACATATTCAGAACAAAAATCTCTCAAATCATTTTCTCAATGATAAACCGCATCTTTTATTCCATTACAGAACTATGATAATACTTGACCTCAGTTATCTCAAAACTTTTTTATATTTTCAGTTAGATATCAACTGCCCCGACATAACACATGGAGAAGTAATCATGGATAGAAAGAGCTCCTTCCAAGGTCATGCGGCTGAAGTACACTGTATGGAAGATGTGAAGTAAGTATAGCTAGTACTAGGATCTTTTCCAAAATCTGTACCAAATAGCTGTACAAAGATCTTTTCTAAGACTAACGCCGCCATATTTTTTTCAATACATTTCAGAAATGTTACCAACAGTGAACCCCCATTGACATATTCAAGCACTATAAGATCCTAGAACTATGTATAAACAATTAGTTAAAAGATGTTTATTTTTTGGATAGCAAACTTTTCTTAACTATAGATAGAAACGAATGTAAGAATGTGATTCTATAGCACAAAAATAAAACAGCAAAAATGTCCATCAACTGGGCTCAAATCGACATGGGACTTAAACATAACTGGTGAAATATGGTCGTACTATTAGGTACCTCTGTCAATCGGGGATTACAGGCGTGATGTTATGTTATGTACGTCCAATTCTAAACATGTGGCAAACCCGGTCATAAAACGAGGAAGCGAGACAACACGAAAAATCATATAATAGTAAATACTCACTGTCCTAATCACATCTTTTATAATTTTGACTTCCTCGAGTTAGTAAAAATGATAAATGATAGCTCATCATGCAATACTTTCAGTAAGATTCGCAAACTGTAATAAAAAAAACCTGTTAAACATTTTTCAGCGCTGTCCTAACAAAACTAAAACTAAACAAGAAGATAATGAACGCCACACACAACATGTTCGCTTACCGAATAGAACGTAAGACAGCTAAGGGCGCGAGCATACTTCAAGATTGTGATGATGACGGCGAGGCGCACGCCGGCGGCCGGATGCTGCATCTTCTGCAGATACTGGACCAGAAGAATACCATAGTTGTTGTATCGCGATGGTAAGTTACATAGTTCTTTAGCACGTGAAATAGCTAAGTCTAGTATAGCACGTAAGATACCTGGGATACTAGTGTAGAATATAAGATAGCTATAGCGCGAGCATACTTCAAAACTGGCGACGACAGCGACACGCACACTGATGGCAAGATTCTGCATCTACTGCAGATACTGGACCAGAAAAACACCATCGCTGTTGTGTCGCGATTTATAGCTAAGATACTAGTAAAGCACGTAAGATAACTAAGGGCGCGAGCATACTGCAAGACTGTGACGACGAAGGCGAGGCAGGAACTTGCATCTACTGATGTGTTGTTACTGGGCCAGAAAGATCGTTGTTGTGTCGCGGTGATAAAATAGACTACTTAGCAAGCAAGGTATTTTTTGACTTATGCTGCTCCTGTAAGATAGTGGTGAACAGCCAGAAAGCACTGAGACAATGAAGCGAGTCTCGGAAAAATAATTAAACTTGTCTTGGAACCAGTTGGATAATAGGTGTATACAACATTAGTTTTAGTATATGCGAAACCTGATACACGTGTCTAGTATTTTTATGTAAAGAATCTATGTACAAAATTTCAAAACTGTATCATGAAAAATCACAAAGTTATAAGCTTGTTCTGTTACCTAGTTGTCCGCACAAAAACGCGGTCACCACGCAGCGCGCGCCTCCAGCGACGCCTTGAGCTCATTGATAATTATAATTTGGCAGTAGGTACTTAAATTATTGCGATAAGTACTCAAAGTCGCTCGGTATCCAATTTTTAACTTTTTTAAATATTTTTGGGAAAAAATATAACATGGTTTAAAAAATATTGGAATCGATTCAGTTACTTATTCTGAACAAACTATATTCAGGTTTCGCATATACTAAAAATAATGTTGTATAATAGGTATATTTGGTTACTCAACTTACTTCACTCCGCTCGTCTCCCAGTGAAAACATAGGGTGTTTCCACTGACAGAAATCTCGTTTATTTTATTATTTCCTGATGTGCATATCATTGACTATGATTCCGCTTAATGGAAAGCCATAGAAGAGGTCTACAATACAACAAGCGCTATAAACCGTCAGTGTTATAGGTGTCTACTCCCAATCGTTGTGTAATCCTCCTTCATCTATTCGAGAATTTATTGACTATACTTACCAAACTTTTTCTTTTCCCCAGGTACGGAGGGATACAGCTAGGCCCAGACAGATTCAGACACATCAACAACGCGACGAGGCAGGTCATACAACAAGCGGGCTTGTTAAAAAAATGACATTTAGCTTAGAACTTAGTAAATAAGGTGCGAATATTGATACTGCATTGAAGAGGAAACTAGCTTTGTGGGTTAGTTCGGAAAAATGTGATGTTTTATCATTCAATCAATGTTACCAATGTCATTGTTGTCTTGCCAGGAAGAAAAAGAGTCTGAAAAGAGGTATTAATTTTTTTTGCTGACAAAAAAGGTTGACGCAGTTTTGGGAGGACCGCACCGCTTTGCAAATATCCTCCTGTATCAATTTCCACTCAATATTTTGTATGAACAATCGCATATTTTGCACTTAAATGCGCTGCGAACCGACAATGCTGTAATGTGCGGTCGATTTAATACGCCAACGCAGTCGCGGTCATGAAAAGTGCGAGTAGGACAATCTCGTGTCATCTCACTCCCACGTTTGAAGACCACGGGTGTATTAACTATTTTATCATGATAGCATTAGAGAGATCTGAATAATCCTCAAAGCTAGGTCTTCAATTGCGACTATTTTATATAGACTCTATTTCTTAGACAGTGTACGGCATAGAGTGCCTTGTAATACGACTTATTTTTCACTCAGACATATTTATATAAAGGAACTTGTTAAATATGGAGCATATAACGTAGATATTCTACTGCTTTTTATCTTTTTAAGACAATGAGAGAGTAAAATATAAGTCTAAGCGAATGAATTAACTCGAAATTTCTTCTTTTTTTTTTTGCTCAATTTCATGTTGCAAACTAGAAATCAAATTCAATATCCGTGAATCATAATCAAGTATTGATATTATGGTAGCAGTTTGGGCGTCGATGCCCCTTACACTTGTATGAAATCGATTATTCTAGTTTATCTTAGCTTTATCTTGAAGTCAAGATAAGGCTAATAAAATCACTAGTGATTTTATAAGATCTCTAAATTACATTTAATTAGAGCGTCTGCTAAAACTCGCGTGTTCTTATTGAAAAAAATAGTATGAGTAGCGCTATCAGGCGCGGGCACGTTTGACATCCGGAGCGGGCTCACGCTCCGTGTACGCGTGAGTTGCGAACGCCCTTAGGTTCTCTGATTTTAGTAAGTTATAATTAAACAAACTAAGTGTATAAAATGTGTCCTTTATAATTACAAATATTAACAAAATATTTCATGATTTTTTTGTACTATCTTTTATTATTTCTTGCATTGTTATCTGTTGTTTTTACTGTTATGCATTTCTTGTCCAAGAATTTGAGGAGATCCTGCAACAAAATTAATTATTGATATTATAAGACAGGTGATATTAAACAATTTTTGTTTATGTAACTTGTTTTATTATAATCCTAAATTAAGCTGAGAATTGAATGTGACACGAAACTGTTTAGTATTAAATCGTGGACGTGCAGCTGCACGTATGCCTGAACAAAAGCTCGCTGGATTTAAATCTTGAATGATATTGGTAAAGACGCACACCAAGCTGCTACAATCTGTCTTTCTTTAACAAATTTTCAACTTTATCGCAAAAGCATTAGGTTCAAGGTTGATTGGGAAAATTTGACAGTTTCAGGTAGCTTGATGGGCTGGCGTTTGTACATCGTCCTTACCTTAGGATCATACCGGTGACCATACCCCACCAAATCTTTGTGTATGACGTCAATGTTCACTGGCTCGTACTTGAGTATAGCTTCTCTCAAAGATCGGCGACTTAGGACGTAGTTGTGGAATGCTATGTGCAGGGGTACGCGGCATGAATGTACCTGTAAATAGAATGTTTTAAAAGAGGGCAATATTTATTGCTAAGAGCAGATTTTCTGAGGACAATGAATAGTAAGCTTTGTTATCAGTGGCGTCAAGTCCGAAGTTGCACGGACATTGGAACTCAACGGTCACAACCCACGCGTATATGACTGGGCTAGTGTTTTGTTGATCATGAGCACTATATCCTACAGATAATAACGATTATTGTTCAATGTCATCAAAATCTCTCTATCCAGAGTGAGAGAATCAGACGGAATACATCCCCAACATGTTAAGAAGCACGCTGTCGTATTGTCAGCTCTTAGGGCTAAGCCGACGGTTGAAATTCCAGTGCAAGAGCTCTCATGCATAGGAGATAAGAATCGAACATTAGTTACCTTAGCTTTCTCTCTCTTCTGAAACACCCAATCATCAGGATTGCAATCAACACTTCTTACAACTGCAACTTCACTTGTCATTTCATACCCATTCAGATCTCCACCTCCTTTTATTTCATCAGTCTTTGTAGAAGATGGTGCAGAGAAAATATCTCTATCTCTGTCTATCTCATTAAGTTTTCTAGAAGATGTTGCAGAGAACCTATTGCTATCCCTGTCAAACTCTTCAGGTATTTTAGAAGATGTTGCAGAGATCTTATTGCTATCTATTTCTAACTCATCAGTCTTTTTAGGCGAAGCATGGACCTTTGTTCCATGTGATGGGTTCTTATAAACAAATTTTCTTGGAGATTTCAAACAGCCAGTTATAATTTTTGTAGGTGAATTTTCAGGTGACCTTATAGGCCTCCTTGGTGAAGAATCTTGTGAGTAAGTATTTGTTTGTGGTTTCTTATGAACAAATTTTCGTGGAGATTTCACTGGTGAACAGCCAGGTGATGTTGTAAACCTCTTTGGTGAAGATTCTTGTGAATAACTATTTGTTCTTGGTTTCTTTGAAGGTGATGGTTGATCTTCTTCTGCTAGCTGTTGTATTGTTGGATGCGTTTGGTTGTAAAGGTGTGTGAGAATTTTTATAGCTGGAAAATGTAAAGTTTCTGATATACTCACTTAGGAGGAATTGTCAATGATTGCATTATAATAAAGTCGTTTTTATTAGTAATCATAAGGCTGCGGAGCTAGCTGCTAAAAACTCAGTGAGAGTTTGGACAACAATAGGTCTAAATGGTCACAAGCTGAACTCCTCTCGCTTGCCACACGTCAAGACGAAAGGATAAGCATGATCTTCCTCATATCTATCCATCAACTATCAAGCATGAATCGTTACTGCTGGCTAAATGCCGGATGAGCTGTGGCCGCTGTGGGCCATCGCGATAGAACGAAAATGAAGGGACGAACTTGACTCCTATGTAGAAAACTGGCCTACAATATAGCATACAGAAGTGAATGGAAAAAGGAAAGAATATCTTACCTCGTTTTCTTTTGAATGGTTTCAAGCCATATCTATCCAATTCACTATTCCGTTGTGGCGTAGACATCGACGCATAATCAGCCTCTGGCGTTACATCAACAGTCTTGATAATATACTCACTATTTTTAGGAGTCTTTATATTTATAATACCATTATTACTTTTGAGAACTTCTTGGACTTTTATAGGACTAATTCCTCCATCTTTATCAATTTCAAATTGTGTTGTTTCTTTAATTTTCGTTTCAGTCTTTTTTACATATACTTCAGGAAGAAAACTGTCTTCAACAGTATCATTTTTATTTTCAGTAAAATATGGCTGACATCCTTCACTCAAAGATTTTCTATAACTTCCAAGTTTAGTGACATTATCCAAAACAGATATGCCACCAAAATCAAAATTGTCTCTTGAGAAATCTCGCCTGGACTTGTGTAGGGAATAGTCTAATTCTTTATCGGAGATTTGGAATACTTCGGACTTTTGACTTGAATTGAAATCAGCATCATTAGCGTCGTCTACTATTTCTATATCATTATAAACGTAAGATTTAGACGAATTATTTTGTTGAGTCAGACTACTAGTATTCTCAGTTTCTTTGAAGCTCGCATTCTCACATACCATTTCTATATCATTATGGACTTCAGATTTAGAAGAATCATATTGTTCAGTTTGACTATTATCCTTCTCAATTTCTTTGTCATTAATATTGTCTTCTATAATAATTTCATCATAATCTATAGAAACATCATCTTGTTTTCCCAAACTACTATTGTTTGGAAGTTTTTCTAGTACTGCAGTTAGTCTTTGAGACGAAAGTATTTCTTCAGAGGTACTTGAATCTTGGGTTAAGTCTATATCATCATTGGATTCTTTGCTTTCATTATGAGAAGTATTATGATCTTTAGAAACATCAGTATCTACAATTTCTTTACTATTTTCTGAATGGTCATGAACAAAATCTTCATAAAAACTGTTACTACATGATTCTGTGTTTACTACCTTGACAGGGCTAGGATTATATTCTATAGAAGTATCTGGGGCTTGTGTTAGGTCAAACACTTGGCTTAGAGCTTCATTTCCAAAGATAGATTTCTTCATTTTGGATGTATATTCGTCTGTATCAATTATTATTGTATCATCCAAAGAGGCTTGAGATTGTGAATTAGCTATATCTACTAAAGGTAAACTGATATCAGTGGAATTTGAAGATTGAGTCAAATCCATACTTTCTACTGCTTTTTTATCAGGTGTTTGGACATTCTCTTTTATGATTGGTATTCCTTTGTCATCTTCGTTCGAACTTTGAGTCAAATCAATATTTTCTTTATCAGTTTGATGTGAATCTGTATTTGGATGGTTTGAAAGTACTGTTATTTGTTGTTCATCTGTAATATTTTGACTAATACTGTTGGTGTTTCTTTCAGCATCATTAGAAAAGTTTTTACTTACATTTTTTATATTATCTTCTATGTTAATATCATGATCTTCTTCTATTATTGTACCCTTATCTTCAGGGCTTTGTGTTAAATCTATCTCTTTCAATTCCTCATGTATAGGTTGAGAGGAACCTATAATACAGTCTGTAATTTCCATAAAATCATTTGACCTCCTTTTAGTAACATTCTGGGACAGCCGAAAACCTTTTTCAGAGTTTTGCGACAGAATATTAGCACACTGAGTTAAATCCATGACTTCTTGTGAAAACACTTTGGTTTTACACTCCTGTGACATCACAATTATGGGTTTTGTAGTTTCTATTATTGATGAGAGTTCATCATCAAAGATGTCTGGAGAATAACTTCTGTACTGATGAGGAAATGTTTGTTTGTTACTGGTTTCTACATCTATTACTTTTTTAGATGGACTTTTAAGTGTAGATTGCTTGATAGGTGATATAATTTCAATTTCTTCACTTGCCATTGTTTTATCTTGAAATAGTCTTTTTACTGGCGATCTTGAATCAAGCAATATTTTGACAGGTGATTCCATAGTAAACGCTTTTTGGAATGGTGATTTATTATTTTCATCATCATCACTTACTATCTTTTCTTCATCTTCTATTACAATTTTTGGCACAGCACATTCTTTATAATTCTTCTTATATTCAATTTCTTTAGAAGCAAAGATGTCTTTAACAGATTTCATTGGCCCACTTAGTATTGTATCTAGCTCATCCTGGGAGCAATCAATGTCTTTGAAATTCATTATGTAAGTATCAATACGCTTAGGACTTTCAGGCCTGCCAGGTATTTCTGACCAATCCCTTAGTAAAGAACCATTGGTAACAGATTTCTCTACTAAATTATCTACATAGAATATTTTGTTATCTTTCATGCATTCATATGGAATATTTGAAGCAATATAGAAAAGTCTTGCATCAGATTCCAGAACATTAGAGATACCTTGTTCTACTTTTGAATGATCGAGATTCTCAAACAATATTCTAGTGTACTTCGCAGTAATATTCTGACATTTCTCTTCCTCTGTAACAGTAAGGAGTTTATAATTCTTTCTAAACTTTTTAGTTTTTCTGCCAACAGTTATTTTAGCTTCAGGTACTTTGAAACCATATTCTTGTAAAGTTTTCCTTATTTTTGCTACTCTTTGTTGGGAAGATAATGCCTGTGAACTTTCAGGGTCATTTGATCCAGCTTGAAGTGATTTTGACAATGCAATGGCTAACTGCAATTGTTCTGAATCTACATCTAAGCCTGACTTTTTACAGACAGTATCAAACTCCTTGCTATATGATACTAATTCATTTTTCTTTCCTTTCAAGACTGTTCTTATATCCCTCTGACCTTTGGAGCGTTTAGTTACCTTTTTAGCTTTAGGTTTGGAAGGTTTTAAAGCCGGTTTTGGACCTTTACAACTTTTCTTTGCTTCTTGAAAATCTGAAAGACTCTCATCCATATCAGTCTGGCCAGTAAAATATTTGCTTCTAACGCAATCACTGAAACGGAATAAAAATAAAACCAATTATTAATTGAACTAAGTATTTTATTATCTACATTTTAAGTAACAATATAAACATAAATATTACCTATTACTATCTATGCTCATAATATTTATACGTCAGGTCGGTCTGGCCTTTTGTTTTCCTCCATAATTTTTCTGATTTGGTCTCCGGTACGGTTTGGCAGACCACTGGCAATCATGAGTTTCCTTTCAACCTCTTCTATAGGATCTTCGTATAAACCGTCTATTTTGTCCCGCAAATTTTTCGTCACTGGTGTGAAACTAAAATTGAAAGAAGATACTATTATTGTTGGGCTGTTAATGGCGACTGTGGTGATCGAATTGAGTTATCTATGTAATAAATGGGGTCACTGTCTCTTTGGTCATCCTCTCATCTCTGGACAAAGAGACGGTTAATTTACATCATCATTACAGTGACAAGTTGTAACCTGTTCAAACTTGAGTAATGTGATTTTCTATAATTTTATGTGCATTTAATGACATTAGGTTATCATGAGGTCATCGTAATATTTTGAGGTAAAGCTTGTTGTGGACGAAATTGCAATTTATAACCTCAAGAACTATCATTTTTTTAATGGTTAAATACAAAGTATACATACTGAAAAAAAACTCCGGTAATTAATCCTACACTTATTAAGCCTACTCCAAGGATATTCCTGAATTTAGAGGCTGGTGTTCCTATTATTTTTCTAGGCTTCCATTTTGACGTATCGACGCCGATCGCCATTTTTAGTTTTTCGTTCCGTTTCTTTCTGTTTACTGTTCGTTCGCCATGAAACAATTTGATCGAATGACACGTAAATTGCATATAAATCATTTTAATTTACAACTACTAAGGTATATCTCTTTATTCAAAGTTGAAATCCAAACAATTCAAAATAGAAATGATTTCACGATACTAGAAAAAATTAAGATCTTATAAAAAATTGAAACCTGTTGCATGGTGTATTACGTTGAAAGGTTTACCAAAATGATTTAAGACTGAAATGTCAAAAACACCTGTTTTGGTTTGGTATGGTTGTCATTGTTATTTGCAAAGTCAGTTTTTGTTTATTTTTTCATTTCAGTTACAATAACATAAAAAATGTCTTTACTACAGAATTTGTCGTATAGAGAATACCAAAATGCTTTAGAGTTAAGTTTACATCAGTGTGAAATAATAGCAACACTAGCGAAGGTGAATTTTAAAATACAATCGTAAGTTCCTTTTTTCACCTACCTATCTACTACAAAATATAACAATTGATAAGCTTCTTTACCATAGATATCTTTAAAATTTTCAGGATACCATTGAGTGAGTCGAAGAAACCAGGTGAAACACTAATAAAAGCATTAGACCGCTCTGGTCTCTCTGCTAAACATTACAAGCTGCTTTTGACAGAGTCCTACAATGTTAAAACCATAACCACTTACTACAAACCGCAGTCCAAAGTAGCCATACTTGTAGCCAATGAAAAATACACCCAATTGTCTAAACTAGCCACTCCATCTATAGACTGTGATTCATTAGCTTCTCATTTGAAGAATAAAGGCTTCATTGCCATCAAAATAAAGAACAGCACAAGTAGGACTTTGAAAACCATTCTGACAAAGATCTTTTATTTGCTGGAAGAGAATTCTTATTGTAAGTATTAATATTTACTACCTTATTGCCTGATGGTGGAACTTTTGAGTTCTAAGATGGCCATGAGAATACAGGGAATACTAAAAAAACGATAGATGGATTGTGTGGTAGATGATAATGGCTATAGACCAACCGCTTTAATCCTCGCAAAGGTATCATTTAAATTGAATATTTCGAAGGTTGATCACATATTCGTTCAATTAGTATTGTTATACCTATGATTTTTTTAATAAAGCAAATAACCTGTGGGATATTGTTAGGACTTTGTGGATGCTTAATGTGCATTTGATGGGGCAAGGCAGAGGACTCATTAAAGTGGTTGATCTTTAGAGTGTAACTGAGCTGATGACACAATGCTGCACCAATGCTAAATAAATTGGGATAGGGCAGGAGAAAAAATGACCTTATTACCTGCATGCTTGTGTCCTGATGATATCAAAACTTTCTCCTTCTTACTAATCCTAATAGACAATATTATAGAATATAACTTTATTTATTTTAATGAAAACATGGGTTAGCCCATTGCAACATGCAGCAACTGTCAACTTCATTGCATTTTTTTTTATTATAATTTTATCAAATATTTTCCTGCTTTTGCTTACCTATCTGCTATGATAAAAAAAAAACTGTATTACTGTTTGTGTCTGTAATAGTGCATAATTTTTATACAAATGATAACATTTGGGGCTAATTGTAGCACATAAAGCTTCTGACTCCGTGCAGAGCAGCATCGCAAAGGTTCCTTGTTGATAAGTGTGGTCCCTACCTTTCTATTAAACTTGTATAATTGGTAGTGATTACATACAGGGTGTAAACAGACACTTCACATAGCCGTCAACCAAGCATTCTGTACATCAAACTAAGTAACTTTACGCAAAAATTATTACTGGGAATCGACTTTTTTTTTGGGGTGAAAAATCACGTTTTACGGTAGGACTCGATGGAAAGCACTCAAAGCATTGTGCTGATGGATGGATTGAATAATACGGGGGTCGTGGAGGTGTGAAAAGTAAAAATCTTACATTAAAAACATGTATTTAAAATAAAACTTGTGAAAAAGTTGGAACTTTGACGCCGAATATCTCCGTAACTAGAAGGTTCCCAGGTATGATCTAGAACAAAAAAAATATCTCTAAGACGGGGAGAACAAGTGCCTTTCGGCTATGTTAAGGGTCTATTTACACCCTTTATAGTACTGAATGTTTACTAATTAATATTGTTTCCAGGTTTATTCTTCTATGCTGGTCATGGTTGCCAACTATGCAACACAAAATGTATGTTAGGGATAGACTGTCCTGCAGAAAACATCAGGTTGGACAACTGTGTGACTGAAAACTTTGTATTAAATGAAATGGCGAGATGCAAGCCTGAACTAGGAATACTTATTATGGATATGTGCAGGGTTTATTTAGACAGGTAATTATTTTGTGAATTTCTAAAGGAACAGTCAAACTGGAAGCGGTTCTGGTCACGGACATATTCATACTTCTTTGTTTCATACATATACTACTCTCTGTGTCTGGTGCCTGCAGCTGGTCTATTTGACAGTATGTGTTTGATTGAACCATAACTGTGCGTGTGTGCAAATTAGAATAGTTTATTACATTAGTAGTGTAGACGCGCTGTGCGTGTGTGTGTGTGTGTGGTGTGTGTGTGTGTGTGTGTGTTGTGTAGTGTGTGTGTGTGTGTGTGTGTGTGTGTAGTAATAGTGTAGTAGTTCATTTTCAGTGCAGAATCGGAACAATCAAATAAGTGCCTAAAATTTTTAATTTGGTTAGACCCCTAGATCCTTAGTTTTGTTTCTCTTTTTCATTTTGTTTCAGTTAAAAGGCTTCACCCATATATTTGCCTTGGACATGGTGTTGTAAACACCAACCCAATATAAAAAAGAAAATATGACAAAATAAATTAGCAACTCCCTCATTTTAAACTATCATGGTCACTAACATTATCATTAACACTAGAAACGGGATATTTACCATGTTTACTGTTCACTGAAGTTTTCGTGTGTCGGGAACAGAATCGAGTTGCGAGTGACAGTGATAGCAGTACGGTGTGCAAAAAACGAACAAGAAAGAGGGTAGAGCGATTTGTCTGCTCATAAACACCCACCCGCAATAACTTCAGTTTATCCGTGATCATGGTGATTGCAACAGCGCCGAAATATCGGGAACTCGAAATAGCTATAATGTACATAAGAGAATGTTGTGTACATAATTGGTACCTACATAAGAACCCTAACCTGTACATTTTTATTGTTAAATGTAAAATGTATGTACTGTTGGCGTACCTATTTTAAATAAATAAACTCAAAGAAAACAGTAACCATGGTAAATATCCCGTTTCTAGTGTTAATGATAGCTACTCCCTCTATTATTTATGTGGCAAGTCATTTCTCCATATAATCATGGGTTATGTAAATGGGGGAACCATTTACATAACATATTAATGCAGTTCCTAACTGGGTCTCTGTAGACCATCTACTAATCTATCTAACACAAATTTACAGAGAAACAAATCCCCAAATCTACGCAGCCATTCATACAGTAGAAGACTACACCGCCCACAAGAACTTACTCATAACCTACTCAACACAGTCTTCACAAGCAGCCTACGAAGTGCTGCAGATAGAATGTTCTACTACCATCAATACGGATGAGACCTATGAGTTGAAGACTGGGGATACGGACAAGATTGTGCCTGGAGCCAGTCAGTATGTCAATGCGTTGTGTGCGAGGCTGGATGATGATTTGGATGTTAGCAGTTTGCTGGATAAAGTTCATGAAGGTAAGGTTTTTTGGTATGTGTTATGGCCGGGATCCTGCCGTTTTGCCGAAAAGATTTTGACAAAATTTCATTACCCAAACAAATTTTAGCAACTTTTTTTTATACCATTGCAATGTTTCGAATGATTTTAGTACGCATATTTTTATTTGGTCAAATTTTTTCTTGGCAAAATATTACCAAGTATAATGTCATTATGGTATTTGGTATTTAATAAAATGATTTATTACAGCAAAAAATCTTCAGACAATAAACGTTTGGTGAAATGATTTGTTAAGACAAAAAATATTAAGGCAAAAATAAGATTTTTTGGGAATTATGTAATTAATAAATGCAATTTTATTTTAATATAATCATTTGTTTAATGCAAAATATTTTTACATAACAATTTTAATTTTTTTGCAATGGACATTAGCAATTTTATTTCGGAGGTATAGTTAGGTTAAAACTGTGACCTCCTACGCACGAGCCGAGCGAGCGAAGCGAGCGATGCCGCGGCAGCGGCCGGCGAGTGCCAGAAACGACTTGCATTAATAGAAAAAAAGAGATTGTTTTTAGTAGGTTACCCGGAACTGAACTATTTAGATTAGGATAATTATTTATTAGGTTAGGTTAAAACTTGATATTGAGCGACATTTATGGTTTACCTCCTACCCACTTAGCAGTTCACATTTTTGTCATTGTAGCATTTGACTGAATAGGAAAGGGTGAATTGAAAACCTAAATATTTGGCTTATTATTATATTATATTAAGATTTTGCGTAAAAACTGTTATTCCAACTGAAATATTTGACTTAATAAAAAATGTTAAAAGTACTAATTGGTAAGCAAGTTATAGTTTAAAGGTTCATTTCCCAAACATTAGGTTTGAGTTACATTTTTTTGTGAATACATTTTTTGCTAAGTAATAATTTGGCAAATGAAATTATGCGAAAAATTTTTTGGGAAGTGAAAATTTGTCAAATTCCTTTCGGTCAAACAAGGGAGACCCATTATGGACACTCCTGCATTATTCAATCAAAAATCAAAATAAAAAAAAAATATTTCAAATAGGCCAGTTTCAGGCACTTTTAAACAAAGACAACAATGAAATTCATATTGTCGAAACAAAGACAACAATGAAAAGTAGCTACAGTCCCAGTCACAAGGCATACAAACTGTGAAAGTACTGTAGTTGCATTGCAGTAGCTGTATTGCAATTTAAACCCCATGTTAATGGCATTTGAGTTACCTTTCTTTGCAAAATACTCAAAAAGGGTAGGCCGCCAGTCAGTGTGTCAACGTGGTTGGTTGATGATCAGTTTGCTGGATAAGGTTCATGAAGGTACAGATTGAATTTAATATGCAGTTTATAATTATTATTTTTTCTTATATTTATATCCACTAGAAAAAAGCCTAAGTTGTAGCGAACTTTATGATTTAAGATTTGTTTATCTGGAAATTTATATATATTTTTTTTAGTTAGCCCGT
Organism: Noctua fimbriata; assembly: GCA_905163415.1. Taxonomy (NCBI): domain Eukaryota; kingdom Metazoa; phylum Arthropoda; class Insecta; order Lepidoptera; family Noctuidae; genus Noctua; species Noctua fimbriata. Next base: position 7,723,386 of record LR990945.1, read on the forward strand.
ATTGTCCCACTCCTGAGCAAAGGCCTCTCCCCATTTATTCCACTTCTCACGATGGTGTGCTTCTTCTCCCCAATCTGGAAATAACTTGGAAAATTTTACTTCTCGTGTTTCAGATGTCGAAAACTCGTTAAAGAAGCAAAGGCCCATCAAAGTGCAGTGTGGTGTTGAGAAGAGGTCTCTCTATGATCCTACGACAGGTAACAAAGTTTTTCGACTAAAATCTATTCATATGAAAATGATTTCCCCCAAAACGAATATCAACTATATGTTAGTGTAAATTAAGTTGTTTTTAGAATGATCAGTACTACTACATAAAAGTAAAAATGCTTCAAATTGTAGCACAAGCTACTTTGCTGATTGTCAAAAAATCACTTGTTGTTGTTTGAAAACTAAATCGCGAACGCAGTTTGGACATTGTCAGAGCCTAGGCACATGGTGCCCGTTGCGGCGTTCTGCATGCAAAAATCCATGGCAGGTATGTCACAAGAAGCCGTACGAAGCCGCGCCGCACGCGCATCGGAAATCCTACCAGTGAGACGAGGCGGGGAGTGGTGTATGCGTTGCGACGCCAGAGCGGCACCGCTCAGTTGTATATGTGGTAAAACCTCTGATCGATGCGTCGCTACGGCGCCGTAGCATCGCCGTAATGCCGCACCGTACGTGTTCCCACCGATGCGGCGAAATCTTGCCGCACCGCCGCCGCAATGCGCCGTTTGCACTCTCAAGGTCAAAATTATCCATTCGACCTAACCTATTCTATTAGGCAATCTTATGAATGGTATACTGATTTCTTTTTATTTATTTTTTCAGGCGATGCAGAGACGCTATTAAATAATTTGCGAGAAGCAATACAAGATTTTAAAGAGTACTGCACAGTATTTTAAGTAGAAATAGGATTTTAAGAAAATGTGGTGCTAGTGTTATTGTGATCTTTTATAAAAAGGTCCCTCTAATATCATATCTGCCCTTAAGGGCTTGCATTTAGGCTTAATTAACCTTTTGACCGCCAGAACATAAATGCACGCGCGTGCCCTCAACGCCAAGCCACAATTTCACCTACCGTTTTGTCACATTTATGTGTCGTTTGGCGGACAGGGCACGCGCTTGCTCGTCACGTCTATGTGACTATGGCGGCCAAAAGGTTAAGAATAGTCTATAAGAATTATGTGCTAGTGTGCATTACTGTCTCCCTCTCACAGTCGCGGTCACAGCGTTTGTGCGACCGAGACAGCCATACGGTTGCTTGCCTGACCAACCCGATCCACAATACTAAATAACTTTAAAAATATTAGGTACATATCTTAGTATTTATTAAATAAAAGAACACTACTAACAATTCAACTGCATTTATTTTACACTGTTTGAAGCTTCATATTGTAAAGTTCTAACATCAAAAATATTATTTCTTTATTAACGAGTGGGGCTGGAAGTGGTTCACAATGTTCACCCACCAACTGTCTTCTACACCCTTCGTGAACTCTCTTATAAATCTGTAGTTTAATATGAATATCTTGTCTTGATATTCCGGTTGTACGCTGAAAATAAAGAGAAATGTAACAAACATTAGTATTTATTTGAATAACTAGCTTTTGCCTTTGGCTTTGTCCGAGTTAATTTTGACTTTGTGTAGCTTATGCAGCCATTCATCATTCATCGTCATCATTTCAGCCAAAAGACGTCCACTGCTGGACATAGGCCTCCCCCAAGTGTCGCCACATTGAGCGGTTCCGTGCGACTCGCATCCAGCGGATCCCTGCAACCTTCACCAGGTCATCGGTTCGCCTAGTGGCCTTCCAACGCAGCGTCTTCCGGTTCGCGGTCGTCACTCCAGAACTTTTCGGCCCCATAGGCCATCCGTTCTGCGAGCAATGTGCCCTGCCCACTGCCACTTAAGTTTGACTATTCTTCGGGCTACGTCGGTAACGTTGGTTCTCTTGCGGATGTCCTCACTTCTGATTTGATCACGCAAGGACTCCGAGCATAACCCTCTCCATTGCCCTTTGGGTGACTTTAAACCTTCTGATAAGGCCCATTGTGAGCGACCACGTTTCGGTCTAGTATGTAATCACTGGCAACATACACTGGTCATAGACTTTCGTCTTGAGACACTGCGGTAAGTTGGACGAGAAGATACCACGTAACTTTCCGAACGCTGACCAGCCGAGTCGGATTCGACGATTGACTCTTTCTCGATGTTAGACCTACCTAACTGGATCGTTTGTCCCAGGTAGATATAATCGTCTACAACTTTGAGGACAGTCTCCGATCTTGATAGGAGTGGGTGTTACATGGGCATTCAACATGACTTAATTTAATGTAAACGTTGATGGATGGAGAGGGAGAGGAAGACCAAGGAAACGATGGACACACGATATTTTAGGGTAAAAAGTAAGGATTAAGGTGGAAGCGTCAGTGCAGCCTGGGAAAATCAATTTTATAACATTTTTTACAATTAGCAGGTCCCTTAAACGTCAACATTCCCAAGTTTCTCAGTTAAAAATAAATGCTGTATGATACTTTTATCTCCTTCTTCTTTGCGTGTCGATAGTCTCAAATAATACCCGACCAGTATATTGCCACCTGCACAGCTCTGTCGTTGGCTTCGTTTAAATCATTTAAGGTGCAGGTGGTTGTGCAAGATGGGCAAGAAAGGAGGTGGGGCATATTCTGCAGAGGAATTGTTATGTAATCCCAATATAATATAGTACAATATCGTACAGATAAACGCCGTGTGTACGGAGCCTATGATTTGTTCATGTCATTTTCTATCAGTGTACAAAATTTCATCCAAATCCGTCCAGCTGTTTCGGCATGAAGGAGTTGCACACTGTATACAATCTTTCGTGTTGTTTGTGTGTGTTTCGTGTGAAGAGTGAAGAATTCTGTTCAAAAGTGTATGCTTCATTTAATTAAACAAATCTATTATTATTCTTTGTTATGTTATCATATGGTTGAAATAACAATATTATTATTTTACTTACATAATTAAAATATATATTCTGCTATAGTGCTGTCGTTTAAAAAGCTTATCTGTGGCTAAAATTAGTCTTTGGTTAACTGATAAAATGGAGTACTTAGTTGTTTGTTTACAAACTGTAATCTTAATTTTATACTAGTGACACCAATGAACTTAAGGACAAGGGGTCAAAAGATATCTTTAGCAACCCTAATTTTTACAGGTACTACTTAGTTCACTGACTTTTTTTTTTGGGATGGGAAAACCATCAAATGACCCCCCCCCCGCTCTGGGTGGAGCGGAGGGGGTCATGGGGGAGTGTCAGACTTATACTGACTAAAACCCATCCATGTTCCTTCTTTGCCCTTTGTGTTCCTGGGCCACGGTATCTCTTTCGAACAGTCCCGCAGCCCCGTCAGGCATTGGCCCATGCGGACCCCTACTTCGTTGCTGACATCTCTTTGAGGCGCGCATGGAGCACGAACGCGCCGTCCACACGGCCTGTCGTCATAAGACGGCCGGACGGCGAGCTAGTCCATAACTCGCCGTGACCCTTATGCCCATAAGTAATAACGTTTAGAAGTGGTTGACCGTCAGTGAACTCGTAGTCAAATACATGCAATAGTGTAATTGGATTTAAATGGATGTAGAACATCAACAGTATATAACCAATGAATTTCTCTACGCAAGAATGAACACAGAATTGGGCAAAGTACTCCCTCACTGGACGCCTGATTGTTATCGGCGTGATGGTGACAATCTAATCTTGTTGGCAGGTCAAAAATGGCTGAGAATGTACAACATGGAGAGGTGAGGAGAAAGGCTAATAAATCAATCAGCTTTTATATGGGGACTGGGGGCCCACATATGTCATAATTACTGTGATGTTTAGGTAAGAAAGTAAACATACCCAATAGTAAGAGAAGGAAGGTCGCCAGTTTCTTTTAAATTTTTCAGTCCTCTGAATACATGGTAGCACATAGTTATTTCAACCCAGCGTTTGTCAGCATCGTCAAACATTACACCAACCTGAAAGTAATGTTAGTAGGTACTGAAATTCTATAAAAATATGGGAAACGTGAATATTGTATGACTGGCTAACAATTGCAATTTGCAAACAATTTGAAAATATTATTGCTTCGGATTTATTTCATAGACTTTATCCACATTTTTGCTATTGTAGGATGAATAAGAACCCTTAGGGGGTTCTTATTCATGACCGGTTTCTACCCGGCACGGCGCCGCCGGTTCATCTTTGCACAGTGCCCGGTCCTGTAGCACGGCTGCGTAACTCCTGGACAAAGCCGGACGTACGCACGGCATATGCCGGCGACCTAATCTACAAGCATTATTAACACTGAAAACGGGATATTTACTATATTTACTGTTTGTTTTGATTTCCCGATATTTCGGCGCTGTTGCAAGTAACATGATCATGGATAAACAGCAACCATGATGGTGGTGGAAGTCCATGGTGTAAGTGACACATATCAGTTTAAAAATTTATATCTAATCTACTAGGTCAAATAAAACCACACCTCTTTCTGGCCGTGTAATAGTTATAACTTGGTACGGGCCCGACGCCGAACAAGAACCCTTGAATTGCATTGATTCTAAATCCTTTAATTACTTCTACCTTACCTGGTAAGGAAACGCATAAAAGATATCTTCTTTCTCAATAGACAGCAGCTGCCTCTGTGTTACGGACAGCTTTGAGATTGTAGATTTTAACACCGCAACAGCTTCCTTATCCACCAGTCCATCAAGAGCTTTGAAATCACTCCTTTGTAAGCCATCTGAAACAACCTGACGGTAGACATCAATGGCAATAGAACTTCGAAATAAAGAGATTGGAACAGAGTAACTACAGTGGTCTATGTCTAGCATGAACTGTGATAGCTTTAGATGATTGACCAAACCACAGAGCTCATGTAGATGGCAGTACTATAAAAACTCATGGTGCCAAAAGTGCACTGAGCATAACTTCGGCGATCTTCACCATTCAAAACCATCAGTTTACATCACAGTGCAAATATACAGGGACAAGCTTGGTTTGTAAGAAGTTTTGACAGTGCTCTCTAGCCGTGGCTGGCGAGGCATCTCTTTGCTCTATGGGAGTTGCAGAATGTGCAAAAAGACTGAGGAAAGGAGAAGACTGCATTGATTTTTTTTTTTTAATTAAATGATCAAATTCAACCACTATCTCACCTCAGTACTTGATGGTTCATCCTAGTATAGGCTGCACAGAAAATAGCATTTTATATGAAAAATTTTATGATAAAAGCAAACAAACATAATTTATGTTTGTTCTGACTAAGAGAGCTGCTTATTTAATGTGTATTGAATTTTCGTGGAAAACTTTCTAAATTTGTAGGTAGTTATTTTTAGTTTGTCCTTTTTGGCACGTGTAGGATTTCACAACGATTTTCAAGTTTGTTTTGGTTCTGGTGTTGGTCCTTATGTGTATAGCATTTTATTATAAAACAATTTTTTTATTATAGTTATATGTGATGAAATTGTAAATGGTAATATTATTGTTGTTTACTACCTATATATTGTTCCTACCTCCCTACCTATTAATATATGAAAAAGTAGCACTTTTGAAGTAGGTATTTGTCTAGTGAAAAGATTTTTCACGCAACCTTTTAAAAGTAAACGCAAACATAATTACCTGAACTGCATGTTTTGATCCTTCAATGAACTCATGCAAGTTGAATTCCGGGTCAAAATACGGTCTGATGATAAAATTCGCAAACATCCAATTTTTTATAAATTTGAGGAAAGAAGGCCACACGATAGGCGGAAATTCCATCAATTGCGGCAGTTTTCGAGTCTCCAGCTTTTCCTCGCAATAATTTCGCCGTAATTGTATAACAGGGCATGTTGAGGTTATAGGGATCTGTTTGGGTAAACTTTTATACACAAATCTGTCACATAGTCTAAAAGATTGCCTTATAGCTAAATTCATATTTTATATAGGTTTTGAGGGCCAAATTATGCTATTTACTACGTGAAAATGAAAAGTAAAACATTAAATTCAAATACAATACAACTTTTCGATGAACACAAAAGTATTTGTTCTAATTTAACAAGTTTTATAACTCATTGAGTTGTCGCTTATATATAACTTTGCTCCGATTTCATAGGCTAACAACAGTTTTTTTTGCTTTTATCATTGGCTGTTAATCACAATAGGTAAATAGAGAACGCACACGGCCACAGAACAATAATACTCTAGCGAGCACACGGCATACTACGTTTTGAAATAGGTTTGACATGACATAAACATCACTGAAAAGTAAACTCGAAGCCGAAATAAATAAATCTTTCCATGTAATTATACTTGTTATGAATTGTATGTCATCTAATAATCTCAATAATGAAATAAATTAATAAACATAAACTTAGTTTTGACCTCAAACTTTTCAGAACTGAGCAGCCAGTAGCCAAATGACAACAAAATTACTGTCAAGCTTGTCATAACTTGTGTCATTCATTGTGTCAAACTGAAAAAAGAAATTCGCTTGTCTTTTTCGAGTTTCGGCGGAAAATGTTTTAAAGTTACTCTGCTGTATTTTAACTTAAAAACGACCTATTGTTTACAGAAATTTGGACTCGAATATAACACGAACATGGATGATCAAGCTTGTCCTCGTTGTAAAACCACGAAATACAGAAATCCATCTCTGAAGTTGATGGTAAACGTATGTGGCCATGCTTTATGTGAAAGCTGTGTTGATTTACTGTTTTTGAAAGGTAAATAGTCTATTTATTGTAATATAAAACTTTTCATTTATAATTGAATTCACTATACAAGTCTATCTAAAGTTAAATGAGTTTTAAAAGTGTTATCTTGAAAAATCTTTACCACACTTTAATTTGTGTGTAAACTTAGACACGAACAAAAGTTTGAATTAGAAGCGATAAGATACATTAATTATTAACTTTCATAATCAGCCTATTAATGTTCCCATTGCTGGGACGCAGGCCTCCTCTATTGGGGCCTCTCTCTCTCTCTTATTAATTAACTTTACCATGTCACAACTTGCCATAAATGATGCAAGTTATCTTAAATGCTAAAATGTGAAGTACAATAGAAATAAGTTTTTACCATGTTTTGTAACATACCAACATTGACTATCTTCTAGGGTCCGGTTCTTGCCCCGACTGCAATGTCCCACTACGTCGCAGTAACTTCAGGGTCCAATTATTTGAAGACCCCATGGTAGAGAAGGAAATAGACATCAGAAAACGAGTACTCAAAGATTACAACAAAAAGGAGGAAGATTTTGCCTCATTACGTGAATACAATGACTATTTAGAAGAAATAGAAACAATTGTTTACAATTTAACTAATAATATAGATATTGTTGGCACTAATAAACGTATAGAACAGTACAAAAAAGATAACAAAGAAATTATTATGAAGAATAAAGTTAAAATAGGTAAGTCAATTAATAACAATAGATAGGTACTTGAGTTGTCATCACCAAGGCAAGCCCAAGAAACGCCGGCATGATGATTTGGACTCATTCCTGATTGATTGGCCAGAGAAGGCAAAACACCGGGAGAGTTGGAAAGGAATGGGGGACGCCTTTGCCCAGCAGTGGGACAGAATACGCTAATAAAAAAAAAAAAGGTACTTTAGCACTAGTACTTGGGGTTGTACATACTTGGCCACTTGTCTACAGTACACTATGTAAAATTATAAACCTGTAATCCCTGAATACAAAGTAAAATTGATACAAAACCCTTTCAAAGACTTGATGGGTTAAATAAAGTCTTGATATCACTAAAATCAACATGATTTGCAAAAACAAAGTTTTGACCAACCTGATTTATTAGTTTAGTTGGTCAAGGGTACTAGTATAGTAACATTCTTGTCCTAATTGGAAGAACATAGATAATTTGTTCGTAATTAACATAACATTACACCTGTAATTCTAAAGGGTAAGGCAGAGGTGTACCCAGTAGCGCTTGCACCTACTAAACTAACATCATACCTTTAATCTCCGCAATCATCATCATCATCATTTCAGCTGAAAGACATCCAATGCTGGACATAGGCCTCGCCCAAGTGTCGCCACATTGACCGGTCCCATGCGTCTCGCATCCAGCGGATCCCTGCAACCTTTACCAGGTCATCGGTCCACCTAGTGGGAGGCCTTCCAATGCAATTTCTTCCAGAAAAATCTCCGCAAGCAAGTTTATTATTACCTTTTTAACTCATAATATTTAACATCCACATTACAGGTAGAGAAGAAGTAGAATTAGAAGAAATACTAGAAATAGAGAAGCAAATGGAAGAACTTCGTAGACAGGAAATAAACCGTTTAGAACAGGAAGCTAAGAAACAGAAGATTAGAGAGAAAGAGGCTTTGATTGATGAGCTTATGTTTGCTGAAGGTGATGCCAAAGAAATACTTAACACTTTCGCTCAGAATAAAGCTAGTAAGCAAGAGGAGGTCTTGCCTGCGTTGCCAAAGGTATGTTCCTCTCATTTCCACATTGTATGTGATGTAGTCGAGCAGTGTCATCATTAGACCAGTCAAGCATGCCTGTATGGGATATATCTGCCGCCTGGGTCTGCCACACTTGGTATGGCATCATGGTTGCTTACCAGTCAGGGGTATGTGCAAATACATTATCCCTGGGGCCCTGAACTCATCATACTAGTCAGAACATGACGGTTTCCATGAAGGCTTTTCATTTCCAAAAAATCTTAATTTTTTTTAAACAAAGATGATTATTATACATATTATAGGCAAAGGCATATCTTTGTTTTTTGTACATTTTTGCTTAATGTAAGTACAATATATGGATAAGACTGGTCACTAACTACACTAAACAACTAGTACAACTCAATTGTTAAAACAATTTGCTGTTGTCAGATTATTATAAACATAAAATTATTTTTGTATGTAAATGTTACTGGGCCCTGCAGTCTTACACACCAGTAATCAATAGAATTAAGAGGGGAGTAGTTTATAATCATAACTAAAATCATTAGTCAGAAAAGCTATATCATTTTCATCTAATTTAGTTTGTTTTTTAACTTTCCCAGGTAACTCAATTCTCAACGGGAGTAAAATTCACCCGAGTGTCAACACAGCCAACGTTACCGCTCATAGAAGAGGGACCGCTGTACAAATATGAAGCACCAGTTGTACCAGACCGATGTGGACCAGATGCGCCTTCTATTGAGGATATTGTGAGATGCGGGTATCTGCAACATGTCAGGTTAGTTGTCAAACAATCAGTATCTTTTATGCAGTTATGCCCAGTAGTTTAGTCTTGCCTTTTTATCTAACTTTTAGAAGGGAATACACACTCATTTACTTCCATTACTGGTGGGTCAAGTGATACTAAAAAAGGACTTATTCTACTTCAGCTTAGTAATTTTGTAGTGCCAAAGGGCAGTTTTATGTTGCTCAGAGAGTCAACGACTTTTGGGTAGACAGTAAGTTAAATGGCGACTATGAATCACCCATGGCCGGGCAAATAATTGTACATTGACCTGGCAGATGAGACGAACCTTGTCATGCTTTAAATCTGGGTTTTGGATCGGTAATTCTAAGTCCAGAACTAGACGACAAATTGCCGATACATTTTTTTTTGCCGGTACAAGGATGATTATAAACCTAACCTCATTATAATTTTGTCCCACAGAGCCGAGAACGAGACAGAGAAGGCAGGTGGCTACAAGTCAACATTACCATGTCTACGCGCATTGCAGGACGCTTTAGCTGGCCTGTATCACACAAGCTGACCAGATGCAGTCAGTACCGATACTGTTATAGTACTAGATTGAGTGGGTAGATGGCGCTAGTTGTGTGGGGGTTTACTTCTTTAATTTGATTGTAACAATAGACAAATAAGACCTAGTAAAAGCAACAGCAACGAGAATAAAGCTTTTGAAGACGAGTCAATAAAGATCACTGAGATTTTGACAGTGTTGTGGAATCAGAGATAAAATAATAGGACTGTAGTAGGTATTCCCCACATAGTCTCCAAGATAAGAACTAACTGAAATGGCTGGAAATATTAACTGATTTCTTTTGTATGGCAATGTTTACTCATAATGAATGGACTATAGATCCATCTTTTTTATGTGGCCCCTTTCAAACTGTCGCCAGTATTGGTGCATTCCAGATTTAATGAAAATATTTTTGAAAAGCTCAATCAATGATTTTGTGTTTCTACTTCGAGAGTATTACGAATTTATGTTATTTTTTTTTCTTTATAATAGTTTTAGAAACTGATTCGAATTATTCATTATTTTTTAGTTATTTTGGGCCATAGAAAATAACCTCACACTACACTAGCGCCATTATTTCACTAGTGAGCAAATGTGGAATTTGTATGATTGTCTACAATGGTTATAACAAGACAGTATCGAGTGAAAAAAAAACGAAAGTATAATGGAAAGGGAGAATAAACTGAGGGCCAATTTGATTATAATAATTATATAAGCGACCCTGGTTTACGCTCGAATCATTACTTCTCTCTTTGGTTAGCTGACTGTCAAATCCCTTGGTAGGCCAAAATGTAACAACCAATCGTAGTTATCGCTAGATTTGACAGTTAGGTATACCGATTCCAGATTTGAAAAAGTAGGCGTTTATTATTGGGGTCTGGGTGGGTTAATTGTTGTGTAAATAATCCTAAAGTGTTCATTATAAGAGAAAAAGTTTGGACATGGAAAAAGCGAGACAGAAAAACCCTTCAGAGAGAGAGATAGACACAGCTGTCAAAATGACTTGTCATGCAAGATGCGATTAGCCTGTCTTATTCTTTCTTTAGCATTTCCTATGTCTGTCCTTTTCTCGTGTTCCTTTTGGCTCTGTAGTTTCTCCAAGAAGGTTGCCAATGTAAATAAATGTACAAAAAGTTGTTGTGTTACGTTGTTAGCTAACTTAAGTACGTATTTAAGTACATTGTGGGTTGAGTAAGAAGTGTTGTTATTTGCTGTTGTTTTGTGATAATTAAAGTGAGTGATAAATAATTTCGTATTGATTTTTTAGACCCAGAACCTTTTAAACTGAAGTATGCAAACATACAACATTACAGTCCTTTCACAGTTATAATAACTCGCTGTTATGCAATGAGACTAAAGACTACTGGTTCTTAGGCTTACGTACCCGAAGGGTAACCAACGGCACCCTATTACTAAGCCTCCGCTGTCCGTCCGTCTGTGTCAGCGGGCTGTATCTCATAATCCGTAATAGGTAGACAGTTGAAATTTACACAGAATGTGTCTTTCTGTTGCCGCTAAGAAAATGAATAATAAATTAAAGGAGGAGCCCCCTTTAATTTATTCCCCCTATCATAATGGTACGGAACCCTTCACGCGCGAGTCCGACTTGACCGGTTTTTACAGATGCCGGTCGCTTGTCAATGGCAGCAACCCCAACAGTAAACTTATTGCTACAAGAATAAAATTCACGGTGATTTTGAGCGCGATGCAAAATCTAAGGTAAAATAACTGAATATTTGAATAATGATTACTTGAGAAAGTTAAACATTTGCAATACTTTAAATAAGCGCCATCTATCTATGACAATTGGATACTAAGCATAATAGTATCCAGTGTTATAGATAGATGTCGCTGCTAAGGTTGCATTTAGTTACGAACTTTTTAAACCTTTCAATACTCTGCGCTCAACCTATTTTATTGTAAAAGAAATCAAACTAACGAAAGGCAACTTTTAGTAGTATTGATGCACATTCGCGGTTCATTATCAATTTATCATGACCATGGTCTTCCTAATAACTATCAACCGATTGCGGTAGGTATGTTATAGATTCCTAATTTGAATATAAGACTTCTATCAAGCTACTACAATCTGTCAAATTTCTTTAAAAGATTTTCAAGTTTATCACTAAAGCATTAGGTTCAAGGTTGATTGGGAAAATTTGTCAGTTTCGGAGCTTGTAGCTTGATGGCCTGGCGTCTGTACATACAAGCATATTCTTTTGGTCGCAGTTTACGACACTGATAGGTGGAAAGCCCCTGCGATAGTTATTCTTTACCGGGAACCATAAAGGGTTAACAATTTATTAGTCATAATGACGGCAATGATAGAAAGCATCGGGGCAGGGGCTCTTAACATTTTTAGGACTGACAAAACTGGCACAGTCCACATTGTATAATATTGTGCACAACAAAATTTTAAAAATGTTAATAAATTTTGAAATGTAAGAGTTGATATAGTAGCTTACAATTCAGCTTGTAACGGCCCCACTACTGGGACACAGGCCTCTTATCATGTGAGACATTAATATACTGCACGGGCCCACTGTGGATTGATGCAGGTAAAGCCCTGGCACGTGGACTTTCCTCTTCGGACTCCCAGCAGTCACTTTGACAACTGTGTAGGTACCTACCTACCTACTTTTTTTTTTAAGTTCGTAAGTACCTTCCTACACAGTGATCATCATCCAGAAATTATACCTATTAGGCATATGGATTACCTGGTGGTTGCAGCAGTAAAATCAACCAATCACAGTCAGTAGATACCTACCCACCTAAAAATCATTTATAATTCTTACTTTACACTTTATAAGTTCAAAACCTTATCGAACGCAACCGCAGGTGTAGCACCACTGAACCAAGGTATGCCTTGTGTACAGTAAGGGCGAACAAGCAAATATTGTCGTACAGATAAAGTGTAAAAGTGCCGCCTGCGGGTACTAAACTATGACAAATATAATGCACTTTGAGTGGCAAGGGCTAGCGTACCTTGGTACCTATTTGTTGGGGTTAAGTGATTGAGATAGGTAGATCCTTTTTTTTTTTTTTTTTCGGATGGGAAATTATCAAATGACCCCCCTCGCTCTGGGCGGAGCGGAAGGGAGTGTCAGACTTGTACTGACTAAAACCCATCCATGTTCCTTCTTTGCCCTTTGTGTTGTGTGGCCGCGGTATCTCTTTCGAACAGTCCCGCAGCCCTGGCAGGCATCGGCCCATGCGGACCCTTACGTGGTTGCTGACATCTCTTTGAGGCGCGCGTGGAACACGAACACGCCGTCGACACGGCCTGTTGTCATAAGACGGCCCGATGGCGAGCTAGCCCATAACTCGCCGTCCACAGGCCCGCGTCTACGGTGGCCGGGGGCCACCACGTACCGCTACCTCCTTCACTAGCATGACTGCTTCGCAGAAGGAGGTGACGGCGTCCCATTCCCTCTCGCTCCGGACCATGGCTTGAACCAGGGCCGGGCGCGAGAGATCGCCGCCATCAATCGCCAGGTAGGTAGATCCTAAGGTAAGATTATGATTATGAGGAGCAAGGACGACTGAAGTCATTTTATTTAGGCCTTAAAAATAGTATATCGAAGAGACGTGACTTGTACACTGCCTCGCTGGTCTAGTGGTCGCAAGCGGGACTGCTGGAGGCAGCTGCATGAGGCACTGGGTCCGATCCCCAGTTAGGGCAAAGTTGTATTGGGTTTTTCCATCAAGAATTTCTCAGTAGCAGCCACGGAGTCTGATTTGTGCCCGGTTGATGGCAATAGGCTCGCTCTCTATTACATGGGACTTAAACATAACTGGCGAAGTATGGGTGTACCTATATTGGTGCTCGTGACTATACACCTCTGCCTCACCCTTTGGGGAGTACAGGCGTGATGTTATGGATGTTATTTTCTCTTTATACTGAAACCTAGATACTCATCTATACACACATTCAAAATCAAAATCAAAATATTTTTATATCACATAGGCCTACATGGGCAGTTATAAAACGTCGACAAAAAGATGCACGGTTCGGGTTGGTCGTTTCCTATGGAGAAGAACCGGCAAGAAACTCCATGATTACTCTTTTCAAATCATTTGGTATTACAATATTATCGTGGTACAGCATTTGTACTTAATATACGTATGGGGGGAGAGCGTAGGCCCGACAATAAGTCGTTGCTTACTATACAAAAAAGACATTATTATTATACTACTAAATTCATTCGACCAATTAAGCTTTAGTTTTAGAACTCAGTGTTTCTAAATTGTGCAAATGGGTGTCTATACATCTCTGCTTATCCTTTCCTTTTGGATAAAACTGGCGCGCAGGATTGGTTTTAGTATGAACGCGCCTTTACTCGAACTAGCGTATGACTTCGCTTGTCTATTTGTATTGTTGATAATGAAGAGACGCCAGAGTTGTTCCTTCACCTGCTCTGACTAGGTTTGGCTTGTATCTATCTTATTAAAGAAACTTTCGAAGGCTTTCGATTCTATCAAAAAGTTCATATTTAATTAGCTAGCAATCTTTGCAGAAGTGATGAACTGCTATTTCCAAACGCATAATAACTTACTTCAAGTTACACTTGCTACCTAAAAAAATATGAAATCACTTTTGTTTTGGTATAATTATTCATTTATTAATTTAATCATCATCATCATTTCAGCCGAAAGACGTCCACTGCTGGACAAAAGCCTCCCCCAAGTGTCGCCACATTGACCGGTCTCGCGTCTCGCATCCAGCGGATCCCTGCAACCTTTACCAGTTCATCGGTCCACCTAATGGGAGGCCTTCCAACGCAACGTCTTCCGTTTCGCGGTCGCCACTCCAGAACTTTTCGGCCCCACCGGCCATCCGTTCTGCGAGCACTGCCACTTAAGTTTGGCTATTCTTCGGGCTACGTCGGTAAACTTGGTTCTCTTGCGGCTGTCCTCATTTCTGATTTGATCACGCAAGGAAACTCCGAGCATAGCCCTCTCCACTGCCCTTTGGGTGACTTTAAGCCTTCTGATGTGAGCGAAAACGTTTCGGTTCCGTATGTAATCATTGCCAACACACACTGGTCATAGATTTTCGTCTTGAGACACTGCGGTAAGTTGGACGAGAAGATACCACGCAACTTCCCGAATGCTGCCCAGCCGAGTCGGATTCGACGATTGACCTCTTTCTCGAAGTTAGACCTACCTAACTGGATCATTTGTCCCAGGTAGACATAATCGTCTACAACTTCGAGTGTAGAGTCTCCGATCTTGATATGAGTGGGTTTTACATGGGTATTCAACATGACTTAATTTAATAATTTAATGTAAACGTTGATGGATGGAGAGGGAGAGGAATACCAAGGAAACGATGGATGGACAGGATAGACTCTGTGAGGAATGATATCAAAGAAAAAGGAGTAAACGATAGTGTGGCGGTTGACAGAGGAGAATGGAAGAAAAAAACGTGTTGCGCCGACCCCAAGTAACATGGTACAAGGGCAGGAAGATGATGATGATTTAATACTTTAAGCACCGCACTTTGTATAGAGGCGGACTTTATACCACAAGCATTTTCTACTAGTCAACCTTTAGATAATGCAGAGACTAACAATAGTAGGTGTGAATATTAAAATTGATGAAATTCAAACTTCGCCTGACTTAATTTTACTTTCAAGAATGTGAGGTTGTCTGTCCTAGCTTATCCAGGTGTAGACAGGCCACCTAATAGAATAACAGACCTGACAGACGAGACAAACCTAGCGTCAATGGGCATCGGAAGAACGTGGAGTGAGATGAAGCGTAACGCTCAAGACCGTTCAGGTGTTCACGTTGGAGGCCTACTTTCATACTGTGGATGTTAGGATGTCCCTCTTTTTTATGATGGGAAATCATCAAATGATTCCGTTCCCTCGCTCTCGGTGTAACGAAAGGGAGTGCCAGACTTGTACTGACTAAAACCAATCCGTTTTCCTTCTTTGCCCTTTGTGTTCCAGGGCCGCGGTATCTCTTTCGAACAGTCCCGCAGCCCCGGCAGGCATCGGCCCTTGCGGACCCCTTCCTGTTTGCTGACATCTCTTTGAGGCGCGCGTGGAACACAAACGCGCCGTCGACACGGCCTGTCGTCATTAAACAGACGGACGGCAAGCTAGCCCATTACTTACCGATGTACGTCTCCCTGCCCCGTGTAGGAGGCAAGTTAAATGGAAGAAGTTTAGTTTCACAAGAACCCACAAACGTGCCGTGGAAGAAAGCTAGGAAACAGATCCAATAGTAGGAGCGTCGTTCAATGTCTATTCTCAATCTAAATAATATCTAACTTCCAGTAAGAAAGTATAATTTTCTATTTTCTTGAATCATCGTCATTGCAGCAGGTAGGTTTAGCAAGCACTGCGATTAATTTAAACTTAGGAATAGCTGAAAACGCAAACCGCAAACAGCGACGCGGCAACACTGCGGCTGGTGTTTTGCTTAATTTTATTTCAGTACTACCATGGATTTCTGGCGAGTAGCGTGTTTTGTGGCTTTGGTTTTCAAATTAAGAAATAGAAAACGTAAACAACGCTGCCGCCATAAGTACTGGGCACATACACTAACAGATCAAATATAGCCTACTAGTGTGACTGACGGACTGCTAAGACATAGGTCTCGAGTTCAAACCCAAGACCTCTGATTTCTCGAATTCATTTGCGTATTGTATGATTATCACTTGCTTCGGTGAAGGAAAACATCGTGAGGAAACCAAACCAGCATGCCTGAGAGATATTTCTCGACAGAGAGGCCCATGGGTGACATAAAAACTCTGACATCAGGTTAGGTACTACTCGTACTGTTAGCCTGCGTCATCCCACTGCTGGGCATGACTCAGTTGTTTCGATCCAGGGCTAATGTAGACCACTAGTCGTTGGTTTTGTCCATCTTCTACGCAGTCCGCCGCGACGTCTTCTGGCTGTGAAAGAAAGACCGTCATCTTTCTGATCTTGTCCTTTTTATTCTACCTTCCTGAATATGGAGTCTATTTATACGGCTCTATAGACAAATGTGGGATAAATCCAAAATATTGTTTCCTGGAATATAAATACTGCTGGATTAACAATGGCCGCATATTTATTAAGAAAGCGGATGGCGACACTCGTATTCAAATTAAAAATGAAGCGGAGTTGGCATTCCTTAAGAAACTTACGTGACTAGGTACTATATTCATGTTTTATATAAGTTTTTTTGCTAAAAGTAATAGTTGTATAATCAAACTCACTTTTTGTACTCTTTGTGTCACCTGCCTAATAATGCGTGTCACAAATGTTATGATATATTTTTTAAGTATACCCACTTACCATAATTATAAATCACATCCAAATTTTAAGAACAAAACATATTCATCTACCTCACACTCACAATTATACTATTATAACAGACAAGTTTTATTAAGAACTTTCGCATACCCACAAAACAAACACATTATCTTTAGCACAACTCATCACACAATCACCTGGGAGTGTAGCCTACTCACAAAACTGTCTTTAAATATCTATTTGAATGATCAACATTTATTGTATTATGTGCTTTTCGTCGGGATAATTATGTTAGAACGTAGAGGAGCCCATCCGGAATTAAAGATCTGCTCCGTTTTATTGTACCAATACAATAATATCGCAGTTACTATCGAAACACTGATTGCATTGTCCCACTTATCTATCAGATCGCAAGTCTGCCAACTTAGACTATTGTTAATTATAATTCGCAGCCCTTAATGATGTGTTATCTGACTTAGATAATATTTCTTTTTGTGACTCAGTTTTGTGTGAACCGGATGAATGTTCCCTACTACTACCTGTAAATAATAACATTAGTGTTCTATGTCAAAACATCCGTAGTATAAAAGCTAATTTCTCCGGGTTATTAACACTAATAGAACGGATCAACACAGATTGCGACATATTAGTTCTCTCCGAATGCTGGCTTTCCTGCAACCCTATTATACCAACCCTAAATGGCTACAATTCTTTTTCCACTCTACACAACCATAACCAAAATGATGGAGTAATTGTGTTTATTAAATCAACTTTAACTAATATAAAAATAAAGGAACCCGTGATACTTGATTCAAGTTGCTTAGTAATCACCATTGGTTCTGACTTGGCCATAATAGCAGTTTATAGACCTTATGCATTTAAAGACCCATCCAACTTTATACAATCCTTAGACAGAGTCCTCAGCGAACTTAAATCCTATAAAAATATTTACCTGGTGGGGGATATAAATGTAGATATAGGTCAAGAAAATAAATCAACATATGCTCTAGACTATCTCGATCTTTTGATGCACCATGGATTATATCCTGGGCATACCCTCCCAACACACGGGTCTACATGTTTGGATCACGTTAACATTAAGACCTCTTTGCCTACGAAGGTTTTGGTATTGGAGACTACTATTACAGATCACTATGCAGTTCTGGTGGCTATATCGATGAGGAAATCCTCTATTGCTCAGCGCTCTTTTATGACCAGGGTTGATGAAGATAACTTAACAATTGACATGGAAAAATTGAATTTTGAAAATGTCTTCACAGCACAGGACCCCAATACTGCTGCTAAATTATTAATTGAGCCAATTATTCTTATTTTATCTGCCAATACCTCCACTATCGCACTATCACGAAGACGTAGGCCTATTAAAGCGTGGATCACCCCGGGGTTACTAAAATGTATGCGCCACAGAGATAATCTTAATAAGTTATTCATAAAAAACCCCCAAAATGATATTATCAAGGTCTCTTATAAAAGGTATAACAACTACTGCATCTCTCGTTTGCGAAAGGCCAAAAATAATTATGAACGGAAGGAATTTGAAAAAGCAGGCAAAAACTCCAAACAGTTATGGAAGGTCATTAAATCTGTTACAAACACTGATAAACCAAAGGACACTGCGTCTGCTTTATTAGAATCCAATGTGGATAAGCAGGACGCGGTTGATAATATTAATTCGTACTTTGTCAATGTAGGAAGACAGCTTGCAGAAAAGATTAATAAAACTCCCTGTCCCCCTGCTTCAGTAGATTCTGTGACGGATTCTTTTGTTATGCTCGAAACAGATGACGCAGAGGTAAATGCGTTGTTAATGTCACTGAAAAACGACTGTGCAGCTGGTTATGACGGTATCTCCTCAGGGTTCCTAAGGAAGTTTGGTTCGATTATTGTGCCTCCGCTCACCTACGTTTGCAATTTAAGTTTGAGGACTGGCATTTTTCCCGACTTGTTTAAAAGAGCCCTCCTTCACCCTATTTTCAAATCAGGGGATCGCAACCGTGTTGAAAATTACAGGCCTATTTCAGTTTTACCAGCTTTGTCTAAAATTTTAGAAAAAATTATCAATACTAGACTTGTAGATTATTTAGAATCACGTAAACTCATTTCAGACAACCAATTTGGCTTCCGCAAAAAAACATCAACGGCGGATGCAGTACATCACCTGGTTGACCACATAGTTAAAAAGCTTGATAAAAACCAAAAATGTGTTGCTCTGTTCCTTGATCTTGCAAAGGCATTCGACACGGTTTCCATCCCAATCATGTTGAAAAAGTTGGAGAATGTGGGGATTAGAGGCACTCAGTTGTCTCTATTCCAGAGCTATCTCAGCGATAGAACCCAATGTGTGAAAATAGGGCCGCACACTAGTTCTGAGATGCCAATTATTTACGGGGTGCCCCAGGGTAGCATACTTGGACCAAGCCTCTTCTTATGCTATATAAATGATTTGTGTAATCTTATTATTGAAAACGGGACGATATTTTCTTATGCGGATGATACGGCACTCGTATTTTCCTCGAACAATTGGGCTGAAACGTATCGCCTTGCACAGAGAGGCTTTAATGCTGTTAGTGACTGGCTTAGCAAAAATTTACTCACCCTGAACGTCTCCAAAACCAAGTTGCTTAATTTGTCCATTCGCAGTACCGCAATTCCATCTGATGCACTCCTTCAAATTACTACTACTGATAACACTTATAGTATAGATAAAGTCACACATGTCAAGTATCTCGGCGTTGTGATAGACAGTCATCTGACATTCAAAAAATATATTGATCACCTCTCTAACCGTGTACGGAAGCTCATTTATATATTTAAGCAACTGCGCGAATCCGCAGGAGCAGACATTATGAAGATGGTCTATCAGGCGCTGTGTCAATCGATTTTAAACTATTGCAACACGACTTGGGGAGGTGCCGCCAAATCTAACCTGATAAAAGTCGAGCGCGCTCAAAGAGCGGTCCTTAAAGTTTGTTGTTTCAAACCCCGCCTATTTCCCACAGTTGAACTATACGAATACTGCCAAGTACTGACTGTAAGGCAATTATTCATTCTGGCCACAGTCATCAAACAGCACTCTCTATCACAGTACACACCGGGACCAGTGCGTCGAAGCCGCCTTGTTGCCACATCTTTTCCAACCAAAACATCATTCAGCCGTCGCTTCTTTGTTTTCCTCGGACCATACCTTTATAATAAAATTCATAAAATTCTATCTGTGCACCAACTAAGCCAATACGACCTTAAAGTAACTCTACAAGATTGGTTACTTCAGCAGTCATATACTGCAACAGAGTGTTTGTTGCAGGTTTTGGCTTAATTAATCTACAATTTACAGGCACATCATACACATACACACACACACACTCATGAACATGAACACACACGCGCAAGCACTCGCACACTTTCATACACACACACACATCTACACCATGAAAGTAATTATTTTAAATTGTTTTTGTTCTTACAGTTCTTATATTGCTTTTTATTTTTATTTTCACTAATGTTGTACTTTTGTTTCTTTTAATTTGCTAACCATCCTTAAATATTGGTACAAAACAATGATTATTGTAAAATGCTTTCTGAGTGGAAACCTGGTGACCTGTAATACAGGTGTTTCACTACCTACCACAGGCACCAGTGATTCACAACCTTGTATTTGCGTGTTTATGCCAATAAATAAATTATTATTTTCCTTTATTTAAATTTTTACAAATTAGTTTACATTTTTAAATATTCCTTAAAAAAAATATATAAAAAACATTTAAAAATATAAAAAATTGTAGCCCACCGGTATCGGGAACAGGGTCCAAGCTACCGGCGGTCAGGGCTCCAGAGAGAGGAACCTCCTAACAATACGAGCCGTGTCCAAAAGTACCGCTTTCTGAATCAAGCCCTTGATCCAGCTGCCTAACGAGAGCCTCCTCAGGTATTGGTCGAGGCTCTTGGCAATTAAGCCATGGGCTGATACGACTATCGGCACAATGATCGCTGAGTCCACATCCCACATGTCGACAACCTCGCGAGCCAAGTCAAGATACTTGATTTTCTTATCTTTCTCGGCTTTCACGAGGTTCTCATCATGCGGGACCGTTATGTCAACAATCATTGTGCGCCGCTCTGATCGATCCACCACCACTATATCAGGCTTATTGGCTACAATAGTCCTGTCAGTGATGATGGATTGATCCCAGTACAATGTGATACTGCCATTTTCGAGAACTGGGTCGGGCACATACTTATAGTACGGCACTTCCGATTCCACAAATTATTATTATTATTATTATTTCCTTTATTTATCTTCTTACACATTAGTTACATTTTTAAATATTTCTTAACAAAAACCATATAAAAACATTTAAAAATATAAAAAATAGTGGTCCGCCGGTAGCGGGAGCAGGGTCCAAGCTACCGGTGGTTAGGGCTCCAGAGACAGGAACCTCCTCAAAATACGAGCCGTATCGAGGAGTACTGCCTTCTGAATCAGGCCCTTGATCCAACCGCCTAAGGAGAGCCTCGAAAGATGGTCGTCGAGGCTCTTGGCTATAAGGCCATTGGCCGTCACGACGATCGGCACAATGATAGCCGAGTTCACATTCCACATGTCGACAACCTCGTGTGCCAAGTCGAGATATTTTATTTGTTTCTCTTTCTCAGCTTTCACGAGGTTCTCGTCATGCGGGATGGTAACATCGACTATCATTACGCGGCGCGCTGATCGGTCTATCACTACTATGTCAGGCTTATTGGCGACAATAGTCCTGTCAGTAATGATAGACTGATCCCAGTACAGCGTGACATGGTCTTTCTCGAGAACTGGGTCGGGCACATACTTGTAGTACGGAACCTCAGATTCCACAAGTTTATATTTCAAGGCAAGTTGCTGGTGAATAATCCTGGCTACTTGGTTGTGCCTGTGCAAGTACTCGCCGTTAGCCAGACGAGAACAACCAGAAATAATATGTCTGATAGACTCACCCGGACGGTGGCATGCCCGACACACGTCAACCGTCCCGTCCTTCATAATATATTTCCGGTAGTTGTTCGTCAACATAACCTCGTCCATAATCGCACAGACAAAACCTTCAGTTTCTCCAAAGAGATCGCCGAAACGTAACCAGGACACGGACGCTAGAAAATCTACATCGGGCCCATGAAGAGCTCGGTAGAAGCGCCCGTGAAGCTCCTTGCCTTGCCATACTTCCTTGCGGTCATCGGTAGTAAGTACTTCAGGTTTGCGCCAGTTCTCTTTAGCCATGGACAGCGGGGTGAGTCCCTTGTCCACTGCGACCACATCTCGGTGCATACCCACCTCGACTTTTAAAAAATATTCTCTGAGACTGCACATCTCGCGGTTGTGAAGGGACTTCGCGTTTAAAAACCCTCGACCCCCGCACTTCCGCGGGATGTACAGCCTCATCACCGATGATCGTGGGTGATGCATCCGGTTTGCGGTAAGCAGTGTACGAACTCTCCTATCCAGGGCATCGAGTTCGGTCTGAGTCCATTTGAGTACGCCGAAAGAGTACATTAAAACCGGCATGACCCAACCGTTGAAGGCGCGCACCTTGTTTCCGCCTGAAAGAAGGCTATGTAATACCTTGTTCAGGCGTCCAAAGAAGCGCTCCTTCAACGATTGCTTCATGTCAGTTACGTTAATGCCTAACGCTTCCGACATACCCAAATACTTATAGCTTTCGGTTGAGGAAAGGGTTCTCAGGTGTATGGAATCCGAGAGCTGAATTCCCTCGGATTCCATAATCTCCCCTTGCTTTACATACATGACTGCACATTTGTCCACACCAAATTCCATCCTGATGGCGCTACTGAAAGTTTCAGTTACTTTCAGTAGCTCCATCAGTCGCAATTCGTTGGGGGCAAAGAGTTTCAGATCATCCATGTAAAGAAGGTGAGATATGACCTGACCACCTCTCCTCAACCGGTAGCCTAGACCTGAATCCTCCAGCAATGTGCTCAGAGGATTCAGGGCTAGACAGAACCAAAGTGGGCTCAGACTGTCGCCCTGGAATATTCCCCGTTTAATCCATACAGGTTCATCGTTCCCCTGGATCTGTCGACATCCTGGATATCGAAGGACCGTCCTCCATTGCCCCATACACGACTCAAGGAAGGCGCGTAGAGTTGCATCTATCTTGTACAACTCCAGCACCCTCATGAGCCATGTATGTGGCACCGAGTCGTAGGCCTTCTTATAGTCTATCCAGCATGTAGACAGATCCTTGCGGGATCGACGAACCTGTTGGCTAATGGCCATGTCGATGAGGAGTAGCTCCTTAGTGCCGCGGGACCCATTCCTACATCCATTTTGAGAGGCAGACATAATGGAGTTTTTGTCAATGTGTGTATTAATTTTAGCTCTCAAAATGGATGTAAGAAGTTTATAGACCGTAGACAAACACGTGATCGGTCTATAATTTTTGGGTTCCGCGGGACTACCTGACTTATGGAGCAGGTGGGTAACGCCTGTTGTTAAAAACTGCGGTAAGGACCCAGACTCTAAGGATGACTGGAATTGGGATGCCAGGCAAGTGTGTGAACTACTAAGCCATTTGAGCCAGAAGTTGTGCAGTCCGTCCGGTCCCGGTGACTTCCAGTTCGGTAACGGACGAACTGCTCTGGCTATATCTAAAGGTGTAATCAAAATTGGCTCCATTTCTGGGATAGGTTCACACACTCGTTCGACATCACACATCCAGTCAGCCTCAGTATGACAGACGGGCACCGACCAGATGCTGCGCCAGAAAGAACTCGTAGCAGCATCATCCGGGCGGCACACGTCTGTCATATTTAGCTCGGGTCGCTCCCAAGCTCTGTATACCCACCTCTCATCGCTCTGGAACATGCGATTCTGTGAGTACCGATCAACCCGCCGCTTATACCTCCGAATACGGTTCGCCCATGCATAAACTTTCTGCTTCAGGAAGTCGATGCGCTCTGTGGCACGGGACATGTATTCTTGAGGACTGATTCCAGTCCCCGAGAATGCCCGCCTCACAAAGCGCATCACACGTGGTCGTGTATTGCCCTCCCTGAAGCAGTGTAGTTTGCCGATGAGTACCCTGGCCCCGTCGATGCGGCGCTCGATCCTGCGCTGCCAGGCTGGTACAGCTGGTTTTGGTCGAGTAGCTACGTCACAATTTGGGAACTTGACGTTAGCTAAACGACATGCCGCAACAGCCCCACAGTACAGGATCGAGTGTGTATCAACGAGGTTCTCGCTACTCTCGAATATATTCTCGAGTTGCGAGTCCAAGGCACACACCAGCGCCCTATTTTTATTATGCATGGGTAACCGTGGTAATCGGGGCCTAAGTTCGGTAGGAGTGGATCGATATTCACGAAGCGCATCTTCCAGAGCGCTCCTCAATCGGTCGTTGCACTGGCTACTTACCACAGCAACCCTATCATCTTCCTCTACAACAGCTGGGTTGAACCGCGGCGGGGTTGCGTCAATAACTGACGCTTGCACCGCGGTTTGTGCCGGAGTTAAAACGATACGGTTGCTCAGTACCTCTGAGCGCAGCCTATCAAGTACGGCGTCGTCCAACATGTGATTGCGTTGGATGACCCGCACCTGATCCGACAGTCGTTGGGCCGAAACGTTGACGGTTGGTTCAAGTACCTGGAACAGAGACAGCATCCCAACACGGTACGCAGTGAGGTTAGTTCCCCCCTCTGTAGACCCGTAGTATGCGCGCATGACGTTCTCGTTAATGGAATGAGTCCATCTCATGCGCTGCACACAACCACCGGCAGCGGGGACCCGGCTCGGGGCCGGATGGCCCCTAAGTCCCAAGCTTCTCGGTGGCCGGCCTCTCCCCTGCCGACGTACAGGTGTTGGCGACGTCGGCGGAGAGAAATACTCGTCGCTCGAGCTCGACGCAACTGCCACTGCCGGTGTCACAGCACTCACGATGTGGCTGGATTCCGGCGGCGGCGAGGCGGAGCTAAGCGACGGGTCCGGAGGTGGTAGGCGTGCGCGTCTGGCTGCTGCTCTGGTCAACATTTTAAGTCTTCATGATTTATTTTCAAAATTTTCTTGTGACATGGCTGTCAAATTATGTCAGATGAATTATTATTTATTTTTTCTTTTTTATTATTATTATTATTATTGTTCAACATGCTTAGGAAAAATAATATATCATTATTTAGCCCTCCCTAAAATAATTCGTGGTAACCCCTAAAATACATAATCATATTACAAGATACTACAAGACATTGTTACGTCTAAAAATAAATCTCTAAAGACAACACACAAACAAAATCTTACATCTCCCCACAGCTTTATTAATTAAGGACTAATAAGGCGTATGTTACACAAACCGTACACAAAATCATAAGGCTAAATACACACCGCGCTGTAAACAGACTAGGTACGGTGCACACGGCAGCGGGGATACAATTAGCCAGTGAAAACAGCGGAGGATGCCGCGGGGCGAGTCTAATTGGCGCTGTGTAAACTCGCCCTGTTATCGGGGTGCCTCGAGGTGAGTCGTGGTATGGGTAGTGTGGAAATGGCTTTTGTTTACGTATAATATTTTTGTGGAACACTCACATGTGACTAAAAGAGTGATGGACATGAATGTTGATGAATGGAGAGGGCGAGGAAGGCCAAAGAAAAGATGGATGGATTGTGTGAGGAGTGATAATAAAGACAAAGGAGGTAAATGATCCTGTGACGTCTAACAGGGGAGATTAGAAGAAGAAAACGTGTACCGCCGACCCCAAATAGAATGGGACAAGCGCAGGAAGATGATGATGATGATTTTTGTGGAACACACTATCTGATGGAACTTCTTTATTTCTTGATGACTATGGAGATGGAAATTCTTGCAGGATCTGTGTTTCCGGATTGCTAGAACCTGGGAATCTCTATGGGATGATATGAGTGAATTATAAGTTACTTCTAGATTGCTAAGCACGAAGAGTCAGTGGGCCGGGGATAGCCCTATCCTAGTAGCTTTGGTAGCGTGGATTATATTTTCTCGGATCACCGGCTACCAAACGGTAAAAGTATACAGCCATATGACATAGAGACGGACAGACGGCATCCCTTTTTGATCATGAGGGTACGGAATCCTAAAAAACAACACGCTCGATTTTTTCTGAATGTTTACATTGCGGACTACGTACTCTGTGGCACAAATTTTTCGAAAATGTTTTCTAAAATGCAATTCTGTAAAATGCACAAATGCACAACCTTTTATTATGAATCCATCTGTTTCATAAACAAAAAGGGAAAAATCCATTTAAAACTTCCACTCAGTCTATAGCTGGACATAGACCTCTCGCTCCCAAGTTGCTCCAAAACACCAAGTCCACCGCCTTCCGCATTCAGTCTATCCCATTCATCTTTTTAAGGTCGTAGATCCATCATACAAAAGTTCCCAAAATAAATCCCACTCCACATTTTCCAACCTATACAAATCCGCCCGCCCAACTAATATTGACTTCTTATTACGGCGGTCGCGCGGATATCGCACCGGTGCGCGGATAATGTCCGCCGGTGACCGCAGATAGGGACGTGCCACAATAACCTGCGGATTTTAGTGATGCGACCCAACTTTTGCTAGAACTTCATACCGGTGCACGTTGTCTAGCACGCAGACAGAGAATAGAGGAAGTTGCCAATTTACTTGCCTTAAATTATGTTTTTTTTGTGAACGGTACTTAGAGAGCTTTAAAAGTTTTAGTTCTTTAGACGATGTTTTTCGTTCCCTTCGGGGTATGATACGAAAAATGGTAGATAATTTTCTTTGAAAATGAGTCTGTTATTATTCTGGTAAGTCTGTCAAGTTAGAACGCGTTTCTTTTATATAAAGTGTGGAGAACAAATTCATAGAGTATCAGATACAAAAGCAAGAACTCTTGGACTATTTTAGTCTAAAAAAATTAAGCTCATATGATGAGTAAACGTAAACCTCTGGGTCTAAGAAATTTTGCACAAAGCGTTAATTTCGTTTCGAAGGCACTAAAGAAGATTTTTTTTATTTTTTTCTTTAATGGTGTTAAATTATGAAAGTTAGTCATTTCTGATCAAATCAGAAATGAGGACATCCGCAAGAGAACCAAGGTAACTGACGTAGCCCGAAGAATAGCCAAACTGAAGTGGCAGTGGGCAGGGCACATTGCTCGCAGAACTGATCGCCGATGGGGCCGAAAAGTTCTGGAGTGGCGAGCGCGAACCGGAAGACGCTGCGTTGGAAGGTCTCCCACTAGGTGGACCGATATCCTGGTGAAGGTTGCAGGGATCCGGTGGATGCGAGTCGCACGGGACTAGTCAATGTGGCGACACTTGGGGGAGGCCTATATCCAGCAGTGGACGTCTTTCGGCTGAAATGATGAGTCATTTCTGGAATGGTAAATCGCATCCGACACAGTGATTTTTGCTTAAAAAATCTGTAAAATAATTTAATGGCAGACCATTTAATCAAAAATTATTATTTTTGAACTCTTGATTATTATTGAATGTTAATCGAATGCACTTAATCATTCCAATATTTGTGAACAATATTTGTAAGCAAAGACCTTTACATCGTAACACGCTACGCAATTAATTACTCCTAACCACGGTGGTCCCACCAGGCGCCCTTCAACAGAATTAAACAAGTTAATCCGATCGTAAACCTATCGATACATTGACAACACTATTATTCACTACATTAGTCATGTTTACTAGTCGCTTTAGGGACATCACTCGTGATATTTATACTGTATTAATCCGCACTGGGCCGTCACTTGGCACTATTTATTGATGTACTTATTCCTTTTTATTAATAACTGTAGCTTTTGGCCAAAGCTGAACTTTTGGGATCCTAATCCAATTTTATTGTTTCGGTTTTTTATTAATAACAAAATAAGTTTAAAAAGCTTTTTAGGGAAGTAATTGGGTAATTATATTGTTCAATGTTCAGTCGTGAAGGTAGTCTAGAAAAGAAAACTCTTCTACAACGATTTTTGGACTATTTCTATTTTTCGTTTTTCCAAAGTATACATTTATTTGAGTAAGTATATCTACTTTAATTAAGATGGATTACTTGATGCACTCCTTTTTATGAAAATGGTCAAGCATGCATAATAAATATAAATACTTGTTTCAGAAAGTTTTTTTGTTGTCAGTCGCACGAAGATATCGCGTTTTTACAAGCCCAATTTTACTTAACATATTGAAACAAAGAACTCTCAAATTAATAAAGCAAAATAAACAGACACTAACGCAAGACACAATTCAAATAAACCTTACCAATACCTACCCATCCTAAAATGATCGACTTCCATCTTGTGTGGTCTCTAATCAAACCTCGAATTAGCGCTCGCCATATCACTTTCATTCCATTGTGCGGAAACTCGAAGTGCTTTGTTCTCATTTCAAATGCAACCCGATGCAAGATGGCGGCCGTCGAAACTTCATCGAAAACAACATGGCCGACTGAACGGTTATTGTTTGAACGAGGAACATTATAATGGGCATTGAGGGGTAACGTTGGTGAATGATTGTAGTATTGGTTGGATACGCCTATTTTGGTTAATAATTGTGTTCTTGGGTTTGGTCGAATTTATCGATTATTATTTTGCTCTAACTCTCTCTACCTACGCGAGCTGAAGCATAAAAAATAGTGTAAGAATTCGGCCGTCTGCAAGATCGGTCAGAAACGCTGGCGACCGAGATGTTGTGTGAAATGTAGTTGTCATATCATAGTAAGGGCGTGTTAAGCGGTGAAATTATGAACATAATTGATTAGGAATTTCGACGGCTACAGAGGTAGGGAGAACGGTCAAAACTAAAACGGATGGATGTGGGAAAGATATAGCTATAGAAAGTGGGTGAGCACGATGACTGCTGATAGGGATATGAAAGAAGAAGTCTAAATAAATTAAGATCGGTGTAGGTTGTTCGCTGACGAGGTCGACCGCGGCGAAGGTAGTGCGACGATCTGTTCATGTTCGCGGGGCAAGCGTGGTCAGAAATTGCGCAAAACCGAGGGGTTTGGAGGAAGAAAGGGGAGGCCTTTGCCCAGCAGTGGGACACAATATAGGCCATGGAAACAAAAATAGGTTGTGATTGTGAAAGTAAATTGGATTTAATCTACATAAAGTTCTAGTATTCAGATGCAACCGGTTAAACGGGAAACCGACCCGAACGTAGTGGTTAAAAAGTATGCAGATGATGATGATGATTGCAGAATGATGAATGATGAACTATATACAAAAAAACAACATGATTTCACTCTCTTCACACTCAAGTCACTCATAGAAATCGTCACTACAAAATCATACCTCGATAATGAGTGTGAATTTGAGTTAGTATGTAAACACTCCGGTCAATCTTCCACACATCAATATTGTTTAGTCTATACTACAACTTTTCAGTGTAATGTAAACAATGAACTCTTGACGTTAAAATCACAATCTGATTGTGTATTAATATTTATAGAAATAGAAACATTGTTTTATTTGAGTCATTGAGTGATGAAAACCAGGGCATTTCAAGTTATGTGATTTTCGTTATATGATGACGTAATCGCGTAAAGACATTGAGGTAGGAATATTGCTTAAAGACTGCGCTTTTCCTGAGTTGATCAGTCGAACTTTCTAGGACTTTGCTTCGCTTATCGCAAGAAAAAGATTTGCTCAATTTACCTGGTATATAATTTTACAAAAGACGTTTTAAAGGGTCCGATTTTAAGTAACATATGTTGAAAATAAAACGTCATTTAAAAGGTAATATTTCTTTTTTTTTAAATCCTGCATTTTGTCTGAATGAATAACCTTATAATTGACAAGATTTTTTTTTTATTCCCGCACAAAATCCTAACCTCGCAAAACCAAAAACAACGTCACTCCACGTCATTTCTAAAAAGGTGCCAGTAATAAGGTCATACCAATCAACGCCAAGAAAAAAATAAAAAAGCTAAAAATTCCGCAAACCAAATTCACTGTGACTTTTATTATAGTAGTAAATTACTATAGTTTTATAGGGATAAACATATTAATTGGTAGTAAAAACGTACAATATACACTCTAAAGTTTACTTCTGTGTTTTATAAAGACGGATGGGTCTGGTTTGAGCTACTGATTGATGGGAAAACACTGCGATGATTGACCGCTGATACTAGCCAGTATTTTGATAAATAAATAGAGGAGTAGGGCTGGGAAACGCGAGGTTGGGGATTTTTATCGATGTTTTTTGGAGTTTGAAGATGAAAGTATTTTAATTGTGTGTTAGTTTCGGAATTAATTGATGTTTAAATATTAATTCATATTGATATAATCCGTAGATTAAGTCCTAAGTCCTTTTAAGGCTGAAATTATGTTGTTGTAACAAGTTGGTTATTCGTAGAGAACATGTTACAGTAAGCCGAGAAACAGCTTTGCTTATAAATTACTACGAACATTTACGATTTCTTGTAAATTAAATCGACAATCAATGCTCAAATATATCTCATACATATTATAACTTCACAAGATATAAATATAGACATTATGAATTAATTCCGAGCGGGAATGAAGTAACGAGATGTCATGTAATAAAATATCAATAAACATTATGGCTAGGTTTTGCATAATATCAAAAATACAGACTGTATAGAATGAAACCTGCTTATAATTTACATTATGAAATGTTGCAACTTCATGTTTACGGTAAGAGAAGGAAATTGAAAAGGTTTATGTACTATTTATTAGATACTGTACCTACATATACATGTCATTTCAATAAAGATTACTGCAGTTGTTAAGATTAACTACCAGAGAAAAGTATAAGAACATAAGAAGAAGCATGGGTGGTCTTTTTAATTGACTATAAAAACAGACAATGCCAATGTTGGCTCGAGTTCTTAATAGGAAAGAAGACACGTCTAGTCTTCTACCTGACACTTGAATATCATTGTAATTATCCTGATCGTCATTGTGATGATAATTACATCAAGAGTACTAAGTAGTAAAACATGTTTATAGAATTACTGAACTTGACTCTCAAAACGGTGAAGGAAAACATTTTGAAGAAATGTAAGTCCTAGCATCGAAAATTCAAAGACATGTGACGTGCAATTAATTATGGCCCGTCCCCTCTTAAAGAGAGGCTCAGCAGTGAAGTGAGCATATTATGCGAAGAACCTCAAGCGGCGTATATATGTAACCTTTGTGGAAACTGTATTTTCGAGCCATTTCGGGTGAAACTCTAGGGCCATGGGGTCCGAGTGCTCACAGACTTTTTAAGGTAATTTTGTAACGCCTAGTTGACGCTTCCGGTGACAAGGGCTGGCATTTACCTTGGCCAGGGCCTAGGTGTTGCATACAACGTGGCAACGCCGCCAGTCTCTTGGGCACATTACTAGCTGAAATTACTGGCTGGCGTTGAGGAAGAGTTTTTTGATGCACTTTTATAGTTTGCTGTTAGTTTAGTTATTTTAGTTTATTTAATCGTTTTTAATTGTAAATAATGTTGTTAATGTAAATTGTCAGTTAAATAAATTGTGACATAATAACTATCTAAAGCCCCAGAGTTATATAGAAAACATCGACATCACTCTTCCGAAATACATCGACACAATCCCATCCCTAAATAAAAAAAATCAGTTCAGTGTAAACGACGCCCGCTCACCTGAACACCATGTTATTATTCGAGCCATACTTACTTGCCAGGCCGCCGTAAAACCGCTCGTATTAACCATTAACCAACCGTAGAGTCATATGTTTGAGATGAGAGTCTATTTTGAATGGATGTGAGTCAGGGGATGAAGAATGGTTGCTTTGTGGAATTTTAACGCCTACTTCTGTCTGGGTGGAACTTCCTGTGGTGCAATTCTGCCGAAGTTTTCTTTAGCACTTCTTCTTCTTAGCGTGTCGATGGCAATCTAAATTGTGTCAGCCCAGAACTGAGCTACTAGTTTGGCGCTTTCGGTACCGTCCATCAGTTCCTGTAGTGAACAAGCAACAGTACACGCAGGAGACGATATTAAGTGTCTCATCGTGATCGTGTGGAACAGCACCACATTTACACTCATGTTTTTATTTGCATTCTCTTCATCTACATATCGGCAAGACTCTGAACATAAGTCTTCTAGACATCATGATTTGCCTAGCCTTTTCCCAAGTATGTTGGGATCCGCTTCCAGTATAACTGGATGTCTTACCAAGGGGTATCGTATTACCTAGTACTAACTGGGTTGTGGAGGTCAGATAGGCAGTTGCTCCAGGTAATATACTTTTATTTAGCTCCATCCTTTTAGGCTGGAGTCCGACACCAACATATACAACATTAGTTTTAGTATATGCGAAACCTGAAACACGTGTCTAGTATTTTTATGTGAAGAATCTATGTACAAAATTTCAAAACTGTATCATGAAAAATCACAGATTTATAAGCTTATTCTGTTACCTGGTTGTCCGCACAAAAAACTGGTCAAAACGCGGCGCGCGCTCGCCTCCAGCCTCATCTTGAGCTCATTGGTAATAATAATTTGGCAGTAGTTACCTGAATCATTGCGATAGGTACTTAATGTCGCTCGGTATCCAACTTGTAACCTTTATAAATATTTTTAGGATAAAATATAACATGGTTTAAAAATGATTGAATCGATTCAGTTACTTATTCTGAACAAACTATGTTCAGGCTTCGCATATACTAAAAATAATGTTGTATAGTCAATTTAATTTAATAATAATTTAATTTCAATAATAATCCATAATTTAATAATTTTAGAAACATTTTGATGACATGTTAAGGACAAAAAATAGTGCAAGTTGGGAAAAGGCGAGGCATATGATGATAAGTCACCACAGCTAAAAGTTAGGTAAATACCCCATTACTCATACAACGGAGGCAGGCATTAGTCCTAACCGAACCATGTTAATAGTTATCCATTCCTTTAAGTCGAAGTCACTTCACTATCACTTTCCCGCGTCTTGTTATCAGACCATATGCACAAACAGTTCAAAGAAAACCTTTAAACCTAGATGAACTAGTGTGAAGTGCTAGGTTCCTAGTACTTCGCCACCCAATTGGATACGTCCACATTCAGCGATGGAAATCTAGTTCCGTTCTACTCAGGATAATTTTTATGTCTGGACTTAGGATGTTTTTTTTTTCAATCAAAATCTTTCTAGATATTTCTAAAATCCTCATCGGTATCTACTGCACCACTACAAACGAGGCATATTTTACAGGTTCTCGCGAGATATATGATACCTACCTTACCTCTACCTCATAACGTATGCTGTTAATTGATTAGCAAATTAGCAGGGTCAGAAACGAGACTGACTGAAAAGGGACACTTGACTTACCAGCCAACACTAGTGGAAGCTATCACCTCCTCCGAAAGAAATGTCTAAAGACCACTAATTACCAATACTAAGACATATTGGATGGATATTGTTCACCAACTACAATTTCCTCACATGACCCAATTCTTCCTTACAACAAGCGAAAATAGGACACCCAATCCATATCCAGCCAATGATTTACCTTCTAACCTTCGCTTTGCTGACGAAAGTTTCGCACAAAAAACAAAAACACACTTATTACTAAAAGCAGACGGAGAATCCTGGACGAAGTAAACAAAAGAATAAAGAGACAGTCCCTATGAATAAAATAAAAATAGTAGGAGATGATATCGAAGAAAACTGGCTGACTATGGAATATGTCGAGTTATTATTCGGCTAATAACTGGATCGTATTAACTTTTGTGCACAGACTTGGGGAGGGATAGAGGTGGCGGACCGGAATAAGAAGCCACGAACAAGAAGATATTTGAGGAGATCGTGGTTAAATAATAACAGCCGTTCGGATCTATCTTTAGCTTAAGCCGTACTTGACTTGTATGGTCCGTGGCTAGGTGACCACCTATTACATACCGAGTTTCCTCCGTGCCGCTGTTGGTTCCGGCTGTCATTTGTAGATCTTTGACGCTAATCAGGATTACTTTTCGTGTTACTCGATTTCAACTAGGATTCACAAAATCGATTGACAGAATTTTGTCCAATCTTTTCACATTATAATACTACCAACTGATGTGCTTACTTAGTCACTAAGGATGCATCAGACTAATTGTATTAGTTACTGCTAGCTGTAATTTTCGTAAGTGAAAATGATCACAACACATAACCAAGTGCTGTTACTTATTTAAGTCCTGCAAGTTCGGCTTTAACTTTGCTTGTTTTGTATTTTCGTGTGGTTAGTGCTTAACCCGGTCAGAGTTTTTATACCGCCCTGGGCCTCTGACTTGGCTTTACATGCCGTCGAGAAATATCTCTCAGGCATATTTGGACTCCTCATGATGTTTTCCTTTACCGAAGCTAGTAATACGCACATGAATCCGAAAAATCAGAGGTGTGCCTTGGGTTCGCGAACTATGACTTGACAGTCCGACGGTCACACCACTAGGCCATCACCGCTTTTTAACTACTGAGCTATTGTCTCTTTACTGATCTTTCCTTTATACATCTATAAGTGTGCTTATGGCTTTATTTAAAGACAATAAGGTTCTTATGTCTGTAATAAAATGTTATTTGTCCCTCTCTACACCATTCCTTACTCTGCCAATCAATGTCTTAAAGGCATTTATAGATTATTCATTTGTATCTCGCAATATCGATTCTTTTATGTTATTGTTTTGCCGTCGTTCCGTCTACTACACAGATATCAGACGTAATTGGCAGTTACCGTATGACAAACTTATATTTGCTGTCACATTCACCCTTATCTTTAATACTTTCTGAACGATTCTTGTTTTATTGACTGAAAAGGATATTGGCAGATGTTTCAGTGACTTTTCTACTAACAAGTTTAATGTATTGACTTATGCCAGTTTGTAGCTATTAGATTTTTGTTCGCTTTCGTGGAAGTCGATGTGTTTCATGTCTTGTTGAGCTTGAGATGAGTTGCTTGTTCTTTTCTTGTTTAGTTTCAGCTTTTACGTTAATGAAGAGAAACTTCATTTTAATCTTGTAATTACACTGTGTTCTTTTATTTTTGGGTAAGTATTTTTATTGATATAAAATATCAGTATATAGCAGTGGTTGCCCGTTGGTCACGGCTGCGATTTACGTATCGTGGTTTCAAACCCAGACCGGCATTTTAATTTGTATTAATTATACCATCACTGCTCTTAACGCTAATTGAAAACATAGTGAGAATACCAACCTAGGACCTAAAGCCTAGAACCAAAAATTCAAAGATACTAGACCCGCTTGTTGTATTACCTATTTACCTTCAGCTTCCTTTAACAGAGAGGAGGCCGGTGTCCCAGCAGTGGGAACATTATACTTTAGTCTTTATTGCACACAAAAATAAGAGAAATACATAATTACAACATGTAGCTTATGTACAAAGGCGAGCTTAACCCAGAATTGGGTTTTCTTATAGCAAACCCTACTTGGAGATTTTACAGAGAAGGATATCCTTCTCTTACTTATGTGCATAAACAGAAGATTTTACAAACTTAACCAATACATACCATAAAATATACTATATACTTACTATT
The DNA here is from genome assembly GCA_905163415.1 of Noctua fimbriata. Taxonomy (NCBI): domain Eukaryota; kingdom Metazoa; phylum Arthropoda; class Insecta; order Lepidoptera; family Noctuidae; genus Noctua; species Noctua fimbriata. The sequence goes on from LR990945.1 coordinate 7,758,873, forward strand.
ATCACGTTGACAGGAAATATCTAAATAAAGGCTATCCCGCAAGGAGTGTGGAAGCGAATTCCAAAGGCGAACAGCGCGAATAGTAAATGAACCCTCATACCGACTTGAGGAGTGGGGAGTGAAACGAAGGAGAAGAGATGATGATGAGCGACAAGGGCTAGGCAAGGGTTACTTTGATAAAGTTATAGATGGGCAGGCCATGTCACACGGATTTACCCGGAGAGATGGGCAAAGATCGTCACAAACTGGATGAGCCTGAGAAAGGACAGGGCTGTGCGCCGTCGAAGTCGACCGTTGCAAAGGTGGCGTGACGATCTGATCATGTTTACGGGATTAACCTGGCCAGAGAACGCACAGGATTGAGATATAAAAGAAGAAAGGAAATCATTGCCCAGCAGTGGGACACGATGTAGGCTAGTAAAAAAAACAATTCAAGATCCCAATGCCATAGACTTATTGAGTTACTTACTTACAGAGTTGAGATCAAGCTGCAACCTTTACCGCAAAAAGAAAAGCACTTTGTCGTTTTTCCATAATTATCCATGGCTTAGCTGTCTCAATGGGCTTGAGGACTCCTTTGTAAAGCAACATAAATAATTGACATACATGAGTCAATCGACAATCAATCCAATAACTTAACAATTCTTTCCACTGCACAATGTAGCAAAGTCTATACCATTGTATACCACATAAAGGAACAAAGACAATCTTTACACCAACCATGACATCGACTCAGAAATATTTCTAGCACGCTTTAATGAAATAATGGTGCAAAACAATTCTTGTAACTTTTAACGTAAATTGAAAACAATTGGACACTATATTCGCTCGTTTGCAGCTATTGTAGATAAACCTTGGAACAGTTTTATCAATAAAAAGGGAAGTTGGTGTAAAGAGCTGTACTAAGTATTATTTTCAGACGGTCTATAAAGATAATGGGGGAATCTAGGACATAACTTCTTGTCCACAAGCTGCACGTTTAACCGACACGCATTTTGTGCCAGCGACTTCGGATAAAACAAATGAGAGTGGAATGAAAGAAGCTCAGCATGCCATGAGTCACAGAATCGCAACTTACGGAGCAATGCAACTTACGAGACGGAAACAGGAGAAGCGCACGCGTGTTGCTTGAAGTCGTATCGCCTGAAGCTGTGGACGGGGCCTAATTAACAATTGCAATGCAGAGATTGGACTGCAAATTCGCAATTAGCAAAAATAATTTGGATGCAGATTTATTTAGGATATTTAACCAGTTTATATTATTGTAATTGCAGATCCCTGCCTAAATAAAGAATAAAATCAATTAACATTAATGCTAATGGATATTGACGGTCTATACAGCAGACACTACAAAATTTTAAGTGCATACTAAATCCTTTTACTCTTTTTGCGCGTTCATTCATCTGATCATACAAACATTCAATGAAATTAACATTAGTGGATATTAATTTAATTGCAGACGAGTTTACATTTTTATGAACAATGCTCTATATATTTTTGTTTGTAAATATAAAATAATCTTCAATGCTACTACCGGTCTACAAATGATTGTATATACCTATATTATTTAATTAGTTAAAACTGATCTCTAAAGATAAGCAAGAAAAAGGTCAAAATAATTGAGTTAACAAAAACTTCTATAACATCGTTTTTATAAATGCTTTATATCTCCACTTGTCACCGTCTCGTCGTTTAGCAAAAACGCTTGTATACAAAAAGTGAATTCAATAGTGCGTCGACACCCTTCGGTTAGTCCGAATCAGTTTATTTATTTCCCTTCGCATGTCGTACTTCCAACTTAAATGATTGTCTTCAAATACTTAAAATTGTTAAGAAAATCGAGTTACATTCCTTTCAGCTTGATCCAAATCCGTCATCCAATTATAAACTTTAACACCATCAGATACAATTGAATTTTACACAGATAAATGTAAATCTAAATCTGAATTGACATCTTTGCGATCATGTTGCAAAAATCATCACATTGTATCAACTGCATAATTGATCTTAACACTAACAGATTTAAGTTTAAAATCCTCTACCAATGCACCAGTTGCATCTACAACACCATCTTGTATTTTCATATCAATAAGGGTTTTATTTTCCTTATTTTCTTCGCCGTTAAGTTCAATATTGTGTTCTTTATTGAATTGAGACTGCAGAATGATTGTTACAATATTCTATACAGTTAAGTCAGCCTGTCGGTCCGTTTGATCTGCTGCAATTACAGTTTTACTGCGATCGTAAACACGGGAAACAAAATGGCTGCAGGTAAGCCCTATTGTTATCGTTTTTTACCCTCCATGGGTTTTTTAGATCGGCTCTCTAAAATTAGTTATGGGTTAAAGTTGTGAAGGTATGTTGCTGAAGACATCTGCTAACAGTTTTTATCTGCTAAAAGCTTTAGCTGATAAAGCGATCTGTGAAGTTTTAAGAACGTGTGCATTTTATTAGATGAGTTTAATAGGGATTCTTATAATCAGTTTTACTTCCTTGTTTTTTTTTTGCGGTAAGAGAATTAAATTGGACTATTTATAAACACTTTTGCTTGAGGCAGAATATTTGCTGAGTAAGACTAATATAAATAATTGTTTGTCTGATTTTCTATGCCTATTACTTCATTAGGTTATAAAATACGCTTAGTTTTATTTGAATATGTGTGTAAGATTGTTTTGTCCTAATATAGTCTTTATAAGGATGCAGTTATAGGTTTCATTCTTAGATGGACTATAAACAAAAGGTTTCTAACATTTAAAGCTTTTACTTTTGCACAAATAAGGTTAAAGTAATTACCAAGCTTCGGAGATCTATGATTAGATACAAGTACTAAGATAACCAAATTAGGTTCAATGTTTAATTAGAATCGCGTGAAATGCTAATTTTGTATTTATTATCCCTCCCTTGATATATAGTTATTGTTTATCTTAACAAACGTGAATGTTTTTCTAAGAGACAGGTAAGGACCTGTAATGCTGCCTTGCGCAATACTGCAATTTGAACACTGCACTATGAAGATGTAAGCTACAAATTAATTCAAGGACAACACGATAATCGTAAAGTGATTGTAGTATTTATTTCATTCAGTATAGAATTTATATCTCTATAGCATTATGTTGTTAGTAACTGTGTTAGAAGATTATCTAGGACAATCAACGCGTTAAACATAAACTTCTAAAAGGCTTAACTAAAATATTTATGGCCTTAAATCTCGAAAGGTTCTCATAATTTTCGTCATAAATACAATTTGTTTGGCATTTACGCGTTTAAATCCTATCTTTCGATCAGCAAATCAATTTGAAAAATGATAATAACTCACCGTATTAAACTCATGAGTTGAGGATAAGCTCACAATTGATGGTCCCAGACATTTTTCTGCAGCACACAATGTTACTACATGTTGTCGCAACTCTATACAACTCGATGATTATTTTGCGTAAACGTACGTTGACATTTCGCGAGACGCCGACATTCCGATCTCAAAAGTTTACGTGGTTCGTAGTAAGGGCTTGGAAGGATGAATTCGTGCAGCACTGTACTGCATCTACACGCCCTCCGATTCGACCCTTCCCCTTGCTGAGAATCCTATGGAATACTTACAAACGGCTTATAGCAAGCCAGTCTGGTTTTGTGTTTCAATGCGCGCGGATCGCAAGCGCGTCGGGTCTAAACGTAAACGACTGCACACAAAATCTTTTTTCGATTTTTTCAAACAGTTCGAATTTTAATAAACGCTCTATGGAATCTTGGGTTGACAGCTTCGTTTTTTAAAAGAGTGCCCGGCAAAAGTAAACTTTCGCGAAAGTTTGTTTAAAAAGTTTTTATTTCTTTTTTGTATTTTTTTTTTCTGTTTGCATTACAGTGATTACATTGTTATTTTGTGGTTTTTGTTTGAGTGGTTGTTTTGGTTTATTTTTGAGTTTTACGTTTAAAAATAAAAGTTCAGTTTTTTAATTTTGCGGTGTTAATGTGAAGTGTTCAGAGTTAAACTTTTGTACGAGTGTTTTACGAAATAGGATGTTTGTAAAGTGACTTTGTATAGTTATTTGGCACTATGAAGCTTATTTGGAAAGTTTTGTGCTCCTTGCTGCTTTTAGTGCAAGCTGTCCTGGGAAACTGGTGGTAAGTCATTTATCATTAATAATAATTAAAAACTAGTTAGTTTTTTTTTATTAAATGTTGTTTTTTTAAGCTTTAAATTTTGTTAAAATTAGTCTTACAGATATTCAAATTTTTTCACTTTTTCTTAAAAATAGGTGGTTGAAAAAAAATGTGCGAAAATAAACGCGAGCCACGCTAGTCTTTTGAAATATGTCCTCAATCAACAATGCACCTATTTTGCACCGAGATAGAAAACTGCAACTTACCGTCGATAGTTTAATATTTTACTATTTTGAAGTGAACTTTGTCAACCATCTTCTTTTATCGATTCGATATTCACTAATAGATACGTTTTTTTTTATAATAAATACCTACGTTACAGCAATATTCTTTACCATTCACTTAGAAAAAACTACTATTTCCTACATTATTACGAATTTCTCTGCGATCTGAAAAAATGCACGAAGATAAGTGCAAACTATTGATACAAGTAACTTACGGCTACATCTATTCAATTAAAATAGTCTGAACCGCTGTGGTTGGAAACATGAATATTTTTTACAAGAGTCTCTTTTGTAACGAAGATTAGCTCTAAGGAAGAACTTCTGAAAGTTCATCACCTAAATTGGTAAAAATGAGACATGAGGCAAGATAAGTTTGGTACGGAAATTCGCCTTTTTCGTACGGCTTGTCTCCTAAATCATAAATACTACCGCTAAAGTTTACCAAATATCATGCGCTCCACAGAGAACAATTCTGTGGGAAACATTGCTATAATACTTTCACGGGGGAATCGCTAACCGCAGTACCTATGTTATTTATTAGTGAACAGAATTATCAAACAAAATGTTTTCGTCTTATCCTTTGCATGACAGAGATCCCACAGAGATTTTTTCACAGCATCTTGTAAGACAAACTTATTACATCACATCATCTGTACTATAATATAATAATATTATAAAGAAGATTTTTTTTTTGTTTGTTTGTACCAAATAAGCTCCGAAACTACTACATCGATTTGAACCATTATTTCACCAATAAAGCTAAATTACCAGCAAGTAACATAGGCTATAAATTATATATATACCATGTAAATTAGCCGAGTTATCACAATTTTCGCAGACGAAGTCGCGGGCGAAGTGCTAGTCATTAATATAAACATAGACATCTACATAATAAAACAAGAAACATCTCTACCTGCACTTAAAGGGACCTGTCCGAAGCCACTACCAACGCCGTCGATATGGCTGAGGTCTGGTCGAATCTAATTTAATTACAAAGATAAATAGGACTCATCAACATGGCGAAGAAGAACTGAATAAAAATCATAAATAATTTGCTGACAGACAAAGCATACTCTATTTTACCCTAGGTCATAGACTGTCCGTGTGCCAAATTAAATATAAATTCGTTACGGCGTAAATAGGTAACAATCAGTCAGACTTATCGTACTTATAATATTAGTATAGACTGAAGACAAAAGCAAATCTAAAGACAAGCACCTAAAAGAAATAGCATCGGATGAAGTAGTACTTAAATCACTCCAATTGTCCCGCACCCAGGTGTAAGATGAACGTTATTTTAACAAAACGGTACAAATAAAGAACGCAGGTAATGAAATAAGAATAAAAGACGAAGACGTCAACGGAACGGCAATAAAGGAAAATAATATTTATCCGTTAAAACGCGTTATTTGTAAAACAACAGTAACGTATGTCGCAATAGCAAACGTGTTAGTACAAACCGTTTTGTTTTATTTCCAAATATATACGAAAACGTTCTATAAATAGCACATCCCTAACATAAATAATAACTGTTTACATTTCTCATTGCACTGCACTATGTTTGACATTTGGTCGAAAAACAAAACAGATTTATGTGGGTAAAGCAATAGGGTTTATTTTGGCATAAATATGTTTTTGATTTATAGCAAATGCATTATAATTTATTGGAATAATTTTGATTTATTATAAATGCAAGGGATTTGTTTGACGACCTATTTATTTTGTGTCAATCACTGTTGCAAGATCTTGGATATGTATCAATTTCTAAAACGGTATCGTCTTTATTTATTTATTTTAATGTGACCTCAAATATAGTCTATACGTACTATACCGACATACGTAAGCCCACTGTAGTGCAAACACTAACTACTTCACTTACAGAGAAGAAACGAACATTCATTAGGCACCACGCTTACTTAGTATGGGTTTACCATTTCTGCCTATCATAGACACAAGAAAAACAAATGATAAATTAATGAATTATGATCTATGATAATATTCTTTGGAGGAGACAGATGAGTTTTCAATAATCGTTGAGATGATGCTAATGAAAGTCCCAGTGACCTCACGACGTTTTCTTCACCGTAAGTTAATAATATCTTAGATTAGAGGGCTAGAATATAATGGCAAAGGAAAGTGTCGTGTGTGTGTGATGGACAGTTGCTAGGTTCAAACTGGCCACCTAGAAATTCCAATTTGTAAGTCAATAAATATTCGAAATTTAAGGGCAAAAAAATGAAACAAAGATTGAAACAGCTGCATATCATAAAGGTTTGCAAGTCGTTAAAGTCGAAGGCAAGAGGCGGATAATATTAGAAAATTGCACATCGTACTTTGTTCTTTACGATTTGAGACAAGACACTATATTTGGTGCAGTTAATATTATTGTAGAAGACGATAAAGTTCACACATGAGCAGCACTAAGACATTTAAATATACTTCGATAGACGGGACAACGGGAACATAATTATAATCTGCTTCTTCTGTCAAAATTGTCAATTTTGCTCAATGTGTGACCAGGATCACAATTTTTCATTGACATTTCTTTTGAAAACTTCTCTACTATAGAATCTCAAATAATTTTGGGAAGAGATTATAGTTAGTGTTAGTAATGGCAAAGCAAGTGTTGCTTCAGACAAAGATAATTCGCAGTAGTAGTATTCACCTTGAGTAAAGTGTGTGACCAAACACAGATATTCCATTAAAACTACAAGGCTTTAACATGACAGCAGAAACTTCAGTTTGTACATAGCATTACGTCAAAATAGTTTCCTTTGTCTACAGGGAACTTTATCTAGAGAATTTCGAAATTAGCAATTTTATCCGAATTTTAAAACGGTGTGGAAAAAAAACCATTTCACATGCTCCCATCGCTCATGTTTCTTTCCTCTTGTCTTTCTGTCCCAAAACGTAAGACACGAACGTCAACGTCTTTTCTATTTTCAGCAGTTTGAACTTTCTGTATCGATTATCAGGAGGGACTTTGTTTTACCCCTGCTTATTTCGTATCATTCCTAACCCAAAACAGCCATCTTTTCTTTTGTCTTCTTTTCCTCTCCATCCATTTCTTTCATTACTCTTTTAATCACAATCATGTGTTTCAAGTAGCATGTGCAAAACAATATTGCCTTTCAGACCTCTTTGAAAGTACCTACATGTAGCTCAACATGGAAAGAAAGGTCTGATGATTTGACGAGTAATAGAGAAAAGTGTGGAAGAAGAAACAAGGGAACAAGAAGAGATAAGGGTAGAAGAATGATGATGCAGCTCAACCATTTCTTAGCAGAAACACACCAAAAAAATTTTACTATAAAAAAAAGCAAAAGTATAATACAAGCTGATTCCGCTTCTGTATCTAAATCCGGCCCATTTGCGGGACCTAATAAACTTAAAGTACCAACCGTAGGACACACGGCAGACAAACAGACGGTCTTTGATGTCCGCGAAGCATGTCCTAGTAAAGAGCTTTGGTTAGATTATTTATACATCGGTACATGGGCGATACGTTACCGTCTTTTGTCTTTCTTTTTGGAGGCTGATGGCTTCGTTAGGGTTAAGTAAGATTTAGGGCGTGAGTATATTGATCAAGAAGTGATTTGCTTTAATTGGGGGATACGGATTGTTTTAAATAATTGGACAGCGGGCTTTAACTTTAACATGTTTATTCGTTGGTTTATTTCCGTTTTGGTCAGTGCCACTGTTGTATCAGTCTACAGTTTAATTTTTAAGTAGATTAATCACGGTATTTTTAAAGGTGATTTCCGAAGTAATGAAAAGTCATTTTCTGCAACTGCATTAATTACACTACCTTTCTAGCTACCTAAATAAATATCATTAACCAGTTTGGAATCGCCATATTTATTAGGTTTTTTTTTAAAGAAATGGAATGTGTACTTAAACTTGGAATAAGAATTTCATAAAAAAACAATTTAAAATTTCAAAACCAATTCTGGTTCCGGGAGTAGAAGCCGTAGGAGGTAACATAGCTGACGACAGAGAAAATGAAATTGTCAAAGACTTGCTTGTAAGAAAACTAGATTACAGCTACTTATCATTCATGTAACAAGATGCGCCTACACAGGTGATCCAGTTGGAGGTATAAACTGTTAACATGGGCCTATAGTTTGATATGGTAAATGATCTTGAGAAGATAATTTCTTAGATCATCGCGTTTGGCAGGTACAATGATGATCGATGTTTGATGGCATCAAAGCGATTGACGATACAGAGGCTAACAGAAGAAATGTGAGAGAAAAATGGTCGGTACCATTTCAGAAAAAAAAACGACCTCCAAAAAACAGGAAGGAAGGAACCACAGATAGTGACAAAAAAGTCAATGAAACCAGCAAAGTCACCGACTTCCGTTACTAAAGGTATTTTAGACTTTATTACCATGACTTTACTAATAAGACTTTTTTTTAGGAAATCGTTTTTTTTTTTGCAGAAAAGTATTTTTTTATTTTTCCCCTTTTTTCTCCTCCTCCTTTTTCAGAAGTTGGTTAATTATGTGATCCCATGTACCAGTGACACTCGCAAAATTACATAACTGCCAAGTTTGATACGTTACACTTGTATGTACAGTTTGCTCATGTTATTAGATTACGCGATTATTTTGTCTGCGTTGTCCCGTCTACCGGCAGCATAAACAAATGTGCATTACATAAATGTCGTCAATGGGTGTGTTGGAAGCTGCTAACAGCTGCATAAATGAGGAAACACTATAGTTTATGACCCGATACCTAGGTAACCGGTAGAGTCAATTCGATTCATTAACTTGCAAGTTCATGAATCAAATTAGATATACTGATAATGATATACATACTTGTTGCTAAGTCCTGAGCTGGCTAACTATCGAGTGCCATCGATAGTCGATATGTTAAGGCGAAGTAGGTAAGATGTTACAGAGGGTACGATAATATGTACATTCCTAAAGTTGGCAAAGTTCATCAGACACTTCTAATCTATTACTATAAAATGTGAACAGTAGAAAACAATTTGTTAGGTACATACCACTAACTTGCACACATAAAACCTTTATTTTAAATACATAAACACTAAGTAGGTAGTGTTATCGCTTTATTTATTTAAATAGATTCTAATGCAAGTAATAAGTTAAATATTTAATATAATAATTGCATCCACGAGTTCTTATTGACGCAGAGAATTACTGTGGAGACCGTGTCTCTAGTGATAAAAGATTAGGTAATTCTATTGATTGTATGGTTTACTAGCTAATGCCTGCGGCTTCGCCCGCGTGGATTTCGGTAATTATCCACGGTACTACCGGGATAAAAGTATCTTATGTGTTAATCCAGGTCATAAACTATCTGTGTGCCAAATTTTATCCAAATCCGGTCAGCAGTTTTTGCGTGAAAGAGTAACAAAGATCCTCACATTCTGACAAACATTCGCATTTAAAATGTTAAGCAGGGTTTTACTTTGATTATGACTAGTTCCGTTATTAAAGATCTCTTCCTTTACTGAATACTCTTCCTGGCTAATAATAAAAACTCTTCCTTCTCTTTTTTTTTTAAATCAGCACGAGCTAGGTTTTATAAGGTTTCTTAAGATTAGCTCATGGGCTATTAAAAAAATCTTAGCGAGCAGGTTTGTAGCATAGCTACTGGGATCCACTGCAACCGCACAATGACTCAACAATCAAACAAAAAATCAACTGACGAATACTCGATAGGAAATCTGATGGCGATGATAATCAAGATTTCCTCACTAGAATCAGATACCACAATCGCAACGGTAACGAAAACATTATATTCAAATATTGTAATTATGAAAGTTTTTGAAAATGTCACGCAAAAACAGCTGAACTAGTTTGATTTTACGTCGCACAGATAGAGTATCTTTTGAATAAACACCTAGCCTATTAGCACAATACTTTTTTTCAGGACAAATTGAATTGTTTCCTGAATTTAGGTGAAACTGTTAACAATAGTTACCTACCAATTTTGAACAAATATTGATCTATTGTAAGAATGTAAATAGTAAAAAAGAAAAGTTGAAAGGGAATCGACTGTCTTGGTATGGACATGTGATGAGGAGTGACGAATTGCATGTGACTAAAAGAGTGATGAATATAAATGTTGATGGCGAGGGAGAGGAAGACCAAGGAAACAATGAATGGATTGTGTGAGGAATGATATGAAAGAAAAAGGAGTAAATGATAGCGAGATTATTGACAGAGGAGAATGGAGGAAAAAACGTGTTACGCCGACCTCAAGTAACAAGGGCAGGAAATGATGATGATGATGATGTAAGAATGTAAGTAGTAACAAGCAATAAACAGCTAATAAAGCAATGAGAAGATCATAATCTAAAGCTCTCTGCACATTACATGAACAGTAAAACAATTACCATAGATAAATCGCTGGATGTAGTTATGTATGTTTATGATAATACGATTGCGTTTAAATAAGATGCAGTGTGTGATGACTTGATGAGTTATTGAGACATACTATGATCAGTTTACTTACCTATAAACACATAATTTGAGCATTTTAAAAAAATAACAAACTTTTAGACGCGAAATTGTGTTGAAGCTTTACTTCCATGCCATATGTAACCTAAAAAGACGAAGAACTCGTGGCTAAATAATAACAGCTGCTGGGGTCGATCTTTAGGTTAAGCCATGCTTGCCTTTGTTGGTCTGTGGATGGGTGACCGCCCATTACATACCCAGTTTCCTCCGTGCCTCTGAAAACACTTTAAGCCGTTAGTTTCGGCTGTCATAAGTAGATCTTTGACTGTCGTTAGGTAATCAGTGGTCCAAAAAGTATCACAACCAGTCTTACCAAGGGGTATCGTATTACCCAGTACTAACTGGGTTGTGAAGGTCAGATAGGCAGTCGCTCCATGTAAAATACTGGTATTCAGCTGCATGCGGTTAGAATGGAAGCCGTACCCAATATAGTTGGGAAAAGGCTAGGCAGATGATCATGTAATCTAAAAAGACGTCATTCACCTTATTTCTGTTCGGTCGACTCAGTGTTGCCTCCAACAAAATGCGACAACCGTGGTGGTAATACGTGATCAGCTCAAGCCGATTCCTCGTCGATAAGTGTGGTCACTCTTTTAGGAACAAGGGTCAACTATGATGGTTAAGATAGAGGATGTACAATTGAAAATGAAAAAGCAAACAAAATAAATACTGTAATAAAATCGATTGATTCAAAAATTAGATTTATTTAAACTTGCTGAAGATATTTGCTTCAATATTCTGAATACAGAAGAAGTAAGTAGATGTTTTACATTACATACGATACAAAATTAATACGATTAAAGTGTCTGAATATACATATTTAGAATAAGTACTGATAGATGGTTTTAACCAAATGTGGTAAGAGACGGAAGGCGAGATCAAATTGGCATAAACAAGTCTAACAGAACAAAGAACATGACCAATAACACTACGCAGACCAATTTATCCAAACTAGGACGAATCTGGAGCAAAATATCACCCTAATTATCTACTTAGACTAAACATATACAACCTCTTTGGACCATCAACGTGAAAAATTACCAATCAGAGCGTTTAAGTTCGAATTAAGAACACAATTCCATAATTTTGTTCATATGTCGTTTTGAGAACGCCCGCGCTTTTTCCAAAATCGAATTCTAATTTTATATCGCTTCGTTTAGATTGTTTCTCATCAACGAATTCGGTTGATGGGACATTAAATGTCAAATTGCAGATTTCCTTGTAAAGTCATGTTTATCTTTTCGATGGGTGTGATTTCGCTTGTTTCTTTAAATGGTGTATTGTCACTAATGTTTTAAAGCAAAATTGGTAGAATAGAAGTTACTACCTATGTTCTTTTATTTTTGTCTAGTCTTTCTATAAAAATCTGTCCTGAAAACACTTATTCATACGTGGTCAAAAATAGTGAATTTTTGTTTTAAAGAATTTTGGTTTTAGTTCAGATCAGTAAATAATATTTTTGTTATATTGTGTATGTTAAATGTTAAGTAACAAAATCAAAATAATACTTCGACAGTCATAAAAAAAAAATCTCAACAATAAAATACAAACCATTTAATAAATTAATTCCACTATTATTCCCATCAATATCAACTCAACCCTAAAACGCTGCACCATTTCAATAACAACAATTGCCCACCTTTCTCGTTTTTAACCGTATTTAGCATAGTCAGGACGGCAATACACAGTACTTACATCCTGTACGGCTCTAATAATAGTATAAATGGGAATATTTAACTATAAACAAGAGGACAGACGCACACACATGTCGTTACGGGGCGTTAACTTCAAACGGACCGCAACTAACATTTTACTAAGAATCCGTTCATTTTTTTGTTGTTAGTAGTTGACATTTGTTTGTGTGTTGCCATATCATTTTAGGGTTAGTCGATTTAGGTCATTAGGTATTTATTTTATTAGCTGGGCTTGTGACTTCACGCGCGTGTAAAGTTTTTAATTTTCCAGTATGATAAATTTCTTGCTAATGTAATGTGCAGATACGGAATTTCTAACTAAATTAATTATTCTTGCATAATAATTAAGCAAGCAACCGAACTGTTTGTCGAAAATAAATAGAATACGTTCAAGTTATTTAAAAAAAAAAACATGTTTTCGAAAAAAGAATCAGCTCCAATTTTTAGTTAGAGTTTTCGACGTGCAATATTTGGCTATGGAACTACAGCAGGGACCAATAAGTAACTAACTTAATATACTGAAGTTACAATCCAAAAGGTCTTGTCAACCAACTTTATGGAAAGGTCTGTTTAAGTACCGATTAATTCAAAACGTTATTTGACATGATACGGCCATCTCTGCTCGCTGTCTATTTGTATAGGCGTGATATTTGATTTTAGTTATTTAAATTGTGCTCCTTATTATATTGGTTTTCAATTTGTTATGGGTAACTTGTGACTTAGTTGTAGTTAAGTTTTGAAATTAATATTTGGTCTCTGTTTGTTGGGCAAATGAATGTGGTCCAGAGGGCCTGGTCAATTGGTTATCGTTTTCGAAGCGTTTCGTAGAGTTTTTCGGTGAGAAAAAGGAGTAAATGATAGCATGACGATTGACCGGGGAGAATAGAAGAAAAAAAACTTGTTGAGCCGACCCAAAGTAACATGGGACAAGGGCAGGAAGATGTTGATGACACGTAAGCTTTTCAGTAGCTTCATATGTCAATGTTCCATACATTTTCACGTGTAGGCATTGCAATTTTGTAGGAAACAGCAGATTTTTGTATTATTGCCGATGAAAAATGATTATATGGGGGGAGGGGGGGGGGATGCTCAGAATGATGTACTGAATACGACGTGGTTGCCGTTTGTGCGTCGGTGTCCCTTCCACTCTGTATACCTACCTGTATGTTGGTAATGTAGGAAAATATCCTAGCATTTAATTGTAGATGTCATAGAATTTAACCTGCGTCGACTTTTTTTTCTGGCCCGTCTCATCACAATTGAAGTAGAATTTACTTTTTGTCAAATTCAGCTGTGAAACGTCTGAATTTGATACGGTCAAGTTAAATACAAAGACTATTATTAAGTTTTCCCTTTTTTGACGGGTTTAATATTTGGTCTACCAAATGGTGACCAAAAAATCAAAGTTAGCGTAGCGTTGAAAGCCAGTGACCGTGAAGTTACATGCCTGTCGAGACCAAATTATGACTCGAAAGATAAAAAGTGCGCATAATCAGCTAAAACGTTCTCACTGCTACACACAGGCCTGCCCTCTGTGATTGGTTCATTATACAACACGAGGGCTCAGTACGGGTTATATATATTTATTTATTTATTTTTAAATAGAACGGCCGAAGCCAAGTACACTATTTAACATTTAATTTATTTAACCCAGTCATGCATTCTTCTCACAGAAAATCAAACATTCTGATAGTATCACCTTCCATTCATCCGCAAACATATCAAGACTTGTGTTTGAGTCCAGGAGAGCGTTAATAGCGGCTACTGTCCGAGGAATAGGTGACTTGGAGTGTGCAATAGTACGGCTACTTGGAACAGCCAGTAACCGGTGTTTTCTGCCACGACAGTAATAGTCTGGGACAAAAAGATTGCAGATTTCATTGTGCAGATCAGGATCATCGATAATCCCTCTAATAATTTTAAATATTACAGTTATCTGATCCCGCGACCATATAGTGTATGCCACATGTTTTCTTGATCCTAGGATACCTTATACCATTTTCCTCACGATGATTTCCATCACTGTCGTTGGTCTAGTAGTCTCAAACGTGACTGCTGAGCATAAGATCCTGGGTACGATTCCCGGGTCGGGCAAAGTGTTATTGGGTTTTTCCATCAGGAACTTGTCGGTAGCAGCCACGGAGTCAGGATTTGTGCTCGGTTGATGGCAATAAGCTCGCCTCCTATTACATGGGACTTAAAACATAACTGGCGAAATGTGGGTGTACTATCAGGTATACCTCTGCCTTGTTCTTCGAGGATTAGAGGCGTGTTTTGTTATGTGTAATTTCCTTCACCGTTTTGAGAGCAGTATGGTGACATAAATTACACATAGCAAAAGATACAGGACCGGTCAATGTGGCGACACTTGGGGGAGGCCTATGTCCAGCAGTGGACGTCTTTCGGCTGAAATGATGATGATGATGAAAGATAAAGGCATAACTGGCCACTCACAAGCTCACGTAAAGCCGTAAGAGGCACTACTACTGTTCAAAATAAGAACAGATCTGAGCAAATCTAACACGAATAATCATATTATATCTACGCATGCATTTTAAACTTCAAACTCCTACAACGCATTTCCTCCAACCCCCCAAGCAAATAAAGTAACCATCATTTACATTATGACGTATCAACCGCAAGACCCCTCATGGCCTCACAATGAGGCTATATTGCGACTGACGGGAACCACCTACCGGTATTATGACTAATTATTTACTTAATATCGTGTAGGGTCGGGTGGATGTTACTAATTTGAAGGGAATTGTAGAATGTTCTGGGTTTTAAAATTGTAGATGATGTCAGATGTTAGTAGTGTTTGCAAGGAATTATTATTAACTAGCTTATGCTCGCGACTTCCCGCGTGGTGGTCGATACTGTCCCAGGGGATCGTAGTACCGGGATAAAAAGTATTCTATATGTTAATTCAGGTTATAAACTATCTGTGTGCTAAATTTCATCCTAATCCTTTCAGTAGTTTTTGCGTAAAAGAGTAACAAACATCCATCCATCCCCACAAACTTTCGCATTTATAATATTAGTAGGATTTCACTGACTACGTAGATAAAGACTATGATATCTTACGCCTCAGGTCCTGGGTTATTAGATTCCAAGATCGGGTAAAGTGTTATTGAGTTTTTTGAAATGATTTTCTCAGTAGCAGCCACGGAGACTGGATTTATGCCCGGTTGATGGCGATAGGCTCGCCCCCTGTAACATGGGACTTAAACATAACTGGCAAAATGTGAGTGTACTATAAGTACACCTTTGCCTAACCCTTCGGGGATTACTAATCTGATGAGTCATCACCTGATGATTGTAATTGCCACTTATAGCTCTATAGATAGCTACGATATACGATGCGATTATAGATACCACATTTATATAGATGTGGCAAGGAACTATGCCCTTACTGATGCGTCATCATCTAGATAAAGGGTGTAAATAGACCCTTTACGTAGCTGAAAGGCACTGGTTCTACGCGTCATTGTGATCATTTTTTTATGCTTGACTATATCTAGGGACCTTCTAGTTACGGAGATATTGAAGGTCAATGTTTCACCCCAAAAAAAAGTCGTTTCTCAGCAATAATTTTTGCGTAGAGTTACTTAGTTTGATGTAAAGAATGCTTGGTTGACGGCTTCGTGAAGGGTTCGTTTATACCTTGTATAAAGTTGAATGTCGCCCTGCCATTAATTTTCCTGGTACCCAAAAATATTGCATCCTTCGACCCATAGCATCCTTACCAGAATACAGTGCTTCTGCTTCCCAGAAGCAATAAGTATGGACGAGCTTTTTTCAAAGAACTCGACTACTACAAAATCATTATTAAAAGAGACCGTACCAAGAATACCTCTTGCCTTGCGAAGAAACTATGACTCAGTATATAGCCAGAAATGAACTTCATTAAATATGTAAAATTTACTTAGTGCGTATCGGGCCACACACAACTACAGTTTTATTTAAAGTAAGTAAAACAGACAGAGACAGACAGACAGTGAGTATATGGTGACACTAACAACTTTCCTGTTCTTCAAAACACACCTGTATAACTACCCATATTTGCAATAAATGAATTTGAATTTGAAGTAAAGTAAGTAACAGAAAGAGGAGCTCGTGGCTAAATATTAACAGCCGCTCGGAGCGATCTTTAGGTTAAGCCGTGCTTGCCTAGGTTGGTCTGTGGATGGGTGACCACCCATTACATACCGAGTTTCCTCCGTGCCTCGGAAAGCACGTTAAGCCGTTGGTCTCGGCTGTCATTTGTAGATCTTTGACAGTCGTTACAGGTAGTCAGTGGCCCAAAAAGTCTGACAACCAGTCTTACCAAGAGGTGTCATATTACCCAGTATTAACTGGGTTGTGGAGTCCAGATAGGCAGTCGCTCCATGTAAAATACTGGTATTCAGCTGGATGAGACTGGAAGCCGACCCCAACATAGTTGGGAAAAGGCTAGGCAGATGATGAAGTAAAGTAAGTAACTGAATGCTGACTATAGTGGCTGGTTCGAGGTGGCATACGTAAAGATTACCTAGAAAGATATGGGGAAGGTCTTTGCCCAGCAGTGGGACTTTCATGGCTATTGAATTGGCAATAGTGTAACTTTCAATCAGTGCTCTTTTATGGTGCCGTACCCGAAAGGTAACCAACGGGACCCTATTACTAAGCCTTGCTGTTCGTCCGGCCATCTTATGATGACAGGCCGTGTCGACGGCGCGTTTGTGTTCCACACGCGCCTCAAAGAGATGTCAGCAACCAAGTAGGGGTCCGCATGGGCCGATGCCTGCCAGGGCTGCGGGACTGTTCGAAAGAGATACCGCGGCCCTGGAACACAAAGGGCAAAGAAGGAACATGAATGGGTCTTAGTCAGTACAAGTCTGACACTCCCTTCCGCTCCCCTAGAGCGGGGGGGTCATTTGATGATTTTTACCATCCGAAAAAAAAAAAACACCTCCGCTGTCCGTCCGTCTGTTTGTCAGCAGGCTGTATCACAGGATCCGTAATAGGTATCCAGTTGAAATTTTCACAGAATGTGTATTTCTGTTGCCGCTATAACAACAAATAATAAGAATAAATTTAAAATAAAGGCAGCTCCCATACTACGATGGTATGGAACCCTTCATGCGCGACTCCGACTCGCTTTTGGTGTTTTTTTTTGGATGTGCAGTTTCGGAGATCATAACCAAACATACAACTTTACCTTTATAATACCTATAAGTGTAGATTTAAACCTATGTCATTTTGCATGAACATAACTTATACTTTTCAACGTACCTCATATTAAGTAAGACTAAGTATCGAAATAGGTGCTTACTTTGATATAATAACTGTGGCAAAGTCGACACTAACACGTTTTGATATTTTAGTAGCGCAACTAATCACAGTTTACGAGTACCTGTAATAGTAGCTATGTATGAGGCGAAGTATTTTGAGCTTCTTGAAAATATTTGAAAGTAAAATATGAATTTCGAGACTTAGATAGGTAGATTTTATTCCCAGACATTATATGTAGTGTTTTTCTTTAGTTGTTAACAGTAAAAATTGTTGAGTCGAGCGTAGTAATTTCAATTTCAACTGTGCTGTGCTTTTATTTAGGCATTAATTATGTGTAACAAGCTGTTAAAATCAAACCAGTTCCAGTTACCTTTGAACCAACAAAGACATTCATCAAATTATTTTCAACAACTAATTTAAATTCCATAAATAACATAAACAATCACACTCGCATTTTAGTGTTAAACAAAATTCGAATATCAAATGTAACAAAACGTTGTTTTAATAATAATTGGACCGTAATTTGACGTAAAACATGTGTCGAGTAATACTCAACATTCAACAATGGTGACCAACTTTGTTGCGTACGATAACATAACATGTAAACTGTCAACATTAACAAAGAGTTGCATTGTAAATGTTGGGCCAATGTTTGATCAAACAACCCTTTGCATAGTAAGTAGTGATGCGCTTTTTACAAATTATTATAATAATACGATGTTGGTATGTCCGTATTATTATTGTGAATTAGAACAGGTTTAGTGATAATAATAATGTATGGTTTTTTATGTTTGAGAGATGTTAAAACCTAAGTTATATGTTTGTAGGATAAGCGTTTGTAATTTTATTAAAGGTGTGCTCTTAATTGGACATTGATAGACGATCCCATTACATTTTATTACTGTTTTAAAGAGAACTGTGGCAATAATATCTCAGATGCCAGTTGCTGATCGTTTATTAATAATATCAAGCTGCGATGATGGCATATTACGGCCACCAGTCTTACCAAGGAGAACCATTACTTTATAAAGTCATTAATTTGTATTTTTTTCTAAAAAAAAATCCCCAATCCAAGGATGGTAACCCTAGGACCTGCTTACTGCTTTCAGTATTCTTTAGAAGTTTGCTTATGTCATAAGTCACTGATCTTATAGTCTTGCTCCATGTCAGCTATTAAACCTAGTGTCTTAAATGGGTCGTTAAACTTTGGTGCCAGATTGTCTGCTTCATATATTTATTTACGAGTGTATAATTACGGGCTAATTTATTATGACAACTAAGATGGTCTGGAAAGAAATAAACCAATCAGGTGATTAAGTCAACAGCTCTATTTACTTCTAAAGGTCACTCCAATATTTATTTGTTTCGATAAGTTTTGATAAGGTGGAGAATTTACTAGTTTAATTTGTAGTAAGAACTAATCATGCTTATTGGGGCCTGAGGCTTTTTGCGTGTATAGCCAGCAACCCAATTGGCAAGTGCAATTTTAGAATAGCTCTAGGTAGGTCTGGGGGTTTTCTTTCAGGAATTTATCAGTAGCAACCACTGAGTCTGGATTTGTGACCGGTTGATGGCAATAGGCTCGCCTCCTATTACATGGGACTTAAAACATAACTGGCGAAATGTAGGAGTACTATCATGTACACTTCTATCTAACCCTTCGGGGATTACAGCCGTGATGTTATGTGCAAACAAACGCTCACGATCACCAAATGCCGTTTTAAACAACACTTCACACTTTTCATTTTTCATACTCTTTGCTCGATGTAATAATTCTAACAAAACTATCAAAAACAAACTAAAAATCTTAACAGTCTGTACCCACTTGCATCAAAACATACTGTGCTATATCCACGTCATCAGCCTCTTGGGAAAATATCAGGAAACAACAAGCATTTTTCTTCAGTGGTAACCAAAGAACAGCGAACTGCTAGTTAGCAAAATTTTTCTGAATGTGTGGACGACTTTCATTTTCAACAAGAATTGCATCATCAATACTCCACCTCCCTCCTCTACTTGCATAAACTCTATTCAACTATTAAATTTTAATGGACTAATATAAATCCTAAATCGTATTACCCAGGGGATAGCAAAAGCCCATGTGTGCCCCACCAGCAGTCCAGATTGCGTCCTATTCAATTTGTGAGTGCAATATATCAACAAACTCGCTAGATACAATCATTTGTAAGGCGTCACTAAGCATTTTGTACGATGTACCCATGTCGCATATAGGGTTGTGCTAAGTGGATTAAACATTGGTTATTTTTTTCATCGTTGTCTGCAAAATAATGCAAAACGCTTATGTCCGTCTGTCACAGGTGTGTTTCTTAAAAATTGGAAATGTTATTTGATATTATCAAAATTCAGAATTTTATTTTTGAGAGTAAAACTTAGCTAAGTTTGTTTGCATTTGAATTCCGAATCGGCTCAAACGTTTTGTCAGGATATTTTCTGAAAAAATATTTGCATTTGCAAAGCAATAATAGGTATGGGTGGACAGACATAGAAACAGTGCTAGGGTTATATAATAAAATTACTGTCATTACTTTCTGCGCTTCCAAGATTATATTTTTCTTAATGTACCCGTCCGTCAATCTTTCCTGAGTGCTTTAAAATGCAATGGAACTATTTTCCTGATTTGTTATGACGGTTTCTGACAAAACGTTTTTCGTTTTTAATTTGGGGAACTGTGTCACAATTATGTATTGAATACAATCTAAGTAGTTTATTTACTTTACAATTTTGTTTGTATAACTACTAAAAATAAAGGTATGGATAGTGAGTGGATAAATAAATCACAGACAATTTTGTCAAAAGATAGATTTTTTGAGTATCAGCGATAAGCTAATGTTACCATAGAATTATTGTAAAAAATCTATGTTACAATTTTTTTATAGTTATAGTGTTATAGTTAAGGCATATTCCATCTATCTATTTAATAAAATGAGAAGCAAACTTATTGAAACTGAACTTATTAGTAGACTGGCCCGAGGCATTTAGTCCGCCATTGTTTTAATTAATAAAAAACTTCAAACAATTTAAATATAAAAAAAAACATTCTAATTTATTCTCCACAAATACAAAACGCCATGACGCTAATACATTTTTTATTAAATAATAATACGCTGCGTAGTACAATGGACAACCCTATCGCCTAAGGGCTATTGCACATCGCTCGGCTAATTTGGTGATGTTATACAAGTCGCCTCACTCTTTAGTCTGCCTATTACGATATTGGACTGTCTTAGTGATGTACCTACTTTCTGTATGTAAGTTATCAACTGATCGATACTTTTATTTTTTTGCGAGTTTGAGTACTACTTCACGCCGGTCGCATAGATTTTTTTGAGTATTTTTGTGACTGATCGTAATGTAGGCAGTGAATTGTAGCACAACCATAATTTTCGACAAGACACACCTGATCAACAGCTGAGCCAGGCAGACGATGATGAGACCTGATCGACATTAATGCAGTTATTAGGTAAGCTAGAACACTAAACTTAATATATTTTAAATAGGAAACAAGGGAATTTGGGTTAATTTGGGAATAGGAATCTTGGATGGACATTTGTGATGAGGAGGAATAAAAACATGTGACTAAAAGAGTGATGAATATAAACGTTAAACGGACAGGGAGAGAAAGACTAAAGAAACGATGTAAGGATTGTGTGAGGAATGTTATGAAAGACATGATGTTTAACAAGGGAGAACGGAAGAAAAAAACGTGTTGCGCCGACCCCAAGTAACATGGGACAAGGGCAGGAAGATGGTGATAAGACTACACAGAAGTAACGTAGTAACAGATTTACAGCTACGTCATACAAAACGGGACTATTTTTTTTTTCTTATTTTACCACTGTACACAGAATCAAAAGTTCTTATATTTTTTCCTTCAACAAATGACACCCTTTATTCCAAGTAAACTTAAGAAAACCACATCCTAATCACCCGACATCTACCACAATAGAAAACAAAAGCTCCTCCCATAAAATATCGACAAAAAACCCAACAAAACATCGATATACTCTCACTCTCCGCCATTCAACCCATCACCCGTATATGAATATTTAATTTCACCCCTTTCTGTGTTTATTTATTGGTCGTATATTTCACGGGCCGGGGTTGAATTTGCATGCGTTACCGCGTTAGTGTGTACGCTGTCCAAATTATTGTAGGGTTGGCCTTCTGTTGCAATGAATAAACGCAGATAACGGGTGACGGTGACGGGAAGTAAAAGTGACTGGAAGTGACGATTGAAATGACGTCATGTTGGGAAAAGTTTGTTTTTATTTGTTTTAACTTTCATAATATTTTCAGTTTCCATTTGGTCTCGTGTTTAACCAAGTGTTTCCTGTTTGTTTTAAAAATAGTTGAATACTCACTCAATTATGCATAATAAATAAGTAAAGGTGAGTCATTATTTTCAATAAACAGTCACTAAAATCTTTGAAGAAACATTTCCATCTGACATTTATTGTTCACTAGCTAGACCAGATTTTTGGCAAGGTAACTGTATAAAGTATCTATTTTGAAAGAATGAAATAAGAAAATTGTCTAACAATATGTAAAATTCGAAAACTATACTAACTTTAATCACGCGTAGTAGGTAAGAACTATAAATCCCTTCTCACCAACGCATTAGCTCCAACATTTAACTTTATCTCCGCAACAAGTAAATATTAGTACCCCACTAATAAACTATTTCGATAAGCCGTATCTAGGAATACTAATTTATCTAAAACCCTATTCAGCGGGCGATATCGATGTCGACGTGCATTGCATGCATGTCACATCACTATTTTTATTGTTTAAAGCTATTGATACACTGGCGATTGTTATCAAAACATTGTTTGGTATGGATAAACCATAATTTGTTTATTTTGGGTACATTCGCTACATTGTCCTGTTCCGATAAAATATTTCATTTAGTTCTGAGTTATTTATCGGTTAATGAATAATATTTAGTGGTCCGAAGTTGATTAATATTAGTTTGGTAATTGTTTGGTATTCTGAACTATTATTTATTGCTGAAATACTAGAATACAATCAAGTGTCTATAAATTCTTGGTTTCATATTATTTTAGGTTTGAAATTATATGCCTAAAATATGCACTATTGTATAACGATACAACTACATTGTCATTTTGGAATTTTGATTATTTTGTAAGTTATTTAATATTATTAATTTTTATTTTGGTTGCTGGCTGAAAAGTTTTATGAATGTGGATAACTTTAATTAGAAGGAGACCCAATAATCGATGGATGAATAATTCTGTGAAAGAAATGGCAAGAAAAGGGTTGACTTTAGATTAATGACGATTAATAGAGTTTTAAGGAAGAAGAACGCAATATGCTCCGCCGAAATAAAAAATGTAAGGTAGAATAAGGACTTATCGTCTAGTCAAAAAGTGACGATAGCGTGCTAGAAAAGCACAAAGAAAAAAATTTCGTCTCTTTCATTTCCGCGAACACGAACGAAGATACGAACACAATTTTGTTATTTCCCACAATACGCAGATGAAATCCTACATCGCTCAAGTAAAATTGATCCGCGACTTAAGAAGAACCCGACAACAACGGTCGGGCTGTAGCCCACCAGACACAACACCCGTCTGGTCGGAGGATACCCCCTTTTGTATGGGGGATGAAGAACTTTACACCCTGTTCTTTATACCCTCAAAGACCTATTAATAAGGGGGAAACATATTTCCATTACCCAGACACAAATTTAGACTCCGACAAACTTACTGAGGCAAAATACTTCAATGAGATGTGGGCCATCAACACGATTCCCCGTATTGTCTATCCACTGTGTGTCTTTAAAACAAGAAGTCGTTGTAAACAACTCCAAGTCTTTCCCACGCTGAGGTACGATACCTTTATTTACAGGAAATGTAGGTAGCATCTTCTTCAGTGGTAATGGCAACTATGTAGCCATCACATGACGTGGCAAAAATATTGGCTTATCATAATAGGAGCTAGTGGCTAAGTAATAACAGCCGCTCGGGTCGATCTTAAGGTTAAGCCGCGCTTGCCTAGGTTGGTCCGTGGATGGGTGACCGCCCATTACGTACCAAGTTTCCTCCGTGCCTCCGAAAGCACGTTAAGCCGTTGGTCCTGGCTGTCATTTGTAGATCTTTGACAGTCGTTACAGGTAGTCAGTGGCCCGAAGGCCTGACAACCAGTCTTACTCAGGGGTATCGTATTACCCAGTACGAACTGGGTCGTGGAGGTCAGATAGGTAGTCGCTCCATGTAAAATACTTATATTCAGCTGCATCTGGTTAGAAGTCGACCCCAACATAGTTGGGAAAAGGCTAGGCAGATGATGATGATAATAGGCTCCCCCCTAACATGGGACTTAAACCTACCTGGCGTTATGTCGGTGTACTATATTGGGTAGGTACCTCGGCCTAACACTTCGGAAAAAACAGGCATAGTGTTACGTTTTGAAACATTTAAGAATGATTGCTGAGCAGTGATATGGCAAGAAAGGAGGTGTCTGATGAGATGACGAGTAATAGAGAAGTATGGAAGAAGAAGACATGCTGCGCCGACCTCAAATGAATTGGGACAAGGGCAAGAGAATGATGATGTTGAGCAATCCTATAGCAAACTCATCTATTAATAATAGATGAGTGAGAATTTGTAGTGATGATGATGATGCCATCTATAGACCAACCGCTTTAATGAATCCTCCGCCTTGCCTCATCAAAGGCACATTAAGCGTCCACAAAGTCCTAACAATATCCCACAGGTTATTTGTTTTAAAATAACCATAATCTACGGAGGCATTACGATACTAATTGAACCAATACGTGATCAACCTTCAGAATATTCCATTTAAATTGATACCCTCGCGAGGACTCATTAAAGCGGTCCACCGTGACTGCATTCGATGGCTTTCTTTGGTGGTTGTCGACAGCTTTGGTGTGCTGCTCTTTCATGTGCTCTCAAGTGGCTAGCATATCCAACTTAGGCAGAAAAACTCCGAGCATAAAGCGGACATGTCAGAACACCATTGACTTGATTTAAGATCATAACGTTTTAAACGTCTCTCTAAGGTCGTCCACTCTAAGGGGTCAATTTCGCATCTTTTAAAGTGTCTATTTTGAACATCCTTGAAATGTAAAAACTTTGCAGTAACAATAAAATCAGATGTCCAAACGTTGCGTAACCGCACAGTAGCGAAGGATCAATTTTGTAAGAGGTAAGCCGGAGTACATATCTTTAATGTGATTATATTATTTGTCTATAGACTACTGACTGAGCCATTTTTCAAAGGGAAGCCAATAGGAATCGAGTTGTATGGAAACTTCACCACTTAGATGCGGTTTTTTTTTTCGGATGGTAAATCATCAAATGACCCCCCCCGCTTTGGGCGGAGAGGAAGGGAGTGTGAGACTTCTACTGACTAAATCCCATCCATGTTCCTTCTTCGCTCTTTGTGTTCCAGGGCCGCGGTATCTCTTTCGAACAGTCCCGCAGCCCTGGCAGAGATGCGGTAGTACCGCGTCTGCCACACAATGCCTCGTAAAATAGAAAACAAGTTCTCTTAGTAACATAAGAACTTCCTTAGTTTCAAACGTATCTGCTAAACGTAATAATCAGGTTGAAAATTGGAAAGGTTTTTTTTTGTTAGCCATGTTGGTCTAGTGGCCGCAAGCGCGACTGCTGAGGATGAGGTCTTGTGTTTGATTCCCAGGTAAGGTAAAGTGTTATTGGCTTTTTCCATCTGTAATTTCTCAGTAGCAGCCACGGAGTCTGGATTTGTGCCTAGATGGCAATAATCTCGTCCCCTATTACATGTGATGTGATAGACACAGCATGCATGAACGTACACTTGGTGTGATTTTTTTAGCTTGTGTTATTAGAGTAAAAAGTGTAACAATTGTAGATAGGCTAATAAATAAATAAATGTGACTTAATCATAACTAGCGAAATGTGGGAAGTACTAATGGGTAAAACTCTGCCTAACCCTTCGGGGATTACAGGCGTAATGCTATGTTATGTAATAATAGTTTTAGTAAAGGGTTGGTGGCCTGTTGATTAAATATTAAATCTAACAAAGCAAAAGGTAATCATCTACCTTCATATTCTTACAAAGTTCAAACAAAAGAAAATCCACACTTTATACCAACTCCGTCTCAAATCTATTTACTAACGAACTCAAATTCAACCGATCTGAAAATATTAGTCTACGCAAAGTTCCGTTTCACGTTTCAAAACTTTTCATATAACTTGCGGTGTTTGTACCATTCTGTTTGACTTCTAAAACGGCGTCGGAGTGAAACGGAACGTTCTATTCAATATGGCTGACTTAATAAAGTATAACAATAAGTTTTTGAAGTTAAATACGTAGGAGTTGGGTTCGGAAATGTCGATTGAAATAATTTGATTCTTTTTGGGAATAAAATGTGAATTTTATGAGTTTGATTGAAGTTTGGTCAGGATTCGTTTTATTAGTTCAATGAGGTTGCGTCTCAACAACTTCCAGGAGTCGTGATACTTCAATAAATTTGGCACAACTGAGTACCAGGTTAACATTACATTGCTCGATGACCTTGATGATTTGATCCCTGTACTGGTTTTTGTTGACTTGCCCCGCACATTTCGCAAAATTTCGGTTTTTATTTATTATTTAAAAATGTTAAAAGAAATAACAGAAAAAAAACAATACAGATTGTTAAATATATCATTACGTATTTGTTGTTACAAAATTCATGCCGATCTATTCAGCCGTTACAGAGATAATTTACAATTAAGGTTGAAAAAGGACCTATTTTCTACGATTAACCAAAAAAAAATTGAGAAGGTTTATTAAAATTTTAAACAATACAATTTATTTGTGATGAACTTAACTATAACATACTTTTTTTACACGGAAAACGCACGAAGGGATTCATCAACAAATTTCTTTGAACATACGCTGTTTTTGGGATTTGAGCCATGTAATGCCCTTAAGGTATTGTATGCTCCGAAAATGTTATAGCCTCATAGTTTTAACGCGTATGATGCTGTTCCACGAATAACGCGTTAAACATCATATATGTGTAACGCGAGTCCTGTAGTAGGCACATTACAGGACTGATGGATGCTACTGAAGATGCAAAGTTGGAGTCAAATTTTGGGCTGACTCAATTTAGATTTCCATTAAGGCATCATTCAATCAATCAACTGGGCGTATTGCAGTCCACTGCAGAACATACTTCACCTTTCCTATACTCACCACAACACCAGAGGATGTTTCCACTTTCTGTAAACTGGCGGAGGGCATATGGTCATCATCTGCCTAGGTTTTTCCCAAATTTATTGGTGTTGGCTTCCAGTCTAACGGGATGCAGGTGAAAACCAGTATTTTACCAGCTGTCTATCTGACCACAACCCAGTTAGTACTGGGTAATACGTTACCCCTTCGCAAGACTGGTTGTCAGACTTTCGAGCCACTGATTACCTTAACGACTGTCGAAGATCTACTAATGACAGCCGGGACCAAAAGCTCCGTGCTTTCCGAATCAAGGAGGAAACACGGCATCCACGTACGAATCTAGGCAAGCGCGACTTAACCTAAAGATCGACAAGAGCGGCTGTTATTATTTAGCCAGGAGGGTACACCCTGATTTCTTATCTATGAGCTGTATCAACTTCCTCAAATGACTGACAATTTACCTAAGCTTTTTAGATGTAAGAACATGCTCACTCGAAGATCTCCGTTACTACTAGTTAATAGCATTTCAATCTACGCCAAAAGACAAGTAGCAACAACAAGACAGTACTTTTTATGAACAGACCAGCTACCGAAAAAAATGAAGATCAGTTTTAGAAGAACCGTTTGATTAACGAGTTTAGTTTTTGTTGGCTTCATTTATGTCCGTTAGTCGTGGCCATGAGCGAGATAGTAAGGCGATGTCGGTACAATATTAATTGGTGTGTATTTTTCATACTGTGGTTGGATATTAATTAGTTGACTAATTTTTACTCTAATATTTTTGAGAATTCTTGTTATTTTTGCAGTATTCTTACCAAGCCTTCTAGTGGTAGCAACCGCTAGACTGCTGAGCATGAGGTCCTGGGTTCGATGTTCCGTGTTATTTTGTATTCTTACCAAGGCCATCACAAAGAAATCGCAGAAGTTCGTTGACAGATAAATGGATGATGAAATTATTTTCTCAGGACGTAGAATCTACAACTACATTGTAGATCGTGCTGATTGATGAGTAAGAAGAATTACTTGCACGAAATACTACTAAGAATAGACTCAAAAGCCAGCTTTTAACATCTTTGGGTGAGTTTTTTTTTTTCAGGGGATTTAGTTGGTATAATTTTACAACAGACTTATAAGAAACTAGCTTTTTGCCCGCGGCTTGGCTTGCGTTAATTTAGAATTTGACAATCAATTCGGGTTGTACTCTACTTGTAATTATATAATTCAATCACAATTCTAAATACACGTGGCGCCACCTATATATCATAAGAACTTTATAGTTGTTTTCCTCGGGAACAGTACTTATTTTCGGGATGAAAGGTACCCTATGTCCGTTTCTGTACTCCTGACAACGTATATGCAAAATTTCAGGATGATCAGTTCAGTGGTTTAGGCGTGAAAAGGTAACAAACAAACTTACTTTCGCATTTATAATATTAGTTAGGATTAGTGTCTTCATTTTAAAATTCATATCACTCGAGTTCATCTTTTATTGGTCTGATGAACATGACGTTGTGTTAATTCTAACAAAATTATAATATTTCTCAAAAACAGCTAGTTTTCATAAACCGTAACGGTATTCAATATCAGATATTCCGTTATGTTTCATATTAAATTGAGTGTCTTTTAAATTAATACAGTCATTATTGCGTAGGCGTTGACAGGGCTTGATAAGTTCATTCGAACGCAGATTAAATTATAAGGTAAGAATAACATGACATCACGCCTGTACTCTCCGAATGGTTAGGCAGAGTACCTAATAGTACACCCACATTTCTACAGTTATGTTTTAAGTTACATGTAATGGCGGGGCGAGCCTATTGCCAACAACCGGGTGCAAATCCAGACTCCGTGGCTACTGAGAAATTCCTAATGGAAAAAACCGCCCGATCTGGGAATCGAACCCAGGACCTCATACTCGGCAGTCGCGACCACTAGACCAACGAGGTAGTCTTGCAACGACAACGAGCAACTTGTTTGTTTAGTAAATAAATACTTCTTATGACGTCATAGTAGGTAGTAAAAAAATGGCAAGCTTGGTCTTCTATACAACATTAGTTTTAGTAAATGCGAAACCTGATACACGTGTCTAGTATTTTTATGTAAAGAATCTATGTACAAAATTTCAAAACTGTATCATGAAAAATCACAAAGTTCTGTTACCTAGTTGTCCGCACAAAATCGTGGTCACCACGCAGCGCGCGCCTCCAGCGTCGTCTTGAGCTCATTGATAATAATAATTTGGCAGTAAGTACCTAAATTATTGCGATAGATACTTAAAGTCGCTCGGTGTCCAACTTTTAACTTTTTTATATATTTTTGGGAAAAATTATAACATGGTTTAAAAAATATTGGAATCGATTCAGTTACTTATTCTGAACAAACTATATTCAGGTTTCGCATATACTAAAAATATTTGTAAACATATCTTTCTATCTTTCTTCGGTATATCTTTATCTGTAAACACAACAATACTACAACTTCTGTGTTTCTTGAAAATCTTTAATCATGATTAAGCGTCTTGTTCCATCCACTGTTGATAAGTATAAGCCTCCACTCTTTTGCGCCATGCTTTCCTAGTATGCGAAAGTCTTCTCCGGAATCCATATTTGACTGTGTAGGTATTAATTTATGGGAGATCAATATTTTTATAAAATAAGATTCAATGTCGTTTAGAATCATGCACGGAATCTATGGTACAAGTTTATGGTCGGTTTCCACCAAGAGGAAAAATCTTTGGACACTTTTTTGATGTCACTGAATAAAGGACTATACCAGTATTACTTTAAAGTATAAAATTGAAACGGACCCTTAGTGTCACGATGTTCCTTGCACCTGTTATTGCTGCAAATTTAAATTTTGTAATGGTCATGTCAAATTACGTGGTCGCTCACAATGGGCCTCAACAGAAGGCTTAAAGTCACCCAAAGGGCAATGGAGAGGTCTATGCTCGGAGTTTCCTTGCGTGATCAGCAAATCAGAAATGAGGACATCCGCAAGAGAACCAAGGTTACCGACGTAGCCCGAAGAATAGCCAAACTTGAGTGGCAGTGGGCAGGGCACATTGCTCGCAGAACGGATGGCCGATGGGGCCGAAAAGTTCTGGAGTGGCGACCGCGAACCGGAAGACGCTGCGTTGGAAGGCCTCCCACTAGGTGCACCGATGACCTGGTAAAGGTTGCAGGAATCCGCTGGATGCGGGTCGCACGGGACCGGTCAATGTGGCGAAACTTGGGGGAGGCCTATGTCCAGCAGTGGACGTCTTTCGGCTGAAATGATGATGATGATGATGTCAAGTTATGTCATTAATATCTAGCTATGTCCTTTCTTCGTTTCATAACTGACAAACTGTTTATTGTAAGAGCTCTATGAAAGTGAATTTCTATAGAAATCAATAGGTACTTACTTACAGTACAGTCGCCAGCACATCAAGTTAACATAAACTGTCAAATATCTTCAAATGATTTTAAACCATAAAATGTTAACGGTTAAGTTCAAAATCGAATGAGAAAATTTTACAGTTTGACCCACCTGATGCGCTGGCGACTGTACATACATTCTACAGTCGTGTCCGGTTATGTTCTCACGGCTTACCGAGAACCATTGAGATTGTGAGGAAAAAGAGCTTAATATTGCTTCACATATGTTTTGCTTTAAAGATAGGGAAGTGATATGTGGAATTTCTCTGACATCATTATTATGGTATGAATGGATAGAAGAGACAGTGCTGTATTGTTTTGTTTTACGTAGCCTTTCACTAGCTTTTCTTTTTTTTTTTCGGATGGGATGTTATCAAATGAACCCCCTCCCGCTCTGGGCGGAATGGACCCTTCCATTCCGCCCAGAGCAGAGTAGCAGTAAGCAGAGCAGTGTCAGACTTCTACTGACTAAAACCCATCTATGTTCCTTCTTTGCCCTTTGTGTTCCAGGGCCACGGTATCTCTTTCGAACAGTCCCGCAGCCCGACCCTTTGACTAGCTTGTGGTTGGAAATTATCCCACTCTGACCCTCTGGTTATGGTCTACGTTTGTCAAAGTTCATCGAAATCCGTTCAGTCGTTAAGGTGTAAACGATACAAATAAACAAACAAATTTTTACCCGACTGACTCAGAAGGAAGGTAATGTTTTTCTGAAAGTACTGCTTTTCAGATTTATGTTATTGTGAGTCACCAATTCACCATAAATAACAGTAATGCCTCCACTGTGAAAAGCCCATAAAAAGCATTACGTCAGTTTCACTATCGTTCAACGCTAAATCTCTCTAAGTTAATGAGTTAAGAAACTGTTGGAATTTCAAACCTCAGCGGTCAGCTGAGCTTTGAAAATCCAACAATGAGTTTTTATTCAGGTATTGTTTTTGATATCGCCTAGAGTTACTGTCAAAATTATCATGGCTATTGTGAGTGTCTTTCGCAATAGTTCAGCTTCTATTGTCTCGGTAGTTAACTGTTCTTAGCCAAGGGACGTATATCACGTATAGCACACTTTCAATTAAATTTTCTAATCATGAAACCGACTTCAAAACTAAAATTCCTCGCTCTGCGGTTATTCCATAAATCAATTATGATTGTGTATTATTAAGGAACACAACTAAGAGCATATTGTTTAGTCGTGTGGTTGATTTTGGCCGTCTGTAACCACAACACACTCACAGAAAATTACAGAAGGCTCCGTACATCATCATCATCTGCCTAGCCTTTTCCCAACTAGTTTGGGGTCGGCGTCCAGTCTAACCGAATGCAGCTGAATGCCAGTATTTTACATGAAGCGACTGCCTATCTGACAGCCACAACCTAGTTAGTACCAGGCAATATGGAAGGCTGAGACCTCTAGTGCGGATGCGGCGTCTCCCCACAGACAATGGCCCATCTTTCATCTTGCACCGCATCACTTGCGCACCTGATGATCTGCTTACTGCATCACTGAGCGGAGTTCCTGTGACTGATTTTGGGCTAAACATAACATTTGAACTTTTTGCCATCGACACGCTAAGAAGAAGAAGTTCTCTTGGTAAGACCGGTATTCAAACTAAATGACAAACGCCAAAACAAAAAAAAAAAAAAACAAAACAAACAAAAAAAAAAATAAATAAATAACCCAAAACCCAAAAAAAAAAACCAAAACCAAAACAAAAAAAAAACAATCCAAAAAAATAAATAATAAAATAACAAAAAACAAACAACACAAACAACAAACAAACAACAAAACAAAACAAACAAACAAACAAACAAACAAACAAAACAACAAATAAAACAACAAATGAAACAAACAAACGATACGAACAAATGATGGTCGCGAGTGCGCTTGCATTCGCTGTACGTGAATCGTGACTATGTGCGTGCGTTTTCGCTTGTTGGATGAAGCTGTCTTTCTGTTTCATTTTATTCTGTGACTGCAGCTATTGGATATTGGTTAACCGCATCAAATCAACCATTTTGTGTTACGATGATACCTCTCTGAACTCTAAAAGTATCTCTGGTTACTTTCTTTTCTTTTAGAGGTGTCTTTACATAGGTTGCCTGAAGTTTCTTTAAGGAAATTATCTTTTTCGGCTGATAGATCTCTTGGCAACTTAAATGAATTTTACCGACTTTATTCCGCAAAAGGGTTACCAGATTCTATCTATATATTTAAAATAGGAAGCAAACTTAAGTACCTACTTGAACGCTGAATTAAATGCTTCAACATTAAATCTTTCCTCGTGTCAGTACGGGCCATACATTGGTCAAAAGATTAGCCAGTCGGCCAGTTCGGGGGCTGTCTTTAAAAAAAAATGTTATCTAAATACACATCAATAAATAAGTGGCATCGTTGGAGTTAATGACAGAAATATTTCACACAGCAAAGTATTTGGAACATTCAAAATAAATCTTATCTCAATTTAATTTTGGAGATCTGTTGTGGAATAATTAGTATGTTTGGATTTAGGGGTGCATTTGAAATAATTTATTTGAGTGCCTTGATGGTTCAGAATGCTTTAGCAAGCGTCTTTGAGCATTGAACAAGAACAACACCAAACAACAACAACTACAACAACAACAACAAAACAACAAACAACAACAACACACACACACATTGTTAGAACAATTTCCAAGAAATTCATCAACACGCAAGAGTAAGAAAAGAATAAAGGATACAGGAAAACATCGTGAGGAAACCATCATAATTATCCTAAATCCTCTCGTATGAAGGATCAAGATCTACTCCCTCTTACAGAAAGGTGGAATGTGTCCCAATCACAACAGTGGAAACATCATCATTCTCCTGCCCTTATCCTAACTTATTTGGGGTCGGCATGTCTTCTTCTTCCATACTTCTCTATTACTCGTCATCTCAGCAGTCACCCCCTTTCTAGCCAAGTAATCCTTCACATAGTCCATTCATCGTTTCTTTGGTCTTCTTCTACTCTTATAGCCATCTACATTCATTCAACACTTTCCTCACTACAGTTTACTCATTCCTGTGCATCACATGTCCATGCCCCGATAACCGATTACCACACAACTTTTCAGTCACCGGCGCCACTTTCACAATAGTGTAAAACATTAGAAAAACAAAACATAGAGAAGGCTCATTATTCCTATGTTTTTATAATAAAAATATGTTTAGAAGTAAGTACGGGAGATAGGTATGCCTAATCAATTCGCAAATTAAATGTTATTGATTAATGTGGAGGCTGCGGTACGGATTTTGGTCCATAATCCAATTTTAAGTTTAAAAAAAAGGAGAAAACGCAAATAAAACCTTGTACCTATATTTAAATGTCAAGACCGTTTTGTTAACAATAAGATTTGATAAAGTAATATCATTTATACCTCTCAATTCAACTATGGCATTTACGGAACCCACACGAAAATACAACTTTTTACAAAATATTTTTTTACCCTAAAGTGTGGAAGGTGGACCACCCCTGACTCTGGTAGCCAACTAACTTACGACCGCCATTAATTTTAAATGATGTCAGTGGTTGTCAACAGTTGGGCCAACGTCTTTTTTTCTCGATAATAATTTTACACGATTTATGTGTTTTGATTGTGTTCCTTGAATTTGTATTAATTTATTTTTCATGTTTCGTTATTAGCTTTTTATTGCTTTTATTACTTTGGCTTAGCCACTTAACTCGTTCTGTTTTTTGTCCCTTATAAATTTTATTTTTCATTATATTCGTCATTTTCGTTTTTAATCAAGGAAGTGAGTCACACAGGTATTTTTATTAAATGTAGGAGACACAATGTAAGGTAACCTTTTATTTTTTTCAAGATTTTAATTAGACTAAGGTGAACTTTGTTTTCAAGTTCTTTATTACTATTGCGGTTAAGCTTTTTATTGCTTCTGATTTTTTTCTCTTTTATTAATGATCTCAATCTAGATTTTTAAATTAAACACCAACACACTTTGACGTTCATAGATAATTGTAAAAAAAATAACCTTTAAGCTTATGCTAATTATATTTCGAAAAAAAAAACTCTTAATTACCAGTATTACGAAATTCCAAAACACGATACCTCCACCAATTGAAAAAATCGTCAAAAATCCAGCTCCGCCACACATTTACTACCTTTTTTATTCTAAACCCAAAGCCCCATTAACACTTTAACAACAAACATGAATAATGTCCCCGACCCGTTCCCAAGAGCGTAATGCCCAAGAATTTCATTTCCATCATGTTTTTCTGTCGTTTTTCTTAAGACACTGCTACCAAAGAAGTTATTAAGCCGATAACATCGCTCTCAACAATTTACTGACCATCCTGTATTAGCGTTGGGCCTGTTGTGAATTTTAATACTTAATTTAACTGGAAGCTTAGGTTTTGTGGTGCAAAATAGAGGAGGCATGCGGTTTTTGTTTGTGTCTGGTTGATGGCAATAGGCTCATCCTGGTCACAACACGTGACAATGTCGTTTATGTGACAAGGAAAAAGCATGCCTCCTCTATTTTGCACCATAAACCCAAACATCCAGCTATTTTAAGTATTAAAATTCACAACAGGCCCTTCGCTAATACAGGATGGTCAGTAAATTGTTGAGAGCGATGTTATCGGCTTGATAATTTCTTTGGTAGTAGTATCTTAAGAAAAACGACAGAAACTCAATCATAACTGACTTTAAAATGGAGTCTAAGTAATGTCAACAGATTATGAGCTCTAAGTAATGAGTTTAAAGTCGTTTTGAAATAAGACGGTTAATGAGGATGGATAGTGCCACCTGAGTTGGTTTTGGGAGAATTGTAAGGATATTACATTTTATTTTTGGAATTCTTTGGAGTGATACTAAATGTGATAAAATCATAAAGTCTTTCTTAAACGTAACACTTTATGGTTAATGTCACATTTTATGATTCAGATTTATTACTGTTTAAGTATTTTTGAAAATAAACACGGAATTAAAAACCCAAGTTCAAAGGACCAGTTTTTAGACAGAAAATATTTCTTTTTAAAACAATGCAGGATAATAAAAAATATAATTTCGTGAAAAAAAATATTTCGCTTATAAATTGCACCACACAAATGACCAACTGTTGTCGATCGCATCGAACAATTTAATTATCTACAAGAAATATCTATAGAGTAATTAGTATAGAAATTAATAACATGCACAGGGATACTGATAATGTCCATTTACGACAAGTCATGAATATTATGATTTTATTACATGAGATTCTGAAAATTATTGCAAAACGATAAGATCTGTCGAGGAGAGCTTTGGTCTTACTCGTTTATAATGTGGATGATAGATGGACATTTTTTTTTTAATGAAGTTTTTTTGGTCTGCGGTTGTGTTGTTAGTAGTAATACACACTAAATTAAGACCGCCATTGTATCCATTGGATTGAGCAATATTGTAAACTTACTGTGTATCAATTTTGAGGAACTCGTGGCTAAATAAATAGCCGCTCGGATCGATCTTTAGGTTAAGCCGTGCTTGCCTAGTTTGGTCTGTGGATGGGTGACCACCCATTACATACCGAGCTTCCTCCGTGCCTCGGAAAGCATGTTAAGCCGTTGGTCCCGGCTGACATTTGTAGATCTTTGACAGTCGTTAGGTAGTCAGTGGCCCAAAAAAGTCTGACAACCAGTCTTACCAAGGGGTATCGTATTACCCAGTATTAACTGGGTTGTGGAGGTCAGATAGGCAGTCGCTCCATGTAAAATACTGGTATTCAGCTGCATCCGGTTAGACTGGAAGCCGACCCCAACATAGTTGGGAAAAGGCTAGGCAGATGATGATAGCTGAAGAAAAATATTGTAGCAATCGAAAGAAATCAAAGAATCTAAACCGTTATATGCAAATAACATCGAAGATGCAATTCTAAGAAATAGTTAACTTCAAGAGTAATAGAATTTCTAATCTAACTTTAGACTGGATACAGTGAGCATTAACATTTTTGCGATAAATGCAAGTTCTATAAGTGCGCCGGTGGAATTCCATCTAGCCGTGGATAAAGCTAGCATAGAGGTATGTGTAAAGCAGGTTTTAAGGAAGAAATATATGTAGATAGTTTTTTTGCTTTGAAATTTATTAAGATCAACAAAATGACAATGTCCTGCTGGAAGAATTCAACAATATTAAATTAAAGAAATCTTACTGTGTACCCTTTCTTTCATCTCTCAGCACAGCAAAGCACTCATCATCTCCATAGCCTTTTCCCAACTTCATAGGGTTCGGCTTCCAGTACTACCAGAAGAATCTGAATACCAGTATTTTACTTGGAGCGACTGCCTATCTGACCTCTACAACCCAGTTAGTACTAGGTAATACGATACCCCTTGGTAAGACTGGTTGTCAGACTTTCAGGCCACAGACTACCTGTAACAACTGTCAAAGATCTACAAATGACAGCCGGGATTGGTCCTATTTTTCTTCAGCTATCTCCTTTATTTATTTCTATACAAATCAATTATATTTTTTGAATATTCCTTACAAAAAAACAATATAAAAACATTTAAAAATATAAAAAAAATTGTAGCCCACCGGTATCGGGAACAGGGTCCAAGCTACCGGGGGTCAGGGCTCCAGAGAGAGGAACCTCCTAACAATTGTGTGTCCAGGAGTAGCGCTTCTTCAGTTTATTTTTAGTTTTTGTTTTGATTGCATGTGGAAGTATGTGATATAGGTAGCTCAATTTTTGGCCGAAGCGGAAGGTTTAAATAACTGTAAAAATTCAGTTCAAGATTGACTAAAATTGAAACCTTTATGGTTTAATTTAAAAGTTTACTAAAATAATTTTATAATTCAATTTTGTAAAGTTGGCAGTATATAAACAAGATATGAGATGATTAAAATTACCATGCAACTTGTCAAAAATAATAAACTTTCAAAATGTAGGACCCCTGATCCCCGCGCGTCGGCTCCTTCATCGCGCCCTCACGCTTTCGTAACAATTCATGTAATTTTGGCGCTTGCTAGAAATCTTTGACTTTAGCCCAAACTTCGGCCCATTTTAGGCGAAGCCGAAGCTTCGGGTAACATCAGAAGAATGATAAGCTAGCGTCCTTCCTACTGGTGCTAGTTGATGATCACTTTATGTATACAGGGTGGAGCTTAAGCCATCTACATCCATCATAGCAGTACTTCGACTCGTTGTGTCAGAATTTTGCTGTGAATCCCATTTGCGATTTGCGAAAAAAAATGCTACAGCATTCGAAAGAATATTTCGATGCGTGGTTTGCCCTTTCATCAATTGGTATACCTTTAGATAAGTTTGATATGTGCAAAATACTCAAAATACTTGTCCCCATACCGATGATATCATCCACAAAGAGGATAAAATTGTAAGTACATCCATAATTTTCAAACAAAATCATAAAATCAACAGCACATTTAAGACACAGGTGGTCTTTACGACCCCGTATATAAGGTTTTAATACGATATTTATTATGTAGTAGAGTATCCGTTCAATGTAAGTGGTTTTTAAACATGGAGGCTACCTGGTGTCGATTACATTGCCGTATTTGAGAGACGGTACATGTAATTAAAAGATAAGTGTCGTATTTTTTGCAGCGTTAGGAGATTATTTTCAAATAACGGTAGTTTTGGTCCTTTAGTCCGAAATTATCGGGGCAATTATTGAAGGTTGAGCGGTGTCAACGGCATTTTAAATTAACCCCAGTATAATTTTTTGTTGATGGACCTTAATAATTTACTTTAAAATGACTCCTGAATTACAATTTGTAATACAATTTACATTAAAATGACTCCTGAATTACAATTTGAAATACAATTTACATTAAAATGACTCCTGAATTACAATCCTGCATTTCCTTTAAAAAATCTAATTGCAGTAACATACAGTATGATCGCTTGATGGGTTGTTTTGGTCCGTATTAAAGATTTTATTTAGGTATGACAAATCGTCTTTTAAGTTGCCGTTGCTAGACCTCATCTCTAGAGAGGGATTGAGCTTTCAATCCACCACGCGAGTCTAGTGCGGGTTTGTGGATGTCATGTCTTCGAATCTTCAGGCCTAAGAAATACCGGTTTCTCACGATGTTTTCCTTCATCGTTTTGAGAGCAGTGGTGACGACAGAAAGTAATGTCTGCAAGGGCTTGAACTTATGACCTACGACACTTAGGTCGGAGCTGAATATTGTAGATGGTGCATCAGAATTCTGAGTTGAATATGAATGTGGCTATTAGAGTAGAGGAAGACCAAAAAAAAACGATGGTTGGACTGTGTGATGGATAATATGGCTAGAAAAGAGGTGTCCGATGAGATGATGAATAACAGAGAAGTATGGAAAAAGAAGACATGCTGCGCCTACCTCCAAATAAATTGATAAGGGCGTATGATGATGCGTCAGAATTCCGAGTATCGAATTATTTTTCTCTGGGAAGCTCTATTTTATTTTAACTCATATTTGTTTAAGACAACATATTGTAAACTTTGTTGCAACAATGGCCTTTAATAGACTGATAACGACTTTGCATTTAAATATTAAAATCTTCTCTACCGTCTTCATTGCAATGCTACTGTTCAATAGTCTATGACATCCGATACTTATTGTATCTACTATTCCCAATCCCCAGGGAACCCCGTTATGCCCAGTAAATATGTGCATTAAGACTTAATTATTAATAATTTAAGTATTATCAGCCATCAAGCCGAGTCACTCGTCTTGATGCCTGATAATACTTAAATTGAGGCTTTACGAGTCACTACAGGTTTTTATAAGAGAGTTTTTAGATTTGCCATGTGAATGTCGGTTGGGTTTGTGTGGTTTATGCGAATTTGTTTTTTTGTTGTTATGGGTAAATAGTTGAAGTTTGTGTTTTTAATTTGTTGTTTGTTTGTAGGTGTAGCTGGCTGATTTTACTCGACTAGTTGACGTATTCGAGAGTATTTTTTCATTACGACTACTTTTTATAAAACTTTGTATAGATAAGGTCGTATTATTTTGAGTAAGTGATACATTCTAAAAATTCGTTTGAAATCTATAGATATTAAATAAAATTATAACAGGCCGATGTCCGTACATTGAAGATTAAAAAGATAATATAAGGGGGTCTTTATTAGAGCAATAGAAGCCAAAACAACAGTTTTTAGAATTTTGTTCTGTCTGTGTCTATGTCTGCATGTTTTACGCGCATCACGCAAAAACTAGTGCACGGATTTGAACGCAGTTTTCACCGCTCTACTGCTAGATGCAGTTTTGGACCCGATAGGTGGCGCTGTGCGAAACAACGGCGGGTCGCTAGTATTAAAATAAAACGGTTTTAACAAATGCATTTTCTTATTTTAACTTCAAAGATTTTTTTTTTAAATTGTTCATCTACATAAATATAATATTGCAAATATAGTTACTAAAAACATAATATTAATATTTTTACTAATAAAATTACTTGTCCAACTTCAACTAAGCTTTTAACACTTCACATAATATTTTTACGATTATATTTTTCTGATAGACAAACTCATATTTATTTTTACTCTTGCAACTCTGAGTCTGGCATTCGTAAACGTCATTAGCATAAGTATTCATTTGCCAAGTGGTCTGACTATTATGTGACTTCTTTAGGTTTCCTGAGAAATATTCTAGTCTCTGGTTGTTGACTTGTGGGTAGCAAAGACATTCCTTAGTAGACGTATTATTTTTAGTACTTAATTGCTTTCCTAATATGAACATATTGTAGTGAAGGACCAGTGTTTAGATCTTTATGACGTCTTATGAATACGCGGTACCAAGGTTTGGTATCGAAGGACCAATGTTTCGATACTTAAGATGAAGTTGAAATTAATGATATGAAAAAGCTATTAGCAAAGTTATTGTACATAATATTTATTAAAAACGTTTTTATTCGGTCAATGACATTTGTATGCTACATTTTCTATTCAAATCTAGAACGTTTACTCAACGACCTAACCTATAACATAAAATAAAATAACAATAAAAATCTTTATCAGGTTTTATGAAAATGTAAAAAAAAAAAAAATCTCCAATAGTAAAACTGCTATTATTACATCGTATAGTGTGTAATCACTTTTAACTCGTTTAATATGAGAAAGACGAATACCGATATATTTGCACTGGTATTATTTTGATTATAAATAATTAAGACCTTGGTGCTTTTGCAACTTGCTTTTGGCAAGAGAATATAATTTTATTTTTGACATTGTGGCAGTTTTAGATACCTACAACATCTTCATTTTGTTTTTGGGAACATAATGGCGGCTTTTTTGTAAACGTGCTTTATAAGTAGTTGCTGCTGAGAAACGGTATATTATTACTAAAATCTATGGCTGTTTTTCGTCATGTTAATTATACCTAAAGTTAGCTTCCACCGGGCGTCCTAAAAAGGTCGCCTTCAGAACTCTGCTACATCAACGGCATTATCAGGGCTCTCACAGTGCAGCTGCAATTGCAAAAAAAAACAAAGAGTAGGACAGCATGAAGGTGGACCATAGTCCACCTTCATGCTGTCCTACTCTTTGTACAAACCATAGTTTGTGATGAGGCTCCGGAATAGACGGGACCAGCAGCGGCCCACCCGGTTTAGTCTTCCAGCATCCGCTGATCTGATTCCTCCAATCTTGTAGTTGATTATCTACTCCGTCTTTCTTATTGTATTTAATATTGCTTAGAGCGTTCAATACATTACTCAGCGGCTTGGTAGCAAGGCCGACTGCAAAGGTTGCACCGGATGCACTTAAGTATCATCACCAACACACAGCTTCAGCATTCCGCTAAAAAGAAAAATTCTTTGTAATAAAAATACATTTACATCGCCCTTGAATTCCGCGGACACAAGGACCACACACTTGAGCAATTATTAAGCAAAATTATATGAGTTTGTATTAAGTATCTTTTAATGTAGTCATCCCTATGCAAGTCTAGGATACCCTCAAGTTCTGATAACATCTAGATTGAATCTGCAGGCTTGGTCGGAGCTTTAATGGTAAGAACTTCATAAGAATTTAATGAGTTTTGAAATGCCTGTTTTCTTTAGGTATAATATTGTAGATGTGGAAGGTACAGCTTGTTTCTGTATGTGTTTTGTGATAAAGATTTATGAATAACTGTAGAAGTAATTGGTTTACGTAGTCACAGTTTTACGTATATTAGGCTCCATCCTTTAATCACGTCAGACTTTTTAGGCTATTTTTATACCTCCCCCCCTATCTTTGCTGATACATCGTGAGATTTTAGGCTACCCCTCCCCTAGCATCACGTATATTTTTATTATTATAATAAAAGAAAATATCAGGTGCATTTTAGAATCTGTTTTAATAACGGAGGTGGATTTTTATGACACAATTTTATTTTAGGTTTTTAATTCATTATTTCACTGTAAACATTATTATTTTTTTTCGGCCCTCGAAAAATACACGTGTTTTTCACATTATCGCTTACCCCATCGTTCTTAATCCTGATTCTTTTCTGGCTCCCTCCCCGATTTTCGAACATCACGTGCACGAGCTTAGGCATGTCGTCAAAGTCACAGTATACACCTGGATGAGGGACGTGTGGAACAGGAAAGTATGGTGAAAGAAACGAGAAGTGTATATCCAGCAGTAGGTGATCACAGTCTGAAATAATGATGATGACATAGGATGTACTAATTTTAGGCACTTTTCTTTTAAATTAACAGAAGTTTTAATTAAAAAGCAGTTTGCAAGTTTTGACAAAAAAGTGTACCAACAAAAGTAGATTAGAAAAAAAAAACAATTACGTCGTTTCGTAAATGGCACACCAAGTTACCTCATATGGCCACATGCTTCAAATAGTCTCCTCATTCGACAAAATCCTACAAAAATTTATTATAACCTTCCACTACGCAGTGAAAGTAGCATCGTCTCTCAAATAGCTTCTCAGCGATCCTACATTTGCTAGTAAATATGAAGTACCTACACATTATTGTGCAAAGAATGTTGGATTCGCGACAATGCTGTACAAATTCCGAGGATACAAAGAAACAGTTATTGAGGCGACTGCAGACGCTCGATGTGTTAAATGTTAGAAAACAGGGTTGTGCTGAGCTCTTCATAATTTATTGTTTTATTTTTATATCAAATTTTATTGATAGTTGCAGGACTTACCATACTTAGCCCAATACTTACTTTCAGTGATAGCTGCCATCAAACCGTGTGCAAGAAGGCAAAATCATAATCAAGAAACGATTTTCAGTGGCAATACCCGCGAGTTGGTAAAATTAGTTTTTCTTGAATTTGTACGAAAGTTTTCAATACATCGTATATGTTATTCAGTGGTGGTCATTAATTTGTAGACATCGATAGATGTGTAGTCAGAAATCCGAAAGTTTGACAACCAGTCTAACCTAGGGGTACTGTGGAGCAGATAGGCTCCATGTAAAATATTAGCATTAGCACTTAGCAGCATATGGTTAAACTGGTAGCCGACCCCAACATAGTTAAAAAAGCTAGATAGTTGATGATGGTTATCTTTCATCACCTACAAACTGAACAGGCAAGTGGAAAAATAGGGCAACATTTCAGCCGAAAGACGTCCACTGCTGGACATATTATGCCTCCACCAAGTGTCGCCACATTGACTGGCCCAGTGCGACTCACATCAAGCGGATCCCCGCAACCTTCACCAGGTCATCGTAAAAAATAAATAACTCAAGAATTTGACAAAATCCTAGGCAACCCTAATCATAAGAATAGTGCATTTGAGCGGCAGTGGCGGGTTATCGCGCGTCAACAGGCAGTCGCGACGGCAGCAGCACTGTTAATTGTAAAATTACGCTCCTATTTCAATATTTAGTACTACTTCTATCTTGTGTTCTGAAGTGGTATAGAGATAGTTTAAGATGTGAGAAAGTAACATAAAACATGTTATTACCTATTTGTAAGTCTAAGTAATTAATTTATTGACTGGTGTCTTGGAATTAGAATTAAGATTTTGTAAATTGTAGCTACGTCTTGTGCGCTCTCACTTGTGCAACATAAACGTAAACACATGTATTATTGTCCAATGAGATAAAAGATAAACGAAGAGAGAGGGAGAGAGTTTGTTTATATTTCGCCATCGGGAAAACTTAAATAGAACCCCTAATAAAAACTGCAATAATACAGTCTATCTCAACTTATACTGTCACTTACGGAATATCTTCGGTGTTTGTTCATTATTTTGAGCTCCTGATATTTCGGCGCTGTACAAAAAAAAAACAAAAAAAACATAAACAATCACGGAAGATATCCCGTAAGTGACAGTATAAGTTTAGTTGTAAACCGTGAAAGCTTAAAATAGTCTATATATATTGGTATTTCATATAAGGCAATAATAAAACTATGTATTAATAAAGCATATCATAAATAATTAACGCATATCAAATAATTGTAGCTGACGTGGCTCAAAAGGCTGCTCAACTCAAATGGGACTGTGCAGGTGATGTCTGCCGCATGTGGGACAAATTGTGTGCCAAAATAGCAGAAACCTGATGCCCTGACACAGTGCGGCGGGGTCGCGGCAGGCCACGAAGGAAATGGCGTGACGAACTGGACAAGTTCCGTCCGAACTGAAAGGAGGACGCGCGGGTTCGCGAGAAGTGGAAGGAGTGGAGGGAGGCCTTTGCCCAGGTGTCGGACAGAGCAGGCTAAGAAAAAAAAAATAACAAAAGAGAGAGGCATCAAAGGAAACCTTCTAATAAGACCTAGTTATCAATACAAGTTCACAACATCAACACTAATAAGTTTCCCAACATTACATCATCAAAAATCTTTACATCGTCAAAATATTCCCCAGCCTTCTCAATAGCTAATTAACTTACTTCATAAACAATCTTACAAGCTCAACCACAGATTAACAATACGACAGATAAGGCAAGAAAACATCCCATCGTTGGCGCAAACCCGCTTCGATAATCCCCTGTTAATTCAGAGTTTATATTTAACCTATAATTTAAACGAACTGGCTGGATTCGATAGCGGGCGTCTTTTGTTTTCTTCTGCCATCTAAATTAGCTGTCATGTATCAATTTACTTTTGGTCGATTTCTGCTGTTTTACAGGATAATGTGTATTGTGATTTAATTTAATTATTGTTGACGGGTTTTCTGAGGAGTTATTTGCGT
This sequence comes from Noctua fimbriata, assembly GCA_905163415.1. Taxonomy (NCBI): domain Eukaryota; kingdom Metazoa; phylum Arthropoda; class Insecta; order Lepidoptera; family Noctuidae; genus Noctua; species Noctua fimbriata. Next base: position 7,803,451 of record LR990945.1, read on the forward strand.
TAATTATATTGACATTTTGACTTTATTGGAGAAAGTGGTCCTTGGTATCTGTAAGGACCAAAAAGTCTAAACCACCTTCAGTATTTGCCTGGACTGAACTAATACTGTCACTTACGGGATATCTTCCGTGATTGTTCATTATTTTGAGCTGCCGATATTTCGGCGCTGTTGCAAGCGGCCCGCGACCCGCGATAATGGCGTTTGCAACAGCGCCGTAATATCGGGAGCTCAAAATAATGAACAATCACGGAATATATCCCGTAAGTGACAGTAAAAGTTTAGTTGTATACCGTGAAAGATTAAAACAGTGTTTGCCTGAACTGATATTAGATATTATAGAAGGAAATCTACAGGATTTAGAGAAAAATATTCACGGTAAAATGCTATTTAAAAATAAAATATCTTCGCTATTATAAACACATCAGTTCCTCCACGTAACTTATACTTGGACCCAATACTTAAACCCTCAATCCCACTAAGGAAACAATTAGTATAAATCAGTTAAAAAAGAACCCAAAAACTCGAAATGTTGACGCGTACCTTTAATCATCCAGGTAAGACCATCAACCGGTAATTATAATGTATGTATGTGATTAAATGCTTACGAGACCCCGCCTACTGTGTGAGAGGGACACAAGATTTTCCCATACATCGCAAGGCTTGTAAAAATTATGGGGGCTCGATCGTCATCTCTTTTTTGGTCCTATCGCATTTTTTGGTCCTTCGAGTGGGAAGCTTTGATTGTGTGCGATAGAGTGGCGGGTCGCGATATGTAATTAGTTGTTGGTATGAGATTAAATTGGAGTAAGTTTTTTTAAGTTTAAATTCTTTTTTTCTTCTTTTTTTGTATGGTTTTTATTTGCAGTAGGTGTTGCTCTACTTTTGGAATTGTTTCCAGAATTATATTCCTATAACTTTAACTTTAACCTTTTATTTTATTATTTTATGTTATGTCTAAAAACATTTTCAAATTACATTGTAATTAATAAACCTTTCCAATTAAGGCGAGCTTATTACGATTAACTCGTAATAAACATGAATGCTAAAGAGATTGCCAAACATATAAATAAATAGAATATGCATACATATACACCTAAATTGTATCACAACTCTCATACAGAGCAGCTCTTATATAATCTGAAATTAAGACTTCCACTTCGGAACTTAAAATAATTACTGCAATTAAATAAAAACCTCCATTTGCCACCAAATTCATTTCACATAATGGCAGCCTCCAAAAAACAGCACACCTCATTTGACAGCTGTTGCTCGTTGCTTGCTCCAAAAAGTTTTTACTCTTCCGCTATGTTATTAATGTGATTACTGGTTATTTGAGGTTAATCTCAGATTTCCCTTATGGCGCGGTAAGTGTGAATTGAGGTGAAATTATGCGGAATACAAATTGTCTGTCATTGGATGCGAATTAGAAATTCATAAATGCGAGGTGGTGTTGCAAGCGAGAATTGTATCAGCTTCTGTGACGATTATAGGTTTTTTGTATTTAAAAATTGTGTAATTGAATACAGGAAATCTTAAGTGTAAATATGTCAAAATCCTGTTTAAATTACACTACGGGACGGGGTCCATACAAAAATTTCCATGGTCCTTTAATAACTGTTTTAAGATATTTCTACTTTAGTTAAAAAGGTGCTTATTTGCTTCCACCAGCCATTCGACTTTCGCCTTGCATTGGCTCTATCTGTAATATTTGAATGAAAGATTGTTGTAATCTTCTGTGGTTTTATTTTAGTAATTATCACAGGTTTTAATATTAATAATTATCAACACAACTGTCTCTGCGGATGTGTGTCCGCGCAAAAAAGATCAAAACGAATTTAAAAGTATAGGTACCATTTGTCTGTTGGTACTTTAAGAAAACAAGAATTCGGTTGCTAAAGGATCAATATTTTTAGCGAATAGAAGGACCAATAACAAAAAACAATCCTACATTTGTTGTTTTGCAAAAAAAATACACCTTGAGAGGCTTTCATTGTATCGTTCCGCTAGCAAGACTACCTAGACTCTATGCGTATTGGTACATTAAAAACTTGTTCCTAAATTGTCGTCTTTCTAGACTTATTTCCGTTACTTATAATGAAAGTATTAGTACTTGATACTTCAATATTACGCGTTATTTTACTAGGATTAGTCATGTTTTGCTAGTTTCGATTACTTCGTATCATGTAGTATGCAGTTCTTATCATACTAATTAGATGAAAGCAAACCTTTATGTCTTAACTAATAATTTCAATATTACTTGGTTATCTATTTATGCTATTTTTTTGCTTGGTTATTTTTTTTTTTTGGGTCTTTCCTAAGAAAAGGCCCTTCGATATCTCTGGGTGACGTAAACAGTAAGTAATGAATTAGAAATATCAACATGGTACTTGTGCTGGTGTACCGCTTGCGCTGGTACGGATATATTGTGCTAAATCGAGATGATGACTATAAGACTAAAAGAATCATAAATATAGAAGTACGGAAAAAGAGGTCGTGTATGACCAACAGTCTAGCTAAGAACAATATAAAAAATGACATGATACCGAGCAACACAACGAGAGAACCCAAAACCGTACAGTGTGGCGCAGAAGTACTAGGAAGGCTGATCCCAAATATATTGAGATACTAGCCAGGAGAAAGAAGATGGTACTTATTCTGATGGTCATAAGATTTTTTTTGATGTCAAGCAAAGTACTGCGGGGTTTTTTTAGAACTCGTCCACTATTAAATAGGACTTGAACTGACTTAAACATAACTGGAAAAATGAGGGGCTACTTATAGGTAAGACCTTCGAGGATTACCAGACGTGGTGTTACATTTGAATTCTTCAATTCAATCATTAGTGTTTATAAAGATCTAGATGATTTTTATAGAAATTTGCTCCCAAGTCCTTGTGACCGTCAAACGTCAACGACAGCCAAAACAGTCTGAAAGGCCCTTGATATGCTTATAACATAATTAAACAATCTCCCTACAAGATAAACAGCTCCATCATCGACTCAAGTATCAACTTCCATAATAAGGTCTTTAAACCGGTTCACAATAACTCCAAAACTTTCTATACATCTTTATTATACTGTTGACTGAACTTCAATATAAGTATTCATCTCTGAAGTAGGGATGATCGATTCTTGCATTTGTATCGATACTTTTGATCGATTCAGATCACAACTATACGATAAGATTCTAGGATCGTCTCGAATGACTTTGATTTGATTTTTCAAATATCTAAACATATCGTATCGCTCTCTGGTATGCGCGATACTTGCAATATTGGTATTTAATAGTCTAGGCAAAATCCCATGAATTCTTTTGTAATTCTGTATTGTCCTCCTCCTGTATTCTTTTGAATTGTCTGGTTTTACAATTTAAGACAATGTAGCACTGTACGATCCATAAATTCCGATACTGGTATTTTTGCATCGATCTAAAATGTCGGAGTACCGCATCCTGTTGTATCATCATCTGCATAGACTTTTCCCACTATGTTGGGTTCACACAGTCTAACCAAAGCAGCCGCAATACCAGTATTATATATGGAGCGACTGCCTATCTGACCACCGCAACCCAGTTATTACTGGGTGATACGATACCGCTTGGTAAGACTATCGATACTGTGAAGTATAGGATCGGCTCGTGCATCACTAGTTTGAAGCAAAAGGGTTCATGTGCCTATTGTTACTATATTGAATAAACCCTTGTTATTGAAGGGAAGTTTGCTCAAGCATTTGTTATTTCTATGAGAATTAGTAGATCGGTTACATAATGGAGGTACTGTGATACTATGTTGATTTAGTTTAGAATTTTTTTTTCTTGAGTAAGTAGTTTTGAAAGTGGATTATGTAATCTAAAGCTTGAATACAGTACAGTTTAATATATTCCGGTATTTTGCAAAGGCTCTCATAACAATATATCAACAGGACCAGACGTTCAACAAAGAATATAATTATAATCGTGGTCCTTGTTCTCTTTTTTTCCCTTTGAGCAACTACCCTTAGTAATTATTTAATGTTTAAAGCTTTTTGTGCGAAAATTATGGTATGTTTTTAGTTAAGAAACTTAACTAAAAACATACCATAATTTTCAAAAACATTAATGCGAACGTATAATTTTGCCGCATATTAAGATTTAATAATACTTGTCAATTTTACATTTTAAATAAGAGATACTAATATGTAACTTTTTCATACGCGATCACATGAAAATTTCTGAAGTTAGGTACGAGTTTTACTCATGAAGATAGACAGAATCTACTGAATGACTCCTACTAAGATCCTGAGTCCTGTTATTTTAATTTACACTTCATTTACGATCACATGAACCCATATTATTAAAGTATACTTCGCATAAACCATGACTCACTCACACACAGTATATACCAGCTCTTTATCAATAGGACCTGTCATAAAACTATCGAATGACAATAACAAGTGCATGTGAATCTATGATTACTATGACACAGTACAAGTCTTAACACACAGTATTTCAACTAGTATGGGCTGACGACATTGTTACCAACCCGGGTAAATCCTAGAAGAGTTTGACATATGAACTTGAAGATTGGGCCAAGCAAAGAGAGGCCTTTACCCACTTACCCAGCAGCGGATGAAGTCGGGCTGATGATGATTAAGACTAGGAACAAATAGTCAGAATCGGCTCACATACATAAAGAGTGTAACAGCACCCTTAACGAAGCCGAAAGGCACTTATTTTCCTCGTCATTGCGATCATTTTTTTGTTCTGGAGTATACCTGGAAAGCTTCTAGTTACGGAAATATTGAGGGTCAAAGTTCCAAAAAAGTCGTTTCCCAGCAACAATTTTTGCGTAAAGTTACTTAGTTTGATGTACAGAATGTTTGGTTGACGGCTTCGTGAAGGGTCCGTTTACACCCGGTATGCCATGTTTACACGAATTCTAAGCACGCTTCAAGTAACAGATTATTCCTCTGGGGCTGTGGCATCGAGACAGGTTGTTGCATTTTATGTGTGTAGTGCAATATAATAATCATGTCATCATTTCCCTGCCTTTATTAAAAATTTATTTGGGGCTGGCGCTGCATGTCATCATCATCATCTGCCTAACCTTTGACCAACTACTGTGCAGTTGAATACCAGTATTTTACATAGAACCACTGCCTATCTGACCTTCACAACCCAGTTAGTACTGGGTTATAAGATACCCCTTGGTAAGACTGGTAGTCAGACTTTCGGGCCAATGACTACCTGTAACGACTGCCAAAGATCTAAAAACGTCAGCCGGATCCACCGGCGCAGCATATCTACTTCCATATTTACACCCGCGTTTGAACACAAAAAGAAGTTGGTTTACTGGTTATCATTACACTGTGACTATTTTGCTAATGTTTTAGTGCCCAGATGTCTGCTGCATATGATGCGAAGGACATCGCTTATCTATCTGGTTTAATGTTGTACTATTTATAAAAGCGTTAAGTAATGAAGTGTTTGCGAAATATGCACTAGACTGTGTGCCTTTATGTAACATATTAAATAATTTGTCTTTACATATTATAACCTATTTTATTTTCCGCTTGTGTTGTCCCACCGCGGGCCTTCACATGCCTCCCCCTCTTCTTTGCAATACTGGCTATCTATATCTCTCTGGTAAATAGCATAGTATTAAAGAAGGGCGGCGAAAGTGGCCCCAAAAAATCTAAAAATTAAGGAAGCTCCATGCAAGTGTCAATATAAAATAATTATAACTACAATTTTAAGAGATATTTATTTAAAAAATATTGAATTTTTAGGAGACGGGAATCAAAAGTTATAAATATTTTAATTTACTTAAATTTTCTTACTATAAATAGCCCTTTCTCTTCGTTTTTATGCATTCTATAATGTACAATATTTATAAACAACAAATAAACTTGATATTAAAACGCCAATTAACATGGCACAATCATGTAAAAAAAAAGAAACTATGGTGATTTCGTAGTATATCTTATAAAGGAACGTTATCAATGGTGATCGATTGAGTCCCGTCACTACTGTCACTGTAACATCTGTGATGATCTATTCCAGTGTTTTTCAACGTGTGGGTCGCGACCCTCTGGGGGTTCGCGAAGACTCTATAGAGTTCGCGAATACTACCTCAGCAAAAAAAAAACAATAAAGTTTAAAAAGATAGATTTATTAAGAAAATGTTAACTTAAGGATATAAATATTTTTTATGTTAATACAAATTAACAAAAAAAAAATGTTATGAGTACTAGTCCATCATAATACGATGGTTGCGCTTGTTGTTCATTAAACAATTTCGCTCATCATGGATCTGTTTTCATCATCTGCTCTTTCAGTCTAGCAATAAATCCACTAAACTTATACTGTCACTTACGGGACATCTTCCGTGATTGTTCATTATTTTGAGCTCCCGATATGATGACGCTGTTGCAATGAACAATCACGGAAGATATCCCGTAAGTGACAGTATAAGTTTTTCATGTCATGAGCATATTAAGGTATATGGGCTATGACAGACACCAGAGCTATATTGCTGCACCAGCTTCCTTTTTAGATAATCTTTTAATATTATAATATTTTATTCTATTGAAAAATATAAAATAAAACCATATAAAAATACCAATAAACGATATTTATTTCGTCACATTACACATTATTTATTCAACACACACACAGCCTTTCAATAGCTGTAGTCAAACATAGCTAGTGAGCTCTGGCTTTTATAATTTATGTAAAAGTATATCTTCTTTCAGCGTAGTAAGAATCGTTTTACTTGACAATAATTCGCTTATAGATCAAAGTCGTAACAACCAGTCGTTAGAGACCAGAAGCGAAATAGAATTTCTTACAATTTGTCTTTAATCAACAACTAGCACATAAGTAAATAATAAGTACATCAGAATAATATAACCCGACCCGAACCAAAATTATTACCTCCCCTGGCACCTGTCAGTTACCTACTACCAAAAACCAAAGAAAACCAAAAAGCACAGAGCATCATCCAAAGAGGCCGTGTACAACGCGCTCTGCCTTTTTATACCCTTCTACTCGGACCGGGTAGGTTGCAAAGGGAATAATCTAAGAGTAGTTTATTCGAATCTTCCTTTATGATTCATCCTTAATATTATTATTTTTATTATTTTTTTTTAATAAATAAGCAGACATTCCACAGTCAAAAACCTTATTCGTAAGATTTTTAGATTATCTTGTATTTAGACGTGTATTTCTTTTCTCCCAACTTGTTCGTCTTACTTTCCATTTACTTTTCTGTTAGTCTTTAGTCATTTTACAACTATGTATAAGTTGCCATAATGAATGCTAGCTCTAAGAGTGGGTCCCAAAATACAAGTAACTTCACCAGCGTTCTTTACTAGTAAATCAATAATGTTATTAGGTACTATTATGCCAAGCCTTCCCCCGTTCGGAATGAAAACTGAGACTTATCATCATTCTCCTGCCCTTGTCGCAATTTATTTTTATGTCTTCTTCTTTCACACTTCTCTTTTACACGTTATCTCATTAGACACCTTCTTTCTCTCCATATCATCCTTTATATAGTCAATCCATCATTTCTTTGGTGTTCCTCTACTCTTATACCCATCCACATTCATACTCAGAACTTTCTGAAATTTTTAATATACATATTCCGAAAATGAAAACAGACAGTCGAGATAAAACTAAAATTTTATTATTTCTTCAATTAATGAATCAACTCAGCCTATAACAGTCCACAGCTGGACATACAACTTTTCTATTCTTATAGTTTTTTCATTGATTCTTAGCCTTCTATTCGCGTCTTTGTTTAAATGCGATCAATTTATAAAGAAAAATGATTTTGGTCCTTGGAGTCAGAACTTAAAAAATAGTTCATCCAAAAGTCCATTTGGTCCTTGCAGCCATAAATTGGGAAACACAACATTCAATATTAGGTCTTAAAATACTCTAATTAACGACCTCATTGTATTAGCTTCTTTATTTGTGTCAACGCTCGAGCAGTGACTCGATTAAAGGCTAAGCACGATTCTGATCTTTAAATCCTATGAGTTACTGCAATGGCTTCAAGATTGCAGATCCATACAGTACTTTCACTTTAACTTATGATTCGATATGTTCGTACATTTTACATGACATTTTGCTATCGGACATCAAAGCTTGTGTTGGTTAGATTGATATGACATTGTACAGTCGATTTTTTTGTTGTATCGTGACAAAGCATATTTGAAACGTCTGTTATTCAGTTGTTTTTTGCCGTAGACTGATCAATTGGTGGTGGTTCATAGAAAAGACAATTGATCAGCTAAAAATGTAGCTGTAATGTGTTGGTTGGTGCGATGATATACATAAATTAATCCTTTAGGTGTTTTTCTTCTTGTATTTTGCCTGACTGTCTCGTTGGTCTGGTGGTCGCAAGCGCGACTGCTGAGCAAGAGGTCCTGGGTTCGTTTCCTGGGTCGGGCAGTGTTATTGGCTTTTTCCATCAGTAATTTCTCAGTAGCAGCCCGGGTGTCTGGATTTGTGCCCGGTTGATGGCAATAAGCTCGCCCCTTATTGGACTTTAACATAACTGGCGACATGTAGGTGTAGTAATAGTACACCCACATGTCGTGTACCACCTCTGCCTTTCCCTTTAGTGATTACAGGCGTGTTGTTATGTGTTATTTTGCCTGATCCTATTTAGTTTTACTCCCTTCTCTCATGTCTTGATTTATTTGATTCGTTCACGCAATGCCTCCATATTCAACTATGGGCATTTCTATGGTCTTCGTGACCACGATAAAAATACAGCCGAAAGAGCAACTGAACAAAAACTACGATAGTCAACTTTTTGATGAACCTACCTATCTCTTCAGACACAAACACACAGACGATAAGAAATACCAAACTATAAGTAGCTACTTAAACCCAAAACAACTGCCGTCCAACATTACCACCGCCATTTAGGTCGTCAAATACGTGAGCAATAAATCTCAGACTGACAAAGTCGCGTGGACACACCACACATTCCAGTATAACCTGACCTTTTGATTTGTAGTCTTTCGGTACAATGAGAGTTCAACTCATACTGGGTATCTTTAGCTAGTAAGCACAACGACATATCCAGGTATGCTATCCAGTTTAAGCTGACCTCGACTTGTATAGTCTTTTGGTACAGTGAGAGTTCAGCTTATGCTGCTTGGTGTGTTGACTATAAACCGGTACAGACGGACATTCGTCGATTGTTTTGACTGCAAACGTTTCGTTGCTTTGCATTGGGAATGTTGAACCAATGTGCTCATGTCTCAGTATGTTCCGAAGGTAGATCGCGTTAATTTTATTGACGGGTTAAGTGTCATCATCGTTTACGATAGTACTTACCGGTTGAGTTTGAATTCATTGGCTGCCCTTTCGTGAAAGTAATCTTGAACGAAGATCAGCTAATCGACAAACTGTCAATTTTTTGTCAGGTAGGATGTATACAACTGCATGAGATGAATAAAACGTGACATTACTTTCCTTAGGAACATTTTGATGATGAGCCGAAAGACGTTCACAGCTGGACATGGACCTCCCCAAGTGTCGCCACATTGACCGATCCCGTGCGTCTCGCACCCAGCGGATCCCCGCAACCTTCACCAGGTGATCGGTCCACCTAGTGGAAGGCCTTCCAACGGAACGTCTTCCGGTTCTCGGATTTGATGATTAATCTAAATGAAATTTGTGACAAAATCATTGAATCATTCATTGAATTCCGTTGAATTTTGATTTAATTTATGCAAAATATTAGGACACCTCTGCCTTATCCTTCGGGGCTAAAAGGCGTGAGGTTCATTGAGGAGACTGTTGTCAACGTCAAAATTCGCAAATATAACGGTACATGAAAGAAAGTGACTGTCTTTTGTTATTACTCTGCTCAGTCAAAAACAAAAGACAATAACTTTCTGTCGTACACAATACAATGTAGTTTTGTACAGCGGCAACGCAGGTAGCGACAACTTCATCCGCAACACAAACGTTCTTGTTTCCTAATGCATCTTACTGCTGAGCGAGTCGATTCCCAATTTGAGTTTGTCCATAAATATTTTGTCAGTAGTACCCCGAAGTTTGGTGCCCTGTTAATTTCATTATGGTGATCCCTCAACGGGAGCATTCATCTGTAATTTAACAGTTCAGATTCACTTGTTTCTCTACAAAATCGAATCTTGGATTGTTACATTACAAGCGAATCTTTCCGCTGAGGGAGCGCCTTAAGGCTTGTAGGTGTACAATTAATTGATACTCTCTTAGTATGTTCTATTCTTGGAGAAGACTGATGTCAAAGTCAAAACTCAAATGATGTCAAAAAAAAGGCTCCTCAATGTTAAACAAAAGACAATCCCTCTCTTTCATAAACAGTACAGTTTAGTTCTCTTCTATACCGTTTCGAATGACCGTTTCGATTCAGGTAGCGACAAAATCATTCGCAACAGTACCGTTCTTTATTACCCAATATTTTGCAATATGTGAGAACATAGGTAAGTACGTCATTCGCTGTAATCGTGATAGGTTAGTCTGAGGCTACAGTCGCATTGTTGTAACCATGGCGACGACAGGAACGAAGTGTTTTATATCGCTTTACATTTGCTATGCTGTCGTTGCCAAAAGTTTGAAGACATTTGTGGTATTTGCTGTCGCCGTGTGCACTGTAGCTATGCAGTACAGTAGTTACATTTGAACTTGTTCTTTTTTGGTTCTACAGCTTCTTCGGGAAAGTGGTTTAATACCCGCCTCTCAGATATCATACCTAACCACACCATTATACAGGGTGGCGATTGAGTTACCTGCATCCTTCAAGGAGTTGAGACGGGTAGACTCACCTCCTTGAAGGATGCAGGTTTGATGAAAAATGTATGAATACCATCTGTATGAAGAATCATACAGATGGCGTCTGTAAAATAAAAAAAAATCACCAGTGTCTCCATTCAGAGGACTAAAAGAGCTCTTAGTGAAGGAGATCGTCCAGAAAACAACAACAGAAATAGGTACTGATGTTTGTGCATGGTTCTTTCCTGTAAGAACCCTTTCAGGAGTAGATAAGTCGACGGTTGCACCAAAGCGTCTCCACTCTAGTAGTCGAGGTCTTGACGAAAGAGGTTGTCTGGAGAATATAATATCTAGGCAGAAATAGGTATTGATGGTGGTAGTGCTTTCTTGAATGAAACCCGTTCAAGAGGATCTCCATAGCATTATCAAAATACTGCTGCTCAAAGTCCGTTGTTTTAAAAGAGACTCTTTAATTTATTTGTCAAGAAACAAAACACTTAGAAAGATAACATGACAGTGTTAAAAGAGTGGAAGTAATTTACAAAGATATCGAAAAAAGGTGTGACTAAAGTGCATAGAAAAACTACAATAAATTGAGTCTCATTTAAAAGTAAAAGTGCTATTCCATTTGTTGAACTATCGTTTATCTAACGATAAATAGCTTTAAAACATCTTACATTTAACTTAAAACCCAGTATTTTATCTGTATAAGCTTTAAAGCCATTTAAATGACAAAGCATACCAAAAGGACCAATTTTGATTGACCCGTATTAACAAACATGTTGCTGAGATACGGAGTTCGATTTAAAATGGCTGTATGATACCGTGAAGTTTTTACCAAACATTTTGACTTGTTAGGAAATGTTTGACAAAACGTTGGACCAATATTGGACAACTTTTCAACTCAATATTGGTTCAATAGTTGATGTATTCGTTATTGATGGATCGTGGTATTTATTTTTCTAATTATTAACTTAAGATAATGTAAGAATATTGTATTGCGATTAAAGAAAACATAATCGAAGGCAAGGTTCTAAAAGGTTCAGACTTTGGAGAAGTCACGCACTTTCTTTAGTACAGACCCAGCACATCAAGCTACTACAAATTTCGTTAATAGATTTTCAACTTTACTGCTAAAGCATTAGGTTTCAAGTTGATTGGGAAAATTTGATAGCTTCAAGTAGCTTGATGTGCTGGCGTCTGTACAATCAAATTCATTATCTACTGTCAGACAATATACAGCCTAAAGCGCTGGAAGAAGTACACATTTTTGCACAAGAGTTCTTTGAATATCGAAGTCGAGCACTAAGGAAAGATTCGGTAATGAAAATTCATTCGCTATAGCCCTATAGGCGTCCAACAGGGGATAAAAGTTTGAATGGAAGTACATTGTTTTTGGCCTATGGTAAGTCCTATCGAGTACACGGTTTATTCAACAATTAATAAATGGTAAGGCTGTGCATCTATAATTTTAACAGTTCAGCTAAGCAGTGATAGTCTAGTCGTATGACTGTCGGACTGCCAAATCATAGGTTTCGAGTTCGAACCCAATACACACACCTCTGATTTTTCGGATTCATGTGCGTATTGTACAATTATCACTTGCTTCGGTGAAGTAAAACATCATGAGGATGCCTGAGAGAAATTTCTCGATGGCATGTAAAGCCAAGCCAAAGGCCCATGGGCGGCATAAAAACTCTGATACCATGTTAGGCACTAACCACACGATAAAAAAGAAGACAGTTATGCTTTCGATTAACCAATCAGCAAGATTGCTATTGCTAATGGGGCTGCCTAAGATACGACCGATGCACTCACAGCATCGTCAATCGTAGAGGTTCTTTCAATAACCGTACTTTTAATCGACCCACTGTACTCTAAAGTAATCAAAGCAAGTTATTAATTACTATCCACATCATTTTCTCCAACACTTTCTTTAATTACTTGCAGCACAAGTAATTGACTATCATTTAATTGAAATAGGTGAGTTAATAGATTCTACAGAGAAATGATCAAGCTTGAAGGTTGTAGGTAATTACGGACTAGACAAGATCGTGATTATAATAGTAATTATTGAGCTTAATACGGTACTCGATATCAGTCAAGCTGGTTTAAAGATGAATCTAATGATGAAGGAACTGCGTGATTATTTATGGTCGGATATAAATGTAAATGTAAGCCATATTGTAGATGGCTATAAAAATAGAGGAAGACCAAAGAATCGATAGATGGACTGTGTGAAGGATGATAAGGCTAGAAAGGAGGTAACTGCTGAGATGGCGAATAATAGAGAAATATGGAAGAAGAAGACATGCTGCGGTGACCCCAAATAAATTGGGATAATGGCAGGAGAATGAATGATGATGTTGTAAGCTGTGCCAGGTACACTCGATGGGGATGGCGGAAAACAGTTTAGCGGCAAAATTTTGCACGGCCGCCGGTACACTTGTCCAGCAGAAGACAACGATATGCAATTTAGGACCTATTCATATTAATGATAATATTTATCCGTAGTGCTAGGCAACTAGGCTTAACCCAGTTGTAACCGTTCCTTTGTGCTTATTGGCCTTGTTTTGTTCTGTCTCCTTATAGTTTTCCTACTTCTCCGCTATTCTTTTCTGATTAATTTCGTTGCAAGATCCAATACTGTTAACTGATTTCTCTGGGACTTCGTCGAACTTCATCGTCTCGGCGTTTTTCTGGTGGTCGCCACTGTTGATTCAGCTCTTCAGGAGTTGCACTGGTTTGGGTATACTCAGGCGGGGTTGTCCTAAAAAAAAAATTTTGTGCACTAAGTTTTGTTCTATTTCATGCTAAATTATCAGCGTGACTAATTTTATGGCTGCTTGTCTATGCATCTTATGAAATAAGGAAGTATCGTCTGCAAATGAACCATTTTTTTGTGATTGGTTTCTATTTAATGGGATAGATCATTAATAAATGTTAAAATGAAGAAGGGACCCAATATTGAGCCCCGTGGAATCCCTGTTTAACTGAAGTAGAACGATCTATGGCGGAAATACTAGGTAAAAAAACTAGTCTCTCGGTACAAATCTGAAAATGTAGTTTAAATTTAGACACCATTGTCCAAGAAACGTCATCAGAATTAAATAAATGGTTTACAAATTCGTCGGACAAGTCTTGTTTCACTTGTGATTTCTTAATGCTGATGATTTTCTTAATGCTGTTTGAATCGACACATCGTCAACACCATTCTTCAAATGCCGTAAACATTGAATTTATTTCATCTGGGACGAGTCTTTGTTGTATTTTGAGCAAACACTGTAGATTGGTTTCTATTAAATCTTTACAAGTTGTGTTTTTCAAAACACGAAACTTAAACAGAAGAAAATATTTGTGCAGAAAAACACGGTGCAAAATAACAACAGAAATTGCATGATAGATAACATGACAAATTACCAAATTAGTTTAAACAAACGTCGAATGAGACAGAAAATACGCAATTAATTTTGCAAAGAAAGGATACTTTTAAGAAATATATTTTAGAAAAGTAAGTAAGATGAGGAAGTGACAAGAAAAGATAAGCAACGCATTCCTTTTTACTTCCTTATGAAGTTTGCAATACATTGGAAGAAGAAAACTTTACACACATACATTATTATTTTGTATTTTCGCTTATTTTCCCGTTGTAGTCACCAGGTAAATGAGTTTTAAACTCAGAATCACTGCCTCAGCAGTGTCTAGCATTAATTCCGCCTCTTTACTTTGTGCTTTAAGTGTTAAATAAATGACCAGCAGTATTAATGAAATATTCGTGGTGTCAAAAGAGCGTTGAGTGCAAAATTTCTGTCAAAGCCGGCGGTTTCTATACGCCATTTGTGCTGGCGATGGTTGTCATGGATAAGGGTTGCATCATTGGATACAAGCCCAGCAAGCCTAATTGACTTACTTATCATAATTCAGCAAATTGACCCCAAATCGCTACAAAATGCTACTAAGATTGCAGTCTTCTTCTTAGTGTGGCAATGGCAAATTTTCATCAAATATATTTGCCTAAAACTCAGCTACGCGAACTTCACGGGCTGGTGTAGTCATAAGAGCGTCAAGTGTGCAAATGTCAGGGCGTGCAGCGTAAGATGGAAGGTGAGCCATTATCTGTGGAGACATGCCGCATACACACTTAAGATCTGAGCCGTCCATGAACTCGCATCTGTAGAGATTGTCTTCGGTACGGCCGACTTGAGTTCGGGGTCTATTTAGAGATTTCTAAGTCGGCCACAACAAAGCATGTCCAGGTGGAAGGCTTTCAGACGGGTCTATGAAGCCACATCTTACTGTGAAAGCGTTGCTATTAGATGGATTGGCTAGGCCAACTCACCCAAAAAAACCTTTAACGTCTTTTCAGCTTCTGGGGCACTGAGACGTAACTGTGTATTGGGTAGCATGAGTCGGCTTGTAGCTTCGTCCTCTTGGTGCGGCTGGCTATGGTCCTACGAACTTTTAGAGGCGCAATGCCAGTTATTGGATTTAGCATTCGTACCAGGGTCGTTTTAAGGCAGCCACTAATAATCCGGCACGTCTTATTTAGAGCTGTATCCACTAGATTTACGTGGGCAGAACCCTCCCGTACTGGGAAGCATATTTGCCAGCGGAGAAAAATTGCAGTAAAAAAGAGGGAGACGGATAAAAAGTCTTGACAATGCCATCTTTAGCAAAGGCATCCAAGGCGCCTCCATGGTCTGACATCTTATGACTTATCGATTACTGAGAGACCAATGCCACTACGACTGACATAAACCCAAACGTCTCTACGTTATTTCTAAAGCAAAATTCTTCAGATTCATTTGAATAGTGCACATTTGTTTCGTCGTACGTTTGCTTGCTATTCGCCGCCAGGGTTTTACAACAGTGTATCGTTAGGGCTATTTAAAATACACACTTATGTTGGAGGTAGCGGGTGGGTCGTGACGGTGCATACGTCAGGATGTGGCGCGAGGTATGGGCGGGAGCGATTTGGAGTTGGTTGTGATTTAGGAGAAGAGTTAGTGTTCGTTTTATTTTTAATTTTTTCTTCTAGATAAATCTGATTAAATTACTTACTTTATACTATAAATAGTGGGTTAATAGATTTCTTTTTGACTTTGTACTTTTAACAACAGAGCATTCATGGTCACATGTTATTGATTACTCCACATCAGACGTCCTAAAATAACAACATACATTTCTTAAAAATAGATGTCAAGTCTAAATAATTAAGTTTATGTTGAATTGATTTATTTTTCTCGTCTAAACAATTTAACGAAGACTAAACCTTTGGACCTCTTATCCATGAATCAAAGTAATATACGCTATTCACTCCGTGAAATCGTCTCTTCGCGAACCCGCTCATTCACCCGCTATCGCTACCTCCTCTCGCTTACCCCACAAACCTAGGGTGGCCCGTAAAATTGTGTATTACCATCATCGTTCTACGACCTCGTCGGCGTTATTAAGGGTACTATGACCTTATGTTATGACCCAGGTGGTACAGCACTGATGGGTCTACCTACAGCAATTATAAGCCCTTAATACATGCAACTAATGTTCGGTGATTAGTTTTAATGGCACTTGGCGGGTCATACGTGGCTTGTTCAATTCTGTTTAAAGGTGTTCTGGAAATGGGAGAAGGAATTGTTGCACCTTCGTTTATTTAATTTGGGTGTTCTTCTATTCTGCGTTTAAGTGTGCTGTCGTTTTTTCTTTTCTACCGTTTTCAAATCTTTGGTTTTAATTCTGAAAGCAAAGGTTTTGTTTATCATTCGTCTAAGGTATGAATCTACATTTTAACATATCATAACATCACGCCTGTAATCCCTGAAGGGTTAGGCAGAGCTGTACCTTCCTACAAGTACACCCACATTTCGCCAGTTAAGTTTAAGCCCCATGTAATAGGGGCGAGCTTATTGCCATCAACCGGGCACACATCCAAACTCTGTGGCTGCCACTAAAAAATTACTAACGGAAGAACCCAACGACACTTTGCCCGACTCGGGAATCGAACCCAAGACCTCATGCTGAGCAGTCGCACTTGCGACCACTACACCAACGAGGCAGTTTAAATTTTAAACTTAAAAATTGATGGCAATATGTTCGCTTCCTATTACTATTCCTCTCTGTTGTTGTACTTAGGCGTTATGTTGCTTACTTTCTTTTTCTCGATTTTAAAAGTTTTCAATAGCAGTTCAGTGTTTTTTGTCGAAATGTTAAATTATGACATTATCAAGTTTATCTTATCTAACCGTATTATCAGTGATGAAGGCCTTTTGCAGTCCACTACTGGCATTAGTCTACACCAAAATACTCCTCCATTATTAGTCTGAAAGTGGCGCCGGTGACAGAAAAGTTGTGTGGTATTCGGTGATCGTGGTATGGATACAGAGGAATGGGGAAAATGTTGAGTATGAATGTAGATGGCTATAAGAGTAGAGAAAGACCAAAGAAACGATGTATGGACTGTGTGAAGGATGATATGGCTAGAAAGTTACTGCTGAGATGATGAGTTATAGAGAAGTATGGAAGAAGAAGACATGCTGCATCCCCTAATAAATTGGGATAAGGGCAGGAGAATGATGATGATGATATAAGGATTGTTTATCTATTTCAGCAAAAAATATCCAAACATATCTTGTGTCTCGAAGGAATCGAGCAATCTCCAATTATTTCGGTCAACAATCCTCAACCACACTTGCAACAACTAGACCAACTGGGTGGCTTAAAATATTATGTTAATTATTATTTAGTCATCAAGTAATTTCCATGTCTTACTTTTAAAGACAGCGAGTATATTACAGGAAGTTAGCAATTTTCCTATTTAGCTTATGAAATAATTATAATGTTGCGTTACGCAAAATTACCTAGTTTTGCTACTCACTTATTAACCGATTACAGCGAGGAGAAGGGAGTAATGCTTTACTTTACGAGATTGTGGTTAGATTTACAGGTTAACTACTTCATTTAGATTGAGATCTAGGGATATTATAATTTTAATATGTGGTTAGATTTTCAGCTTTATTGCTAGTTAAAGAAATAAGAATATAGGGATGGCTGCAATTTGGTATTTTTTTCTTTTTTTCGGTTGTTGACAACATGCTCATTCCCAATTGGTTTTTTATCCTGTATTGTCCCACTGCTGGGTAAAATCCCCCAAAAATTTGTGCTATTCCCTGTACGTTGCCACTTATAACTCTATTCCCTGTCCGTTGCCCCTTATAACTCTATTCTATTTACGTTGCCTCTTATAACTCTATTCTATGTACGTTGCCTCTTATAACTCTATTCTATGTACGTTGCCTCTTAGAACTCTATTCCCTGTACGTTGCCCCTTATTTATATTCCCTGTGCGTTGCTACTTATAACTTGGGCCTTGATGACACTTCTCGGCGTTACAGTGCGACCAGTGGTATTCCATTGCGTCCGGGTAGACTGGAAGTCAACCACAACATAGTTGGGAAAAGGATAGGCAGATAATGATGTTAGAGTGCGTTCAAAAATGTTTTTTTTTTCGGGCGAAAACGATAATGAAATTGAAAGCCAATATCATAACCGTTACAAAGCTTGGTCATTATAAAACAGTGACACTTCAGACAACATCTACAATTCAGTAATTCAGTTACATAATCGAACTTGACCTATACTTGCCTCCCGGTGTCACTTACAAACGACTCGTATGTGTCATTGTGTAAGCTGAACACCGTTTATAATGAACACGTGTTTTGACGCTTGTTTTAATTAAACGCTTTTCCGTTGCTGATGCGATATTCTTTGTTTTATTTTTTTGTTTGTAGGTGGCATTTTGCTTTTGATTAACTACCTTTAACCTCACCACGTACAGACGCCAGCACATCAAGCTACTGCAATCTGTCAGATTTCTTTAATAGATTTTTAACTTTATCGCTACAGCATTAGGTTCAACACATAACATTTTGATAATAAAAACCTCTTGTCACTTAACATTACACATTCAAACCTATGAATAATTCCACAGATTTAAAGCTACGCAAATAATAACTGTGAGCCCAAAGTGCTCTTCAAGGGTCAAGAGTCTTTACAGTTAATAATTATAAACGGAAAACCCCTATTTGTTATTCCATCATCTTACAATGACGGACGTGAAACTAGCGGAGATTAACTAGAAACTAATTAATATATACAACATTATTTTTAGTATATGCGAAACCTGAATATAATTTGTTCAAAATAAATATCTGAATCGATTACAATAATTTTTAAACCATGTTATATTTTTTCCCAAAAATATTTAAAAAAGTTAAAAGTTGGATACGGAGCGACGTTGAGTACCTATAGCAATAATTTAGGTACCTACTGCTAAATTATTATTATCAATGAGCTCAAGACGACGCTGGAGGCGCGCGCTGCGTGGTGACCGCGTTTTTGTGCGGACAACTAGGTAACAGAACAAGCTTATGACTTTGTGACTTTTCATGATACAGTTTGGAAATTTTGTACATATATTCTTTACATAAAAGTACTAGACACGTGTATCAGGTTTCACATATAGTTAGTTATAGTTGGTTGGTTGGTTATAGTTGGTTTCACTAATGTTGTATAAACATTATTAAGTAAAGCAATTAATTCATATAAATTGAAGTCATATTAATGGCAGGAAGGACTTAACCATCTTTTTCCTAGGTTTCGCAAGATTTATCTTTTAGATGTAAGAGATACGGAATTTGTGTAAGGTTACCTAGTTCACACGGGTTAACCAGAAGGTGTTAGATAAATGTGAAACTTTTGACTATTAAAATACGTACCATCTTTATTTGCTTCATCTGCTCAGCTTTTTTCCAACTATATTGGTGTTGGCTTCCAATCTAACCGAATGCAGCTGAATACCAATATTCTACATGGACCGAGTTAGTACTGGGTAATTAAATACGATACCCCTTGGTAAGACTGGTTGTCAGACTTTGGGGCCACTGACTACTTGTAACGACTGTCAAAGATCTACAAATGACAGCCAGGGCCAACGGCTTTACTTGCTTGCATGGAGAAAACTCGGTAAGTAATGGGTGGTCACCCATTCACGGACCAACCTAGGCAAGCGCGGCTTAACCTGAAGATCGACCGAGAGCGGCTGTTATTATTTAGCTACGAGCTAGTCTTCTCCTGAGTCTTTAGAAAATATAATTTTAAGTCAATTTTTAAAACGTCTTCTCTTGCTATTTGGTCACCAATCCGTTTACCAAACATAATGATTATGAAAATATGTCGTTTTAATATTGTTTTTTTTTGTAAGAATCTAATGATTAAATTATTATTCTATACACAAGAGAAAGAAGTTTAAATTTTCAGATTTTATTATTTTTGGTAATAAAAGATCAATAAGACGGTGCTACAAACCCTTTCTTCTGGACAAAAGTCTCAGTAGTATAAAAACAGGTAAAGGAAAACATCTAAATCTTTATAAAATACAAATCTCTACCCTATGGTTACATATTGTAAATAAATACGCTCCAAGCCTCAGGCTTCAGCAAACATCTTTACCGCATTCCTCCACAAGTTAAAAGGTTGTCATTGTGTCGCTATTATCGCCTTTTGCTTGTAAATTGGACCAGCCGATATGTTGCAGTGTTAAGTGTCAGTAAGGTGGTCCAGTTAGCAGTTTTTTTCGCTGAAATCGAGTATTTTTTTGTGAAGAACTAGAACAGTTATAGATCTCTTTGAAATCTCGGATCGGATAAAATAACAGACAGTCAGACAAACTTTCAGTCGGATAGACGAAATAATAAGGATTTCGTTTTTTTTTTTAATTTGACTACGAAATACTTAAAAGGAACTATACCACTTTTTACGGCAGGGTGTTGCAGATTTTCCGGGCAGAATGACTTCCATATTCTTAATAGGTAAATCTAAGAAATGCGATAAACGTTTACAAATATGAGACAAAAATCAATCGTCATCATCAAAGGTACGCTTGAGGACAGTTGAGTGACAAGCCCTCACAAAATGCATTGTTTAATTTTACTTTTTATCAAAGAATCAAAGAAGTGAGCTTCGGAGAAATCTTAATTATAGGGAGCTTGCCAAAAGGGCCTAAGCTTTAAAAAAGTTGACGCCTGTGATTTCCCATTGTGATTCGTTTAGCGAGCCTACATGTAATAGTATGCAGCTAAGGTTGCGGCTATAAAGAGCAAGCGTAGCGATAATGAAATCACCTTTTTAGTATAAGTTAGGACTATTTTATGTTCATTGAATAAGGCTGATGTGTTTTTTATAGTTCTGTAAGTGTCAAAGGTAAACCAATGAGTTCAGAAAAAAAAACAGAAAAAAACCGAGATAAAGACTGTGGTCGGTATATTATTATGGCTACGTATTGAAAAATCTATTTTTTTTAAATGCATGCACCACTAGCATTGTCCGCTTGGTTAGCGTAGTTCCTACTTAGCTTGTTAATTGGCAATAATTCAAAAACAAAATCAATGAATCCGGCTCGAAGGACCGACATTATTTTGGTGTATATTGAATTCCTATTCCTTCGGAATTGGAATTCTAGATATTGTGCCAAAACACCTTTATTTTGAAAAAAAAATAAATCCTACCCGCTATCGATAGGACTTAACCTCATCTTTACAGTTTCGTAAGCTCCCGACTTGCCCTTACTTAACGCCATCACGATAATTTTGTTCGTTAATTAATTTGTTTGTGCTAGAATTTTATTTAAAAGTTATCTCTTTCAATTGGTGTTTACTTTAGGTGTGTTACTTTTCAAATGTGCATTGAATAAGTTTTTGTTTGTTAACTGTGTGGATGGCGGTTTGTTTGGGTTCGTTTTATATCTCTCTTAAAGTTATGCTAAATTATGCTTTTAAGAATATTTTTGGAGAATAGAAGAAAAATATCCACAGTTCAGATAATCAACAATAGTTGGCAATGCTTAAGTCTCAAAGTAAGCACAATTAAAGAGTTATTTTAAAAACAAATAAAGACGTTACCACAACGTTTGTAACCGATGGTTTCTCTCAAGTTAAAACCACAGAACATTTCATAGTCGAAAGTAAACATATAACAATTCCCCGACTTTTTCGTCCCTCTTTCGTCCGACAAAGCAAACCGACACCCAACTTGCAAGAAAGATGCAAGACACTATTCATAAAACATGCATTTAATTTGTTTTCAACAGTCATAGCTTTAGATTAGCACGTCCCTCCAATTCGCACAGTACGTCTCATTGTACTAAAGTGCTGGACAAAAAACGTGAATAATATTCGGTCATTGAAAACTTTCGACGCCGTATTATTAACTGTTAATCGCGGGCCCACAATGTAAGGGTCTCGAAAGTTATGCGTTCGTCACTTTGTCGGCGGCGGTCGGTTTTGTCCGGAACTTTTTGTGCGCATCATCGAATATGTTGACCAGTGGTTTGTATAGTACGATTGAGAGGGTTTGATAGTTTATTTTTATTTTTTATTACATCTGGAATTAGAGAGTAAAATTTTAAAAGAATTGAGAATCTTTTTAAGCAAAGTATAAATGAAAAGTTTACATTTATTTTGTATTTTTTTTTAAGTTTAAACCGCTAGTTAATCTTAAGCTTGCCAGTTTCTTTTTTTGAGATTAGTCATTTTAAATAAAGAAGCTATAATAAAACAACCTTTTTTTCTAAGTAATTCTATTCATTATATTTATTTTAGGTCCTGTGTCAGATTTTAATTTTTCATTTATTATCAATTTACCCTTTTTAAATGTAATAGAAACAGACAAGGCACTTATTTTTCTTTGTAATAATAAAAAAAGCTATAAGCTTCTTTAAAACTTAACGATTATTTTTCAAATAAAATAATCTAAGCTATGATAACCTAAAAGTTTTAGTCTACCAAGTATCAAGATCCACCGTGACCACTAAACGGCGGCATATTGCGGTTACAATGAAAACGTTTTAAAAGCGTTTTTTGTCCAAAACGTCGGGCATCGCACCACTGTGTCAACGAAAGGTGCACATAAATATTAATGCAGACGCATTATACACCGAACTGATGGAAAATTAATTAAATTCATTATTAATATCACATTATCTGTATTTTCCGCTTGCATTCCGTGTGTGGGAATCGTGTTTTTTGCTGTTCGTTGTACGGGATGAGAATTTCGTGGAACAGAGTGCTTTAATATCGGTGATTTCACTTGTATCTTCCCTTCATTGATTAATTATCTGTTTTCCGATATATCTGTTATGTTTGTATCAGAATTATGCATGTTTTGGACAAGAGCACCTGCAAAATGTTATTAAAATTATGGTAATATTATTTTTATCATCATACTCACTTTTATAAATATTTTGAATTAGAATGTTAAAATGGAAGAAATCTCAGTCATTGCCTAACATTCAATTGTTTTGTAATCCTCCTAAACATTGGTTTGATAAGAATCTCAATTTTTATTTATCTTGTGTATTTCTTTGTCACAGCTCTCATCGATATACGGTTTGCAACATGCGCCATGATTGGATGAAGTGTAGAAATCTTACAATTACCTGCAATTCCCTTTCACGTATATATGCGAACAATTTCAATGAATCTCATTTGACAAATTATGCGTAAATCCATACTAATATTATAAATACGAAAGTATCCTTGTGTGTACACACATACAGAGTTACTACAGGTATTTGTTACTTTTGTACGTCAAAACAGCTGAACATATTTCGAAGAAATTTAAACAGCCCATAACCTAGGATATTTTTTATATCTTACGTTCCTGTAGTATAATTTCACAACAAAACGCGGGCGAAGCCGTGGTCAAAACCTAATATGAAAATAATACCCATCTATCTCCTATGATCTATGCGTAAATTCAAGAAATACAAATAACAGTTAAACGGCCAATTGCCTTTATGATTTAAGTGTCGATGGTTGAGATTTACGTTTTGCGTGCAAACTGCGCTTAGATTCGAAATGATACGCCGTAATGGTGCGTGAACAGCCATTTTGGAAAGGTTAAAATGTCAAGATTATGTATAGAGAACGCAAATTGTATTGCACGTCAAACTTTGTGGCTAGTAAATTTTGATTTTGATGCAGTGTGCAATTTTGTGGTGACAGCCATAAATCTTGCAAAGGTACTCTGCAATAGCTTCTACTTACAAAATAATATGTTTTCTGTTTCATAATTAAGGCTTTTTTTTTCAAACCAGCCTGCCTGAAAGATATTTCTCGACGGCATGTAAAGCCAAGTCAGAGGCCCATAAAAACTAAAAACTCTGACACCAGGTTAGACACTAACCACACGAAAAAGAAAGAAGAAAAAGGCTTTTATCAACCTCAATTGTCGTAGCTCTCCTTTAACTACCTAATAAGTATATTATTTTCTGTCGTGTCGGCTTTTTCTTTTTGTCGTGCTTCTTTTCTCTTGTGTGATTTGCTTACTCGTGTGCTTTGGTAAAAAATCTTACCAGTCAGCATACGTATTACCGATAAAGAACTCGGGACGAATCATTGCTCGTGGAATTTCTTCTAGAGCACTCTACTCTGCGTTGCTTTAAGGAACTGATTGCGGTAAGCAAATGTATCTAACTTATTTAAATATTCATGACTAACTGCTATACTACGTTCAAGATCCTCAAGGCTTTAGACTTTTGCGATATGATGTAATTGCTGTATTAGATGCTGTTACTCGTGTACTACAAGATGATGCTACGTTAAAAGAGCATTGTCTTGTTGTTTACAATTTTGTCTTTTTTTATCATCACTATAATGTATTCACGGTAAAAAATGCAGTTTATATAAAAAAATATGTGTATCTTATATTATTTTATTTAGTCAGTATTTGCTTATAAAGTTATAATGAATTTGACATTATTTATTATTTCGGTCATTATCTCTTCATTATTTCCGTTAAGTTATATTTGAGAGATAATAATATGTGTAAAGTTTCTCTTTACTAGTTTCGTTATACTTAATCTAATTGTGACGTCACAAAATACTCATATCTAGTTACCTACCCAGGAAATACATGACCTAAAATCAACCAAAGCTCTTACACGAAATGAAACCAATACGGAATATAAACCAAGTTTCAACGATAACGAACTCTCAATAAATCCAGAAGGCATACGAATAGTAATTGATGCGAGCGTCCTAATTAACTACTCTCTGATATCTACTAATTGGTTTCCAAACAGGTTATACAGCAAAGCTTGTAACACAGAATAGATATCCAACAGAAGGCTTTCTGTACTCCCTTTTTTCCCTGCCCTTATCCCAATTAATTTGGAGTCGGTACAGCATGTCTTCTTTTTCCATACTTCTTTATTACTCGTTGTCTCAGTTGTCAAGTTTTATCTAATCATATCATCCTTCACACTGTCCATCCATCTTTTCATTGGGCTGCCTCTACTCTTATAGCCATCCACATTTTGTACCCAAAGCGTTCTTCGTTCTTGCGACATTTTCCTTATACCTCCGCATCACATGCCCATACAATGACAACCGATTTCAACTTTATAGTCATCGGCGCATCTTTCAGACTTCCTCTTACGTACTCATTTCTTATTTTATCCATTCACGTAAAACAGGCGCCCGCATACGTAGACGCGTACATACGGCGATCCTAAACAAATGCCGGTCATAAGTGCGCTTGCACTCGCTGTACGTAAAGCGTGTCTATGTGTGCGTGTGGTTTCGCTTGTTGTATGAAGCCAGCCTTCTGTATTTATTTATTTTGTGCTTGTACCAAGTATTGATAAAATTAATTTATTACTTTCAACAGCGTAGTGGTCTTTGATAGTTTGGGGTTATTTATTTGGAGTGTTAAGTGTTTTATAACGATGTTTAACTTGATCGGTGTGTCATTTATTATTTTTGAATTGAGTTGGTTCATGTTAGGTCCGTTTAGTTTTATCATTGTCAATTGAGTTTAATACTATGAAGGTTTTTCAATGTCTTCATGATGTAATTTTTTCTTACAACGTTTCATATTTCTGCAACGACTTTCAAGAGAAATTAAATAAGTTTTCCGGACGATTGTCAATACATTAGATTTTTCCACAATCAACTGGAAGTCATAGGGAGAGGCCCTTTACCAGCAGTGGGATGATGCAAGCTAACAGTATCAGTAACTTTGTCTAGGTCTAGGTCTTTAAGGTCATCATCTTCAAGGTCTTTAAGGTCATCATCTTCCTGCCCTTGTCCCATGTTACTTGAAGTCGGCGTCAATACGTTTTTTTCTTTTATTCTCCTCTGTCAACCGTCACGCTATCATTTACTCCTTTATCTTTTATTTATCATTCCTCACACAATCCATCCATATCGTTTCTTTGGTCTTCCTTCTTTGGTCTTTTAGGTCTCTGTAGTGACTACTAACCAATCTTTTATTATTCCTTATTTTCTTCACAGTTCATTTCTGCACTTTTTCACCAATATTTGAAAAATATAAACAAAAAAAAAACAAAAACAAACAACTAGAAACTTTTAAAAATATTTGCTTGATTTTTTCTTTCAACAGCTTTAGTCTTCGTGAAAGTATTATAATAAACCTTTAATGGGTTATGACGAAAATGTTAAAAGCAGTGTCGTATTAATTATATTCCAGGCAGTTGGTTTCAGCAGATTATCAATTAGCTTCATGGCTGCTAATAGTAATACGACAACTGAGTGAGAAGCTTTCCTGGACTTAGTGGAAATTAAAGGTCAACTGAAAGTGCCCTTACTCAACTCAGAGCGATTATTTAGGACACAGATCAGAACCTAAACATGTTTAAGTTTCTGAGTTTGAACGTCACGACATTGCGACATAGAATCTTAGCGAAAACCAATGTTACTACTAATATTTGAGTTAGAACTCTGAATTTTATCCTATCGTAAAACATGATTTTAGGCCCCAAAAAAAAGACCCCTTTCCTGCAATAATTTCTGCGTAGAATACCTTAGTATGATAAAGAGAATGCTTGGTTAACGGCTTCGTGAAGGGTCTGTTAACACCTTGTATATTAATAGTTACAAACAAAACACTAGATCAACTACACAAGCCTTAAATTATGTTCACATAAACCAATAAACAGACAGGTACAAATCCTCAGTCGCAACATAAATAATGAACAGCTCAGCAAAACGCAAGAAAAATGTACGAAATCACTTAAAGACTTAAGAATTTAAATGGCTTGTAATTACAGGAAAGCCACAAGTTCCATTGCAAATAAGTCTGAAGAAATAAAAGTTAAGAATGATTGCTGAGAGCCACGCCTTCTGAACGTAAGTGATGTGAGGGCTGTTTCACACACACGAAATGATGTATAAAGGCGTTCGAGTTTGGAATTTGATATTTTTAAAGCATACAAAGAATTTAATCGTTCTCATGGTTAGAATGAGAGAGACTACTGAGAGGACGACTAAAACAGTAGAAGTGCATATTTGAGAAGAAAAAGACATACCACGCCGAATAAATTGGTATAAGGTAGAAGAATGACGATTATGATATTAACTGTAGAGGCATTGAAATGGGTAACTTAAATAACTGAAAATTCCGTTTTGTTTTGTTTAAAGTTGAGATGACCATGACTATGACCATGATGACCTTGTTTATATTTTGTTTTGTCTTGTGTGAGTCTAATAAATACTTTTTCTTTCTTTTCTTTCTTTTGGATGAAATATTTTAGGGTGAAATCAAATATAACTAGTTTAGAACATGTGTTGCTCTTAACTACTTTAACTTATATTAAAGCAACATATTCATTCAAAATGTTATAAGATAAAGCTATGCCTTGGCAAAGAAGCTATTAATTACATACGTTTATTCGATTCTTCTCTAGCTTAACACTTTTCTGAAAACATCTTTGTTGTATTATTTCCAACATTGTTGCCCCCATCAACGTTGATAGAACCAACAGAACATCAGAAACAAATCCTCCAACAGTTTCACTAAATCGTTTTAAATTACCCCTCCACCAGTATGAAACACCTCAAGTACTAAATAACTTAAAGGTTAAGCCTGTAGTACACGATGTAGGCGTTAAGACCACTGAAGAAATAGATGCAGAAGATCGGATCAATGTAACGAGTGAGAATAAGTGCACGCACACATAGACGCGTACGTACGACGATCACAAACAAATGACAGTCGAGACTGCGCTTGCACTCGCTATACATGCGCTATATAAGCGTGTATATGTGTGCGTGCGTTTTCGTTCGTTGTATAAAGTTGGCTTTCTATTCCTTTCTGTTTAGTGACCAAGTCTCCGTTGAAAGTAAAACCGTGTTTGTTGATCCTTGACATTCGACTATCTGTATCAATGTCCACGGCTTAAAATGTTGTGGCGTTATTGACAGGTTAAATGGTGTAATTTGTTGTGGAGTTTCCAAGGAGTTGTGGTGAATGTCGGTGAAATTGGATTTTTGCTTCGACAGTGATACCATTACGGTAAGATTAATTAGTATCTGTACACGGATTTAACACTGCAGCTTTCAGTAGTTTGTTTACCTATCGGCTAAAATGGTAAACTTGCAAACAATCTTCCAGCCTCTTTGCCATTTGAGAATAATATTATGCTTCTACACATTGACTGTGCATTCTTCTTTTTAGCGTGTTGATGGCCATCTAAATTGTGTCGGCCCAAAACTGAGCCACTGGTTTGGCGCCTTCAGTAGCGTCCATCAGTTCCTGTAATGAACAAACAACAGGTCACGCAGGACGCAATATTAAGTTCCCTATCGTTTTTCCTGTGTATTATCTACCAGTGAGTGAATTTAAGATTAAGTAGATTTCCTTAGTAGGCATTCTTTGTTGTATTATGTTTTCTTCACCTATACTTACTTTCAAATCTACATATTTTTGCTAGATACTTTGATGGCATGAGTTTTATCTCTATGTAGGTACCGATACCGTAAAATTCGTAATACGCAGCACAGAATCAGATTTAACAACCAAAACATAGGAATATTTACTCGTAACAATTTCTGTTCATACACATCATCCTCCAGTTTGATTCATCGTTGTAGGCGTGAACTGTAAAAATGAAATTGATCGTAAAACATCCCCTACACATAATTCTGCCCCCAGAACATCGGGTTTCATAATATTGCTATCTTTATTAGCTGAGGGTAAGATTTCGTCACTTGAAGAGTCGGTTTCTTGTATTATTAGCAGACTATGTCAACTTTTGTTGTGTTTTGTTGTCGGTTTTCCATGTTGAATTTGCTTGCAGAAATATATTTTTTCCAGTCAATGTACACATCTTGTACGCGACACTTGGGGGAGACCTATGTCCAGCAATGGACGTCTTTTGGCTGAAATGATAATTCTTATAATATATTATAAGAAATTTGAAACCGTGTGATTTCTGACTTTTGTCTGGGAGGAAATAATCTGATTAAGTCGTAGGCCTAGCTAATTTCATTAGGTTTACTTTGCGTGTTTGTGCTAGGTCTACTAATTTTAAATATTTACTTTTATTGGAATCAAAATATTACTGTTCAGAAGCTTAGACTTTTAATATTTTATTTTTTATTATTATTTGTAGTAATAACGCCTTCGAAAAGACTACTGTGTACAAGCAATAAAAAACAAAAACTATAGAAAAATATATGCTAAGTTGAATGTATGATGATCAAAATAGTTACGAAACGGGATTTTTGTGATGGTATTTTGTTTAGTTGGCGAAACGGGAAAGTTACCAAACCGTACGTACCCAATTATTTCAAGTAAACGTAACCATAGAATTTAATAACAAAGGCTTACGATATAGGCTCATCTAACATAGACACAGATTTAAAAACCCACTTCAATGAACCTTCATATTCGATTCAAGAAACACTAAAATTTTTATTCCCTATCATCAAAGGAGCTATGAGGCAAGGTGTAATTTACCGGTCCCCTCCGAGACAAGAAGATATGCAACAAAAAAGCCGGCAGCCACCGTGTCCAATTTGAACTAGTGAAAAATGAATGTCTATTATCCTTACTAAATTATAGTAGGACCACCCTGTACTATGAAACTGTTGGCGATGCGTTGGTTACGGATTTTGAAGATAAAGTGTGTATTGGTAATGCATTTGATATTGGATTTGTATTAGTAATAATGTCGGTAATTTTCAAATTGTCGTGAAAGGAGGTGTTTGATGAAATGACAAGTAATAAAAGAAGAAGACATGCTACGCTGACCCCAAATAAATTAGGATAAGGGCAGGAAAATGATAATGATGAAAGTCTCGAAAGGATTTCGATGAAGACAGCGTAGAAAAAAGAAAAAAGCAAGTATTAAATTGTTGACTTATGTTAGAAAGTTTTATGTTTAGTATCAAGAAAAAGATTCTTGATACTAAACATAACAAACAAATTATTAAAAGCACTGGCTGCAACAACGTCGAAAAATTCAACGATCTCACTTCAAAAATTCACATTCCATTAAAGCTCCCTGCATTTCGCTTTCGCCACCACAATCCTGAATTATACCCCACAAACATCCACTATCACATGGTAAGGGTAACGCAGGGGCCAGACGTCGTAACTTTACGATTCCAAGTTTACTGCACTAGCCCTGCAACGGTGGGGAAAAAATAAATTGGAAATTGACGCCCTCCTGATAGCACCACGTTTTACGAGTCCACCGCTAGTGTGGATAGAATGATGTAGGGTTGTAGATGGCATCGCAGGTGAGACCTGCTTAGGGAGTTTTTGAGAAATGGATGACAAAGATATAGAAATTTGGGTAACTGAAGATGGTATAACTATAAAGTTAGAAGAAGAAAAAGAGTTTGCCTATATTTGAAAAAGCTAAATAAAGAATGGTAGGCTTTTATGACTGTTGCAAGATATGATTATCAAGAACTTAAACTAAACGATGATGTAGGGTTGTGGATGGGACTAAATCTCTGGTGAGATTTGTTAAGACGATTTAAAACAAAAAAATTGTGACAAAGATATAGGTAGGAAGGCAATTGTAGATGATGAAGACGGTAAGGAATAAAAATTTTGTGTTAGGCGAAAATTTAAAATAAAGGAAGAATTTAAGATTGCTCGAAGATATTGAATGATATGGATGAAATTAAAAACTAAAGAAACCATAAATGGAGATATGTAATTGAATGATATAGGGTTGTGGATGGGACTACACTTAGGAAGGATTTGTTGAATATATTTGGAGAAATTATGGACATGGAATTTGGGTGCTTGAAAATGATTTGATTATGGAAGAGTCGGTATGAAACGCCGATATTATTTTCAGCACACGTGACTGTATGAAGATATTATGAATTAGCAAGTATATTATATGACAAACACGATGATATGAAATCAAATAATGAAGTCAATGAAAAACAAAACCACGGGAATGATATCAAACAATGAGGCAGAAATTGAAAACAGAAAAATGTTGTTATGTGATCAAGTTAAATAAAAATTAGAGACGGATCGATTTATTAAACGTGGGGGCAAACCGACTGGACTCCGGAGCGGACTGCGGACACCGGACAGCTTTTTACTGAATGCCATGTGAAAGTATATGCGATACTTTTAACAAAAACATTTTATTTTATTTTTTGTCTGTCTGTTTGTTCCGGCTAATCTCCGAAACAGCTGGACCGATTTTGACGAGAATTGCGGGCAGATAACTGATGTTATAAGAAGTAACTTAGGCTATTTTTATTTTAGAAAAAGGTGGATTAGGTTCCGTGCAAAAAAAAAACTCTTCAAGAGTTTTATTTTTTTATTGGTAACAAAAACTGATTTAAATAGGAAAGAAATATTTTTATAATAATTTCACGCGGACGAGATCGCGGGCTACAGCTAGTAGATATGTAAAAATACTCTCAAAATATATATTTCGCTGTTAGGATAAAAGGCAATATTTTTTATATTAGAGCTCGCCAGAATCATTTGCCAAATGAAGGGTGATACATTTAATCAAGGTTAAATTGAAGCGAGTAAGATAGTATAATTTAAAACATCACCCTCCGTATAAGTTGCATCGCAGTCGAGTAAAAATGTAAAAGAAAGTAATGGAACAGAGAATTTTTAATCGACTTCATTGAGATCAATAAATTCTCGATGTTTTACAGGCCCAACACTAGTGTAAATGAATGTCTTACCTATGGCTACTTTTAATGCTAAAGGTAGTTACGGTTTATGCAGTAGTTAACGTCTGAGGAGGCTGTCAGTTACTAGTTTATTTATGTCTTCTTCATCTTCATTGTTTTCTGTATTG
Source organism: Noctua fimbriata (assembly GCA_905163415.1). Lineage (NCBI taxonomy): Eukaryota > Metazoa > Arthropoda > Insecta > Lepidoptera > Noctuidae > Noctua > Noctua fimbriata. The sequence goes on from LR990945.1 coordinate 7,835,357, forward strand.
TTACAAATGTTAATATTATTTGATTTAGTTACTTTATTAAGTGCACAATTATTCAAATCGAATCGAATCAAATAAATTATTTGCGTAATATGGGTAGATAGATGTGGTACATAAATGTTACATTACATGATTATAACAGTAAAGATCGTCATATATTTCTGGTATACGAAACATACAATAAAATCTTATAATAAAAAAGAAACGAAATGGGTGACATAACTATATATAGGTACTCTTTTTTATTTTATACTAACTTAACAAATTATTACACCAGAATAGGAACATAGTGAGGTCTTACAATAATTTACTATGCTTAAGACTAATTTATTCCTGGGTCGCATTTATTGGCATACTATTTTTTTCGGATTTTAGTAATGGGTAGGTCTTTCAGTTCACTAGGTAATTTGTTAAGTAATTTAATTGACATGGGGTAAGTTTTGTAATTGACATGGGGTAACAGTTTAATTGACATGGGGAAACAGGTTGTCGTGGTATGGGCATGTGATGCGGAGGAATAAGAAAAATGTTGTGAGGAAAGTTTTGAGTATGAACGTGGATGGGTATATACCCATCCACGTTGGAGTAGAGGAAGACCAAAGAAACGATGGATGGACTGTGTAAAGAATGACATGGCAAGAAAGGAGGTGTCTGATGAGATGACGAGTAATAGACAAGTATGGAAGAAGAAGACATACTGTGCCGACCCCAAATGAATTGGGATAAGAGCAAGAGAATGATGATGAATTTATTAAGTGCAAAATTATACTGATAGTCATTTGGTTAGTAGTCACAGTCTTTGTCTAAACGTATCAATGGCAATCTTAATTAATTCGGCCCACAATTTCGTTATTTGGGTAGTGTTACTTTGAAGACCAAAGAAACGATGGATGTGAAGAAGATATGCTGCGCCGACCCCAAATAAATTGGTATAAGGGCAAGAGAATGAAGGGTTGCTGTTCATTTATTGAGTTGTTGTGTATTTTAATGTCACCATGATTTTGAATGTCATCATGATCTATTCCATAGTACTTAAGTACTATAGAATAGTACGTAAGTACTATGGAATACCGAATAGGTCATGATGACATATATATTATGGAATATTACTTACGTACTATGGAATAAGTTGTTGCATCTAATTCAACTGCCTTTATAAATTGATGATTAATTTCTGATCCTGTGTCTGAAGTTTTTATTATAATGCAGATTACGGACCTGTCTTTTTTTCTATTTTTGATTTAATCCTAAATTGCAAAAATAACGCCATAATATAATGGCTAGATTATGCTGCAATCTTCAATTTACTAAGTGTTATGTAACTTGTACAGACGAAAAGGATCTTTGAACTTTTCAAACAAATCGCAAGTTATAACGAATATGAACAAGCTTATGTGAGGAACATAAAACACAACATTTTATTTTGTACCTCCTTTGTATGAGAATATTCGACTTGTGTTTACGAGGTGACATAGTCATACGCAGTCAAAGTTATTAGTAATAATGAACCTTATTACGAGGTGCTAAAGTTCACGGATAAAGTCCAAGACAGTGTCAGATAAACAAGGATATGAATTAAATGGTTAAATGTATGGTTTTGCTTGCAAATGTTCTTGAATATTTCTGTGTTTGAGTTTTCTTATAATATTATATTTTTATTTTATTATTAATATATCTTTGATATTGTTTACTTAACTTTAGTTCAATCCCCAGGCCGCATACTTGTAATTAATCCAATCGAATAGTTGACCATGCAGGTACCATACAATACGATTAAAAGAAAAAAAAATACCATATAATATTAGGCAATTCCTTTGTCTCAACTAGATCCGTCTTAGTTTTTATTCAATATAACCTGACATTTCGAACTAAAATGAAAAGTACAGTCATGCCCAAAACACTAACTACTTCATAAATATCTCTGTTTAAGAAACAATTTCAATCGAACTTGAACTTAAAAAAAGAACACGCCTTTCTTTATAAAACCTCGCGTCACGTATCCTTTTCTACAATATCAAGATCCATCAATTAAAATAGTTTGTTTATGACATCAATACTCGAAAAAAAGGACAATATAACATAGTGGCAGGCCACCTGCCCGCGTCGCTTTCAACAAAACCAAATATTTAAACAAAAAATCAAATACTATGTAATGACGTTTGAGATTGATGACATTTGTACAGTTGTGGAGAGAACGCATTTGAGCTACTCTCCATAAGTCATTTGAATATTTTTGAGGCAATATTATAAATGCACTTCGAGCTTCAGAAGAAGGACTAAATATCGTAAAAAGTGATCAATTTATTACACGCCTTCAGGTCTTTAAAAGTAATAACAATATTAATAAAGGGTGATAACCCTTTATTAATATTGTAGAAAGCACAGATTTACAAAAAAGTTCCTATTTTATTTATCAGTATGCTACTATTTTTATTCCAAAGTGATTATATCTCTAATTATAATATTGTACTTGTTTAGAACGTATGCATCTTACGTAAATCAAAGCTCAAAATGCAAATCTCGCAATCGAAGTAAGGTTAGCTTTAAGAAAACCCAATTTTTGGTTAAGCTTGCCTTTGTACATGAGTAATTATTTTTGAAATTTGTAACACAAATTGCAATAATAATTACTAAAGCTATAATCTTTATACGCGTAGTGTAGCTTCAGTACTTAGCCATAAATCCAAAAGAATCTCCAACCACTTCTGTCCACGACTGTATAAAGGTTACTACCGACCGCACCGATTGTTGATCTCTGACATTTGAATGAGATTACGTAACCGCTTCCTTTCCACGTCGAATATTCTAAATGATTGATTCATACACAAATATGCATGGATGAGAATTTTGTATTAAGAGCATCATCATCATCATCATCATTTCAGCCGAAAAGTCCACTGCTGGACATAGGCCTCCCCCAAGAAGGGGGGGTTTTGCCATAATCGCCACGCTTGGCAGGCGGGTTAAGAGCATGGGAACTGGGAATTAAAAGGATGTTTCGACTGTTTGTCATTTTATGAAACTAGCTTTGTTGAATTGGAGAAATGGGTTCCTATATGACAATTGAAGCTGATTTAGTTTTAACTAGCTTTTGCTGCAGCTTCGCTCCCATTAAGTACGGAAATTAGGTTACGGGAACGTTTTAAATGCAGCCTATGACACTCGGGGATAATGTAGCTTCTTGGTAGTGAAAGAACTTACGGAATCGGATCAGCAGTTCCGAAGATTACCCACTACATACAAACTTACAAACTAATTTTACCTCCTTATAATATTACTATAAGGAGACTTAGTTTATAATTTAGCAATTAGGTTTAAAATGCTGCGAGGCACAATGAGTATCACCCATAAAATGAAACAAATCTTAAAAATAAATAAATAATAGATGCGAAACGAGTATTTTGTACTTTAAAGACTATCGTATTCGATCTGCCTCTAGTACTGATTAGTATCATCATCGTCATCTGCCTTAAAAACATCACCTTATTTACAAATAGTATTGTACTACATTTGACTCTCATTACTTATTATAAATAATACACTATAATAGTTTTTCCTTTACTTAAAAGATACAAAAGAATAATCCAAAATCATAATTATCCTTCATTCCCTCAAGTCCCTTAAAATACTAATTAACCTTCATCTCCTTCATAAAAAATATAAAATTAAATACCATCATACTGTATAATAATAATGTTACACAGGATGTTTTCGTCACTACAATAAAAACGTTCGTCGAGCCAGTTTAATAACACCCTATATATTTTATGGAGGCATTAAATGGACCACGTTTTAATTTGGTTGTAAAATCAGAGGGCCTTAGTGGTCGGCCTTGGGTACTGAGAGAATTGACTAAATATGTGGTTAAAGTTAATAACTTCATGTTTAGAAACTTATAAGTGGTAGCTAAGTATATCCTTCAATGACTTAATGGTAGTAGGATTTGAATTAAGTTGCTTGAATGACTCAATTTTGAACTTGAAGTTGGACAGATAAGTTAAGCTGTTAAGTTGTAATAGCTTAAGCTGTAGCTTAAGCTGTAGCTTAAGCTATAATAACGATGACTGACGACGTAGATTCAGTAAATAACACAGATCTTGGTTTACTAGAGTTTACTGTTAACATCATGCCAGTAATCCCTTAAAGGTTAGGCAGAGGTGTACCTAACCACATTTCGCCAGTTACGTTTAAGTCCCATGTAATAAGGGGCGAGCCTATTTCCATCAACCGGGCACAAATAAAGACTCCGAGGCTGCTATTGAAAATTTCTGATGGAGAAACCCATTAACACTTTACCCGACCTTGCAATCGAACCCAGGACCTCATGCTCAGCAGTCGTTCTTGCGATCACTAGATCAACGAGGCAATCACCTAGCCAAAAAAAAAACTAGAGACAAAAATACCGAACTTTATTTTAAGAAGCTGAACTATTTAATCAAGGAACACAATCAAAATCAAAAACTGAATGCTCTCTAAACAAATTATGAAATCCGATCCTCACACAAAGCGATCCATCATATTTCTGACAGATGAAGAAAAAGTATTATTTTTTATCTTTTTGTACTTCTTTCTTTACAAAATGCAGCGTCTATATTTTTAAGCGCTTAAAACTTGGAATAAACAAATAATTTTTCGATTTGAATGTTTGTTGTCATCTCGAAAACTGCTCAAGCGTTTTTAGTGGGATCTTATTTTGTGTAATATTCACAGTTGAAATTTTCTTTGTTACCTTGTGAGTCTTTAAGTGCTTCCTGTGGCCATGAGCTATTTAATTTACCACTTATTTCTTGGAATATCCTTAATTCCTTACTGATATTGTAGGTTTGTTTGTTATCTTTTCACGCCTAAACCACTGAACCGATCATAGTGAAATTTTGCTTAAACATTATCAGGTGTACAGAAACGGACATAGGATACCTGTTATCCCGGAAAAAGTACTGGTCTCGAGGGAAACAACAATAACGTTCTAATGATAATAGATGGCGCCACGTGTCTTTCAACAAGCAGAGATTCAAATTATAAATCAACGCGAGCGAAGCCTCTGGAAAAAGCTAGTATTAGCATAATCATCTTACAATGTTTCTACTGCTGGGCTACAGACCTGCTCTCTGTGAGGAGTGAGCCGTATAAGACTATGAGGAACAGGGCGTAAAGTTCTTCATCACCTATAGAAACGGGTGGATCCTCCGACCAGGCGAGTGTTGTGTCTAGTGGGCTACTACCCGACAGCTCTGTCGGGTTAACTTTAACAGTGCGACCATACGTTGATTCCGAGATAATTACCATGTTTACTATTTGTTTTGAGTTCCCGATGTTTCAGTTTATCCGTGATCATGGTGCTTGCAACAGCGCTCGCGATCAACGAGTTGTTGCTCGTAAGTTTGAACCCATTCAAGCACTTCACTTTGCAGAAATAATTTCAGTGAGGAAATTGACATGTCCTATTAAAAAATATTTCTTCATTATCTTCAAAGAAGCGAAAGGTATGGCCTTTGCGCAGCATTGGGATAGAACAAGCTAACAAAAAAAAGTAATTTTCAAATCTATTGACGAGAGTCTGCATGATAAGCACTATCAATTCCTAATTGGCCAAATTACAAAAGCCCAATCAACAAAAATCTCCCCAATTGAAAACCAACCCTCAATTATCTACTCAAATCTCAAAATCTTTTGGTAATCCATAAAAATTTCAACGGATGTAATATACTGAGCGAACTTGAGAACGTATAATTTTCGCATACGTCGGATCATAAATATCAATTTGTGTTTTACACTTAAATTGTGGGGTTGGTCAGTTTCAGATGATTTAGTTCCCGGTCCGTCTAATATTTCGGCGCCGCTGTCGTCGGGTTTGGTGTTTATTTTGCTTCTTTTGTCGTTGATAAATGGGGTTTTAGTGGATAGACTAAAGATTTTAGGAATAATGGGGAAGGGAAGGTTCACAGATTGGGGTTTGTTATTGTTAATGCTGGAGATTAGAAACAGAACTGCCTCGCTGGTCTAGAGGTCGCAATCGCGATTGCTGAGCATGAGTTTGATTGCCGGGACGGGCAAATTGGTATTGGGTTTTTCGATCAGGAATTTCTCAGTAGCAGCCACGTCTGTCATTCTGGATTTAAGCCCAGTTGAAGGCAATAGGCTCACCTCTTATTATACGGGACTTAAACATAACTGGCGAAATATGGATGTACTCTTAGGAAGGTGCACCTCTGCCTAACTCTTCAGGGATTACAGGAGTGATTGTTATTAGAAAGAAAAATCTCATGCGTCATTGACTTTAATGACGTTCTGGAAAAAATAACGCATTGCTTTATTTACTAAGTTGAGATTTTGACGTGTTTTTAGATTTCATACAAATAGTCATTTCTCATTGACCGCAGAACAGTCGTTTTCGGAACACAACTGTTCGTGCAGTCAATGAAAATGAAAGTAAATGCATCTGGGGGGAAATTTACTTATTTTTACGTAAGTTTATCTAGATTTTAGACATTTTATTTATGCTAAGATGGGTTCGCGACTAGATTTTGAATGTTTTTAATTACGAGAATTCAGATCAAAATTAATAGATTATAAATTCTTCTTAACAATGAAACACATGTATTTTTTTCGAGAATGCAGAGCAGCTAACGGACCAATAAATTATATCAACACAATAATTACATAATTAAACCTGACACTCAGTGCGTGGTGTCTGATTACACATGATCCCATTAGTATAGTTTAGAATACAACGATATGATAGTATAGGAGGGAACAGCGTATTAATTATATCATACCATTATTGCCTAACGAGCTGTGGACCAAAATAGCCACTTTGGAGCCCTCGAAGAAGATGGCGGGACGAGCTGGATAAAACCAATAACCAGTGGTCACATTGGCCCGGGATCAGAAGACCTAGAAGTCATGGGGAGAGCCTTTTGCCCAGCAGTGGGATGACTCAGGCAAACAGTAACAGTATGATTAAAAAATACATGTAGCTGAGATGAGAATGCTAAGTAATGCTAAGAAATCTGAAAGCGACACGGAATACTGAAAAGTTGAGTGGAAAGCGATTGTGATGGTGGTGGTGGGCATGTGAAGCGAAGAGATAAGGAAAATGTTGATTTAGGTAGGAAAGTTATGCGTATAAATCTGGATAGCTATTAGAGTAGGTAAAAACCAAATAGACGATTAATGGTCTGTGTGAAAGATGAAATTGACAGAAAAGACAATAAGTATGAAAGGAAAGTATGAAAGAAAAAAACATGCTACTTCGTTCCCAAATTAATTGGGATATGGACAAGAGAATGATGACTACGATTGCCAAACCAGCCTATAAATAAGATAGTAAAGCCAATAATTTTAATGAAAACGGCCCATTGATGAAAAATACCGAAATAAAACTATAAATAACACATTATATTGCTTTTATTAAAAGTTATTATGACACGAGCATCTTGTAAAACTACGAATGACGAAATCATTATGCTAATTCTAACAAGTAACGATGAATCCATTTTCATTAATCATATCCAAACTAATTATAGCCAGTAACAAATTAAGTTTCCAAAATATTTTGTAGCAGTTCATTAACATTTCTAACGGCTGTTTTACGCATTTCTTACGCCCCGTTCACGACCTCAGGCTATGCTACACTTGCGATATGTCCAGCTCCGAGACAAGATGAGAAGCGCGTGCTTCATTTGTTTCTTTCGCGTGAGCTTTCGTTTGTTTTCTCGGCAGTCACTGTCTCAACAACGTCTCTCGCTTGAGCTTGTATCTCATGGCCAAGCGCTAAGGCATAGTCAATCGATTGACATATTTGACGATTACAAGAACAATTTGAACAACAACTTACATTGTTCGTATGTTGATTTATGACCAAGCCGTCGGATTATGCAATAGAATGCACACGTGAGTCAGTTAAGGCGACTTACTTATTATAATTCATGTAAATCGATATTAAGTAGTTACTGGTCTACTTTTGAATGTAATGTTGAACTGATGTCTAAATTAATTAGACAGATTTTTATTTAAGACATGCAATTCTCTCTCATCATTTTCTTCCCTTACCTAGCTTATTCTTATTTTATGTCTGTATTTGTTTATTGTTACCAGTGTCACTCTCTAACATACTAAATACTTATCACTTACATTTTTTTATTATTTCTTTTTTATTATCAAACCTCGTAAATACACATTTCATTATTTACTCGTTATCTATTTATTTGTATTATATATTTATTTACGTGTATTAGTATATTATGTTTGAAACTGTTGTTCCGTCACTTACCTCCCAATGGTTCATTGGAAGACCAGCGTCAGACAGCATCACCTGTCTGGCATGAATGCTGAAATGGACCTTTTTGGCACAGCCGTGAGGCACACAGCACATATATTTTCTCTTTTTTTAAATGTTTTATTTTTTTATTTATCATTTATTTTTTATTTTGTACCTTTTTTTTTCTTTATTCTGTTTGTTTGATGAACTGACGTCAAATAAACTTTGTTCTTTCTTTCTTTCTTTCAATTGTAGAAAAAATATTGATTTTCTCAATATCCGAGGGCCTTGTCAAAGTGACATTATATCAGCGTTATTGATGGTTGAAAAGTCCGGAATGTATGGGATTGACATGAGCTACAAAATTTTCACATGGTTTTTGAAAACCATTGGTTGAGAGTCTTTATCGCTGATAGAATGTCACTTTATCTAAGCCTGCTGTATCTAAAATGTTTCCAATCAAAACGAGATCTAACACATTCCCATGCGGTACTCCACTATTAAATCCTCAATCCTCTACCCATACTTCAACCAAGCTACTACAAAACGGCTAATAAACTTCAAATCTATCGCACGCCTTCATCTTTAGCATAACTTTCGGCACGCACATAATATTATTGATAGTTATGACGCTGTGCGCTGTATCAGAGTCATTCATTAGCTTTATTACCTTCCAACGCGTGGGCTTGAAGACATCGCGGTACAATGCGACCTGTTATTTATTAATATTGTTTAAGTTTAATTGTTAATCATAGTGTTTAATGTTGCTTATGTGCCGTTATGGTTTTTAGGCGTGTTAACTGAAGGTGGAGTTAGAGAGTTTCGTAACATATTTTTTTATCATAGTGTAGAATCTTATGGTTTAGTGATAAATAATATCAGGTTAATAGGTATTGTTGATCATCAGTGTTATCGTTGTGGGCGAGGTATAATGCAACAAAAAGTAATATTCTTTTAAAATGATAGTTAATTGGTAAATTAAGTTGCAGCCCGGAGAAAGTATTTGTGTCCGGTGACTTATACATAAACGGCGATATGTTAATGGTAAACCTCTGTTCAAACCCTCCGGGGTGATGTTATGTTGGCTTGTCCTGTGATATTAATGTCGAAGAGATTTGGGAAATGTTATGATTGTTTCACATAAAACCATAGATATTCTTCAATAAGGGTTGTGAGGCTGCTAACAACCGCAATATTCTGCCAAGCCACATTATTAAAGAAGAATTTATTTCACAATAACGCTCAAATCTCTTCATGTAACCAACCACATAACCAGTACATAAGGTTTCATCACCTATCGCGGTAGCGACTCTAAAACAAGTCATTTCCATCGCCTTTTATTAAATCGTAAACACATTTGACGGGCGTTTTACTTTTTTCAATAAAGTGTTTATTGGCTTTCCAGTTTATTGCAGTTGTAACGTTAGATTTTGAGTATATTGTACCGTTCGATAGTGGTTTAACGATGTCGGGACTTGAATCGATAGTTTAGCCGCTTTTATGGGACAAAGTTGACGAAACGTTTAAGTTTGTTGAGATGAGGCAATCGATTTCACTTGATTTAATAGTTATCAGATTGATTCTTAGTTAATTTTATAGACATCTGCCTATAACATACTGGCTGGCGGTTGCTGAATGGTTGCCAAGGATGGAAAGGCTGGCCTAGAAAGAGGTGGCTCGATGACATACGATCACGATAGCAGGAAAAGAGTAGGTACTTACTTGGTAGGACTTAACGGAGACTATTACAAGCAGTGGACAAGTAAGGGCTACTTAAAAAAAAAAATCACATATGGGTTACCTTTAGCATCCTATAATCAACCTCAAGGCTAGGATTTAGGAATATTATCAATCTGGTGTAGTAAACTGAAATAGATTGATTTCATGAACGTCTTTCTTAAATTAAGACTAATTAATAAGCATCGTCTTGCACGAGTTAGTGTTACCGTCGTTATGAAATGATTTAACGTCATATTCAACCGTAATTTAATTCAAATCGAAAAAAATATTTACAGTTTTGTCTCCCCATATTGAAGCAATAAACTCGCATATAACTCTAACTCGATTACAAAATTTATTGACCACAATGTTCTCATCACGGAATTCATTAGCAATAAACTTTGTATCACGCATAATCAATGTGAGGGTACCTCCGCCAGTGAGTGACTCATTCTAAATTGCATGAATACGGGGGAATTTTGATGGGTAAGGCCCTTTGCCCACGGCGACTTTTTATAGTAATACTGTCGCGCACAAAACACACTTCTGCATCTCTGCAGTATTGATACAAACTCACGTCTGTTTCTGACTACATCGCGGGAACAAACAGTGGGGAACAATAAGTGTAATAGCATTGCAAAAGTAGCGATACAGATTTGTGATTATGTGGGTGAAGGTATACACAGCCAGAGACAGCATCGCAACTGTATCGCGGCCATTTTGCGTTTGCATCGCTACTGCATCGCTGAAAAAAGTCACGGTGGGTGAGTGCCCTAACTATTTATAAAGTGAATGGTTTAATGAATGAGTGGAGACGATTGGGTTGAATTTTATTGAGTTTTTCATCGACACTTTACATGAAAGGTTTTGGGTGTCGTGTGTCAGAAGTGGGAATACCTAGGTTTTGATGAATAATAGTGTTGTCATGCATTAAGTTGTAGTTTTTTCGGAGCATGATGAATTTACAGGCCATTTAATTCAATCCTCTTTATTTTCTTTTTTTTTTCGACAGGCCTCCTTCGACAGGCTTCATTCAGATATTAAGTTTTTAAAAATATTCGAATCTAACAACTTCCTTTTTCCATCAAAATGTTGTACTTTAGCCATCAAGAAAAACTGTAGTAGTGACAAAATAAATAAAAAAACAATTTGACAGAACAAAACAACTGCTGACGATGTTAAATGATAATTAATCACTACAATTTTCACTAAACCTTTCAAATACCACCTACATACAGATTTTTTCTAACGCAACATTTATTTATTACCCAAACGTGTCTACACGCGTTAACCAATTTAAAACCGCACTTACAACAAAGGAAAGTAACCTTTTTGGATATAAAGATAGAGTTGGAGACGACTGCAAAAATATTGTGACGTTTCATCATCGGACGAAAGTCAACAATTACCTTCCTGTTGTGATAACGGTATCCAGGCTAATTACCGGTAAAGTGTTACAGTTAACAGATTTTTGTTGTTGTAATTGCAGTCGAAATTCCATAACAAATAGGTTGGTTTTCTTTTAAAAGGTTTTGTGTTCTTAACTGACATATTGACGTTTCAAAAAATTGGTGACAAAGTGACAAAAAAATATTTCACATTCGCTAATTAAATTAAATTAAATTTATGACTATAAAAAAACGATTTAGTAATCCAAATTAGTGATTAAATATAAAATTGACATAAATTATGACGATTTGACATTAGTAAATTGAATTTGATGTGATTATAATTTATGTCGATTTGACATCACAATAATTTACGTAAAATTGACATTTTGTTAATTGAATTTGACATCGTCATAATTTATGACATTATTAATTTTATCGTCATTCTCCATCGTTTTTCAAACTGAAATACGCTGACAGTTCGTTTATACAATAATTTCGTTAACTGACTTGCGTGTTAATGATTACGTTTAGTTTATGACTGTTGACATTTTTATTACAAAATATTTTCAAATTATACATTCTTTATGACCTTATTATTTAGTGGGCTTTTAATTTATGGTCAAGGGGAATTTATGTTTTTTTTTTTTAGTATAAATGCAAAGATGAATTAAATTAAATTAAAATGTTTTATGTAATCCAAAATTACTTAGTGAAAAATCCTAAAATTCCACAATAGTATGTATGTTTTGTTCAATTGAAAATAGTCCAATTGGACTACCAAACTACTAGACTGATATAAATGTATTTTGGTTTACCAACTCTTTTAAATTAAAAGTCGCTACACAGTTGCCGTAGACTAAAATAAATATTACCTATACCTACATAAGGTAATTTTTTCTCTGAAAATCATAACTACAGTTACATGGCTTTAAGATTCATAGCCAGTATGAAACATTTTACAGCCTCTATTCTTCAGGGTAGGCTTTTAGGAAGGATTAAATATTATCCTAAACGTACCTTGAAAAGCCCAAGTAAGATGTTCAATGTGGCCATATTAGTACTGAAAGCACAGCTTAAGACTTAGCCAGTTTTCATTCAAAACTGCTTGTTTGTTGACTATTTTGCAAGTCATTGAGAAAAATTCTTCGCCAGTCTCCATGTAACATCAAATATCAACTCTGAATTGTAAGCGATAGGGTTCTGATTTTATTGATTCATGGTATTTTGAGCTTAAACTGGTATCTATTGGGAGATTAATAGGCAAATACATAAAGTGTGTAAATAAATGTTCGACACATTTAATGCGCGGCCGTAATGTAAAAGGGTGTAAGATTGTAAATTTAAATTATGAGTCATTTTTATGATAAAGGTAGACAGTTTATTTTTTATTGCTTACGGGAATGCAATTCAATGTATATAGTTGCAAATGTATTAGTACAATTATATTTATGCACAAGAAATCTGGAACAGCTAAACACACGCTCAATAAGAGTATTTTCACGCATCCACATAAACAAACTTTCCAAGTAGCTATGTAACAAGCGCCTTACTATCGATAAAGTACCGAAACACAAGTAAAACTATGTACCTACTATAATCATCAAAGCATTCCTCAAATATTTTCACTTTAGTCAACGTATTGTGAATGGCACAAAGGGCTAACTGGAAGCTAGATATACAGTTAGTAAATGACTTCTAGGAACATATTCGTATGATCTTTTGGCTATATTCAAAGGGATTCGCTAAGCCATTTTGTATCAAAATGAACGTGTGTTTCCTTACTGCGTTCGTAGAATTATGTGTACTATTGAAAGTTTCGGTGCGTGGAATATTTGATTTTACGGTTGCGATTACCAACTTGTGATTTGTGTAACTTTATTGTTGTAAAGGGTGCTTCTGCGTTTTATTATTTGTGGAGGTATGTATTTTTTCTACTGGAACAGAAATTAATAATATATTTTTAGAGTTCCGTACTCAAAGGGTGCCAACGGGATCTTTTTGTTACGGACGGATGGACGGCATCCGTCCGTTCGTCTGTCACAGGGCTGTATCTATTGAACCGCAATATGAAGACATTTGAATTTTATACAGAGTGTGTTATTGGAATGGTCGCTATAACAACAAAAAATATTAAAAAATAAATTTAAAAATTACTAAATTGCATAGGTAGTGTTAACGTACGGTGGTACGAAACCTTTCGTGCGCGAAACCAAATCGCACTGTACCGGTTTTTTTACCCGACTGCGGCTAAGCTCAAAAGGAGGGTTATTTTAAATAAAAACTTATCCCGGTTTCCTTATCAGGTGAATTACGAATGCAAATATCATGCAAGAAGAAAAGAATACCGGTAGAATTGTACTTAACCCACTTGCATTTTGGGTTATAGTTGTGTTTTTAAAACTAGAAATGTCTAACAGAATACTTCAAAACCAGAGACCGGAACAAACTGGCATCCCAACAACAATACTGGTGTTGGTATAGTCAAAAATGTATAGGATCATTGGCATGAGCTACCGAAATTAACAATTATAAAAATTTAAATTCCAATCACTTAATTATTTGAAAATAGTTAATTAAATAATAAATATTAAAACAAAACTTCTAAAATTCTATTTGCGCCGTTTAAAATTAAAGAATGCACCCTCTTAACAGAGAACTTACACCTTAGCTGATAATTTTCAACCATACTTTATCCTCTATTACAAAATTCAACAACCAGAAACCAAGATATCCTCGATAAAGACACCCCACTCACATAATTCTCACTACCAACTCACTGGCAATATGCACTTTGCTATAACAATCAGCAGTTGGCAGGTAAGACCGATTTCACGCTCCGCCAAGTCTTAATAGAGTTTCTGTCGCAATCGTAATAGGCATTAGTTATACTACGACACCTTTGAATATTATGAAAAGAGGATTTTTAAAACCGATTAAAATTGAGGGAGGTATTAGGTTTTTGTTCAGTGGTTAACTGATAACCTTTTATCAGTTCAGGCTTATCAGAGAGCCTGAGGAGGAGCTCGTGGCTAAATAATAATAGCCGCTCTGATCGATCTTCAGGTTGACCCACGCTTGCCTAGCTTGGTGACCACCATTAGACACAGAGTTTCTTCCGTGCCTCGGAAAGCACGTTAAGCCGTCGGTACCGGCAGTGATTTGTAGATCTTTGACAGTCGTTACAGACAGTCAGGGGCCCGAGAGTCTGACAACCAGTTTTACCAAGGGATATCGTATTACCCAGTACTAACTGGGTTGTGTAGGTCAGATAGGCAGTCGCTCCATGTAAAATATTGGTATTCAGCTGCATCTTGTTAGACTGGAAGCCGACCCCAAAGGCTCCGCAGATGACCTGGGGGCCTAGTGAAGGGACGATCGGTTTCAGAGCTTTTTGAATTTCTTTAACGGTTTTGAACAAGATCGACATTTAAATTACATTACATTCATAACAATTTCAGAATTTTAATTTTAATTGATTATAGTTGTTACTTTTTGTTTCAAATGTATGCATCATATGATCCTTAATTGATTGAAATAAATGATTTTGAATTTGAATTTGAATAGCGAATGCTTTTTAAAGAACCAATCAATGTGACGAAATTCAATTGAATAATAGGTGGTTCTATCTTAGGCACAAAGATCCTTTGTTAGTTTTGTTTTTCTTTCTGCAAAATTATTTTCTTGTAGATCATCTTCCTGGCCTTGTCCCATTCAACTCGGGGTCGGCGCAACACGTTTTCTTCTTCCATTCTCCCCTGTCAGACGTCACGGCATCATTTACTCCTTTCTCTTTCATATCATTCCTCACAGAATCCATCCATCTTTTCTTAAGCCCTCTCCATCCATCAACATTAATATCCATCACTTTTTTAGCAACATGTTTTTCATTATTGTTTTCTAGATGTTCGACTATTTATCTCATCTACTTAACTTTAAGTACTTAACTGTTCCACACCGCTAATAAAACAAAATGCTGCAATAAAATCCATCCACTCCGTTTTACAATATAAAATATAGTCCCTATTGACATTTTGTTTTAAAAGTTGCTATCGCATAAACACGGATAAGTGTGTAAGCGCCGCGATTTATGATAATTCCTCTGTTGTCGCTTACTTCAAGTGGCTATTTACGTCAAGAAGTGTCGGTTACGTTACAAGTCACAGGTCTGATGGCTTGGCTATTTGTGAGTGAAAAGGTACTTGGGATCCGACTTTCGATTTGCTGAAGTTTGTAAATTACGGTAGGTACTCACGATCAGGGGGGTTACCATGACGTCTTAAAGTAGGAGTAATTCCAGTGTGGGAAAGAGACAGAGCTATACAGGTCGTCTAGCGCCATCTCTTTCCCACACTGGAATTACTCCTGCTTTAAGATGTCATGGTAGGCCACCAGTTTAACTCGGGTGGATAATGCTATGTAGTATTTACAAAAGGCAAACTAAGACAGGCAAAGAGCAGTTCTACTTCCATAAAAACTAACTCATCATTAACATCAGTCTCCTGCTCTTATCGCTATTTATTTGGGGTCGGCGCAGCATGACTTTTTCTTCCATGCTTCTCTATTACTCGTCATCTCATCAGACACCTCCTTTCTTGCCATATCATCCTTCACATCATCACAATCCATCCATTGTTCCTTTTCGTTTACACAAAAACGAACTCCATTTATTTTTATATTAAAATATTTAATATAAAAAATTATTAAATTCTTTTTTTAAAAAAAACCTCGTCAGCCCAATTTTTTTTTTTTGCTTTAGCTAATTCTAACCTCTTCAAATAAAGCATCAGACGATTGGAGAGTTAAAACACTATTTTGTGTGTCCAATCGAACTTTCTTCCACCGAACTATCGCTCCAAATTCGACAAGGTACCTTACTCCACTGATAAGCAGTCTTCACACGAACATTATCAATATTTGCTTTCGAAGATTTTTGAGTAATTGCCTTACCTTACATAGTTAGCGGCGTGTGTGAACATACTATTACCAGTAGAGATGCACTGCATTGGATATCGATACTTTGGATCGTAACCATACGGTACGATTCTAAGTTCGTATCAAATGTCCACGATCCGCTTCTCCAAATATCAAATCGTACTTGTCGTAAGAGCCTTGGCTACATACCTAGGGCCTAACATGACCTCTTTAAGTATTCATTCTTGTTGTATTGTTTAAATCTCACTACTCTTATGAAAGGTATGGAACTAGACGACCTGTATAGCTCCGTCTTCTTCACACACTAAAGTGACATTCATGTAATATTGCTATAAGAAGAGATGACGGTACGTAGCTTGAAATTCTTTTGTAGAGACGCCAGCACATCAAGGTACTACAATCTGTCGAATTTATTTAATAGATGTTCAACTTTATCGCTAAAGCATTAGGTTCAAGGTTGATTGGGGAAATTTGTCAAAATATCGGAGAATCGAATCATGTTGTATCGATACTGTAAAGTCGGATCGGATAGGGATAGGGCATCACTTACTCAGTAACTTAGCGGTATGTTCAGAAACTTGTATTTTACTTTGACGTATTCTAAAGATGCCGCTAATACAGTTTTATGATGTTCAATATTTAATGTTTGGAGTAAATATTGTTTGTGAAAAGTTTTGGTTGCATGGAAATGGTATATTGTATGTCATTTATTTTGTTAAGCAAAACTTTTTAGTTACTGTACTTTTAAAGAAATTTCATTTAAGCTATTTTCTTTGCTTTTCTCATCGTGTGGTAAGTGCTTAACCATGTGGCCTACCATGACGTCATAAAGCAGGAGTAATTCCAGTGCGGGAAGGAGATGGGGCTAGACGTCCTGTATAGCTCTGTCTCTTTCCCATCCTGGAATTATATCTGCTTTAAGACGTCATAGTAACCCCCCATCCCCCGTAGCATGACCACCGTAGACAAGGATTTCTTTGACGGAAGAATCGACCAAATGACAGATTGTGTCGACACAATGACAGATTTGCACTATCTGTCATTTTGTCGATTCTTCCGTCAAAGAAATCCTTGTCTACGGTGGTCATGCCACGGGGGCTGGTGTCAGAGTTTTTATGCCACCCATCTCTGACTTGACTTTAGATGCCGTTGAGAAATATCTCTCGGGCATGCTGGTTTCCTCACGATGGTTTAGTGTGTAATAACTAATAAGGTAATAAGGGCATTGTTGAGCACAGTTGTTTTGTTGCTAAGTCAGTAACCCTTTCTCTATTTAGAATACACAATAACTTTGTCATTAAGGTCGAATTAGGGGAACCTTATAAATAGTAGATACCTAGAAATGATTAATTATAACTTCTCAGACTGTTGTCATCATCTGCTTAGCCTTTTCCCAACTATGTTGGGGTCGGCTTCCAGTCTAACCGGGTGCAACGGGATACCAGTTTTTACCATAGTGCGACTGCCTATCTGACCTCCACAACCCAGTTAGTACTGGGTAATACGATGCCCCTTGATAAGACTGTTTGTCAGAATTTCGGGCCACTGACTATCTGTAACGAGTGTCAAAGATCTACAATTGACAGCCGGGACCAACGGCATAACGTACTTTCCGAGGTACGGAGGAAACTCGGTATGTAACGGGTGGTCACCCATCCACGGACCAACCCAGGCAAGCGCTGCTTAACCTGTAGATCGAACCGAACGGCTGTTATTGTTTGGCCACGAGCTAATGTAGCCTTTTTTAAATTCTTTTCCCACAAACTATTTGTATTAAAAACGACCGGAAGGCACTTTGGAAAGGTAAAAGCGGAAATGGATCGGTTGCTTGTGAGCTGGTAACACTATTAGTCAGTGTTGCCCACCTTATAGGATGTTGGCACGCGATGCGTTGGTTTATATATTTTTTCGAATTTAGAAGTGAACATTATAATAAGTTTAAATCACTTTTAAATGTGATTTTTGGTTGTTTAAAAAAAAAAACATGCTGGGCTTAGAAATTGGGGCTTAATTTATTTAATTATTTATTGGTTTATGAATCTAGGGCCTAACTATAACTATAACTGCCTCATTGGTCTATCGCAAGCGCGACAGCTGAGCATGAGGCCCTGGGTTCGATTCCTAGGTCGAGCGAAGTGTTATTGGGTACTTCCATCAGAATTTTTTCAAAAGCAGCCAAGGCGTCTGGATTTTTGCCCGGTTGATGGCAATAGGCTCGCCACCTATATAACATGGGCCTTGAACATAACTGGCGATATGTGGGTGTACCATTATATATCTCCATGGAGGTAATGGCCAGTTATAGGTACTTACAAAATAAACCGGATATCAACAACTGGTTTTTTTTTTGTAACTAAAATAATAAAGAACGTAATTTGTTGAGGTAGACCGACTGAACTCCATCCTTTCAAAGTAAATAAATTCTCAGTATAATTTAATATCAGTGCTTCCGTGTATCCACTTGACACAATTCCTTGGAATATAGTCGGCTGTTCCCGCGGCTGCTGGCTGAAGTTGGGTGGCGTATGTAATGCAATGTAGTTTTTCGCATTTCTAAGTCTTCTATTTTTTTTAACTTTCTTACTATTATAAATGTGAAAGTTTGTGAGTATGGATGGATGGATGTTTGTTATTCTATCTCGCAAAAAAAACTGAACGGATTTGGATGAAATTTGGCACACACATAATAAATTGGATTAACACATATGATACTTTTTATCTCAGTATGATCCAGTGTGACTATTATCGAACTCCACGCAGACACGGAATTCACGGTCGGTTTTCAGTTGTTCTAGTTTTCATCACATAAAAACAAAGTCTCACCAATTAATGAGAAAAGTGAAAGGAATGGGTGGAGATCTTTGCCTACACCATGCCCTCCAGGCTAACAAAAAAAAAAAGTCTATTCACACATAATATTTTAAGAATTTATTAATATTTATGGATGGTACTGATTATGCTTGTTGCTAACTATTTAACTAATATGGTATAGGATAATTATATTTTCGATAAAAAAAGCGATAGCGCTCGTACTAGGGCTACCCCCAGGTCCTTGAATTTGAACTCGTGATTTAGTGCGTGTAAGCCATCATCATTCTCCTGCACTTATCCCAACTTATTTGGGGTCGGTGTAGCATATCTTCTTCTTCCATACTTTTCTATTATTCGTTTTCTCAGCAGTCATCTCCTTTCTAGCCATATCATCCTTCACATAGTCCATTCATCGCTTCTTTGGTCTCCCTCTACTCTTATAGCTATCTACATTCATACTCAACATTTTCCTCATTCCTCCGCATCACATGTCCATACCGATTACCAAACAACTTTTCAGTCACCGGCGCCACTTTCAGACTTCCTCTTATGTACTCATTCCTTATTTTATCCATTCGCGTTACACCACACATCCCCCTTAGCATTCTCAGCTCACATGCAAATGACTTTCATTCATCCTTTTTGTGGCCCAACATTCTGAACATGTAAGCCGCCAGCCTTCATCACTCACAATAATTCCAAACATTGATTTCGTATTTGATGCTGTTTGAATTACTTATTTGTTCTTCAATAACTTCTCATTCTTATATTCTTTCTCTATTATTAAAACACTTCTCCAATTCACATCCACATCCTCCAATCTTTCATTTGCCGCCACTACTCGTAATTAATTATGAAAAATGTTTACAACCACTGCGTTCCACTTACACCAGCAATCAACATGCTATATCTGAATTAACTGTAGCAATTAAAACCCTCACAAGTACTAATTAGGCCTGAAACTCTTAATAAAAAAAAAGAAAAACATAAAATTTCCTTAAGCACCATTGACCTCGCAATACAGAAATTATGACGTCACTAATCCTATCTAATAACATGGATGACGTAAACAAAGTCCCCTCCCTGTTTAAACGTAGAATGGACTTCCCTTCAGTACTATGCACGTGCGACACTCAAGGTCCCACAACCCTTTACACATCCTCTCAAGCTTGCAATTAAAACGAAAAACAGAACGAAACAACGCCATACTTACTCAACGGGCCAGAAAGAGACAACACGCCTCATTTACCCAAGCACTTTTATTTCCACTTGCACTTGAGAGGTCGTCGGCCAATCAACGGTCGTGCCGCGCCCGCCTCGCATTGGTCCGTTTGAATAGAGAGAATATTTTTTTCAAAAAATGGAACAAAAGCGGAGGGTAGGTAATAGCGAGTTTTGTTTTATTCGAGTGGCATTTCGCATTTAAGTGGAGGAGGCCGCACGGAGCGGACGTCTCGACTGTTAATTACCTTATATTTTCGCTATTGTTTCTCTAAGGACACTCGTACGTTAAGCTGGCTTTTCATTTTATGATGTTCAACATTGTTATTTTATTACACGGAACTCGTTTAGTACTTGAGTGCGGGGGCTTATTACAAAACAAGCAAATTAGCTATGTTTATTTCTGAGTAACCACTATCCTGTGTTTGTCAGGAACTGGCTCCATTCAAGTGTTTGTGGTCCTTTGACGATGGGATACATTTCATGTCTCTTTTGAAACATACGTTAAGGAAGAGGAGTTGTTAGAATACCTGTCTGGATGGAACTTCCTGTTGATGAATTCTTTAGATATGGTTTTCACAATCTTTTTGTTTTATTTGTCGCAAGCTGTGAATCCTATGGGATTTCACATTGGCAACTTCTAAGGATCCTTACTAGATGATTTTTCTATAAATGGTGATATAACTGGCTTTCAGTTATACAAAAGAAGTCTTAAGTGCCAACATCCATAATTCTAATTAAAAAAAATATATATCCTCTTTTTAAAGGGATGAATTGTGATGTATTTATTTGAATTGTGATGTATATATTTGATCCATTGTTTCCTTCACATCAAATCAAATCGTTTAATGCTATATCCATAATGTACACTTACAGGTAGTAAATAAATAAAAATAGAAACAATTATTTTATTTTATTTTATTGTGTTTGGGTGGCTTACAGATAAAAATACAAAAACAACACACAATACAACACCCACAATACACAACAATACACACACAATACAACAAATATACAACACAATACAATACAATTAAGGACCCTGTCGGGCACGGCAGATTTTTATTTTAGAGAGATTGGATTGTGTGAGGAATGATATGAAAGAAAAAGGAGTAAATGATAGCGTGACGGTTGACAGAGGAGAATGGAAGAGAAAAACGTGTTGCGCCGACCCCAAGTAACATGGGACAAGGGCAGGAAGATGATGAAGGGGATGAATGTTCGAAAATACCTTCCTTACTGACCTTTTCTCTAAAAGGAACTTTTATGCCTCAAGACCCTTTTTTTTGGTTGGGAAATCGTCAATTTCCCCCCCCCCCCCCCTCCCGCTCTGGGCGGAGTGGAAGGGAGGGTCAGACTTGTACTGACTAAAACCCATCCATGTTCCTTCTTTGCCCTTTGTGTCCCAGGGCCACGGTGTCTCTTTCGAACAGTCCCGCAGCCCATGCTTCTAGACCCTGCGGTTTGGGCTAATTAAAACAAGCTTTATGTTATAACTTTACTGTTATGAGATCACACACTTATTATAGACCGACCGCTTTAACGAGTCCTCCACCTTGCCCCATCAAAGGCAAAATAAGGCATCCAAAGTCCAAACAATATCCCACAGGTTATATTCTTACAAAAAAAACAACCATAATCCGTGTAGCTATTACGATACTCATTGAACCAATACGTGATCAACCTTCAGAATATTCCATTTAAATTGATACCCTCGCGAGAACTCATTAATGCGGTCAGTCTATAGCTGGTAGTAATCGAGTCAATTCCGTCACTATACTTACATACGCGTTTGCAGTTATCCCAGAAGTCTGTCATCAGATTTAACCTTAACGGAAACCGGGATGCAATACATGTAATTCGTGGTCAGGTGTTTCTGATCATTAGCCTAGCCTTGATCTTTTATGATTACCTATGAGATAGCGTATTTTAATTCGTAATTGATTTTGTAGATTCAAGGACCTAAATGACATTCTATCAGTGAAAACAAAGATATTGTATTGGAAAAGTCAAAATATTGTATTTGATTGACTTGTGCTCAGAGGAGTTCGTTGCGAAATAATAGCAGCCGCTTGGGTCGATCTTCAGGTTAAGACTTTTAACGTTTTTAAATTGAACATCACGTCTAAACTTGTAGTCTTATTTCTTTGAAAAAAATATATGTTATACTAGACAATTTTCTTCATAATTTGATATGTGAAAATGTGAAATTATATTTTTATAACATAGTGTAATTAATTTGTAAAGTAATGTCTAACGCGGGCAAAAAAACGATAATCACGCAAAAACTATCGGGCGTATTTGCATGAAAATTTGACCATCTAAAAGACAATTAATGAGCCATATTTTAGTATATGACTTTTATTTGTATTGTGTTTGATAAATCAAGGAGGGTTGTTTTTTCGAAAAAACTTAGTGCGCGTTGAAGCGGGAGCCCTTGCGGGCGATGGCTCGAATACTCGCTCAAGGTCGCTGGCAGTTAATGTCGCCTTAAGCCGAACTTGCCTAGGTTGGTCCGTGGATGCGTGACCACCCATAACAAACCGAGTTTCCTCCTTGCCTCGGAAAGCACGTTAAACCGTTGGTCCTGGCTGTCATTTGAAGATCTTTGACAGTCGTTACTGATGGTCAGTGGCCCGAAAGTCTGACAACCAGTCTTACCAAGGGGTATCGTATTACTCAGTATAAACTGGGTTGTGGAGGTCAGATAGGCAGTCGCTCCACGTAAAATACTGGTATTCAGCTGCATTCGGTAAGATTGGAAGCCGACCCTAACATAGTCGGGAAAAGGCTACGCAGATGATGGATTGACTTATGCTACCGAATAACTGTCGTTGTAGAAATACCAGCATCGAAAGCAATTGTTACATGTCTGAACACTCTGAAGGCAGGCTGTCAAAATGCAAGTCCGCCAAGGAATGTCGTCGGTCCTAAATCTATTTTGCTAGAAGCCCGAGAGCCCGAGAGATTTCTATAGTATAGTGGGCGCGTTTATAGCCACTAATGTCACCTGCAGAAATAACAGACAAGTCAATGCTGAAATCGAATTTGAACCAATTGAAACTGAAAGCGGAAAATTAATGTGTTAAACTGGATATAACATTGTTAAAGTGAAAAAAAAAAACTAGACGGTAGGTAATTCCCACAGATATAAACATACTTAGATAACGCAAGAGCACCTACTTCACGTGCCGTGGCCCGTGGCTTAAGCATTTTATGCTTAACGTGACTACTGTCGCAGCAAGCTAATTTACAACTCAAGAACTTCATAATTCCAAACATAAATAGAACAAAAACGTAGTCTATTTTGTATAGTAACTAAATTATCATAGACGTCACAATACGTAGTCAAAATCGCACGCTTGATTTTCATACGGATCGTGACACTTGCGTTATCTAGGTATATCATATCTGTGGTAATGCCCTTCTGGTCTAAGCATGGCTGATGAATATGAAGAATTGGGTGGATCATTCGTTCTAACAGTTTCGCGGTCGTTAGGATTTTAGTTATACTTATAAGAAACACTTAGAAGTGTCTAGAATATTGTCAATTTCTGGTTTCAATTTCAGTGCCTTTTTACTAAGGCTCTGTTGTCCGTCTATAGAGCGTATATCACACAGGGCTGTATATTTTGAATTGTAATAAATATTATAAACACTGAGTTTGTATTAGGTACTATACAGATATAGCTGCTAAAATAACAAATATTAAAGTTCAAAATTAAAGGGAGAACCCACACAAGAAATGTGTTTTTTACGTGATTTTAATAATGCCAAATTAGATGCAAATATTATCCGGTGGTATCAGAACTCTTACAGGTAGTCAGTGGCCCCAAAGTCCGACAGCTAGTCGTACCAAGCGACATCGTATTTCCTAGTACTAATTGGGTTGTGGAGGTCAGGCAGTCGCTCCATGTAAACTACTGGTATTCAGCTGTGGTTAGACTGGAAGCCGACCTTACCATCGTTGGGAAAAGGCTAGGTAGATGATGATGATGGTATGGGAACCCTTTGTGTGTGAGTCCGACTTGCACTGGGCTGGTTATTTTATTGGTGTTAAAGTTCCCAATATGTATTATTTTTGTAAACTTCGACCTAAGAACCGCGACGTAATCTTTTGTATAGTTTACTGACCCATAATGTCATGAAATTGATTTCTGCCTATTTCTAACCACAAACCTTTCCTCTTTCCAGGAACTTAGCTGCCCCTCGCCCTCAACCAGCCCTCGGTAACACATCACTAGAAACCTTCACATCGCTACACAAAGAAAACTGCCACAGACTTGAGTACCTCGTGGAGCGGCAGAAGCAACTGTGTATGCTGTCTGATACTATGATTAAGGTAAGGTTCAAATTATCAAAGGCTAGACGCAGAGATGGCCGATGGATTTCTGGTGGTCGCCACTGTTGATTAATTCTGGTTTTCAGGAGTTGCAGTGGTTTGGAAATAGTGTGACTGCCTTGTTGCAAAAAAAAATATAAATTGCTTACTCTGCAAGTTGTGTCGTTAATTCATTTTTTTCTTGAATAATGAAATGATTAATAAAACAAAATCCGACAACCAAAAAGTTATAAATAACAAAAAAAATATGTTTAACTACATAAGCCAAGATCGTAAATAAATTGCATCTGCAAGTCCGTGCATAAACAATGATTAGGTTCAATACTTGTGTTATATTGTGTGGGCTAGTACCACAGAGGAGTGACCGAATGGAGGGATATTGAGCATGTGAACTACGCCATCTTTCAAGGCTCCTTTTGAGCGAGCAACAGCAAATAACAGAATATTTAGATAATCTAGTAAAAGACATTAGTTTTTATTGAATCCCGCTTTTAAAATGATGACGTATACCTTTTTTTTTATTCTGTATGGGCTTACTCTTGACCTCAATCTAGTCCTGAGGACAGAGATGAGGTCGACGATGGCTATTACCTATTATACCTATTTAAATCAATGATATTAACAGAACAGAATCTAATCTTTATATCCCATTTAAATGAATCAACACTACTAAAACTGAGTTTTCAATGTAAAAGTTATCTAAACTCTAATTATCTAAATTATAACTCACGGGTTATATGAAAGTCGAGTATCACTTTCACTGTTTAGAATAACGTGTAACAGTTAACATGAGCACTCCATTAAATCACTATTCTATGTTCTCGCCTACGCTTGTCACTTGGTGTCGGAAAGTAAGTCAGTTCAATCCTGCCTGCATAAGTAACTGGATTAGCTAGAGGTGCTCATACGTGAAAGGAGTAAGGCTTGGTTGGATACGTCGTTCCTGAGATTTCTTATCTTGCACCTTATTTTTGCGTTAGCAAAAAGTTTTGTTCGCCGACGTTACCCGAACTGGGTCTGTCTTACTATAGTCTTTTGACAATCTCCTTAATAAATCGCTTGCTGCTTGATTACGTCTCTAATCCTGTGATTGTCTTTAAAAAATAGATAACTGAGTGTACCTCTGTAGACCGACCGCATTAATGAGTCCTCCGCCTTGCCCCATCAAAGGCCCATAAAGCGTCCACAAAGTCCTAACAATATTCTACAGGTTATTTGCTTTAAAATAATCATAATCCATTATGATACTAATTGAACCGTTACGTGATCAACCTTCAGAATATTCCATTTAAATTGATACCTTCGCGAGGACTCATTAAAGTGGTCGGTCTATAGTGATTGTATTGAACACCTTCCCATTTTAAAAACTGCTGCTGCTGCGGCTGCAGAACATGAGGTCATCCTGGGTTTGATTCCCAGGTCATGCAAAGTGTTATTCTGTTCTAACATCCGGAATTTCTCAGTAGCAGCCACGGGACTCTAGATTTGTGCCCGGTTGATGGCAATAGGCTCGCCCCTTATTACATGGGACTTAAACTGGCACACCTACTTGTACACTTCCGCCTAACCTTTCGGGGTTTACAGGCGTGATGTTATGCTATATTCATTAACAGAATAAAAGCTCAGCTTAGTCGGCGACGAGAGTTGAACTTCCAATAGTGTAATAGCGCCATATAATGTTGATGTCATAACGCAATGCTTCTATCCTAATGCTAGTTGAAATGAAGTAAGAAAGTAGATTTAAAACTCAAATTATAAAATCACCAGGCAAATCTGTTGCAAACTCATTGCAAAAACCTGATTAAAATCTTTAATTGCATACTTAAAACTTTATCAATCCCGTTACATTAATTACCCGTTTAGTTACCAAGATGTAAATAATATTAAGGAGGCAAGCTCTTAAACATCTACACCGGAATGCAATAAAATTAAAATGAATAAAATCAAATTAAAGGAAGTTTTACAGACAGAAACGGAAAAAACGACTTTATAAGGCGCTCGTAAAATCGTGTTACTGAGACATTAGGGGACTGTTCCATTTACGCGGACGTAAGTGGTGATTTAGAAATTAGACGTTGGATATTGAAAGCATATGAATGGAGAAAAAATATCTTGAAGAAAGGTAATGAACTAATGACAATTTGTTACAAGATTTCAAACTGATACAGAATACAATTTCTTCTTCTTTCTAAATTACAAGTACCTACTAATTTGGAAAATAGTCTTCAAAATGCTAAGGGCGCACTGAAACAATAATGAAGTGAAAATGCCAATTTTCCACCGTGCCTCGGAAAGCACGTTAAGCCGTCGGCGGTCCCGGCTGTCATTTGTAGTTCTTTGATAGTCGTAACAGGTAGTCAGTGGCCCGAAAGTCTGACAACCTGTCTTACTAAGGGGTATCGTATTGCCCAGTACTAACTGGGTTCTGGAGGTCGGATAGGCAGTCGCTTTATGTAACAAGACAGGTATACAGGTGCATCCGGTTAGACTGGAAGCCGACCGAAGATAGACAGATGATGATCCCCTTAGCAACATAAACGATTGCGTAAAAGAAAACCAACCCTAATCTTCTTCTTCTTCTTGGTCGTCACACTCTTGGCAGAGTGGTCGTGGTCGTCACATCAGGGGTGGTAGCAAGCTTCACAATGCATCGCCATTCCTCCCATACTGTGGCTTTTCTTGTACATTCGTGGAGTGGACCATTGAGTGCAGTTTTGTCTAGGAAGGTCCAACGCATTGGCACCTTCCGCCCGCTCTTGTATCTTCAACCTTCCCCAGTACTTTGTAGTACAGGGGAAAGTTGTCGCTCCACAGATGTGTCTTCTTGACGTGTGATATGTCCAAAGAAAGTGAGAATACGACATTAGAAGATGCAAGAAAGACTCTAAGAGTTCTTTGAATCCTCAAATAACTTCTAATCAAACAGCGTCTTCCTTTCATAGTCTAATGTCGTATTCTTGATGATGTCTTATTCGGAAGAGACGTTGGTTCGGAACGGTGTCTAAGTTAGGCCAAGCATTCTTCTCCAGCACCACGTTTCTAGGGCGTCTATCTTCTTTTTCTCGCTTTCTCTTGAACTCCATGTTTCAGCACCGTAAAGAAGTATGGGAAACACTAATGCCCCGACAAGTCACATTTTAGGTGTCTTTGTGGTGTTTCTGCTTCTCCATAATTTTCTAAGCTAATCCATGGATGACCTGATGATAGCCGACCCTGTTTTTTTTTTTT
The DNA here is from genome assembly GCA_905163415.1 of Noctua fimbriata. Classification (NCBI taxonomy): domain Eukaryota; kingdom Metazoa; phylum Arthropoda; class Insecta; order Lepidoptera; family Noctuidae; genus Noctua; species Noctua fimbriata. Next base: position 7,863,258 of record LR990945.1, read on the forward strand.
TTTGGGGTGGGAAATCATCAAATACAAAACACCCCCCCCGCTCTGGGCTGAGCGGAAGGGAGTGTCAGACTTCATCATCATTCTCTTGCCCTTATCCCAATTCATTTGGGGTCGGCGCAGCATGTCTTTTTCTTCCATACTTCTCTATTACTCGTCATCTCATTAGACACCTCCTTTCTTGCCATATCATTCTTTATACAGTCCATCCATCGTTTCTTTGGTCTTCCTCTACTCATATACCCATCCACATTCATACTCAAAACTTTCCTCAAAACATTTTCCTCATTCCTCCGCATCACATGCCCATACCACGACAACCGATTACCACACAACTTTTCAGTCACCGGCGCCACTTTCAGACTTCCTCTTATATACTCATTTCTTATTTTATCCATTCGCGTAACACCGCACATTCCCCTTAGCATTCTCATCTCCGCCACATGCAAATGCCTTTCATTAATCCCTTTTGTGGCCCAACATTCTGATCCATACAAGACAGCAGGTCTAACCATTGTTTTATAAATCTTCCCCTTAAGTTTAAGGGGAATGCGGGAGTCGCAGATTGTTCCCGTGACCTGCCGCCATTTCATCCATCCCGTGTTAATTCTGTGCTTTACACTACGATCTATTTCGCCGTCGCTTTGCACGAGTGAACCGAGATACCGAAAGTCGGAGCAGACAGGAAGAAACGCGCCATCTAGCGCTATGGCTCCAGAACTGGAGAGACCGCCGAAATCGCAGAACATGTATTACGTCTTAGTTCTGCTGATTTTCAACCCAACATTCTCCAGCTTCTGTTGCCATTTCTCCAATCTTCTCTGGATCTCAGGTCCATCTTCACCGACAAGAACAATGTCGTCGGCAAACAGCATGCACCAGGGTGCCTCTTCCTGTATGTCCGAAGTCAAAGCGTCCATAATCAACAGGAAGAGGTAAGGACTTAAAGCCGACCCTTGATGCACGCCTAGAGCCACACTGAACTCATCGGTGTTGCCAGCAGCTGACCGGACGTAGGTACAAGATTGGCTGTACATAGCACGAATTAACTCTACATACTTCCCAGGTATACCTTTCTCTTTCAAGGCCCACCACAACACATCCCGAGGTACCCTATCATACGCTTTCTCCAGATCAATGAACACCATGTGCAAGTTTTTGTGTGCACGCCTGTACTTCTCGCACAATTGGCGGAGTGCAAAAGTGGCGTCCATTGTTCCTCGACCTGGCATGAACCCAAACTGGTTTTGGGTGATCTTACTCTCCTCTCTTATTCTTTTCTCTATCACTTTCTCCCATACTTTCATACTATGTGACATGACAAGGGAGTGTCAGACTTGTACTGACTAAAACCCATCCATGTTCCTTCTTTGCCCTTTGTGTTCCAGGGCCGCGGTATCTCTTTCGAATAGTCCCGCAGCCCTGGCAGGAGCCGACCCTAATAATAAGGCATTAATGACAGTTTTATTTCAGTTAATAAAAACATACAATTACCATTCGCAATCCACTTTGATAACGTCATAAAATTTAATCTTAACGATGTCGAAGTTAATTGAGATCGCTTTGTAGATAATGTAAGAATTATTGAAATAATCGATCTGATTTATTGCTGGCAAGTTGCGGTAAATAAACAGTTACATGATTTGTGGGGTTATTTTAATTATAATATTGCTGTTTGATTATAACTTTGCGTAGTTTTAAACTTTTGTATATGGCTCAGAAGTGCATTAGCAATCTCCTGCCTTTCTTTGAAAGAAATAAAGAATGAAAAACTATTCTTTTGACTTGCACAGGACAATAAAAAGAAAATAACTAAAAAAAATTGTCATTTTGTTCATTTGGTGAGTTCTTCTCCCATACTTCTCTTTAAGTCTCAGCATTCACCTCCTTTTTGACGTCTGACACGGGAAGAAGAAAACGTGTTGCGCCGACCCCAAGTAGAATGTGACAGGGGCAGGAAGACGATGATGCACACCCTTTCTGATATTATCTTTCACATAAACTTATACTATCACTTACGGGATATCTTCGACGCGGTTGCAAACGCCGATCGCAGGTTGACTCAACCCACGATCATGGCGCTTGAAACAGGGTCGAAATATCGGGAGCCCAAAATAATGAACAATCACGGAAGATATCCCGTAAGTGACAGTATATGTTTAGTTGTAAACCGTGACAGCTTAAAACAGTATGTTTCACATTGTCTATCCACCGTTTCTTTAGTCTCACACTACTCTACTAGTCATCCAAATTCATACTCAAAATGACCCTTGCAGTAGACCAAACCACTCTGATAAAGATGATTCAACAGCGAACTAAATTCTGCCATAACTTAGTGGCTCAATGTTGGAGTAAAAACAAAGTCATTTCAAGCTTCGTACTACATGCCAATAAGAGAATAGCTTGTGTTACAAGAGGATGCTCTAAAAGTAGGTCACAATAAGGTAGAAAATAAATCAACAAAAAACTAGAGCGAGTCTCTGAAAAAAAATCTCCGAAAATGTTGAAAAGCGCTCCACTCTCGTATTACATCATATTTAGGTCAGTTCGAGCTGATCCTTTTGGCTTAGTTTCCAAACCTTCCTCTTTTTAAACTTTTGGTTCCTTATTTCTTTAACTATTTCTCGAAGAAAAGATTAAGCGCCCATTTGGGGTATAATTTTAAAATATTTTACTGCTTTCACTAAATATTTTTACGTAGTGGTATGAATTTTTATAGCCATTTGATGTCCAGAAGTTTTTTGTTAAAGTATAACGGTATAAGGACGAAGAATTTAAAGTGTTGCGAGAATTTTCAAAGTAGGTTCATTGTTGAGATTTCTTGGAGTTTATTCAAAAGTGTAAATGGAAAATTCCAAATGTGCAGACGAATATTTAGGTATTGTGCAATGCAAGTGGCAGTAAGCAACAGAAGTTCAATATTTTGACAGATAAAATTACATAACAGAACGTCTGTAATCCCCGTATGGTTAGGCAGAGGTGTACCTCATAGACCACCCAAATTTCGCCAGTTATGTTTAAGTCCCATGTAGTAGGGGGCGAGCATATTCCTATCAACTGAAATTCCTCATGGAAAAAACCAATAGCGCTTTGCCCGACTCGGTATTCGAACCCAGGACCTCATGCTCAGCAGTCGCGCTTGCGATCACTAGACCAACGAGGCAGTATCAGTAGTTAAATAAAATATACACTTTGATATCGTCATTGGCAGCTTTTCCGCAAGCATCTGTTGATCCCAACTGTCGTTCGTAGAGGTTTAATGTCGTTACAGCTAGTCAGAGACCCGAAAGTCTGACAGACAGCCTTATCAATGAGTAAAGAGTTACCCAGTTACTGGGTTGAGTTCGTCAGATAGATAGGCGCTGCATGGAAAACACTGGTATCAAACTTAATCTGGCTAGACTGGAAGCGAACCCCAACATAATTTGGAAAAAAGTTATAATTTTTTTAATTTAAAATCACTAAATTAATCAGTATCATATCTCAAAATTCCAGGTCCTTCAGACTGGTGCGCAGCAGGCAGTAGAGGAGTGCCAGCATCAGTTCCGACACAGCCGATGGAATTGCAGTACGGTGGAGAATTCTACAGATATCTTCGGAGGCGTACTCAAGTTCAGTAAGTATTAGTACCAGTACAAATATCCTAGACACAATACATAGTTTTCTTGAGGTCCTAGCTAGAAATTAAGTGACTAGGAACTATCTTTCAAAGAAAGAAATTTGGCCGAAGGTGGCCGAATCCGAAGCCGAAGCCGAAGCTTTGGTCGGACACTACAGAATAACACACAAAACACGAAGAGACATGATAGGAGAAGTTTAAAGAAATAACTTACAAAATAAAAGTATGAATTGATCAAAGGTTCAGAAATTACACAACCACACAACAACACACCAGATGTAAATACACAACAGCTAAGGGAACTACAAAAGATGCAAAAGCTATACCATAACTGGAACTTCTACACAAAGAAGCTGATCATATTTTGTGTTTCCGCAATCCACATATAGAAATATGAAATACCACTCATCGCTCAAGTTCAAAAGGATCGCAGCAAGCATTCCATCTGTTGTTGTTTGAAGTTCGTTTACGTCTTCGAACGCTTGTCCATCATCAGCTTTGTTTATCTTCCGACAACTTAGGTCTGGAAGACATTTTGAAAATCTATTTTGTATGTGCTGTTGTAGGTATAGTGGTGGGTCAGTAGAGACGGCTGTGACTTACAAGTTATACGTCGTAGCCTAAAAATAGAAACCAGACAGGCACTTCACTTTGTGTAAATTATTACATCACCAAAGCTCTCAAAATGGCGAAGGAGAACTGGCATATTCTATGTCCTATGATTCTAAGACCTAGAACCATTTGAAGTCATATGGTATCCACCAACCGCATAGGGCCGGCGTGGTGGATTAAACCTTTCCCACCGATTAATAATTAAGCCCTGATTAAGCTTTTGTAACTCATATTCTAAAAAGCCGACTCAAATTAACTGTAAATTCTTCGCATCCTGTGGAAACTTGTTCAGTTCAAATTCATCTAGGTTAGAAAAAAGAAAGTTATTTAAAAGATTTGCAACAAAATTAGGTCTAACTCTTAAAACATTTCTGAATTCAAAATTTTTTGGCTGCTTCGATTTATAAATCTGCATAGATAGAAGTGCACATGGATGCAGTTAAAGCTTTTCGATTTGTTTTAACTTTTGCTCGTCCATCACTAACACACCATCCCTCACCAATAGTCTTGAAAGACGAAAACAATAAAGAACTTGCTCATAAACACAGAAACGCGTTTCTTTCATTCGCTCGAGACAAAAACACAGCTGATCCATTCCGTTCCCTCTCCATCCTTCTCAAGAACGGTTGTGAAAAGACAAGGTGCATAGCAATATGCACTCAGTACACTGTTATTCTTATTATCATCTGAATATACTATTTGACGCGCTCTTCCGTTGCTGATCAAAATCAAAGTTTGTATATAAGTTTACATCAAGACCAATTTCATAGAACTTCATCGTCTTAAACGTGAAATGTTTATTTTCATATGTCGATTACTTCGTGTGTGTTTTGTTGACGGAGTAGCTCAGTTTGTTTACTGTAAACTACTAACAACGGAACCAGTTGTGTTGAGCTCCCACCCCTCTCTGTTGCCCTAGTACCTTGGGTGTCAGGATGTGGTTGCTTGCCTTTTAAGGGATCTAATTTCTTGGTTGCTTCAAAGATTACTGGTCAACGAACTTATGTATGGATTTACAGTTTCATTTTTAGAATTTGAATGGATTTGGCAGATTTTAGTTCTGCAGCTATGTTCTTGGTTAGATCAGCATTCAATCTATGTTGAGTATTTTCTCGTGACTCTGTCATAAAAATATTATTGTTATACTTGAATCAAGGAAAAGTATTCCAACGTGGAAAAATAACAGTGGCGTGTTCTTGTGAAATTACGTCGGCATCTGGTCACCTGAGATTATGAGACAGAAATGTAAGCAACCATATTTATCGAGAACATTCTTATTAGATTAATCTTGCATGTATCTTTCATATTCATACTCTAGATATTTGGAAATGTTACCTGGAACGTGTTCAAAGATTTGCTTGCGTTAAGGTCGAGTTTTTACTTTTCCAAAAGTACCGCAGGTTCATGAAAACAGAACTGTTTTCTTGCTTGTACTGGCCCAGTCTTGGGCAAAGGTCTCTTTCTAGTGTTTCCATCTCTTGCGTGCCCAGGCTTCCTCCTTTCACTTTTGGTGGCATCTGTCCTGTTCACCCTGCCATCTCTTTAGTGGTGCGCGGTACCGCGATCTCGTCTTACTCACATAAAAACACACTACGGTTATTTGCCAACTATGGTGATAATACCATTATACTACATACTCATTTTGATGCAATCCAGTTTCTACGTAAGATTCAATGTTGTAAAACTGTTACCAGTTAACAGCACTTTTTCAGCCAACACAAACCAGACTAAGGACATTTATTTCAAATAAACCATTTACAGGCAATTTTGAATTTTCAAGAAGTCGGTGAGTTAGTCAGAAAGTTGAAGCTATTTTTTTACAACGCATAGATCTCTGGAAAAGAACGGGCAAGAAACTTCATGGAACCTTTTTTTGGTATTACAATACCCTTGGTTCATAGTCTCTAACATAAGCCTTCCTCATAATTTTCCAGAATCTCGTGAATCAGCATTCGTGCATGCGCTCTCCGCGGCTGCGTTGGCGCATGCAGTGGCGCGCGCCTGCAGTCGTGGTGAACTCAACGAGTGCTCCTGCGACTCTCGCGTCAGGAAGCGCACACCGAGGCATTGGCAGTGGGGAGGGTGTTCTGAGGTAAGACTTGGTTGAATTTGAGATCATAAAACGTGAAGATTAAAGTTGAATTTGAGAAATCAATCAAGGACTGCCAATTGATCTTATGGTCGGTCCAGTCTTATCTTACACAATCGTTTCTGTGCTAGGGATTTTTCTTTCTCGACACAAGGTGCTAAATGCGTCATCCTCTATCAGCAGGTCTATGAGAGGACTTGCACTTTTAATTGCTAGTTCTAGATAATTTTCTAGGTTCAGCCAAATGCTTCTAAAGATTTTTAAGATTGAAAAGACTTAATTTAAGGTGTTTAAAAAAAAAACTGTTTCGATTCTCGCGTTGATCCTTGGGCCAATTTGGGGTAGCAACCAAAAATAAAGTATAATTCACTGATTTCCAGGACATAAGATATGGCGAGATGTTCAGCAAAGACTTTTCGGATTCCAAAGAAGATAAAAATACTGATGAAGGGTTGGTGAACCTACACAACAATGAGGCTGGACGACGGGTGAGTTTGCAACTTTTGAATAATTAGGATGTTAGTTGTTCAGCATTGTACTACTGGCTTAGATGATGATGATGGTACAGTGGACAATGATACCGAAATTGTAATGATTTCATTACGATAAGATGTGTATCTTGCATTTTTGTTTTAAATGGGTCATTATCTTAACATCTATATACATACAAATGAATGAAAATATTTGTAATTTCAAAATAACAGCTTTTTACTGATTGCATATGAAAGTATGTACGGTAGTTATGACAATTTTTTATTTTTGTCTGTCTCTGTCTGTTTGTTTTGGCTAATCTCCGAATCGGCTGGACCTATTTTAGAGGTACTTTTATTGGCAGATAGCTGATGTCATAAGGAGAATCAAAGGCTAAAATTAAAATCCTTGAAATTGCTAACAACATAACAAATAATTTCACGCGGACGGAGTTCTCGGGCAACAGTAGTTTTTAATTAGAATCCCACCAAAATATTTTAAAATCAATACTGTTGTTACGGAGACTTTGCCTTTTGTATTACGTATTTCCTAGTTGCTAGCAAATCTTTGTCTTCTTGTCCTAATCCTCCGTATTTGTGCATCTACAGTTTATTTTACTCCTACCGTTTTATTCTTCACAGGCTGTTCGCGGTCGCATGCAGCGTGTCTGCAAGTGTCACGGCATGTCAGGATCTTGTTCAGTCCGTGTCTGCTGGCGTCGTTTGCCGCAGCTGAGAATGGTTGGCGATGCACTGTCTACTAGATATGAAGGAGCTTCGCATGTTAAGGTTAGAGTTCTTTTTATGCTTCGTTTATACTTCCCTGTTGGTTTCTTGTGCTATAGGTACCTCATATTTACCTCCGGTTCAGAATACAATGCACCTTGTGTTTTCCGGTATGAAGGTCTAACTACGTACCACTTAGAGGAAGCCTGTACATGAATGCAAAAAGAACTGAAAGAAAAATATTGAATGTTAAATTCATCGATTCAATAAATTCAGACCACAGATTTAGAGAAAAGAGTAACCATGAAGTTTCTTACCGGTTCTTTTCCATAGGAAACGATCAACCAGAACCGTGCACCTTTTTGTCGACATTTTATGTGCCCATCTAGGCCTATGCGAAATAAAATATTTTGATTTTGAATCGATGAGTGGGACTTTGCTTGTGTGCATCGTCATTGATTTCGGTAGCTAACAAACGTGTTAATTATCATAATCATTATTAATTTATAGGTGGTAGAACGCAAGAGAGGCAAGAACATAAGAAAGCTGAGACCATTGCACATGGACATGAAGAAGCCTAACAAAACAGATCTCGTCTACCTGGAGGATTCACCTGACTACTGCGAACCTAATGATGAGTAAGTTTCTTCTGGAATACCCTGTCTTCCAAGATGTTTTTATAGCAAAATAAACTGTAGAAATAATGTTGTAGCCATCGTCGCCTTGAGCAAGCGCGGTGATGCTCATGGCTTTTCTCTATGAGAAGTGGAATTTGCCCTGCAGTGGGATAGTAATAGACTGGAATATAAAAAGGTTGTGGGAGTCGGTTGAATTGTGTACGCGGGCAGAGGATATAAGAAAATACTGCACCGGTAGTCTATTTCTAGCATCACAATAATTATGATTTTTGGCTGGGTAATGACGATGAAAACTATCAGCAAATTACTTTCTCATTTCTGAATAGAGAATTGAATGAAAAAAATAGTTAATTTTAATTCTTTGTCAGATTTGAAATTCATTTACACCAATTACCCATCTTAACAGATGGGTAATTGGTGCAAAGGAATTTTATATAGAGTGCCACAAGGACCAATACTAGGTTCTTTCGTTTTTCATTTGGTTCAAAATGCTAATGCAACATTATTCTGTCTCACAGGCTAGGAATTCTAGGCACCCGCGGCCGCACTTGCAACAGAACATCAGCGGGTCTTGACGGCTGTCGTCTGCTATGCTGTGGTCGAGGTTATCAAACCCGAGTAAGAGATCACGAAGAGAAATGCCGATGCCGCTTCGTCTGGTGCTGCCGAGTGGAATGTGAGATTTGTCGGTTTAAACGAGACCACCATGTTTGTAATTAATGAAGAAAAAGAAAAAGCTATTTCGGTTTGTGAAGAAAGTCCGGTTGATAATTTTAGTGAAGTCAATATTTTGAAGGATATCGATAATTAATTTGAAGGAAGATTAAGTTTTGTTGACTTCTGTTGTGAAATCGGTTTTGGTGATGTCAGATTTGAAGTGATTAATTTTATGAGAATCTAAACGGTTACTGATAGAGAAGAAATATGAGAGGCAATGAATACTGGAGATGTAAGAAGCAATATAATACCTTATTTATTCTTTAGTCTCTTGTAACTTATTAAAGGTTTTCTTAAATCTGTCCTACGTTGTAATCTTTATTTATTCACTTTTAAGTATCTACAAAGCCTAAATGATTTAAAGATAAAGCTGATAGAATCTATTACTATTTTATAAGACAACACTTAACAAGTGACTTAACTAAAAAATATCTATAATTTATTTAAACAATAACCTTACTTACCTTACCTTGGAAGATATTATTATTGAACTTAGTACTGTGGAAAAAAAACCCTACAAAATATCTGTTGCAGTAACTGACGAGTTTTCATAGTTAGAGTAGCTCTCTTTGATATATCGATCTGATTAAGCTTCACTATTAAATATTTACTTTTACACGTCTCTTTACTTAATGTTATTTCGTTTTCATTTAATTCGTCTATAACAGAGTCCTTATTATAAATCACTGACTGATCATTAATTTTAATTAGTATTTTAGATAACATTTAATTTTCTGAAGATTAAGCTTTAAAATTATTTACAGTATTACTAACTTATTTTATTTTTTAAATTGTACAAAGTTGTAAATAGTGCTTTTGTTAATATTCTAATATTGTTAGTTATAGATTTGAGGCATTTTCTTCTTATTTATGTGCCGAATGTAAATATTAATCTTTTTATTGTGTAAACGTTTACACATATTGATTTTCTACCTCATGAGGATTTCGTTCATGCCATGATATAATATCGGTTAATATAAGAAAAGGAAGCAGTTCTGTGACACATGTAGGTACATCAATTACAAAAAAGTTATCTTCAATACATTCTAAATTGCCATCAACAGGTCTTGTAAATGTTAATGACTGGCTCTTTCTAAACATTTCTAGAGTGTCATCTTCAAGAGTTGACATAGCAAACTGAGTTCTAAAACATTAAATAATGGTACTGAAGATGCCTAAAATTTTGTGACAAGTATTCGTTCCCATGTCGTATTTCCTAGAGCTGCTTCCTCAAAATCGCCAGTTGTAAATATTTTATCTAGTAAGCTAGTTCTAGTAACTTATTGTATTAGGAATGTGATAGCTTTATTCCTTTTAGTGATAACTCTTATCTACGAAATCTTTGGTATGTAATCGTCGATGTTATTTTGTACATAGTCTATAGTGATATTATGTAACATAAATAGTTGTAATATCTGTGTTTAGTATAAGGAGACTGTGCTTTTTGAGGTTTTGTGATTTTTTTTCTAATTCTGTGATTTCAATGTATTTCAAGTTTCGAAGTTATGCCAGTTCCCGTTTTGTATCGTCACCGCATGATGGTCTTGTCCCATATTACGTGCAACACTTTATTTTCTTATTTTTTTCAGGTCCTGTCAAACTATCATTTACTCCTTTTTCTTTTATAGACATCTCTCTCGCACTTTTTATTCCAAATTTTCTATCCATCTAATTGTTGGTATTCCTTCCCCTCTCCATCCGTCAATTTATTTTGGTACCTCGTTTTCAATAGTCAATTCAACATAATCATTAATTTATATCATACTGAACTTTTCAAAGTCATTTTGACCTGAAAGAGAATCTTCAAAACAGTCTTCTTGAAACCTCAAAAAGCCAGTAAAAAATCAAAATTTTACACTTGCCAACTTAAATGTAACGTGTCAAATATAAGAATTCAAATTCGTCTATTATAACTTTAGCCTTAAGTGATTTTTCTCATTGACTCAAACGTATCACCAATGATATTTAAGTACTTAATCTGTATGTAGAAATTCAAAGCCAATACTTTAACTTGAAACAACGACTGGGAACTTTGAAATGCCGTAATGCATTTAGCAAGGTCTTGGATTTACAACGTTTGTTTCAGCTCGGAAAGTTTAAAATCCTACAGCAGGATCAATGTCTCTTTCGGTTTTTCAAATTTCTACCGTCGTAGTCGTCGGTCAGTTAATGTTACTTTGTAGAATGTCGCGTCCATTAAAATATTTGAAAATGTGATGCTTGTTTTCGATTCAAGTATAAAGGTATTTATCCGAAGACGACGTGTTTATAGGTATTGCCGCCAGTCATTGTTTTCATAGAAACTATAGTTGAATCGTCTTAAGCTGGCAAACTGGCCGCTACCCATACTAACTGTCGCTAATTATCACATCGCACGTTTATCAGAATACACAGATCCTGTACTATGATACGAATGAGTTAGTACGGGTAGCGGTAAATATCGATCACAATTGTGATTGTTTGGTACAAGTTGACATTCATTTGTTTTGATACGATTTGACTTATAGTCGTAGATATCACTGTGGTCTGTCATTACGATTGGGCGATGCCGATGTTACCGCTGCAGTTTGTTTCACCTTCGGGAAAGCCTCTTAAAGGGACGGTTCCATTAGTGCCCACGGCTTCGTTACGTACAAGCAACTTCACGATGCATACAGATTCGTCGCAGCAAAACAAATGAATCCTTGCAACTCGCAACAACGTGCAAAACTGCTCCGTGCACTCCGCAGCAATGGAAATGCGCCTTTAAAGAGATAGTTGACGTCTCTCATTACAAACAATGTTACTAACATCTTTTTCTACTATGAAGTTTCGACTGTATCTGTATTTAAAGGTCATTTAAAGTTTAGACTACGTTTCAGGCCGAAACTTAGCCTAACTTTGAATAAACAGTTTTGAGGTAAGACTTAGTATTTACCGTTTTGGATATGGAATAGTTACTATTTGATGTAAATGAAATAAAATAAATGTATTAGAAGCATCTTTTTCTTTATTTTTATCCTTTTCACCATCATTCCTTTGATTAGTAATCAATGAAATCAATTTCCTTAGGGGCTAGACAAGTCACAATTGATCTCAAAGTCTTTCGTATTTGTACAAGGATTTTCAATAAGATCATGAGATTTTCGGTACCATACACTTCAACCAACTTATATCTGTGCAGGCGAGAAAACACAGAACTAAAATAAACGTACCAAGTTTGATATATGAATACAAATTTTCTTGACAACCAACGCCACCTTGTACTGCACACGTTGGTCATACTATCATCATCATCTTCCTGCCTTGTCCCATGTTATTTGGGGTCGTACTACATGACGTTTTCGTTGATAGAATAATTTGTATTTGGCACAATTACTTTGCACTGATTTTTTCTGTTTTTGTGTATTGATCTCCAAATGCCCTGTTTTTTGGATTCTTAGGGCTTCTAAGACTTTTAGCAATTTTACTTTGACTTTCAAAAATTTCAGAAATTATACGTGTAATCAAAAATCTAAACCACGTCAAGAGCTGTAAGTGTAATCATAGTTATGGCTTGTGGCGTATTAACTCTGTCAACTCTTGAACGTGGTTCAGATGTGCTGATCTGTTTCAGTTTCATTGGTGTATTTCCTTAACTAACTAGCTTATTACTCAGTCTTGCGATTTCATCGTCTGATCAAAAGATGACCTCTATACAGTCGTTTGTTATCATACATTTTGGTGTGGCATATTGTATCAAAATAGTATCAGATTGCAAAAGGATTGACGGTGTTTCTTTTGCATTTCCTGTACCTAAATTGATAATTTCACTATAGAGATAGCATTATCAGCAATCAATGTTTGTTTTTCCATTATGCAATAAAACAGGAAAATAAAATGGCTGGATTGTCAGAATTTTCGTCCGGCTGATGCCTTTTGCGATAATTTCGATTAGCTACTAATGGGTGACACTTTGATTTGCATCGATAACGTTTAATCGAATGATAATTTTAAATGGCGCTAATAACAATTACTAAACGGAAGCATTACTATAAATACCGCTGGTTTGTCCGTGCTCTTAGGCTGAGATCTATAAACCTTACTTAACGCGTGTTTTGGGTCATGTGTAATAAAAATTGTAGAGGTTCCCTCCGGCTTGACGAGCCGAAGATGTTGGAATTGTAATTAAACAGTCAAGATGCAGAATTGCAGATGTTATTCAGAGGAAGTAAAAACCTATTTGGAACTGCAACATGGGTTTTTTACTTCCTTAGAGGGACGCCTATCAAAGTTGTTTGATTATTTTTTAACTTTCCCAAGATAAAAAAGACGTTTCCGGAAATCAATAGATCTTTTCCTTAACCGATACCACGCAAAGTAATCATGACAATGCGCTCAAAGTATGACTCCGATCCGATAATATTACGTGATAATCAATGAAAAATATAGATTAATGTTCTATATAAATATCAGGAAGGGACCTCAGTCCATTCATTCGGAAAATAGGTTACCAAAATGAGGTCGGTCGTGATATTCTCTTTTCTATTCGTGGTGGTAGCTAATGTTGCCGGCCAGGCAGGTCTTGGTACCCCAGAGCCGTTGCAAACCCCTGACCCACTGCCATCCACTGCGCCAACAACTGAAGATCCAATAACTCCCGAACCCGATCTACCAACGCCTGAACTTCCTTTGGCTGAAGAGTGTGACGAAGAATTGTGCAAACTGCCAGACTGCAGATGCTCGTCCACGAAGATTCCTGGTGATCTCTTGCCAAGGAATACTCCTCAGGTAAGATTTACAATCCAACTTTAAAGAAAACAATTGAAGTATGAGACTGTCTCCCTCTCGCAAGTAGCCACATTTTAATTAATGTATACAGGAGTTGCGATTTGAAATGCCACTTTGCACTTTGTACAGTGTAAATCGATGTTCTATCTCGCGATGAAGACCAGTTTCTGTATCCATTTTCTTCAATGAATATAAGAATTGCAAGTTATTAGCCTCTTTGTTTCGATTTATCAAAGGAGTCAAGTATGATTAGATGTAAATCATCATTCACATCAGGAGTTTGCCCTATGAATTTTCTTTACTTCACTGTCAACTCTTGAAATCAAAAGTTTTGATTTTCATAACGGATTTTTGGGGACCAACCATGATACAACTTTAAACGTGTATTACTTTTCTAGGCATTCTAAATGTACTATTATAGACCTAACTCTAAGTAATCATTATAATAGACGATTCCAAATAATTATTTTCTTTCAGTTCGTCACAATCACATTTGACGACGGTGTCAACGTTAGAAACATAGAGACTTACCGCGAAGTCATCTACGGTCGCAATAACTCCGATGGCTGCCCAGCCGGAGCTACCTTCTACGTCAGTCATGAGTACACCAACTATCGCTATGTCAATGAACTGTACAACCAAGGCTATGAGATCGCACTGCACTCCATTAGCCACAGAACTCCTCAGGACTACTGGGCGCAGGCTAGCTACAATGTCATTAAAGAAGAGGTTGCTGATCAAAAGGTTCAAATTTCTCACTTCGCCAATATTCCCATTGACAGCATTAAGGGTTAGTATTTTTAACGTAGTAATAGGAACATTATTGTTATGGTCATGTGAGATTTATTTGAGCTTGAACGTTACCGTTCGGTCGTAGTACTATTAGAATTATTAATAATCCATATATTTAGTATCGATCTTAAATCTATCCTATCGGATTTTCTTTTTGTGTTTCACGAAAGCCGGTTCCAGCGTTGTGATTGATTGATTTAAGTTATTTCTTTTCCTGATCACATTTTTGAGACCAGCGTGGACTAGGATACTATGAAAAGGTTTTAACATTAATTTAATATTTCAGGTGTCCGTCTCCCCTTCCTCCAATTGTCTGGCAATTCTAGCTTCCAAGTGATGGCCGACTATGGTTTGGAATACGACTCCACCTGGCCCACCATGCAGTTTAGAGACCCTGGTCTTTGGCCCTATACACTGGACTATGCATCCATCCAGGACTGTATGACCGCTCCTTGCCCCACTGCTTCTATTCCAAAACCTTGGGTCCAGCCTATGGTTACCTGGACTGACTTGCAGGGATTCCCATGCGCGATGGCTGATACTTGCTTTTACAGGTAAGAACTTAAATTTCGGATTTGTTAATGGTAGGTCTGAAAGCGAAAATGGTCAAAAATCTCAAATAACATTGCTTATACAGGGTGGCACCTCCGTATTGTCGGCGCCACCCTGAATATCATTGTCAACATTGAATTTAACTTAGGTATATGCCCAGTTTTAGTTAAAAGTTATTTCTGGTTCCAACTGAATTGCAGTCAGTAACTAAAGATCTTTAGAGTCTCTAAAATAACTGTAGCATTCTTTCTTTTTCTTTGTTTTTTACAAACCTTATTTTGTTTCCCTCATTAGTCCTGACTTGGATGACGAAGAAGGTTGGTACGAGTTCATCGTCACAAACTTTGAAAGGCACTACCTTGGCAACCGCGCTCCCTTCGGCTTCTATGTCCACGAATGGTATCTGTCCAGCAACCCAGCTGTGCAAGCCGCCTTCATCAGGTTCATGAATTTGGTCAGCAGCTTGAGTGATGCTTTCATGGTGAGTTTTGAATGTTGTCTTGTTTCTACTTGATACAAATCGATTTAAAATTAAGTGTATGGTAGGAGATTTGCACCTTCATGTCAGTTTGCTGGTAAAGTGCGCCATGGTCCTTTTGACGCTTGCATGACGCCTGCATGTCATTGCCTGGAGGGTGCTGGTGGTGAAAAATTGTGAAATCGTGTGATAGTTCCGACTATGGCCAAGCACCGAAAGAACCATGAAGACTTACGTTTTTTTTTAAACGGAAACCTTTATCACTTTGCTGGATTCGTCATGGTATTGTTCATGCATTGATAAAATATAATATTCAATATTGTGCAGGTTTCTGGTTCAAGTTTTCATAAGTCCAGATACCAATTATTACCATTATATCATAATGACGCCTTTTTAATTTGTTCAGGTGAATTCCAACGAAGTCGTCGACTGGGTGAAGAATCCGATCCCTGTGGGTGAATACAGGGCTAAGGGCTGCAAGACGTGGAGTGCAGCAGCCTGCCCCACGGCCTTCTGTGGTAATCTTCCATCTGAACACAACCAGGTTTGTATTCAATCTCAAAAAGTATCTCTATTTGAACTTTTCTTTTGAAGTCGCACACGGCACACGGCAGACCTGACCCACGTCTGCCGTATGCCTAATGAACTGTGGGTGAAAATAACTACTAGAAAGAAAGAAAGAAAAACATTTATTGGACTCACATAGGACAAACAGTAACTCAAAAAAAGAAAGACACACAGACATCGCATAATTATATTCCGCGATTCTGAATAGTTTTCGAGTTTTATAGTCTTGAAAATTATATGGGAACCGCTTTATAAAAAAAGCAAATGAGATTAGACAATACCTCTAGTTGACGTTAAAGAATGTGAAAAGCCGTAGAAAAATCACGTGTTACACTATGTTCGTTAGTCTCTGACACCACCCCACGGATGGATATGTATGTATGTGTATGCTTGGTCCCAGCTTGTATAATCTAAGATAATTGTGGACCCGATAGGTGGCGATATGCGAAGCAGGGGCTATAGTCGCTATAGACCGACCGCTTTAATGACTCCTCGCGAAGGTTTCAATTTAAATGGAATATTCTGAAGATTGATCACGTATTGGTTCTATTAGTATCGTAATACGTACGTGGATTATGGGTATTTTAAAGCAAATAACCTGTGGGAATTTTTTAGGGTTTTGTTAACGCTTAATGTGCCTTTGTTGGGGCAAGGCGGAGGATTCATTAAAGCGGTCGGTTTATAGTAATATTACAAATATTTTTAATTATTATAAATAAAGGAGAAAGGGGAGGACTTTTCCCAGCAGTGGGACACTCAAACAGGCTAACAAAAAAAAATCTAAATAATTATTTTAATAATGTTTTTTTTTTTTATTACAGATGACGTATTGGATGGAAGCTTGTACTCAAGATGTCTGCCCCAGGGTCTACCCTTGGACAGGTAACCCTCTTGGAGTATAATAAGTTTAATTTAAAATGTATTAAATTAAATGTAATTTATTTTTAGGTATGTCATGTGAATTAAATTATGAGGCTTTATTAAAAAAATATTTATGTCGATATTTTTTTTATTTTAAACTCCTCTTTCAAATAACTATTCCTTAGAAATTTAAATATCATATAAACAATGAACCACGATGTTAAAATATAACATACCATCACGCCATAAGGGTTAAGCAGAGATGTAGGTACTAATAGTTTTCATTATTATTTAGACTAGAAACGGAATATTTACCATGTTAACAAACAAAAAACAAAAACAAAACACAAACAAAACAAAAAAAAGACCCGAAAAAAAACCCGTTAAATATCCCGTTTCTAGTCTAAATAATAATGTTAGTGACCATGATAGTTTAAAATCTTATATTACTAATAGTTTTCATTCAACAATTTGCCAGTTTTATTATCCATGTAACAGGGGGCGAGCCTATTTTTCATAAACCGGGAACATATCTAGACTACGGGCTGCTTGTGAGTCTTATGAGAAAAATTAACGTTTGACATAGAGTGTCCGCCTACCTGACCTCCACAACCCAATAATTGGGTAATACGATACCCCTTGGTAAGACTGGGTGTCAGACTTTCGGGCCACTGACTACCTGTCAAAAATCGACAAATGACAGCCGGAACCAACGGCTTGACGTGCTTTTCGAGGCACAGAGGACACAGGCACAATATGTAATGTAATGGTCACTCATCCACGGACTGACCTTGGCAAGTGCTGCTTAACCTTAAAGATCGACCCATGCGGGTGTTATTATTTAGCAAAATATTAAGAAAAAAAAAACAATTTACGTGACGCATAAATTAGTATCTACTTTTAAATATAAATGCATCGATAAGTGTTTAAGATAATATCACTGATTTGGCTGTGAGTAACTGTTTTGATAATCCTAATCGAACGGCTATACCTAGAGACACACCTTTTTTTTTTTTTTTGTTTTTAGGATGGGAAATCATCAAATGACCCCCCCCTCTCGGAGTGTCAGACTTGTACTGACTAAAACCCATCCATGTTCCTTCTTTGCCCTTTATGTTCCAGGGCCGCGGTATCTCTTTCGAACAGTCCCGCAGCCCTGGCAGGCCTAGAGACACACCTGGGAACCTCCTAATCGTAGTAAATATTTAACATTGATTTGACAGAGACTGTGAGACAAGAATGAGTGCCAAAATCCATTTTTAGGCTTCCGTGCCCGAAGGGTAACCAACGGGGCCCTATTACTAAGCTTCGGCTGTCCGTCCGTCTGTCTGTCAGCGACCTGTATCTCATGATCATAGGTAGACAGTTGAAATGTTCTCAGAATGTGTATTTCTGTTGCTGCTATAACAACAAATCATCATGATCATCATCATCACTTCCGCCAAAAGACGTCCACTGCTGGACATAGGCCTCCCCCAAGTGTCGCCACATTGACCGGTCCCGTGCGACTCGCATCAAGCGGATACCTGCAACCTTCACCAGGTCATCGGTCCATCTAGTGAGAGGCCTTCCAACGCAGCGTCTTCCGGTTCGCGGTCGCCACTCCAGAACTTTTCGGCCCCATCGGCCATCCAACAAACAACAAATAATAAAAATAAATGAAAAAATTAAAAGGGATACCTACTACGATGGTACGGTACCCTTTATGCGAAGTCCAACTCGCACTTGACCGGTTTTTTTCTAATGCCCGTTTTGGCCAACATTATGCGACACTTAAAAGAATCTATACAGAGTGGAAGGGTCGAGGTGCAAACGGTTACCGATGTGTTCAGTGCATTTTTCCGAACCCACACACCCCACACAGAAATTTTTCATCGGAAGAAACAGTTGTTTCTTTCAAAAGTGTAATTACTAGACGGTCAAAAACTCAAAATGTACAAAATGTATGCAACAGCTGTTTTTTTATTATTATTCTTGGAAAATTTCTATGTGGGAGGGCCGCCTAGGAGTTTGTTTGGAATGATGCACTGAACACGAGGTAACTTGTGATGATGTCCCTTCCGCCTTGTATACTAATATGACGGCGCGCTGATTATGGATTAGTTTATCGATAATATAAAAATTATGAGCGGGTAACCCCGAATAGGGTAGTAATTGTCACTAGGAGTAATGGCGGCGGGCATTGCTTTGACAGCTGCGGAACGAAGTGCATACGTGCTAACCTATTGGCTCGCAATCTAGTTTCATCCTGTTTATTTGTGTGTGATTTTGTATAAAATTGTAAGAAAATCAAATAATAAGACATTGAACAATACACGTGTGCTTTTATTGTTAAGTTCCGACCGTCACAACGCCCAAGATGGATAGTGACAGCCAAGACTGCTATGAGGCCCATTCTGACGCTCTTGCAAATATAATATAGCTGAAGAGTATGTTTATTTTATTTTTTATTTTATTTTTTAAAGTAAACTATGTTTGTGTTTAGGTTTTTTGTACTATGTTTATATAAGTAATTATGTTATGTGTGTGTTTTAATGGTGTAAATATTTAATAATGATGTTATTTTTAAATTTTGTTTTTTTTTTTGTTGGTATATTAGTTTAAGTTCTTAACTGTCGCATTAGGGTAACCTTGTAAAGATAGTCTAAGCTGTTATAAATAAAAATAAAAAAATAAAAAAATGTTTGATTGAATATGAACACGCCAATCTCTGGAACTAGTCAGATTTGAGCAGTTTTTTTGAATTTGATTGCCCGATTATTGAGGAAGGATGCCACATATTTTGATTATACATGTTTGTGAAGTTAAGGCTTGTAGAGTCAAGGCGTGTAGAGTTATAGACCGACCGCTTTGTTCCATCAAATGCACATTAAGCGTCCATAAAGTTCTAACAATATCACACTGGTTATTTGCTTTAAAATAACCATAATCCTCGTTGGTATTACGGTACTAATTGAACCAATACATGATCAAACTTCAGTTTATTCCATTTAAATTGTTACCTTCGCGAGGACTCATTAAAGCGGTCGGTCTAAAGAAACTTGGCTCTACATGAGATTTGATAATTTGTGTCACTGCGAGCCTTATGGTCTCGTCTCGTTAACATTTTACATGAAAATGTTTTTGGTGGGATATTATATGCACTATATTCCTCAGTACTGTTTATAGCGTCACGCTAAAATTTGTTTCGTAATCTATGCTAAATAAAAACCCGCATGGATCGATCTTCAACGTTAAGCAGCGCTTGCCAAGGTCGGTTAAGGATGGGTGACCATTCATTACATATCGAGACTCCTGCGTGACTCGGAAAGCACGTTAGCTGGTCCCAGCTATAATTTTTTAAGATGGCGACGACGAAAATTTCCGGTTTTTCCTTTATGGGTGTCGTTTTCATGGTTTTCGGGGTCGGTGATAACGAAAATGAGGTCATAATGAAAACCTAAGATGGCGCCGAGGAAAGTTTTCGGTTTTTAAGGAAACTCTATTTTTTCTTTATTTTAGTGCACATTAAAAAACCTTTAACGAAAAAGGTTTTTTTTTATTAAGCATGAATTCTAATATTAACATGGATGTTTCACTACCATGCGTCCCGTGACGGCCTACTTTTTTATATTATAATATCATTTTCACTGTTAATTTATTTAATTTAAATATTTTTAAATAAAAAATAATTTATACAAATAATATAATATATTGTTAGCTGCGTCTCCAACCTACACCCCACCAGAAAGCCCGGACCATATGACCGAGCCTATTTAAGGCAACGCGTAGCGTGGCTAAGGGCTCATTCCCTCATTCGGCGGCGCGCTCTAACTATTCCTCTTGATTTTGTTCACTCAATTAATTTTGTAACTTGTAACTTAAATCTATAACTTTTGTATTTTAACTTTAAATGTTTGTGTTTTGGTAGATTACATTTGTTGTCCTGATAGTTATTTCATTTCAATTTCCTAAAATCAGAAGTGGGATCGTCTCTCGTTTTCCCACTAAATTTAAATTTAAAAAAATGCCGAATAATACTGGCCCCAGAAAGAGGCGTAAACGTGAGTGCTCGCCACCGCCGCCCGACCTAACTCATCTTAGTATAACCTTAGACGCAATACTCAATAGAGTCTCTGCCTTGGAGAGAAGCTCAGTTTCAGAACCACGATCGAGCGAAGAGCACCAGCCGCGCCCTACCATCACCAGCACGGCCAGCAATCCCGCTGTCACGCGACCCGTCCCGACGCCACTGGCACCGGAGCCGACGCTGTCGCCCTCGCCTTCAACTTCGGCTACAGGGGACGTCGCAGAGCGCCTCATCGATGCGCTAAGAAGCTTAAACCCGGTGAGATCAAACCATTATTACGTCTCTGACTTCGACCCTAATGTTCATGACGTCATAGCATGGTGTGAAGAAGTTGACCGCGCTAAGACACAAAATAGGTGGGACGACCAAGAGTGTCTTGCCCGTATCGGTTTGTGTCTGAAGGGTGAATCTCGCTCTTGGTTACGCGATTGGACCGAAACGGATCGTACTTGGTCTACCTTTAAATCACAATTAAAATCACTTTGTCCACAACGTGTCGATGTAGCTAATATCCTGTATGACGTCATGTGCACTGAGTCAGATAAATATTCCACATACGCGGAATACGCGCGCAAATCCCTGTTGCGTTTGCGTATCGTTAAAGGACTAAGTAATGATCTTTTGTGTGCAATCATTGTGCGCGGTATTAAGGATCCGCAGATTCGTGCTGCAGCTATGAATGCAAAATGCACTACCGAAACCATTGTGGAATTTTTATCAATTTATGTTAAGCCAGGTAAAACCACAAATACGAACAAAAACAGTGTTGACGCCCATTTTAACCGAAATTATAGCTGTCGCGATAACGATAGTAATAGGAACCGTAGTGCTAGACAGTACAGTACAGTGTCGCATACAAAAAGTTTGAAGTGTTTTTCGTGCGGCGCTCATGGCCACACCAGTAAAAGCAACGCTTGTCTCAAGCGATTTAAAAATAGTAATAGTCGTTCAAACTCTAGCAGAGCCGTAAGTGATAATCAGAACACTGTTTCTAATTCAAATTCCTGGAACATGAGAAACCATAAATGTAACTTTTGTAAAAAACCGGGGCATAGCGAAGAAGAGTGTTTCATTAAACAGCGATCGGAGTCGCGCAATAAATCAAACGTAAATTTTTGTCATGAGATTAAGGCTGATACGGTGAACCGTGACGTGACACCCGCAGTGCTGTGTGGTGTACCTACGGACGTCTTAATTGACAGCGGCTCGTCTGTATCCCTCATATCGAACGAACTTCTAAAACATTTTTCTTGCCGCCTAAACCCTAATGCTCAGATGTTGCGCGGAATAGGTGGTCATGAGTTAAGATCGGATAGCTACGTCACTTTGCCAATCGAGTTCGATAATTTGACTTTAGAGGTAGACTTCCATGTAGTACCTGGAGGTTGTTTGAGTACACCGGTGATAATAGGTACCGATGTTTTGAATCGCAGTGGTATTGCCTACATTCGTACCGGCAATTGCCAGCGTATCTGCGCTGACCATGCGTGTGTAAATAATATTACGGTGACAAGTACTAAACAAGTTTCCAGTTTTGAAAATATTAATACGCCCTTACAGGGTGATGATAAACAGCGTCTCGGAACTGTTTTAAGAAAGTATTCAGAATATTTTCTAAGCGGTACTGCCGCAAGTACTGTAAATACCGGTGAAATGAAAATCCGCTTAACAACAGAGACTCCTGTTAATTATCGCCCTTACAAGTTGTCTCACAACGAAAAGTTATGTGTACGCGCAATCGTTAATGATCTCAAGGACAAAGGCGTAATACGCAATTCAGAATCTTCTTACGCAAGTCCAATTCTTCTAGTGAAGAAGAAAGACGGCACTAATAGAATGGTCGTTGATTACCGTGGCCTAAACAGTGTTACAGTTAAGGAACGGTACCCGTTGCCTCTTATAGAGGATCACATAGATAGATTGGGGAAATGTAAATACTTCACAGCTCTTGATATGTTAACAGGCTTCCACCAAATTAAAATTAGTGACGATTCTATTGACAAAACAGCCTTCGTTACCCCAGAAGGTCACTTTGAATATCTCAAGATGCCCTTTGGACTTGCGAATGCACCCGTAGTGTATCAACGCATTATTTCCGAAACTCTAAAATCATTCATCGAGTCAGGAAAAGTGCTTGTTTACATAGATGACGTGTTATTATTAAGTGATAATGTTGAAGAGGGACTAACCTTGCTCGATTCGGTATTAAAAACGTTAACGAAATCCGGTTTTTCAATTAATTTGCGGAAATGCTTTTTCCTGACAACAGAAGTGGAGTACCTTGGAAGAACCATAAGCAATGGTCAGGTTAGGCCGAGCGCTCATAAAATAGAAGCCTTAACTAAATCTCCGACGCCAAAGACAGTTAAACAAGTGCGTCAATTACTTGGCCTTTCCGGTTATTTTAGACGGTACATCCCGCAGTATGCCACTTTGACGGCAGCTATCGCTGCCCTAACACGTAAGGACGTTAAGTTTGTTTGGGGTATAGAACAGGAAAAGGCAAGGCAGGACATTATCAAACACTTAACGAGCGAACCCGTACTGGCTATATTCGATCACGAGTTAGAAACCGAAGTACATACCGATGCAAGTTCACGAGGTTACGGCGCAGTCCTTTTACAAACACATCGCGACGGACGTAAACGTGCGGTTGCGTACTTCAGTAAAGTAACTGTAGGTGCTGAATCAAGGTATCACTCCTACGAGTTAGAGACTCTCGCGGTCGTCAAGGCCTTACACCACTTTCGCCAGTATTTAATTGGCAAAAGTTTTAAAATTGTGACAGATTGTAACGCTTTGAAAATGACACAGCGTAAAAAGGATCTCCTTCCTAGAGTAGCGCGCTGGTGGATGTACCTCCAAGATTACGATTTTACACTTGAATATCGCAAGGGTGTACTCCTACCTCATGCTGACTATCTTAGTCGCAATCCCGTTAATATGTGTACAGTTTCTAAGCCTCAAAATTGGGCTAAGGTCGCTCAGTCAGGCGACGAGGAGACCCTCGACATGCTTGATAAGTTACAAAATGGACAGTTAGATACGTCTAGGTACGAAAAACGGAATGACCTACTGTATTATAAGTACGATCCGATCGGTGAGCAAACGCGACACTTATGCTATGTACCAAAAGCTTACCGCCTTAGCTTATTGCGAGCGTTTCATGACGAACATGAACATATAGGAGTTGAAAAGACGTGTGATTTGATACTCAAACACTTTTGGTTCCCGGGTATAAGCAAATTTGTAAAAAAATACATTTCTCATTGTGTTGTCTGCATAACGCACAAGAAGATACCCCGTGCTCCTTTGCAACCGATTGTTTCATGGCAAAAGCCATCTACCCCATTTGATACTATTCATACCGATGTACTTGGCCCTTTACCAGAATCACACGGTTATAAGTACGTGCTTATCATTATTGATGCATTCACAAAGTATTGCCTCCTCTACCCGCTCTATAAACAAGAAAGCGCTGAGTTAAAACGTGTGTTTATTAACGCTATATCTCTATTTGGGTCCCCTCGTTTGTTAGTATGCGACAAAGGAAGGATGTTTACAAGCACTGATTTCACGAGTTGGGCCGCCGGATTAGGTATCAATTTGCATTTTATAACCCCAGAAATGCACCAGTCGAACGGCCAAGTAGAGCGGTACTGCCGAACCGTTCTTAATATGATACGCATCGAAACGAATCACAAACGTGAATCTTGGTCGGAGTTACTATGGAAGTTACAATTAGTACTAAACGTAACGAAGCAAAAAACCACTCGATACTCGGCACTTAATCTTCTAATTGGTACAGAGTCTACCACCCCGGTTATACAAGCTCTTGTTAAGGATATAACAGTACAGGGCGATAATCCAAACCGCGAAGCATGGCGCGAATTGCACAGACAGCGTACTAAGACCCTTCTTGTGGACAATCAGTCTACTCAAGATACGCGTGTAAATAAAAATCGTTCAGCACCAAAAACATTCGCAGTGGATGATTTAACTTATGTGATAAAAAGATCACAATCGATTGGCAAGCTAGACAGTGGTATGCGGGGACCGTATCGCATCACTAAAGTCCTACCAAATGGTCGGTACGAGCTGCAGTTGGTTGCGGGCTCCTATGGAAAAACTACACAAGCTGCCGCCGAATATATGCTGCCATGGCATGGTGAATGGACACCTGAGTGCTGCGCTGCATTCTTCGAATGTTCCGATGATGAGGAAAATGAAGCAGATCAACAGCCGAGTACCTCGTCGGCGACACCCAGAAATGCCGAGTCGGAGGTAGCTCCCGCTGACGACGCTCCGGTGGTTGCCGAGGCCTGCGAGGACGCCGGCACGTCAGGAGAGGCCGTGTTAGCTGCGTCTCCAACCTACACCCCACCAGAAAGCCCGGACCATATGACCGAGCCTATTTAAGGCAACGCGTAGCGTGGCTAAGGGCTCATTCCCTCATTCGGCGGCGCGCTCTAACTATTCCTCTTGATTTTGTTCACTCAATTAATTTTGTAACTTGTAACTTAAATCTATAACTTTTGTATTTTAACTTTAAATGTTTGTGTTTTGGTAGATTACATTTGTTGTCCTGATAGTTATTTCATTTCAATTTCCTAAAAATATCTTTAATAAAACACATGCGTACATTACTTGTCACATGACAATATATCAAATAAATTTCATTTTAAATGAATAGTCATCTTATAGTCGTCCAAGAGGGTTGCCGGTCCAAGGGTATACGAAAGGGCACCCGCCAGAACAGACCTCCATATAATAACGAATCTGTAACAAAATAATAAAATTTTAAGAAATATTTAAAAAAGCTGTGTTTAGAAAAGATAAATTAATAAATAAACTTTCAAATATTTTTTATTTATTTTGTTGTATACACGAATATTTAAAAAAGTAAAATGAGATGAATAACCGAAATAATAATAATTAAAAAAGGTAGGTAACAATAGCATTGTGGGATGCCTTGGATGGCTTCCTTGTGAATTGGTGAGAAGAAGCACACCATCGAGAAAAGGCGATCCTGGAAGGCTTTTGTCCAGGAGTGGGACAACATTTGCTAAATAAAACAAATGCATGAGCATTAATGGGACCGGTCAATGTGGAGACACTTGGGGGAGGCCTATGTCCAGCAGTGGACGTCTTACGGCTGAAATGATGATGATGATTATGAGCATTAATCGGCCTTCTTTGCGTGAGGGAGTAGGAAGGGCTAAGCTGTAATCCACCATAGCTGCATCAAAGCAGGTTGGTAGATAACAAATGTCTGCGATTTCCTGTTCTCTCACGTGAATGTGGAACAGTCAAAGTATAACAAAATCTCCGAAACTCTTCATCAAATTTTAAAAAGTCAACGCGATGGTGAGCGGTTGCGCTGTGACGTTTGCTGCGCATCACGGCTCGCGAGCGCTGACGCTCAAGTGGTTGCATATTATTTATCTGCTAGAAGACTTTATAAGGAATTCTATTACTACAAGTATTTGATGTACGAATGCCAGTACTGTCTCGTTGCTGATGTGCAAGCATAATGCCAAGAGCATTCTGGATTCTATGCTCTGATTGAACACTAAACTAAACTGTTATGAAATTCTCAGAATTAGCATGTATGCTCGGTTGATGGCAATAGGCCCCCTTGCTTAAACATAACATGAGATGGTCAAATGTGTATGTATCCACTACTAGCTTTAGAATGTTCATAACTTATGTGATTATGTCACTTGGGGATAGTTTAGCTTCCCATTAGTGAAAGAATTTTCTGGATTGGATCAGTTGTTCCAAAGATTATATCGGTCACTAATTACACTGTATGAACCCCGATGTCCCCTACATCCAAACTTACAAACATATAGTGTAATTAGTGACCGATACTTAAACACGTGATTGCACTCATGATAACAAACAACTTTCCCAAAGAAACATTTTTATAACCGGCTAACAGCTTATAGGTCACAGGCGCGTGCGTGCGAATTTCATAAGGCTGTTGTGTTGTTGTGATGTGTGTGTATAAAAAAAAATGTTTCTTTGGGAACGTTGTTTGTTATCATGAGTACAATCACGTGTTTAATTATCGGTCACTAATTACCAGTCACCCTATCTATATGAACTTTACTAATTTCTATTATTAGTATGGAAAATAAGCCTTCTACCTAACCCTTTTGGTGTACACTATACATTCGGTATGTTAAGACAACAAACCTCATTGTGCTGAGAACTCAGAGGACCGCAGGGCCGGCGAGGGCAAATTGCTTCACTCACTGTTTTGCAGCCCTTAGGCCTGTACTGCCACACAGGGATCGGGTTCTTCATCCAGTCGATCACTTCACTGGAATTCACCTGAACAATAAAAAAATCTTCTAAATGATTTAGTACAGTATGTTCTTACGAAATTATAGCCATGTCAACAGTCACTGAAAAAACAGTTACTTTTCACGAATCTGTCAAGAGAATCATCTTTTGGCGCTTGAAAGACTTTAAGGCACTAAAATGTAAATGATGAAACCAAAAATTTTATGCGTCATCCTAAACGATCAATATTTTCGCAAACTGACATGGCGCATGACGGTGCGAAATTCACTACAATTCATTGTTAACCGTTTTGCACCAAATAGAAACAAACTAATATTCAAAACTCACCATGAAGGCATCAGGTAAGTCGCTGATAAAACTCATGAACCTGATGAAGGCGGCTTTCACAGCTGGGTTGCTGTCCAGATACCATTCGTGGATATGGAAGCCGAAGGGAGCGCGGTTGCCAAGGTAGTGCCTCTTAAAGTTTGTGAGGATGAACTCGTACCAACCTTCTTCGTCATCTAAGTCGGGACTAAAGAGAAAAATGGGAAGAGGTTTAATACACCAGTGCGTTTGACAAAAACAAAGACTTAATAATAAAAAAATAAATTTTAAATTTAAAAAAACCCCATCGCAACAAAGAAAAGCGAACAAACTTTTGAAAAGTCAGTAAAATGGCTAAGTCGGTTTTGATAAAACATGTCTAATTGTAATAATATACACAGCTTTTGATATATTTGAAAATATTCGATTTTTCATACCCACTTTCAACCCCCATAACTAGTAAATGGCGGCACAGATTTTGATAAAACGTATCTAAGAACCATTGCCAAGAAACTAGCTTTCAAATAAAAAAAACTGCATCCGGTTCACTCGTTTAAGAGCTATGGTGCCAGGGACAGACACACACACATTGTGGTCAACTTATAACACATCTTTTTTTGCGTCGGGGGTTAAAAATAAAAGAACACTGCAGAAATTTCAGGGACGTAAAATCCTTAATTACTGACTATAATTCAGTTGGAGGAACTTGGGGCTAAATAATAACTGCTACTCGGGTCGATCTGCTAGATTAGTCCGTGAATGGGGGACCACCCATATCGTACGAGTTTCCTCCGTGTTCCGGTTGACAGACTTTCTGGCTTCTGACTACTCAGTACGACTGTCAATGATCTACAAATGACAGTCGGGACTAATGGCTTAACGTGTATGATGGTCACCCATCCACGGAATGACCTAGGCAACCAGTGTTTAACCTTGGAGATCGACCCTATACGGCTGTTATTATTAAGCCACGAGCTCCGCTTTTACTGTCACACAAACCAGTACTAAATCTCATAGTTAAGTACTCACATAAAATAGCAAGAATCAACCATCGCGCATGGGGTCCCCTTCTGATCAATCCAGGCAACCATAGGCTGGACCCAAACTTTTGGAATAGATGCAGTTGGGCAGGGAGGACTCACGCAGAACTGGATGGACGCATAGTCCAGGGTGTAGGGCCAAAGAGGGTTCCTATGCACAGTTTCAGGCCAGGAGCTGTCGTATTCCAAACCATAGTCGGCCATCACTTGGAAGCTAGTGTTCCCAGACATTTGAAGGAATGGAAGACGGACACCTGCAAAGTTGAATTTTACCTTTAATCTCATAGACATCACACAGGAACAAAACAAAAAGTTACCATTAAGACGTAAAAAATGCTAACCCTTAATACTCTCAATAGGAATATTGGCAAAGTGAGACATCTGAAGTCGTTGATCAACAATCTCCTCTTTAATGTCATTGTAGGTAGCAGTGGCCCAGTAGTCCTGAGGAACTCTGTGACTTATCGAGTTCAGTGCGATTTCATAGCCTTGGTTGTACAGTTCATTGACAAGGCGATAGTTGGTGTACTCATGAGTGGCGTAGAAAGTAGCACCGGCTGGGCAACCATCGGAGTTCTTGCGACCGTAGAGAACTTCGCGGTAAGTCTCTATGTTTCTTACGTTGACACCACCGTTAAATGTGATTGTGACGAACTGGAAAAGAATAATGATGGGTTAAAAATTGGGTATTTATGGGTCCCCAAAAACTGGAATGAAAATTAAATCTTAGTCTGCGAACTGAAGCGCACGAAATATATAGTCGACTAGTTTGAACTTGGTCGGTTTTTTTTTTGGGACAAGCTCGCCATTGTATTCCCAAACCACGGTAACTCCTGAAAGCCAGAATCAGTAGTGGCGGCCACCAGAAAAGCGCCGAGACAATGAAGTTCGACGAAGTCCCAGAGAAAAAATCTAACTGTGTTAGATTCCGCAACGAAATGAATCAGAAAAGTATAGCGGAGGAGTAGGAAAACCATAAAAAACGGATTGCGAGCGGGTGTGCCCGCGAACTGTCTCAAATCGCTAAAGAGAGAATAAGGGATCTTGCGAACTACTAAGAAGAAAGTATGGTCGCACGACCGGGCTTCCGACCAGTTTTGTCTCAGATAGCGGCCGGTTATGTGACAACTTGTTACCAGGTAATGCGCGAGGTCCCTTAAACGCAATGCTGCAAGGAAGATTTCTGGTAAAACGTGGCAAAATACTGAAATGTGAAAAAGTCGCAGACTTCAGTCTTAATCACAATATTTGAGGAATAGGTAGAATGACGCTGAAACATAGGTTTTATTTCTTCCAAGATCGATTAAAAATTTTACCTGAGGCGTATTCATTGGCGTGATGTAATTAGGAATTTGAGAGGATGAGCATCTGCAGTCTGGCAGTTTGCACAATTCTTCGTTACACCGTTCTGCTAATTGAGGTCCGCTTGGATCGGGCGTAGTTGGATCAAAATTTGTTGGGTCCAGGGTTTGCAACGGTGGAGCGAAAGGTCCGTGACCTTCAGCAGTAGCTAACCCCAACCCCACGAACAGAAAAGTGAATAACACGACCGACTTCATTTTGGGAGCCTAATTTCTAAGTGAGTAGATTGAGGTTCTTGCTTAGTATTTATATAGAATGTTAATCATTAATTATGATTGATTATGTTGTTGTTTTATCAAATTGATGAGCCACTTTTGAATCGTTGACCTGAAGTGTCATGATTATTTGATCTGATAGCGGGGAAAGTAATACAAATTTCGTGATAACGCAAAATTTTATTGGCTTTTGGAAAAACACACAAACAGCACGTGTTTTATGGGTGACATCATTTGCCAAGCCTTTTCCCAAATATCTTAGGGTCGGCTTCCAGTCTAACCATCGGGTTAGATGAAAACCAGTTCTTTAAATGGAGCGATTGCCTATTTGATCTCTACAATCCAGTTACTGGGTTTTACGATTCTCCTTCGTAAGACTGGTGGTTAACTTTCGGACTAATTCAATTTGTAGATCTTTCAGTCGTTATAGGTGGCCAGAAAATCTGACAACCTGTCTTACAAGTAGGTTACCGTATCATCCAGAACTAACTAGGTTGTGGAGGTCAGATAGGCAGTCGCTCCATGTAAAATACTGGTACTCACTTGCATTCGGATTCTGGATAAACTAAAAGGCAACCACAACATATTTGGGAAAAGGCCAGGCAGATGATGAACCCAGTCGTCCTCAATTGAAATACAGTGCTGTGACATTTTGGCTACACATTGGTGATTTGTATTTGGTTCAGGTCACTTCTTAATAGCATGATGAGGGACGAGCCCAACACATCAAAAGTGCACGTGCCACCGGAGTTTTGCAGAAATGGGGACACTGTCTTTCTTTCTGCATTTTTTGTGTTCTATACTCAAGGGTGCCAACTAAGTGTACTAAGGCTTCACTGTCTGTCAGTCCGTCCGTCTGCCTTAGGGCTGTATATTTTGAACCGTAATAGAACATTACATTTTCAGAGTGTAAATAAAATTAAGCTAAAATTAAAGGGGGTTCCCATATAACAACGTAATTGTTTTATTTCGATCTTAATAACGGTGACGCACACAAAAAAATATATACCTAGAGTACTTACGGAAACCCTTACGAGACCAACTCGCACTTGGCTGGTTTTTCTTCTTTCTTTTGAAGAAGTAGAATCCAGCCGAAGGTGACCCTTGTATTCGAAAAAAGAGTGTTTACGATTGATCCATTCATTCATGCATTCATTCTTCGATTTCGTACCGGTCGCGTCGCGTCATCTTCAGCCTATCAGCGTACAGTAAATTGACGCGATATTGTGTTTTGATTGACCACCATTGTTACCATACCTTTCCTCGACTGCAGTATTAATTATTATAAAATACACTAGCTAACGAACATTTTTCATAACAACATTGTTTTTTCGTTTAAAAAACCCCATACTAGTGTGAGCAAAGTAGAAGCCATAAACTAAAAATATTAGCTACTTGTATTTTCATCATCAACACGCCGCTACAAAGAGTTTTTGTTTGTTTCATTGCAAATAGCTCCTATATTACGACATGGTGATTATTATCACAAATACGTGTTATCGCTTAACATCACGCCTGAGTTTGAAAAACGAAGTAACCATAGAGTTTCTGGTTGGTTCTTCTCTATAGGAAACGACAAATGTGATCCGTACAATTATTTTTTGATGATACATAAAGGAAGGTAGGGTGGGTAGGTTTGTGTTAAATAAAATATTTTGAAAGAAAATTAGTTTTTTGTTGTAAATGTTCATTTATTTCCAGACTGAGGGCTACTACTAACTGAAAAATTGATAAAAACAGTAAAACCCAACCCAAAAAAAACATCATCGGTCGCGTATGCAACCGCTAGTAATCAGGGCGACAGGGTCGAACGTTCCATTGACCACGTGCCAAGAGCCTTCCATTCCATGAGCCCCTGTTTCGTAAATGTGGCTCATAGCTAGTAGCGGTCAAAAGAAAACCTTATTTATTCCGCCTCAAAGAGATGTCAGTATAGGAATTTAGGTTATGGGTAATTAAAACGAACAAACACTTATTAAAGTTTATTATTATATTTAACTTACTAGGAAGGTATACGTCTGACCTCTAGCACAGCGAGAACAAGACTAAGTCTTCTCTAGGCAAAAATGAAAATAAATATGGAGGTTTTACCGGATACTGATATTTTAAATATTTTAATACCTCAACCGGAAATTACAAATAAATAAATCAAAATAAGTATTGATTTTTGTTGAAAGATTATTTTTTGCAAACTAATCTAAAATAAATCAACAGTCAGCAACCAAGTACGAGTCCGCATGGGCCGATGCCTGCCAGGGCTGCGGGACTGTTCGAAAGAGATACCTTGGCCCTGGAACACACAGGGCAAAGAAGGAACATGGATGGGTTTTAGCCAGTAGAAGTCTGACACTCCCCTCCGCTCCGCCCAGAGCAGGAGGGACCTCCAATAGGTTAAAGACGGGCCTGCTAGTAACTTCTTTCTCTTTCGTCTGGTTAGGGCCTAACCAGGTATCAGAGTTTTGATGCCGCCCATGGGCGTCTGGTGATTTAACATGCCGTCGATAAATATCACTCAGGCATGCTGATTTGCTCAAATCAAAATTATGCAATACGCACATGAATCAGAGGTGCGAACTTGAGACCTACGGTCCAGTCGGACGGTCACACCACTAAGCTATCACTGCTATAACTAACCCAATGGAAATCTTGAATTAAAACGCTCGGTTTGGTCATGGACGATCCTTTTCTTTCTACAGAGGGTGAGGAACTTTACATTCTGTTCTTCATGCTTTTAAAGGTAAATTTTAATAATATACTTATACTTTACTAGAATCTGACCGCCGCTTCATCCGCGTTAAAGAAACATATCCTATGGATTCGGTAATAGTGTACCTTTTGTAGTAGTGAAAGAATCTTTGAATTCAGATGATTCGTTTTGGAGATAACCCCCACCTTCAAACTTACAAACTTTACCTCTTGATAAATTATTATATTAGTCATTAGTATTAGTATAAAGGGTGTAAATAGACCCTTAACATAACCGAAACTCACTTGTTCTCCGCATACTTTCTAGTTATTGGAGATATTGGGGGTCAAAGTTCCAACTTTTTCACAAGTTTTTTTTTAAATATATGTTTTTAATGTAAGATTTTTACTTTACACACCTCCACGACCCCCGTACTATTCAATCCATCCATCAGCACAATGTTTTGAGTGCTTTTCATTGAGTCCTACCGTAAAACGTGATTGTTCACTCCAAAAAAAAAAACTCGATTCCCAGCAATAATAAAAGTAAAGTAATAAATAAAAAGTACAGAATGCTTGGTTGACGGCTATGTGAAGGGTCTGTTCACACCCTGTATATTTGTATAAACTAGCGTTGCCAGCTCGAGACCGGGTTTAGGATGGAGCGAGATCTATATAAGGTGGGCACCATATCTCGGACCTTGGATCCTAAAACACGCTAAGTTGCGATTTTTTTTTGGAAACTTGGGCAAGTTTAATAAGGTATTTTTTTGGTGGCATGGATTCAGGTTTACTATTACTTAGGAAGGTACATCATCGCAAATATAATATGCTGTTAACGCATTTAGGATGCAAGACTGAGTGAAGCGACCTCAAAGCCACTGCCTCGGCTTATTATTATTATCAGAAATTTGTGTCCCACTGCAGGGCAAAGGCCTCCCTTCCCTCCTTCCACTTCCTTCCTTCCCTAGTAGAGTGGAGAGTTCGTCCCGCCATCTCCTTGTGGCACTGCCGCGTTGCCGTTTGTGTGGTTACTTTAGCCCATAGCTCATCCTGCCTCGGATAGGTTATAATAGAAGACGCCTGTCTCTTGTAACAGAAACAGTTTTATACTTAGCTTATAATCTAGTTTTTCCTTATTTTTGCAATATGTTTTGTGTTACAAAATAAGTGATTTGTGTAAAATCGTTTATGTCAGTGGTAGGAATCTGAGTTTTCATCGTTTTTTCAAGGCAACATAAAAATCGATGTGTCTTACGAATCAGGAATGTCATACTTAATTGTCATATTATATGATGTAACATAAACAAAACATCACGCCTGTAATCCTTGAAGGGTGATGCAGAGGTGTAGCCACGTAATCTATACTAATATTATAAAGCTTGAGCTTGATCTTGAGATTGTTTGGTTGAACGCGCTAATCTTAGGAACTGTTGGTTCAAATTTAAAACATTCTTTTAGTGTTGGATAGCCCATTTATCGAGGAAGGCTATTTATACGCTACGACCAATAGGACTGGAGCATCCATGAAAAGTTTTGCAAAAACGGGGAAAATATAAAAAAAATATTTTATAATAATTTGACACGGACGGAGGTCCTGGGCAACAGCTAGTAGAAAATAAAAAACAAGGTTAAAGCCCCACAGAGTGCAAGCTTATTGACCAACCGGGCTCATAGCCAGACTCCGTGGTTGCTACTAAGAAATTCCTAATAGAAAAACCTACTGACACATTGCCCGACCTTGGAATCGAACACATGACCCTTTTGCTCAGAAGTAGCATTTGCGACCACTAGACCAACGAGGTAGTCCATCAGTCGATGTCACTTCCCTGTTTTGTTTGGTCTTAATGTATGGTTCTGAATGAGAGCAAACCGTTCTTTTTTTGAAAAAATAAAAATAATGTCGTAACATTTTAAGACCGAATTCTTTATTTAAAACAAAATTTATTCAATCTCAGATTTACTGTCCAAGAGGATTGCCGAGCCATGGGTAGACACGTGGGCAAACGTTGCAGACTTGAATCCAGTAGTCCAACTGTGAAAGAACGATAAAGCATGCATTAGTATAAAAAAAAATTGGGTAGGGTTACTTAGTTTGATGTACAGAATGCTTGGTTGAGGAATTTGTGAAGGGTCTGTTTACTACACCTTGTATAATTTGGAGCATTGAGTTTCAGATAATTTTTGGCCTTGTAGAGCGTCGACTTACTGTCTAAAATCCCACGTGTCTCACATAAACGTACGCATTTTTCCCACGGGGATAAGCAGAATCTACATCGACGCCATCTGCTACGATCCTTTCATAATTACTCCTTTCGTCCCTCCTTGATACATCCAAACTGCCGTATAAAGTTACAACTAACTCATGATGATAAGAAGAGAATACTTACTCCATTGTGGGCGGAATTAAGAGGACCACAGCTATTGGCAACGCAGTTGGTATGGATGGTTCTACGGCAGCCCTGGCGCTTGTACTCGTCAACCGGGACGGGGTTCTTCACCCAGTCGATAACTTCGTGGGAGTTCACCTGTATGGGGAAAATAATTGTATCATAATGTGAAATAGTAATCCATACTATACAGTGAGCACGTGATGAGGAGGAATGAGGTGTCGTGAGGAAAGTTTTGAGTATGAATGTAGATAGGCTATAAGTGTAGAGGAAGACCAAAGAAACGATGGATGGACTGTGTAAAGGATGATGTGGCTAGAAAGGAGGTGACTACTGAAATGATAAGTAATAGAGACAGTATGGAAGAAGAAGACATGCTGCGCCGACCCCAAATACATTGGAATAAGGGCAGTAGAATAACGATGACTATAACAGTAGGTACCGACAATTAAAAACAAAAGTTACTTAGTCTATTACGGAAAAGGAAATTTCATGCTTTAACGTCTAAACGGATATTCAAGTGTAGAAAATGACCTGGACACAAAATACTTTTGCATTCACAGGTTTTTTGAATGTCTAACTATCACTACATAGTATAAAACAAAGTCGCTTTCTCTGTCAATATGTCCCTTTGTATGCTTAAATCTTTGAAACTACGCAACGGATTTTGATGCGGTTTTTTTTAATGGATAGAGTGATTCAAGAGGAAGGTTTATATGTATATATTGCACCTGTGCGAAGCCGGGGCGGGTCGCTAGTATACTATAACTGAGAGTTACAATGATAAAAGTCCGAGTAATCGGTAAAATTGCGCACATTTTCGGAACACATAAGCATCTGCCTAGCCTTTTCCCAACTACGTTGGGGTTTTCTTCCAGTCTAACAGGAGTGGAATACCAATATTTCATATGGAGCGATTGCCTCTCTGACCTACTTACTGAGTAATACGATACCCCCGGTATGACTAGTCGGCAGTCTTTCAACAATTGACAGCCGGGACCGAAGGCTTATAGTACTTTCCAAGTCACAGAGACAACTCGGTATGTAATGAATGATAGTCACCCATCCAGGCACCGAGCAATGCTTAACCTTACAGATCAAACCGTGTGGCTGTTAATATTTTGCTCCTAACATACACACCGATTAGGGTAAGTATATTTTTTATCCATCAGTCAAACTTAAGATCTCTTGAAGAAATTCCGTATTTAGTAGAATAAGTAGATAAATCTTACCATGAATGCATCAGGGAGGCTGTTGACCAAATCCATGAAGCGGACGAAGGCACGGCGGACGGCAGGGAAGGCAGACAAGAACGCCTCGTGGACGAAGAAGCCGAAGGGAGCGCGGTTACCCAGGTAGTGTCTCTCGAAGTTCGTGAGGATGAACTGGTACCATTCGTTCTCGTTTTCACGGTCGGGGCTGTAATAATACGAATGAAGAATATACAATCTCTTTTTTAGAGTCGGTTAAAACGATAAAATTGCTTGTTGTGCATTAAAAAAATACTGGGGTCGACTTCCAGTATAACCGGATGCAGCTCAATACCAGTATTTTAGGTTAAGCAACTCCTTATCTGATCATCCAAAGTTTGTTCAAGTTACTACATAATAGTCATTAAACCCCTTGGTAAACCTGGTTGTCAAACTGAACGATTGTCTAAGTTTTACACATGACCAGTGGCATATTGTGCTTTCCGAAGAACAAAGAGGATTTCTATATTATAGAATGGATCATCCAGCCACGAACCAGTTACCGAAAATTAACTCTCGATCGACTCTTGCAGGTATCAGCTACAAGTCCTTACATAGATGACGATGATAATGAAACTTGTTAATAACTTACATGAAGAAACAAGCGTCCACGAAAGAGCAGGCAACACCTTGGAGATCAGACCAGGTGACCAAAGGCTTAACCCACAGACCAGGGAAGGAGGCAGTTGGGCAGGGAGGAACAATACAGTCTTGGGTGGAGGCATAGTCTAGGGTGTATGGCCATAGACCAGGGTTAGTGTTGGCGACTGTAGGCCAGGTGCAGTCATATTCCAAGCCGTATTCGTTCATGATTTCGAAGCTGGCGTTACCGGTCATTTGGAGGAAAGGAATGCGGACACCTGAAAAGAAATAAAAATAGAATAAGATACAGAAGTAGTTCAGAAAATTTCGGAATTAGATGTTTTCATTTGCATTTAGTTTCATTGGTGAGATATATTCGTAATTAAAGTAATCCTTACCCTTGATAGATTCAAAAGGAAT
Source organism: Noctua fimbriata (assembly GCA_905163415.1). Taxonomy (NCBI): domain Eukaryota; kingdom Metazoa; phylum Arthropoda; class Insecta; order Lepidoptera; family Noctuidae; genus Noctua; species Noctua fimbriata. The sequence goes on from LR990945.1 coordinate 7,900,756, forward strand.
ATTAGCAAAATGAGCCATTTGAACCTTCTGGTCACCAAACTCCCTCTTCATATCCTCAGTGGTGGCTTGGAACCAGTAAGTCTGAGGGGTCTGATGAGAGATGGAGTGCAGAGCGATCTCAAAACCACGGTTGTAAAGCTCATTAACGATGACATAGTTGGTGTATTCGTGGCTGACGTAGAAAGTAGCTCCGGCGGGGCATCCGTTGGAGTTGAAACGATTGTAGAGAGTGTCTCGGTAGGTTAAGATGTTGTTGACGTTGATACCGTCGTCGAAGGTGACTGTGACGAACTGGAAGGGAATTTTTGTGAAGTGTTAGAATTTGTTGTTTTGAATGAAGATGTTGGGCCGGTTTCAGTGACTGTAGGAAATATCTGCTATATATATAATCTTTTACTCTTAGTGCTGAGACGAGAGTTGAAAATGAAATAGTGCACTTTTTGAAGTGTTAATGAAAAGGCATAAATGATAGTTATCGTGCTGCATTTTGCAAATAAATAAAATTAAGGTGTCTGTGGTAATTTCAAAAAACAGCTTTTTACTGAAAGCACATGAAAGTATAAAGGTATTTAATACATAGGTACTCATAACAAAAAAACATTTTTAAATATTTTGTCTGTCTGTCTGTTTGTTCCGGCTAATCTCCAAAACGGCTGGACCTATTTTGACGGGTCTTTACCGTAAATAAGCGTTCTCGTTTTAGAAATTATAAATTTGTTGTCTGTCTGTCTGCTTGTTCCGGCTAATCTCCAAAACGGCTGGTCCGATTTTGACAGGTCTTTACCGTAACTCAGCGTTCTTGTTTTAGAAATAGGATTAAGATTCCGTGCAAAAAAAATTAAAACCCATGAAATTTTTAACAAAATCCAATGCAAAAAGTGAAATAATATTTTTATAATAATTTCACGCGGACGTAGGTCTCGGCCAACAGCTAGTAACTAGTACTATAATATAGAATACGATTGCTTTGTTTACTTGCCTTTGATTAGTGATATAAATTACAACATTAATCAGTAAAGATTATCCAACTGAGCCTTATTATAAAGTTGTTACTGATATAATAACCGGATTAATTAATATTGCAGTGATTTGATAAAAAATCTATTGAACGATGGATTATAAAATTAAATGGATTATTGTGATGGCGTTGTTATCGGTCTTAAATGATATCCTTACTAATATTATAAATGAAAAGTAAGTTTGTTTGTTTGTTACCTTTTCACGCCTAAACCACTGAACAAATCATCCTAAAATTTTGCATATGCGTTGTCAGGTGTACAGAAACGGACATAGGGTACCTTTTGTCCAGAAAAAAGAACTGTTCCCGTGGAAAACAACAATAAAATTCACGTATTTTTCGAATTATAATTGAATTATATTATTACAAGCAGAGTACAACCCGAATTGATTGTCAAATTCTAAATTAACGCGAGCGAAGCCACAGGCAAAAGCTAGTCAGTTATAATAATATATTGCATGTTTTTTTATTTCCATACACAAAAACCAATCTTACCTGAGGAGTGTCCCTAGGCGCCAATCCTCCAGGGATGTTGACACTGGAACATCTGCAGTCAGGCAGATTGCAGACAGTTCCAGGAACACATTCTTCTGCTAATGACAACTCAGCTTCTTCCGACGAAGAAGAATCATCAGCAATGGCTGCCGAAGCAACCAGCAGTAACGCTAGTACACCGAGAAACTTCATTCTGCTAGTTCCACCCGAAAGTGACGATGAACGAGTAAAATTCGTCGTTTTATATAAATATTGATTTTATCGATCTCTTCTGTTTAATCAATGCTTTTTGATACAATTATGGATTTATATCTTATCGCAGATGCGGCGGGGTTTTTTGTTTTGAACTTTTTCCGCTGAGGTACAGACAAAAATTTGTTTCCGTTCGTACCTTGCCGTCTTTTGAATACATTTTTCTTTGTCCTACTCTAGGAATTTCTCCTGTATCGTGGGTGCGTTAACAAATATTTTAAACTCACATATGTTGTTACGGCTAAAAGCCGAAGTAAGGTCACACATAGTTCCAGCCGGCTAGACCTAGGTGCGGCCGGTAACAGTTTGTTATACTGAGGAGTATCCTTTTTGTTGCTAGGACACACCGATCAAATGGATGAGGTTAGCTTAGGTTAGAACTGTGACAAAACGCGCGCGAGCCGAGCGAGCGCAGCGAGCGGTGCCGCGGCAGCGGCCGACCACAGCTACATCCAGATTGTTTGCATCAAACCTCCAAATTTAGGCCGCACCTAGGTATAGCCGGCTAGAACTAGGTGTAACCTTACTTCGGCTTTTAGCCGTAACATATACACAAACAGCCAGACCCGGAACAACTACCTGTAGTCTATACAAATATTTAATTCATGTGGCAATCGAACCTGCAACACGCAGCGCAGCAGCCAATCGCTCACCTCTATGCCAACCGTGCCGTCATTTTTACCAGTAACCACATTGGCCCATCCATGATTTGATTCTTCGAATGAATCTATATAATGCTCTTAATAAATCTGTTCCTCTATTTTGATCATCACCTGATTCCACGATATGCCATTTTTTTTTCATGAAAATCATTATCATTGGTATATTTCCAAACAAACGGATTTCCTATACCATTCATGATAATAATCTTGGAGGTACTTCTGAATCCTGTAACAAATACAATTAATTAATTCGACGAATTAACTGCAGATTGCTTGATAATTGATTATCGTTATCACAAATCTAAGTTGACACTGATAATGTTCCACATATAACGTTTGTATAAAACATGCGTGGACCTGTTTTGGCATTCTCTCCTACTGGTGCCTTTCAATTATTGAGGATTGATCATTAACTCCAAATATTTTGCATGGTCCTTTGAGAGCTCCATTTGCTATTAATCAGACTCCTTCTCATGGTCTTCCCTATCGATAGCGAAATGTTATGTTTATACCTTGAATTCCTGAAGCACGGCTTTTAGAATTACAATCTAAATATTCAAAATCTGTTTGAAATTAAGTTTAAGGGCCAGGGGGGGCGCTCCAGGGCTGCGGGACTGTTCGAAAGAGATACCGAGGTCCTGGAACACAAAGGGCAAAGAAGGAACAAGGATGGGTTTTAGTCAGTAGAAGTCTGACACTCCCTTCCGCTCCGCCCAGAATGCGGGGGGGTCATTTGATGATTTCCCAACCGAAAAAGGGGTACTAATCCTATTGAATGACTTTTCAATGAAATAGTCATTCAATGGGATTAAATAAACTTACAAGGGCTACATTGCCGCTTCCACTATAAGAACAGAATACAACAGTTTAGCTCTCTTTGTGGAAAAGGTCGTCCGAAACTACTACAGCCATACCTATTTCGGTTGTCTGTGGTTGGTGTGTTTCTGTTTAAAGGGCACTCCGGAGTAATGATGTATGAGATGTTTCCGAAGACGGGATGCATTATGTCCATTTGCAGGGGTGACTGCCTAACATCAGGTGGATTTCAAAAATACATAATATTTATTTATTAAGACTTTAAATATGCACAAGTTAAAACTGTACAAAGCCGGACCTAATGCGTAGGGAATTTTCTACCAGTCTACATTAGGGTTATGCAGAGACAATACACAGTAGGTACAAAAATAATAAAAATACTAGAAAATATTTATTACTTCAATATAAAAATAAATACATAATATAAAAAAAAAATATAAATTTAACAGAGATAAACTACTAAAACTTAATTCTGAGAGGAATCTGCCAACTTTTTGTGTATGTAGGTATGATATCTCGAGCTTTCGATTCCTTAAATATCTATCGGTATGTTTTCTCTGGTAATATTAGGGTAAATATAACCTTTCCTGGTCTGGTAATATTAACCTTTCCAACAATCTATATCTTGCTCGATAGATAAGAATCAATATAATCATATGATATTAGGTCAATTATTGCAGTAGCTACGTCAGACTGGCCTTGAGAAACTGCACCTCAAAATAAATGTGATAATTATTACTGATACAAAAATGCATTGTTTTTCACTAGCCCTGAATTACGAAGTAACATCATGCCCGCGGCTTTGTCCGCGCCGAGTTCGGTAATTATCATACTACCGAGATAAAAAGTATCCAATATATTAATCCAGGTTTTAAAATATCTGTGTGCCAAATTTCACCCAAATCCGTTCAACCGTTTTGTCGTGAAAGAGGAACAAACATCCATTCATCCATCCTCACAAATTTTCGCATTTATAATACAGGCTTATGCCCGCGGCTTCGACCGCGTGAAATTCGATAACTGTCCCACTGGATAAAAAGTATCCTATATTAATTCAGGTTATAAACTATCTATGTGCCAAATTTCATTCAAATCCGTTCAGTAGTTTTCGCGTAAAAGAGTAACAAACATCCATCCATCCTCACAAACTTTCGCATTTATAATATTAGTAAGAAGTAAGATCAGTAGGACATCCTATCGATGGAAAAACTAACTTGTTTTGTTTGAGCATTATTTTTACTATAGAGTAACGGAATCTAGTTAAGGACAACAATAACTATGTTGTGAATAGTGATGATCTCAGTTCTACTGTGGTACTCAAAGTAAATCATGATGAAACCGAGTGGTTTTAGGCGAGTCTCACAGAAGCGGATCTCATGTCGCATTCTTCTTCTTCTTTCTCGTTTCCTCATGACTGAGGGTCGTGACCACATCAGGTCGTTGTCTTCTCCACCAACGCTCACCAAGCTGGACGATAATCGGCAATGCGAACAGATGCTTGGATATTCCCTCTGCAGACTTGATTCACCACATCTGTCCATCGGGTTGGTGATCTTCCACGGCCCAACCTATCAGGCTCTTTGCCACATGTCCGAAGTACTGTGGGAGTCGTTTCATGCAGATGGTCGGATTGGCGTGTATGAATTCGTTGATGCTTAACACACGGACGAACGGCAGTCACAGCCTCTCTGCGCGGTGCACCGCCATCGCCAGATCAAAAATCTTCGCCACCTTGCCTTTGCGCGCTGTTGTGTGTGAATCGCCTTATACATCCCTTCCAAACACTCCAATCAGAGGTGATTGTACACTCACTTTACGCTGGTTATGTTATAATTTTCAATATCTCTCATGGATTTAGGGTAGGTATAGGCATACTCGGAGACCAGCGGTGGTCCAGTAGTGGCGAGAGCAGAGGTGGCCCAGTGGTGGCGGCTCCGACTTACGAAAAGTAAGTCGTGGGTTCGAACCCAGGCAGGCGCATTACTTTGTGTAATTTATTTCATCACCATTGCTCTCAAAAACGGTGAAGGACAACATCATGAGGAAACCGGCATGTCCTTGAACCAAACGTTCAAAGACATGTGACATCTACCAACCCGCACTGGGCCCGCGTGGTGAATCATAGCCCATTCCCTCTCATAGAGAGGCGACCGTGTGTCCCAGCAGTGGGAACATTATAGGCTGATTATGCTATAGGTATACTCTCAATAAAAATTTACTGTAGGACCCGCTCATTGACCGTTTACGATGAAACCCAGAATGCAAAACAATCTCTTGTTATCACAGCAATAATGCCTGTGTACTAAAATTTGTTGCATCCTGGTCAAAACACTCCTATTCCTACCTGTTTTAACTAGCTACTGCAAGTCGGCACTAGTAAAAAGGAATCTAAGGAAATTCCCAAAGATAAAATTCGTGAAAACTATAATTGGCTTTTAATCTTTGTCTAACACGATTGTTATCAGACAGATTTTCGGATTAAGATTTGAATAGACAAAACAATTGAATTAAGAGGGTTGTTCTGATAGTAAGATAAAGGCTTTCCTAGAATTTGATATAGTTAGTTACTCATTTGTTTTGATTCGGTCACGGATACTGATTGACGGATATTGATTGATTATCACTGTCATCGCTGCTTTTTACCTGACTGCGGTGAAGCCCCAAAGGAGGGTTTTCATCATCATAATCTCTTTATTTCAGAATAAAATTCCATAATTATATTTCAGTGCATGATTACTTAAAAACCATGTTAGTGTGCAAATACAAATATGATAATAACATCAAAATTTAACAACTATGTTATTAGACATTAACGATATTTACAGGAGCATGTAGCTGACTTAAATACTAGATGAAAGGACAATCCAGTTTGTTGGCAATGACATTCAGGTGACTGTTAGTACTGGCACGCACCCTGTGCAACAAGGACGCTGCTCGCTTGCGTCTGATTGCAGCAAAGCTGTCCGTCTAGGCGTCCGCAAACATCCCTGTGGTACCCCAGAAGCGTGGCCGCCCCAACAGCATCCTGAATGCATTATTGTACTGGACGCGAAGAGTATTAACGGCCTTTTGAGTAAAGCTAGTCCAGAGACTACAGGTTATGGAGGTTATGTGTTTAACCTGTATGTATGTAAGTCCGTTTCTTTGTTCCCTCGTAACTCCTAAACGGATTTGGATAAATTATACGTCATTCGGTTATAAAGCGACTATTTTTATATTGTCTCTTTTCCTAAAGAATCTTCATTAATTCTTATTATTTTTCTTGAATCTGTGTAAAAAACATCGTTCACACCATTTGCTCATTACACCCATCACAAGTCACATAATAACATGTTGGTAGACTCATAACTCTGGGTGGTTAATATTATCTATGCGTTACAATCTTTTATCAGATAATAATAATAAATACTGCGTAATCGTAACAATAAATCACGGAGATAGATTACCAGCTGTAATTAAATTTTCATGTAAAGCCATCCGGCAGCAATTGCAACTGAATAAACCAGAAGCCGACGATGTAAATGTCGATAAATGCATATTGTTCTACTTTTCAAAATATTAAGTTGATCCGGCTCGAAGGACCAACATTTACTGAAGAGATTGCGAATCTACAGGCGTAGAAAAGAACTAGAGCATGAATACATTAAGCGTTGCTTTAAAAGCCAGGGAATAGTTGGACACGTCTTTTAAATAAAATAGCCACTGTGTGGAGCCCAGCAGACCTCGTATAAGATGACGGGACGAGCTGGACTAAAACAACGACCAGATGTTTACATTAGCTTTGGATCTGAAAGGATTGCAAATCAGAGGCACAGGCTTCTGCCAAGCAGTAGCATAATGCAAGCTATCAGTAGCAGTTTAATTAAAATGACCAATAAGCCTTTTCATCCAAAACGATCATTTAAAAAACACCTTTGATGTAACTTTTGTTTTTATTAGCTATAAATAAATAAATCTTTAGTGGCTTGTAGTAACGCCAATTTGATTTCCATCGAGATATAATTAATTAGCTATCGTCAACAATATCAGTTGTTTGTTTTCTGCAGCTCACCTTTTTCCTTGAATTTTATCAGATTAATATCCGGTATTTATTTATATTGATAAAAATAATAAGATCATTTTTATGACGTCACAAATAGGTGTGTCTAGCAAATCTTAGAGGTGTTCCTTATCAGTTAAATGTAAATGCAAACAAGGGATAACTAGTGATAAACACTTCCTCGACTGCGTCGTTGGTCTAGTGGCCGCAAACTGAGCATGAGGTCTTGCGATCGGTTCCCAGGTCAGATAAATTAATTTTAGGTTCCTAAAGGTTATAAATAAATAAATTCTTTATTCCACCAAAAGCCATCACAATACAATATGCAAAGACTAAGAGCATATAAGGCTTATAACTAGGTCACTATAATTTTAATACTCCTGAGTCCTAAACTAGGTGTATGTTCAAACACTGTTTTAAGCTTTCACGGTTTACAACTAAACTTGTACTGTCACTTACGGGATATCTTTCGTGATTGTTCATTGTTTTGAGCTCCCGATATTTCGGCGCTGTTGCAAGCGCCATGATCGCGGGTTGACTCAATCACGGAAGATATCCCTTAAGTGACAGTACAAGTTTAGGTGTATGTTTTATGACTTGTGAGTCTTTCAGTGTTTTCCGTAAAAAAGTTGAATAAACAAAAACGAAGTTTTATAGGAAAACTTTTTGCTGTCAAGGTCAATAAACAGTAACTAGGTTTCAGCGGCATTTCTTTACTTTAAAGATAACATTCGTAACAAGATTATTTAATTATTAGAGTTTATCTATTTGAATCAATGATAACAAATTGTTTAGAACGGATTCCTTATTCATAGTGTCATTTTAAACCGACTTCTAAAAAAGGAGGAGGTCATGTACCAGCATATTTTTTTTTTATAAAGTCAATGAAACAACCGAAAGAAAAGTTATTTTAGACTTTCTAGTGTTTTTTTGGAAGTCGGTTTTTTTTTTGTCAAAAAAGTTTTTTATAGACAAAGTTTTCACTATGTACTATGTAAGAAACATCGTGATACAAAGTTTTACTATGGATTGAAAACGTAGTAATTTTTCGTTGGTTGAAACAAATAAAATTACTTTTTTTTTAAGACAGTTAAAAATCAGCTGCTCCGGATATTTTAAGCGGATAGGTGCTCTTTTCTCAAATGACTGACGCTATTCTAGAATCATGTGGATACTGAATCTTTTGTAAAACTTTGTGTAAAAAATCTATAAACTATAAACCATATAAACTTATACTGTCATTTACGGGATATCATCCGTGACTGTTCATTATTTAACTAACCAAAACAAAAAAAAAATATACACCATGTATTCTGTATTTACCTTCTTTGATTATTTAAGCAGTCCTCTTACTTTTCGTATAGCGTCCTCTTTAATTGTCAACGGAAATTTCAAGGACTACACAGTGACCAAGATCCATAACACCAAGGACTTAAATGTACTTACAGCATAAAATAATGCGAAAATATCACCATAGATGGCGCCAGTCTGATAACGCCATCTATCCGTCTTTTGCAGAACTAACTCATGTTTGAGATCAGAAGGGTGTGACTGAGTAGGGTGGGTTGAATCAAGTAATACTTACTTTATACGAAGGATGGAGCTCTGTGGAAAATAATATGCAGTCAGTGTATACTAACGTTATGTTTAAAGGATTCATAAAACTAGGGAATCAAATAGAATGGAAATGGTGAGAAAAATCAGCATTCACTAGAGCCCAAAAATTCGAAGACAATGTCACCATCTGCCAACCTGCAATAGACAAACATTGTGGATTTCCCATTCCCGCTCACAGAGAGGAGGCCTGCGTCCCAGCAGAGGGAAAATTATAAGCTGAATATGCTTGACTGAGTACAAAAGTAATAACCTTTTCTTATCTGCAAAATGATTGTATTTAACATATACGTATTTTCGCATTTCTTGAAAATTAAATATTAACTAGTAGTTCTTCAGAAAATCTGCCTACCCTAATAGGTAAAAGGTATGAGTTTTATGTGTACGTAAGTGGTATTACTTTCAGATCTCACTTTGGTATTAAAATTAGTTTTCCATACGACAATTAAATCAAAATCACCCTATCAATTAACGTATCATATCAACCATGCAATAAATCCCCTTATCTTTCATAACCGAACATTCAAACGGTGTCAGAAACAAATAATTTACAGCCACAACTAAATAATAATCCCAAAGGGCTTATAACGATCAAATAATTTCACTGCTACTGCAAATAATTGATGTTCCATATTTGGGACAACGCATTACCCAAATCATCATCGGTTTCCAGTCTAACCGTATGCAGCTGAATACCAGTATTTTACATGAAGCGACTGCCTATCTGACTTCCACAATCCAGTAACTGGGTAATACGATATCCCTTGGTAAGACTGGTTGTCAGACTTTTGGGGCACTGACTATTTGGATTAACTGCCAATGATCTACAAATGAATGCCAGGACCAACAGCTTAATGTGTTTTCCCATCCACGGACTAATGATCCAATTTTTTTTTTTTTCAATTAGTCGAGAGATACGTTTTTCGATATAATATGTATTTAAATTATATTTATATCATGCATATTAGCCGAGCTATCACAATTTTTGCGGACGAAGTCGCGGGCGAAGTGCTAGTACCTAATATGAGACATCAATTATTTTGCCAGTCGTCCCAAAAATGGCACATCAATTATTTCCCCGGGTTATTTGGCTGGAAAGGAATTTAGGATAGTGGGCATAAGGGTTTACACCTGGGACATCGTTACGACCAAAAGTCCCCAACCCTATAGGGATTTCCGGGATTTCGCGGTTTGGATACGCTACTAAGGATGCCTTCCCAAAATCCTACTCTTTTTCTTCGTGTTATGATCTTTGCTACCCCGATTATGTGTTTAGACAGTGCTGTAAAAAATAAAGACGGCTATATCTAGCACGCAATAAAACTACGCGAAATATTTTGTAGGATTTCTTTACTTATTTGCATTATTTTATGCGGGAGTCATATTGTTGGGGTTTTTTATGGTTATAAGGTAAAAGGTGGGACCCTTAACGCTGTTTATTTACGCCATGAGATATTCATTCAATTTACCATACTGGTGCGAAAACGGGTCCTCGTTCATCATTCTCTGCACATAACTTCAGAGTTTATTAAAGCGTAAAGGTTATATTACGATGGTTCTTAAAGTTATATGTTCATTCATATCATCAACTGCTTCTATAAATCTTGGCTTATTTTTTATTATCTAAGAATGAAGTAAAAAGAGTTATAATAAAAAACAGATCATCATTTTTATCACCTATTTTGGAACGCTCATTTTTTTTTCTTAAATTCGTCATCACTCCGCTTGGCCTTTCCTCGACTATGTTGGAGTCGACTTCCAGTCTAACCGGGAATACCAGTATTTCATATGGATCGACTGCCTACCTACCTGGGGGCCTAAAATGGCCAGTTCAGCAGAATCATCAATATTATGAAACGTTACAATTCTCAAAATGTTTACAGACGCAGTTTATATCATACTAGCTGTCGCCCGCGACCTACGTCCGCGTGAAATTATTATAAAAACATAATTTTCCCCGTTTTTGCAACATTTTTCATTGCTGCTCCGCTCCTATTGGTCGTAGCGATGATGTTATAAAGCCTTCCTCGATAAATGGGCTATCCAACACTAAAAGAATTTTTCAAATCGAACCAGCAGTTCCTGAGATTAGCGCGTTCAAACAAACAAACAAACAAACAAACTCTTCAGCTTTATAATATTATATAGTATAGATATTGACACTTTATGCCCATTTTACGGTTTCTAACGTAATTCATATTATTATCCTATAAGATTCTGCTAAAGCGGTCATTTAAGGCCCCCTGGACTCCTCTGTTCCACAGCCCATTTACTGAGTTGGCCCCTATCTTTTCTAAAAAATATTTGTAGTAGCCATGGCGCGATATAATTATGATTGTAAGATTATTGGAAATTGTTTTGAAATCTTATCTAAATATCTTATCTTTTAATATTCAATTATATGCATTTATGATTTCAGCTTTTAACAGCTGATGTATTTTTAAAAAGATAACTCCTGCGGCGGAAGTATTGTTTCACTAGCTTTTGGCGTCGACTTCGCCTGTGTGGAAATTATCCCATGGGGACGTATTACCGGGATGAAAAGTATCCTAAGTCTTAACCCAGGTAAGGGTCTACATGTGTCATTGTGTTCCAAATTTCATCATAATCTGTTCAGCTGTTATACATGAAAACAGACAGACATACAGATATTACCAATGCGAAAGTAACTCTTTCGCATTGTTAATATTAGTAGGAATAGACCTAGTATAGTAATAGTAGCAGACCGGAATCAAATGAATCAAAGCGACCGACGTTAAAACAATATTAATCATCATTAAATTAGCCGATAGTATTCACTACCGTAATTAGACATCTACTATCGTACGTCAATCAACCTGACCCTTTACTAGTCCTCCTGCAAATACTGTCAGTCTACCTAGACTGTTTTTCCTCTTCTTCTTCAACCTTTGGCCACCACCAATGCTGAGTGTACCTGGGTCTCTTCCAAATCTCTCCTCTTTTGGCGGTTTTCTATCATGGCTATCCAGTTTCTTCAACTTTAATCAGATCGTCAGTCCACCTAGTCAGTTGTCTTCCCACAATCCTCCGTTCCATCCGTGGTCTCCACTCCAGGACTTTCTTCCCCAATCTTCCATCCAGTCTACGGTATATATCACCCGCCCACTTCCACTTTCTTTTTGCTATCACTTCCGCTACGTTCATAAGTCTCGTTCGTCTCTGAATTTCGGTGTTTTTTACCCGGTCGTAGAGGGAGATGCCCAACATGCCTCGTTCCAGACTTAGACTGTTAGCTAAACCATTCGGCCCATCATTTATCCGTCTTGCTATTGTTGATTTGTGGTGTCCCCTCAAGAACACGACTACTCCAAGAGTCATCATTTTCACGGCTAATGTATCCAGCTTATACAACATCATCATCTGCCTAGCCTTTTCCCAATTGTGTTAGGGTTGGCTACCAGTCTAGTTGGCTAATCGGATGCAGCTGAATGGTAATCAGTAGCATCCGGTTAGCCCTTGATAAGACTGGTTGTCAGGCTTTCGGGCCACTGACTTCTTGTAACGACTGTCAAAGATCTAGAAATGGCAGCCGGGACCAACATCTTAACGTGCTTTCCGAGGCTCGGAGAAAACTCGGCATGTAATGGGCAGTCGGCCATCCACGGACGATATCTAGCTTATACAATATTATTATAAAAGATGACAATGTTGCCTTTTGTAGTTTGTGATATTTTTAAATTATGCAGGATATCCTATTTTATTTTATATTTACAGCCAACCCTGCCAAACTTTATTCAAATGCTAAGCTAAGTGCCTGAATATAAATAAGCCTGTATATCGTCAATTGTGAATTGTGTGCGTACAAAAGCGGCTGATCAATGCCACTTTTTGGAGTCCCGCTGGGAGTACCGTAAAGTTTGGCTACCGCTCGCATAGTTTGAAACTTATTGCGGGTTCTAGAACAATGGAAGATATAATGTTTGGAGGTATTTATCAGAAGCTGTTTGTGTCTGTTATTTGTATACTTGTTTGTTTGGTGCTGGGAGAGTTGGGCTGAACGATGTGGTCAGGAATTAGAGAGTTACTTTATGGAGAATTTGTGCCTTTGGTGTTAGGAGAAAAATCACCTTAGGTGTGTGTAGTCTGTTTCTAGCCTTGTGGCTGAATAATAACAGCCGCTCGGGTCGATCTTCAGATTAAGCCGCGCTTGCATAGGTTGGTCCGTCGATGGGTGACCACCCCTTACGTACCGAGTTTCCTCGGGAAGCACGTTGAGTCCTTGGTCTCGACTGTCAATTGTAGATCTTTGACAGTTGTTGCACGTTACACACCAAACCAGTCTTACCAAGGGGTATCGTATTACCCAGTACTAACTGGGTTGTGGAGGTCAGATAGGCAGTGGCTACATGTAAAATACTGGTGTTTAGTTGCATCGGGTTAGATTTGAAGCCGACTCCAACACAGTTGGGAAAAGGCTAGACAGTTAATGATGACTGTGTTTCGAGGTACTTGGTTGACGGCATTAGGCTCACTCTTTATTACGTGGAATTGAAACATAGTTAGGGAAATATGGGTGTACTAAAAGTAGATACATGAGAAATCCTTTGGGGATGACAGATGTGATGGTGTTAGTCTCAAAAAGATACTTATTTACCCAAAATAAGAGATATTTGTCATACGAACGACAAAACACATAGAAAAAAAACAACTTCAAGGAAAGACGTATCATTTGCGGACAGATTTAATTTTTCTACAAACGTGAACGGGAAGCTAAAGGAGGATGGAAAATAAGATTACGGAATTTCAATACATATAAAGGGTGTAACAAGACCCTTAATGAAGCCTAAAGTCACTTGTTCTCGCCGTCATTGCGAAAATTTTTTTTGTTCTAGACCATACCTGGAAAAAAGAATAAAAAAAAAGTAAAGAGCCAATACAACTGTATTAGGCACGTTGTAAGTTCATAAAAGAACACACACACACCTAATATAGTATAATTACATTCTACATCACAAATGCTCAATAAATATGAAATATCAGTGATCGCAGTCCACAATATTTTCAGCTAGAAGATAACCCATAAAAATGGAAAATAACAAACCACACACAAATTCTGAAACAAAAAACATCACGATGCTATCGGATCTACAATCCCAAAATAATTTAAGGATTAAAAGCAGAGGTTCAACAAAACCCAGTTACAAATTCAACAATCTCACAGGAACGCTACTACGAGTATAAAGGCGAGTACTAAATTGCGAACAACAAAAATGTACGGAGCAAACGCTTCCCTTGCCAAAAGGTTGGTCGGACAAAAAGGCTATGCTCACACTGACACCGTGTTTTTGTCTCGTCCGTCATACGCCTGACAAGGGTCCCGGATAAGCCTCGCTTGTGTGTGCTACCCTTTAATTATTCTCGGTTTTTGCACGAGTGATTTCAAATATGGGGCCAATGAACTGCAAAGGTCGGTGCTATGGGCTAGGTTCAGATAGGAAATGTATTATGCTGGTCAGAATCAGGCTGGAACTAAATATCGTAATTGTTTTTGTCCCAACTGAATTTGATTGGAAATAATTTTTGTGTGGCTTCGGTATTGTGTTCATTGCGTTCGAACTATTTTGTTCAACTAGCTAATATTTTTTTTTTACTATTATATGGGCCTACTCTTGACCTCAATCTAGTCCTGAGGACAAAGCTGAAGTCGAAGTTGAAACGAGCTATCCCGGCTTCACCCTCAAGGTGTTCAGTAATTGTCCCACGATGTCGTACTACCGGGATAAAAAGAATCCTATGTGTTAATCTAGGTTATAAACTATCAGTGTGCCAAATTTCATCCAAATCCACTCAGAAGTTTTTGAGTGAAAGAGTAACAAATCATTCAGCCTTACAAACTTTCGCATTATATTATATTAGTAAGATTGGTGTTTAACTTACAGCTGGAACAACATTCCCTGTTACCATTAGTTCTTAAACTTTCATAGTTTATGAGAAATCTAGGTCAAAAGATAACTGTTTTGCCCTAGATTTTCCGGTCATATCAACACGTGACCGGGATCCGCTGCTACCAAACAATACGCCTGAAACAACAGTTACGAGTATTCCAAATTTTGAAAAGCGAACTTTAGAACGTCGTCTGTTAATCAATTGTGTCGGGGAAGATAGAAAGATAGATAGTCCATTCGTAATACTAAATATTTACTGAAAGTCAAGGTCATCTATGAGATCTTCCGGGGCTGCGGGACTGTTCGAAAGAGATACCGCGGCCATGGAACAAAAAGGGCTAAGAAGAAACATGGGTGCGTTTTAGTCAGTACAATTCTGACACTCCACCGCTCCGCCCAGAGCGGGAGGAGGCCATTTAATGATTTCCCATCCGGAAATAAAGTTCATCTACAAGATCCTGAAATTAGCACAGCATCATCATCATCATTCTCATGCCCTTATCCCAATCCATTTGGGGTCGGCGGTCGCTGTCTTCTCTTTCCATACTTCTCTATTACTCGTTATCTCATCAGACACCCCCTTTCTTGCCATATTACCCTTCACACAGTCCATCCATTGTTTCTTTGGTCTTTCTCTGCTCTTAGCCAAATTAATATCTTAACTAATATTATAAACGCGAAATTAAGTTTGTTACCTTTTCACACCTAAACAAGTGAATCGATCATTCTGAAATTTTGCATATACTTTGTCAGGTGTACAGAAACGGACATAGTGTACCATTTATCCCGAAAAAAGTACTGTTCCCGAGGAAAACAATAATAACGTTTTTATGATAATAGATGGAGCCACGTGTCTTTCGAATCATGATTGAATTATACTAATACCAGTAGGGTACAATCTGAATTGATTGTCAAATTCTAAATTAACGCGAGCGAAGCCGCGGGCAAAAGTTAGTACATTATAATTTTGTACAGCAAAATTCAAAATTAATATACCCGTTGAACACTCTAAAGTTGAGAATGAACTTAATATTTTTAACATAAACGTCAACCGCACAACTCCACATCACCTGTGTTAAAACTATCAAACTGGCACACAGTTATTTAGAGTACATTAGCGCTATAGAGACCTCAATTTGTGAGTTCGCGAACAGTTTAAAACTACTGTATGGCCCCAGGGTGAGGTTGATGTTTTAAACAGGGTTTCAGAACAGGAGCTTCTGTGGAGTCGTTTTGTGTTGTAATTTTTTTTTTAAATTTGATCTGGTTTCTAGTTAAAGTGATTGTTTAAAGAACTGCCACTTTGAGTTTCTTAGTAAAACAAATTGGTAGACAAACCAATTATAGAGTTGAGATACAGTTTTTATAAAAAACTTTTTTGATATTTTTTTTGAAACATTCAATTCTGGGACTGAGGCACTCAGCAATTGGCTTTGTCCATCAGGAATTTCTCAGTAGTAGCCGCGAGACTGCCCCTCCTCTCTCTCTCGACCCTTTTAGATAGGACTTCAAAAACAAAACTGGTGATTGTAGATGTATGAACGCATATCTGTCTGTCCTTTTGTGATTCAGTTAGGATGTATAAAAGGTAATTTTTGCTGGGGACTTTGTTCCGCCCCAGCTACACACAGAAGTAACATGGTTTTGGAGAACAGTCTTATGTGATTTAACATAACATAACATAACGTCACGCCTATAATTCCAGAGGTGTACCTAATAGTACACCCACATTTCACCGGTTATGTTAAAGTTTCATGTAATAGGATATTGCCATCATCAGCTGGGCACAAATCCAGAGCTCCTGGCTGCTATTGGGAAATTCCTAATGGAAAAACCCTGTAACACTTTGCGCGACCCGGGAATCGAAGCCAGGACCTCTTGCTCAGCAGTCGCGCTTGCGACCACTAGACCGACGAGGCAGTCATGTGATTTCTGAAGTTCAAAAAGTGCTGATTCTGAAACTAGTTTGAATTTGACTTGATTTTACAAGGAGTTTCCAGTCTCCAGCCTAGAATAAGGTGGCGAGACGATCTGGATGCGTACCGCGAGGGCTTGTTCGAAGAGGCACGAGAAAAAAGCTCATGGAAGGAATTGGTCCAGGCTTTTGCCCAGCAGTGGGACAGTAAAGGTCAGGTTAGAAAAAGAAGTCTCCACGCCTTTCTGTTTCCGGGATGTCCGTACCACTTTTATGTAGTCACTGTTTAGTGTTTAATTTCAACTGTATTAGATTACCGCGAAACCGTTGTTACTATTATTTAACCAATAAACTTTAACGATGACGACAAAACGGAACAAACTTCTTTTAGTTGCGCCTTTATAGGTGTTAATAAAAACAAATGAGTTCCATTATGAGTTTTAATGTTCGAAGTTTGAATTGGAAGGTTTTTATTTGTTTTTTTTTTTTTTTGTTCTTTGTGAATATCCTTGTTTTGGTTTTTTAATGATGGGTTATGTCGATGATGTTATTGTGTTCTTTCTAATGGTCTTTCTTCTTTTACTTCACAGTTTCTCATGTATGTACAATCAGCCTACATTGGACCCGCTACTGAGGTACGACTTCCTCGTTGGTTGAGTGGTTGTAAGCGTGGCTGCTGATCACGAGGTCCTGGGTTCGATGCACCTCTGATATCAGAGGCGCATCGAGCCACGTGTTGCAAACTGCTTTTGTTATCTGAAAAGATAAGAATCCTATTTATTTTTAGAAAGTATGCCAACCACTGCACTTTGTACTTAATTCATTTACAACAATATTTAATAGAATTTAATTAGATTCAAATGAAGTTTTGCTGCTCATTACGCTTTCAATATCATTTTAAATACTTTTCTGCAAGTCAATGGCTGATACCCAGATGTCCAAACTAAACATTCTAAGCAGACAATGACGAGACGACGAGACGAAAGACGACGACGAGACGAGACGGTGACGACGACGAGACATTGACTGCTAATGCAAGTAATGTTTTTTTTTCTCTTCCAATATTTATTATCTATTCAGTACCTATTTCATAGTTTTGAGATATGTAGATATTTGGAACAAAAACTCTTTTTAGCCCAGTGACCAGTACATGCAGTTCAGATTTACGATTTAGATTAGAACGAACATCATTTACATCGCTTAAAATATGTTTGCCAAAATCTCCATTCCAACATTGACCTAGCGTTAATTTAGGAGCTTTTGTCTTAACTATGTAAATGTTTAGTTCCCACCGCATGATTTGGCGTTTTAGTGAATGTATTTAGAATTTACAAAACCGACGGGGATGTGGGTCCGCGTTAAGAGTGCGTAGGCGAAAAGGTTTTAGTAATTAGAGGGAAAAGCGCTGTTACAAAGATATGGGATATTCCTCAAAGTGCAACTATTTTTAAGCGCAACCATGGTTGAAAAAAAGAAAATGTATCCATCATACCCCTCTCTATTTCTCGTCATGATTGCACTTTAAGGAATAAACTTATAATATTTTTAATTTCAAATTGTGAGCGCAACTAATGGTTGCACTCATTGCAGCGGCCAAAAGCAAGACAATTTCGTTTCATCATCATCATCATCATCTGCCTAGCCTTTTCCCAACTAAGTTGGGGTCGGTTTCCAGTTTTACCGGATGCAGCTGAATACCAGTATTTTATATGGAGCGACTGTCTATCTGACTTCCACAACTCAGTTAGTACTGGGTAATACTACACCCCTTAGTAAGACTTACATACTCAACTAAAGCCAAAGACAGCCCTGTTGAACTTATTAGCACCAATGACCCCCAAAATTCAGCAAACAATGTTAATCAATACTTTGCAAATGTTGGTAAAACGCTAGCAGAAAAAATCATTAAGAATAATCTACAAACGGGACCCATCACCTTAAATTCGTGTAGCCATTCTTTTTGTCTGCTCCCTACGGACGAAGATGAGGTTAGGTCTTTAATAACAGCGTTAAAGAGTGATTGTTCGGTGGGCCTTGATTTGATATCTAGTGACATCTTGAAATCTAATATGTATATTTTAACAATACCTATAACATACATCTGTAATTTGTCGCTCACAACCGGTATATTTCCGAAGATCTATAAGAAGTCAAGGGTTCACCCGATACATAAGAGTGGTGACAGAGACTGTGTCAATAATTATAGGCCAATTTCAATTCTCCCTACCCTATCAAAAATTTTAGAGCGCATCATTAACAAAAGGCTTGTTAACTACTTGGAAAATAAAAATCTTCTCTCACAAGCACAATTTGGTTTCAGAGCCAAGAGATCCACCGCCGACGCTGTGTCAGAACTAACAAATTATATAGTTAACAACATAGATTCGAAGAGGAAAACCATTGGAATATTTTTAGACTTAGCAAAGGCCTTTGACACCGTCTCTGTCCCTATTCTGTTAACTAAACTCGAAAGCCTAGGTATCCGGGGTCTTCAACTAAAACTTTTTAAAGATTACCTTACCGACAGAACACAATGTGTTAAAATAGGTAACATAACTAGTAAAGAGGTCCCAGTGACTTTTGGAGTTCCACAGGGCAGTATTCTTGGACCGACGCTTTTCCTAGTCTATATAAATGATATATGTCAGTTAAAGTTTCCAGACTCGAAAATTGTTGCGTTTGCTGATGATACGGCTTTACTGTTCAGTGGTAACTCCTGGCATGAAGTTTTTGCCAAAGCTCAGATGGGCATGAACACTGTGATCAGATGGTTAAATAAGAATTTACTTACATTAAATGTAGAAAAAACGACCTTCGTCACGTTTTCCATCCAAACTAATGACAAACCGGATTCCTCTTTGAGTATTGTCTCCCATTCGTGCCAAAATGCAAATGACACAAATTGTAAGTGTCCTAATCTTAAAAAAACTGAATCTACGAAGTACTTAGGAGTAATTATTGACAGAAATCTTAAATTTCATGATCATATTAATCTCCTATCAGCGAGAGTGCGTAGACTTATAGTAATATTTAAAGCCTTAAGAAACACTGCACCAAAATCTGTTTTAAAATCGGTCTACTATGCTCTCTGTCAGTCTCAGCTTGAATACTGTATCACCACGTGGGGTGGCACATGTAAAACTCATATCTTAAAAGTTGAGAGAGCACAAAGAGCACTCCTAAATGTTAGTTTGTTTCTACCTTTTTATCACCCAACTACTGATCTCTACTCGAAATGGGAGGTACTTACTGTGAGGCAGCTATTCATCTTGAGAACGGTTATGAAACAACATGCTCTAACAACCTTTGAACCACAAAAAATCATAGACAAACGTCGCAAACATGCAGTCTGTTCTTCATCGTCATTCAAAACTATGTTTGCACGTCGGTTTTTCTGCTACCAGGGTTCAAATCTATACAATAAGGTAAATCGAGCCTTAATGCTATATCCCTTGCCAAAAACCAAAAGTCTTTGGTTTCGGACTGGTTAAAAAATTTGGATTATAATTTTACAGAAAGTCTACTTCAGTCAAATTAAATTAGTACGAAATAAGTTTATAACTTGCACCAAAACCTTCTCACGTACACATCGGCACACCTCACCTGACACTCAACACCACGCACTAACATTATACACTCTCGTAGACACACACATACACACAGACACAGGCGCTCTGATTAACCTTTTGTTTATAGCTTCTTTTTAACTTCTACCCCCAAAATTATAATAAGTTTTAGTCTTAAATCTATCTTGTAACATCATATTTTTTAAGTAAAACTTCTGTTCTTCCGTGGGGTGGGGACCTGGTGATTTGTAATACAGGCATTTTACGCCTAACTTAAACACCAGCTCCTCACATTACTATAAAAGACAATTAATATGTGAAACCTAGAATAAGCTTGTCATTGTGAGGAGAAATAAAGAACTTATTATTATTATTATTATTACTGGTTGTCAGACTTTCGGGCCACTGCAACCTGTAAGGACTTTGACAGTCGTTACAGGTAGTAGAACTACAAAATGACAGCCAGGACCAACGGCTTATCGTCCTTTCCGAGGCACGGAGGAAACTCTGTTTGGACACATCCACGGAACAACCTAGGCAAGCACTTCTTAACCTTAAGATCGACCCGAGCGTCTGTTATTATTTTGCCACTCTTATCTTATCCTCTTATCTTATTCAACCTAACACAATAACCCAACCATACCATACTAAACTTTGCAGACCAAATACAATTTATTTTGGTGGGAACCAACAAATTACTATGCCCACCAAGATCCTTGTCATTCTATATCCAACCAACCAATAGAAAAAAAATCACAATAAATTATCTAGCAGAGTAGACCAACGAGTGCATTTCTAAATTAAATTTTGAAATACATAAAATATCGGCGCGAATTTAGCCATAGATATAGCTGTTGCTTTGAGTCGAGCGACACTATCACTGACAAATGCTAGCACTGACTGGACAGGTCCAAATCTATGTGGTTATTTCTTCAAAAGACCATTTCAGACATTAATCTGCATGGTCCTCATATAACTTGAGCAATGTCTGGACTTTAAAAGAGACGGTGACCTCTGAGTTCGTTTCAGATGTTTCTTCTCAGAGTAGTCAGGTACGAAACACCGGCCCCATCTAGTTTTAAAACATAACATGATGTGACGTGTAAAAGTGTTTTGTAAAACCAATTTACAGAAATAAATATGATATGATATGATGATGAATGGATGGACTTAGAAGATGGCGGGATGAGCTGGACAAAACAAACGACCAGTGGCCCACCCATGACTTCCAGTTGCTTCGATCCAGGGCTAATCCTGGATCGAAGCAACTGGAAGTCATGGGGAGAGGGCTTTGCCAGCAGTGGGATGACGCAGGCTAGCAGTGTCAGTATCAGTATCAGATATGATGATATGATATGTCTGTCGTATACAAGGTACGACAAACATCTCATCAATATCTGTATTGCAAATATTTTTTGTTGTTGTTTGATTGTTAATCGTGATCACATAAATTATCTTATATGTTTGAATTATTATTATATTTGAATTTACAATTTTATTATAAAAAAAACAATAATTTTAAATCGAAATGATAATTAATGTTTTTTTTTTTTTTAAATCTAATGTAATTTATTTGTTGATTTTATAATCAAGGTTATTTTTAATTTTTATTTGATTATTATTAATATGTTATTATTTCATTATCATTTGATTATTGTTTGATTGTGTGGAATGAATAAAGGATTATTATTATACAAGGTATTAAACAAACTGATTAATTATGCTTACGCTATACAATCATGTCAAAGCATTTCGAACGTACTTATAATTTGCTCTACCTTAATAAAAATAAAATACCAGGGCCTGAAATAAAGTGCCTACCTTACAAAATATTCTTCCAGGCAATTTTTTCAGCCTTGCTAATTCCTGTCACTGATAAATAGAAGGTATCTTTAAAGAGGATTTGCTTAAGACTTGGCCAAAAGAAATCTGAGCTGTAACGATTAAAAGTGACAAGTTGCCGCCATTAAACACATTCCCATTTCTCTGAAAGCCTAAATTTGAGGTGTTGAGTAAAAATATAGGGTGCTAAAATGGTGAGAACTAGGATATTTTACTTTTCTAGGTTTTATTTAATAGTATCATTAACACTAGAAACGGAATATTGATGATTTATAATATACATATATATTTTATTAGTTTAAATATCTTAGCATTATGTAATATTTACTTTTATGTATATTTATATATAGGTTAAGTTATTTAAGGTACATATACACACTATTCTCTTCCTTTTTACACACTATCGTCTACATTTCTTTTTCATTTCTCCTTTTTGCTGGTCTGCTGGTAGAAATTTCATATGAAATAAGCTATACCCTTGCACTGACATATTATAATGTTATTTTCCTGTGTTGTCTTCTGTGTTTACATAAATAGTTAAATAAATAAATATTTACCATGTTTACTGATTTCTTAGGATAAATTTCGGCGCTGTTGCAAGAACCATGATCACGGATAAATTGAAGTTATCCCCCGTCCCCTGTTGTCGTTTCCCGTTTCTAGTGTTAATGATAATGTTAGTGAAAAATCTAAAAAAAAAAAAAAGAATAACAAGCAAAAATAAAAAAAAAGCAGCAGCAAAAAAGCAAGTAGCTAAAAATCTTTTATTTAACAGTATTTTAGGGATAAGTGGTTTCTTACTGGTTGTTCGTCTAGTGGTCGCAAACGGTCTTGGCTTCGATTTCTAGTTCGGGCAAAGTGCTATTTGGTTTTTCAATCAAAAATTTCACAGTAACAACCTAGAGGATTTGCGCTCGGTTGGTGGCAATAGGCTTGATCTCTTTTTTATGCGCACAGCCAAGGAGTGGAATTCCCTGCCTGCGTCGGTGTTTCCAAGTTCATATGACCCCAATCTATTTAAATCGCGAGTTAATAGGCTTCTTTTGGGTTAGCTCGTTCCATCGTCGACTTCATCTCTGTCCTCAGGACTAGATTGAGGTCAAGAGTAAGTCCATACAGAATAAAAAAAAAAAAAAAAAAAAATCTCTTTAACAATATAAATACATACATAATGGGTGTAAAATTACTCTTAACGAAGCCGTACGGCACTTGTCCTCCCCCATTGCGATCATTGTTTTGTTCTAGACCGTATCTGGGTACTCTAGTACTTCTAGTTACGGAGATATTGGGGGGGTCAAAGGTCCAACTTTTTCACAAGTATTTATTAAAATACATTTTTTTATTTTCATGTTATAACTTTAAATACCTTCACGGCTACCGTAATATTCAATGCACCTATCAGCACCATGTTTTGAGTGCGTTACATTGAGTCCTACCGTAAAATGTATTTTTTTCGGTATTACAGGCGTGACGTTATCTTACTCCAAATTTCATAGTAAACAAAACAATAAAATGAAGAAACAAACTTCGACATTCTTTTTCTTCCAGTATATTTTCTGTGTTGTTTAATTCGACTTTGATTAGCAAATGTTGTCACGCAAAAAGAAAATCAATCATATTTCGTCAGGCTAATGTGTTCGACGTGTTTTCCTTTACAAATGTATGCTTTTTGGGAATGTCAATGTGTTACAGGCAACTGTGAGCCATTCATCTTTTGATGTAATTGAGTAATGAAGATTATTCTATTCTAAGAAGAATTTCGTGGAAAAAGCCTTATACGTTGATTTGGTAAATATATTCCTTCTTCTACATCTGCTGTCAGAGTTTTTATGCCGCCCATGGACCTGTGACTTGGCTGTACATGGCGTCGAGAAATACCTCTAGGTTTCCTTACGATGTTTTCCTTCGCTGCAGCAAGTGATAGTTATACAATACGCACATGAATCTGAAAAGTCAGAGGAAATCCGATTAATTTCCTTGAAATTAGAAATATTTTTCGGTTTCTATAAGCATTATAATTTTAGCAATCAAAAATTAATGGAAAATGAATTGTTTACCAAATTAAAACACCACGTCAATTAGCCGTGTTGTAGGTATTTCGTGCAGCTGACAAAGGTCGTAATTTCAATTTGTGGAAAATTTAAGTTGGATGCCAATTCGCTAATCAATTAGTTTCCTTAATTGTACGGATTACAATTCAAAATAACACTTCTTATAATATTGAAGCAGCTTTAACATTTGGAAAGTATGAAACTGCATACCTATGTGAAGGCATAAGAAAGCATGCAGTTCCATATTTTCCACTACATATCTTCACTTTCCTGAATCAAGTGTCACGTTTTTTGGCCAGCAATCCTTCCTATCTTTCCCGACGAGCTGTAGGCCAAAAAACCACGATGTGGAGCCCTGACACAGCCAGAAGGTGTCGCGGTAGACTTTGCAGGAGATGATGGGACGAGCTGGACAAAACTAACGACCAGTGGTCCACATTGGCCCTGGATCGAAGAATTTGGAAGTCATGGAGAGAGGCCTTTGCCCAGCAGTGGGATGACACAGGCTTACAGTATCAGTATCAGTAATCCTTCCTATAATATTTTCCTTCTACCTAAATTAACCTCAGGAAAAACCCACACTGCAATGATATCTCCTATCAGAATCAACGATCACACTGATTTTCTCACACACTGACTAACAGCCGGTAATACCTTTTGAATTATTCTTGAGAATCGCACGCTTCGCCCGTGGGCCCACTCATTTCTCATTTGGTCCGAAGTGAACAAATTACAAGTAGTTACTGAGGTACTAACGTCCGAACGGGGGTCCTACTAGGGGACTGAATAGCGCGAGTTTTAGATTGTAAATGGCCGAAAAAGTTTTTCAGATTGTTTTTTTGCGAAGTTGTCTACACAGCGGATACGAAAACTATATCCCATTATATTTTTACGACTAGAAGATAAGAATAGATATTCCTGAAAATAGAGCTATATTTGCGGTATCCGATCTTAAAAAGTTGCGATAAATTTAGGTAGATGCTAATCTTTTCCCAACTTTGTTAGTATCGGCTTTTTTTTTTCTCGATTCGGAAATGTTCATTGGATGTCCTCCGCCCTGGAGAGAGCGGAGAGGTCTGCAAGATTCGTACTGACTAACCACACCGGTGTTCCCTCGCTTACTTGCGTCGGGGGGCAACGAGATCTAATGCGACTTCCACTGCCCCGGACTTGCCCCGCTTGACTTGAAGGCCTCGTCGCGGGGGGGAGTCAGATGTAAAACTCCCCTACGTTACGTCTAAGAGAGGCGATCATGGAACACTGAGTGTCTTCTCAGGTCCAGTGTGATGGGGGGCCAAGGATGTACACGAATCCGGCACCCCTGGACCTGTTTAGGGGAGCCGGATCGGCCGGATCGGCTTCATCACCCACTCCCTTTCTGTGGCTTTCTTCTGCGACATGAACCTAATGTTCTAGTCTAAGTTTCTGCAGCTGAATTTCAGTATATTTATTCTATATGAAGCGACTGCTTTATATTATGACTTCCACCGCCCAGTTACTGGGGAATGCGATACTCGTTGGATTTTATTTTGGGTAAAAGTTATACTAATGCTTGTTCATTCCTTTTCCGAGAGACGATTGAGTGAGTTGCAGTTCCTCCCTATTTCCTGATTACTTTACTGCGATCAGCAGTCGAACCGCTACACAAAGTGATTTTAGTAATATTCCCCTACAATTTGTGTTTCTTTATGAACCTTATATATTAAAAAATATGGAGTTGAATTTTTATTTTTTATTTTAATACTCACATTAAAAAAATATGAATGGATTGTTTTGTTTTTTGTTGTTCTCTTTTTATTTAATTTTGTTTTATTGTGTTGTCCTGTGCGAGTCCAATAAATACTTTTCAGGGTTCCGTACCCGAAAGGTAACCAACGGGACCCTATTACTAAGCCTCCGCAATAGGTCGACAGTTGAAACTTTCATAGAATGTGTATTATATATCTGTTGCCGCTGTAACAATAAATTAACTAAAGATAAAAGGGGGCTCCCCTACTACGATGGTATATGGAACCATTCATGCGCGAGTCCGATTCGCACTTGGCCAGTTTTTCCTTCTTTGGAAGTACGTTAAAAAAACTGAATAAACTGTTGACGAAAAAATTATATAAGAAAGCAACCAACTAATTTGGAAAAATAACAGAACGTTAATGGTTAAAAAAAAAATGAAAGAGATAAATCCAACAATACAAAAAAGGCCTCCTGAAAAAAAAAAGAATGAATTCAAAGTGAGTTCCCATCGTAGCAGCTTTACTCTGAATGATGTGGAATAATGCGCCAGCCTTCCGTCATTACGGACCCAACGAGATTGTTTAGGCAATGAGTAGTGTATTGTTTGTTTGCTTTCCTACTGTTACTGCTTTTTTTCCTCAGGTGTAATGAATGGCCTGTGATTGTGGCGGTTTGTTCCACTTTCAGGTTGCTTTGTTGGGAATTAGCTGTCTTTTTATCGTGGATGTGGAATTGGATGGATATATTACTAGTACTTATGATAGTTCGGCAATATAAGCCGTTGAAGCGATGACCTTTGAGGTAGACGTGCTCTTGAGTGGAGATCAAGAATCGAGCTGAGTGGCCAATTTCTGGCAATGGATTGCTGTAGGCTGATGATGATGGTGATAGTGCTACAGGGGCTCATGTGCTATGTAATACTAATCGCACAGACTGATATTCAAGGTTAAGCAACGCTTGCCGAGGTCAGTCTATGGATGGGTCACCGTTTTATTACATAACGGACCCCTCACTATCTAGGAAGGTAAACCGTTGCTGAACGACATCATTTGTAGATTTTTAACATTCGTTAGACACTCAGAAACCCGGTACCCAGTAACTAGTTTGTGCAGGACGAAAGGCTGTATGTCGAATACTAGAATTCAGCTGCATCTGGAAGGACTGGAAGCCAACTCCTACATTGTTGAAGAAAAGTGATTTATAAGAAAATTTTGGGGGTATGAAGAACAGGGTGTAAAGTTCTACATCCCCCATAGAAAAGGGGGTATCCTCCGACCAGACGGGTGTTATGTCTGGTGGACTACTGCCCGACAGTTGTTGTCGGGTTCTCCTATATTAAGTCGCAGATAACTTGCGCGATGTAGGATTTAGGTGTATTTCGATGTTTAGTTCATCGTCTGTGGCATAGATGGCGCTGTAGTACTTTTTTCTATGTTGCTGTAGAACAATTTGTAGTGCCGCTACAAGATCTTGTGTTTTCAAAATGAGGGCATGGGTCCGTATACTCAAGTTCAGGTGTATGTGCCCTGAGAAGAATATGCAACAGGAAATGCCTAGTTTCCTCCATGCCTCAGAAAGCACGTTAAGCCGTTGGTCCCAGCTGTCAATTGTCTTCGACAGTCTAGATCTTGTTTAGATCTTTGACAGTCGTTAAAGTTAGTCAGTGGCCTGAAAGTCTGACAACCAGCCTTACCTTGGGATAACGTATTATTCAGTACTGATTTGGAGATTGGTCCAGGTAAAATACCGGTAATCAGCTGGAACCGGTTACACTGGAAACTGACCCCAACATAGTTATGAAAAGGCGAGGCAGATGATGATTAAAGGTCTATTCAAACCTAAGCGGTATTCACTACCGTCTGCGGCAGAGAAAACCGAGTGGGTATGCGGTAATATTACTGTTCACACCAAAGCGGATTTCGCTACCGTCTGCGGTACTTGATACTAAATACCTGAGCGAAACCCGCGCTGTATGTACCGCTACCCACAGCGGCAGCGAATACCGCTTAGGTTTGAATAGGCCTTTATCATCGTTATGGTCTTAAATATATGTCGGATCCGGTCATTACTATGGACATAAAATGAATTGGAAAGCGCGCCAGTGTGCAGTGTGACATCACGCGACTTACTAACCAGTCTACCGACCACACGGTGTGCTTGTACAGAGTCCTGATGTCCAGCTCGAGGCGAGGGCGACAGTCAGTGTCGGATCGCGGCGGAGTTGAGACGTCTTGGAACTGTACCCGATTCATTGTGTCCATGTTATTGTGTTAAGTTGTAATCTCAAGTAATTCTTTAGTTTTCTAGAAACAGTTATCGCACCCAGTGTGTTTTCATAGCACGAAACGCATGGTCTGCCCACATGATGTACGAGCCTAGCGGAATAAATCCTGACATACCCGACATATATTTCAATACTTAACTGTCTAAATAAAGTTTAGATCAGTCCGTAAAACATAAGACACGTGTAACCTATTTGAAAACAAAATATTTTGTCTAAATAGCAATATTTAATCCTTTAGGGACTTCTATGCTCGTGGTTTACATCAATATTTTATTAGATAATTTAATATTGATAACTGCCTCTGGTACTTATCTTAGTATTAGTGGGGAATTTCGTATTACATCGAACGATTTTGTCAAACTATTCCTTGAAACAAAGTTCTTGACAGTATCAGCTTGCCACGAAGTATATATGGGCGCAAAACCATAATTTGATCAAGTTATTTTATAATTTAAGGGTAGTTACGTTTTTGTTTTGACGTATGTCAACGGCCATGAGCCGCCGACATATACAACAACAAATGAAAGAAATGACTTAGAGCATACAATGAAATACCGCGATTCGAGTTGTGGAGCGACGAGTACCTACTCAGGCAACCGAAAGAAGAGAACATCGCGCTTGTCATAAGTTTCGATTCGTGTCGCGGTCGAGGTCGTAAACACTTGAACAGGCTTCACACTCAAACGACTTGTCTAGTCATCATCTGCCTAGCCTTTTCCTATAACTATGTTGGGGTTGGCATCCAGTCTAACCGGATTCATCTGAATACCTGTATTTTACATGGAGTGACTGCCAATCTGGCCTCCACAATTATTTTAGTACTGGGTAATACCATACTCCTTGGTAAGACTGGTTGTTAGACTTACGTGCCACTGACTACCTGTAACCGGGACCAACGACAACTCGGTATGTAATGGGTGGTCACCCATCCACGGACCAACCTAGGCAAACGCGGCTTAACCAGAAGATCGACCCGAGCGGTTGTTATTATTTAGCCACGAGCTCCTCCTCTTTCACTCAGACAATTTGTCTAGTGACTGCCGAAAATGAATGAAGTTATTTGGAGCATGCTAGAAGTTATCGAGACGTGATAAGAGCAGCGGTACTGACGCGAAGAAAACGTGAAGCTGCGGAGTCGCACGTTTTCATTGACGCAAGTCATGTCGCTCGACGTCATTTCGGGCCCTAATACGTAGTGCCAGTACCTTTTGAAAAGGTGTTTTCATTAATCAGTGATTGTAATCGTTGCGGTAGATAGGATACCAAACAATTATAATTTATTTATTTATTTATTTAAACTTCATGTACAAGAGTGGTACATAGGCGGTGGTAATTTCTAAGTAGACTAGCTGGTGGTTTTTGAAGAAGAAGACCCCTGTCGTAACCAGTGCGGGACTGCGCTGGTAGGACCCAATGTGCTGCGTCCGGCAATACCAACGACGCAGCTTTATGTATCCCGGCTACATCACACCACGAAGGTTGAGGAGGTCGTGGAGTATGTCCGGGCGAAGACCAACTGGACCTTGAGGGTTGAGAAGTTGGAGTCGCACCACAACACGAATTTCAAGTCGTTTATGGTGCGAGTTCCGACTCATCATATTGAGACCTTCCTCAAGGAAGAGTTTTGGCCGAAGGGTGTCGTATATCGGCGTTTCCGCGGTAGGCTACGCGACACCACGCAGTGCAACACGACACCGTCACTTCGTGTACAATAGTTTATATTTCTTGTTTTTATAAAGTATGTATGATAGTCTATAAGGTATATATGTTATGGGTCTTTGTTACCTGAAATAAATGATATATTATTATTATTATATTATTATTAAAATGTCGCAATGTTCATACGCACTAATCTCCGAAACAACACTAAATTTTGTGAACGTATATGGTTTCAGCTTGAAACATAGGATAGTATTGGACCCCAAAAACGAAGCAGGGTGGGACGCTAGCACTTATTTAGTTGCGAAGTAATTCTTATACCTTTTCACGGCTAAATGGATTTTGCAGACAGTTAGGCCATGACCAGGATTAAGACACAGGGCTTTTTATCCTGGTAATAGGCTACTGTGAAATACGACTTTTCGACCTCCGCGTGGGTGACGCAAAACATCATCATCATCATCTGCCTAGCCTAGCAACTGCCTATCTGAACTCCACAACCCAGTTAGTACTTGGTAATACTATACCCCTTGGTAAGACTGGTTGTCAGACTTTTTGGGCAAAACATGGCGTGAAATTACTTCTGAATTTAACAATACTTTGACACCTATTTTTGTTAATATTTGTCACTGTTTGTGCAAGCTAATCTCCGAAACAAATCAACCGATTTCAATAAAATTATGTGAATGTGTATGGTTGGTTCCAGCTTGAAAAATTTAATAGTTTTGAACCTGATAGGTGGCGCTTTTGTTAGTTATTTGGACCCTTGCTAAGCCTGGACGGGTCGCTAGTTCGCACGGCGGCCAATCAAGCTGTACAAAACCAAATTAACCTGATCTCTCATCGTACGGGAAGCTCATACAAAGCGAAGTCAGGTTATACTGGTTAATTAGAGCTTGATGTGCCGCCGTGTGTACTTTTCATAAAATTTACGCCGTACTACCAAAATCTACCTAGATATTTACAAAAGTTATAATGTTAAAGTCTGCTCTTGACACTTCTTGCAAGTTTAAACGTCTCCGTGTACTTTAAGTGCATGTCTACCGTAAAAAATGTCTACCGTAAATCTACCTAGATATTTACAAAAGTTATAATGTTAAAGTCTGCTCTTGACACTTCTTGCAAGTTTAAACGTCTCCGTGTACTTTAAGTGCATGTCTACCGTAAAATTGAGTTCCTTTCCAACGGAATGCGACCGACGTGTGCCGAGAACCAACATAAACATACACACAACAACACCCTTATCCACCCACAATAAGACTGTATTTATTTTGATTGAACACGAAAATAACATTGCCAAGTGCAAGAGACGGTTGCACTGACCAATCAAAGTTGAACCTTCGGTAGTTCCCAAGCCCCCTTCTATCGCCTTATTGGAATAGTTTGTCGGGTAACGGGGTAGTTCAGCTTATGTTGGTGTAGTCCAAAACGTTTTATGGTACACATGTTTGACACTTCAGCACTGAATGACGTCAGGATATAGCTCGTACAGTATCTGGTGTCGGCTCGGGATTTTCGAGTGCTAAATATATTTTCAGGGAGATTTTGTATAAACTTGAAGAAGTCTGTGGGTATGTGGGTCAAATAGTGACTCTTTGGGGTTTATTTGTCTGCATCAAATATACAGGGTGTAAACGGACCCTTCAAGAAGCCGTCAACCAAGCATTCTGTACATCAAACTAAGAAAATCTTCTTTTGGGGTGAATCATCTCGTCTTACGGTAGGACTCAATGTAAGGCACTCAAAACATTGTGCTGATGGATGTATTGGATAGTGCAGGGGTCGCTGAGGTATTTATATTAAAGTAAACACATTCAAATGTTGTTTAAAATAAAACTTGTGAAAAGTTGGAACTTTGACCCCCAATATCTCCGTAACTAGAAGGTTCCCAGGTATGGTCTAGAACAAAAAAAATATCGCAATGACGGGGAGAACAAGTTCCTTTCGGCTTTGCTAAGGGTATTTTTACACCCATTATTTAGAGACGATAGAAAGTCTGGCAACCAAGGGGTATCGTATTACCCAGTACTAACTTGTTTGTGGAGGTCAGATAGGCAGTCGCTCCATGTAAAATACTGGTATTCAGCTGCATCCGGCTAGACTGGAAGCCGATCCCAACATAGTTGGGAAAAGGCTACGCATATGATGATGAGATGATTTAGACACGATAGACGTGACCTTGCGATAAATATTCTAATATACTTGTTTAGGAGAAAACTAACTGTTGTCAGAACGAGTGTAACGTACCAAACTTAACCTAGCTAGTATTTATAGGTGCTACTGGTGAGTCTGAGATCCTGTGATCGAGTTACAGGTCGAGCCGAGTGTTGTTCGGTTTTTCCGTCAAGAACTCCACAGTAGCAGTCACGGAGTTTGGATTTCTGCCCAGTTGGCAATAAGCTCGCCCCATATTACATGAGACTGAAACATAGCTGGCGATTTGTGGGTGTACTTTGGTACACCTCTGCCAAATCGCCCAGGAATTACAGGCGTGATGTTATGTCCAGCCGTCTTATGACGACAGGCCGTGTCGAAGGCGCGTTAGTGTTCCATGCGCGCCTCAAAGAGATGTCAGCAACCACGTAGAGGTCCGCATGGGCCGATGCCTGCTAGGGCTGCGGGACTGTTCGAAAGAGATACCGCGGCCCTGGAACACAAAGGGCAAAGAAGGAACATGGATGGGTTTTACTCATTACAAGTCTGACACTCTCTTCCGCTGCAACCAGAGCGGAGGGGGGGGGGGGGTCATTTGATGATTTCTCATCCTAAAAATATGATTTGTTTTTCGGACAGCCTCTCTATAATACCTATCTTAAATCTGTTTGGCTTGCAGACTTATATAAAAACAAAACACAATCACCAAATATGCTTGTCATATGTTTTTTTATGACCGTCCATTTATTTTAGCGCGTTATCATGTCACACCATGTCGTTGCAGTAAAGTTTTATGATCTAAATTCACGTGCTATTCAATAGGCGTATTCTAGCGAAAGCCGGTTTATGGAATGTATAACGCACTATCGAGTATAAAGTTCGGTTTGGGTCATATTTGGGAGTGCTTATGCACTTTATTAAGGCTTGGCTTGACTTTACCGACGAATTTTGAACGCCAGTGAAAATACAAAGTTGCTGATGGTCTACTCATAGTCAGAAGTTCAAACTCATAACATCACGCCTGTTATCTCCGAAGGATTAGGCAGGGGTCACATTTCGCCATGTTATGTTAAGTCCCTTGTAACAGGGGGCGCGCCTATTACCATCAACCGGGCACGAATTCAGACTCCGTTGGTACTACTGAGAAATTCCTGATGGATGAAACCCAATAGCACTTTGCCCGACCCGGGAATCGAATCCAGGACCTCATGCTCAACAGTCGCACTTGCGACCAGTCAACCAACGAGGCAGTCCAATAGAGGCAATATAAGCTATCAAAAAGAAAAAAAAAGTAATAGGCAGTTTTCGTAATCAAAAACATACACAACAATGAGAATTGAGCCCTTAATGTCCTCTGGAGTTAGAGTGGGCTTCTTTTTGAGAATATTAGTGCACATAAAACAAAAGAAAATCAACCAACCAAATCTGCCAACTGACGGAAATAACTGACAATCGAGCTCGAAATGAATTGAGTTCAACAGACTGTTCTTCATTCGAAATAGGTATGCAAGTTGCTCTAAATGGACACACGGAGGCAACGTATAACCTTACTAGTGCGCTCCATTCTACACCAAAGGAGAATTCAGAATTGGCTCGCTCACACTTCAGTCAGCCAATAAATGTGCTCCAAAAGCCTCGAATCCCTTTGAACACCAAAGAGGCGAATATTAAAAAGTATTTATTACAAAAAGGGGGGAACTTTGTAATAAAATAGCCAAAGTTTTTGACAAGGGATGTTAGATTACGGGACAAAAGAAAGATGTAATTAAGGACAAAATACTTATTTGGTCTCTTTCATATTTTTGATAGCTTAGATAGTGCGCACGTTAGAGTCAAAAAGGTTTTACTATCATGTGTTCTTTAAGCTGGTCAATTTACATTTGCGTAGGCTTTTCCCAATCGTATTGGGGTTGGCTTCTAGCTTATCCAGATGCAGCTGAATTTATGTATTTTACATGCAGCGACTGAATATCTGACCCTGGATTACAAGATACCCCTTGGTAAGACTGACTAAAGCTGGTCAATTTTAGAACAAAAGTGCTGTGAAGATGTATTCAGTTGGCTGTCAAAAGACCTTTACTATGATACCTACCTACTGCTTTTATTACGAGTGTGCGTAGGTACTTTAATAGTTCTCATAGACAAATTGAAAAGCTCGTGGCTAAATAATAACAACCGCGCGGGTCCATCTTCCAGGTTAAGGTGGATGGGTAACCTGACCACCCATTACAAAAATGTGACACCCATGATATACACTGATCCGCACTGGCGGTGGTTCCCTCACACACAGAAGAGGGGTACCAGTTTGACGATGCGGACTGCGCAGAGGCTGAGCGACTGGCTGCTACGCTGCGTGTCTCGGGTTCGATTCCCACAAGGAACATATATTTGTATGGCATACGGGTAGTTGTGTAGGTAGACCCTTTTGTTGCGTTTGTGTATGTGAGTTTAAATGAATGTAAACGCACCCACGATACAGGAGAAATTCCTAGTGTGGGGCAAAGTTTAAAAAAAGATGCAGTGGGAACATTGTAGGCTGGTGACATTAAGTCAGTCTTGACAGTAAGACAGTCGTAGGTCTGCGCATATCCTTAGATCGTTAAGTCGCGTGTTATGAAAGGAGGTTGTTATCTTCGAGAAGGATCTTTGATGACGCCTTTAATTATTTTCGTGGCCTGGTTAGTCTTTGGTGTTCAAGGAAACTTTCGTTTTGTTAGCTAGTTGAAAAAGTTTTAGGAGATTAGGAATTATGATATTATTATTTAGTTATGAACGTTGCTAGATTTTTTATAATTTGGTCAAATAATGATAGGAAGGCTAGATAATAACAGACGTAGATGACAATCTTTACGAATAAGCAAGGTCGGTCCATGGATGGGTAGCCGCTTATTACATACCAAGACTCCTCCGTGCTCCGAAAGCATGTGCAGTCGTTGATCCTGGCTGACATTTGCAGACCTGTGACAGTCATTACGGGACTCCCCGTCAGAAGCTCAAAAGACAGACGGCAGGTCTTACCAAGTATTAACGAGCCAGCCATAAATAGGTTGTGGTGGTATCTTGGGAGTCGAACCCTACAATGTAGGGAAGAGACTAGTCAAATGTTTATATGCCTGATACGTTGTTCTATTTTAAATAAAAAAAGAGAAGCCCTTTCTCTTTAAGAAATGAAGGCAGATGATAATGACTGAGATATTAATTTCGAGTGGTAACACCGCTAGAGGACGCCCTAGAAGGACATTCACCGACCTTATTGGTTCTGCAGAATAGTCAGGTGTGTAGTGTTCATGACCGGCGTGCGTATGACCAGATTTTTGTATATGAACGTGGACGATGCGAAAGGAGGATGTAAAGATCGTGGCAAGTATCGTTCTTTGGTTTCTGCCTACCCCCATGGAAAAAAGACGTGGGTTTATGTATGTCTGTGTCTTTATTTCGAAGTCGATTATACATAGATTAATGGCGTTCTGAACTTAAACTATTATTAAAATCAGGATGTAGGGTAGATACCATCATCTCGCAGACCGTTTTTTTTTTTTTTTTCGGTTGCGAATTCATCAAATGAACCCCCCGCTCTGGGCGGAGCGGAAGGGAGTGTCAGACTTGTACTGACTAAAACCCATCCATATTCCTTCTTTGCCGTTTGTGTTCCAGGGCTGCGGTATCTCTTTCGAACAGTCCCGCAGCAATCTCGCAGACCCTAATTTTGTTCTTGAATTTTTCAAAACAGAATTGTGCAGATATAAACACATACCACTGTTTGTCTCTGCATCACCCAAAGGTTGACTGGTAGAAAATGCCTATGGCATTAAGTCCGCCTCTGTACTTTGTGTTTAAAGTGTTTTAAATAAATACAATAAATTTTATAAAATTCTCATAATTTATCACGTACATTTTTTTTTTCATTGAAAATCAAAGAACCAATGGACCCGTTATTTCACCTTCAAACTAACAAACTTTCAGCCAATAAGAGCTTTGTTAGACCTTTCAAAGGAAAAGGATCAGAGTAATGCCCTTAATGCTTTCTGATAAAAATAAATTGGCACATTCAAAGATTCTATCGCAAGATTGTCAGGTGTACAGAACCCCTTAGAACGATTTTTTTTTGCATTTAAACGTATGGAGTTACGCCAGGATTTTTTGTCTAGGGTTCTCTTGAGATGGAATCTATTTTATTATAGGGCTGATGGCTGAATAGCCTTTCAGTAGCCTGAGGCTGAAGGCATGAGCCATTATGTTTATTTAGGTCTGCTGACCAACGACCGGTGGTCCACATTGGTCATGAATTGAAACAACTGGAGGTCATGAGGCTTTTGTAGACCATTGAGATGATACAGTAACAGTAATATTAACATCGAGAAATTCAAACACGATTTGACGTTAATTTAAGACATTTTTGTTAGGAAATCTTTTATTAATAATTATAATCCTGATACTGTCTCGTTGGTCTAATGTTCCTGGGTTTGATTTCCGGGTCGGGCAAAGTGCTATTGGGTTTTTCCGTCAGGAATTTCTCAGTTACAGCCACGGAGTCTGAATTTGTCCAGTTGATGGCAATAGATTCGCCCTCTATTTGATGGGACTTAAACATACCTGGCAAAATGAGGGTGTACTATTAGGTACACTTCTGCTTAACTCTTCGGGGATTACAGGCGTGATGTTATTATCCTGATATTATATATACTTTTATCTTATAGGAAAGAGTCTATAAAGCAAAAATCACGTAGAAGCCTTTATTTATCATTTGTAATTACATCAACACTTACCGTTCTGTATGGTGTCCGGACGTAAAGAATAGCACCATCCCATATCTCCCCGTGGGTGTCGTAAGAGGCGACTAAGGGACTTACCAGAGAATGGGCAGCAGCGTTCTCTGTGTTTTATAACAACCATACTGCGATCGCCAACCCGCCTGACAAGCGTGGCGATTATGGCAAAACCCCCCTTCTTGGGGGAGGCCTATGTCCAGCAGTGGACGTCTTTCGGCTGAAATGATGATGATGATGATGATCAACACTTACCAAAGCTTCATAAAGCGAAAATTTCCGTAACTGAATTTCACTTGACTTCCTCCGTCAGGCCTAATGAAATGAAAATACAAAATGCAGCAATAAACGAATAAAATCTGAGCATCCTTAACTTTAAAAGATGGCTCACTTTACCGTAACGAGGTGTACACCGTTTGTAGGTACTGTCAACAAAGGAAATAAGTTAACAGGCATGAATTTGCTACTTGCTTACTACTTTCAAAGGTAGGTCTTTTTGTACCTCACCGAATAGTAAAATTCATATTATCATTGGTGTTTCTGAGAAATTACTCATTGCCAGCCAAATATTTATTTAATTACACTAATCCAAATAAATCAAAGTCTAATTTTGTATTCTGTGTGACCGTATTGTTCGTTTTAAGTGTGCAACATTTTTGTTACGGGTTTTTACTATCATTTTAATTATTCTGTTAAGTGTACAATCCGAAGCAGGGGTGGGTCTTTAGTGTAGACAGTAAATATATGTCGTGATAACTATGCATGTGCTATACAATAGCTGTCGCCTTGTGCTGTGACTTATTTCGCACACGTTAAAGTGCAGAACACTTCAATATCTAACAAATCAATAGCAGGTCCAATAAAACAGTCTTGAGTTCTAACTGCGTACACAATAATAATGAATACATATCCTATCACAATGCTGTCCTATTTAAACCAAAGGTTGACTGGTAGAGAATGCCTTTTGGCATTAAGGGTTGCACCTAACCCTAACTCTGCCTATGTATCACTTTTGTACATGAAGTTTAAATAGAAAAATATCTATGAACAGCAAATTATAAATAAGTTTCACCTGTACACCTAGCTCTTTTGTGGAGTGTACCTCGTAACTGCACAATTTATGGCACAGATGTAAATAACAGGAACAGGGGTTTGAATCTGAAACATCGCTTAAGATGTTCACAATTTCTGTGAGTCGAGTGTACGCATTATTTATATTGCGGAGCTACAGTTGAGGCCGAGAAAAATGGAATATAGCTTGTTATATTATTATCATCGCATCTTCTTGAGTTTTGTTTAGAACGTAAAGATTTTACTGAATAAGTGAGTGAATGAAAATGAATCTGACATTACAATGTAAACTAGACTGTAAATAGTTCTTAAGAATACGTTTGTATGTATTTTTGTATCGGTCGTGTCGATCTTCGGGTACCTACGTTGGTCCGTGGATGGGTGACCACCCGTTATATACCGAGTTTCCTCCGTACCTCGGAATCCACGTTAAGTCGTTGGTCCCGGCTTTCATTTTTAGATCTTTGACAGTCTTTACAAGTAGTGGCCCGAAAGTCTGACAACCTAGGGGTATCGTAAAACCCAATACGGTAGAAACGTGTAACTTGACGGCACGGTTGGTCCAATGGTTAAGCGATTGGCTGCTGCGCTGCGAGTCGCGGGTTCGATTCCCACACGGAACAGTTATTTGTATGTCCTACTGTTAGTTGTTCCGGGTCTGGCTGTTTGTGTATGTGAGTTTAAATGTTTGTAAAAGCACCTACGATACAGCAGAAATTGCTAGTGAGCGGCAACGTTATACAACATTAATTTTAGTATATGCGAAACCTTATACACGTGTCAAGTATTTTTATGTAAAGAATCAATGTACAAAATTTCAAAACTGTATCATAAAAAATCACAAAGTTATAAGCTTGTTCTGTTACCTAGTTGTCCGCACAAAATCGTGGTCACTACGCAGCGCGCGCCTCCAGCGTCGTCTTGAGCTCATTGATAATAATAATTTGGCAGTAGGTACCTAAATTATTGCGATAGGTACTTAAAGTCGTTCGGTGTCCAACTTTTAACTTTTTTAAATATTTTTGGGAAAAATATAACATGGTTTAAAAATTATTGGAATCGATTCAGTTACTTATTCTGAACAAACTATATTCAGGTTTCGCTTATACTAAAAATAATGTTGTATAAAAAAAAAACTGGGCTGTGAAGTTCAGATAGGCAGTCGCTCCATGTTAATTAATAGTATTCAGCTGCATCCGGTTAGACTGGAAGCCAACCACAACATAGTGGGGAAAAGGCTAGGCAGATGATGATGTCCGCCAGTTTTGGATAGCCAATGATTCAGACTTTAAATCATTTAAAACCTGAAAATGTTTTTGAATAAACCACAGTACAGAAAATTGGCATGCCTCTGATCTGACTGAGAGTAACATCACTATTATGTTTTACGTAACACCAAAATTCATATTTACTTCACAAAATATCTTCATGAATTACTTGATTGCTATTCCCAAATTAATTACATACCCATTAGCCATTACATACCGAGTTTCCGCCGTGCCTCGAAAAGCACGTTAAGCCGTTGGTCCCGGCTGTCATTTGTAGATCTTTAACAGTCGTTACAGGAAGTCAGTGGCCCAAAAAGTCTAATAACCAGTCTTACCAAGGGGTATCGTATTACCCAGTACTAACTGGGTTGTGGAGGTCAGATAGGCAGTCGCTTCATGTAAAATACTGGTATTCAGCTGTATCTGGCTAACCAGTCTAAACTGGAAGCCGACCCCAACATAGTTGGGAAAAGGCTAGGCAGATGATATTCTCAAATTAATAATTCAACGTAACGTAGAACTGGCTATCGGTTCAGCAAAACCTCATTCAAAAACTCTGTTACAAACCGATAAAGTACAACCACAATTCATAAAAAGTTACAGAACGAACCAAACGGATTACAAGATAAAAGGGTATGGAAAAAATAAGGTAACATCAGGCTTATTGCACAATACGGAATAATACAAACTGAAAGGATAAAATCGTTCTAACCGTGAGAAGAACATAAAAAGAATACTAATCCGCTTCGTTTCAGAGGAGATTCTTTGGGTAATAAAAACCAGCTAAATGCCAGTCAAACTCGAGGGGTTCCGTACGACTTCTTCTTCTTTATCGTATGGTTAGTGCCTAACCTGGTGTCAGAGTTTTTATGCCGCCCATGGGCCTCTGACTTGGCTTTACATGCCGTCGAGAAATATCTCTCAGGCATGCTGGTTTCCTCGCGACGTTTTTCTTCACCGAAGCAAGTGATAATTTTACTCCTAAAAATCAGAGGTGCGTGCCTTGGGTTCGAACGAAGACCTATGGCACTTGGCAGTCCGACGATCACACCACTAGGCTAGCTAGGTTGAGTTATTTTCAAATTTTATTATTGTTTATTCTTATGGCTGCCATATTTATTCACACTCTGTGAAAGATTCAAAAATTACGGTTCAAAAGATACA
Source organism: Noctua fimbriata (assembly GCA_905163415.1). Classification (NCBI taxonomy): domain Eukaryota; kingdom Metazoa; phylum Arthropoda; class Insecta; order Lepidoptera; family Noctuidae; genus Noctua; species Noctua fimbriata. The sequence continues at coordinate 7,941,029 of LR990945.1, forward strand.
GCCCCGTGACAGACGGACTGACATACAGCGGAGCCTTAGTAAACCCTTTGTGTAGAGAACCCTAAAAACCACAGCGTGGCTTCGGGATTTCGGGACGATTTTGCATGACTTACTTATTGTCGAGATCCTTATAATACTTTTCTTTTGTCTTTTCAGTGTTTTGAAACTATTTTTAGTGTTTGGGGTCATTATACAATCTATACTAATATTATAAAGCTGAAGAGTTTGTTTGTTTGTTTGTTTGCTTGAACGCGCTAATTTCAGGAACTACTTGTTCGATTTGAAAAATTCTTTTAGTGTTGGATAGCCCATTTATCGAGGAAGGTTATAGGCTATAAAATTTTACGCGGACGAAGGTCGCGGGCAACAGCTAGTTTGACATAATCGTTCATTTTTACATATCTTTGAACATCACGCCTGTAATGTGTACCACGGAGGGGTGGGTCGAGCTCCAGTTTTAGTACCTCGGCATACCGATTTTTAAGCCAGTCGTGTTTAAGTCCCATGTTATAGGAGGCGAGCCTATTGCCATCAACCCGGTAAAAATTCAGTCTGCGTTCTGCTATAGGTACTGAAGTTTAGGTTGTAAAAATCTAATAATACTGCCCAATCTTGTATTGTATTTGATTTTATTTTGATTCTATGTTATTTTATCGGATATTATTTGTCCATGTCTTCGGATTTATATTAATTTATGTGTGGCAATGAATGTTATTTACCTGAAATAAATGAATTTATTTTAATCTGGGAATTGAACCCAGGACCTCGTGCTCTACGGAGTAGTAGCGCTTGAGACCACAAAACCAAAGTGGTAGTTTTAAGTAATCGAAAGTGCGATCGATATTACTGGGTTTTTCCATAAGCAGCTTAAAGTTTAGTTATGTACGGTTAGTGGATATTGTCCTAGTCATGGTACGTTTTTGCTTCCAGGCGATGTTTATTACATGGTATCATCATCACATTCTCATCATTCTTCTGCCCACCCAATTTATTTCAGCGTCTCTTCTTCTTCCAGACTTGTCTATTACTCATCTCAGCAGTCATCTCCTTTCTAGCCATATCATCATTCATACAGTCTATCCATCGTTTCGTTGGTCTTCCTCTACTCTTATAGCCATCTACATTCATAATCAACATTTTCCACACTACATTAAACTATTATCTTTCATTGGAGATCAGTTTGAGTTAAGTTTGACTGGATAGGGACAAGTGGAAGGAAGGAAGGGAGGCCGTTGCCCAGCAGTGGGACACTAATGGCTGATAATAAGAATAATCCGAGGCAGTGGTTTAGAGGTGGCTTCACTCAGTCTTGCATTCTAGATTCGTGAACAGCATACCTATTATATAGGCTATGATGCACATCCCATTTTTTTTTTGGGATGGGAAAGCATCAAATGACCCCCCCCCCCCCCCCCCCCGCTCTGGGCGGAGCGGAAGGGAGTGTCGGACTTGTACTGACTAAAACCCATCCATGTTCCTTCTTTGCCCTTTTTGTTCCAGGGCCGCGGTATCTCTTTCGAACAGTCCCGCAGCCCTGGAGATCCTGAATGAGTAAATTGTGAAACTTTGGTTATAGTCGGGTAAAATATTTAGAGCACAAACACTTGCGTTACTGCTTACGAAATCATCTAAGATAAAACGATTACCATATCGCGTTCATCCACATCTATATAGTCTAACTTTCCTTAACTTCACATTGAATATTTTTGATACAGAAAACACAATGAAAATTTTATCGCTTTGAGTTTAAGACATAAACTTCAATGTCTGCAGGGCAACAGAGAATGTAAAAGTTTCCATCGCTTTGTTTGAAACGACTCAATGAATCAAATTATGCTTATGCGAGTACGTACGCGTTGTTCTTTTGTTTATTCTAGAATGCTTGAGAACAAAGGATGGCCTCGTGGCTGAATCATAACAGCCGCATGGGTCGATCTTCAAAGTTAAGCAGCGCTTGCTGAGGTGGATCCGTGGATGGGTGGTCAACGTTATTTATTGAGTTTCTCCGTGTGTCGTAAAGCACGATAAGTCGTTGGTCCCGGCTGTCACTTGTAGATCTTTGATAGTCGTTACAGGTAGTCAGTGGTCCGAAAGTCTGACAATCAGTCTTACTAAGGGGTATTGTATTACCCAGTACTAACTGGGTTGTCGAGGTCGGGTAGGCAGTCGCTCCATGTAAAAATCTGATATTCAGCTGCATTCGGGTAGTGTGGAAAACGACCCTGACATAGTTGGGAAACGGCAGATGATGATAAAGCTGGGCTCATTACAACTGCTCTCAACAGTATAGGTAATCCTTTATTTTTCTTTTTCATAATGAGCCTGTTCTTGATCACGCCTGTTGGAAAGCGATGGTTGAGATGATAATTTTGTTAATGACAACAATTTTTGTATGAAAATACAATGTAATTATATTATTTTTCTATACTCTGTGCCTTTCATATTAAAATATCAACATTGTTGAATATCTCACACTACAGTACTGTAAAACTTTCAACAAAATAAACACAGTACTTAACATTACGATACTAAACACGCCTTCCTCCTCTTTACAGTAGTTACACTCCACCTGTTCCAAAATAATTCCACACAGAAATCTTTGCTATACACTAAAAGATAGGGTTCACAGCAGAGTGCGACGCGACTTGCCTCGAGCGACAAGCGCGCGTATATCATTTGTTTCTTTCACGAGTGTACCCCTCAAGACGCATCGCAGTGACTCGTGGTAAATTTCCAAGCATATTCTTTCATTTGTTTTGTCTTTGCAGTTGCTGTCGCTATCGCATCATGCTGTTTCCCCGTTCACACACTACTTGTGAGTGCAAATTGCGTCAACCGACACGTGCGTATGTCGCGACACTGTATTTTGTGACATGCTCTAAGCAACTTCTTTTATGTGTTTTCACAATCGTTGTCACAGCAACTTTGTTCACGACCTCAGATGAAGCAACTTGCAACAGGAACTTGCATCAATCGACAAGTGCGTTTGACGTTCGCTTAATTCGTAAGAACCGTTGCTTTGTCAGTCACTGCGCTAAGACTCTGTCGTGGCATTCGACCTTAAACGCAAGACGCGTCTCGCTTGAGCGTAAAGTTCGTGGCCAATCATTTACACTGTACCTGTTCTAAAATAATACTACACAGAAACCTTAGCTTTGGACCATAAAACAACAAACGTAGGAACTTAGATTTTAGAGTAAAACCAACTAATGTGGTGCTTTCTAGTCGAGAACTGGGCTAAATGCGGAACGTAGCTCGACAAGACGACCCGTGCAGATACTGAGATGGTCGTTCAGTTAGGAAGTAGTTTGGAGGTACTGTTTTAAAAATATCAAGGAAAAGATTTATTTTTTGTGTGGTGCCTTTGTCCAGCTATGAGTCAAAATAAGCTTATTAAAAACTGGACATGACATAACATCACGCCAGTGATCCTGAAAGTTTAGATAGACGACTACTTACAGACATGTTATTATATGGGTCCATACAGTAGACCTCTGTCTGTTTTGATTTTCTTACCAGTTCTTCTCGGACCAACCCGAAACGAGCACATTTTTTTTTTTAATTTTGTGATTGTCCATGTAGGCATATTATGTGAAATGAAATATTTAGATTTGAGTTGAGAGATTTGATTTGAGACTTTCAGTTATATTTTAGTTGCATCTAATGACAGCGAGCCTATGGAAAAACCAATGATTTTCATCAGAATTGGATGACGTTAATATTCTTCTTGGTGATTAAATTATATGCATAAATAAAGCTGTAACCGGAGATTCTTTCACGTAGATGATAAAATATATCTCAACCCAGCTAGAAAAAAGGGACAAGCGATTCTCGAGCAACAAATGCTTTAACGGACGGAAAGACAGACAGTATTATCACAAGCCTAAAATAATTTTCGAGGGGATCCTAATTCTTATTCTTTGCTTAGATTTTTCCCCACTATGTAGCGGTCGGCTTCTAGTCTAACCAAATGCAGCTGTATATAAGTATTTTACATGGAGCTACTTCTTAACTGACCTCTACAAACCAGTTAGTACTGAGAGATACCCTCTGGCAAGACTGGTTAATTATTATTGTATTAAATTAATGAAATAGTGTTTTAAGAAGTTGGGTCTGTTATTCTCTTCAAAGGATAGTTTAATATTAGGATAAACAAAGTACTTTCGCAAGTAAACTCAGACCTCTTTGTCTGTTTAAACAAAGTCTAAGAAAGTTTGTATTATTATTAAAGTATTTAGTTTAAAACTAGCTAATATTAGAAACTTGTGAAGTTCCTAAGTGTAACAATAAAATTTTCTGTTAGTAGACAGTAGTTTACTGGGTAAATACCAATCAATAGTGGACTGACGCATCGTAGAAAGGTTTGAATTTGGAATAACCCTTTGTATTGATTCGGTCTGGTATTTACGTCTTTGGGACTTCCGATAGTTTATAGCAGACACTTAATAAGGTGGTAACAAATCTAACAACTTGCTGCCTTGTGCTACCAAGTTTTAGGGGCGAGTTTTGTCTGACATTATAACTGAACACAATAAATTCAATAACTGTTCCACTGAAGTCACTAAGTCTTCAGATGCATTGGCAGAATTGATGTGTGCACCCATCTTTTATTTTGACGGCACGGTCGGCGCAGTGGGACTGCGCGTTTGGCTGCTGCGCTGCGTGTCGCGGGTACGATCACCGGACGGAACAAATATGGCTGTTTGTGTCCACACAAAGCCACACAAGCCAGACAGGAGAAAATCCTAGTGGGGAGCAAGGGTACCCATTTAAAAAAAAAAAATATCGTTTTTTTGTAAGAATTAAAGATTAGCCAAAAGAAACACCAATTCCATATTTATTAAAACAATGTATGATGCCATTTTTTGGACATGTCAGATTCTTTGGACACGTTACCCGCAACATTGATTACATAGAGTGTTTGGTGATTTAGGGTAGAGTCAAAGGCATGAGACCACGTCGTCGATCACCAAGCTGATGTACAGACTCCGTCAAACTGTCACCAAGATCCCTGTGGCAGAATGTGCTCGCCATGCAGCCAATAGAGACTGGTTGAAAAGGATCGCGAAGGCACGACCCTACTTGACCACGACTATTCTGTCAAGAGTGGATGAGTAAGAAGCCATGATGAAATTATTTTTTGACCATTCGACACCATCATGGTGCTTGTAACGTGGCGTTGAAATATTGAGAACTAAATAGATTAAAATTTACAAGTCAAGTAAAAATTATAGAAGAAATTGGAAATTTTATTCCCCTATTTTTAGTCCTTTCAAGGTAATCGTCACATCTTTCAAGGACACTGTCTCCAATTAACATTCTTCTCCACCAAAACGACAAGAAACCCTATCTCCACTCCGTTAATAATTATCTATTGTTCCGAAAGCCTAGAGCCTCCAAAACGCTTCCTATCTCTTGTACGTCATTGGTCCGTCTCAGTTCATTAACAGCGATTAATCACGCCGTCCGCCGAGCGGCCTTGAGCCACCGTTGCTAGTAAACATAATACAGATAGACACAGAAGACCGACTTTGGAAAGAAAGAAAGAAAATAAAACAAAAGACGGTGGACGCAATCATGCGCGGTCTTATCATCATCATCATTTAGGACTCTGCGGCGTTGGTCTAGTGGTCGCAAGCGTGACTGCTGAGTATGAGGTCTTGGGTTCGATACCCGGGTCGATCAAAGTGTTATTGGTTTTTTCCATCAGGAATTTCTCAGTAGCAGCCACGGAGTCTGGATTTGACCCGGTTGATGGCAATAGGCTTGCCCCCTATTGGCAAAATGTGGCTTTTCTTGTTATATACACCTCTGCCTAACCCTTCCTATATATCATTTAAGCCTGATATCATAAAATGACACGAAAGGAGGTGTCAGACGAGATGATCCCAAATGAATTGGGACAAGGGCAAGAGAATGTTGATGATGATGATCATGCACTGATAAGAAAAGGCGAATAAATTAGGTACCTATAGAGTACGCCATCTTCCACAGAAAAGGGAAGATCCTCCTATTAGACGGGTGTTGTGTCTGGTGGCTACTGCCTTTTTATCATACTACCCGGTTCTGTGCATCCTTCATAGCGGTGTTTAGAGAAACTTAGGTGATTTTTTTGGCTACCATTCGATCAACACCTTACTGCAGCGGCTATCTCTTGGACTAATCGGTCAGTATATCGGCATATCCCGGTTCAATACCTTTTGCTAGTCCGCTTACACTGGCTGAACGTAAAGTGTGTCTATCGCAACATTCATCCCTCATGAAATGTGGCTTGCGACAATTGTATCTTTTTCGACAGTTTTGCCGTATCGCAGGTCGTGTCGCAGTGAGTCGTGGCATGCACTTGCATTAATCAAGTTCATTATTTTGTTTGTGCCGCAGTTACTGTCATACATAACACGTGTTATTTGTGGCCAAGAGATAATATGTGTGCCTGCTTTTTAGCTCATTGTACGAAGCAGATCTTCTGTACATATCTCGGGAGTGCTTCAGCCAACGCTGCTACTAATCTACTAAACGAGTGTTAACTTGGACTAATATTCCAACATACATCAAGATCTTAGCCATTTAGAACATTGATGTATTGATCCTCCTTGGAACCGGACGGTTACAGAACTATTGGGTACTAAATGGTCGCTCTGTTTCTTTTGTTTTCGTTGTTTTTCTTTAGTTCGATCATTACTTACACTGATCTGAAGTTTGGCTCAATCGAGTGATGTTCGTTTTTGTTTAATTTCTCGGAACGCACGGCATTGACAAAGTTGCATAGGGAAGCACTGCTCTTTTCATTAAAGGGTCTTGGTCCAAATGGGCGTAAGACCAACAGAATTGATTTATATCTTAAATCATAGTTCACAATAAGTACAATTCATACTATGGCAACGAGTACCAAAGTCGCCGGAGACAGCCATTTTAAAATTTCTTGTATTTTGTCGAAGACTTGACTACAACAGTCATTTGTTTTTATAGTAAATCATGATGAAAGCATCGTGCTAAAGCTAAGCTCACAGTTTTATGAATCCCAACTAGGCCAGCGAAGTTCTAAAATCGACTAAGGCCTAATAAAAAATATAGAAAATGAAGCTTCTAGATTGAAATGATATTGAACTAATATGTTATAGATAAACACAGCATGCGGACAGCGGAAACACGATATCAATGGTCTTTCTGTCGCAATCCGCATCCAGTTTGAACTCATTTGTATAGAACTCCTTTCCATAGGAGTCTAAGTACTTATCTTCTTTGGCTATTCTCATTGGTCGTCGCAGAAAACTTGGCGCAATAAAAAGTGCGAAGGATTCAATTACTGTGTTTGCACTAAACAGTATTTTGACACCAGGGAAAAGCTTGTGGCTAAATAATAACAGCCGCTCGGGTCAATCCTCATGTTAAGCTGCGCTTGCTTGGGTTGGTCTGTGGATGAGTGACCACCCATCACATACCGAGTTCCTTCCGTGCCTCGGAAAACACGTTAAGCCGCTGTCGTGATCTTTGACAGTGGTTCAAAGGTCAGTGCCCCAAAAGTCTGACAGCCAGTCTTACCAAGGAGTATCGTATTACCCAGATCTAACTAGGTTGTGGAGGTCAGATAGGCAGCCGCTGCATGTAAAATACTGGTATTCAGCTGTATCCGCTTAGACTGGAAGCCGACCCCAACTTAGTTGGGAAAAGGCTCGGCGGATGATGCACTGAACATTGCATGGAAAGCATCTATTTCCACATTAATGTGGCAATAACTGTAGCAACAGAATGTGCTAGCTACGGAGACCACAGTTCGATAAGACATGTATGGTGTGATGGCAATATGATGAGCCGCAATGTATTAAAGTGTTTATTGATGGAATGTGTCCAATATGAGTCCAGTAGAATTTAGTAAGGTCCCTGAATTTGAACAGAACTGATGTAGGTATGTTCCATACAATTCTAACCCAACCAAATGGCGACGATGCGAAGGATTTGTTTAAATTCATGGCCCACGTGTTGTGAAAAGTATTATTGTTTAGGATACAATGGTTTTTTTTACAACATTATTTTTAGTATATGCGAAACCTGAGTATAGTTTGTTCAGAATAAGTAACTGAATCGATTCCAATAATTTTTAAACCATGTTATATTTTTTCCCAAAAATATTTAAAAAAGTTATAAGTTGGACACCGAGCGACTTTGAGTACCTATCGCAATAATTTAGGTACCTACTGGCAAATTATTATTATCCATGAGCTCAAGACGATGCTGGAGGCGCGCGCTGCGTGGTGACTATGTTTTTGAGCGAACAACTAGGTCAGAACAGAACAAACTTATAACTTTGTGATTTTCATGATACAGTTTTGAAATTTTGTACATAGATTCTTTACATAAAAATACTAGACACGTGTATCAGGTTTCGCATATACTAAAACTAATGTTGTATATTAAAAAAAAAGAAAAAAAAATGGGACTGACATACGCTTTGCGTAAAAGCACCTATAAATGAATAAAGAAAAAAAAATGTATTAAAGTGTTTTAAGGATCAAATTCCGTTGTGGTTGAAGAATTGCCTCATGAGTGCCAAACGGAACAAATATTTGTGTTTTCTGTCTACAGACGGTTGTATTTTAAGCATAGGTATTTGTGTATATAAGTTTTGAACAATTATTGGAAAAATAACAGATGTAAGATATTATAAAGAAAATAAACATATTTGACGTTTTTACAATAATACAACAGGTTATGGATTCATACATTATTTTGCCGTAACTCCATGACAGCAAAATTTTACAAGAATATTTAGTTTTATTTCGCAAATACTAGATCCGGGCTAGAGTCGTTTGAGCTAGTCGTTTGTCTTGGTATGGACAGGTTATGAAGAAGGATGAAGGAATGAAGGAGGAGGAGAGGAAGGGGAAAAGAAAATATGGATGAATTGTGTGAGGAATGATATGATAGTTCATCATCATCATCATCATCATTTCAGCCGAAAGACGTCCACTGCTGGACATAGGCCTCCCCCAAGAAGGGGGGTTTTGCCATAATCGCCACGCTTGGCAGGCGGGTTGGCGATCGCAGTATGGTTGTTATAAAACACAGAGAACGCTGCTGCCCATTCTCTGGTAAGTCCCTTAGTCGCCTCTTACGACACCCACGGGAAGATATGGGATGGTGCTATTCTTTACTTCCGGCCACCATACAGAACAGTACACACATATGATAGTTAGTATATATATTTTAGAACTATTTAAACTAGTTCGCAAATATCCAGATTGTTACAACATACGGGGAGACATACAAACAAATTATTCGTTGCGCCATAAAAACAGATTAAATTTGCCCCCCTCCCGCCTGAAATTACACTCATCTAGCCCATATTCTATGTTAATAAAAATATATAATAAATTACCAGAAGACTTAAGAAATCAAAATAAAACCAACATATTTTTAAATAAATTAAAGCAATACTTAATTAAAAAAAGCTATTACACAGTTCACGAATATCTAACGGCTAAAATCAACAATTACACATAATTATATTAAAAAAAAATGTTTAATAAGCAGAACTTAACAAAAATAAATTAAACTTTAACACTCATACTTATTTATATATACACAATAAATTATACTAAAACACTTTTATATATGACGGAGGTTCGTTATCAGTGGGTCGCGACATCGGAAATAAAACTCACGAAACCTTCGTTTACACTTTTAATTACTTGCTAACACGCACTCAATACAAAATAATCAAGGATGCCTCAGATATGGCTCGATTAAGAATTTAGGAACGCGGGAAGTTTAGCGCGGAGTAACGAACGTCTACCCAGACTGCCGGACCGATTCAAAGTGCCCTCTCTCAACTGTCACCGCACACGTGTACTACCCCCGTTACAGGTTAGCCAACCTACCTGTCAACGTCAGTACCTGTCAGTGTCGAATACCTGATTACACTTCCGGATCGACATTTGACTCGATTATTCGCTCAGTGTCGCCATTACTCCACGCTAACCATCCCCAAGTTATTACTTGACGTTCCCAAACATTAGTTGTCAAATCAGCTACTTAGTTCCTCCAGTGAGAGATAGATGGCGCTGATCCAGACCGACTGATATGCGTCGACGCTTCGACATATAAATATACTACAATAATAATAAAAATAAGCTGGCAACACTCACGTCAATCAAACGTCTTCATAACAGATTTACCAAATTTTTTAAAATTTAAATATTTAAATATTATACTGCAAGATTTCAAGGATACCACCGTTTTTTTTATAGCAATATTATTACCAAACACCGAAATAAAAATGAAATTAAGCAGAAAATTAAAGAAAAAAACCAATACATGAATTGACACAATATGACATCTCACGTGTCTGTCAAAAATTTTGGATGAATCGAATTTAAATGAAGATAAATAAATGTTGACGAGAGCAGCAGCAAAACGCGCACGCCTATCGCCTCCGGACCCGTCGCTCAGCTCCGCCTCGCCGCCGCCGGAATCCAGCCCCGTCGTGAGTGCTGTGACACCGGCCGTGGCAGTTGCGTCGAGCTCGAGCGACGAGTATTTCTCTCCGCCCACGACGCCACCACCTGTTCGTCGACGGGGAGGACGCCGGCCGCCGGACGGTTTAGGACCTCGAGGCCCACCGGCTTCTGATAGGGTCCCAGCTCCCGGCGGGAGTGTGCAGCGCATGCGATGGACGCAATCCATCAATGAAAACGTCATGCGCTCATACTATGGGGCTACAGAGGGAGGAAACAACCTGACCGCGTACCGTGTTCGGATGCTCTCTCTGTTTCAGGTGCTTGAGCCAGCTGTCAACGTGTCGGCACAACGACTATCGGATCAGGTGCGAGTCATCCAGCGTAACCGTATGTTGGATGACACTGTACTTGATCGCCTGCGAACTGAAACGCAGAGTAGCCATGTCATTACCCCGTCGGCGCAGGCTGTGGTACTACCACAGTCTAGCACAATACCTAATCGCGATAACGACGTGAGTAATGACATGGTTACTAATGTAAGTACCCAGTGCAATGAGGAAATGAGGAGTGCTTTGGAGGGTGCGATTCGAGAATATCGGTTCATGCAACCCGACCTTAGACCACGCATACCTCGTTTGCCCATGCATAACAAAAATAGAGCGCTGGTGGCTGTTCTGGATTCGCAGTTGTCAAACTATTTTGACAACTGCGAAGACCTCACTGATGCTCACTCAATCCTGTATTGTGCGGCTGTAGCGGCATGTCGTATAGCTCATGTCAAATTTTCAGATGACAGAGCTACACGACCTAAACCAGCCGTTCCGCCATGGCAGTACAGGATTGAACGACGTATTGGCGGGGCCAGAGCACTCATCGGCAAACTGATCTGCTTCAGGGAGGGCAATACTCGCCCTAGAGTGATGCGTTTTGTGAGGCGGGCATTCTCGGGGACTGATATCAGTCCTCGAGACTACATGTCCCGTATCACAGAGCGCATCGACTTCCTGAAGCAGAAAGTGTATGCATGGGCAAGCCGTATTCGTAGGTATAAGCGGCGGGTGGACCGATACACTCAGAATCGCACTTTCCAAAGAGATGAAAGGTGGGTATATAGGACTTGGGAGCGACCGGACCAAGGTGTGGCTGACACGCGCATACCGGATGATGATGCCATGTGCTCGTTCTGGCGCAGCATCTGGTCGGTGCCTGTTAGCCATACCGAGGGTGAATGGACTCGGGAGGTTGAGCGAGCGTGCGATCTAGTGCCAGAAATGGGGGCAATCACTATCAGCCCCCAAGACGTAGTTCGTGCAGTCCGTCCGTTGCCTAACTGGAAATCTCCAGGGCCGGATGGGCTGCACAACTTTTGGATTAAATGGTTCACTAGGTCGCACGCTCGCCTGGCGATCCTGTTCCAGTCAGCCTTAGAGTCAGGGTCGCTGCCAGAGTTCCTGACGACAGGTATAACCCACCTGCTCCATAAATCGGGTAGTACTGCGGAGCCCAAAAATTATAGACCGATTACCTGTCTTCCGACGGTCTATAAAGTTCTTACGTCCATTTTGAGAGCTAAAATTAACAAACACATTGATGACAATTCTATCATGTCCGCTTCTCAAAATGGATGTAGGAACGGGTCCCGCGGTACTAAGGAGCTACTCCTCATTGATATGGCCATTAGTCAACAGGTTCGCCGTTCCCGACGGGATCTGTCGACATGTTGGATAGACTATAAGAAGGCCTATGACTCGGTGCCACATACATGGCTCATGAGGGTGCTAGAATTGTATAAAGTTGATGCAACTCTGCGCACCTTCCTGATGTCATGTATGGGGCAATGGAGGACAGTCCTTCGCTATCCAAGATGTTGGCAAATCCAGAGGAATAGCGAGCCGATAAGGATAGAGCGAGGTATATTTCAGGGCGATAGTTTGAGTCCACTTTGGTTCTGCTTAGCCTTGAATCCTCTTAGCACGCTGCTGGAGGATTCAGGTCTAGGCTATCAGTTGAGGAGAGGTGGTCAAGTTATATCTCACCTCCTTTACATGGATGACCTGAAACTCTTTGCCCCCAACGATTTGCAACTGATGGAGCTACTGAAGGTAACTGAAACTTTCAGTAGCGCCATCAGGATGGAATTTGGTGTGGACAAATGTGCGGTCATGCATGTAAAGCGAGGGGAGATTGTGGAATCTGTGGGAACCCAGCTCTCGGATTCCATAAATCTTAGATCCCTCTCAGCAACCGAAACCTATAAGTATTTGGGTATGTCGGAAGCGCTGGGCATCAATGTTGCTGACATGAAGCAATCGTTGAAGGAGCGCTTCTTTGGCCGCCTGAAAAAAGTATTTAATAGTCTTTTATCAGGCGGCAATAAGGTACGTGCCTTCAACGGTTGGGTCATGCCGGTTCTGATGTACTCTTTCGGCATACTTAAATGGACTCAAACAGAACTAGACGCCCTGGATAGGAGGGTCCGTACATTGTTGACGGCATATCGAATGCATCACCCGCGTTCTTCTGTTATGAGACTGTATATCCCGCGGAAGTGTGGGGGTCGAGGCTTTTTAAACGCTAAGACTCTCCACAATCGCGAGATACGCAGTCTCAGGGAATATTTCCTTGAAACCGACGTGGGGATGCATCGAGATGTGGTCGCAATGGACAAGGGCCTCACCCCGCTTTCCTTGGCTAAAGAGAACTGGCGCAAACCCTTAGTGCTTGACACTAACGACCGCATGGAGGTATGGCAGAGTAAAGAGCTTCACGGACGCTTTTTCCGGGCCCTGCATGGGCCCGATGTAGACCTATCAGCGTCCGTAGCCTGGCTACGTTCCGGGGATCTCTTCGGAGAAACCGAAGGTTTTGTCTGTGCAATTATGGATGAAGTTATGATGACGAATAACTACCGGAGATTTATTGTGAAGGACGGTACGGTTGACATATGTCGGGCATGCCACCGTCCAGGCGAATCAATCCGTCACATTATCTCCGGGTGTTCTCGTCTGGCTAACGGAGAGTACTTGCATAGACACAACCTTGTAGCCAGGATTATCCATCAGCAACTTGCTCTAAAATACAACCTTGTGGAATCGGAAGTGCCGTACTATAAGTATGTGCCCGACCCAGTTCTCGAAAATGGCAGTATCACATTGTACTGGGATCAATCCATCATCACTGACAGGACTATTGTAGCCAATAAGCCTGATATAGTGGTGGTGGATCGATCAGAGCGGCGCACAATGATTGTTGACATAACGGTCCCGCATGATGAGAACCTCGTGAAAGCCGAGAAAGATAAGAAAATCAAGTATCTTGACTTGGCTCGCGAGGTTGTCGACATGTGGGATGTGGACTCAGCGATCATTGTGCCGATAGTCGTATCAGCCCATGGCTTAATTGCCAAGAGCCTCGACCAATACCTGAGGAGGCTCTCGTTAGGCAGCTGGATCAAGGGCTTGATTCAGAAAGCGGTACTTTTGGACACGGCTCGTATTGTTAGGAGGTTCCTCTCTCTGGAGCCCTGACCGCCGGTAGCTTGGACCCTGTTCCCGATACCGGTGGGCTACAATTTTTTATATTTTTAAATGTTTTTTATATATATTATTTTTAAGGAATATTTAAAAATGTAAACTAATTTGTAAAAATTTAAATAAAGGAAATAATAATGAACAATTTTTAAAGCGAGTAAACAAATAAGCAATTTTAAATATAATTAAATAAATAAGAAATGAACAGATAGACTTACATATAAAATATTAATAGATTAAGTAAATGAATGGAAATATAAAATACTTAATAGGATAGAAAATAATTCAAACTTAACAACAAGGAAAAGTAATAAAGCGTTCTTCCTCTCTCTACTTATTTAAAAAATTTGCTGTGCCCGACAGGGTCCATAATTGTTTCTATTATTTTATTTACATTATGGATATAGCAATAAACGATTTGATTTATGAAAGAGAAAAGAGTATAATGTGACGCCGTGACATCTGACAGGGGAGAATGAAACGAAGACGAAAGAAGAAAACGTGGTGTACCGACCCCCAGTAGAATGGGACAAGGTCAGAGAGATGATGACTTGAATGTAGAATACGAATTAAACACACACTTATAAATTGTATTCACGGGCACAATGCGTTAAAGTATTGCAATTTTAACCATCATGCTGATGGCATAGTAATAAATAAACGGTCGCTTGTGATTAGCGAAGACTATACCAATAAATCAGTATAACATCACGCCTGTAATCCTCGATAGGTTAGGTAGAGGTGTGCCTTAAAGTACACCCACATTTCGCCAGCTGTGTTTAAGTCTCATGTTACAGGAGGTGAGCCTCCTTCTGCGAAGCAGTCATGCTAGTGAAGGAGGTGGCGGGACGGAGAGGGAAAGAGCCTCACGTCCCAGGCGCCGCGGGAGACGCCCTGGGCGTCGGGGGTCACGTGGTGGTACAAGTCTGACAATCCCTTCCGCTCCGCCCAGAGCGCGGGGGGGGGGTTATTTGATGATTTCCCACCATAAAAAAGGGGGTGAGCCTATTGCCACCAACCGGGTACAAAACCAGACTGCGTAGTACTCAGAAATTCCTGATGGAATAACCCAACAACAGTTTGCTCGACTCGGAAATCGAACCCAGGACCTCATGCCCAGCAGTCGCGCTTGAACCACACCATCACTAGACCAACGAGGCAGGTATACCAACAATTTTATCAAAACGTTGTTGCAGTGAAATATAATCGCGCATTACGAATTCAATCAATTTATTTTCATGGTTCCTTTCATGCTCATTTACAGGAAGAGATTGAAGTGATAAAATTTTATGCTAGCTGCAATATCGACGTACTAACGAAACAACTATTGTTAGCTATGCTACCCTAGTCATTGTAGAATTAGATACGGAATAAGGAAAATGAAATAAATGAGAATCTGTGAGCGTACTAATACTCTAAGATCCCGCCTAGGATCTTAGAAGAATATTGATTAGAAATGAAATAGTTATGACACTTTAAAGTTGCGGTTTCAATGAGGTAAATTGCCAAGGAGCCCACTCCTACTCCTACAATACGGACTAACTACAAAAAAAAGGAAAAATAAAATAGTTTAGAAAAATTTATTCTTGATGTATGGCTAACGATACAATTCCAAGAGAAAGTAGATAAGTAGGTACTTATTTGGAAAGTTCAACTCCTTATATTTCAGTACTAACATAAGATGGATTTGATGAAATAACGTCCAATACTGTGATTTTTTTTTTTTTTTAGTTCCTCTTTAATAATATTATAATCTATTTTTCAGTGACATATTGGTGAATTAAAAAAAAAAACACTGATTATCTAGTTTTTGCTCTATATTTTAATTCCAATTATTTAAATACTGAGTGTTATCTCATCAGAAATGAGGACATCCGCAAGAGAACCAAGGTTACCGACGTAGCCCGAAGAATAGCCAAACTTAAGTGGCAGTGGGTAGGGCACGTTGCTCGAAGAACGGATGGCCGATGGGGCCGAAAAGTTCAGGAGCGGCGACTGCGAATCGGAAGACGCTGCGTTGGAAGGCCTCCCACTAGGTGGACCAATGACCTGGTGAAGGTTGCAGGGATCCGCTGGATGCGAGTCGCACGGGACCGGTCAATGTGGCGATACTTGGCGGAGGCCTATGTCCAGCACTGGACGTCTTTCGGCTGAAATGATGATGATGAATGATGTCATCTCATCATGAAAGTTCTGCGTTGTATTGAATGGCTCGTAGTTACATTTAAGTGATAAAGCCATCCACAATATTTGGAATAACATAGCGATCCGCAGATTTCAGAATGTTATAATTACTATGCACGTAATATCTTGTTAGAATCTTTATGAACGATTGAATCAAATCATTTATTTCTTTGCAAACATAGGTAATTGGTAGATAGATGTTTTCTTATAATTATAGTCCTTCATATTCTACCGTTGCATGCAAATAATATTCAATTCTAAAATGGAAGAAAAGTTGCATAAAATTTTATTGATACCGAATAAATTTAAATGTCAAATCATTAGAATTACAAAAAAAAAAATATATAACAGACAAAAATAACAGAAGTAAAATTTTAAAAATAATGTCAAACGAAATGATAAGTATGTCAATCAGAAGAAAACAAATATAAAAATAGTAACATATACATTTATCATGTCAAACAAATTAATAGTTTGTCAATCAGGACAGCGATTTACCATTAAGGAAGCCGTCAATTGTGTAATAACTGAAATGAAAGAACAAGTAAGGTCCATTATGATTTACAATAATTCTAAGTATCAAATTATTTCCTTTGGGAGTCCCAATTATATAAGAATTATGGATGTCAATGACTGAACTGAAACCTGTCAATGATAATAAACATATCTTGATTTTATTGTGTTATTTCGTCGTCCATTATTTAGGACCCCTAATGCATGTTACATGCTTGATTTTCAAATAATTTTCCTACTGAGATTTTTATTGGAAAACCTTCATATTTCAAGTTGTCATTTCTATTTTTATTTATGTACTACTACTATTTATGTACTGTACATGTGATTTTGAGTTTTTTCACATTGATTTACTCGTAGCAGCGAGAAGTCTATATTGTTTAGTAACTAATGAAATGTGGGTGGGAGTACTTTGGGTACCCTACTCCTCTACCCTCTTGGCTAAATAATAACGGCCGCACGTATCAATCTTCAAGGTTAAGCATTACTTACTAAGGTCGGTTCGTGGATGGGTGACCATTCATTACACACTGAGTTTCCTCCGTATCTGGTGGTCCCGGCAGTTAATCATAGATCTTTGACAGTCGGTACGAGTGGACAGAAGCCCGAAAGTCTGACAGTTACTGGATAATCCCAGTAACTAGTTTGTGGAGGTCAGATAGGCAGTCGCTCCATCTAAAATACTTGGTATTCAGCTGCATCCGATAAAACTGGAAGACCCCAACTTAGTTTGGGAGAAAACCTAGGCAGTTGATGACGCCCCTACGCTCGTCTTTATATCAACATAGGTACTTGTGTTTTACGAAATATAGAAAAAAGTATAGAGATGTCGATCAGTAAACAAAACATTAGATTTGCATACACACTACTTCAAAATGATGAGAAAGCTAAGGCGTCACGGATGGGCAATCATAACGTCGTTAGTGGAGACGGACACGGCAACAAAATGTTTACACACAAAGAAAACAGAAGTGCCATTTAAATGCATTTTTTGTGGGTAGTTTTGAAAGTTTAGAATATGACTATTATTTTACAGGTAATAGAAAATGTTTATTTTAGATTGAAATTAACGGAAATGGTTAACTAGGCTTACATTTTCTGAAAATTCGTTGTTTCATAATGAAGCAAACAGTTTTAAGCGAGTGATGTTCTCGACGAAATTAAACAAGTACATATAATTTTAGAATTTTCAGGATTTATTCCAATAGGCTCGTACATCATGTGGGCATTAGATGGGTTTCGTGCAATGAAAACACATTGGGTGCGATACACTGTTTTTAGCAAACTAACAAATTCTTAAAATTACAACTTAACACAATAACACGGGGCACAATGAATCGGGTACAGTTCCAGGATGTCTCAACTTCGCTGCGATCACAATTGAAGGTCGTCCTCGCCTCGAGCTGTAAACATCAGGGCTCTGTAGAAGCACACTGTAGTGTGGGTAGACTTGTAAGTAGGTCGCGTGCGGTCACCACTGGCGTACTTGCGATTTATCCCAAGTCCGTACTAACGACATATAAATAGCATAAGAATCACGCATTGATATAATTTTCCGTCAAGTTTTGAAGCCACTACCGGTTTGGAAATCGGGAACCGAAACCGACAGGTCCTGACGCCTTAGTGAAGAAATTAATCGATTTGTCAGCACAACGTCAAATCAACGCTACGTATAAGCTTCTCCGAGTTCAATTTCAGTATAGCTTCATCAAATTGCTACTCTATTTACTTGTTTGAACCTATGTATAATTAATGGCGATAAATTGGTTAAATATTGTCCCAAACCAGATATATATAAGCATATATATAAGCGACTTTCAAAAAAACACTAAAAAAGTGAAAAATAATTTTACTTTCGGAAGTCGGTGGCAATAAAGTCAATGAAACAAGTCAAATCGTTGCGATGATTCGAAAATGTTTTTTTATTAAGGTCATCCAGTGCATCCAGGCCCCCTGGGCCTCGCTCGCTACGCTTGCAGTTTCGCAGTCCTCACTTCAGGACTCCTTGGCTCCATCAGCCTTCAGTCCTTCGAAAGATATGGCAGGGCACTGCTACCTCAGTTTCCTTACTCTGCAAGCTGATTGAGAACATTGAAGAAGACAAAGAAGAATTAATTTTAACAAAAAAGTAAAAATATTTCCGAAGAATTCGTTGAACCACTGATTTACCAACACAATGTACTGGAGCTGTCACATCTGTTTTTATTTTTTAGTCCTTCAGCACTTACTATTTATGTTAAACATAAACGTTTCTTACATTAGGCCCTTAAAGGGACTAGGGATGGCCGATAAGGAAAACGGCTCCAAGATATTTTTATTTAGCTATATACTTGTTGCGAAATTACCAGGATCGAACTTACTAAAGTAATGAAATGGTATGCATTCTAGCTGGGTAACGAAAGAGCCTTTTGGGAGTTCGCAAAAGAATTCAAATAATAAAGTTTGAGTATTTTTTTGTTGGATCGAAACATTGAAAAATTGTTAAATTCTTTTATGGGAGTTAGTTTGGGAGTTAAGAATTTTGAATATTTTAAAGTAAACATAAACATTTTATTAAGCTATATTGTATTCTAAACAACTGTAACTACAGGGCGTTTGGTTAAACGTGGGCAATACTTTAAGAGAGTGAAGTACTCATAAATATGAGCAACTCTTACTATGGGACTGTATATTGTATTCTGCCTGGGGCAATTGGAGGCCAAGCATCGCTTGCCAAGGACGGTCCGTGTAAGAATGACCATTATATAATTGAGACCGCCCCGAGTACCGGTCATCATTTATTTTATAAATCTTTGACAATCGTTACGGATACACAGAAGCTGGAAAGTCAGGCTTTCCAGGCTTAGTGCTTAAGTAATAATGAAAACAGATACCATCATCTGCCTAGCCTATTCCCAACTATTTTGAGGTTGGCTTCTAGTCTAACACATGCAGCTGAATACGAGTATTTTACATGGAGCCACTGCCTAATTGATCTTCACGACCCAGTTAGTACTGGGTAATACGATACCCCTTCCTAAGAGTGGTTGTCAGACTTTCCACTGACTACCTGTAACGACTGTAAGGTAGTCGTATTTAATTGTTACCTATGCACTAACTGGGTTATGAGTGGAGGTCAGATAGGCAGTCGCTCCGTGACGTGGTATATCAGCTGCATTTGGTTAGAGAAGGGCCGATTTCAATGTGTTTGGCGTAAAGGCCACATACTTTATTGTATTCTGAGCATTTTTATCTGAACGTTTAACAACGAGAAAACAAAAACAAATTCATTTTAAAAACCATCACCCTTGTGCTACTATAAAATTGCTGTCTCGTCTATTCGCGGAAACCATCTATTACCTCCATAATCGGTCTTCAATTACTGTCTTTTTGTTATGTCGCCAGCAAGTTACCTTTTTGGTAACAAGCAAACCTTGGTACCATCAAACCTTGAAGACATCTGCAAAGCAAATTGTACACTGATATACTTCGTTTCTTTTCGAAGTTGGCGGTGCTATGACCAAATTATATTGAAGCACGTCGCGTATCGATTTGCGCTTTCTACGGAATTAGGGGCCTGTGAGGTGCTGAAGAAATTCGTGTTACTCAGGTAGGTTGTGGTGATCAGATAGGCAGTCGCTCCATATAAAATACTGTTATCAGCAGCTTCTAGTTTAACTGGAAGCAGAGCATACCAAAGTTGGGAAAAGCTAGATAGATTTGTGAGGTGTTGAAGAATATAGTGGTGAATAAAAGATTTAATACTGCTGATAGTCACAGGCAATTTTGATTATCATCTGATTGTGATCGTCTGATGTCAACCGTGGTAATAGTGACAATAAACTATGCTGGTTTATTATACAAGTGATAGCTATTTATATTACAAGCTAATGAAAGTCGTGATTTTTTTGTGATATTGGAAGTATGTGATTTATCTACGTATAGCACAATAATTATATCTGTTGTTTTTTTTTATCTAGTGTGATTTTAATAGATTTCTTAATATTATAAAATCTTGATGATTTACCACTTTTGGAAACATATGAACTTCAAATAAATCTTTAAAAATGTCACAAAGTTTTTGTAATTTTCGGTACTAGGATTTTGACGACGTTTATTCCGTGTGAAATGTGAATGGGCTCGAAAAAGGACTCCTAATACCTATCAAAAGCAACAGAAAAAGTTACCAATTCGAAGTCATAATCATTATGATATTTTCCTCACACATAAGACTAAATAACAAAAGTACCTAAATGTATAACAGCCATTCTTCCATTGAAATAAGTCTTCTCCGCTGAAAATGATATCATATAGACAGCATTATGAATGGATGTCTGCAGATAACTTAATATTGGCCTCTCCCATAAATTAAGCTTTCGCTGTCAACTGATATAGGCTAGTGGAATTATTATAGGAGAATCTTTTAGCCATTTCGGGTATGTGTTTTAATAACGCAAATGGGTTCGTATCGGGCTAGAATGGATTTTGAGGAGTTCTTCTGGCAGAAGCTTGCGTTTTTCTTTTTTTTTTGTCTTTACGGTGTCGTTTTGGTTTTGTTTGTGTCTGAGCGGTACTCATAGATTTAATATCGTGTTCTGCGTGTCCTGTTGTTTGTTCACTACAGAAACTGATGGACGCTACCTATAGTGCTGCCTAGTAGCTCAGTTCAGGGCTGACACAATTTAGATTCCCATCGACACGCTAAGAAGTAGAAGAAGAATAAATTCAAAAGCACATAATCAGCCTATAAACTTTCCACTGCTGGGACACAGGTGGACCCAATGCACCCGTGGCATGCCAGTAATTTTACGATGTTTTTCTTCACCATGTTTAGAACAGTGGTACTGCATCAATTTATTAAAATTATATAAAGTGAAGTGACTGACTGGATTCGAATCCAAGACCAACAAAAAGTTAATCAGGGCTGTTACCACTAAACTACCTTTACTTTACCTTGCCTTGCATGTAGTTGCCAGTTTGTGAGGCATTTTAGCTTTGGCTCTACAACGGTTATCGGTTTATGGCTAATATGATCGGCCCATAACCACTTCAGCTTACTAATAAGTATGCACAGAATACTGTGAGCTATGTCGACAACTCTGGTTCTGTGTCGGATCACATCGTTCCAGATGCGATCCCTCAGAGAGGCCGTTCCATAGCTCGCTGAGCGCCCTTGAATTTATGACATTTAAGATAGATTTTTAACCTTGTCAAATTTACTATGTGCACCTAGATTATATATAATCTCCTATAATTGGAAGCGCACACTTGTACTTGTCCCTGTTTAATGTATACTTGCATGTAATTGTGTAGTTTCTGTTGGAGATCCAATAAATAAATAAATAAACATAAAATAACACAATAACATAAAAATTAATAAAGAAAAGCTTTCCGCAACAAAAAATACCCACGGAACCCTTCCACGAAACACATTAAACTATTCTTCGTTCCAAGTCATTTTACTTGATACCGTGCAAACTTTTATGAATGCCTTGCCACAGTATTGATTTATTTTCTTTTTTTTTCGCTTCCCCTATTGAACAGACTTCGGCAAGTCAGTGTGGCGTGCTTTGCTGTGTATGGTGGGTCGGCAGCCATTTTTATTTTGTTTGCGAAGTTGGTATAAATAGGGTGGTAGACGTGGTGTTTTTTTGTGGTAGAGGGAAAATATTTTTCGAGGTAAGGTGGTTCTGGTTTTGTCATCACATCATCCATTATCATCTAGTCTGCGTATTATCAGCTCGTCATTCAGATTATCTTGTATCTACGGCCATATTAGAATCATAATTTAATTAGCTTATTTTCTTCTATGGGTGTCGATGGCAATTTTACTTGTCAGCCTAAAATTTGGCGACTAGTTGGCACTTTTAGTAGCGTCCATCACGTTCCTTTGTAACCAATCATTACAATAGAAAATGCTTTATATTGTACTACTGAGTTCAATAACGGTCTGTCAGTCTTCACCCTTATGCCCTAAGTAATAAGATTGAAAAGTGATCGACCGTTAGGTATACCTAAAACATTTAAACAAAGCACTTCAACAAAACCATACCATAATATTAAACGTGGTCTGTAAGTGGTTTCTAAAACCATTCATTTCATATTAGTTTTGGTTAGCCACAAATCTATCAAGATCATTTACTTCATCTGAAAATTGGCAATACTGGCTCAATCAATTGACGACAGATTCACTAATCATCATTAGATTCATCAGTTTTCGCTTCCACTATCACAACAAAGGAACTGATGGACGCTACTGAAAAAGCCAAACTCGTCGCCTTTTGGGCTGACTCAATTTCAAAGAAGAAGAATCACCATAACACCAGTATAAAGTATATGAGTATGTTAACAAATTATAGGGTAATCCCTATGATGATCTCATTTGGTCCTCTCTTTGAGAGGGAGTGGGCCATAATCCACAACGCAGGCCCAGTGCGGGTTGGTAGATGTCACAGATTTTATGGTTCTAGGACATGCCGCTCTCCTAACGATATTTTTCCTTCACCGTTTTGAGAGCAGTAGCGAAGAAATAAAACACACAACAAACACACGGTCAGTGGGTCGTCTTAGGGGTGTATTTGTAGGAGTTGGAGTTTAAGCTTAGGGCACTATGAGTAGCAACGAATACAAAAAATAAAATATTGGGACTTAGAAAAAAAATCGGACTTAGAATTTTTTTAGTTTTATTTCGTTTTAGAAGACCCGTAATTCGGAAACGGTGCGTCGGAGGACCATGCGTCTCAGATTCTAAATGGTCTAGGTCAACCCGATACTGTAATAAAATTGGGAAATTGAAATGATAATGCTTGAATCCACAAACTACGTATATCGGGGTCATGGATTAATATTTTTTACAATACAAAAGAGTCTGGGGCTAACTGCCAGCGACACTATTATCATAATATCATCCATCCTCTGCTTTCAGAAGCGTTGATATTAGAAACATTATTTTCCATACCATACACTATTCGTAATTGGCAAGTAATAGGAACTGGCTATTAATCGAAGAGCACAAGACAATCACTAGTATCATATCAGCATGTCAGTCTACACTCAATCATAAACTTGATTCCAATAAGAACGATTTTCCAACAATAACTTCTTTTATACCAGCCGCCATTTTCTTAAGCTGTTTTTAGTCTCACTGAATTACAAAGAAGGCACATACAAATTACATAGCAGTGGTCACCTAGTGGTGTGACCCTCGGACTGCCAAGTCATAGGTCTCGAGTTCGAACCCAAGGCACGCACCTGTGATTTTTCGAATTCATATAATTATCAGCATGCTTGAGAGATATTTCTTAACGGCCCGTAAAGCCAAGTCAGAGGCCCATGAGCGGCATAAAAAGTCTGACACCAGGCTATTAGGCACTAAGCACACGATAAAGAAGAAAGAAAGGCAAATAAGGTATGAGCAATGAGCATTTTTCAACAGGATTGCTCAAGGTAGAGTAACAATTTCAGACTTATCATAAGCTTACCATGTCCCCGCTGTTGGGATGCAGGCATCGTTTCTGTAAGAGCGAGTTAGGTATAATAATCCACCAGGAAGACCCCCAGGCAGGTTGGTGGAAGTTGCGTGTCTTCAATATTTTGTTAGTTTCAGACTGATGAGGATTTAGATGAATTTTATGTATTACTAGCGTGGACATAATCCACGGCTTCGCCCGCGCGGAGTTCGGTAATCTCCCACGGGAACGTACTACCGAGATAAAAAGTATTATATGTGTTAATCCAGGTTATAGACTATCTGTGTGCCAAATTTCATCCAAATCCGGTCAGTAGTTTTTGCGTGAAAGAGTTACAAACATCGATCCATCATCACAAACTTTCGCTTTTATAAATATAAAATAAAGTAGGAACAGGAAAATTTACCACATTTTTGCCATGGCAATATTTTCAAAACAATTGGGGGAAACGATGATTGTGTAACGTTATAACATCAATAAACATAGAAGTGGGCATTAGTTTACGGTAACTAAGTTGCCGCCCATAAGAGTAGTGTTGTCTGATGATTTATCGACAATTTATTATCTTATTTTCACTCTCAAATAAAATATTTTTTAGGAAAATCAAATAGAAAAAGTTATTACGCTCCGCAAAATGAAGAGAAAAAGCAGAGCTGTTCAGAGAGTCTAAATAAGTAGATAGAAATTGGTTTAAAAAGTGTTTCATATGTCTTATGTTCTAAACACTCAATTTTACTAACTTAATAATTTCGGTAGCCTGTCAATCAATTTTCGTTTAGCATTTTTGATTTTTTTATCATCGAAATCGCTGATAGAATTTTACTTCGTCTAGGGCCGTGCGTACTGCTTAAATAAAATATGAGTCATCGACCCGAGATGAAAAAGAAATCAGTTAAAATAACATAATTCATTACAGCTCCAGAAAACGTACCTGAATATTTTAAGTATTGAAAACAAATTGAAAGTACAGAAGTCAAATTCAAATTCAAATTCAAATTCAAAATATTTTATTGTGGATCATAGGTAGGTACAGTTCTTAACAGTTGAAAATTTTGATCCGCTATGTCCCGCCCGTAGGGCATACAATAATCACACAGAAATTGACTGTTCGATAATATTAACATTATTACTAATTATTATTATTTTCCCTCTAGCACAATAAATAAAAAATAAAAAATAAAAACAAAAACCAAAAGGGCACAAATTAAGAGAAATGTCAAATTCAAATTATATAGAAAATAAAATTACATTTATCACTCAAAAGATAAAAAGATAAAGTCAAACATAACAAATTAAGATAGGAACATGTCAAATTATACACATAAAATTCAAAAAAAAAATTAAATTATTCATAACAAATTAAAATGTCAAATTGTAAAAATCATACATAAAATTAAAAAAAATAGAATATTGAAGAGAACAAAATTAATTAAAGTCTGTAGGTCATCGAACACATCATGACTGGGTGGGACTATATTTAGGCAAAGACTTGTCGGACAGAAATTCTTTTACAGAGTAGTAACTTTTGTCTACTAACAGATCATGGAGAGTCCTTTTAAAATTTTCCTTTTCCATAATTGTTCTAATAGGCCCCGGTATATTATTAAAGATGCGAGAAGCTGAACAAAAGATGCTCTCATGCATTAGATGAGTTTTACTGGCTACTGTACGTAATTTGTCCTTACGCCGTATACGCGTGTAATAGCTAAACATGTGGATATTGTTTTTAACAAATACTGCAGCCTCCAGTATATAGATACATGGCAGTGTTAATAATTTATTGTTTTTAAAAAATGGCTTACAGGAGTCAGTTCCGCATAAATTAAATATAGCTCTGATGCAGCGTTTTTGAGCAATGAAAGCGCGCTCTTTTTCCGTACTGTTGCCCCAAAATATTACACCGTATCTGAGAATAGAGCCAACGTAACCATGGTAAGCTGTTAGCAAAGTACTCTGATTCGCTATTTTCCTTAATCTATATAGTGCATATGAAAATTGTCCCAGCTTTTTGCAAACATGCTCAATATGAAATTTCCAATTAAGTTTGTGGTCAATATGTAGCCCTAGAAATTTCGTTACTTCCGTTTCCTCAATGTCACTATCTAGGTAATGAATTTTTAAAGCACCTGTACGTCGAGTTCTTATTTTAAAATTCATTATTTTAGTTTTATCAATATTAATCATTAAATTATTCATTTTAAGCCAATCTATAGTCAATAGTATTGTTTGGTTAATGTCAGATTCTAAATTAATTGAATTATCATTAGCAAATAAAACGGTACTATCATCAGCAAACAGTGTAACGTCATGAATAGTTACCGAAGGCATGTCATTTATATAGATCAGAAAGAATAGTGGGCCGATAATACTCCCTTGAGGAACGCCGAATCTAACTGTTCTATATTCAGATACATATAGTTCTTCTGTTTTAGTACTAAAATTTATCCTCCTTACTTCTGTGAATTGTTGCCTGTTGTTAAGGTACGATTCTATGAGTTTGTACACATTTCCTCTTACACCATATGCATCCAACTTTCTTAAGAGGATTTTGTGATCGACACGATCGAAAGCTTTCGACATGTCCATGTATAATGCGACAGCTGACAACCCTTTATCCAAGTTAATCATTACCTTATGTAAGAAGTTATAAACTGCTACGTTTATGGATTTGTTTTTTCTGAAACCATATTGATTGGGCGTTAGGATGTTTTTTGCCTCAAAGAAATTATAAAGACAGTTGAAGATAACCTTTTCAAAGATTTTCCCAAAAATAGGTATTAATGCAATGGGCCTGTAATTACTCATGTTGGTTTTGTCTCCTTTTTTAAACACTGGCTTTATAACCGATATTTTTAGTTTTTCTGGGAAAGTGCCTTCTTCTATAGATAAATTGACAATGAAGCTAAGTGGTTTTGATATAATATGGGCTACATCTTTAACAATATTTGTCATAATGTTATCATAACCGGCACTGTTTTTATTTTTTAGAGCAATTATTATTTTATTAATGTCATCAGGGATCGTCGGTGTCATAAAGATTGAATTAGAATTATATGTCAATTTATTGAATGATTCCTGGGGTACACTAGTATTGTTATTGCTGATGTCAAGAAAAAAGTCATTAAACGAATTAGCAATGTCTTGAGGATTATATTTATGGCTACGCCATTTGTAATTAATTGAGCCACACCCTCATTTGGAAACTTACATTTGATGTCATTTATTACATTCCAAGTAGCTTTGTTCTTATTTATTGCAGATTTAATAAAGTAATCGTTTTGAGATTTTTTAGTCAGTCTAATTATAGTTTTATACCTCTTTGCATATGCTTTAAAAGCAGTTTTAGTGGTTTGATTTGGATTAATCCTATATTGCCACAATAGTTGACATTTACGTTTGCTACATATTTTTAATCCACGTGAAATCCATTTCGGTCTAGATCTGTTATGTATCTTGACTTTCTTAATAGGAAAACAGAGATTGTATAGCATAACGAAATTATCATGAAATATGTTGTAGGCAGTATTCGTATCCGAGCAACTATAGACGTCATTATTGGTTAGCTGATTTAAATATTTTATAAATATTGCTCTGTTGCCTTGAGAGTAATCCCGTTTTAATATATACCAGTATTTTATGTTGCAGGTCTTTTTAACTGGAACCTTTACTATTTGCGCATTATGGTCTGATAGCGCTAATTCCTTCATAGTGCCTTTACAAGCTCTTATGTTATGGGCTATGTTGTCTATGCACGTTTTACTAGCAAATCGCGTTATTTGATTGAATTTTAGTTTTAGATTATATCTGGTTAAGATTTCTGTAAATTCGATGGACAGTTTTGTATGCTTCAAAGTATCTATGTTGAAATCTCCGGACATAACGATCTTCCTACCGTGTGAGCAAACGTTATTTGATATTTTATTTAGAGTGGTGAAAAAGCTGTCTATAGTGCCTGCGGAGTTATTAGGTGACCTGTAAATGCATAGAACAACTATTTGATGTTCCATCAGCTCAATTGCAGAACATTCTATCGTATTACATATGGAAAGTTTTGTGATGTCATTAAGAATTCTGTATTTCAAGTTGTTTTTAATTAATATACAGGAGCCTCCGTGCCTGCTATCTCTCATATAATAGGACGCAAGTTTATAATTTGGTATTGTTAGATACACTTCGTCACCGTCCGTCATGTTGTGTTCAGTGATACAAAGTATGTCAACAGGATTGTTCTGGACAGCCAAATCGTTAATACAAACAGAAAGCATATCAGATTTATTGAGAAATCCGTTAATGTTTTGATGTAGGATAGTTACAAATTTATGAACGAAATAAATCATTAGAGTTAGGATTTTCAATTTTGCTACATTCCGATTCACCGTGCTCGTTGATTGTTTCATTTATACAGTCTGTATTGATTCTATTTATTACACTTTGGTTCAGATTTAAATTAACTTGCACGTATTTATTTTCAAAACACTTTTTGTCGTTTATGATACTATTATTCTGACCATTTGGTGGGTGTTCCACTGGGAATAAGTTCATGTCAATTTTAATTCTATTCATTATGTTTTTAAACATCTGTAGTGTTCCAGCTTTATTTAATTTACCAGATGTGTTAGAAAACATGTCAAATGTTAAACCATAGTTGGAGTCGAAAAAATGTGCGTATTTATTATATTGTATGTCCATGCAAAGGAGGTTATTGAATTGTTCCACCTTGTAATTATAAATGAGTGCCCCCCGTATGTATGTGGGCGCGGTGACAATTATATTAGTGTGAGTTAAATTTGCTAGACCTTCATTGATTTCTCTCACTACATCAATGAAGTTATCATTGTCTCTGATGTCAGTTTCTCCTAATACAATTATACAGTATTTTTTTACGGTAAAATCTCTTAATTTTGATTCTATGCCGGCTAAAAGGTGCTTTATATTACAATTAGGTAAGGAGTAACTACAATAATTAAAGTCGCTGGCGAAATTATCTTCTACACTTTGCAACCTCCCCCTTTCTGAGCTGTTACTCAGCACACACAATTTTCTATGCTTGATATCTTTCGGCATTGTCTGTTTGGTGTTTAGAGGTATAATTTCGTTTTGCGGCGTCGAATTGGTGGCTATGTCGTGGTTTATTGAATTTGATTCAGCCCTTGAAGTCTGGTTACATTCTGTCATAACGGGCGTAGCCTTTTCATCGTCATATGGAACTTTCTTTAGTCTCGGTGTTCTGACAGTCTTTTGTTTAATTTTATTTTTTTGGCCAGATCGAGGTGTAGCCTTATTTTTGTCCATTAGATTTACAGTTTTATATGCATCTATAACTTTAAAATATTTCTGAAGGTCAGATTTTAAACGAAAGTTTTCAGAGTTAAGGTTCTCAATTTCGTGGTGAGCTATTAATAAATCGTCCGAGAGTTGCTTAACTTTTTCGTTTAAGTCCATTACAGTTTGACTAGTATTTAATGAGGTGTTTGGCAAGCTGGTCATGGTCGCATCGAATAGTGTTGAACTGTCTCTGCTGATGTCATTTAAAGAGCTGGTTCTTTGAATTTTACGATATGTTATATTGTTGCATACCTCTATTTTATACCTCGATAACAATAACAATATTCTAAATTTTATAAATCTACGTGTAATGGAACGTCGTCTCAAAAAGCTGGTATTCAATACAGTAAAGTCAGGTTTCCGAACGTAGATTAAAATGACAAATCACTGTCAACTATGTGTGATTGGTCCTGATTGGTCAATGATTTGTCATTTCGTTTAAATGCACCGTTAATGAGTCATCTGTTCTTTGTTTACGTTATTATAAATATCTGCGACTGTGTCTTGTTGATGTTTGTCGTTAGTATGACCCAGTATTCCGTGCGTAGGCTTATCGTTTTAAATAATTTACAGCCAAACCTGTTTTTATGGTGTTGTTGTGTTGTTAAGCGAAATGCACTGTTATCACCTTCTTCAACGTGTATTTGCAGCTTCTAGCCTTGATAACACTGTCACTGAAGTTACAACTTATTTAGAGTGTATTACTGTAGTTTTAGGCCACTTATATTGGGATAATATTATTATTTATGAATTAAATCACGCAGAACGATGTTTGACGTTTCACAGTT
The DNA here is from genome assembly GCA_905163415.1 of Noctua fimbriata. Lineage (NCBI taxonomy): Eukaryota > Metazoa > Arthropoda > Insecta > Lepidoptera > Noctuidae > Noctua > Noctua fimbriata. The sequence goes on from LR990945.1 coordinate 7,971,274, forward strand.
TTTGACAGTTAGTCAAGTCAAGTCAGTTCTAAAGAAAACCAGATACAACATTAATATAACAGATTGTTGTCTTTTAGTCGGTATCTATAATGGGTGTTAAAAGACCCTTCACGAAGCCGAAAGGCACTCGGTCTCCCTATAATTGCGATATTTTTTTTGTTGAGGACCATACCTGGGCCTTCTAATTACAGAGATATTGGAGGTGAAAGTTCCAACGTTTTATAAGTTCTTAATCTTATAACTTTACTTAAAATACCTCCTTGACCCCCGTACTATTCAATGCATGCATCTGCACGATGTTTTGAATACGTTACATTGAGTCCTACCATAAGCCGTGATTATTCATCCCAAAAAAAAAATAGTACAGAATGCTTGGTTGATGGCTTCATGAAAGGTCCGTTTACACCTTGTTTAAATGCAGATTTTCATAAGGATTGTTTTTAATAATGCTTTATGACAGTGTATTGGATAAACCCAAAATATCGATAATAAAGTGTCGCATCCCTATATTAGCAGAGAAACTTGCCATAGTGTGAGCAAACATTTGGAGTAGCCCAAACAATGATACCCTTATTTAATCAGACGCACCTGCTTGCCTTGATTCTGTAGGTGGGTAAGTGGGATGGGTCTAAGTATATTGCTGAGGTCAAACGTGTAACAGTACCGATTCAATTAATTTGGTGAAAATATGGTTGTATTTTTCATATACGAATTATATTATAGCCTTCGCAAGTTCTAGAGCTGTAAGTTCTTATTTCATTCTTCCAAAAAGGACATGGCCGGAATTTGTATAGAGCTGTGCCCTGACAAAAAATATTCATGTACATTGACATACAGTACATCAAATTAAAGCTTACAGGTGTGTAATTATAATCGTTTAAGTTATATGAAAAGAAAGAAAGCGAAAGATACTATAAATAGGATACAAAAAATGTGCCTAAACATTTTGAATAGCAATGATCATAAATTCCGAAACGAAACAATACGAGAAATGCTATTACCAATGGATTTAAAGGCTAGTAGAAACTAGTTATCGAACATAGACATTCTTCCATGACTGTTTTAGTAGGTACTTAATAATAATTCGTGAATGAAAACTAGCCAAGTCAGACCCAACCAAACTGATCGAAGTCAAAGTTAAGCAGCGCTTGCCAATATCAGTCCGTGGATGGGTGACCATCCATTCCCTACCGAAATTCCTCCGTGACTCGGAAAGCACGTTAAGCCATTGGTCCCTTAGATTACAGAAGGCTTCAATATATTATGCCTAGTTATCAGAAGCAATGATATTTTAAGTTGTAATAAAATATTTTATGTTGTTATAAATAAATTTCAGGACTTGACCTTTGAACTTGGCACCCATTTAGATCTCACTTCGTTTGTCGTTGAAGTCAACAACCAAGGCATATCGTAATATTGAACTTGGCTCTCTTTTCACATTTATGTTTTTGATGGGTTAATAACATAAGCATAAGCATAATCAGCCTATAATGTTCCCACTGCTGGGACACAGGCCTCCTCTCTATGAGAGGGAATGGGCTATAATCCACCACGCGGGCCCAGTGCGGGTTGGTAGATGTCACATATCTTCGAATTTTTGGTTCTAGGACATGCCGGTTTCCTCACGATGTTTTCCTTCGCCGTTTTGAGAGCAGTGGTGATGAAATAAATTACACAAAGTAATGCGCCTGCCTGGGTTCGAACCCACGACTATATATATATACGAGAACGTTGCTGTTTAAAAGAATATGTAGTGTCAAACATTGAAAAGAGTATGCTTAGATGGTTTGGTCATGTGGATTCTAATTCAACAGACGATCTGTCTGCTAACGGATGGACGAAGATTTTATTGGAGTGTCAGAAGTACTGTGAGAGCAATTTATCAAAGTGTTGTTAACCTTCTTTTATTTTCACTTCAAATTTTGCTGTACACAACATTAGTTTTAGTAAATGCGAAACCTGAAACACGTGTCTAGTATTTTTATGTAAAGAATCTAAGTACAAAATTTCAAAACTGTATCATGAAAAATCACAAAGTTATAATCTTGTTCCTTTACCTGGCTGTCCGCACAAAAACATGGTCACCACGCGGTGCCGCCGCGCGCGCCTCCGGCGTCGTCTTGAGTTCATTGATAATAATAATTTTGCAGTTGGTACCATAGGTACTTAGTGTCGTTCGGTATCCAACTTGTAGCCTTTTTTAAATATTTTTGTGACAAAATATAACACTGTTTAAAAATTATTGGAATCGATTCATTTACTTATTCTGAACAAACTATATTCAGGTTTCACATATACTAAAGATGTTGTATTTTAATTTCTGTTATAATTGTCTCTTTTATTTTTATAATTTTAGTTACTGTAATTGGTTGTATACGCGGTCGTTGTAATTAAATAAATAAATAAATGTGGAGAGGATGAGTGAAAGGCGACTAACAAAAGATATAACAAGGAAGATGTAAGTGGCAACGCCGAGAGGGGGGGATGCCCTAAAAGGACATACACTGACCTTATCGGTGAGGTTCTTCAGATAGGTCATGTGCGTAGTACTCGCAACCAGCGTGCGGGTATGACTAGATGTATGAACGTGGACGAGTCTAAGTAGAATTTAAGGATCGTAGCATGGATTAGGGACACGGTTTACTCCGGTTCCTCTTCTATTTAACTTCCCAAATTTTTCATTCCTGTTGTTTATTAAAACACATTTGAGTTACTCTTTAAGGACTATTCATAAGCCATGGGTCATTTTGGTCACTGGTCATTGAACTTTGAAGTGTAACTAATCTAGTTGGCTTGTATCATCGTAGCAGGTGGTGATCTGTGGTTTATGCCTACCTCCATGGCGTGAGTTTATGTAAGAATGTATGTAATCAACTAGCTGGCCCGATAGGCGTGTTGTCGTGGCTATTTCTGTATATCGACAACAGTGCCACCTACCGGGTATAGCTAAGAACGATCCTGATGACCCAATAAAAAAAAACATTTAAACCAGTGAACCCATTTAAGAGGTCAAGAATTCGCACACCGGTATCTAAATAGAATTGGAACAGGCCGATATCTGTACAATGAAGACATTGAAAAAAAAATATATAAAGGGTGTAAATAGACCCTTAACATATCCGAAAGGCACTTGTTCTCCCCGTCTTTGCGATCATTGTTTTGTTTTAGACCATACCTGGGAACCTTATAATTACGGAGATATTGGGGGTCAAAGTTGCAACTTTTTCACAAGTTTTTTTTTTTAAATACATGTTTTTAGTATAAGATTTTTACTTTACACACCTCCACGACCCTCGTACAATTCAATCCATCCATCAGTCAATGCTTTGAGTGCTTTCCATCGAGTCCTACCGTAAAACGTAATTTTTCACCCCAAAAAAAAGTAGTTTCCCAGCAATTATTTTTACGCAAAGTTACTTAGTTTGATGTACAGAATGCTTGGTTGACGGCTATGTGAAGGGTCTTTTACACCCTGTATAGGGGGTCTTTATTAGAGCAACAGAAGCCAAAACAACAGTTTTTAGAATTTTTGTTTGTCTTTCTGTCTGTCTATTTGTACGCTCATCACGCAAAAACTACTGCATGAATTTTAACGCAGTTTTCACCGCTCTACAGCTAGATGCTTAACTTAAAATATTGGCTACATTAGATAATTATAGTTTTAATTATAGGTGGTGCTGTCCAAAGCAAGGGCGGGTCGCTAGTTGAATATAATTATGTCAAGATAAACAGTAAAACCATACGAAGTTCCTACTCACAGGAGGTTTGAACAATAAGTATTAAATACTTATCTTTAAATACTTCTCGTTAGTGATGTACTTAATTATTTAAAAAAGATTTTATTAAGTTGTGTAGTAGTCTATGGTTGTCAGTTTGACGTTCGTTTAAGATCGATGGATGTAAACAAAAATAGATTGGATGAATTTTTTTGTGCTTGTTTTACAACTTAGCTACAAATTATAAATTAATGTTTATTTTTAATTGAGATCCGATTTTTGGATTATATTTTTTACACAGTTCATATTATTTTATTTGGAGTTTTAAGATTACAAAAGCGCTGGTAATTATATATGCTCGAAGTGTAGTATGTTATGTAATGATGAGATGGCGAGTAATAGAGAAGTATGGAAGACGAAGACATGCTGCGTTGATCCCAAATAAATTGGAATAAGGGAAGAAGAATGATGATGATGATGTATTGAATTTACTATTTATTCCTGATATTAATTTAGGAAAACATCGTGCGAAAACCAGCATGATATGCACACAATGGTTGTGACGTCCAGCAACCGGCACTGGGCCCGCGTGGTAGACTATGGCTGGCTCTAAAATAGAGGAGGTCAATGTGCCAGCGGTGGAAACATTGTAGGCTGATTATAAACAAAGTCTAAAAATCCATGGCCAACGCAGTTGACATCTTTCGGCTGCAATGATAATAAGATAAACATAACATCACGCATGAATATGCCCGAAGGGTTAGGCAGGGGTGTACCTAATAGTTCACCCACATTTCGCCAGTTATGTTCTAAGTCCCATGTAATAGGGGGCAAGCCTATTGCCATCAACCGGGTACCAATCCACACTCCGTGGCTGCTAAGAGAAATTCTTAATGGAAAAGCCCGATAGCACTTTGCCCGCCCCGGGAATCGAATCCAGGACCTCATGCTCAGCAGTCGCGCTTAAGACCACTAGACCAACGGCTGCAATGATGATAAGATAAACATAACATCGCGCTTGAATATAGCCGAAAGGTTAGGCAGTGGTGTATAGCACACCCACAGTTGACCAGTTATGTTTCGTAATTGGGGCGAGTCTATTGCCATCGGCTGGGTACAAATCCAAACTTAGAAATTCATAATTCTAGACGAAATACTCAATAACACTTTGTCGTCAGTAGCGCTATTGATTTTTTTTTTTTACCAATGATATTTATTTTTTCACAGCTAACCAATCATGGCGAAAAGCAATACAGATTTGGAAAAGATGAAAATGTTAGAAGACAGGATCAAAGCTCCTTCCATATGGGGTCGGGTGCCTTGTGGAGTCAGGTTTGAAGACCTGCAGGACTGGAGATATGAGGATGCCATACGATTGCTCAAGAAATATTATTTGACTGAAGAAGGAGAGGTGAGAAAATTTTCAAAGTTACTGCTGCAGTTTCACGAAAAACTCCCATATCTCAAAAGCTAAATATAAAATCTTATTCAAATCAATTTTCGTTTCAAATTCTTTTTACGTTCAACGAACCCACATTTTTAAAATTTTCCTCCTCTTTCAAAATTAGAGGGGGGGGCAGATTTTTTACGGCTTTAGAAGCTAATCATCATCAACTTTTGACGTTAGCAAAATTTTTTTTTTTTTTTAAATACCTTCAGTTATATAAGTAGATTTTTTTTCAAGCCTCATTTACAGGTGGGGGGAGGGCCACCCCTAATTTCTTTTTTAATAATTTCAAATTACTTTTGTGTAGTGGTTTATAGAAAACACCTGCAAATTGTGTGCCCAACAGTCACGGAGAAAAATGGCTGTGACATACGAAAGGACAGATAGACGAATCTATAAGGGTTCTTTTTTGCCATTTGGCAACAGAACCCTAAAAAAGAACATTTAAACAAGCATAAAAAACTAAAACTGAAATAAATTACTCATGGTGCTCACAAAAAGTCACTCGCATGCCACGCTACGCCACGCATCGTGTTATGCCATGCTACGCAATTTGCTACGGCGTAGCACGCACAACGCTAAGGTCTCGTAGCAGGTAACAACGCCTTTGATTGGAAGATGTAGAATAGTATGGTATAGAAGTGATAGTCTAGTGGTGTGACCGTCGGACAGCTAAGTTACAGGTCTCGATTTTAAACTCAAACCCAAAAGCATTTATTTCAATTAGACCATAGCAGGCACTTCTGAATGTTAGAAAAACAAAGAATTAAATACACACATTACATCATCATCATCATCATCATTTCAGCCGAAAGACGTCCACTGCTGGACATAGGCCCCCAAGTGCCGCCACATTGACCGGTCCCGTGCGCCTCGCATCCAGCGAATCCCTGAAACCTTCACCAGGTCATCGGTCCACCTAGTGGGAGGCCTTTCAACGCAACGTCTTCCGGTTCGCGGTCATATTACATACATACATACAAAAAATTAAATTTCACATACACACGCACCTCTGATTTTTCGGATTCATTTGCGTATTATATAATTATCACTTGCTTCGGTGAAAGAAATCTTCGTGACGAAACCAGCATGCCTGAGATATTTCTCGACGGCATGTAAAGCTAAGTCAGAGGCCCATGGGCGGCATAAAAACTCTGACACCAGGTTAGTCACTAACCACACGATAAAGATGAAGATGTAGAAGTTTCCGTTTGCGGGCCTTTAGTTTAAATTTTCTGATCGATGATCTTCTTGACAATCATTCGAAAGTGCATGTTAATTTTTTTTTTCTTTCTTTTTTCTTTTTCAGAGGCACTATTTCCTTATTCTAAGCAACCCATTTTAAAGAAGTGTAAGTAATCATTAGCGGAGCAAATTAATTACCACCCAATACAGAACATTTGTAAATTACAACGCAGAAGTAGCCATTTATTAATTCCTTGCAAAAATATATATAATTTCCACCAACAATGCGGTAATCGGTTTGAAACTGACTATTTAATTAAAAGGTCCAAAAACAAAAAAGATGAATCGCCCGTTCGGAAATCTTAATTTACTTAATTAAGATGTTTGGTGCCGAGAAAGAGTGGGTGAAAAACAAAATGCTTATATTTTTATCTGGGCTTCACTGAGAGCGAGGGATTGAATGTTCTAAAAATGGATTTTTTTAAAAGGTGTTCCTAATAATGACTATTATTATTAAAATTTGCCCCCCACATACAAATTTTTTATCGAAAATAAAAAAAAAACTGCGTTTTCCTACTACAAAAGTGCAATATACCTACACGGTCGAAATGTATGGAACAGCTGTTTTCGTTTTTTTAATAACCGATGACAAATTTCTATGTTGGGGGGCTCAGAATGATGTTCTGAATACGTGGTAATCGTTTTCGTGTCGGTGTCGGTGTCGGTGTGTATCCTTTCCACCCCGTCTTAACCTCAATCTTGTCCTGCGTACACAGATGATGAGGTCATGAGGTCGACGATGGAACGAGCTAAATGAAATAGGTTCTTATTATATTCTGAACTCAGGAACACCGATGCAGGCAGGGAATTCTACTCCTTGACTGTGCACAAAGATATAGCAAAGCGCTTCGTGCAAATGTGTGGAAATTCGACAAGGTATGGGTGATAACCTGCAGTACGTCTGGACTCCTGATGAAAAAAAAAAAAAATCCAAAAAATGAAATCGTCATGTGACTAAAAGAGTGATGGATGGAGAGGGAGAGTAAGATCAAAGAAACGATCTATGGATTGTATGAGGAATGATTTGAAAGAAAAAGGATTAAATAATAGTGTGATGGTTGACAGGGGAGAATGGAAGAAAAAAACGTGTTGCGGCGACCCAAGTTTAACATGGAACAAGGGCAGGAAGATGATGATGATGTATCTTAAGAAATAAATATTTGAACTCATGAATTTTCAGAGTGCTTAACCCAAAGGATACCAACGGGACCTTGTATTTAGGTATATTCTACCGTCTCTGAAAAGTCTGACAACCAGTCTTACCAAGGGGTATCGTAGTACTCAGTACTTACTGGGTTGTGGAGGTCAGATAGGCAGTCGGTCTATGTAAGGTACTGGTATTGAGCTACGTCCATTAGACTGGAATCCGACCCCAACATATTTGGAAAAAGACTAGGCAGACCATGGTACACCCACAAACTGCTTGTACAGCTTTCACTTTCTTGGGTTTTTGTTTTAATTCATAGATTATTTCACTATAAAGAATTTTTAATAAGGTTTCAGTACTGATACTGTTAGCCTGCGTCATCCCACTGCTGGGCAAAGGCCTCTCTCCATGACTTCCAAATTCTTCGATCCAGGGCCAATGTGGACCACTGGTCGTTAGTCTTGTCCAGCTCGTTCCGCCATCTCCTGCGAGGTCTACCACGTCGTCTTCTGGCTGTGTCAGGGCTCCACATCGTGGTTATTTTGGCCACAGCAGGCATGCGGCAGACATGGCTTCAGTTTTCAGGTTTCAGAAATTTTATTTTATATACTGCGTCGAGTGCAAAGCCCGATATTAATTATTTCTATGAACTCCCCGCCTACACTGGCACCCCCTCGTTTCACTCCATAAAAAAATAATTGAAAAATACTTTTGATAGATATTTTTTAATAAACCTTCTTAAGTTTATTAAATAAACCAATTCGCTATTGAATTTGAGTCCAAATTCAACAATTTGTTTGAAAAATATTTTATCTGTAATCTTTATTTGATTAAAATACTTTTTGAATCTTGTTGTTGAAATTAGAACTAATTCTTTGAGAAAATAATAAGTACTTAGCTAAGTCCAAGAAGTTCCAAGTTTGAGATAATTTCAAAAAAGGTTAAGTATTTTAGAAATTATCTAATGTATAGACAGAGGAGCTCGTGGTGGTAAATAATAACAGCCGCACGGGTCGATCTTCAAGGTTAAGCCGTGCTTACCAAGGTCGATCTTCAAGGTTAAGCCGCGCTTACCAAGGTCGATCTGTGGATGGGTGACCATCCATTGCATACTGAGTTTCCTCCGTGCCTCGGAAAGCAACTTAAGCCGCTGATCCTGAATGTCATTTGTAGATGAGAGACTGTCGTTACAGGAAGCCAGTGGCCTGAAAGTCTGACAGCAAGTCTTACCAAGGGGAACCGTCTACGTCAGTAGTTACCGGGTTGTGGAGGTCGGATAGACAGGTCACCCCATGTAAAATACTAGTATTGAGATACATCTGGTAATACTGGAAGCTGACCCCAATAAAATCGGGAAAAGGATAGGCACATGATGATCTATTTTAAAGAAAGAAGGTCAATATAGGAGGCCTATTACAATTATTTTTACCTCTGGTTTAACATTACTGTCAAAATCAAACTTTCTCTTTTTTGTCCTTGCAACAAGGTTGCTGCCATTGACAAGTTTGTTAAAGTGAACTTTATTATTGTTGGAATAAATTTGCTGTTGGTTTGCTGCTAGAGATTAATTATTACTGTTCAAGGAAATCTAAAAAACTGAATTGTCATGCGATGTAAAAAACGATTTTGAACCTTGGGTGGTACAACTTACAAAGTCAACTTGATCTCCGTACGTTTTTTTCACGGGTGACCACTGAACACCAGCGCTGTGCTGTCCCCCATACCACAGCATCATGCTGAGTGGTAACCTGCTTGTGGCAGTCACGACGTGCAAGCTGTCAACTTCTTTGTTCCGTCCTGTTGTATCACTACATAGTATAAAACAAAGTTGATTCCCGCTGTCTGTCGGTCCCTATGTATGCTTAGATCTTTAAAACTACGTAACGGATTTTGATGCGGTTTTCAGTAATAGATAGAGTGATTCAAGAGGATGGTTTATGTATATATATATATATTGCACTCATGCGAAGCCGGGGCGGGTCGCTAGTTAAAAAAATAATTGTAACGTACTTTTTTTTGTTTGTTATTTTGTATGCACGTCATGTCCCAGCGACAAATAAATACTTTTTCTTTCTATCTGCCACCAAACATTTTCTTCGAAAGTCAGTATTTTTTTTTGTTTTTTTTTTCAGATAACCTACAGATCATTGAAAATAATAGAGGACAAGGAAGGTACAGACGAGTTCGTCCACAACGTTCGGATATGGATGAAAGACAAGATGTCCATTGCAGCTGTTAAGGAAGGGACCGATAAACTAATTGGAGTACTTATCATGAGGATACAGGAGAAAAGTTAGTACCTAATTTGTATTTTGTTTAAAAATCTTAATCTAGCTATCTCAAATCTGCCAGGGCTGCGGGACTGTTCGAAAGAGATACCGCGGCCCTGGAACACAAAAGGCAAAGAAGGAACATGGATGGGTTTTAGTCAGTATAAATCTGACACTCCCTTCCTCTCCGGTCATTTGATGATTTCCCATCCTAAAAAAAAAAAGCTATCTCAAATGTGATTCAACAGGTCACGTGAGCCGCATGCATAACGACCGTTGGGCAAAGATCTCAATACGATGGGTGCCTGAAGATGGTCGGCCTTGAAAGAGGTGGCGAGATGATCTGGACGCGCAACATGAAGGCTGGTTCAAGGTGGCGCAGGAGAAGAGTACTTGGAAGGACCCATATCCTTCCAAGTACTCTTTAGGAGGCCTTTGCCCAGCAGTTGGACAAACAGGGCGACGAAAAAAAAACTAGCTGTAAGGAGTTCTATCTTAATGCTTTCTGCAGTCAGTCCGATGGATAAGTGTCTTACCGTGACCTCTCCAATCCTCAAAAACTACACTACGTTTGAATTCTCATTCGTAAAGCTTGACAGTCTATTGGTATGGTTAGTCAGTCGCTCGACAGTGACAACCAGTCTTACCATGGGGTATCGAATAAGAACTGCGTTGGCGTTTGTGGTACGAATATCTACGTGGTTTCTGTACCTCGTCTTGGATGAGGGCTTTAGGCCGCAGGGAGTGGTGTTACGTCGCTTCCACGGGCAAGTGCCACATGAACGCACGGTGACATAGTGCACAAGTGAAGTGGGACTAACATAGTTTTAAGGTTTTATTTACGAAATAAAAAAAAATATTTGTTTGTTCATGGCAACTAGGCCCAATTGTTGTTGTTACTGATACAAATTGTATTTTACGATATGTACAAAAAATCTGCCGTTCCATACATTTTGACCGTGTATGTATTGCAATTTTGTAGGAAACAGCTGATTAATTTTTTCATTGCCGATAACAGATTTCTATGTAGCGTTTGTGCGTCGTGGTCCCTTCGACCCCGTTTCATTTTATTTGCCATTGTTGTTTAATTTTTGTATTTATTTCAGCCTATCGTCGTTAAAGTTCTAACACCGTAACGCAAGTCAAAAATAGCAAGTTTACAGGAGATTGCAGAGACTGCATAATTATACCATGTAATCAATCAATCAAAACATTTATTTCAAACAAGAGTCCATATGGGTCAGTAGTGAGCGCTTAAGAACTATGTTAGTACAACTTTTAGAGAAGAAAAAAAACAGTCATTATTAAACTCAAATCAAAACCAATTCAAACAATCCAAATAAAAAAAAAAAAAAAAAATGTAAAAAAAAAAGTCAATCATGAAAATAATCATAAAAATGAACAATGATAATTTATGATAATTTTTTTTTAATTTTTTTTTTTAAATAATCATGTAATGGTACAATATCATTTTATAATTTGTGTTCACTTCAAATTAGATATAGATGTAGCTTGTTTCTGTGATTGGCTGGAACAACGCGTCTTCAAATTTTCTAGCAAAAGGCATCAAAAATCAAAATGTCATAACCGCCTTGAATGACTTACGTGGTTTTAGAACTTCAACGACGCTATTTATATCTCAGTAGTTGGCACATTAAAGGCTGATTATGCAATGCTTTTGCTATATGAGAGAACCTTATGTCCTCATTAAATACTAACTCTTAATAATAGTCAATCGAATTCCCATAAAAATGGAACACACAGAAAGTAGTCGCATCACTATTCTGAATCTATTTGCGTATCAATCGGAACGAATGGAAGTCGATTCCTTCTGAACCGATGGCAGTTACATTAGGGGGCAGATTCCTTGAATGCTTCGAGCCTAAATTTTTACTGCATCCGTAAAAAGAATTCCGATTCAGCTACAGGGTTCTCTTGGTTGGTGCAAGTTGTGAGATGTGGCGAGTCCATTAGGTCTCTTTAAAAGGTTTGAAAAAAAAAAGCGATTTCAAGTAAGACTTGTACGTACGTTCGTACTTACGTATTATTCGTGTGCTCGTGTGCGTGTCGGCGAACGAAAGTACGTACCGCTCATGCACACTTTCACTGTTGTGTTGCTTCAACTTTGATCGGAATTTTGAGTGAAATTATCATTCTGAGTCTAATAAATCTAAGGTTATTAAATCTACACTAATATTATGAAGATGAATGATTTGTATGTTTGTAACTAATCAAATCAAATCAAATTTATTCTTAAATGTAGGTTTCTTTACAAAAGGATGTTATAGTAAAATGGTTAGTTCGCTACATTTTACTCGAGAGTCTTTCTTTTTATTCTAATTTCAACCTTATTGTTTGTTTTATTTTTCTTTACAACGTGCCAGAGTTAAATAACGTGTTGGTTTTGTTCATCTTCGTTACGTTGATGTTTCTGACATCCACAGCATTAGCAATGGCTTTGGATAAACCCTCAAAGTGCAGGTGGAGTTGCACATGGTCAAGTCTTTTGTGATTTGGATCCGCAGTTACACTTAGTTTCATTGGAATACCTCTATCGGCTGAATTGTACTTGCCAGGTCTTCGTAGTCAGCTTAGAAATTTTTAGAAGGACTTTTCAGCATTTTGTTTTTTTTTTGCTGGAATATGTGATAAATCATGAAGCGATTTCCCAAAACGCTACATCCCATGCGTCAACCCCTATTTCTTGTACGTAAATTGGATTCCAAGTAGTAGATACGGGTAGGTCTATATTAGGGGCCGTGATGCTATCGAAGCGTATACAGAACACTACACTGTCTACCAGTATCAAGTCGTGAGGTGAACTTATTTTCTGATTCGCTATTGATAAACAGAAAAAGACAATTTGGATTCACAGCGAGCTAAAAGTAAATACAATGCGATTTTTAGTGGGCTCGCGAAATGAGATCTGCTTAGTTTGTGACTATGAGAAATAAATGTTTGTTTTTATGCTTTTGTGTAGGTAGTTTGAGGTAGATTTGGGTGTGGTAGCTTTTGGTTATGTGCTCAATTTACAAAAAAAAATGTCTGGATAAGAAAATTGCGTTACCGTAATGTGAAGTAAGCTTTCTAAAATATATTTGAAACTAATGACATGACAAGCCTTTTGCCTCTTCTGTTTAGCTATTATATTAGCTACGTTCACAGATAAAGATCACCTTATTGGATTCCATATTTAAAGTGTCGAAGTTGAGGATTTGAATTCAGTCAGGCACTTTACTTTGTTTAATTTTTTTTTTATCACCTTTTTCGTTTGAGTCAATGCGGTGAAAAAATACACATGTAGAAAAACTTTTATACAGTAAACCGGCCGTTTTAGAACCAATCATTCGAAGACATTATGATGTCTAAAACGCACTGGACCTGCATCGTGGATACGATGGATGGCTCACTCCCTCTCTCAGAGATGAGGCTTCTTTCCAAGTTTTGGACATACTAATGCAGAAGCTGGTGTGGTCACGTTTAAAAAGTTTGTTAGATTTGAGGGAAATTATAGTGGTAATTTGGCTAAAAACAAAAATCGAAAAAGCATTTTAAAATTCATTAATATGTTTATTTTCATGAATATTTTATGTTTCTTTTTATTTGGTAATGTCATTGGTCATATTTGCCCCTTTCGGATCGGACAGAGTTTTTTTTCAACATATTTGTGTTATGTTACTTAAATCTAATCTTACTGAGAATTAAAGTTATTTCGAGAGAATTGTTCGATTTCGAGCCGATCGATTCTCGTAAACATTTTTTGATTTCAGAATACCCTGCTATTTTTCTTTCTTTTTTTTTTCTCCAAAGAAACGAAGATAATAAAACAGTAACAAAAGTTTTTATGACATTGATATCAATATAGTTAATATCCATAAACGTCTTGCTGATTAATTAGACGAAATTACATGACATTTATTAGTTACAGCCCGGGGCCCGATTTCCCGAAACGACTTCAATGGCAGCGTTCATTTGACGTTTGACACGCCAAATGTCAATGTCAAAGGAAGCTAATTAATCAATTAGTGTCGTCTTCTTGATTTGAGTAATCATGAGATTGTTCTAGTATCTAAATGATTATTTTTTCAGGTTTTGCATCAGTTTCAATTTGATCTTAAAGTTCTTTACCGGTCTGTACAAGTTATAAATGTTATAACAGTACTTTTAATTCCACCATGACCCCTGTACTATTCCATGCATCAATCAGCACAATTTTTTGATGCCTAATATTGAGCGCAATCGTAAACCGTGATTTTTTTTTTGAACAAAAACTAATTTACCAGCAATATTATGCAGTGTCTAAATATACCGAATGCTTAATTGACAGCTACGTGAAGGGTACCTTTATACCATATGTAATGATTTGGGGGTTATGAAGAACAGGGTATAACGGTCATACCTCATGAAGAAGAGAGGATCCTCCGACTAGACGGGTGTTATGTCTGGTGGGCTACTGCCCGACAGTTGTTTTCGGGTTCATCTATACAACATTATTTTTAGTATATGCGAAACCTGAATATAGTTTGTTCAGAATAAGTAACTGAATCGATTCCAATTTTTAAACCATGTTATATTTTTTCCCAAAAATATTTAAAAAAGTTAAAAGTTGGATACCGAGCGACTTTGAGTACCTATCGCAATAATTTAGGTACCTACTGCCAAATTATTATTATTAATGAGCTCAAGACGACGCTGGAGGCGCGCGCTGCGTGGTGACCGCGTTTTTGTGCGGACAACTAGGTAACAGAACAAGCTTATAACTTTGTGATTTTTCATGATACAGTTTTGAAATTTTGTACATAGATTCTTTACATAAAAATACTAGACACGTGTATCAGGTTTCGCATATACTAAAACTAATGTTGTATAGTCTTAAGTTGCGGATAACTTTAACTGCGTGATTTAGGTACTTGATGTTATTTCTTCATTTATGTCATAGATGGCGCTGTATTACTTTTTGTAGCGTAAATAATGTTTGTCATTGAATTACAACTTGCTGCTTTCTTCCAATTCCAGATGCCTTCTCTCGAACATTCAGCCGAGTTAAGATAACCCACAATCCTCTGTACTCTACTGTTATGAAATTCTACAACGACATAGAGCAGCCAGTCAATGTCTTCGAAAATCTTGACGTCAAACGATACTTCAAGATATACATACTCGCTTTGAAGACCCGGTACAGGCATCGAGGTTTGTTATAATCTGTTGTATTTGTATGTAAGTTTGTATTTAGGGGGTAAACTCCGGAACTAATGATCCAATTCTAAAAATTCTTTCACTGAAAGAAAGCTACATTATTCATAGGCTATAAATTATTTTTATATCTTGTATATTAGCCGAGCTGCGAGCTATCACAATTTTTGTAAACGAAGTGCTAGTGTTATTAAAATAGTTAGGCAGAGTAGTATTTCCATTTCGCCAGTAATGTTCGTATGTAACAGGGGGTGGGCCCATTGCCATCCACCGAACACAAGTCCAGACTCAAGGCTGCAATTGAGGTATTCCAGATGAAAATACTCAATAACACTTGGAATATAACCCAGGGCAACGAGGCAGTCAAATCAATAATTGTGATTGGAATGGATGATTTATACCTTTACGCCAATTTATTTTGGGCCGGCGCAGCATGTAATCGTACTCATCATCTGCTTAGCCTTTTCCCAACTTTATTGCAGTCGGTTTTTTTTTAATATTGTGCATGGAACGACAGCCTATCTGACCTCCCCAACCCAGTTAGTACTGAGCGGTTGGCGCAGTGGCTGAGCAATTGACTGCTGCGCTTCGTGTCGCAAGTTCGATTCCCGCACGGAACAAATATTTGTATGGCCTACAGATAGTTGTTCCGGGTCTGGTTGTTTGTGTATGTGAATTTAAATGTTTGTAAACGCACCCACGATACAGGAGAAATTCCTAGTGTGGGGCAATGTTTTTTAAAAACAAAAATAAATAAATAATACGATACTTCTTGGTAAGACTGGTTGTCAGACTTTCGGGCCACTGACTACCTGTAACAACTGACAAAGAATAGACAAAAGACAGCCGGAACCAACGGCTATTTATAGTTAGTCCCATGGTAATAGAACTTTATTTTAATATTACTACAGTTCTTTAAAATATTTGTCTCTTTTATCTGGCATACTATTTACTTGTGTTAGCACTTAAGTATACGAATTAATTCTTAATTTTGTGTAACTTTTTCAGGCATAGCAAAAGAGCTTATAAAAGCCGCAATTAATTTGAGTTCAAGCGCGAACGTGCCTGCATTAGCTGGTATATTTACCACAGCCAGGGCCCAGACTGTAGCCTCGGAAATAGGATTCACGAAGCTGAACGAAATTTACTACATCAGATATCTGATTGATGGAAATGTAAGTTTTGAATAAAAGAAAACAGCCTCTTTCTAGGTTTAGTGTTGCATGGTTCTCTAAGTGTAGGTACCGTATTTGGAAGATGGGTAGGTTCTTAGAACTTAGGTGTCTGTTAAGTGAAGGAGGCGGCGGAACGTGAGAGAGAAAGAGCCTCACGTCCCAGCCGCCGCGGGAGACGCCCTGGGCGTCGGGGGTCACGTGGTGGCCCCCGGACACCGTAGGCGCGGGCCTGTGGACGGCGAGTTATGGGCTAGCTCGACGTCCGGCCGTCTTATGACGACAGGCCGTGTCGACGGCGCGTTCGTGTTCCACGCGCGCCTCAAAGAGATGTCAGCAACCACGTAGGGGTCCGCACGGGCCGATGCCTGCCAGGGCTACGGGACTGTTCCCTGGAATACAAAGGGCAAAGAAGAAACATGGATGGGTTTTAGTCAGTACAAGTCTGACACTCCCTTCAGAACGGGGGGGGGGGGGGTATAATTTATATCTTATTATAAAAATACAATCATTCGTATTACAATAATTTTAATATTAAACTATTATTGCCACCATTTTGTTTTTTGCGCCAATAGAACCATACAGAGCTTTAGTGTGGTTACTTTTAATGTATACATGCCACCTTTAAACACACTATACGGGTAATGAAGATCAGGGTGTAAAGTTCTTCATCCACCATAGAAAAGGGAGGATCCTCCGACCTCTGGGTGTTGTGTCTGTGCCTACAAGACGCAACGCCCGATTTATCATTTGGAATCTTGATGTTAGTTCTTCATTTGTGTCATAGATGGCGCTGTAGTACATTTTGTGCTGTGTTGCTGTAGTAATTTTTCTAGTGCCGCTAAGGGCTTAAGTTATAGGGAATCATCAATGCGAATAACAAGAAAAGCCTACTCCACCCCTAGACAGATATTCATAGCTTTATTTATGTTCCATAATGTTTAAAGATGTTACAATCTGAGGCACAGCAAAAATACAAAATTATGTTTTAATTTATACATCTATACAAATAAATGGAGTAGGAGGAGTGGTTACTTCTTAGGGATCTGCTTACGTAAGACATTACTAGACGTAAAAAAACGTAAAAGATAAAAGAATAAGTGCGTAAAAGATAAACCGATTAACCGATTTTGATGTTTAGAGGAAGGAAAATGGCAAACCGTGAGGCACACAGTGTCGCACTATTCTATATATATTTTTGTTTTTGATTTAAGTTTTTTAATTTTTTTGTTTTTTATTTGTTATTTTTTTTATACTGTGTGCACTTGTGGCATGTGCCAAATAAATGTATTTTCTTTCTTTCTTTCTTTCTTTTCAAACTTAAATAAATAAACCTAAAAAAAATACCCGAATTAAACTGCCATCCATACAAATAAATAAAATAGAAGTGTCTGTTTGTAATATCAAAATAACAGTTTTTTACTAAATCCATATGAAATGATATACAACACGTTTTTTTATAATTTTTATCTGTCTGTCTGTTTGTTCCGGCTAATCTCCGAAACTTCTGGACCGATTTTGACGGGACTTTTACTGACATATAGCTGATGTTATAAGGTCTAACATAGATTCCTTTTATCTTAGAAAAATAATTAGTGCTTCGTGCAAAAAAAAAATAAAACCCTTAAATTGTTAACAAAATCCGATTCAAACGGCTAATCTCCGAAACGGCTAGACCGATGTTGACGGAACTTTTACTGGCAAATAGCTGATGTCATAAGGAGTAACTAAAGCTACTTTTTTTTTAGAATATGAATTAGGGTACAGTGCAAAAAAAATAAAACTTGAAATTGGTAACAAAATTTTGAATTGAATTTTGTTACCAATTTCAAGTTTTATTTTTAGGGAAATAGAAGTAATATGATTTTATAATAATTTCTCGCAAACAAAGGTCGCGGAAACAGCTAGATTTAAAATAAAATTAAGATCACTCCAAATTCTTAGTCTAAACCTACTTGATTGATTTCCACTGCATCTAAGCACTGCAATACATAATCCTCTCATTTTTCAGTACATCCCATAAGTCATTTGTCACTCCTAATCTTTACCGCTCAATTCCTGCTTTCCTTTCCGAATGATTGGTCGCCTGTCGTGACGTTTGGGGAGGTGATCTATGAACCAGATTTTTTGGCCGACAGTGAGTTTGCATCGTTCGTACTGATTGATGCTAACAGGTGGTAGATGGTTTAGTATGAGCCATCATTTATGTGGTGGTGAAATCGATGAAGATATTTCAGGTTATTTGACAGCAGTTTTTCTTTGAGGATTTTTGTTTTCAAACATGAGGCTAAAACATTTAATCTGCAGGTATTGAAATCTTTGCTCCACTGCACACTGGTGCATTCAAACACGGTACAAGATAACTAATTACGAGCACACACTTGAAAACTCCTTCAATTCTAATTAAAATAGATTTTCTTTTGTTTTGAAGGCCATAAAATAACTAGTTTCTTTTCTCTGTCCCGTTGTCATAATATACATTAGTTTTAGTATGCGAAACCTGAAACACGTGTCTAGTATTTTTATGTAAAGAATCTTTGTACAAAATTTACAAACTGCAGCATGAAAAATCACAAAGTGATGAGCTTGTTCTGTTAGCTGGTTGTCCGCACAAAAACGTGGTCCCCACGCGGCGCCGCCGCGCGCGCACCTCCAGCGTCGTCTTGAGCTCATAGATAATAGTAATTTGGCAGTACGTACCTAAATGATTGCGACAGGTACTTAGTGTCGCTTGGTGTCTAACTTGTAACCTTTTTAAAATATTTTTGGAACCAAATATAGCATGGTTTAAAAATTATTGGAATCGATTCAGTTTTTGAACAAACTTTATTCAGGTTTCACATATACTAAAAATAATGTTGTATGTATGTTCGGGTCGGCTTCCTTTCTAACCAAATTTAGCTTAATACCCGGTAGAGCGACTGCCTAACTGACCTTCACATCCCAGTTCCCCCAAGCAACACGATACCCCTTGATACGACTGGTTTTCTGCACCATTCTTAACTCAAAAACCCTTTTTACAGATAGTCTTCTTTGACACCGGTCTAGGCAACTATGGGGCAGCCATGATGGCCTATCGTATACCGGACGTAGACGAACCCGCAGAGGTGCTAACTCACCAATCATCCAGGTTTAACGTGCCAGATTTAGCTAATGAAGATTCTGAGGAAGATGATAAGGTTACTGATGATAATGCGATAAAATAATAAAAAAAATATGAATTTGGTTTTGTTTCTTTATCCTCTTCTTAGGCCAAGTAGAATGCGCGACGAGAAAAAAACGTAAATTTGAACGCTTTTTGAGCTGAAAATGCAATAATTTTCCTTTAGCAGGTTTATTTTTTGCCACAAGCGCAAGAATCAAGTCAAATTATACGTTACGAAAATTTAAATTTTTAACTCTTATAGGCTACAATGAATTATTATTTGTATACTACTATGACTACAATGGGTGTAAAAAACCCGGGTTTTATTAATGATATAATTAATTTAAAAATATCTGTAAAACCAATCTTTCAAGTATGTACCTATACTATAGACCTTTATTATAATAAATGCAGCATTGCATATATTTTTTCAATTTGCTGCAATCTCGTGGTATAACAGTTGATTCATAATCTGAAATAAATAATAATTAACAAATAAAACGTATAACATAAAAATGAAAAAAAATACTAAAAGTTTTTCACTTACCATGTAAACGAGTAGCCCACTAAGACTACTACGGGTGTAAAAACACCGGTTTTCGAGTATATCTCCAAATCTGCGCTTGCGCACAACCTCTCTTCCCGCTTGGTCGAGGGCTATGGTCGACTTAGAAGAATACTCAGAATCTCAGGCGTTAAGTTTTTTTTTTTAATAGCCTTATGTGTCCCACTGTTGGGCAAAGGCCTTCTGGTTCGATGTGGTGCAGGAGAAGAGTACCTGGAAGGAAATGGGGAAGCTTTAAGTTAAAAAAAAAATATAATAGACATAAAATTAAGTGACCCGGGTGTAAAAAACAGTTGTAGCCTTTAAGGGTTAAAATCGTTCGAATTTACACAAGAAACTTTTTAAAGAAAATAGTTCGTCGCAAAAAAAGCAGTCGACTAGAAGGTCTGCCACCGATGAATATCTCCAATTACAAGAGAAGATATTGCTGGAATAATTAATACAGTCACATGAGTCAATGTGACTGTATTAATTCCACTAGTAGTAAATAGGTGTGGTGGCTGCACTTTTTCAGACGAGATCCTTCGCGAAGAGCTTTACTCCCTTTCTTCAAAAATCATATCTCGATGAAAGACCATGGCTTCTTAGCCTATGTCCAGCAGTGGACTGCAAGTAAGTTGATTGAAAACCAAGAAGCGGGTCTGTATAATGAAACTTGAAAGTTTGTGTCCAGGAAAATACTGTATTTAGGGTACTATATCGCTTCTTACATCTATCCATACAACAACGTGAATTTTGCAATGTACAAAAAAAAAGATATTTAACGTTAAATTACACGGAATTTTGTTACATGTTACGACACGTTTACGAGACGACTGTCTTGTAAGCCTTTTGCTATACTAAGAGCGAATCGAAGGAGAAGCGTTTTTTTCATGAATGCTTTATTGATACAGTATGTATGTATATTCAGAACCGTGGAAATGAAAACCTGAAACACGAAGTTTATTCTCTTCGATTCTTTACACTCACAATACTTTGATTTCTTCTTAGATTTAATTTTTCGTCTTTTATACAGCTTCGTTCTTACTAGTCGTCGATTGTTCTCCCCTTCCCTCCCAAATATTCTCATCATCATCATCTCAGCCGAAAAGTCCACTGCTGGACATAGGCCTCCCCCAAGAAGGGGGTTTTGGCCATAATCGCCACGCTTGGCAGGCGGGTTGGCGATCGCAGTATGGTTGTTGTAGAATCAGAGAACGCTGCTGCCCATTCTCTGGCAAGTCCCTTAGTCGCCTCTTACGACACCCACGGGAAGATATGGGATGGTGCTATTCTTTACGTCCGGACACCATACAGAACAAATATTCTAATTCACGAGAAATATAAGTCTAGCCTTTTTCCAATTTACTACTAGTCCATGGGTTAGCCTCTCCAGAGCACTCTCAAAACCAGGGCTCTCTGAATCAGCTGGAATTACTATGTCATCGATGAATATTACCATGATGCCCCTCATTATCAAGTCTCTGAAAATATTTAGGTGAAGTGGACAGACGAAAAGGTGCACGCAAAAACTCAAACTGTCCATGATGAGTTATGAAAGAAGTATAGGGCAACGATCCCTCACTTATTTTGAGATGGAAAATAGAATTCAGGATTCGACGTTCAAAGACACAGTTGCGCTCTCCCTTATTTCAGTCACATAATCTAAAGAGGCAGCAGTTCAACACGATCAGGGATGGACAAGGGATCGCAGGGATCGAAGGGAGGCGCAGGGTCAACGGCTTTACGTGCTCTCCGGGGCACAGATATATTATACCGCCAACTTCAAAACTCCAAGCAACTGCAAAAATATGTCATAATTTTGGAAAAATCCCAATAACACTATCGGATATGGAAATATATGGACCCAAGCCAGCTCAGCAGTCGAGCACACGACCGCGAGACCTACGGAGCATTACAGCTTTAATGTGAAGAGGGCTATCTTCTTGATCTTGTGGTCGTCGTCATGACTGCTGGGCGTGTAATCGTGCATTCTATATTCTGCCAGAAAATTCAGAAACAGCCTGGAGTATATCTTAGTACTTAGTACCGCCTTCCGTGTGTCAAAACCCAAGGTTTTTACGGCACGTACATAAAACTGGTAATCGTTGGGAACGAACGGGCGGACGCTATTGGCAGCGGCCATTTTGTTAAAAATTCTACAGGTGGTGGTATGAGGTATAATCAAGCTGGTTTGTTAGAAGTCGGGCAGCAGACGAAAATATAAATGGCCTCTAATTTTGGCTTGGTTTTTGATAAAAGAGTAAAATTTTAGCTTGAAATTGCGGTAGTGGCTAGCTTTGCAATCTTACAGGTTATCTGGCGCAGTTTTGCTTTTAGGGTCATTATTGCATGATTTTAAAGACAAGTGAAGTGAATAATATTCGTCTCTCATTTTATGGAATAATCTTATTGAAACATCTGGATAGCATTCAACCTTTTTCTCCGAAGGGTTAGGCAGATGCGTCTGTAACACCCATATTTTGCCAATTATGTTCAAATTCCATGAAACAGGGCGAGCTTAAAGCCATCAACTGGACAGTTACTGAGAAATTCCTAAAAAAACCAATACCACTTCAGCCGAACTCCCGTCAACTAGGCAGTCAAAAATTCAAATAAATATCCCTCATTAAGGGAATAACCTAATTTAAAAACTAGGACGACTGAATAATAACACAAATATAAATATCAATTAATAATGAACCAAAAATAAAAAATCTCGACTTGGCTATCATTGTGCCGATTGTCATTATGGACAGTGGCCTGATGGCCAAACGCCTCGACGAACATCTGTCTAGACTCATGCTTGGCGGTTGAATCTAGGGCCTGATTCAGAAAGCAGCACACCTCGATACGGTTTGCATTGTGAGAAGGCTACTGTTTCTGGAGCCCTAACCACCGGTAGCTTGGACCCTGCTCCCGACACCGGCGGACTACTATTTTTTATATTTTTAAACGATTTTTAAGAAATAATTAAAAATGAAATGAATGTGCAGAAAATATGATTAAAGAGAATCAAATAATCATAACATCTCAAGCATGTATAACTTCAAAATCTAATAATAACAAAACGCATTAAAACACCCTAAGTATAACTTTTGTCTCACACTTTCCTTCACAAAACAAAATGATCGATCTTCCGCATACAAGCGTCACTTCTTCCCCCAAAATAAATTATAATGAGTTTAAGATGTTTATCACAGATGTCTTCCGAGAAACTTTGATTAAATAACTTATTTTTAGAAAGTTAAGTGTCTATTGAAGAGCCCTAAGGTAAAGTTAAGAGTGCCTCAATGGGCATTATCCTTCTATGGAAAATGCGAAGATGTTATCAACAAACGAGTGAGCAACTCCCCCTGTATGTGCTTATACTGGGTGTAACATATTAAACGCAAGACCTGTGGTGTGGTCTCTCAGACCATGAGAATAAACAACTTTTGTTCTATGACTTTTGGAAATTCATAACTTTTTTTTTAGTTTTATCACACATGCTCGTGGCTAAATAATAACAGCCGCTCGAAATCGACCTTGAGTTTAAGCCGTGCTTGCCTAGGTTTGTCTGTGTTTGGTTTTCCTCGAAAAACAGGCTAAGCCGTTGCCGTTGGTCCCGGCTGTCAGTTGTAGATCAGTTACAGTCGTTACAGATAGTCAGTGCTCCAAAATGTCTGACAACCAGTTTTACCAAGGGGTATCGTATTACCTAGTACTAACTGCGTTGTGGAGGTCAGATAGGCAGGCGCTCTATGTAAAATATTGGTATTTAGCTGCATCTGGTTAGACTGGAAGCCGACCTTAAAATAATTGGGAAAAGGCTAGGCAGATGACACATGTTGATCAGCTGATCGTGTCAGTTTCGCAGCTCTATAAATTTTTTTTTTGCGAATTTTAACAATTCATAGAACAAAATTGTTCAGTTTCATGGTCCGAGAGACCTCACGGGAGGTCTTGCGTTTATTAATGTCACGTCTTGTATAGATAACAATGTAACGTATTTGTCAAGACATCTGGCTGGCCTTTTCTCAACTATACTAGCAACGGCTTCCAGACTAACTGGATGCAGCTGAGTACCAGTATTTTACATTGAGCGACTGCCTATCTGACCACAGGTTGGCAGACTTTTGCATCTATTGATTCAAAAATAGCTCTTATTGTACCGCTTTTTGGTTCACACTGCAGTGTATATTTCGAAACGGGTACCTAAGTAATTTGTGGTTACTTTTTATGGGTCTGCTGACGTAAGACACTTTAACAGCGTTACTGGCTTTGTGAGCCTGTATTATCCCACTGCTGGGCAAAGGCCTCTCATCATGACTTCCAAATCATTCAATAGTTAAAAATGTAAAAGATAAAAATATGAAAGCGTTAATTATAAACCGATTAACCGATTTTGATGTTTAGAGGAAGGAAAAAGGCCAACTTAAATAAATAAACCCAACAAAAATACCCGATTTAAATTGCTATCCATACAAATAAATAAATTTGAAGTGTTTGTTTGTTTTGTATTTTAAAATAACAGCATTTCACTGAATGCATATAAAAGTATATACGGTACTTATAACAAAAAAAAATATCTTTTTAATTTTTGTCTGTATGTTTGTTGCGGCTAATCTCCAAAACTGCTGGACCGATTTTGACGGGACTTTTACTGGCAGATAGCTGATGTTATAAGGATTTTATTTTAGAAAAAAGCAAGTTAACAGAACCGATTCAAATAGGGAAGTAGTATTTTTATAATAATTCCACGCAGGTCACAAGCAACAGTTTGATAGTAATTAGAAAGAAAGAAAGAGAAAGAAAACATATTTATTTGCCACATGCCACAAGTGCAGATAACAAACGAATAAAAAATAAATTTAAAAAAAACTTAAATATACACAATAAAAAGGTACACTAAACAGAAAAAACGAGATAATATTGTGTGTCTCACGGCTGCGCCAAATAGGCCCAGTTCAGCAAACTGCCGAGCGACTAGTGCCCGACGCTGATTTTCAACTGGACCTGAGATGGTGATATGACGGACATAAAACAGTTTTGTTTCTAATTAGCTATGTGTAGGTATGCATGAATAGGTACTTAAATAGAACTAATCTGTGTATATATTAATAAAGTATATTAATGAATAAGGAAGAACGAAACTGCTAAGTACCTTTTCGAAATCAAAGCAAGCAAATACAGACACAGTTAACAAAGTAAATATACAGTTGGAATTAAGAGGGCCAGTCAATCAATGTGATCTTTTTGGCATTAGACAGGGATGGCAATATTCTAATTCAACGTGTCAGAAAAGGACACAGAAGAGAAAGTTTAATCAAAAACAATCCATTTCAATATTATTAATTAGCTTCGGGTACGAGGTTTAGTAGGGACAAGGATGAATACGGTTTAGATGCGGCATTAACTTTAAAATCATTTCAGGAAGTCTTTAGTTGTAGCTTGGTGTCTAGATTTGTAATGTTATATCATAATTCACTATGTATTTCCGATAATAAGCAGTGCTAGCTCAGCATTACTTGATGTAATTTATAACATCACCATTGCCCTGAAAACGTTGAAGGAAAACATCGTGAGATTTTTTTTTTATAAAATATAAAAACAATAAAAAGTGGAAATAACTTTACTTTCTCAAATCGGTGACTTTGTTTGTTTCATTGACTTTTTTGCCACCGAATCCAAGTGTCAATTGTCCAATTGTCAAATACCTACATGAAAAAAAAACAAAAATAGGTGCTGGCTGAATACATGATCTCTTTAGAACCAAAAACTCGAAAACATGTGACAACTACCAACCTACATTGGCCCTACATTGCAGATTATAGCCCATTACCTCTCATAGATCATCATCGGCCTAGCCTTTTCCCAACTATGTTGGAGTCGGCTTCAAGTCGAACCGGATGCAGCTGAATACCAGTATTTGACATGGAGCGACTGCCTATCTGACCTCCACAACCCAAATAGTACTAGGTAATACGATACCCCTTGGTAAGTCTGGTTGTCAGACTTTTTGGGCCACTGACTACCTAACGACTGTCAAAGATCTACAAATGACACCCGGGACCAACGGCTTAACGTGCTTTCCGAGGCACGGAGGAAACTCGGTATATAATGGGTGGTCACCCATCCATAGACCAACCTAGGCAAGCACGGCTTAACCTGAAGATCGACCCGAGCGGCAGTTATAATTTAGCCACGAGCTCCTCATTACCACTCATAAATAGGAGGCCTTTAACCCAGTAATAGAAATATGCTGATTATCTTACAATGTATATATGCGTTGCCGCATCCAATCCACAAAATTATAGATATTGAAAATAAACTCAATTTATGTAAATTAATCGAGTTTCGTTTTGCCTGTAAATGTCTATCATTATTAGGGAAATGATTCAATTCGATCTCCTTCCATTGATATTATAGGTCGTAAATAATAAGAGATCTAGCTTACAAAGTTGGGTCTAAGAGACGAAGAGGAAGAAAAATGGCCGACTTAAAAAAAAAAATCCATAAAAAGTGGAAAATAACTTTACTTTCGGAAGTTATGTTTAAGTCACGTGTTATTGGGGGCGAGCCTATTTCCATCAACCTTGCACAAATCCAGATTCCGTGGCTACTACTGAGAAATCATTGATGGAAAAATTTGCCCGACCTGGGAATCGAACCCGAGAAGTCATACTCAGCAGTCACAATTGCGACCAATAGACTAACTAGGCAGAACCCTAAACATAATCATTAAATCAGAAATAAGAAGTACAAGTAAATACAAAGCTTTTATCTACATTTCTTGTATTATTGGATTTGCGCCCGGTTGATGGCAATAGGCTCGCTATTACATGGAACTTATACATAAATCTCTGTCCTCAGGACTCGATTGAGGTCAAGAGTATGCCAATTTAACATTAAAAATAAACTGGTGAAACGTGGGTGTACTATTAGGTACACCCCTACCTAACTCTTCGGGGATCACAGGCGTGATGTTATTAAAAAATGAAAAAAAAAAGATTTTGTGAATACCAAGATTTTATTAGAAACTGGTGATTGGAGTTTCCTTTTACGCATCTAAAGCCTATGTGGAGTCTCCTAGACTCCACTGTTTCATAATTTATTATCATTAACAAACTTATTTATACAATTATTATGTTTATAGCATAATCAGCCTTACCGTTCCCACTGCTGAGACACACGGCCTCCTCTCTACGAGAGGGAATGGGCTATCAATCCACCACGCGGGCCCAGTGCAGGTTAGTAGATGACACATGTCTTCGATTTTTTTATTCTAGGACATGCCGGTTTCCTCACGATGTTTTCCTTCACCGTTTTTGAGAGCAGTGGTGATGAAATAAATTACACAAAGTAATGCGCCTACCTGGGTTCGAACCCACGACTATCCTCGTAAGTCGGGGCCGCCGCCACTGGGCCACCGCTGCTCTCATTATGTTTATGTTCTTGTATTATTCCGAGCCACATACATCATCACAAACATTTACTTAATAGAGTTTTCTGAGTATCTTTACCTTAGCCAAAACATAGTATTTATTTCACTGTTTTGTTTCGTGTATTGAAATATATACAGAAAGGACCACAAAGAATCTAATACCGCTATAGTTCTGACCACTAACGAAGGAAACGGGTCAAATACAATGTTACTGGACAAGCTAAAACTGTGGTAAAACTGAAAATATTCCAAAGAAGACTGCCTCGTTGGTCGAATAGTCACAAACGCGACTGCTAAGCATGAGGTACTGGGTTCGATTCTCGGGTCGGGCAATGTACTATTGAGTTTTTCCATCAGGAATTTTCTCAATAGCAGCCGCGGAGTTGAGATTCGTGCCCATATTGAATTTAGAATGACGTCACTTAACTAGAAATTCGTGGTCATCCAAACTAAACATGTATGTAAAATTCAGCTCAATCGGAAACCGGCAAGTGTGTCAAATTTAACTTCTAAGATTTTTTTTACATAGTTAGTTATTTAGTTGAAGCTAGTAAAAGCATGTTAAAAATATATAGGGTGACTGGTAATTAGTGACCGATACTTAAACACGTGATTGTACTCATGATAACAAACAACTTTCCCAAAGAAACATTTTTTTATGCTCTTTCATTTTTATCACAATTACACGGCATACGGCACGTGGCGGCCGGCCTGTGGCGCGAGTGCTCTGCCTACCCACTATGGCACGGTACCATAGTAATAAGACAGACTGATAATTTCATACTTCGTTGTGTTATTGTGATTAAAGTGAATGAGTATAGAAAAAAATGTATCTTTCGGAAAGTTGTTTGTTATCATGAGTACAATCACGTGTTTAAGTATCGGTCACTAATTAGCAGTCACCCTATATATATAATCTTTAGGTGTTCAACGCTTTTTGATAAATCTCCCAAACTTATTTTTTTTTGTTACGTTAGAAAGGTACTGCTATTCAAACTTCACCAGCAACACACGTAATATGATAAATAAAGAGTATATTTAATGACACAAAGGCGACATCAAAAAGGACTTGTTATGAAAGATATTCTTTGAAAATATCAGCAGTAAGAATGCGATGGAAGGGCGATTCATATTCTATCGGAATATTTTTGAATAAGATAGTTATTGCGTTTCAAAACTTGCTTCCAATGCTTTTATAAATAGAAAATGGACATACAACAAAATAATATGGCGGACGGGACAGAAATAGAGCCTTTGCACTATATCTTATGAATCTATTTTCAGTTTAAGACTAAGAAAGTAGGCACTGGTAGGCAGATACTTATTTTCAGATCGGCTCAGATTTTTTCTTTCATAGAATAAGCTCACCTATCCGTGGGTGCCACAAAAGGCTACTTAACCTGTGAAAAATCACGAGCACAAATATGTAAACACTTAACTAATTTTAAAAGTGTTTTTCTCCTACTGTTCTGATTAAAATTACATATTGTTACGAACATTGTATTCTGGAACTCATATTTTATGAAAAAGATATTATGTCCTAGTAATAATCATTATTTCTCAAAAAAATTGCTCTTAAATTTAGGAAAGGGTATACATATTGCTCGTGACTGTACCTAATCTAAATAATATTATAGTTTAAAAACTATAATAAAGAAAAAAAAATATTTCTCGTATTCTTCCCAGCAAACCCTTTCATTTGATATCTATATTAAGGGTATACATAAAAAATAACAAGTCCGCCATCTTTGGAAGTCCGCCATATTGGATTTAGTATGACGTCATTTAGCTAACCATACATTGTCATCCAAACTAAACATGTATGCAAAATTTCAACTCAATTTGAAATCGAAAAGTGGGTCAAATCTAACTTCTAAGATTTGTTTCAAAAAGGTGAAGCTAAAGGTGAGGCGTGAAAAAATTGTAATTTTCCATTATAGGCCATAATTCCTCTTTTTGCCATCCGATGATGTCTATATCATCCTTTAAACGCGTCAATGGGTATCGAAAAACAACAAAAAATCCTTTGTTTTTTCTTTTCAATCGCGTGAAATTGATTCGATTCACTATAGTTTTTATGAAAGCATTTCTTACAAAGAGTTGTCAAAGAAATGTTTTGGATAAATCTTTGAGCGGTCGGATGTCGATAATTTTTGTTTTGAAGTTGATTTCTTTGGTTGTGATAAGTTAGGATAAAGTTTTGTATTGAAATAAAATGTGAATATCTAAGGTAAAATTGACTAATGATAATTCTGGATAAGACAAATAAATATTTCATGTATTCAGCACTCTACTAGTTTATAATTGGTAAATTCATCTCTTTAATGGCATAATATTATTATTTCTTAATAGCAGCCATGGAGTCTGGAATTGTGCCCGGTCGATGGTAGTTTGGGCTTGCCACCCATAAAAATTTTCACTGGCATAAAACCCGATTACTGAAAAATCACGCTCTAAAAGTATAAAAAAAGAAAATTTTCTCGACTGAAATTGTTATGTATAGGTACATTCAATATTTATCATCTATTAAATAAACAACTTATATATTTTAATGTATTTAATAAATATTCATATCTATGTTCAGAGGATAGCCGTGATTGGTGGAGGGACCTTCTAGTTACGGAGATATTGAGGGTCAAAGTTCCAACATGTTCACAAGTTTTTAATATAAGATTTTAAACTATCATGGTAACTAACATTATTATTTACACTAGAAACGGGATATTTACCATGTTTACTGTTTTGTTTTGTGTTTTTTTTATCCGTGGCCCCATGCTTGCAACAGCGCCGAAATATCGGGAACTCAAAGCAAACAGTAAACATGGTAAATATCCCGTTTCTAGTGTAAATAATAATACAAGTTTTTAATGTTATAACTTTAAATACCGCCTTGACTCCGTACTATTCAGCACGATGTTTTGAATGCATTACTTTGAGTCCCACCGTAAAACGTGATTTAGCACCCCAAAAAAAAAGTCGTTTCCTGGCATTAATTTTTGCGTAGAGCTCCTTAATTTGATGAACAGAATGCTTTGTTCACGGTTTGGTGAAGGGTTCGTTTACACCTTGTATGTTTTAATACATTAATTTTTAAATTCCTTGTAAAAGAGAATAGTTAAACTCTGAACTGTAAATTATTTGCAGGATGATTTCATCATAGTTGGCAAAATAGATCACAATCGAAAACATAGAACTCGACACTTTTGCCTAAGAATGGTCTATCAAAGTTTGTTTAACAGTTACCTATCATCATCATCATCATCATCATTTCAGCCAAAAGACGTCCACTGCTGGACATAGGCCTCCCCCAAGTGTCGCCACAGTGACCTGTCCCGTGCGACTCGCATCCAGCTGATCCCTATACACCAAGATATTAGCAATTTTAAAATCAATTCCCTATGTACGCACGACTGCAAATCAAGCTATACAAAACCAGTTTATGCGAATCTCTCATTGTGTATGAAATCTATACAAAGCGAGGCCAAGTTATACTGGAAATGTACAGCTTCATGTGCCGCCGTGTGTACACTGAGTGAGCACAAGTTCAGTAGTAACTAATCAAGTTGCACACAGCACAAACACAATTACATAATGTATAGGTACATATGTGTTCGGTAGATCAGGTTAGGCCTAATTTAGTTCGCTCGATACTGGACCTAACTAGTTCGTGTTTGATGGTTCATTATTTTATGAGAGCTCGTGTCTAAATAATAACAGCCGCTCGGATCGATCTTTAGGTTAAGGCGTGCTTGCCTAGGATGGTCTGTGGATGGGTGACCACCCATTATATACCGAGTTTCCTCCGTGCCTCGGAAAGCACGTTAAACCGTTGGTCCCGGCCGTCATTTGTAGATCTTTGACAGTCGTTACATGCCTGTAACGACTTTTTTAAACAACCACAACAACCAGACACCAACCAGTCTACGCCAACCAGTCTTACCAAGGGGTATCGTAATACCTAGTACTAAATGGGTTGTGGAGGTCAGATAGGCAGTCGCTCCATGTAAAATATTGGTATTCAGCTGGATTATGATGGACCGGTTAGACTGGAAGCCGATCCTAACATAGTTGGGAAAAGGCTGGGCAGACGATGATGCTGTATCTGTCCATACAAATAAAAAATAAAGTTTCTGTTTGTAATTTCAAGGTAAGACTGGTTGTCAAACTTTCGGGCCACTGACTCCCTGTATCGACTGTCAAAGATCTACAAATGACAGCCGGGACCAACGGCTTAAAGAATATAATAAATTAATATAAAATATGAATTCATAAACATTCAGTAAAAAGCTGTTTGAAATTACAGACAGACACTTCAATTTTATTCATTACATATAGATTTGTTTATTAAATATCATCCATCTCTGCCTAAATTTCTATTCACCAACACGCCCCTATAAAAGCCACATGGCCTTATAATTCCGGTTCAATTAGCACAGTTCAGTAGGCATGCGTGACGCGATAGCACAGGGAATCTATCCGCTCATTGTATTAGTTTAGTGCCGTGAGCCAGAAATATTGACAGCGATGTTCCAGTGGGTAGTTCTGTTGCAAATACTGATTTTATCAGGTCAATTTTACTGTTAGAGCATGCAGCATGCAGCTTGTAGCATGTTCCTAGAGTAAAATAGGAAATTAATTACCTTGAATGTTTTGAGGAGCTCTCAGCTAAATACCAACAGCCGTTCGGATCGATCTTTAGGTTAAGTGACACTAGCCTAATTTGGTCCGTGGATGGGTGACCACCCACAACATACCGAGCTTCATCTGTGCCTCCGAATGTACGATAAGCCGGGCTGTCGTTTGTAGGTCTTTGACAGTCTTTACGGATTTTTTTGAGGACAAGCCCGCTACACTATTCCCAATTCACTGCAACTCCTGAAAGCCAGAATCAACAGTGGCTACCACCAGAAAAGCGCCATGAAGCTCGACGAAGTCCCAGAAAAAAATTAACTGTCTTGTGTTTAATACCGGAGGAGTAGGTCTCGTTACGGATTTTTAGAAGCCCGAAAGTCTGAGAACCAGTCTTAACTCAATATGGTTGGAGTTGCATCGTTATCAGACTTTCAGGATCCTCATTTCCTCTCACGACTGTCATCTGTCACCACACTTTTGCTAAACCAAAGAAATTACTCCAAACTTTCTTTCACCTTAATAATAATATTTTCACACAAAATAACCGATACAGGGTGGTGTTAAATGGTGTAACATCATATAAATATAATTTACGGTGTAATAACTGTGTCACTACTAGTAATATATGGTCCAATGAGGCCCGGGTATTGTGTTCGTTGTAACATAGGTTTTTTTTGGGGTAAATATTATGTAAGGCAACTATGAAAGAAATGGCGGCCAAAATGAAGATATTTTTGGTAAAAAAATGTTGGATCAAAGTACAGTTTGTAGATTTTGTATTGCTTATAACTCAACATATATACTAATAACCACTACACCGTATCTGCATCATCTTACCTCATTTTTACCCAACTACGGGGAAAAAAGGAGGGTTATGATTTTGACCGAAATGTATTTAATAGCTGATTCTGATGATATTACGAATGTACCCAATGAATGAGTTGGGCGAAGATCGTCACTCTTCACATACTGGACTCCTGAGGAAAGACAGCTCCGTCGAGGTCGACCGCGGCATAGGTGGCGTAATGATCTGATCATGTAAACCCAAAGAGATCCCACAGGATAGAGAGGGATGGAAGGAGATTAGAGATTGCCTGGCAGTGGGAGACGATGTACGCTGGTAAAAAAAATAAAAAAAAATAAATGAGCGTTGCAGTAAGTATGGATTTTCATAGAAAGGAATCCGAACGCTTCGAGTTGAGATGAAGCTGATGCAGTGCAGGGGGGGTCTAAAATGGCACCTTTAGCAGAATTTTAATAGTATACTAATATGAATCGCGGCCATTTTAGGCCCCCCATTACTTAAATATTACTGTGCGTAGGCCTTTAGTCAGAAGCTGGCCTGGTTAATAATATAATCGTAGTATTCCATGCTATTAGCCTTGTTCTCAAAAAGGTGAATGAAAACTTCGTGAGGTAATCAGCATGAACCAAAAATCCAGACCACCTACATCTATATCTTACAATGTCATCAATAGTGTTCTGACATGTCTGAATTTTTCGTCCTAAGTTGGATAATATGCTTGTTACTTGAAAGCACATGAAAGAGCAGCACACCAAAGCTCTCGACAACCACCCTAGAAAGCCATCGAATGCAGTCGCTGTGGCAGCCGAAAGCCGAATGCAGTCGAAATTGACTAGATGCCATCATCATCATCAGAACGAAAAATTCAAATACATTTGAGACCCACCTACCCGCACTGGGCACGCGTGGTAAATTGCGAACTATTCGTGCTTACAAAGAAGAGGCCTGTCTCCCCGGGGCTGATTATGAATTTGGTAGGAAAATAAACATTCAACCTTGAATTAAGTGTCATTAAGTTTAATTTTTACATACACTTTTCTTTACCCTTCTTGAAATTCAAGGTCAAAGGTTAACTAATTCAATAACCTAGCCAATCATTATTTAAAATAAGTGGCTGAATAACAGCCTTTGATTATAGGTATAAAAACGATGAAACCAACGTTTTGATTGCTTAGTAATGAATAATTTCAAAGAAAATGGTCGCGAGAAGTGAATTATAAAAGGCATAAATAATGTAGGGTTGGTCTTTAGCGAGTCATTTCTAGTTTTGCTTAGCTACACTATGCTTTACGACTGAATTCTGTATGCCTGTGCGAAATATAATAGCAATAAGTTGTGGATGAGAATGAATGCCTGACTTTTTGCAGACGCTTATTATATCATACATCAGGATACGATACGTTGGAGATTTAAATTTTTTTACGTTGATTAAGGCAAGGTTTAATTCAGTTTTATTTTGCCTGTCATGTTCAAACATTGTTATTTTTGCTATATTTCAAATTAATTAAGTTTCAGTCCCCTCTGCTTGCAGAACGTCTTAAATAAGAACATCAGGAACTGCAGTGACCAATTTGGAAATCTCTTAACCCTTTGCGGGACCAGATTGACAAATGGGGTATCATCAACCCGTCCCAAATACAATACCAGTGTGGACCTCTCTGCTGGATATGCCCCACATATATACTTTCTTGCCTATCCTGCACAACCACCTGCACCTTCCAGGATTTAAACGAAGCCAACAAAATACCTGTGCAAGTGGCAATATACTGGTATGGTATTATTTGAGTCCATCGGCACGCAAAGAGTCAGCCCACCCATAATGGGAAAAAGAAAATGTACGTTTGTGTCTAGCATCCCTAGCTCAGTAACCACTAAGACATAGACCCCATCATTTGAAACGAGGTGTTAGCTCTTGGTTGTATTAATAAAAAGCTAATGCTTACGTTGACTATTGCCGCTTCACATGCTATGGCGTGACTTATCGCATTTAGTCGCTCGTTTGTAGAGAAACGTGGTAAGTGAGTTTCTAAGTCTAGTTGTTCTTGTCTGCGTTCTTTTTTATACACCGCGTATCAGAAAGTTGGGTTCATATAAGGGTCCTTTAAACTGAATAACTTTCTGAAAGGAATCGACTTCGTAATAGCGAAAAATAATCAGCTGTCTCATACAAAAATTCAATACGTATTTGATCCAAATGTTCGAATTTTCTAAGAAGAATCCGGCTCGAAGGACCGGAATATAGGATTTTCTAGTGCCTTGGAAACTGTTTGTAAATATTTTTAATTGTTATTCTGTGGCACAGTACCTTGTTTTTCATTTTCAACACGAAAATCCAAAAATTTTATTAAATGACAAAAATTAGGCGTATTCGGCGTTCTATCTGTCAACAGTGTTTCTAGCAAAAGGTGCATTTGTTCAGCTTTTGTGCGAATGTTTTAAAGAAAGTGTTGTTTGTTTGACTTCTCTCTTCTATTGAACACGAAAGGTAAAAGGAAATATATTTGAGACACAAAATATTGAAGTTGAAGCAAGATTTTTACGTTTGTTTGTTATATTTTCTTTTGTGAATATGTTTTCGAAGCGTTCCTTCTTACCAAAAATATTAATATTTTTATTTATTTATTTATAAAAATAGATTGACCAACAGCTTCTATGGTTGGCGTATCCGTAATAAAAACTCCCTTTTTTGTTTCGTTAACAGGTTAGTAGTATCAGCTAGCTGCGGCAAAAATCATAAACTTTCATCTGGTGCGGTGGCGGTCGGAATGCGCATCCATCGATCTTTTCGACAGTGCGTATCAGTCCTTTTTGACCTGACGAGACACACAACTAACAAATACCGTAGATAATTAATCATTCCGCGCCAGCGAGAAAGATATAGTTTTCACCATTTTCCATTTTTTTTTTTTTTTTTTACTTTTTTAAGTAAGTTAAGTATTATCTGTGGTTTTCACCGTGCGTGGCAGCGGTAAGCACCGTATTTGACCGATTTTGAAGGTAGATCCGCAGTGAAGGTGATAGGTATTTTTATTAAAATGCTTTCGTGGAAATCATAATATTAATCAGCTACAATTTCCACCACAAACATTACTTTAGCAAATTCAACCCACAAGTATTATGAGTAGCATATACCTCCTAAATCTGAACCTCCGTGTGTTATAATACAACGTACGATGTATGGCGCGATTGAGTACAGTTAGTCTGGCGGACTGGAGGCATCAATCATTGTATAAACGCTGTACTCTCGGAACACTTCGTCAGTTAGTTACAAGGGAGATATTCGCTGGATGAATAGTTGACTACACGAGTTTTAGTATTAGTGTTTTATTTGGAGAAAGAAGGTTTTGTCTCCAACTTCGAGTTTACAATTGCGTAAGCAATTTGTATTTATATAAGTATAGCTATATCTGCATCTATCTAATAAACAGACCTGTAGAATCAGAATCAGAATTTAATTTGCTATGAAAGTAGGTACAGGTTAGGTGTTGTACATAAATTAATGAGATCGGCTACAGTCTACCTTACGGCGTGCAAATTATTACATAAGTTAAAATTAATACAAACAAAATAATGTCAACAAAACAAAACATAAATTAAAGTGAAGTCAATTAATAATATTATATTGCAAATATGTACCTATGTGTCATCATCATTCTTTTGCCCTTATCCTAATTCATTTGGGATCGGCGCAGCATGTCTTTTTCTTCCATACTTCTCTATTACTCGTCATCTCATCAGACATCTTTCTTGCCATATAATCCTTTACACAATTTATCCATCGTTTCTTTGATCGTCCTCTACTTTTACCCATCCACATTCATAATCTAAACTTTCCTCACAACATTTTCCTCATCTTCCGCAGCATATGCCTAGTAAATGTAGCTATGTGTGTGATGTATAATTTCGGGCAATTTTGATACATTTAGACTGGAAACCGACCCGTCTACGATCGTGTCCCATTCAATTAAGGCAGGTTGACATCCTTTTTTATTTAGTACTTCATGTATAATTTTTAAAGAGTATATTTTTTTAAAGTTCAAAGCACCTCGACCAACACCTTAGAAGGCTCTTGACCAAAATCGTGAATATTAGTAAAAATACGCAATAAAACACTATGACATTTCTGAAGACCTTCCTCTACACGAACGCTTCTAGCGGCAAACACATGCGCGATAGCCCCCATTAATTACATGCCAAGGATGAAAACGGTTTAAAAACAAAACAACAACAGAAGACATCCAGGCCAAACTACTAAAAGCAGCGACCTTGATCTAAAGTAACAAAAACAGAACGTATTAACGGTTGAGCTAATCAAATTAGTAGGCAATGGATCTATTCGTCACGGAGTTACGATATAAGGGAGAAGTCGACGACGATAAAACAACACGGTGCCGGGTCTATAAAAACGATGAGAATGTAAGGATAGGGCTGGCAACTTGTATTAAGTCAAGTTCCCTCGTTGAAAAAGATTTATTACTTAGTTTTAACGAACGAAGCGGTCTTATTTTTGAGTATGAATATGGATCGGTTTAGGAGTAGAGGAAGACCAAAGAACGATTGATGAGATGACGAGTAATAGAGAAGTATGAAAGAAGAAGACATGCTGCTCCGACCCTAAATGCATTGGGCAAGAGAATGATGATGATGTTTTAAAGAACGAAAGGAAGTTTGACTGCTTCGTTGGTCGAGAGGTCGCAAGCGCGACTGCTAAGCATGAGGTCCTGGATTTTCTCCGGTCGGGCAAAGTGTTATTGGGTTATTCCATCAGGAACTTCTCAGTAGCAGCCACTGAGTCTGTATGTGTGCCTGGTTGATGGCAATATGGGCTCTCGGCCTCTATTACAAGGGACTTAAACATAACTGGCGAAATGTGGGTGTAATATTAGGTGCACCTCTGCCTAACTCTGCGGGAATTACAGGCGTGATGTTATGTTATATTTAAGAGAACGTATACAGGTAGTAAGTTCCTTTTTTTTATAGAACTCATACTGACTGTAAGGGTCGACACAAAAAGTGGTACCATTAGAATTAGGGTAGAATTTTTTCACGTTCTTTGCCTACATGGTCAAAATGTATGAAACAGCAAAATAAGTAGTACCGTCCAAAATTCGTCATCATTGTCATCATCGTCGTAGTCGCCTTATTCCACAGGCTGCTGATAATAGGCTTCCCTGGTTAGAATTTGTAAAAATCATCATTTTGGTTTATCTAATTTATGGTAGGTTGGGTGGAGAAGACCACACAGAGTGAAGAGCGGAAAGCTATGGAGAAGACCTTTACTCAGCAGTGGTTCAATAGAGGTTGATCATCATCATCATTTCAGCCGAAAAGTCCACTGCTGGACATAGGCCTCCTCCAAGAAGGGGGGTTTTGCCATAATCGCCACGCTTGGCAGG
Organism: Noctua fimbriata; assembly: GCA_905163415.1. Lineage (NCBI taxonomy): Eukaryota > Metazoa > Arthropoda > Insecta > Lepidoptera > Noctuidae > Noctua > Noctua fimbriata. The sequence continues at coordinate 8,009,412 of LR990945.1, forward strand.
CGGGTTGGCGATCGCAGTATGGTTGTTGTAGAATCAGAGAACGCTGCTGCCCATTCTCTGGTAAGTCCCTTAGTCGCCTCTTACGACACCCACGGGAAGATATGGGATGGTGCTATTCTTTACGTCCGGACACCATACAGAACAATAGAGGTTGATTAATAAAAAAAGTAGGAAAAATTTAATTTGTTCAACCCTACAATGATGAAACGTTTTGAGACAATCTGATGAGATTTAGTAAAAGGTATATTGGGTTTATGTAAATGTGTATTACATTGCAGAAATGGTTTAAAGTTTAGAAATGGTTTCTTATTAGATGCAGCCGAAGTGATAATCTTTATATTGATGGAGACCTTCGCAAGTGATGAGCGAAGAATGATCAAACTTTCGGGCCACTGACTACCTGTAACGACTGTCAAAGATCTACAAAAGACAGCCGGGACCAACGGGTTAACTTGCTTTCCGAGGCACGGAAGAAACTCGGAAATTCGTGAGAATGACCACCTATCCACGGATCAACGGACGACGTAGAGGGGTGTTTTTTATTTTTTTATTACAATGTGGGCCTGCTCTTGACCTCGATCACGCCTGATGGAAAGCGATAGATGAGGTCCATGATGGAACGAGCATGCCCAGAAGATGCCTGTTCACTCTGGTTGTAATTATTTTGCCACGAGCTCCTTCAGTCGAATAATCCTCGATTTTGACCTTGAGCAGGCCCATCGTAGTACTGAGTTTCAGTAAAATAAGAGACCAGCCCATACTAGTTTTCTTACCACTGACCTGAGTCCTCTGTACCTAAAACTTAACTTCTTGAAATAATTAGTCACGTAACGCTTTATGTCTTCCAAGAATTGGTTTTTTCTTTTGGCAAATACTACAGCAGTCCTTTTAGATCAAATATAATAATTATTGCTGTATTTGGCTTGAAACTGCATTCCTTATCTTGTCTTGGCACCGTTTTGGGTTTACTTCGGCCCCAAAATAGGACATATATTTTATTCTCTCCCATTAAAGCAAGTCCCTCGGAAATCGAATATTGATGTTGGTTCATTTCTAATCTTGCTTCTGGGGTTATGTTAAACATTCTTTAATGACGTCATACATGGTTAACGGTACTTGGTTAGGTTTTCTTATCTTTTTTATTATGATATCTTGATAAGATTTGAACAGTGGTATATGCTAACCGAATTTATAATTACATACCGATTTTTTTTCCATTACATACCGAATTTCATTCGTGCCTCGGAAAGCACGTTAAGCCGTTGGACCAGCCATGATTTGTAGATCTTTGACAGTCGTTACAGGTAGTTAGTGACCCGAAAGTCTGCATTCAGGTGAATCTGGTTAGACTGGAAGCCGACCCCAACGTAGTTGGGAAGATAGTGATAAATATGCTATTAACTGTCTAAACGTTTTATAAATCTCCTATTAAATTCACACTCACGATTGGAAGATTTTCTTTGTTTTGTCAGAATGCTTATTTCCAACTGTTCAAACGCGTTTTGGAACCAAAAAGCAATAATATAATTCTCAACTACTCAGTTTTTCAATCCTACATTAGCATTACTAATATCAACTTATAATTACTACACAATCGTGTTCATTCTCTACTAAACGGATATCAAATCGAATTGAATCCTGAAACATCCCTTTTGAAAGCGGTTGAACAGCATACCGACAATATTCCCTTCGTCCTACGAGAAGATTGATTCTAAACAACAGCTTCCTACATTACACTACATAGAAGGCATAGTAACAGAATAGTACTTACAGAAGGTCAGCTCCTTAGAACGAGTGAAAACGCACACACAAAGACATGCTCACGTACAGCGAGTGCAAGCGCACTCGCGACTGTCATTTGTTTGAGAAACGCACGCACACAAAGACTTGCTCTCGTACAGCGAGTGCAAGCGCACTCGCGACTGTCATTTGTTTGTGAAACACACGCACACAAAGACTTGCTCTCGTACAGTGAGTGCAAGCGCATTCGCGACTGTCATTTGTTTGAGAAACACACTCTCTTGTTGTTTTAGATCTCCGTACATCATCTACCTAGTCTTTTCCCAATTATATTGGAAAGGCTGACAGTGTTACCGGATACAGCTGGATACCATTAAACGATTGCCTATCTGAAATTCATAACCCAGTAACTGATTAATACCACTTGGTTAGACTGGTTGTCAGTCCTTCAGGTTTCTGACTACCCGTCAAGACTGTCAAAGATCTACAAATGACAGCCGGGACCAACGGCTTAACGTACTTTCCGAAGCACGGAGGGAATTATCGTCACTTATTCATGGACCGACCTCGGCAAGCACTGCTTAACCTTGAGGATCGACCCATGCAGATGTTATATATATTATTTAGCCCCAAGATCACCGTACAAGCGCGTCTATGTGTGCGTGCCTGTTTTCATTTGTTGTACAGAGTTGACCTTCTATTGTAATGTGGTACATCATTCACTGTAATATCCGGGGCAGAACAAAAAGATACGGCTCCAATCTCCCTTTGTTTTCCTTTCCTATTGATTGCCACCGTCATAACAGTGTGTATTATGGTGATGAGTTCATGACCTTTGGCCATGCTTTATTAGAAGCTGGTTTTGTATTACGGACTGTCCTTTATGAGGTATTTGCGGATATATTTGAGCTATTTATATACGTTTCGGAGGTGCCGTTGGAAGTCAATTAATTTTGGTCGGGTCGATAGTTGCTACTGCATATGCAGCAATCCTATCTTGCACTGTTGACTTCGATTCTTCTAACTATGGAGTTTCTTGTCTATTCTTTTCCATTTACATTCCATTTTTTTTTTTTGATGATTTTTTTTTTTTTTAAGGGCAACAAGAACCAATTCTATTTCCTTCTAAATCTTGACATTCAAAAGTATCATTTTGTCTGAGACTAGTTTCATGATATTATTTTTCAGCCGTAAAGCATAATTTATTCAAGCCCAATGTTTTCAAATTGCATCCAGCCAGTCTAAAACAGAACACAAATTCCAATTTCAAAAACTAAACTCGCAAAATAATGCTACAAATCCAAGATGTCTGTTTTGAATTATCGTCATTCGTTTTCTCCCACAAAAAAGGTTACCGTACGTGTTACGATTGCACCTGCCACATTCCCCATATTCCACGTTTCCGTAGTCAGTGAGACGGCAAACCACAGAATATACATAAACTCTACTGTGGATATAACTTCCGAGCTACAACAGCCATCGCACACACACATATCTACTCCTCTTCTAGTCAAAATTCAGCGGATATAACGGGGAATCTTCATATAGACCACTCCCATTATCCCCATACATGAATTTTGCGTATTTGTGCGTGCGTTTACTACCAAGTATGGGCAGTGAAAAAGCTAGTAGTTCCAGTTCAGCCAGTACACGGTACTACAAACAGCAGTCTACGTACAATATCAGATATGCAGTGATAGATGTCTAGCAACTTGTTTGTGCAATTCTGCTAAATGCTGGATACAGAGGTGCTTGCGGTAGGAATTTTGACTTGCGTGCTTTCGAATCTCGAATGGAATGTTTGAACGAAAGTTGGTGCAGTTGTGATTTTGTTTGGTGAACCGTGAACAGGTTATCAGGCTTTCGTCTGCATTTGATGTGAAAGTCAAGATTAGAGTTTATTTAGTGCATGCGGATTGAGGAACTAAAAATTAATGATTTAGTGAAAGATATCGAATGCATCGAAATAATGAAAATTTGGTTTCAGGTTTTATTTGGTAAAAATCAAATTTAATACTATTACAGCAGTTTATAATTTCCAGAATTTGTTCCCTATTGAATGGTGTAATAATACAATGTGTGTTTTTTTGCCAAAATCAACGGGTTCCATTCCTGGCTAGGGATATTGATTTTTCAAAAATCCAATGCTTTTCTTTGAGTATTTTTCACTATTCCTCATAATTTCGGATTTGACCACCAACCCCACTTGAAAAATTCATCTGTAAAGGTTGCTGTCAAGAATACAAAATAATGGTTTATTACCAATAACGTTTTGCAAGTAACATGCAGGTTTGTTGATAGTATTGACGTCTACGCTAAGTTAAATAGCAATATGTGATGTGTCTGTGCATGTCTGCTTTGTATTTTATACAGGCGTGCTCTCGTCCATGTTAAAAAAAATATTTAATTACATTATATAGTTATGTCTTAAAAATTGCCTTTAGTCTCATTTCATCATGGTTGTAGGTTTTTAAAAATATACTTTTGACACCTAATATTGGTTGATCTAGCTTAGATTCTAGTCAGTTCTTTTCGTATTTGTTACAATTGACCAAACTATCAAATGTGTATATCAGTTTTATTTTAGCCTGTATTGTCCCACTGCTAGGAAAAGGCCTCCCCCAATTCGTTCCACGAGCTCTAACAACTAACGTTTAATGCATTTTTAATTACCCACTGTTACTATAATCCCACAAAGATCAAAAAAATCCGAAACAGAATCCAAGAGTCTCACTGCAATCCAAACAAAAGAGTCTTCTCCTTGAAAAAAAAATCATCTCGCCTAGTTTGAAATGAAAGAATTCGTTTCACAAATCCGGCGTGTGATTGGGGTTGTTGTCTACAATGCGTCCGGGGACGGAGCGGGCGCCGGACACGGCACCAGGACGTGATCGATGATGGCGTGTTGGGCGAATTTGGTCTAAGGTAGAGACTTAGCGAGGATTCGGAAATGGTACTTTGGGTTAATTGTATGGAACGGTGATTGAGATCCCTTGGATAAACAAACGAATGGCCCCTACAGGAGTTGCTTTATGTTGACTAAGATTGCTCTGCCAAGAGTATCACAAAGAAGAACGACGAAGTTGACGTCACGGTTGGCGCAGGGGCTGAGCGATTGACGACGATTGAGCGATCGCTCACCGTACAGAACAAATATTTGTGTGGCCTACAGCCCCCGTAGCATGACCACCGTAGACAAGGATTTCTTTGACGGAAGAATAGACAAAATGACAGATTGTGTCGACCCAATGACTGATTTCTTCGCACTATCTCATTTTGTCGATTATTTCGTCAATGAAATCCTTGTCTACGGTGGTCATGCTACGGGGCCAGGTAGTTGTTCTGGGTCTATCTATTTGTGTATATGAGTTTAAATGTTGGTAAACACACTCACGATACAGCAGAAATTCCTAGGGTCCCCACCCCAAAGTTAAAAAAAAAATAGAAGAAGAAGACTTGGAATAAATTAAACTTATACTGTCACTTACGGGATATCTTCCGTGATTGTTCATTATTTTGAGCTCCCAATATTTCGGTTCCTGTTGTTGTTGTTGTTGTATCGGGAGCTCTCTTTAGTTGTAAACCGTGAAAGCTTAAAACAGTGTTTGGGATAAATTAAATGGGATAGTAGTTGAAATGTGTTTAATTGAAGGTGCTGACTGGAAGTCATCATTCTCCTGCCCTTATCCATTATTGCTGGTTAGAAGTATAATATCGAAAACGTTTTCTATGCGATATCATTGTTACAGAACAAATTGTTTACTCTTCTCTTTTCATTTGAGTCATACGAGAATTGATGAAATTGTAGTAGTGAAAATATTTAGTCAGCAAAGTTGGTATTGGTTTAGATTTCTAGTGCAGAAAGATGCGCGGATACAAACGGATTCTGGTTGTTTTTTTCATTACAACTCATCTATGAATAAATTAATTGATTTCAAAGAATGATTAATTAACCGACCTTGTTGTTCTGCTAAGATTTCACTTTAAACTTTTACATTCCTAAAGAAACATCATCATCTTCCTTCCCTTGTCCCATGTTACTTGGGGTCGGCGCAACACGTTTTTTGCTTCCATTCTCCTCTGTCAACCGTCACGCTATTATTTACTCCTTTATATTTCATTTCATTCCTCGCACAATCCATCCATCGTTTCCTTGGTTTCCTCTCCCTCTCTATCCTAAAGAATATTTGACGAAAATATTGAACCCTAATATACAACAAATTTTTTACCGCTCGTCGCTCATACCTTGCACTTATGTCTTACGTGCTAAGTGAGGACTATGAAATAAAGCATTGCGCTGTACTATAACGTTACGTCAGCTATCTGTCATACAGGAAAGCTTACACTTACAATTTAATAGCTTCCACCTTTGTTACATTTTGAAATATTGTGACTTTGAGTTGTGGCCTAGATTTCTTGAATTTCTTTTAATGCCAAACGTTGGAAGAATGTATTTATGGGTATTCACGAAATCACACGTCTGGAATATCGTTAAAATGTTGTATCGAATGAAAATTGTTAGCTCATAAGCGTAATAGGGCAACTACTAAAATTGTATTAAACGTTTCGTTCGGTGATTACAAAAACGGACAAAGTGTTGAGTTTTTCCATCAGAAAGTCGGTAGAAGCCGATTTGTCAGAAGAGTATGAATTTGTGCCTAGTTTATGGCAATAGACTCACCTTCTTTTACATGGGACTTAAAAGATAACTGGCGAAATGGGGGTGTAGAATAGAATAAAATATACTTTATTGTACACCAAAATTTAAACATAAAAGTATTAACTATTATGTAAACCTCTACCTAACGCTTCGGGGATTACAGGCTTGATGTTATGTAATTATGCGGTACGTCTGTCCGCCGACATCTTAGTGTTAACTTTCTTCCTAGCCAAACAAACAACAGAAACAAACACAACACAAACAAACAAACAAACAAATACAAACAACAAATACACAAAACAAGAAATTCAAACAAACACAAATACACAAACAAACAACAAACAAAACAAAAATACAAATACAAAACAAACTAACAAACACACAAAAAAAACAAACAATACAAATTTAGTAGTCCTTAAAATCGTTCAAACATAATCTATCGCAAATATCTCAGCCATGTTTTCTCACAAAGTCTTGAAGACATCTTGCCAACACTTAGTCGAAGTGTAGCTAATGCTGTAACGACGTGGATCTAACTAGATACGTTTACGTATTCCAGTCTATTGTAGTATTGTCAACATTGTGCTCTGAGCTTGTAATGGTTGACTCAGATGGGGGATGATTGTCAGTTTTGTTATAAATTTTCACTTGGGTGAAGGTGAAGAAGAATAACGTTTCTGAATATGGATTATTTGTTATCGGTCAATCTGGAATCAAGGAATGTTATCCTTCGGTTCAATAAAGAAAGAAACTACAGAAAGCCTAAAGATCAGAACTGACAACCCAAGATAGAACACCTTGGAGGGCAAGCGAGAGAAAAGTCAGAAGTTCCGACCCCAAATATTGGAACCAGAAGAAGAAGATTACTAACTGCAGTCAATGCCTCTTAAACGTGGTTTTGTTGTGATGAACACGCTTAGTTATTTGTGAACTTCACAGTAAGCATTCAAGAGCTGTCTATTGTTATGCGATGTTCACACTCGTCCCAGGAAATCGAATGCGTTAGACGGGACAAAACGAAGAAAATCGTAATCCAGTACTTGTAACAAGTCGGTCTGTCTAGTGTCATACGCCCGCTTGTCAGGTTTTCGCATGTGTCAAAAATTCAAAATCGAATATGTTCTCGGTATGAAAATTTTTGAATGACAATGTTCCCATTGTCCGCTCTCTATTTTTCTAAATCTCTGGAAGCCACATTATCGAATTAGGAGAAAGAAGAGCTGTAATTGCATATATGCACAAACGACATTAGCGAATTACTGATGTTATGACACTGACAGCTCATAAACATGGTTAAAATCTTCTACCAAACTCCCTAACCTAGTTTAAAATCTTCTACGACAAAACTTTCAAAAAATATTAAAATAAACTTTTGCTTCCAACAATTCCATCAGAACGCACCAGAACGTTCACACAATAGAACTAAACTTTGAATCACTTAGCGATTCCCCATTAACTTGCTTCTAGTTCAGAGTTATTTCACTACGTCATAATTATTGCCCGCTTTCAGGCAATTATGTGCGACAATACTGCCAGTAAGATATGTAGGGATTTTAGCTGCACAAGCGATTTGGAACTCTATTTTGGAGTGGCTGAGGGTGATAGTGATATGGGAGTGGACAGTAATTATGGATCGAATGTTAATGTTGATTTAAGGAAAGCACTGTATGGTATTAGGCATACAGTTATTATTGGAGTCAATATTGCACAGTCTATAGGTGTAAATATATATACATTTAGCATTGGACAGAGAACACTTGCAATAATATTAAGTAGGTATGTTTGAAATTGGCAAAGCGTAAGGTGGTACACATTCAGGCCTTTGTTAACTTCTGAATCATCCCATGTACATAAAACTATCACACAAGTTAAAAACTCAGTTAGGTGTGGCATACATTTATACGAAGACTGTCTATAAGAAACTCAATACGTCAAAGAAATGGTACAACTAACTCTTATACATTTTCCAGTTAACCTTAAAATTGAAAAAAGTTTAGTATTTATTAAAAATGCCTTGTGCTGACCCATAAAAACATTGTGGTACACTTGTTTTATTTTCTAATACAACACTTATTTTACTATTTAATATTTTATGTAGCGTGTTTTTGGTGAAACGGAACGCAACGTCCCTCGATAGCGCCGGTAGTGACATCGAAGTCTATGAGTCAAAGAAACACTTTTATTTGAAAAGTACTTAAACTTTCACTAACATTTCATTATAATATTGTTATTGCAATATTTGCTTGAATAAAGTACATACAATTAGTAAAATTAATACATTAAGGGTAAAACATAATATGTAAACAAGGCAGATGGTGGTTAATGACGTCACATAACATGAATTAATGGTCGCAACAGTCACGGACGTTTGAACTGTCGTAGAAAATTGTAGGAGTTTAATATTTTTTTTGAGCGACAAGCAGTAGTTGAACTTATTTTTTAATTATTTTCTTGTATTGATAGTACTATATGTTATTGATTTAAGTGAAGAAAAAATTACATGCATATTCCCTATTGCATTTCATTTAATACGCAAGAGATGTACCGTTAATCTTTCCAAAGGATGATTAAATAAATACATCATAATACACATATATTTTAGGGATGTCTCATCCAACTCCAGCCAAACCCAAGCACATTGAAAAGCCCTTGCACAAAGATGTTATTGAGGCCTCCCCGTAATGAAAGGAAGGTTCCATAATGTCAGATTTTCGGAATAACTACAATGGTTATTAAACTTACCTTGAAAATACTTGGGTGCCTCAAATATTACAGGTATGGAAATAGACAACAATGTCTATGGAGTGGAGAACCAGTGTCTTTGTTTAGGATTTAGTTAATATTTACCTATTAATGTTTATATTGAGGTCTGTAGTCGTTAGGTAGTCAGTGACCAAAAAGTCTGACAACTAGTCTTACTGGGTATCGTATTACCCAGTACTTACTCGGTTGTGGAGGTCAGATAGGCAGTCGCTCCATGTTATGCTCCGGTTAGACTATAAGCCGACCCCAACATAGTTGGGAAAAGGCTAGGCAGATGATGATGTTTATATTGAGGTCAATCCTAGAATATAGTTTTGTTGTGTCACCATTGATTTTGGACGCGTTCTCATTTTTTTCCTTATAGTAGATATATATCTATTATAAGCAACGAATAGTGACATATTTAAACTTTTTGGTACCTATTTCGGAAAAATCTCGGAACGAGAGCAAAGATTTCTATTTTTGCCCGTCTAAATATTATTAATCAAATGTAAAAACTATACGTGTATACTTCGTAACTGTATTTCAGAGAGAGACAAAATACATTTGTTGCTGCTTCGTTGGTTGAGTGGTCGCAAGCACGACTGCTGAGCAGGAGGTCCTGGGTTCGATACCCAGGTCGGGCAATGTGTTATTGGGTGTTTCCATCAGGAATTTCTCAGTAGCAGCCACGGAGTCTGGATTGGCGCCCGGTAGATGGCAATAGGCTCGCCTTCCATTACATGGGACTTAAACATAACTGACGAAATGTTGGTGTACTATTTGATACACCTCTGCCTAACCCTTCGGGGATTACAGGCGTGATGTATATACCACTATTGATCTTTTGATACATGTATAAGTACGTACTAGATATTCCAGAACATTAGATGGAATAGCCAAAACGTACGCAACTAGTAATCCTCTTCAACGACATCATTATTTAAAAACCCGGTTCCATAAAACAAAACATGTCATTAAAGCTAAAAGCGCTTCATTGGTTCGCGTTCTATAAAAAGCTGGAACTCTCAACAATCGCATACAGTATTAACCTCGAATGTAATAGCGAACATTAAGCAGCTACAGCGCTTTACTTAATTACGACTGTGTTTACGAGTTGAGTGCAGTTGAATCACATGCAAAATTTTCTATGTGATCTAAGAGCTAGGGCCAAAAGTTCATGTTATTTCAACCACCATTCAAGGCTCACTAGTGCAGATTACTGTGTTGTTCTTTCAAGGATTCGGTCATTGTTTTCAGAGTGACAGCTCCCGTTTCTCAACAAACATACTAAGCTGTCGAACGAAATGACAGTGGCTATAGACAAGACTAAAGTTTTGAAAGTGTGTCTATCTGAATTTCATCTAGCCTAGGATTTGTGTTCAAATAGACACAAAGACCACATCCCACTAGGTGGACCGATGACCTGGTGAAGGTTGCAGGGATCCGCTGGATGCGAGTCGCACGGGACCGGTCAATGTGGCGACACTTGGGGGAGGCCTATGTCCAGCAGTGGACGTCTTTCGGCTGAAATGATGATGATGAGACACAAAGAGATTTAAGAAACTTTAGAGAGACTTACAGAAGAAATATCCACAGGTTTCAGTAACGTTTTAAAGCAAAATTACATAATTACCCAAAATTGATACGTTACACTTGTACCGACAGCAACCAGTTGGCCCTTTTACCAAAAGTATATCATTTTAATGTCATTGACACTATTTCCGTTTTTTTTTACTCTGAAAACGAATATAAAATTTTCACTAACACGATCTCTTTGACTATAGCCTGGAGCAATCGAGTGCACATGATCGCAACGCTCAGTCAGACGCTTCCCCGGTATTTGCGACGCAGATGAGATAAAGAAGCACTGTTTACTTACATAGCACGAGCTGAAGAAAGGCTGGGAGTTGTTGATTTTGTTTTTCAAGGGTCGTATAAGATAGTGTCGAATTTCTAAATAAGATCTGGTTCAGAGAAGAATGGTAAATTGATTAGCATGTTTACTCTAAACAAGTTCTTGTTTTCGACAAGTCAAAGAGTGTTTTCAATTGGCCATAAAGCCAATATTATTTCAATACTAGCCTCGTTTGTCTAGTGTTCTCAATCGTGGCTGCTGAGTTCGATTACCATGTTGTTGGCGGCTTCCAATAAAACCAGATGCAGTTGAATACCAGTTTACATGGAGCGTCTAGTTATCTGACCTCCATAACCCAACTAGTACTGTGTAATACGACCCCTTGATAAGACTGGTTCTAAGACTCACCAAGTGTAGTAATATAACATAACATCACACCTGTAATCCCTGAAGGGTTAGGCAGAGGTGTACCTAATAGTACACCCACATTTCACCAGTTATATTTAAGTCTCATGTAATAGGAAGCGACCCTATTGCCATGAACTGGGCGCAAATCTAGATTCCGTAGCTACTACTGAGAAATTTCTCATGGAAAAACCCAATGACACTTTGCCCGACCCGGGAATCGAACTCAGGATCTCATGCTCAGCAATTGTGCTTGCGAACACTAGACCAACGAGGCAGTCTAATAATAACGTAACTTAGTAGATAAAATTCTGGATATTTTCTTCGAACAATGCATTAGAAAATTTGAATGTTACAGGATAAAGTTTACGTGAACTTAACAGGGCCTTTCGAACGGAATGGTCGAGCCCAGATGTGTCCCTATTCAAGGCTGAATAATCGAACATATGGGAAGGGACCCTCGCTTGTGAACCTTGCCATTCATGTGAACTTAGTTCTCGATATAATCTACATAATACCCCTACGCTAAACCTGCATGAATATTATAATTATGGAGTTTTTCATTTCATTTTCTCATTTGATTCAATATGATTTATTCATATTAAGCCGATTTTATTAATTGAATAAAGTAGACCAAAGTGACTGACTCTTTGTTCCAGTGGTCGCAAGCGCGACTGTTCAGCATGAGGTCTTGGCTTCGATTCCCGTGTCGGCCAAAATGTAATTGGGTTTTCCATCAGAAAATTCTCACGGAGTCTAGATTTGTGCCCAGTTAATGGCGATATGCCCCCTATTACATAGAACTTAAAACAACTGGCAAAATGTGGGTGTACTATTAGGTAAACCTCTGCCTAAACCTTCGAGGATTACAGGCGTGATGTTATGTATATTTGAAAAAAAAAATGTCACCCAAATCTACCAGTATACATTTATCACCATTATTATCAAACCAAACAAACAAATCCATTGCTATGCCATTCTGCACCAAACTGCTCAATAGTGAGAAGCAAGTCAGCAAGTGTCGATCGATCAATGTAAAGTACTGCGATACAGCACACCACCTATGTAACGTATCGACGTTCAGGGGTTTCGATGATAGATGGCGCCACTTCCCTCACTGTGCAAGCTCGGATTGAAATGTACAAGCAAATTGTATTTGAAAGACGTTGATTTATTTTGTTTCAGTACTTCTTTGTGGTTCGGAGTTTCAGGAGTTCAGAGTGCAGTGTTGATGAAGTTTTCTCTCGCAGCTTCTATCCTTGCAACAAAATAGTGTGGAGTCATCCTAACTTATTAGTGAAAACTTGTTTGTTTGTTTGTGTGTCACCTCTTAAAAACTTCGCAGCTGAGCGGATTTCGACAAAATTGGACATACCGGTAGACCATAACCTGCGGTGAGACATAGCATCCTTTTTTATTCCCGTGGAACGCTCTCGTGGTACAATATGCGATCTCAACGCGACCAAAGCCGCTGGCAAACGCTAGTTCTTTCATAACATAGAACCTTCAGATATTTGACGTCAATGCAAGACTTCAATTCAAATACACTCAAAAGACCAAAAAATAAGACTCAAAATCGACCTTGCATCCCCTTTCAAAACATGTTCGAAACAAACTCCCCGTTCAAACTCTCATGACAGATTTAGCAGTTCTCCTTCACAAATACCCGAAGCAATAGATTCAAACGTTTTACTGCACAAAGTTTAAATGAGATAGCATTTTATGTTACTCTTCAGGGCACAGTTTTTCGGTAGTTTGATCGAGTTTTGTCTCTCTCTGGTTCGGGTTACTTGAGTGTAAGTTTGTATTTGGATTCCGAGGAGGTAGTTGGGAAGGTCGTCTTGAAGAAATCGTTTAGGTTCTCTAACTTGTGATAGACACTATTTTGTTTTACTTTGAGATAGATATACTTATGTAAAAAGTGGTTTGGTAATCGGTTATCGTAGTCTGGACATGTGATGCGGAGGAATGGGGAAAATGTAGTGAGGAAAGTGTTGAGTATGAATGTAGATGGCTATAAGAGTAGAGGTAGATAAAAGAAACGAGATGGCTAGAAAGGAGGTGACTGCTGAGATGACGAAGAGAAATATAAAAGAAGAAGTCCTGCTGCGCTGACCCCAAATAAATTGTGAGAAAGGTAAGAGCATGATGATGATAATTATATACTTAGGTAAAAAACAATGCATTATAATGATTTTACAGCTGTGTGGGTCGATATCTACAAAGTAGGTCCAATGCGGGTTGGTCGTTGTCAACTGTCTCCGAATTATAAATGATTGGTTTCAGGATAAGCTTGTTTTCTCAAGATACTTTCCTTCAACGTTTTGAAACCAATGGTAAAGGTATAATTTACACAAGTTGTTACTTGCCTGGGTTTAAATCCACGACCTAACTTGCAAGTTCCACCACTGCAGTTAAAAAAATTGCCTATCCGGATCGAAGGACCAATTTTTTATTTTTATTTTAGTTACTCAATTTTCATTAAAATATACGTAACAGCAATTTATAATCCTCTTCTAACTCAATTAAGGTGAAATATAAAACCTTTTAGTAGTTTCAACATCGAAACTAGTTCATCAGAGTACAGTGCACACCTTATGTTCCTCTCAAGAGACGAAACTCGACCACGAAGTTAATGCCTCAGCTCCGTTGGGCCTCAACTTATAATAGAATGGCGACCGACGCGACGACCGAAATTGTAATTTATTTATTTAATTAACATTGAAATACAGCCAGACGATCGGGGAGCAGAAGAAAAACTTTGGGCTGCTTTTAATTTTAAGTTTAAACAAAATACTGTCTTTGCTGATTGAAATTGCTTAAGCGATTCTTTGACACCGCTCGTCCGCGCGGTTGGTGAAGCGGATCTCACGCCGCATTGGCTTGTGTGAAATCTGTTGATGCCTAACATACGTCACTACCCGACCGCGCGGACGACCGCTCTCGGGGGCGAATTGCCATAGATATTAGGTAGAATTTTGAATTTCGTTCGAAATACAAACATATTATCGGTAAACATAATACCATCGGTCTACATTTTGTGGCAGTAGTTACAGGAAAACCGTTTCACGGAGAATCTGATATTGGTTCAAACTATATATCATATCGGTATTTCCTAGTAATTGAAGCACATCGTGGAATATACAGTTTAGTAGTCAGCCATATCAAGTTGAGTTTGAAGCTGTATTAACAGTAGTTGAGGAAAGGATTAGGTTACGAAGTCGTTTCAATTACTAACAGGAAGATGCTCATGAACGACTGATGCTTGTGATATCGACTGATCGCAATCGCTACGGCTGAGCATGTAGTCCTGAGGTTTTTCATCCCGGGCAATGTGTTATTGGTTTTTTCGTCTGTACTTTCAAGTGTACGGATTTGAGCGCTGTTGATAGCATTTAGGTTCGCCCTCTATTAGATGTCACTGATCTGAAGCTCGGGCTCGTGGCTAAATAATAATAACAGCTGCTTGGGTCGAGGTTGGTCCGTGGATGGGTCCATTCGCGCAACTATCCATGTGCGCATGTGTCCTTCGCGCAAGTGTCAATAATTCGATCATTTTGTACGCACACATAGGCCCCTGAAATTCGCAAAATACTCTTTAAAAAAAGATTTAGAATTCGACAGTTAAGCTTTAAACTTAAACACCCTCTCGTAATTCCCACTTAGACAAAAATAGACTTTAATTAAAGTTCGTTCCTTCTAACTTTCTCCATTTCATAATTTATTTGAAGTAAAAACCTTCTCTAGTTATCTCAGTTAAATTCTGTACAATTTGCAATGTACATGCGAATAATTGGATTGTATTTTAACGAGTCTTTTTCTCTTTGATCTAGGTTTTATTAAAGGTAAAGAATTCTTTTCGTGCTTTGAAATGTTCACGTTAATCGTTCGTTTCAGTTTTGGTATTTTTTTTTCAAATCGTTCGTTTAAGGTCTTCTTATTGTCAGTTTTGGTGTGAGTAAATATTTTGCAACGGAATGTGAAATGACACTGACGCGGATGGTCCGACACCGCGTTCACTGACGGTCGACCAATTTTCTACCTTATCACTCAGTACATAAGGGTGAAAAATGGCAAACCATCAGTGACCTTGTTCTTCAAAACGTAAATTATTTATTACCATCCAAGGCAAGCAATCGTCATAAATGAGAAGTAGAAAACAGTTTGGCTATCAAGCAGCACTTAATCTAGCTTTAAACTTATGCACTTCTGTTCCGTATATTATGTCAACGGCTTTGCGGGTGGGCCGGACATTTAGCCTAATTTATGTGACTCCGTATATGGGACCACGTACAGTAAGATTTGTTTCGTCCATGATTTGGATAACGGACAACGAGATGTAGTAGTGTAGCGATCCTTGCAAATGGGGAGTGCCTCACGACCTACGTTTCGATTTTTTATATCTGTTCACCTAGTTGTCGCCGGCTAAGAAAGGTAGCACCAAGTTCTAGCCGGCTAAGTAAGGTAGCACCTAGTTCTAGCCGGCTAAGTAAGGTAAGGTGCGGCCGATAACTATCTTTTTTATTGCTAGGACACACCGACCAAATGGGGTTAGGTTAGGTTAGAACTGTGACATCCATTACTACATCTATTATATCAATGGCTACATCCAAATTGGTTGCATTATAATACACTGTTACCGGCCACACCTAGGTATAGCCGGCTAGAACCTTACTTCGGCTTTTAGCCGTAACATATATATATCTAAGAGTTTTACGAATTCAGACTGGACGCAGAAGATGGACGATAGGATATTGTGGCGCATCTTATGAAAGTCTTATGCCTAAATTAATCGATTAGTTGTGTGATTCTGTAGTTAGTCTGAAAGTGGCGCCGGTGACTGAAAAGTTCTGTGGTAATCGGTTATCGTGATATGGACATGTGATGCGGAGGATTAAGGAATATGTCGTGAGGAAAGTTTTGAGTATGATTTTGGATGGATATAAGAGTAGAGGAAGACTAAAGAAACGAAGGATGGAGTGTGTGAAGGATGATATGGCAAGAAAGGAAGTGTTTGATGAGATGACGAGTAATAGAGAAGTATGGAAGACGACATGCCGCGCCGACCCCAAATAAATTTTGATAAAAGGAGGAGAATGATGATATGTGGTCATGTAGTTTTAAACATTTAGAGGTAATACCGGAAGATTTATGTGTTTAATACATTAATATTAAAGCCAAATCGTTCATTGTGGGAAACGGGAACCAGCCCCCGTAGCTTGACCATCGTAGACAAGGAATTCTTTGGCGGATAGTGCAAAGAAATCTGTCATTGTGTCGACACAATCTATTATTTTGTCGACACAATGACAGATTTCTTATTCTTCCGTCAAAGAAATTCTTGTCTACGGTGGTCATGCTACGGGGGCAGGTCAATATTGAATTGATAAAAGAAAGAGATTAAATCAAAGCATAAAAAGAACCATATTAAAATGTCTCATTATCACAACGCAATATTGGTAATACACCAGAGAGATTTATTAATAAATCAACCAACTTTCTTGTTTAATGGCGGCATAAAAAATTGCCAATCATCCTCCTTCGCCGCGTTAAACTTTATAATCTCCATTTTAATTCAGTGAGAAGTTTTATCGTAGCTAATGAATTTACAAATCCTTCTGGATTATGGCCCGAGTTTTAGAAAGTTGGTAAGGCTTATTCTGGTCGGTTGGCATATTCTGTGACCTGCTTTGTTTTGATTTTCGGCTGAGTAAGAATAAAAATTTGAATAAACTTTTCTTTTGGTGAATTTTTAGTCAATGTTTTGGTGAAATCTGCCTTTAAAATCGTTAGTTTTGAATGTTGGTATGGAAGCGCCATTAGCACTATTTCCAATTTTTGTTCAGCGATTGAAATTATTAGAATTTTGTTGTGTATTTCAAAACAAAAGATTGTCAAATAATAGAAACACGACTTGCATTGGGAGGAGCCCGTAGCTAAATAACAACAGCCGCTCGGGCCGATCTTTAGGTTAAGCCGTGCTTGCCTAGGTTGGTCTGTGGATGGGTGACCGCCCATTACATACCGAGTTTCCTCCGTGCCTCGGAAAGCACGTTACGCTGTTGGTCCCGGCTGTCATTTGTAGATCTTTACAATAACAATCTAACAATTAACAATTAATAAATAACCAAGGACATTTTTATGCTCAACCAATGTTGTTGACACGGGCTTACCTCTTTTCTTTTTTTTTTGTTTTGTTTTGCACTTTCGTTTAGTCACTCTAGTTTATTTTATTTTTTTGTATGCAGATCTGTTTCTCTATTTCTCATATTTAAATATCTATTCACCACCACCTTTGACACAAAATATAAAACTGGTTCACATCCGTAACCTCACTAATTCAGGTCCAGTTGAAAACCAGCGTCGGGCACTAGTTGTCCGGCATTTTGCTGAACTGGGCCTATTTGGCGCAGCCGTGAGGCACACAGTGTCGCACTATTCTATATATATTTTTGTTTTTGATTTAAGTTTTTTTATTTTTTTTTATTTTTTATTTGTTATTTTTTTATACTGTGTGCACTTGTGGCATGTGCCAAATAAATGTATTTTCTTTCTTTCTTTCTATCTTTGACAGTCGTTAGGTAGTCAGAGGCCCAGTCTGACAACCAGTCTGACAACCAGTCTTACCATGGGGTATCGTATTACCCAGTACTAACTGGGTTGTGGAGGTCAGGTAGGCGGTCGCTCCATATAAAATACTGGTATTCAGCTGCATCCGGTTAGACTGGAAGTCGACCCCAATATAGTTGGAAAAAGGCTAGGCAGATAATGACGACTTGCATTGGAATATTTGTCAACGACCTGGTATTTAAACCAGGCAAAATCGCGAAATGGTATTCACCTGCACCCGGTGAGACTAGAAAACCGACTCGAACATAGTGAAGATAAAGCTGGGCAAACGAAGTTGATAATCATGGAACACCAATTTTCACATACTATCAAACCTAACTGCAGCAAAGAACGTCATTGACAAAGTTGAAGCTAACCGTGAGATTCAAATAACGAAAGGAATTTCCAAAAAAAAATCCTTCTGCCAATGATGTCATGGGGCACAAATATTAATACCGAGCGATTGGCCTATTGTGTAAACACAGATAGTCAAGATACAGAGAAAAAAGAATGACAAGTGTAACAGAAAGGCAAGACAAAGAAAGAATAATGTTGATTTATTGTCACATGATCTCGAAAAATAACCAATAATGACAAAATACACACACGCACATCAATAACGACAAAACACACACACGCACATCAATAACGACAAAACACACACACGCACATCAATAACGACAAAACACTCACACGCACATCAATAACGACAAAACACACACGCATTAATTACACATGCACAAACATATATCATATTATTAACATCTCATAAAAATACTCCTTAAATCGAACACATTCTAAACGGCTAACACAATTCAAAGCTTTCAAAAACCTCCCATTCATATCAATAACAGAACAGACTCACCCAGCAATGTCTAGTTCAAAAACAAAAGATTTCTTCCGCAAAATAGCCAATACACTACTGAACGCGATCCGACAGGATATCCATAACAAGAAAACTCCATTGGCGGAGTCGAAGCTCATTTGACCTAGTTTTTCGTGGCAATTAGATTGTTCGCCCCCAAGCTCTGATATATTGATACTTGCAGCAATTTTATGAGGATATATGGCTGTTTTGATGTTTGCTGTTGAAATTTGTAGGTGCGTTCAGAAATGGTGGTGCTCTGGTTATGAAAAAAATTCTTTCGGCGTTCTAAGAGTATTGGTAATAAAATGATTTACATTAAGTGACTCCATGGGGTCAATTCACCAACTTAGAGGGAGTAGCAGGGACTTCAAGGATAGTAGTGAAGCCATATTGTGTCTAGTATTGTTGGGATTAACAAACTGACAGCTACGCATAGTGCTATTCTGTAGCATCTTATTCATTTAAATGTTATGCATTTTCATCTCTAAGAAAAAAGAATAAGCAGTCACACCACCAGGCTGGTGGTGTGACCGTCGGACTGTCAAGTCATAGGTCTCGAGTTGGAACCCAAGACACGCACTTCTGATTTTTCGAATTCATGTGCGTATTGTATAATTATCACTTGCTTCGTTGAAGGAAAACCTCGTGAGGAAACTAGCATGCCTGACAGATATTTCTCGACGGCATGTAAGGCCAAGTGAGAGGGCTATAAAAACTCTGACACTAGGTTAGGCACTAACCACACGATAACTAATAAAGAATCTCTAAGAATCTTGGGTCATCATTTGAGTCGAAAATTTACTGCTACAACACAAAAATAAATTCAGAAAAAAAACCCTACGTGGAACGTCGATTTTCCGAAGTCCAAGAAATCAAAGTGCGGGACAGCAATAAATCAAAAATGTAGGATATACACACTTATTCGCAACCCAGTTGAAGGATTTGTTATTCAATTTCCTCTCTCGACTATTCTAACACATATTTTCTCCATACCTTTGTTATCCGATACGGTCTGAGGGATATCGACCCCTTGAAGTTTCAAGCGAAATGACTCTTTATTACCGAGAGGGTAGGGTCAAGAATCCTGTCTGTTGTTACAGCTTTTTGTTTTAAATATACTTATTCTGTTAGGGTTCATAATTATTGGACTTATTATGTTGACTGACTGTGCTCGCAACTTGGCTCTATTTACGTAAAAAAAATCTTGTATTAACGTGTCTAAAAAACTAAACTAGAATCTCTTTTTTTAATTTTTAGTAAACAAAATGGCAATATTTTACGTACTAAGCAAGCAAGTTGATTTATTTGTCGTTTAGCCATTGCCCTGAATGGTCGTTATTTTATGAAAAGTAGATTTTTTCTATTTGATTCTGCTCTCTCAGCTCATAACACAAAAAAATTAACTCCTATCGGATGATAAGATCACCCTGCAGTACGTTGCGTCCAATAGACGTTACTTATTTGCCGAAATGTGTACGACATTGTGGCCATCGTGGGCAAAATCCGAGCGAAGCTTGCATAGGAGCAGATTAGCATAAACAAAAAATGCCTATGTTCATTTGCCCAGCAGTTAGTGAAGTCTGGCTGTAGATATTAATCACTACTACTAGATCGAGGCTCATCTTCACCACAACACGAATGTAGGCCAACCTGACGCCATACACAGATAGGACGCATCCTAATATCACTATACCAGTGATACCAGCAACCATCAATCAATCATCATTATTTAACGATGCACTTTGGTCCTCAGTACTGTTTAATGGTCCTTCGATCTAAAAGTCACTCTCCGAACTCCAACACTTATTGGAGAGGCATAAGAAGTCGTGATCTAAAAAAAGTAATAAAAAGTAGCCCTATAAAAATGACAGTCCACTGTGGATCACATAAAACGGTTCAGTATATCCGCTCCGTGAGCCAAACAGCGGTAACTCAACAAATCTATATTTTGTGAAAACAGGGAATGTATGAATATGTGTTTCTCTTCATCATCATCTTCCTACCCAGAGTCGGCGCAACACGTTTTTTTCTTCGATCTTCCCCTTTCAGTTCTCGTTCAATAATTTACTACTTTTATTTCATTATCATTCCTCACACAATTCATTTGTTTTCTTTATGTCATTCCTTTCGAAAGACATACATTTTCCAAGAAAGAGCTGATTATGCTTTTCTTCTTTGTTCTTTTAATTTACCAATAAAGATATAGTTAATTTGGTCAGTCCATCTGATGCGAGATGTTTCAAGCTGTCCGATGATAAAAAACTGATTTTTGGGTTTTTTTGAGATACCGCTTGTTGGCTATCGAGAGCAGTGTATTCTGCTCTTTATAAACAAAGTTGTGACAGGGGTGAGAGTCATGGATTAGATAAAGTAAGTGGGCCTTTGTTTGTGGCTGAAAGTGTAAGTGGAAGCGGATCGAGGCATCACCTGTACTATAAAATCATGTTTTGTTGAATGCCTTGATTGTTGCACGAACTGAAGGCTACTGAAGATGTTAAACTCAGCCTAATTCAGGTCAATGTCAAGTTTTTTATTTGCTAAACATAGGTATAAAAGGTGTAAATTATAACTATAAAGTTCAGATATCTCTATGTTTTTCCGTCAAGGGCGTACAAATAATTTGAAAAGGTGATAGCAGCTAGCTATCATAAATTATTTCTTGATAATATTTCTTATGCTTGATTTAAATTTTTCATTAATTATTTTTTAAAACAATGTTAACTAAAAATAATTTCAGGGCTGACTCAGTTTCAATTGCCATCGAAACGCTATGAAAAAGAAAATGTCTGAAACAAAAATGGTGGTCAAGTATTTGCAAATACAACTACTGAACGGTCGTCTTCGGTTTTGATTACTGGTTCATACAAAGTGTTAATGTATTTTTCAATTAGAAAATGATGTTAAAACCCGGTGTCTTGATTTGTGGCTGGCTAGAGATAAACGGAGTCGACCTCTTTTAAAATAAATGGTAATTTTAAATTTTAAACTCGGCGTAATCTGGATTTGAAATAACATCCCCTACACCTCTGTAGAATGCAGGCGTGATATTGTAGATTTGACGTTTACTTTTTATACCACACAATACAAGGTACAACGGCAGCCTGCCTCGAATCGGATCGCAACGGAAATTGAAAAGCGAGGACCATTCAAACTTGACCCAATCAGAACATCTGATCGATAAGCTATTGTTGCAAGACAATGTTAATGGGAAATATGAATCCTTATTATTATTTTTTTAAAATAACACTAAATCGAAAAGTAGGTGCACATTACTAACTAGGTTGTGGAGGTCCGATGGGCATTTCCATTTAACATGCTGCTATTCAGTTGCATCCGGTTAGACTGCAAACCGACCCCAACATAGTTGGGAAAAGGCTGAGCAGATGATGAACTAGCATTTCTGAATCCAAGAAGAGGAATATAGGATGATTTCCACCAAACGGCTCGCATTGCAATGAATCGGAACGGATTATACAATCTTTTAACGATATTAAATCGTGTACACAGTATTTAAAGTCTATATTACCAAACGGATACGTTCGCAAGCGACGACGGTACGGAGCCGATAGTATACGTCGAAATCCTGCCGGACGCGATCGGCTGTCGCCGCATTCGTTCGTATCCTTGCCGATTTGATGCGATAGGTGCCGTTTGGTGGAAATCGTCTTTATGGCTTAATTATTTTAAGTAACTGGGTAACTGCTTTTCCTTAGCACTAAAAGGAATTATCCGCAATGCCCTGACAAAGGCAAACGTATTGTTTATTCTTCTTTAGTATTTTCATATGAATGTAGATCTTACTCGTATTTGTTGTTCATGTAAAATTGATTTTGAAATTGCACGACTAGACATACAAAATATTATTATCTCGACATAAGCATAAGCATAATCAGCCTATAATGTTCCCACTGATGGGACACAGGCCTCCTCTCTATGAGAGGGAATGGGCTATAATCCACCACGCGGGCCCAGTCAGGGTTGGTAGATGTCACATGTCTTCGAATTTTTGGTTCTAGGACAGGCCGGTTTCCTCACGATGTTTTCCATCACCGTTTTTGAGAGCAGTGGTGATGAAATAAATTACACAAAGTAATGCATAATATATACTAGGTATCTCGACATACCTAGTACATATTATGTCTACATTGTACATCTGTTTACTACTCTATCGCTGTAAATGGTCAAAGCAAATAACGCGTAACTAAGTAGATATCTACATGTGGAAGCTTGTAATTAGCAAATGTCCCTACCTATGCATGATATTTAAGATTGTAATTAGTCTGTAAGCTTACTTTAAAATTAAATCATTATCTTCATCATCATTTCAGCCGAAAGACGTCCACTGCTGGATAGGCCTCCCCCAAGTTTCGCCACATTGACCGGTCCCGTGAGACTCGCATCCAGCGGATTCCTGTAACCTTCACCAGGTCATCGGTCCACCTAGTGGGAGGCCTTCCAACGCAGCGTCTTCCGGTTCGCGGTCGCCACTCCAGAACTTTTCGGCCCCATCGGTCATCCGTTCTGCGAGCAATGTGCCCTGCCCACTGCCACTTAAGTTAGGCTATTCTTCTGTTTAAAATTAAATAAATAAAATGAATCAGATGATAGAGAAAGTAAGCAAATGTTTTATATTTTTCTTTTGTCATAAAAATTAATGAAAATTCTCAAATATAACGCTGTCGAGGGAAGGTAAAAGTGATATGTGAAACTGTCGTTTGCCGCGGCAATTTCAACGGATAACGACTAGTAGGCCTGGGTTAGGAGCCGTTGTTATAAGCTATTTAGTAAATGTTATCGTTTCGCTGATTAATATGGGTTGTAGGTGGAACTTGTCAAGGAGAAGGTGAGTTTGTTTTGTTTGTGGAAAAGGACGAAAACGTTAAGTCGTTGGCTTGAATAGCTGTTATTCTGTTTTATCTCTTTTAAATTATTTGTAATTCTAATTTTAATGATTAATAATTTAATTTTAATGTACTTAATGATGACCCATAATTTTATGAACCATATTTGTACGCCGGAAACGGCAGAATATTACGATCCTAATACATTATGAACCTAAGAGCTTTGTACAATATTCTGACAAATAAATGCATTTCTTCATTCATTCCTTCGCAGCCAGGGACCAGCCGATACCAATGGCTTAACGTGCTTTCCGAGGCTCGGAGGAAACTCGATATGAAATGGGTGGTGCACAGACTAACCTTGGAAAGAGCGACTTAACATGAAGATCGACACGAGCGACTGGTGAATATCAGGATGACGAGTGTACATCTAAAAACAGTGATTCTATACACATGAAAGCAATGTTCTAGCAATTTGAGAAATGTCCGTAAAATTTAAAGCAATGTGCTTTAATAAAACTAGAGTTATTTAAAAAAGTTAGTGAGCCGCCAGCCTGATATCAGAATGACGGGTGTATTTTTAATTTGAGCAAATTACTTACTATCTATGTTAATATTGAGCCACGAGCTCCTCAGACATGCAAGTTATAAGTCAATATTAGGTCAGGCAGTCAGCTTTAATTTATTGTTAGTGCTATTGACTGCCCAGAGTATAATAACGTAGCACACTTACAATGGACAATGTTTCAAAACTTGGACAATCTAACAATATCCATTGTCTGCTAACAGACGAATTTCTAAAACATGTACATCAAAGAAATCAATGGATTTCTTTTTTTTTTCAAAATCTTCGGATTTTGATGTAATAAGGTCTCATTAAAATAGATGGACAAATTTTAACACAGCGTTCAGTACGTCTAACCAAAGATATCCAAGCAAAAAACACTAATTATCCAAGCAAAAATCATTCGGTAACCAACATTTTTAGTGTATTTTCGTTAGTTGATTTTTTTTCTTGTATTTAATGCGCTTTTTTTTTTACCATTTTCCTTATTTTGGTGGTTTGAATGATTTCTAAAAGTTTGCCCATCTATTTTATTGGGGCCTTATACAACATTAGTTTTAGTATAATTATGCGAAACCTGAAACACCTGTCTAATATTTTTATGTAAAGAATCTATGTACAAAATTTCAAAACTGTATCATGAAAAATCACAAAGTTTTAAGCTTGTTCTGTTACCTGGCGCGCCCGCGCCCTCGCCTCCAGCGTCGTCTTGAGCTCATTGATAACAATAATTTGGCATTAGGTACCTAAATGATTACGATACGTACTTAGTGTCGCTCGGTCGATCCAACTTGTAGCCTTTTTAAAATATTTTTGGGACAAAATATAACATGGTTTAAAAATTACTGGAATCGATTCAGTTACTTATTCTGAACAAACTGTATAAATAATGTTGTATACTGGACGAACACTTAGTACAATCTCTCTTGGGTCTTCTCCTATTGCAACACAAGATTTAATCATCATCACTTCAGCACCGGAATCACCCACTGTTGGGTACAGGCCTCCCCTTCTTTCTGCCACTCTTCTCTGTTCTTTGTGTCCCCTATCCATCAGTCTCCCGCGAATTTGACGATATCGTCAACCCAACGGGCGTTTTAACGGCGCTGGTTTCTTAGGCCCAATATTGGCCATCATTCGGTCAAAACCCTTTTTTTATTTTTATTTGGCATCTCGCAGTTCAATCTAGGAGGTTGTCGTCTGCTTAATCGGACTATCCTGTGGGTGCCTTGAGTGTAAGGCCTCCAGCCTGGGCGTCGGCTATCTCCACGTCTAGACAGAAATTATTGTCTATTAGAAAAGAAACGTAATCTTTCATCAATACAAGACTTCTTCTATCTTTATCGTGTGGTTAGTGCCTAACCTGGTGTCAGAGTTCGTATGACTTTACATGCCGTCGAGAAATATTTCTCAGGCACGCTGCTATCCTCACGATGTTTTTTCTTTCACCGAAGCAAGTGATAATTTTACAATTTGCACATAAATCCAAAAAATCATAGGCGCGTGTCTTGGGTTTGAACTCGAGACCTATAAATTGGCATTTCGTCGGTCACACCACTAGGCTATCACTGCTAACTTACAATACACGACTAGAAATAGGAACATAAAATCGGTACAAAATGCACGTGACTACCAAAATAACATAAATTCTGTTCTGTTATTCGCAACGTTACAAACTTGTCTCAAAATACATTTCCTCTATGTATTGTGTACAATTGCTTGTTATATGCTACTATGTACGCTCATGTTGCTGGGTGACGATGAAATCAGAGTTTTAGAGAAATACTAACTGAAGTGATCGTTACTTTTACAATGTCTATAAAATTGTAGTATATTTGACAGTGGTTTAAAGAAGGATAATTAAATAAGCTTACATTATCTGTCTATAAACACTGCCTCGTTCGTCTTGTGGTCGCAATCACGACTGCTGAGCATGAGGTCTTGGGTTCGATTCCCGGGTCGAGCAAATTGTTATTGGGTTTTACCATCAGGAATTTTTCAGTACGGAGTCTGGATTTGTGCCCGGTTGATGGTAATAGGCTCGCCCCCTATTACATGGGACTTGAACATAACTGGCAAAATGTGGGTGTACTTGGGTACATCTCTGCCTTACCGATTCGGGGATTACAGGCGTGATGTTATGTGATATGTCTTCACAAGAAATAATTCTTTCTTAGTGTGAGTTTGCTCTTACAGTGGCTCCCTTTTCAGTGAGTTATATTTTTACTAGGGAACATAATAATATTTTGATCTCTTTCGTGACATCTATCTACTGATTGCAAGCGTGATAGCAGAGCTAGGTATATTCAGTCCAATCCCTGTCTCGGGCAATTTGAAATTGAGTTTCTCATTAGAAAATTCTTAACATAATGCCTTCTATACATTTGTGAGAGGATTTACACGCTTCCAACTCACGATGGGTGTATTATGAAATCACTTCAGCCTATCAAAGAATACATCGCAATTTTCAGTATTTAATCTAAAATCTAATCTGTTTGCCGCGTGCCCAACGAGCTGTGGGCCAAAATAGCCACTTTCTGGAGCCCTGACACAGCCAGAAGGCATCGCGGCAGACCTCGTACAAGATGGCGGGGCGATCTGGACAAGACCAGCGACTAGTGGTCTACAATGGCCTTGGATCGAAACAACTGGAAGTCATGGAGAGATGTCTTTGCCCAGCAGTGGGATGATGCAGGCTAACAGTATCAGTACATCAAAATATTGAAATAATACAACCGTCGGTACTACGTAGATTAGACGAATATAAGCATCCATTTTCACTAGATAATTGACGGCTCAGAGAGTCAGAACCTATTGTTTGCTCTTAATACGGCGTAAATATGCACATTTGTGCCACTTTGGAAGCTTGAACACTGATATTTACTGGACGTTACAGATTTTGTCGGATTAAATCCTGGGTACCCATACCTAAGTTATGAACACCTACTGTGCTGGCCTACTCATCGATTTTTGCTGTCTAAGCACATTAGTGGCTAGGTGCGAAAATAAAAAGCAAACAAGATCCTTGACCATGTCATTTCTCTTGATGAACTTTAACCTTTTGAACGCCATTGTCACATATACGTGACAAGCAAGCGCGTGACCTGTACACCAACGACAAAAATATATGATAAAAACTGCGGTGCACTATAACACAAAAAATAAACAGTTAAATAGTTTTGCAAACCCCATTCTTTTTTAAGGTGTTTGAAATAAAATTGTGGCTTGGCGTAATCTAATAGTGTTTAGTTAACGGGGTTCACTAAATCAAAAAAATTCTAATTTCATCACTATTACTTTTTGCTCTTGCATCGACAAGAACATTGTGTGAAAAGCGACTTTTGTGTAAAGAAGCCAGTCAGAAATGTGGTATTGGGGTTTGGAGCTGACTGTCCAGCATGCGTTAGACGAATCACCACCTATAAATGTTATAATTTAACGATAAATTATTATTTTTCTTCGTCGCAGACCATTCTCACACGACACCGCTCGTCCGCGCGGACGGATGGACGCGGCGAACCAAACATATTCTATTGGCGGTGCGCCGCGCGACGACGAGGTGAGCCGTCTTTCGTCGCACAACAACAAAATATGCTTTTAATTAATCTTGGCTAAAATTAAAGTCGTTTTCCGGCATCCATTTTTTTTTTTCAAATGAATTATTTTATTTCTTTGCAAACATGGGTAATAGGTACATAGATGTTCTTTTATAATGAGGTTCTCCACATTTTGCCGTCACATGGGCATGCAAATAGTTTGTTTACAATTATAAATTTAAAATAAAGGGCATGCCATTAGAATTGAATAAAATAAAAAAATAAAAATGTCAATATGGTCAAAGTAATAAAAAATATTATCAGTAATGTCAAACGGAATAATATTATTCCAACTTGAATAAAAATATATCAATTAGAGTAAAAGTAGGTAGTAACAGTAAGTATATCAATCAGTCAGTGAATCATCATTTAGAAAGTCGTCAATTAAGTAACAGCTTTTCATAATTAAAATTTCCTTTAGCACCCTTTTAAATTTTAATACAGTCATGTTTTTTTATAACATTGGGTACTTTATGAAAAGGTGATACGCGAGTAATCATGCACGTAATGTTATATAGGAAATCTACTCGCTTTTTATGTGCGCTGTTATTTTTAAGAGCGTTCTGAGGTTAAAGTAATAAGTACATCAAAATATTGAAGACGGTGAGGAACTCTGAAAGTAATGTGAATAGCTATATTGAGATATGAGTTATGGTGATAAATATTGTCAAAAATGTAGTTTTTCTATTTCGTGTAACTTGTTAAGTATGTGGAATAGGGATTTAACATTTTGGGATATCTTTTTTGACTCATTATCATCTAAAAGGCATACACGATTCAATGATTTTTTCTCGATACAAAACCATTGCAAAGTTAAGCTATTTTTACTTTTTTCGACATCACGGCGTAACGCCAAAGAGTTATTCAATGTAATTATAGTTTAAAATTTTAGAGAATTATCATATATTATCAAAGTGTTCGCAAAGTAGTTTTAAAATTAAATCATTTATTTTAAGATTTTAAACTATCATGGTCACTAACATTATTACTTAGACAGGAAACGGGATATTTACCATGTTTACTATTGTTGTCGAGTTTCCGATATTTCGGCGCTGTTGCAAGCACCATGATCACGGATAAACTGAAGTTATTGCGCGTGGGTGTTTATGAGCAGACAAATCGGTCTACCCTCTTTCTTGTTCGACAAACATGGTAAATATCCCGTTTCCTGTCTAAGTAATAATCATTTATTTTGTTAAAAAAGGAGTAATATCGTTTTGGTACATACGTCGTATATTCCGAGCGCACGCACATTATAGCCTTCTTATTTTTACGTTTCAAAAGTAATTGCATCACTCGCTTAGTAGATCAGTCGACCTACGATTTATTTTCGAGATAGCGCTTATTAGTCGTTTATTTTTACTCGTTTTGTATTATTACAACGACAAACAACAAGATAAATCTTGACTTGATGAAAACTATTACCAATGCAGATATAACAAAAATCAAAACTATTCAATACACGAACAAATCTATCAAAGTACACATAAAATAACTGCATGTACTTTTCTCATTTACTCACTCCACAAAGTACGTACACGCTTCAAATCGGTTTTATCAAAGTGAGCGACGAACTTCAAACGTTTTAAAATTCGAAGAGAGTTTTAAAGGAAAGCGCTTATGTTAGATCTTAGAGGAGATTTGTCTAACATTGCAAACACAGCGAAAATAATGTACCAAACTTTAGTACGATTTGTCTAAAATGTCATAGGAGAGGAGAATAGTAAGTGCTTGGCTGACTTTGTTCAGAATTTCATGCATATTTTGGAATTGATTGAATTATTTCGGTATAAAATGGAGTTGATCGTGATTTGATCAGTTAAGCCGCGCTTTGTCCGTGGATGGGTGACCACCCATTACATACCGAGTTTCCTCCTTGCATCGGACAATACTTTAAGCCGTTGGTCCCAGCTGTCTTTTGTAAATATTCGACAGTCGATACTGGTAGTCAGTGGCCCGAAATCAAATCAAAATCAAAATATTTTATTTCACATAGGCTTGGATAGGCACTTATAAAACTTTGGCAAAAAGGTGCACGGTTCGGATTAGTCGTTTCCTATACAGGCAAGAAACTCTATGGTTACTCTTTTTAAATCATTTGGTATTACAATATTATCATGGTTACAGCATTTGTACTTAAGTATAGCGTAAGCTAAGTCTGACAACCACCCAAAGTCTTACCAAGCGCTACTGTATTATCCAGTACTAACTGTGTTCTGGAGGTCAGATAGGCAGTCGCTCCATGTAAAATACTGGTATCCAGCTACATTAGGTTAGCCTCGAAGCCGACCGACAAGTTGGGAAAAGGCTAGGCAGTTGATGAAAATGGATTTGATCAGGCGATGAGGTATGTGGAACAAGGGATATTTCAAAACTATTTCAAAATGAATAATAAGTTTGTTTATGTAGCTATCTTTTTGTCTCATCAATACATTTGAATTAAAGTTGGATTTACGAATATTATTAGATCATTTATTCATTCTTTTACATATCGTTTATATTTTTACATATATCTTTAAAAAAAAAACATTTAAAAATATAAAAAAATGTGGTCCGCCGCACCGGTGTTGAGAGCAGGATCCAAATTACCGATGGTTAGGGCTCCAGAGACATTAACTTCCTCAGAATCCGCAGAATCAAAGAGTCCTGACTTCTAAATCCTTTGATCCGCCTAGTGGTGAGAGCCTCGACAGATGTTCGTCGAGTCTCTTGGCCATCATTGTTCTCATTATTAAATTATATGATTTAGAGGTCCAAAAAAGAAGTGGAAATGGCTTTCAAAGCCTTTTATATTTCTAGGCCAACTTTCTATGAATATGAATGAGGTGCCCCTTTCAGCAGTTTATTTTTACTATTAAATCAACGATACTACTGATACTCCTAGAATGTTCCTTTATATTGGCACTCGTAATTATAATTTTATAAAAGAAAAGTCTGTGTTGAAATCTGGCAGATATTCTAATTTTAATACCATACCTGAAGAAAAAACTATTACCTAATACTTTTAAATTAAAGGCCTGTTCTTTAACAGACAACAATAGCCTCAAATAAGGCTCACTCAAAAACTAAAACACCCTCGAGAAATCTGAATAATTAGGTATACAAACTATAGCCAAGTCTTAAGTTCATTATTAAACAACTAATTACTTGGTGAACCGCCGGCGGCTAGGTATTAATAATTCTATATTATGAGGAGGTATTAACAGTCTGGTCCAAATGTGTTTAGACCTGGTTCATGTCGACGGACCGATGTATTTATCGGTCCAATCGATAGGACCGATGTACTTATATTACTAAACTTATATTACTTATACAAGATGTAAACGGACCCTTCGCGAAGCCGTCAGCCAAGCATTCCGCACATCAAAGTAAGTAAGCTTCTGCTGCTAGGAAACGATTTTTTTTCGGGTGAAAAATCACGGCATAATTTAGTATTAAATCCAACGGCCTCAAAACATTGTGCTGATGGGTGCATTGAACTTGTATTAAAAAAAAAAACTTCTGAAAAAGTTGGATCTTTGATCTCCAATATCTCCGTAACTAGAAAGTTTCCAGGTATGGCCCAGAACAAAAAAAAAACAAGTGCCATTCGGCTTCGTGAAGGGTGTACGTACTCACACCTTTAAAATAACTTAAGCTTTCACCAAAGTTGTCCAGTTTCCACAAAAGCGGAGGCTAGCTGAATCCAAAAAGAGCATTTGCGAGGACAGTTTATGGTTGCATACCAAAATGCCTCCGTATCTCGGAAAGCATGTTAAGCCATCGAACCTGGTTGCCATTCAGAAATCTTTGACAGTCGTTGCGGATAGTTGGAACCACGAAAGTCTGACAACCAGTCTTAACAAGGGATATTCATGGTACATATTGGTATTCAGCTGCATCGATTATTTAGAGTACAGTCGCCAGCGCATCAAGTTACCACAAACTGTCAAATTTTCTCATTCGATTTTGAACTTAACCATCAACATTTTGTGGTTTAAAATCATTTGGAAAAATTTGACAGAACTTTGTGGTTAACTTGATCTGCTGTCCAAAAAATTTTGAAGATGAGCAAACATTTTGATTGACTTTAGGAAAAGGTTTTAAGCGAATGATGTTATAACATCAGTCGGATCCGATAAAATGACGGTCCAACCTTGTGAACCAGCTCTTAGACCTATCAACATGTATTTGATCTAGACCATACCAAATATCAGTTGATAGGTCTGGGATTAGCGACGTTCCCAACAGTACCGTCAGGGTTGTTGATGTGAAAAGTTTTACTTAACATTGTTAAGTTATTTTTGAGAAAAAACTTGGTTTTTATGAGGTGTTCTAAGTGATGTTATAACTTGTTTTACAAGAATACTTTTTTGGTTTAAGGCATATTTAAATTTTCCCGACGTATGATACACCTATTTGATGTCATTTCTAATATTAACATGATTTATTGACGAAGTGATACGACCGTATTTGATAACAGAAAAATAAATTAATACAAGTAATTGGGAGTCACGCCTTTTTAACATGGAGGTGGTGGATAGTCGAAGGCACAAGCTCTAGAGCACCGCGCGATTCTCAACACTTTTGGTTCGTCAAAAAGGACCAAATTAGATGCGTGTGCGCTTTCAGTGTAAATACAGTTACTGCCTTTTCAGAGTTACCCCCGGATTTACATCACAGTTTCCCGATTCGCCAACTAAACAAAAGACGTCCAAAACAAGTGACAGAAGTGCCTTTTCCTAACTATTTTAATCTTCATACATTGAGTCCCGTTTCGTCAACCATAAACAACTGTATTTTGCACAGTACAATCAGCTCCCAAAGTTACATCTAAACTCCTTGTTGATTTGGTTGTAATATGATTGCTTTTAGTTTATGTCTTTGTGTAATCTTTATTATCCGTACAATAAGACAGCTGTTCGGTTGCAGCTGTCAGATTAAAGATTATTGTGGGAAGGACTATACATACAGGGTGTAAGGGAAAGCCCTCCACAAACTGACAGGGTGCATTCAGCTACTTATTTTGAATCATATTCCACCAGAATTTTTTCCGGAAAATTTTCATATTTTTTCAATCATTTTTTCAGTTACTAGTCCTTTATTTTAACGTAAAATGATATTCCCTGTACGCAGCACTCCATTTGTGTTAATAATGCGTCTAAAATCAAAAATCCAACAATGCATGTTGAAATACTCTAACGAACGACGCGTGAAATCAGCTGTTCACTTCCTGCCTACCAACAGAGTTTATCGAACTCGTCGTCGCGCTTGCCGTTCCCTACGTGCGTTTTGCCACGATAACGATACATTGCGTATGAGGAAATAAAACAATTCAATTTTATTGGATTCCCATATCATTTCTGAAATAATTTCTTGGACCGGTCATCTTAGTATGATATACTGAATTCACCCCATCAATCTGTGCAGGGCAGTCCCTTACACCCTGTGTGCATTGTCATCTATCAATTTTCCTATTCTTTCTCTACATAAACACTATTCACAGTTACCAATACATTAATTAACCAACTAAATTATACAGTTCCGACCACCCCTGCGCCTATCGAGCGCTATTCGTATCGACGAGTTTCTACTCCTTCGGGTGTCGTTTATGTGGTTAAATTAGCTTATGTAGATGTACAACCGGCAAGGGTCGTCTGCAAAGTTCCATACCTACTAATAATCTATGTACGGAAATTGTGAGTTATGGGGAGAAAGGGCTGGTCCTTTGGTGGGCTTGATGGAGTGGATTTGAGTAGGAAGTGAGAGTAGGTGGCTGATGGAAGTAATGTAATGGGTGTAGCAAGTGCCTTGCAGCTTTGTTAAGGGTACTTCCCTTTTTTTACTTTACTTTATTTATTTATTAGTTTATGTACTCACTAAATACAGAAAAGAAGAAAGTAACAGAAAATAGTACAAAGGTGATGCTTATTTCTAAAGAAATCTCTTCCAGCATACCTGCGAAAGGAAATACTAAAAAAAGAGATGTAGACATAGTGTGTAAAAGAAGAAGAGAAAATGGAATACATAAAATACAAAGCAGAACTATTTAAACATAATAATATAAGAATATACTAACATACTTAGAAATACAAAGACAAAACATAACAATACTGTAAATACAATAAAATAACTAATAATAAATACTTATGCAACCAACTTCTTTTTAATAAAAGGTTTAAATGTTGTAACTTTACTTTAAATACCTCTACGGCCCCTGTAATATTCAATGCAATCAGCACAATGGTTTCCTCACGAAAAATGGTAGTAAAACTTGATTTTTCACCCCAAAAAAATTTTTGTTTCCCAGCAATAATTTTTCGGTAGAATTACTTTAGTTTGATGTAAAGAATGCTTGTTTGACGACTTTGTCATGAAGGATCCGTTTAATTGGGTCATAATTATTAACATATCATCAATAAGTAAACATAATTCCAGCCACAAGCAAAAAAAAGAAAGCAAGCAAGAAAATTGAGTTTAATTGGCATTATTTTATTGTAAATTAAACAAAATAAATAAACAAACAAAACTAATAATACCAAAAGAGCCTCATCTCAGCATAATGCCAGATGGCAATACAAGGTGTAACCTGACGCACCTTTCAAAAAAACCACATCAATAAAACAACTCAATGAACGAAAATCTTCGCTAATTCAACTACCAAGGAAATCCGATATCCCATTTCCATTTCCGATGTTAAATTATACAGAAAACTATCTCAAGAAAAATCTTTTAATTCCTCAAAGAAATCTATCGGAATAATTTAGGCTGCGGTTTGAATTAATATACGAATATCTCTTCCCGTCGGCGGGTCCAAATTTTTTGAATTAAATGGCCTCGAGCAGAGGGAACTTTTTTAATAAAAAAGCCCTACGACAGGTGGGCACCAGACTGATTTATTGACTTTTCAAATTTACTATGAAAAATGTCCGATCTACTGTATACTAATGTGACAAGAATTAATATTGAATTGGGAAGTTGCTGGAACCAATATTGTAATTGGCTGGTCTTTATTAAAGTGTTAGGAATTTGGTTTTTTTTCGTGGCTCAGTGATCTTCCTGCCCTTGTCCTATTTAGGGTTGGCGCAATAGTTATAAACCTCTTTCTTATAACTATTTTCCGGTATTTATTTATTTATATAAAATTTCATGTACAAGAGTGGTACATAGGCGGACTTAATGCCACAAGGCATTCTCTACCAGTCAACCTTTGGGTCAAATAGGACAGCATTGTGATAGAGTACAGTAAAATAAATAAGAAAAATACAATTTTGTCAACATAAATTGACATACACAAATAGGTACATACTAATACACATATAATAGATAAAATATATTATAATACGTACAAATAGTCCAAAATACGAGAAACCTTATAATAATTACTATGACTACTAATATCTAGTTTGTGAGCAATTTAGTCTGATTTCAAATAGTACTTCCGAACTGTACTTTTGAATGCCATAGCCGCTTTTGTGGCGTATATGACTATATCCCTAGGGATATAACTATATCACGGCTATAACTATCTTACTGAGACAATTCTACTGCTCTTATCCAAACTTTTTTACTTCGGACCATGTAGTCTTCTCTCATTCTTTTCTATTCCTACTCGTCATCCCAGTAGTAGAGAAGAAGATCTCAACAGTCACCTCTTTTCTAGCCAGATCATTTTTCATAGTGTCCATCCGCGTTTTATCTTCTACTCTGGCTCTTTGTAATAATGTTCGGTCCTTTTCAACAAAGATTTTTCTTTTACACTACAAAGGCTTGCGTTTGGCCGCAGCTCGCCTTATGTGCAGCGATGACGCGGCCTAGGGTGGAGCACGCTTGCCTAGAAGAAACCGATTCACTCGAACTTTGAAGAGGTCCAGATTATAGATCGGGAAACAGAGAAGCCGGCAGTGCATTCCACAGACTGGTGGTTTGCACAATAAATATGAAAGCAAAGCATTTTGATCGGGTCCGTGGGACTTCAACCAGATAACGGTAACGTTTCGCTGTATCTCTGCTCGTCCCATAATAGAATGGAATATAAAAAAAAATATTAAAAAAAATAAAAATAATAATTTAGTTTTCCCCTTATTGGTCAACTAACAATTGTTTACACTGTACGTATTTAATATATTATTATTTTATTTATTTATTTTTATTTATTTTATTTTTATTTTGTACATATTTATTTTTATCTACTATAATCTAAGGTTAGTGTAACAATTTCTTACAGGTTAGCATCGCATGCCCCATAAACATATTAGATGTGCCACAAGCACTGTACTATAAAATTAATGTCTAAATAATTAAAATAAACAAGTTTTAATTAACCTTACTTGATTATGAATTATATTATTAATATAACTAATTATGACTAATATAATTCAATGGAACAAAACTAACAGAGACACAACAAAACAGAAAAAATAATAAAATTAAACAATAAAATTAAGCATTACTAATAGTTGTTCTATGAAACTTGGCAAATAAGTCAAAATGCAAGTAATAATTTTAAATGCTTCAAATTAACAAAATACAAAAGCGATACATTTATTATTAGCTAACGTCTGGTAAATACTAATAATAAGCTCGAAAACTAATAAACATGCCAACTACACAGCTTTACATATAGCAAGTTACCAGACAGCTAAAATCTAACAAAAAGACTTGCTTTCCAAGTTATTTAAATACCCAAAGTTAAATATGAAATGTGCAAGTTATAACTTTGAAACTCAACGCAGAGCACTTGTTGGAGAATTTATGTGATGTTAATTAAGTAGTTTTAATGTATGCACTTAATAATCTTAACAGTATGGTAATTACTTAAAGACAGAAAGATAATAAAGCTGAATTTGGCTTGAATTGAAATAGTATTTTCTTAGATATACATACATTACACCACGTATGTAATCTCCGAAGAGTTAGGCGAAGAGTTAGGCAAAGGAGATGTTTCAAAATGTATGGAGCTCCGGCCAGTTCTTTGTACACTATACTCAAAAATGGGGAAACACACACAAAACAGTTTTCAACTATCCAATTACTTTAAGTTGGCTTTGTTTGGTTGTAAATCACAAGAATATACACTTGAAATTGCAACACACAACAAAAACCCATCATGGCGGTAAGCTGTCATGTTGATTGATTATTGACGTTTGACATGTTTATTTCTGTCATATTACATTTTAAAAGAGAATCATAACGTTGGTCATTTAAGTCAAATAAAAAATCCAAAAAACTAAAGCAAGGTTGTTAAAAATAACTCAAGAAATTCAAACAAACCGAACATCAAAACACAGTGACAGTAGACAGTTCACGATCTATGATCAATGATCGATCTATGGTTTACTGTCAATGTTTTTTAACCATAGAGTACCTAAATTGGTGAGACACCATGTTGAAAGTCGATAAAAATAATTGATAAAAATATGAAATGATTACAAGAAAAGTATGCATTTAAGCTATTTATCTGTCTTTTTCCCGAAATCCACGGTATTTTATCGATTTTTTGAGGTACTGTACACATACTGGGCCCGATTTGAAACATATCTTTTCGCCAGTTACGTTTTAAGTCCCATGTAATAGGGGGCGAGCCTATTGCCATCAACCGGGCACTAATCCACGCTCCGTGGCTGCTACTGAGAAATTCCTGATGGAAAAACTCAATAGCACTTTGGGTGACACGGGAATCGAACCCAGGTACTCATGCTCAGCAGTTACACTTACGACCACTCGACCAACGAGCCAGTCCTCAGTATTTTGTTAGACTTATAGCTATTAAAATTAGCTGCTACTATTAGTAGATACTGTTCTAGTTGCAGTCTTGCAGTTTGGTCTTTTGAGAGGTTCAGGCGTCCTTGTCACTGTCTGTCTGTGGAGGGGTATTACTACTGACTTACAATGAATAAAAATGCTAAGAGGATTTGAAGTTCCATGATCCAATTCTGAATTGCCATCGTATTTTGCTAAACTGCCAATACACATGGAGTATGGAGGTTCTATATTTCGTAGTTCCTTTTCATAATTAACATTCTCCTGCCGTTAACTCAATTAATTTGGTGTCGGCGCAGCATGTCTTCTTCTTCCATACTTCTCTACTACTCGTCATCTCATCATACACCTCCTTTCTTGCCATATCATCCTTCACACAGTCCACCCGTTGTTTCTTTGGTAATTAATTTCATATAATACGCTTAGTTAATGATAATAGACTCTCACCCCATAACATTATGACTGATAACAGAGGGTAACTGGCAACACTGGTGTAATCGTCATCTCTCCCTATTTCTTTGTAGAATATTCGCGAGATGTTGTCTTACTTTTATTATAAAGAGTTAAAATTTGTTTGTAACTTTGTATATAGGAGATAATTTCCAGAACTACTGATACGATTCCAAATTTTTTTTTTTTTTTCATTTCATTTATACAATAACAATTACATTGTGTCTGAATGTTACATTAAAAAAAAATAGTTAAATAGCAAAACAAAAAGACATACAATCAATGTATTGATTAATAAGAAATAGAAAAATACACCATCACTATCACAAATTAAATTATATTTTTTTTTAAGCTTTCATTTATGGTAAGCTACATTATCCCCGAATGTCATAGGCTAGATTTAAAACGTTGCCGTGGATAATTTCCTACCATAACGCAAGCGAAGCCGCGAGCAAATATTAGTACTATACAGGGTGTAAACGGACCCTTCACGAAACCGTTAACCAAGCATTCTGTACATCAAACTAAGGGACTTTACGAAAAAAATATTGCTGGGAAACGACTTTTTTTTTTGGGTGAAAAATCACGTTTTACGGTAGGACTCAATGTAAACATAGTGCTGGTGGCAGGATTCAAAAAGTACGGAGGTTGTGGACGTGTTTAAAGTAAAAATGTAACATTAGAAACAAACATTAAAAAAAAAACACTTGTGAAAAAGTTGAAACTTCGACCCCCAATATCTCCATAACTAGAAGGTTCCCAGGTATGGTCTATAACAAAGAAATGATTGTAATAAAGGGGAATTAAGGGTCTTGTTACACCCTTTAGATAAATCTTTCTGCATCAAACATTCACCCTCTTTTATTCTTAACTCATTCCGCCTCAACCCTATGTATGACGATGCCAAAGAGTTTAATTTCTGTCCGTTCACGATCTCCTTGGGTGACTGGCGGTATTCGATGTTCGATAACATTGCTTATGTATTCCTTGTTGCCTCATTAGCGGAGTGACCATCATTCTTTTGAGTTTGGCTGTATATTGTTTTATGATGTTTTTGTTTACTCATGTTTGTGTACTTTGTTTGTTTGTGAGGCACACACAAAAATACAAAACACTAGCACTTCGCCCGCGACTTAGTCCGCTAAAGTTGTGATAGCTCGGCTAATATCATCATCTGTCTAGCCTTTTTCCCAACTATGTTAGGATCGGCTTCCAGTCTGACCGGATGCAGCGGAATACCAATATTTTACATGGAGAGACTGCCTATCTGACCTCCACAACCCAATTAATACTCGGTACTACGATACCCTGGTACCGACTGCCAAAGATCTACAAATGACAGCCGGGACCAACGGCTTAACGTGCTCTCCGAGGCACGGAGGAAACTCGGTATGTAATGGGTGGTCACCCATCCATAGCTTAATATACATAGCTCGGCTAATATACATGATTGAAATAAAATGTATAGCTTATAGCACCCACGTATACTGTAGCTCTCTACCAATGAAAGATTTTTTAGAATTGGATCATTAGTTTCGGAGATTACCCCCTACATTCAAACTAACAAACAAATTTTACCTCTTTATAAGTATAGATAACACCACGCCTAGGATTCTCGAAGATTTAGTCGTACCGCCACATTGCTAGTTCTTTCTTTTGTTCGATTAAGTCCTGTCTAA
Source organism: Noctua fimbriata (assembly GCA_905163415.1). Lineage (NCBI taxonomy): Eukaryota > Metazoa > Arthropoda > Insecta > Lepidoptera > Noctuidae > Noctua > Noctua fimbriata. The sequence goes on from LR990945.1 coordinate 8,049,166, forward strand.
TAGGGTCGCATATTGTCATCAGAAAGAAAGAAAGTATAAGTATTTATTAGACTCGCTCAGGACAAAAAAATAAAACAAAATTTACTGAAAAGAGATCAACAAAAACATCATCATCATAGTTATCATCAGCTTACAGCAGTCCACTGCTGGACATAGGCCTCCTCAATCGCACGCCGTTCAACTCGATTCTGAGCAACTCTCATACTTACAGTTGCTACCGGCCACCTTGCGAATATCGTTGCTCCATCGAGTCTGAAGGCGTCCCACCTTACGCTTGCCGATTCGCGGTCTCCACTCAAGAACACGTCTACCCCAACGGTCATCGGTTCTATGGCTAATATGGCCGCCCCATCGCCACTTCAGCTTACTTATCCTGTGCCTAGGTCGACAACTCAAATTCTCTGTCGGATGACCTTGTTCCGGATGCGATCCCTCAGAGAGACTCCAAGCATAACCAGTTCCATGGCTCGTTGAGTAACCTTGAAATCATGGACGTAGACGTACCGTGCCAACAAAAAAAGATAAAATAAAACTTAAATAAAATATAAAATAAACTAAATTGGTCTTGTTCGGTGTACTAGGCTAAAAGGCATCTATCTCAGTATGATTCTGTGACATTTAAAAATTTCACAGCGCTGGTATGCAGCAGGTACAAATCCAGGCTGTGTAGCTCCTACTGAGAAATTCCTGATGGAAACATCTTATAACGAAGGACCGTGTGCTCAGCAGTCGCGTTTGCGATTACTAGACCAAAGAGGCAGACACAAAAAAATATGTATAACATTAAAAGGGTCTCGTTATGAGCAAAATTTTAAAATAACGAGGTCCAAAAATATCCAAAAACGTAAAATTACCATATCATGAAATGAAACGAAATTCACATCCGAAATCCGACAGTGAAATACAACAAAAACGCCAGAAATAGACATTTATATAAAACTCATTTAATTCCGTCCTTAATTTCAAGCGTTAAATCCGAAATGGTATATTAAACCATATGTTTTATGATATGTAACTCAGTTGAAATGAGCGACGGGGTGAATCGTGAAAAGGAAATTGCAGAAGGACCATTATGGTATAATAATTTAGATATTTATGCACTCAATTTCTAATGGAATCTCTCCCTTATCGCCAAGGAAACTTAAACCTTATCAAAGTTTACTTACTTAAGGCTTATCAAATCGAAATTATGTGTTATTTTGAAATATAAAAATGTCTTGATATTGTTTTTAATAGAAAAAAAAAACGATGAATACATACAACATTAGTTTTAGTGTATGCGAATCCTGGAACACGTGTCTAGTATTTATATGTAAAGAATCTATGTACAAAATTTCAAAACTGTATCATGAAAAATCACAAAGTTTTAAGCTTGTTGTGTTACCTAGTTGTCCACACAAAAACGTGGTCACCACGCGCCCACGCGCTCGCCTCCAGCGTCGTCTTGAGTTCATTGATAATAATAATTTGGCAATAGGTACCTAAATTATTGCGATAGGTACTTAATGTCGCTCGGTGTCCAACTTGTAACTTTTTTTAAATATATTATGACAAAATATAACATGGTTTAAGAATGATTAGAATCGATTCAGTTACTTATTCTGAACAAAAATAATGTTGTATAGGTACTTAATTAAAGGATGACGACAAAAGATTTATTCTGGCACACCCTAACTAAAACACTCAGATCCAAAAATGATAGTTTAAAAGCACATTTTCCATAGATTTTGAATTAATTACCCAAAAACAACAGTGACCGCTATATAGCTTTTTAACGCATTAAACGGAGTGGTCCTTCGTACTTACTTTGAAGGTAAACCGTTATTTGACAATTGTCAATAAAATCCTTTAAAATAACCAGTTACAACCGGAATGGAGGAGTTAATTGAGCCATTCGATGTCAAGTCATTCGAGTCGGAAAATTTTCAGCCATTTTAATGTTGTTTGATTTTTGTACATCACTGCGAAAAGCATAAAAACATATCAAAATGTATAAGTTTTTATTCGATTTCCATATGTTACGTTTATATTGCGTAAATGGTGGCAGAAATATCCGTCAACGGAAAGAAAATTCTCTGCAATATGATATAATATTAGTTTTACGCAACTTTAGCACAAATGATATATAAAAATTTACCGTCGGCGTGAGTTAGCAGGTATACATACGTTCACAGTACGTACTAATACTGCTCGAATCACTGTTCATTTTATTCATCAGAAAATAAATAAGGTCTGGCGGCCCTGGCACCGTGGACCAACAAAATTTACAACAAACTGTAGACTGAAAACTGAAGATTCTTGCATTAAAGTGTACACCAAAAAGATTCGCCCAACGTGGGGCTCGAACCCACGACCCTGAGATTAAGAGTCTCATGCTCTACCGACTGAGCTAGCCGGGCCTACTGTTCAACTGTATATTGGCTCATCTCTAGCACGTGAATTTTCTTTAACTGGCCGACATGTAAAGCTATTCTTGTAACACAGCTATTCTCAAAACGTTGAAGGAAAACATTGCGAGAGAACTGTTTTTTTTTATACAACATTAGTTATAGTATATGTGAAACCTGATACACGTGTCTAGTATTTTTATGTAAAGAATCTATGTACACAATTTCAAAACTGTATCATGAAAAATCACAAAGTTATAAGCTTATTCTGTTACCTAGTTGTCCGCACAAAAACGCGGTCACCACGCAGCGCGCGCCTCCAGCGTCGTCTTGAGCTCATTGATAATAATAATTTGGCACTAGGTACCTAAATTATTGCGAAAGGTACTCAAAGTCGCTCCGTATCCATCTTTTAACATTTTTAAGTATTTTTGGTAAAAAAATAACATGCTTTAAAACTTATTGGAATCGATTCAGTTACTTATTCTGAACAATCTATATTCAGGTTTCGCATATACTAAAAATAATGTTGTATACTAAATAGACTTGCGTTTGACCGCAACTCATCTGATGTGAAGCGATGACGCGGCCTAGGGAGGAACACGCTTGCCTAAAAGATGACTGAAGATGCCCGATTCACTCGAATTTTGGTGAGACTTAGATTTTAATGATCGGGAAACAGAGAAGCCAGCAGTGAATTCCACAGACTGGCGATTCGCACAATAAATGTGGAAGCATAGTGTCCTAAAACCAAAAATTCAAACACATCAACCAACCCGTACTGGGCTTGCGTTCCCGCTGATTATGCATGTTTTCTCCAATCAGGAAGCAGCGGTGGCGGCCCCGACTTACGAACAGTAAGTCATGGGTTCGAACCCAGGCAGGCGCATTACTTTGTGTATTTTATTTAATCACCACTGCTCTCAAAACGGTGAAGGAAAACATAGTGAGGAAAGCGGCATGTCGTAGAACCAAAAATTCGAAGACATGTGACATCTACCAACCCGCACTGGGCCCGTGTGGTGGATTATAGCCCATTCCCTCTCATAGAAAGGAGGCCTGTGTCCCAGCAGTGGGAACATTATAGGCTGATTATGCTATGCTATTATGCTCCAATCAGACCAGTTTACCAGCAGCTGCAGTCTGTCAACCTTAAGGAAGAAACGTCACGGAAGCCCACGAAGTTCAAATTTTGCTCGTTCTCTTTTTGAAATTTGCTGGTAAGTATCAAGTTATAATACGTTGATTAAAATATGATTTGCGACCGTAACAAATATGGCTTTACTGGGTTATAATCATTAAAATCATCAATATAACCCTCTAAGTTCATTTAATCCCATTTAATGACTTTTTCATGAAATAATAACAAATACATTTTTAATTACACGGGCTTTTTTTCCGGTTGAGAAATCATCAATCAATCCCACTCTGAGCGGATCGGAAGGGAGTGTCAGACTTGTACTGACTAAAACCCATCCATATTCCTTCTTTGCCTTTTGTGTTCCAGGGCCGCGGTATCTCTTTCGAACAGTCTCGCCGCCCCGGAATTTTGCAGGCTACCCTGGCGTTTCGACCTGAAGAATACCCCTATTTGTGTTTGTACATTTTCACAATAATTTTATTAAAACAGTATATTTCCACGAACAAACTGTTTATTCCTCATGCGGTCTCCGACTGCGTGCATACATTTTTCGTCATTAAACATAAAGCGGCCCGCATTTTGCATTTCGACCGCGTTCATTTTGCAGCCGTAAATTCTGACACCGCAGTACGCAGGTGACTTTCTGTGTTGGTACAGACGCGAGCATAAATAACTTCCACTTACATAAGACTAGCTCATATCCTCGGCTTCTCTAGCGTGGAGTCCTGAATTGACCACGGGATAGTAGCACCGGGATAAAAAGTATTCTATATGTTAATTCAGGTTATAAACTATTCATGTGCTAAATTTCATCCAAATCCGTTCAGTAGTTTTTGCGTGAAAGAGTAACAAACATCCATCCATCCATAATTAGTATGATCCCATAATTAGTATGATTGATTATTTTCATCTTCAGGCATTGATGTTAATTTTATGGGGTCGTAACCCCATACGAAGCATTTTTCAAACTTGATTAAACAGATCTTTTTGTACTGCGCCAGCATGGTGGATTTGGTATAGCTATCTCATAAATGAGGAGTGGAAAGATTAAAAGTTGATTTTAATAATGCAATCGATGTATTAGCAAGAAAAATCGATTTTATACTTACGTAAAATAAAAATTGATGTTTTTATACTGGGCTAGTATGGTGGATTATAGTCCACTCCCTGTCATGGGTGAGGAGGCTTGTGTCACAGCAGTGGAAAGATTAAACGTTGAAATATGCTTTCGCTGTTTCAGCAAATAAATCGGTTTTAAAATTCCGTAAAAAATAAAAAGCGATTGTTTTTATTTATGCTCGGGACTGTACCTACACACTGCAAAAGGTTAACAATTCCAGCATAAGCTGACCTCGTGTTGTTTAGACTTTCCGTACAATGTAACGTCAGTTAAAACTGGGAATGTATTTGGTAGAAATATTACTATGTTTACGGCATTCCCTGGTAAACTCTATTTGGCAGTATATACCTTAATATATTTTGAGATGGAATTGTAGATTTTGTAAAAAAAATTCCTTACATACAAACTCATTTCATCTCGTCCATGTTCATGACATCTGGGCCTCAAGTCTGCTATTACAATTGTGTCAGAATGGTCTATCATTGATTTCATAATTGTTGATTTTGACAAGTTTGGTAATCTACTAATATAATGGCGTCATTATGACTTTCCAATGGTAAACCACTGACACTCCATTGAAAGAAATGTCATAGAATGGTAATCTGAAAAATAATATGTAAAAATATATATAAATGAAATCTGGCATGAATAAATGTTCTGTAGTAGTAGTTTTTCGAAAATCATTTCTCCTAATGGGTTTTATAATAATGGCAATGTCATCATAACACAATTCCATTACGAGACCATTCATAATCAGCCTATAATGTTCCCACTGCTGGGACACAGGCCTCCTCTCTATGAGAGGGAATGGGCTATAATCCACCACGCAGGCCCAGTGCGGGTTGGTAGATGTCACATGTCTTCGAATTTTTGGTTCTAAGACATGCCGGTTTCCTCACGATGTTTTCCTTCACCGTTTTGAGAGCAGTGGTGATGAAATAAATTACACAAAGTAATGCGCCTGCCGGGGTTCGAACCCACGACTTACTGCTCGTAAGTTGGGACCGCCACCACTGGGCCACCGCTGCTCTCATGACGAGACCATTGACTGACCAATAATCGACCATTATGAATTTAGCAGATTATGAACTTTTAGCAAAATGACAATGGGATCGTGTTTGAATGACGAATTTATAAAAATAGCAGACTTGGGCCCCTGGTTATGTACGAACGACGGTTGCGACGACGACGTACCTGACTTATCTGCAGAATATTCATAACCAATAAGTTTTTACGATTTGGGAAAAGTAATCTAATTATACATACATAACATCACGCCTGTTATCTCCGAAGGGTTAGGCAGAGGTGTACCTAATAGTACTCTCACATTTTGCCAGTTATCTTTTGTCCCATGTAATAGGGGGTTAGCCTATTGCATCAACTAAGCACAAATCCAGACTTCGTGGCTGCTACTGAGAAATTCCTGAAGAAAAAACCAGTAGCACTTTTGCCAGACTTGAGAATCGAACCCAGGACCTCATGCTTAGCAGTCGCACTTGCAACCACTAGACCAACGAAACAGACTAATTATTTCATTTAATTTTAAGACATAAAACGTCGCAGGGAACCCCTGGATGAAGGACACATGGAACCAGGAAGTGCGGTCGAAGAAAAGAAAGGCTTATACATCGTGATTTTTTAGTAGTCTTACAAAGGTGGTCCACTCAATGTATCCGACATAAAATACCTCTAGGCGCAATTTTTTTTTTACCTCCCGTGATAGGTACATCATCATTCTCTTGCCCTTATCCCAATTCATTTGGGGTCGGCGCAGCATGTCTTTTTCTTCCATACTTCTCTATTACTCGTCATCTCATTAGACACCTCCTTTCTTGCCATATCATTCTTTATACAGTCCATCCATCGTTTCTTTGGTCTTCCTCTACTCATATACCCATCCACATTCATACTCAAAACTTTCCTCACAACATTTTCCTCATTCCTCCGCATCACATGCCCATACCACGACAACCGATTACCACACAACTTTTCAGTCACCGGCGCCACTTTCAGACTTCCTCTTATATACTCATTTCTTATTTTATCCATTCGCGTAACACCACACATTCCCCTTAGCATTCTCATCTCCGCCACATGCAAATGCCGTAAAAGTACATAATTCTGAGCCCCACCACCATAGAAAATTTCCATCGGCAATTTAAAAAAAAAGTCAGCTCTTCCATACATTTTGACCGTGCACGTATTGATAAATTGGCGATGAAAAATTTCTTGCCGAAGCATTCTGAATCATTTCTGTCTTTGAAAACTCACCCGCATATTACTGTATTATCCCTTCGCACGATGTGTTAGAAATTATACAATATTAGTTTTAGTATATGCGAAACCTGATACACGTGTCTAGTATTTTTATGTAAAGAATCTATGTATATATATAAATATTTTTGGGAAAATATATAACATGGTTTAAAAATTATTGGAATCGATTCAGTTACTTATTCTGAACAAACTAAATTCAGGTTTCGCATATACTAAAAATAATGTTGTATAATCATAATAATTAATACGAAACACGTGGCAGGTTAAATATAAATTAGTTTGGGATTATAAAATAGGCTCCTAACTAAACGTTTTGTACGAATGGGTAACTTCTAGGTAATTTGTTTGAAAAGTTATAAATTATTAAAATGGTCCTTTACGGTTATTCGTCACTTTTTGAACGTGGCATGTATATAATATTGGTTGGTATTGTTGGCATATATAAGTTACTTGATATTCCAGCAACTACATTACCGTGGAATTATTACTGACCTAAATTCCAACGGCTAGTCATTAATTTATGAAAGAGATCAAGAATCAACGACGTCAACAGAGACTTTTATTGTGTCATCCGGGTCGAAGGACCAGCTAATTCGTGACGTAATAAAGATGGCGCCCACTTTGAAAATTACGTTCAAACAACCAACAGAATACACCTCTGGTAATAAACTCAATTCACTAATGAAAAGAGGAAAACATAAAATGTATTTAGTGACATAAAAGTTTTGGGTATACCTACTCAAATTCCCAAATGTTTTAAGTTCTGCTAGCCGTGTTTTTCTATCTCTTTCCCTCAAATGGCTTTATCTCGCTCTTTAATAAATGAGATAACATTACTTACGTCCAATAATTGGCGAAACATTTCGCTTTATCAGTGGGCCTGACAAAAAGGTTGTATCCGCAAAATGTTGGTCCTCCTTGGTATCTTTGTATTTATGTGTCATTTGGTTAGTTTGTTAATTGCTAGCTTTTCTTTATTATTAGTCACATAATAGTATTGGTAATTTTGTTTGAATTAAATATTTTTATTATAATAAACTGTTTTATTTTTTTGAAAACATTAATAATAGACAATAGTGTGCCCGTCAAAAGATTTCTGAACATAATAGTTTCATAACAAAAAAATGTTTACTGAAGTGGGTAGCAAAATATAATAAATATTTAGGAACTAACACTATTGTCGTAGTAGTTTAAAAAACAAATGTGTGAGAAAATTTGTGATTTTGAAATCTTACGTAACATAGATGATAGTAAAAAAACGTCGAACGACGAGGCGAATGCTCGATTCTATTTTTATGTTCATTTTATAGAATTTGGAGCATATTTTCTGGCTTTGTTGAACTCTTGACAGTCGCGTTACGCGAAATTTGTTTATTACCCGACTATGGCGAAGCCAAAAGGAAGGGTTATGATTCTAGAACTCTATGTATGTATATATGTTTGTATTTACGTATGTTCTTCCGTAGTGCCTAAATTAATCATCCCATTTTGAATCGATCGAATTTTTCAATCGATTCGTTATTATGGCCCGGGTAACATTTTAACCGACTTCAACAATAGAAGGAGTCTATTTTGCCTTGTAAACCCCGATTTTAATTAGACCGTTTTTCGTATTTTTCAGTAGTCGTTTTTTTAAGTTGTAGTATACCACAGAAACTCTTGTTTTCATATTATTTTTAATGTCATAGCAGATTACTGATACTTTGTTGTATCCATGAGTATGCATACTGGATATTAGTTTAGAGCGTGAGGTGATATGCCCGGCTAGCTCAGTCGGTAGAGCATGAGACTCTTAATCTCAGGGTCGTGGGTTCGAGCCCCACGTTGGGCGGAACTTTTTGCAAAAACTCTTTTCATGCTACACATTCTTTCAACTGATAAATTAAAACACGATGTGTATTCTGGCTAAAATCCCTATTAAAACGTGATTAAAACGATAAAAATTTCTTTTGTATTATTCAAAACATGAACCTAAATAAATATTTATAAAACCTGCAATTTGGCTGCTTGATAAATCTTCTTGATATATGTATATATCACTTGATACTAAGTCCGTACACGCTTGTCACCAAAACCACCCATCAGAGTTGAATGAAATTTTATGAATGTTTGTGGTTGGTCTTGGTAACAGCTTGAAAGATAGAACATTTTTGACCCCCGTGCGAAGCAGGGGCGCGTCGCTAGTGTTCTATAAAAAACAAAGCTAGCTGGTAGGTCTTGAAATTCCGCGAAACTTATAACAAAACATATTGGAACTAGGAAATATGTTCCTTTTGGGGCTTCGAGTAGACATTCAGTATAATTAATTTATTAATTCATTCTACAGGGTGTAAACAGACCCTTCACATAGCCGTCAACCAAGCATTCTGTACATCAAACTAAGTAACTTTACGCAAAAATTATTGCTGGGAATCGACTTTTTTTTTGGGGTGAAAAATCAGGTTTTACGGTAGGACTCGATAGAAAGCACTCAAAGAATTGTGCTGATGGATGGATTGAATAGTACGGAGGTCGTGGTGGTGTGTAAAGTAAAAATGTTACATTAAAAACATGTATTTAAAAAAAAACTTATGAAAAAGTTGGAACTTTGACCCCCAATATCTCCGTAACTAGAAGCTTCCCAGGTATGGTCTAGAACAAAAAAAAGATCGCAAAGACGGGGAGAACAAGTGTCTTTGGGCTATGTTAAGGGTTCATTTACACCCTTTATATTTATTAATTGGTTTTTTAATAGTACATTAATACATAGTTAATAACACACCTGAAATTCCCGACGGCTAACCTTCCTACTGTTAAGTTTATATTGACAGGCGGCAAAAAAAAAGAATAATAGAAATCCTCCTTCATGATATCGAAGCGTATGGTATCCTTTCATGTTATAAAGGCGTAAAATTGCCTCCAGAATCTTTTCAAAGGAACAAAAGGACAAGATTGATAAGCATTACGATTTGTTTTACGTATTTCGGAAATAGTCAATAGTTTTTCTCAAGACGGGAACTTGCAGAAAAATATTAGAAAATTATTAGCCAACGGGTATAGTGTTGTCAAGTTACGGGTTGTGGAGGTCAAAATGGCTGCCGTCCCATGTAAAATATTTATTTTATTTATGTATTTAACAATTTATGTTCTCTCTAAATACAGAAAAGAAGAAAGGAACAGAAAATAGTACAAAGGAAATGCTTATTTCTAAAGAAATCTCTTCCAACATACCTGCGAAGCAGCGGGAAGCAGTGTGAGAGCAGCGGTGGCCCAGTGGTGGCGGCCACGACTTACGACCAGTAAGTCGTGGGTTCGAACCCAGGCAGGCGCATTACTTTGTGTAATTTATTTCATCACCAATTCTCTCAAAACGGTGAAGGAAAACATCGTGAGGAAACCGGCATGTCGTAGAACCATAAATTCGAAGACATGTGACATCTACCAACCCGCACTGGGCCCGCGTGGTGGATTATAGCCCATTCCCTCTCATAGAGAGGAGGCCTATGTCCCAGCAGTGGGAACATTACAGGCTGATTATGCTTATGCTTATACCTGCGAAAAGAGATACTAAAAAAAGATATGTATGATGAATATTCTAGTAATCATTCGGTAACACTTAAAGCAGATTCCAAATCCTAATATATGTGGGGTAGGCAGATAGAGTAGGGGTTTGTTATGTATGATTTTGATTTGCTAGTGCATGCCCGCGGCTTCACCCGCGTGGTGTTTGGTAATTGACCCACGGGATCGTACCTACTACCGGGTTAAAAAGTATCCCTGTGTGTTGTAATCCAGTTTATGAACTACTAGCACTTCGCCCGCCACTTCGTTCGCAAAAAGATAGCCTATGTTACTCAGGGATAATATAGGCATTGATTTTAATTTGACGAAAAATGGTTGTGTTAATTTAAGTTAAATTTTGTTTTGTGTACAACTTAAATAAGATATTATTGTGTGGTGTGTATTATTGTCTCTGATTATTTTGATACTAACATTATTTTTAAGTGTACTTACTAACTCAAGTATGGATCGTTGTGTCTGATGCAAATAAATAAATAAATAAATAAATAAATAGGCAGTTTCGTCACAACGGTAATGTTTTCCCTATTGTCTGTTTTTTTTTATTTTAGTATATTCGTAAAAATGTCTATGTACATTAATCTAAATATTGGTATATATTTATAGTATTTGATATATATTTATAGAATTTTATATGTCCGTGTAGCTAATCTTAGTATTAATTAAAATTATTTTCAGATATACACCTACCACTGATTGTCTCTGCATCGCCCAAAGGTTGACTGGTAGAAAATGCCTATGGCATTAAGTCCGCCTCTGTGCTTCTGTGCTTGAAGTGTTAAATAAATAAATAAATATAGCATTATAATGGTGAAAGATTTTTTTAAATCGGTCCAGTAGTTTTTGAATTTATTTGTTACAAATATACAAAAATACAAATCACTCCTCTTTATAGTATACTGTAGATTTGTGTGCCAAAATTCATCCAAATCCGTTTTGAGGTTTTGGCGTGAAAGAGTAACAAACATCCAACCTCACAAACGTTCACATTTATAATAGTACCATATAATCAGCCTATAATGTTCCCACTGCTGGGACAGAGGGCTCTTCTCTATGAGAGGGAATGGGCTATAATCCACCACGCGGGCCCAGTGCGGTTTGGTAGATGTCACATGTCTTCGAATTTTTGGTTCTAGAACATACCGGTTTCCTCACGATGTTGTCCTTCACTGTTTTGAGAGCAGTGGTGATGAAATAAATTACACAAAGTAATGCACCTGCCTGGGTTCGAACCCACGACTTACTGCTCGTAAGTCGGGACCGCCACCACTAGGCCACCGCTGCTCTTTATAATAGTAATAATTAAGATTACTCATTATGAGCGAATAGTATCAATTAAGCTGAACGCGATCAACATCTAAACCGCGTTCAAAAGTTGTCAGTGTCATCATTCTGCAATATTGGCACTAAACGCTCATAACTGCCTCGTGGGTCTAATGGTCGCAATCGTGACTGCTGAGCATGAGGACCTGGATTCGATTCCTGGGTCGGGCAAATTGTTATGAATAAGTTCCTGATGGAAAACCCCCATCAGTGATTTCTCTAGTACCAACGGAGTCTGGATTTGTCCGGTTGACGGCAATTGGCTCGCCCCATTAGGAATTACATCTGAATTGAGCATGACTGGCGAATTGTGGGTGTAGTTAGATAATATCTCTGCCCTAAACCTTCGCGGATTACACGCGTGAAGTTAAGTTGTGTAAACGCTCATAGACGTGGTTAAGATACACCTATCGTATTTACTTTCTTTTTTAAAATTCGCCCTAAGACGATTGTAAAAAAAGTGACGGTTTGTCATCAAAAGTAACTTCATTTTTCTATTTTCCTAGCAAAGCTAAAATTATTTTCATTTGTGGCCTTGAGTATAAGCTCTTTAATATACGATTATTCGGCATAACAATGTTACCATTCTCCTTTGTTACAAAATTATGAGTTTGTTTTTCATCGACTTACATATTATTTAAAGGTAATATCATCCTTCCGCATAAGAGAAAGCATTGTTACGGTAATTTACATTGATCTATACTAATATTATAAAGGTTAAGAGTTTGTTTGGTTGCGCTAATCTCAGGAACTGCTGGTTCGAATTGAAATATTCTTTTATTGTTGGTTAGTCAATTTATTAAGGAAGGCTATAAGCTATATAACATCACGCTACGACCAACAGGAGCGGAGCATTAATGCGCAAAAATGGTAGCAAGAACGGGGAAAATTGTACTTTTTTATAATTTCACGCGGGCGAAGGTCACGGACAACAACTAGTTAAAAATAATATGATCATCATCATACATTATAATGACCTCATGGCTTACTAATGGCCATGCAATCGAACAATTGATTTGCTTGATTTTTCAAGGATGATCGAGTTTCGACACCGTTCTTTCGTCCATTGGTAAACAATATTAGTCACCGTTGATAGTAGTAGTAGTATTACAAATATTCGCGATGACTTGAGAACCTTCTCCTTTTCATTGTTTAAAAGCCTATGGCAATCGTTTTATGTAGCTAATTTATTTATTATTTATTTACCACCAATTAAAACATCATTACAGACTCGTTCAATACGATGCTATAAGATACACCATAAAAATAAAAAAAAACACACAAAAAGGAGAAATACATACAATATAAAATAAGTAAGATTACACCCAGTATAAATACTAATACCTAAATTAATTAAACATGACAAAGTTTACAGTTGCACACCTCATTGCACCTCATTTGTTTTGGAATAAGCTGCCTGGTACAAAATTAAAATATTATAAAAAGACAATTACACTATATTATTACTTAGACAGGAAACGGGATATTTACCATATTAAAAAAAAAAATATTGTTGTTGTTGTTGTTGTGTTGTTAAATAGTAAACATGGTAAATATCCCGTTTCCTGTCTAAGTAATAATGTTAGTGACCATGATAGTTTAAAATCTTAATTACACTATAGCATAATCAGCGTATAATATTCCCACTCCTCGGACACAGGCCTCCTCTCTATGTCAGTATACATTTTTTTTTTTACAAATAAAAATAACAGGCTTCCAAAAAAAAAAAACATAACATTCGGAAGTCGGTGTTAAAAAAGTCAATGAAACAAACAGTCACCGACTTCCGAAAGTAAAGTTATTTTCCAGTTTTTTATTTTTTTGGAAGTCGTATATTTTTTTTTGCAATTTTTTATTTTTATTTTAGCCTTTTTAGTTGTGGTGCCTTGCATAAATCCTTGTATCAATTTCACATTGTAACTAGAAGTTGTTTGCACCTCATCCACATACACGAAGAAGAAAAAAATGCATATTAAAGAGAATAATTCATAAAGTACCGAAGCAAACTTAATATAATTAATATGGGACCACCGCGCAAGCTTCCTCTACCAAATGAAAAAAGAATCACTTAAATCTGACAAGTAATCACGGAGAAATCGGTGAGCTTACAAAAAAAAATGCTGGTGAAATACATAAACTTCCTCCATTTTTAGCAATCGGTTAAAAAGTGCTGATGACTCTTTTACTCAAAATCAGCCTATAGTGTTCCCACTCCTGGGACACAGGCCTTATCTCTATGAGAGGAAGTAGGCCATAATCCACCACGCGGGCCCAGAGAATACTTAAATTATTTCATACCTCACATCACAAACCACTACCAGATTACACCTACTATTATTCCATAGCTTTTGCTCCTTCAGACCTGAACAGAAAGAAAGAAATAAAGAAAGAAAATATATTTATTTGGCACATGCCACAAATGCACACAGTATAAAGAAAATAACAAATAAAAAACAAAAAAATTAAAAAACTTAAATCTAAACAAAAAAAAAATAGAATAGTGTGACACCGTGTGCCTCATGGCTGCGCCAAATAGGCCCAGTTTAGCAAAATGCCGGACAACTAGTGCCCAACGCTGGTTGAACACAATTCCTTACCTTCTGGTCCTAACATCCTGGCTATAAAAGAACCGTTCCTTTTGCGGGAAATTACGGAGAAACTTCAAGAGTCGTTAGTGCATGCTCGCGCTTATCTTGTTTGCGCACCATCTTAGATACGCTTTTTCGGCAGTAATGAATGCAAGTTCCACAAAGTTGTACTGGGGGTTCGGAGTTGAATATTTTTGTGTAGATGTATGTGGAGGGCGAATGTGGATGAATGAAATGGTGAAACTGACTTGAAGTTATTGGTGTGGACTGAGGGTAGATGTGGCTTAGAGGTTGTCCGTCTCTTATTCTTTTCTGACCTTTTCCCAATTCGTTTTTTTACCTTAAAACACGTAAGTACGGGTGAAAAGGATGTCTTTTTACCTTAAAACAAAAAAAAAAACTGGTTTCGCTATTTTATCGAACGTGTGCGTTATTTCTATTCAAATAAGGAATACACTCAATTTAGCATGCACAATAGTAACTATTAAGTATTAGTAGTCATATTCTAAATACGCTAGTCAGTGGCTCGAAAGTCTGACAACCAGGCTTACCAAAGGGTATCGTATTACACAGTACTAACTGGGTTGTGGAGGTCAGATAGGCAGTCGCTCCATGTAAAATACTGGTATTCAGCTGCAGGCTGGAAGCCGACCACACCATAGTTGGGAAAAGCTAGCCTTTTCCCAACTATGTTGGGGACGACTTCCAGCAGATTAAGCTGATTCTAAATGCGCTAATGTCGAGCATGAAATCTTGGGTTTGTTTCTTGAGGTATTGGGTTATCTATAAGGAATTTGTCAATAGCAGCTACGGTTAGCGAGCGAGCCTAGTTGATGGCAATGGGCTTGCCCCCTATTACATGTTACTAAACATAACTGGCGATGCCTATAATACAGATACACCCGTATCTGTATTATAGGTACACCTACCTTCACTCTCTAACCTTTCGGAGTTTACAGACGTGATGTTATTTCAAATGCATCGTAGCTTTGCACAGCAATTATAAAACTCCTAAAACATAACAAAACAGTATCAACATTTCCAAATAACATCCTCAGCTACATTCTTCACAAAAAAAGAAAACAAAAGACTATCGGATGTCGTTTCGGTACGAATAATAAGAAAAAAAAAGAAAATAATGCGAAAATAAATAGAACGCTCATCTCGCATCGCTTTGGAAGGGACGGTTAAGCAAATAAATGTGATATGTAGCTAGTGTACTTGATATACAGGGCGGGGAAAAGAGCGATTGAAAGATATTTTATGTTAATGTTACTTTTTATTTAATTTAAAGAAGATTATTATCACATGAGACTATTTTACTTTTAACAGCAGTAAGTCTTTCTTGCCGTGATAGACTTAGTATGTGAACACGTCATATATTCAATATGGCTGTCATAAATTTATATTTCTGATGCCAATTAAGCATGGGGGGTGGGTTCGATTACCGGGTTTGGTTAAGTGATATTGGGTTTTTCCATCAGAACTTTCTCGATAGCAACCATGGAGTCTGGACATCTATGCTCTGTTCATGGAAATAGGCTCGCCCCCTATTACATGGGACTTTTACATAGCTGGCGAAACGTGGGTGTACTATTAGGTCTTACAGGCATGATGTTATGTCGGGGTGGGCTTCCATGATTAACTGAAGCACCTCTATCAACCGTCACGCTATCATTTACTCCTTTTTCTTTCATATCATTCCTCACACAATCCATCGTTTTCTTGATCTTCCTCTCCATCCATCAACATTTATATTCATCACTCATTTAGTCACATGCGATTCGTCCCTCCTCATCACATGCCCATACGAAGACAGTCGATTCCCATTCAACTTTTCTGTAACTGGCGCAACTTTCAAACAAAACACCTCTATATTGAAATTCAAAAATTACAATAGGATACAGAGACCATTTAATATAATGTGGTGTAACATAATTTCAGGCGGTATCTCTGTGAGTTATGTAGATAGATGACAGGCGCAGCTTCGAATGTAATGCATTCACGTCTTGACTGTAATTCATAGGAGTGAAGGGGCAGGAGTATGTAGACAACAGAGACCGAGGTTCGCAGTAAATTGTGTTGTGTTAAGTATACAACTGAACGGTGTGGTCTTGTGTGCGCCACCCACTTTTCCTATTCGTTATATCCAGAAAAATACACAAATAGTCCCTTATTACGATCGTCCATACCTTATAATGATCATAATATAATAATATAATGTTACTAGGTGTTGCCGGCGGCCTTCGTGCTCTTGAAATTATTATAAAAATACAATTTCTCCTCGTTTTTGCAAAGTTTTATCATTCATGCTCCGCTCCTTTTGATCGTGGCGTGATGTTATATAGCCTATAGCCTTCCTCAATAAATAACCAACGCTTTCCAACACTAAAATGTTTTTTTTCAATTCGAACCACTAATTCCTGAGATTAGCGCGCTCACCAAACAAATTCTTCAGCTTTATAGTTTTAAGTATAGATAATAAGAAATTACTTCTCTTTTGTAATCCTCTTAGATGTGTCATTATTGATTCTAATATTTTTATCAACTGTACTAAGGATAGTTTGTTTCTTCTATAGTTTATTTGATGTTTACCTAACAGAAATATATCTGTAAGACAACAAATGGTTTACAAGCACACTTGGAGGTTAGATCATAAGGCCTAGACTAAACTTTGAAAGCTTAAATAATACTGAAATGTTGAAATTTCATGTCTGGGCACGGAGTCTAGCATTGAAAATCAAACCGCTCGGTGTTATTTAAGCAAATATTTGCGATGCCTAATATTTGTTGAACTGCTACCTACCTATTAGTCTCTGTTAGGAGTGTTAGGTATCTTACTCTATTCATAATCTCAGTTACACGAAAGTTGGGTGATACGACCGTGCACTGTAGACATGGCACCGTACCGGTCAATGTGGCGACACTTGGGGGAGGCCTATGTCCAGCAGTGGACGTCTTTCGGCTGAAATGATGATGATGATGACTGTAGACATGTACCTATGTACAATGTTAATAGGAGGCCTGGTGAAAGGTATTAAAAAAACGACCGACGAAAAAGCGACTTGTCATGATTTTGGCCATGCGCCAAAAAATCCTTGTTCACCTATTTCAACAACACGTTCTTGTACCTGTGGTCAGAACAAATTGAACACGGTGAACCTAAGTCTCTGTAACACTATCTACTCGTGTCATGTCTCAGTCACACGCAAGTCAGTGATACGACCGTGCACTGTAGTCATGTGTGTACAATAGGAGACCTGATGGTTGTCAACCCATAGGGTTAATATTAGCTACCAATGTCAGCGGTTCTCCAACTGCCTCACAATTAGGTTGGATGAAATAAATTAAAAACGAAGTAGAACACAAAAACGAAAATAAATAAACGCCGCAATCCATTGCAGGGTTTCACTAGTTTTTTTTTTTTGGACTTGTAGATAGCAGAACGTTAAATTTAATTCATTTTAAATGTTTGTGAATGTATGTATGTCATTGAAATTGATGTTAAATATGCCATGATTTTATGCCACGATAATATAATTTTTTACAGGACAAATAACAATATAATAATCTGATTAAAATAACAAAAATAATTAATAAAAACTTTTGCTAGAGGAAATAATTATGTTAACACGTACAAACTATGTGTTAACATAGTGTGTGTGTGTGCTAATGTTCCCCTGTGTCCCAGCAGTGGGAACATTATAGGCTGATTATGCTTATATGCTTAAGTACAAACTATACACAAAAAAAGTGTACTATTTACTAATCAGTAATTTCAAGTTGATTTCCACCGGCCTCGGTGGCGCAGTAGGCAGCGCGTAAGTCTCATAATCTTAAGGTCGTGAGTTCGATCCTCACCCGGGGCATATCTTTTTGTTAATTTTACAAACAGATGTAGTCAACCTGTTCGATATTTGCTACCGATTTATTGGGATTACATGCAACAGAATTGCTTAAGGTTTTTTTAATTTTATTATTGTAATTTTTTTTGACAATTATTTTTTCTATTTTGATAACCAGACGTTGCTATTTCAGTTTCAGTATACATTGAAGTTGACGAAAAAGCGATAGAATGGTTAGCTCCGTCTTGCACTGTTTCCCTCTATCACATGTTTATTTAAAAAAAAAACGGTCAAGTGCGAGTTGTACTCGCGCATCGAGGGTTCCGTAAAAACTTGTAGGTATTTTGTTATTAAACTACATATTTACGGTTTTCCGACTTTTTTCTTTACATGTGCTGTAAGACATTGCTTCTTGCCAAACATGGGTGATTCCCTTGTGAAATTGCAAAATTTGTGACATAAACGGTCATATCTTTTGATCGCGTTGACTTACAAGTCTGTTTTTTTCACTCCTTCAAGGGGTAGTAGACTTGTGTATTTGATATTAATTTCAGATTGATACCTAAACGCGTTCTTGAGAAATAGGGTCTTGACAGACGGATAACAAAGTGATTCCATAAGAGTTCCGTTTTTGACGACTGAGCTAAACGGAACCCTAAAAAATTAAAACATTTCGTACCTAAAAACCACAACTTGCAGTCCACGTAAAAAACAACCCAACATTTTACCACACCCCTTTATACCCCCTTATCTCAACCCCCAAACCCCAAAATTAAAATGAATCGTAATTCTTAATCTCAAGACTCACCCTAAAATACGCAAAAAGATCTTAACCCACTTAATAACTACCGCCCAAATGCAGTTCCTAAAACCTCAGTGATATTAAATTAAAACGAGAAACGTAATATCCTTAAAATGGGATTATTCGTGGCAGAATTAATATCTTGCAAATGAGTCGGCCACTGAGTGAGTATAAATATTCAGCTAACGATTAAAGGGTTAATGTTTTAGATTCTGTGAAGCGTTTAGCTTTGGTTGGCTGAGTAAAAAGGAGTTTGCACATTACACAGACTTGAAGCCGACTCCACTCCGACTCAACTCTCAGTACAGCATTGAAATGTGAGCTTTATTATCGTGTTTCTTACGGTACAATTTTGCACAATTACTAGAAAGAAGTGTGTCACGAGTGGAGCATGCGTCGTCGTCCACTTATGGCTATGCACAGAATATAAAGCTAAAATTGAAATGCTTTAATGCCTCGTTGGTCTATTGGTCACAAGCGCGACTGCTGAGCATGAGGTTCTGGGTTCGATTCTCAGGTCATGCAACTTGTTTATGGGTTTTTCCTATCAGGAATTTCTTAGTAGCAGCTACGGAGACTGAATCTGAGCCTAGTTGACGGCAATAGGCTCGCCCCCTATAGTATGGGACTCAAACACAACTGGTAAAATGTGGGAGTACTATTAGGTAGACCTTAGTCTAACCCTTCAGTTATTACAGGTTTAATATTATTTTTGTGAGTTGAGTCGGAGTGGAGTCGGCGACGAGTCTGTATTATCTAATCCCTGATTCTTGGAATCCTAATAAAGTCTTTCAATATTAGTCTTTCCTCAACAAGGTTACGGTCGGCATTGAGTCTGAAAATCGATACATTTTCATAAGATATTGCCACCTGATTTCAATGACTGAGCTAGTGAAAGATCACTAGCTAAATAATCAATCAATACTCACTAGCTATCTATCTAAGAAAGTAGGAACTTTCTTAGATTAGCTATATTATAATAGAGTAGAATAAACTTTATTGTACAGCGAGTTTTAGCAATGAGCTGAAACACCTTTGCATAAATGGTTGCTTTTAGAATACGAATCGATAGAATTTTATGATTCTTTTATATTTTAATTATTATACTCAAATAAATAAAATATAAAAGAAAGAAGGGTCAGCTGATTGCTAGAACTCACTGTACACCATAATTGAAATTAGGGAATGGCGGTCTTGCCATTAAGATCCGATTTTCTATTCGGTAGTTTAATATAAGTAGTAATTGCTTGAAGCTAGAACTGTCAAAAGTTGGCTTTGCTTTCTTTGACGGTTCTTACTTCGTTCAAATTATTGTCTGTTGCATAAGTAATTATTTAAACTCAAGTTACTTTAACTTGACTATAGATACAAATACTTGACCGAGATCTGTAAACGTTGCTTCTTTTCACTTTGACTTAACACGCTGGCTGCGGCAAAAAAAATACATATAAATTTTCATTTGGCGGTCAGAATGCGCATCCGTCGACCTTGTCGATCTGACACCACTAGGATAGATTAAAGCGCTATAACTTTAATTTATATAACATTATTTTTAGTATATGCGAAACCTGAATATAGTTTGTTCAGAATAAGTAACTGAATCGATTCCAATAATTTTTAAACCATGTTATATTTTTTCCCAAAAATATTTAAAAAAGTTAAAACTTAGACATCGAGCGACTTGTGAGTACCTATCGCAATAATTCAGGTACCTACTGCCAAATTATTGTTATCAATGAGCTCAAGACGACGCTGGAGCCGCGCGCTGCGTGGTGACCACGTTTTTGTGCGGGAAAACTAGGTAACAGAACAAGTTTATAACTTTGTGATTTTTCATGATACAGTTTTGAAATTTGGTACATAGATTCTTTACATAAAAATACTAGACACGTGTATCAGGTTTCGCATATACTAAAACTAATGTTGTATAACCGTTCCGCACCAGCGAGAAAGATATAGTTTTCATCGTGAACAGCAGCGGTAAGTACCGTACCGGGCCGATTTTAGGTGATCCGCAGTGGTGTTAAACATGTTGACAGTTGTGTGAATTATATGGAAGTGACAGGTATTACGTTTAGCGAAAGTAGATACCAAATAAGGTTTTATAGATCACAACCCAAAACAAGCACTAAAGCCCAGAAAAATATACAAAAAGTTTCAATGAAAGCCTCTTTTTATTTATTTGGGGCGCTTTCAGTAAAGTAAGAATAAAAAATTTTAAAAGTACTTCTGAATCTACCTGGATTTAGCCAGGTCGCGGAGCAAGAAGTCTGAGAAATGAGCGTAGATGATCTCACGAGTTTTTCATGTAATCTTATTTATTTTGTTCGACATTATTCTTACAGATTTTGATAAGGATTTTGTTCTTCTGTTTTTTATTGCCTACCTATTTACACTCAACAGTCCATATTTACTTTATACAGGGTGTAAGGGACAGCCCTCCACAAACTGATGGGGTGAATTCAGTATATCATACTAAGATGACCGGTACAAGTAATTATTTCAGGAATGTTTGGTAATTCAACAAATTTAGCACCACGTAGCAAACGGCAAGCGCGATGACGGGTTCGATGAACTCTGTAGTTAGGCAGAAAGTGAACAGCTGATTTCACATATCGTTCGTTAGTGTATTTCAACATACATTGTTGGATTTTTTATTTTAGCCGTATTATTTACATAAATGGAGTGCTGCATACCGGGAATGTAATTTTACATTGAAATTAAGGAAAAGTAACTGTAAAAAAAAACGGAGAAAAATTCCGGTGGAATAAATGATTCAAAATAAGGAGATGAATGCACTCTGTCAGTTTGTGGAGGGCTGTCCCTTCCACCTTGTATTTTAAATGTGAAAATAACTGCTTGTCTCTCTGTCTCTCTTCACGCGTTAACGGCTGAAAGGATTTCGATGGACACAAAACTATAATGCAGGCGGCGTTGCATGCTATAGTTAGTCATCTTATAATTCATCAAGAATTACCTATCAAGAATTTAATCGCTATTACAATAACCATGTTTTGTTACAATTATCATCATTATCTGCACGTGTTGGTCCCGGCTGTCATTTGTAGATCTTTGATAGTAGTTAGAGATAGTCAGTGGCCCGAAAGTCTGACAACCAGTCTTACCAAAGAGTATCGTATTACCCAGTACTAACCGTTAGTTACTGGTATTTAGTTACATCTGGGTAACATCATCTGCCTAGCCTTTTCCCAACTGTGTTTAGGTCGTTTACTAGGTAACAGAATACAGCTTGGCAAGACTTTTTGTAAGACTTTCTGTATGTTCTATGGTACGGTATAATAATACTTCACAAAATACCTACAAAATTATAAATGATGCTTATTTTGAATGAAATCATCAAATGACCCCCCCCCCCACCCGCTCTGGGCGGAGCGGAAGGGAGTGTCAGACTTGTACTGACTAAAACCCGTCCATGTTCCATCTTTGCCCTTTGTGTTCCAGGGCCGCGGTATCTCTTTCGAACAGTTCCGCAGCCCTGGCAGGCATCGGCCCGTGCGGACCCCTACGTGGTTGCTGACATCTCTTTGAGACGCGCGTGGAACACGAACGCGCCTACGACACGGCCTGACGTTATAAGACGGCTGGACGGCGAGCTAGCCCATAACTCGCCGTCCACAGAACTAGATGGGGCCTGTGTTTCGTACCTGACTACTCTGAGAAGAAACAGTCGAATAAGCTCAGAGTTCATAGTCTCTTTTAAGGTCCAGACATTAATCTTGGTCACTCACATGAGGACTATGCAGATTAGTGTCTGATATGGTCTTTTAAAGAAAGAACCACACAGATTTGAGAAGACCTGTCCAGTCAGCGCAAGCATTTGTCATTTATCATGTAGCTCGACTCATAGAAGTACTAACTTCTAAATATTAATTTGTCAATCAGCAGAGATTTCTCCCGTTTTTCCTCAACCATTAGTTACTACCCCAATATTTCTTTGTTCACCCCTGGCCTTTTATTACGTCCCAAAACGATGTAAAGCCAGAATTTTAAAACTCGTCGAGACCTCTCTAAAAAGTCTAAATAGCACGCATTAAATTTAATGAAAGGAGCCTCAAAAAGGTTTCGAATTTTCAACGAATGAAATAGTCAATTTGTCACGCTGAAACTTCGATGTTTTTTATTTATATTTTTCAGGTTTCGTTGTGTGCTAAATAAATTAATGAAATTTTATTGCGTAGTATCGCGACCTACTTGTCAAAATGAGTTTCTATTTTTGTACGATTTTGTCTGTTTAAATTTTTGTCTTTATTGAAAGGCCTTGTACGTTAAAATTTGTTAGTATTGTGACTATTACTTTCTCCATGATTGCTAGTATATTTTGGTCTGTGTGTGGTGCCATTGATCGCGCTGTGTAGTTGGATACTTGGAGTTTATTTGTAGTGTTAGATCCGAAATGAAATTATCTAAAAAGAACTTGAGTAACCGATACAGCTTGCAGATTAAGCAATTTGAAGTAACAGTCAGCTGGCGACGTTTGTCGAAGGACTGGTGACCAATGGGGAAAACGAGAAGAAACTGCTTACCAGCTAGTGGGGGCACTGTCATCCTACAAGCCTTAAAGCTTGGCTTGCCCCTATAACCTACTACTCTCTCTCTCCTCGGCCTCTGAACAGTCTGCTCGCCTTATGGGCTTGCCGTATTGTTGACCCTTAGGCACTGGTACCAGCAAACGAAGTGAGGGAAGCCCCCCGCCAGATGGATCGACAAACTTAAAAAGGTCTCTGGGCAGACTAGACGCGTTAGAGTAGTGGAGTGGTGTCCAGCAGAGGATTGCTTTAGGCTGATGTAAATGATTGATTCTTCCTTAGAGTCAAATTTGTCGTAATTTTTTTCAAATGATATTTATAATGCACTAGCGTTTGCTCGCGGCTTCGCTCGCGTTAATTTAGAATTTGACAATAAATTCGGGTTGTACTCTGCTTGTTATAATATAATTCGATCATCGAGAACGTTATTGTGGTTTTCCTTAGGAAAAGTACTTTTTTTCGGGATGACATATCTGTCATCCCGAAAAAAAGTACTTTTCCTAAGGAAAATTTGAGGATGATGGAATCAGTGGTTTAGGCGTGAAAAGGTAACAAACAAACAAACTTACTTTCGCATTTATAATATTAGTAAGGAATAAGGATTTTGATGCCTTGTTATGATTTTTTTTTATGTTCAGACTCACCTGCAACTAAACCCAACACATAAATCTGAGCTGCAGTTTTCTCCAACATTTTTATACTTCAATACTCAGCCACAGGAAACTTGAGCAAACTTAGCAGAAATCCCCCAACTTCCAGCTTCACTTTGAAGGCCTTTTTACCGAGCAGTATAAATATCAAATACCCTCTTTTCCTGTACTCAAAGTCCAGTAAAATAAAGTCCGCTACCAAAGTTCTTGTACTTTAAAAAGCATCCCAAGAACACCTTTCAATGTGCTACAAGATATCGAGCGAAGTTTAAGACAACTTTAACTTGTCTCAAACAAGTTCTACAGTGTTGTTCGAGTTGGTGTCGATAGTTTTTTTGCAGTAGCTGCAGTTTTGCTGTTGCTAATTGGGTTGGTTTGTTGAAGGTGTTTTTGAAGTTATAGGTAGTAGAATTTTGCTCGATACCCATGTTATAATGGAATGCGCTGAATATTCTATGTTTATTACACGTGGCCAGCCAAATGATCAGCTACGCTTATCGGTTAGTTCACTGAACTCAGGTGCATAATAACAAAACATAACATCACCCTTGTAACCACTGAAGAGTTAGGCAGAGGTGTACCCAACAAGTACATCCACATTTACCCAGTTATGTTTAAGTCTCATGTTGTAGGGGCGAGCCTATTGCCATTAACCGGGCATAACTCCGGAGTCCGTGGCTCGTACTTAATTACTAAACGTAGTAACAAGCGACTAATATTTGTAATTTTGTAGGTATTTGTTATAAAATATGATACCATTCCTTAACTAATATTGAATCCAGTGTTTGCTGTAAACGACGTTTATTTACTCCCATTCACTCACGCTTCATTAAAAAAAAAAACAATCATATTGTATAATAATTTCCAAGTTCATATTATGAATGCACGAACAATATTGTTATCAAACCACACACATTTAAATAACCTTGACACCGATAACCGACCATCGATAACATTCTTATCGACAACCGTAGGTACATCACTAGCCGTGCAAATAGAAAAAGATAACAGAGAATAGTGGCAGAGACATTTTAATGGAATTCCTTTCCTGTACTCCTCACAAACATCGCGAAGAGAACAATTTATCTTAGCACTCCGTATTTTAAAGTGTTCTGATATGTCAGGGTTAAAAAAGTTATTATAATCATCTTTCTTTTAGTTTAAAGTATTATGCTTATCTTTGGGGAAGATACTGCTTACTAGATCTACGTTAGTGGGTGTGCGTATGCACTTGTTTCGGTGAAGGAAAACATCGTAAGGAAACCAACATGCCTGAGAGGTATTTCTCGACGGCATGTAAAGCCAAGTCAGACGCCCATGGGCGGCATAAAAACTCTGTCACTAGGTTAGGTATCAACCACACGATAAATAAAGAACTAGATCTACGTCAGTTCTGTGATAAATTGTCTGGTATTTGTGCTTGTGTATGTCAAACGACGGACAGTGAAGGGTTTTGACTGTCGGAATGAAGAATTACGTCATCATCATACGCCTCGCCTTTTCCCAAGTATGTTGAGGTCGTCTTCCAGTGTAACCGTATGCAGCTGGATACCAGTATTTTACATGGAGCAACTGCCTGTCTGACCTTCACAACTCAGTTCGTACTGGTTAATACGATACCTCTTGGTAATACTGGTTGTCAGACTTTCGGGCCACTGACTGCTTAACGACTGTCAATGGTCTACAATTGTCAGCCGGGGCCAATGGCTTACCGTGCTTTCCGTGGTACGGAGGAAACTTGGTATGTTACTTGTGATCACCCATCCACGTATTAACCCAGGCAAGCGCAGCTTAACCTTTATCTACAGGTTCGACCCGAGCGAATGTTATTATTTAGCCACGACTACAATACAACACTATACCAAAATGCTATAAGTGTTGCCATACAACGTGGCAACGCCGCCAGTTTCTTGGGCACATTACCAGCTGACAACGTTGAGGTGGAGTTTTTTGATACCTTTTTTATTAGTTTATTGTTAGTGATTATTTTTTAGTTTATTTAATCGGTTTTAATTAATAATGTATATAAATACTATAGGTATAGCTAGTTATAGAAACTATACGGCCGCTACTGATACACTACTGCACAACCGGTCTTTAAATGTAAAGACAAAGTAACTTCAAACAATAATAAAATCAGCTGACTAAACTATAAACACTTTAAGCTTTCACGGTTTAAAACTAAACTCAATTCTAAAACATCGAGGGGAGGGTTTCAAATTGTCAAGTACGAGGAATCCAATTTTGGGTATGCTCAAAAGTAGCAGCCGGCATCGTAATAAAGATTCCACAAAACTGAGTGATACCTACTGTGAGTGTGTTTTACCGTGACTTAGTGGCGAGTTCCAGTAGTGCGCGTAGCAAAAGACAAAGAAAGAGGGTAGACATATTTGTCTGCACATAACAATTTATTTTCCATCCACCCGCATTCTCCAGTCATCCCACGATCATGGCGCTTGCAACAGCGTCGAAATATCGAGAGCTCTAAATAATCAATAATCACGGAAGATATCCCGTAAGTGACAGTAGAAGTTTCGATTAAACTATAATTTACCAGCATGATTGATGATGCGTCACTTGTCGCGAAAACTGGCTACCAACAGCTGTTACTTTCGACAATTTAATTTATTCTCAGTGTTTATGAGACGCTAATACCAGGGCTTCTGAGGAGGGTTAATGGACTCGTGTAGACTAATCTCCAATGTTAACGTATTAATTATTTGCTATTTCCACCTCTACACAAGGTCTAAACGGACCCTTCATGAAGCCGTCAACGAAGCATTCTGTTCGGTTCCCTATCCATTTGCATAAAATTTTAAGACCTAATATAACTTGGCATACTTTTGTTTGTCGCTCGTGGCTAAATAATAACAGCCGCTCGGGTCGATCTTTAGGTTAAGCCGTGCTTGCCTAGGTTGGTCTTTGGATGGGTGACCACCCATTACATACCGAGTTTCCCCCGTGCCTCGGAAAGCACATTTAGCCGTTGGTCCCGGGTGTCATTTTTAGATCTTTGACAGTCGTTATGTAGTCAGAGGCTCAAAAAGTCTGACAACCATTCTTACCAAGGGGTATCGTATTACCCAGTACTAACTGGGTTGTGGAGGTCAGATAGGCAGTCGCTCCATGTAAAATACTGGTATTCAGCTGCATCCGGTTAGACTGGAAGCCGACCCCAACATAGTTGGGAAAAGGCTAGGCAGATGATGATGATGATGATGATGATTTTTGTTTGTCCTAATTATATTTTCGCAAAATATTATTTACGCATAACAGCTTACGCATAATTTTTTACGCATAATTTCTCTAATCATAATAATGATTAAGCATAACATTCTAAAGCATAAATTTATTAAGCATAACATTCTAAAGCATAACTTTATTAAGCATAACATTCTAAAGCATAAATTTATTTACGCATAATGATATTAAAACATATTTTTATAGGCATAACAATGAAGTAATAATTAACACCTAAAATGTTAGATACTATACACATTTTTAAACAATATTGCTCTAATGAAATTTGTAGGCACTAGACATTGTAGGTAGAACAAATTATTCAACTTTAAAAAGTAGTATTTAAAAAGAAACTTGTGAAAAAGTTGACACTTTGACCTCCAATGTCTCCGTTACTAGACGGTTCCCAGGTATGGTCTAGAACAAAAAACGATCGCGATGACGGGGATAACAAGTGCTTTTCGGCTTCGTTAAGGCTATTGTTACACCCTTTATTTTGGCAGCAGATAGAATTTGACAATCAATTCGGGTTGTACTCTAATACAGATAATATAATTCAATCAAAACACGTGGCGCCATCTATTATCATAAGAACTTTATTGTGGTTTTCCTCGTTAACAGTACTTTTTTTCAGGATGAAAGGTACCCTTTATCCGTTTCTGTACACCTGACAACGTATACGCAAAATTTCAGAACGATCGGTTTTGTGGTTTAGGCGTAAAAAGGTAACAAACAAACAAACTTACTTTCGCATTTATAATATTAGTTAGGATAGGATGTCCAAATAATCAAATCAAAAAAGTATGGATACATTACAATTCAAAAAGATTTAAACACGCAGAATAAATAAAGCTAAAACGACAAGCCAGACTAAAGCGAAGAGGGCCTAACAAAAGTGTTTGAATATTCATGAAGGAAAGATACGTCTCATTAACTAAATTAATACGGAACTGTGAGAATATCCCTCAGTTTAAATAGCTAATTTGTTTCTTTAAAATATTGAAAAGTCTTTGTCTCTGGAGCCGAGACAAACTGTTATTCTATCAACAGTAACATCATCTGCCTAGCCTTTTCTCAACTATGTTGGGGTCGGCTTCCAGTCTAACCGGATGCAGTTGAATACCCGTATCTTACATTGAGTTACCGGCCGAAAAGTTCTGGAGTGGCGACCGCGAACCGGAAGACGCTGCGTTGGAAGGCCTCCCACTAGGTGGACCGAAGACCAGGTGAAGGTTGCAGGGATCCGATGGATGCGAGTCGCACGGGACCGGTCAATGTGGCGACACTTGGGGGAGGCCTATGTCCAGCAGTGGACGTCTTTCGGCTGAAATGATGATGATGACATTGAATTACTGCCTAGCTGACCCCCATAACCCAGTTAGTACTTGGTAATACGATGTCTTTTGGTAAGATTAGATTGGTTGTCAGACTTTCGGGCCACTGACCTGTAACAACTGTCAAATGACAGCCGGGACCAACGGCTTAACGTGCTTTCTGAGGCACCGAAGAAACTCTGTATATAATGGATGGTCACCCATCCGCGGATTGACCTTGTCACGCGATGCTTACTCTTGAAGGTTGGCCCGTGTGAGTGTTACCTATTATTTAGCCACGAGGTCTTCCTGAATCCGGTTAAACGACGTTGTACAAATACGACTTGTTGACTTTGGCTGTGACAGACTCAGACAGTGGCACCACAGAATCGCACTTTTCCATGCTCTTATCCTTTTCTGTCGTTCAGAACCGTCATTTGCTAGAGTGAGAAACAAAGCGTGCTGCCGATCGCACCGTCGCGTCGAGGCTGCCGCGAGCGATAGCATTCCCCTTCCGTTTCTTACTCTAGAAAAGAACTGACCCTAAAGTTATGGGGGGCTTTTTTTCGGATGGGAAATCATCAAATGACCACTCCTGCTCTGGGCGGAGTGGAAGAGAGTGTCAGACTTCTACTGACTAAAACCCATCCATGTTCCTTCTTTGCCCTTTGTGTTCCAGGGCCGCGGTATCTCTTTAGAACAGTCGCGCAGACCCGGCAGGAGTTATGGGGTTCTTACGGTCTAAAATTTTATAGCTACCAAGGTCCTGTAATTTGTGCGAAACTGGGGTGTGAATAAAATAAAACACCAATTCAAAAAAACAAAACTTGAAATTCGTACTTAAGTACTACAATCCGCCATTTTATTTATTACCGCGATAATGGGTGGTAATGACCTAGATTACTGGCGTAACTTCGTAAAAACAGCTATTAGTTCTAAGTTTTGAATCTTTATTTTTCTTTGATGAATAAATAAAAAATGTGGTTTCAAACTTGGTTAGGTATTAAATTTTGCTCGCGTTCTAGAATATTTTTATCCTAGAGATTTATAAAGTCATAAGTGATGTGTTTGGAAGTTTTAGGTATGATTTTTGTGTTTATTGTGTCTATCCATACCGTCCTGTCCGTATTGAAAACCTGTAGCCATGAAGGCACGTACATAAGGCCATACCTGGGAACCTTATAGTTACGGAGATATTGGGGGTCAAAGTTCCAACTTTTTTACAGGTTTTTTTTTAAATACATGTTCTTAATGTAAGGTAAAGTAAAAACTTTACACACCTCCACGACCCCCGTACTATTCAATCCATCCATCAGCACAATGTTTTAAACGCTTTTCATCGAGTCCTACCGTAAAACGTGATTTTTCACCTCAAAAAAACAGTCGATTCCCAGCAACAATTTTTGCATCCGTTCTGCGAGCAATGTGCCCTGCCCACTGCCACTTAAGTTTGGCTATTCTTCGGGCTACGTCGGTTACCTTGGTTACCTTGGAAATATTAAGTGTTGCCAATTAAACTATAAAATAGTGGTGTGTCACAATACGCCACAATTATATTCTTTTTGTATAATATCACCTTACCAGGTCTTAATTTCCATAAAGATTTATAGTGTCCAAGTGGCAGTAGAACACTGACTTTTAAGTCACAGGTATTCGTAGTTCAGGAGTCATAGTTTCAACTTCTGTGCGCCTTTAGTTATAGGGAACTTTAGCTAAATATTAAGCATATTGGAAGGACTTGTATCCACAGATATAGATAGACCTAGATAACGCGAGAGCAACTACTTCGCGTGCCATATTATTATGTAGCTTACGTACAAAAATCGTAAGTGGCCAATTTCGAACTCAGTCTGCATCGGAGCATAGCGCTAGTCGGTCGGACCGTCAGTGGGCGTCATGGCGGGGGGTAGGACGAGGGGGGCGCCGTCCGCGGCGGCGTCTTTGAATTGATTTGATTTTCCCATCACTAAATAGTGCTTGCGACGTCATAATAGGTAGTCAAAAAATGGCACGCTTGGTTTTCATACAGATCGTGATACTTGCGTTATCTAGGTCTATCTATATCTGTGCTTGTATCAATAAAGTATTATTTCTTTATTTATTTTTACATATAATTTACATTTTTAGATATTTTTATATAAAGTAATATAAAAAATAGTAGTCCACCGGCATCAGGAACAGGGTCCGAGCTACCGGTGGTCAGAGCTCTTCAGAGAAGAACCTCCTAACGATACGCGCCGTGTCTAGAAGTACTGCTTTCTGAATCAACCCCTATCATTCTTATTATACTATTAATATTCTTCTAATGCAGCTTGTAGCATCCCCACTGCTGAGCGAAAGTTTTCTAGTTTGTCATGTAGCACCGATTTGTTTTATACATCGCTTTTTCACCCATAATGCTTCGAATAAAGTTGTCTTCTAAATTCAAATAATTTATGAGCCTTTGTAGGTACTACTACTATCTCAAGGCGAAGTCTAGTCTAAGAGTTATTCTACTATTTCTGCTCATTTGCAACCTGTTTTCAATCTTCCAGTTAAACCATCCATGTAATCCATGTAGAGAATTGAAATTTTCAGATCTTCTATACATCTATATAATAAAATAAATAAAATGTCTGTTTGTAATTTCAAAATAACAGCTTTTTACTGAATGCATAGTATAAAAGTATAATTATGCGGTACTTATAACAAAAAAATACTTTTTTTTTATAATTTTTGTCTGTTTGTTTGTTCCAGCTTATCTCCGAAACGGCTGGACAAATTTTGACTGAACTTTTACTGGCAGATAGCTGATGTCATAAGAAGTAACTTAAGCTGCTACCACTATATTTTAGAAAAAATATTGTAGTTCCGCTGCCGCTGTAGTTCTGCTTTTCTGCAAAAAAAAAAACTTTAAATTGTTACTAAAATCCGATTCACATAGGCAAGTAATATTTTTTTAATAATTTAAACAGCTAGCCAACCATATTATTTTTCATAACTTACACTGAACCCTTTAAAATCCTTTGTCCGAACTCCGAACTAACTTAGCTTAGTAAAAGGAGTGCCTACATTAAAAAAATATTATCAGAAAAAAACAATCTCTTTGTAAAAAATCTAAACTAGGTCAGATAGGCCAACTTTAAAGAAACTTCATCTCAGTAAGATACCAACTTATCCGGGCGTTGTAATCATTTGGATAAAATGTGAACTTTCTAGAATAACAATGCGGGTATCTCTACAACCACAGAATA
This sequence comes from Noctua fimbriata, assembly GCA_905163415.1. NCBI lineage: Eukaryota > Metazoa > Arthropoda > Insecta > Lepidoptera > Noctuidae > Noctua > Noctua fimbriata. The sequence goes on from LR990945.1 coordinate 8,081,190, forward strand.
ATATTTCCCGGCTGGGCCACCTGTGACCTTATCTTTCATATTTTTGAACGCTAGAAAAGTGGTCGAAAAGGCGAAGAGGAGCTCGTGGATAAATAACAGCCGCACGGGTCGATCTTCAGGTGAAGCCGGGCAAAAAGCTCTGTAAATCTTTGATTTATAAAGTGGAGTTGTTGCTCACTATCTTAGGGCTCGATTACGGAGACGCGGTGCGTTGCGCGTCGCGTGCGGCTTGGCGTCTCGCGGCATGTTGCGCGTTTTTTTCCTTTTAGGTGAGTCTCCCACTGCGCGGAAAATTCATTGTACTTCGACCCGTGCCGACGCAAATACAATGAATTTTCCGCGCTACGCGACGGAGCGGGGTAGATTTTAACATTGTAAGAAGTATTTGAATTTGTACAGAAAACACGTCTTGGACAACACACTGACCACGCGTCGGCGTACAGTGTTAAAATCTGCGGGGTGCAGTGGGAGAATCGCCTTACGGAAAGGCGGTGCGTGCAGCAACCCGCGTTATCACACGCGCAAACACAAACATATTATGACAATGTACAATGTCGTTTACAGAGACGCGGGGCGTGAAACACGCGTAAAATCGTTTCTCCGTAAACGCTCTCTTACATCGCTATTTATGTTTGAAGTTAAAGACGCGCCGCGTCTACCTAAATGAGCCCTTAGGCGTAATAATCACTTACATTGACATTGTAGTATTGTACGCAGTCCCTATTCCGCTTTCTTGGTTCCACTCGTCAATTTGCGTGTAGACCGTTGCACGGCTAGAACCATTGTCCCTCAGTCGTTGTATAGAAGTGTGTGGTGATGTTCTAATGTCGATAAAAACAGGTTTTATTGTTTAGGAAATTTGTATTTGTATTTGAAATAAATATAACAATAAAATTAACGTTTTGGCCTCGTACTGGACCAATTTAGCTCAATGTAAGTCTTATTATTAACCCCCGACACAAAAAATAGGTGTTATAAGTTTGACCGCAATGTGTGTGTGTGTGTGTGTGTCTGTCTCTGGCACCGTAGCTCTTAAACGGGTGAACCGATTTGAATGCAGTTTTTTTTTATTTGAAAGCTAGTTTCTTAGAAAGAAAGACAATGTATTTATTTGCCGCAGGGACATGACGTGCAACACACAAAATTACAATAAAAAAATAACAAAACACAAATAAAACAAATAATGGCAATAATGGTTCTTAGATAACGTTTTATCAAAATCGGTGTAGCCGTTTACTAGATATGGGGGATGAAAGTAGTGATGAATATTCGAATATTTTCAAATAAAACCCAAGTAGGGTATCAAATGAAAGGGCATTATGTGTATAATACAATTAGACATGTTTTATCAAAACCGGCACAGCCATTTTATTGACTTTTCAAATGTTTGTTTGTTGCGATGGGGTTTTATTTTTAAATTTTAAATTTATTTATTTTCTTTTTATGTTCTCTTTTTAATTTTGTTTTATTGTTTTGTCCTGTGCTACTACAATAAATACTTTTTCTTTATTTCTTAACAGTTTTGTAATGTTTTTTAAACATTTTTATTCTAATAAAGAATATTATTATTATTTCCTTTATTTATCTTCCTACATACTAATTACATTTTTAAATATTTCTTAACAAAAACCATATAAAAAAACATTTAAAAATATAAAAAATAGTAGCCCACCGGTATCGGGAACAGGGTCCAAGCTACCGGCGGTCAGGGCTCCAGAGAGAGGAACCTCCTAACAATACGAGCCGTGTCTAGGAGTACCGCTTTCTGAATCAAGCCCTTGATCCAGCTGCCTAACGAGAGCCTCCTCAGGTATTGGTCGAGGCTCTTGGCAATTAAGCCATGGGCTGATACGACTATCGGCACAATGATCGCTGAGTCCACATCCCACATGTCGACAACCTCGCGAGCCAAGTCAAGATACTTGATTTTCTTATCTTTCTCGGCTTTCACGAGGTTCTCATCATGCGGGACCGTTATGTCAACAATCATTGTGCGCCGCTCTGATCGATCCACCACCACTATATCAGGCTTATTGGCTACAATAGTCCTGTCAGTGATGATGGATTGATCCCAGTACAATGTGATACTGCCATTTTCGAGAACTGGGTCGGGCACATACTTATAGTACAGTACTTCCGATTCCACAAGGTTGTATTTTAGAGCAAGTTGCTGATGGATAATCCTGGCTACAAGGTTGTGTCTATGCAAGTACTCTCCGTTAGCCAGACGAGAACACCCGGAGATAATGTGACGGATTGATTCGCCTGGACGGTGGCATGCCCGACATATGTCAACCGTACCGTCCTTCACAATAAATCTCCGGTAGTTATTCGTCATCATAACTTCATCCATAATTGCACAGACAAAACCTTCGGTTTCTCCGAAGAGGTCCCCGGAACGTAGCCAGGCTACGGACGCTGATAGGTCTACATCGGGCCCATGCAGGGCCCGGAAAAAGCGTATAACATATTATTATTATTATTATTATTCACCGTGAATTTCATCGACATCTTTCCCCGTCACTACTTAAGCTACATCTCGCGTGCCATAGGCGACACTTAATGGTCTGCCACTTCGCTCATTTCTCCACCACGTTATCTTACCATCGTGGCAAGAGTTCTGTCACATTCTTACTATTTTTGTTGTTCGTAATGTTGAATTTATTCGTTTGGTCTTTTGATATTGTATGTTTAAGTATTATTTATTTTGTAGTATTGATAAATGACGATTTGTTTATGATGGTTTATATGTAGTAAAGTTATGGAATCAGGCGTTACTTTGCAGAAATCCATGACAATAAAATGTATGCAGAATATTTTATAGTTTAGTGGTCGGTTCGATTCCCGGATCGGGCAAAGGGTTATTCGCTTTTTCTTTAAGGAATTTCTCAGTAGCAGTCGCGGAGTTTATATTTATGAACGGTTGCTGACAATAGGCTCAACCCAAATTAGATGGGACTTAAACATAACAGGTGAAATGTGGGTATACTATAGGGTACACTTCTGCCCTACCCTACGGGGATTAAAGGCGTTATGTTATCATCATCATCATTTCAGCCGAAAGACATTCACTGCTGGACATAGGTCTCCCCCAAGTGTCGCCACATTGACCGGTCCCGTGCGACTCGCATCCAGCGGATCCCTGCAACCTTCACCAGGTCATGTTATATTTAGTATTAATCCCGCGTAAAGAATTTGCCCCGAGTAGGGGCCAAACATGTATCGAGCATATAGGATTGGTTGCATGTTGTGAGCAAAATTCGGTACTGCTTCCTGCAGCCAAGCCTGAATTATTGTCGTGACCATTTGTACTTGATCAATATTACTAATCCAGTACATTCGTTAAACCTAAACTTAATCTAACAAAGACTACAAATCAGAAATTATAAACAACCACTACCCTAGTTTTAAACCAAACAACAATAACACAAAAAAATAACCCTCAAATCGAAAAAAGCGCAAACAAACACGGTACTTCAATTTGTAACTATGACCTAAGCTCAAACACTACCACAGAGTACTTTGCGCACGTTCGTGGTCCCATAGTAACCACACAAAATGGAAAAGTCTAGAAGGCCGGCTCCACAGAATAGAATATTCTTTGTTATGTACACCATACAAGTAACATTCATAAAAGAAAAACATGTCACCCACACAATGGGCGGTCTTATCGCTGAAAGCGATCTTTTCAAGGTATGGATGCATTACAGGAAGAGGGGCAGACAATACTGAAGGTAGTCTGTGGCAATATAAGTACATATATACATAAAGCATTTACAAATATATATAAATAAATCTCCACGATCCCCGTACTTACCGATTCAATGCATTCATCAGCACAATGATGTGAGTGCGCTTCATTGAGTCCTACCGTAAAACGTGATTTTTTCACCCCAAAAAAAAGTCGATTCCTGCTTAGAGTTAGTACTTAGTTATATTGTGAAGTACAGAATTGTTGGTTGAGGGCTTCGTGAAGGGTCCGTTTACACCTTGTTTATGATGTGTTTTCGTTTTCGGTCATCGTATGAAGTCGACCTTCTATACCAGTCTATTCGGTAGTTGGAAAACAAATTGCAACTAGCAACGTTTACACAAGAAACGAACTCGAACTCGTATGGTGCAGTTTTGGTGCCCTACTGTTTGTAGAAATTACTTAGAAATAACTATTCGTTAGTTTTTGCTTATTTGATTTTGGTTATAGCTAAAATTAAACGTGTGGTAGTACAGGGAGGGAGTTAGGTTGGTTTGTATTTCTGCATGAAGGTTTCTATTAAATTCAAAAGTTTATAGTTCTTTGTTGTTGATCTTTTTATGACGATTGTCCTCGGGAAAAGGTAATTAACAGTGTTTATGTTTTTAATGACTATTGACTATAGAATTGCAGGTAACCTCATCTAAAACTGAACTTCCCAGAAACAAGTCAAGTGAGTACTTTTTTTATAAAGCTATCTTTTTAGTTCTTTTAGTTTTAAATTACTTATCAGTTTCAGCTTAAGTAGACGACTGATATTGAGTTAGCAGAGGTCCAGTCTCATCTATATTTTATTTTTTGGGAAACTGTAACTGCTTACCCGAAGTGAAGGAGATTAAAGGGATGTCATCATTATCAGCATCATCCACAGTCCGACTCTACGGACTCTTTTCGCTTGTGTCAATCTCCTAGCTCCTGTGGTAGCTTCATCCGGGTTTGGCCTGCGATGGGAACAATGTCGTTTGGTAACTCAATATCATCTGCGTAGCCTTTTCCCAACTATGTTGGGGTCGGCTTCCAGTCTAACCGGATGCAGCTGAATACCAGTATTTTACATGGAGCGACTGCCTATCTGACCTCCACAACCCAGTACTGGGTAATACGATACCCCTTGGTAAGACTGGTTTTCAGTCTTTTTGGGCCACTGACTACCTGTAACGACTGTCAAAAATCTACAAGTGACAGCCGGGACCCACGGCTTAACGTGCTTTCCGAGGCACGGAGGAAACTCGGTATGTAACGGGTGGTCGTCCATCCACAGACATAACTAGGCAATCACGGCTTAATCTAAAGATCGATCCGAACGGCTGTTATTATTTGGCTGTTGTTGTTTATTGTTTTGTTTTATTTTTTGCGTTTGGTAACTCAACGATATTTTTTAATCTTTGGACACCATTTCAATGCCTAACTCCACAAAGAAACGTAGATTAGACCAACCTTTACGTAAATATCCTTAGCTTCCACATTCAAATAGAATCCGACCATTTTAAAAATACATAATTCAGGCAAGAATTAATTCCAACTACGCGGAGAATTTGAATGAAGTTACAGGTGGATGTTGCAAGGGAATTACAGTACCTACCGGAACAAGTCTCATTTAAATTTCATATTGAAGTTGCATCCTTCTTTATTCGAAGCTAAAGTTTGCCGGAGTTTGCGCAAGGGCGGAGTGACTTTCTTTTTAAGAATTCCTTTGCATAATAATTGGCTTAGTAATACTTTGGAGACGTTGGATTAATTTGCAGCGGTAAATGCGTTAACTGTGTTTTGCTTTAATGTCTTAAATTCTCTTTAATTACTTTCTAGGGGTGTCTGAGATTTTTTAACTTGCAGATTTTCTTTTGTTTGTATTTTAGGGAATTTGGGATTTTCTTTGTGATTGCAATTTTCAATTAAATTGCGAGTTTGAGTGTATGGAATATTTTGAGTGTTAAGACAGCTCCTTGATGTTTAATAAAGATTCTTGTAGATTTTAGTAAAGATTTTTGTAATTTCTCCTCTCTTGGCATGTCAAATAAATATGTAATTGCAAAACTATCTGAGCTATAATTATAAAATACATATTAAAACCCCGTCTATCGGATATCTAAAGACGTGTATCAAGGTTAAATTGACTGGTAGAGAATCCCTATTTCATTAAGTCCGCCTCTGTACTTTGTGCTTGAAGTGTTAAATAAATAAATAAAACCATCTTCAAATGCTACAATTTATTTCTTATTAGATTTTTTTAAATATTAATAAAACTACGTCTATCCTAGCAAACCAATCCAAAATAACTTCAAAGCCTTCCATTTCTTTCTAATACCAAATTATCAAACAAGAAATCTCCCAACACGACCAAATTACCATCCATTTCCAACTCACAACCAGAACACTTGACTTACTTCCTTGACAAAAAGAAATTGTTCTCTTAAAACAACATGCAGAGCAAAGCTAGCATTCGTCAAGTAAAACAAGACGTGTAATCCATTAAGCTTTGTATGTTTTGGAGAAGTTGGGGCAAGAAGCGAACTTCCGAGCAATTTGGCCGCGTTGACACAAAAAAGATCTGCTTACAGAAGGTTAGCTCCGGACAACGAACGAAAATAAGTGAACGCACATCATCATCATCATCCACAGCCCGAATTCACCCACTGCTGGGTATAGCCTCTCTTTTCTTGTGTAAATCCCCACGGTCCTGTGCCAGCCTCATCCAGGTTTTTCCCCCGATGGCAACTATGTCGTCTGCCCATCTCGCAACCGGACGACCCACGTTTCTTTTGCCAGTTTTTGGACGCCATTCGGTGACAGCCTTAGTCCACCTGTTATCACTGCGCCTTGCTAGTTGAGCTGCCTTGTGAACGCACAAGTGCGGCTGAAATGTAATAAAGTAGTCCTCCTGACTATTTTTGGTCATGGTGGGCAAGCTTAGTGGAGAGTAGCCATCAGACGCAGGCAATATTATTGTATACACGAGTACATTAGTACTCTTCCCTTATTATCAATCAATCAATCAATCAATCATTTATTTATTTGTTAACATAGGTACACAATAAATACAGATATTTGGTTAGTTAAACAGGGAGCTATGTTATGCCAAGAGGTGTACAAATTTGCAATTTTAAATAATAGTAGCTCTCGATCATCTCATCAATCAGTATTGTGCTCTTGCCTTATTATGCTACCTTTTTAAAAATAAATAATTATAGAAAGACAGATGGAATCCAACGCGATCGGAAAGAGATCGTGCGCAGTTTCAACTTTCAACTGTGTGGGTTTTGGGATTGGACCAATTCCCATTATTCCAGGTTGCTACTGAGAAATTCGTAACTGAAAAACCTATTAACAGTCAGATCGATTACAGATTTCTGTAACGTATCTCAAATGTCAACCTCTAGATCGATCTCCGACTTCAACCAATCAATGGCCGCGTTTGTATCTGTCATTTTTAGGGGCAACAAGCAGTATAAGGACACAAGCAGTAGTAGACGATCGCGGATCGAGATTGGAATCGGAGACACTATGGATCAATAGGCTTAGCCGACAAACGTGTACGCACGAAGACCAATCAAGCTACATAAACCAAAATAAGATGATCTCTCACTTTACGTGAAGCTCATGCAAAACGAGGTCAGGTTATGCTGGATATGCATAGCTTGATGTGTCTTGATGTGTGCGTTTTTGTTCGTTATATGTAGCTGGCCTTCTGTATCTATCTATGCTGTAGCCCAGCGCCGCACAGACGTGTGTGAGAGCGTTGTAACGTGTGGCTGAAAGTTGAGGAGATTGCGTGAGAATGTGGGTTAAAAAGTAATTAGTGGTCGTTTTTTGATTTTTGTTTCTTCTTTATTTGTTCCTTTATTTATTTATTTACAGATTGACATTGATAATTATTTCAATCTAAAATAATATTAAAACTATAAAAATAGAAGCTCACAGGTATCGGTGTCAGGGCTCCAGAAAGAAATTAATTTAAATATAATTAAATAAACAAGAAATGAACAAATAGACTTACATATAAAATACTAGCTTTTGCCCGCGACCTTCGTCCGCGTGAAATTTTATAGCCTATAACCTTCCTCGATAAATGGGCTATCTAACACTAAAATAATTTTTCAAATCGAACCAGTAGTTCCTGAGATTAGCGCGTTCAAGCAAACAAACAAACAAACAAACAAACAAACTCTTCAGCTTTATAATATTAGTATAGATTAATAGATTAAGTTAATGAATGGAAATATAAAATACTTAATAGGATAGAAAATAATTCAAACTTAACAACAAGGAAAAGTAATAAAGCGCTCTTCTCTCTCTACTTATTTAAAAAATTTGCTGTGCCCGACAGGGTCCATAATTGTGTCTATTATTTTATTTACCAACTGTAAGTGTACATTATGGATAAAGCAATAAACGATTTTATTTGATTTGAAAGATGAACCTCGTAACAATACGAGCTGTGTCCAGGAGCTTTATGAATCAAGCACTTGATCCAGCTGCCTAACGAGCTACCGATAGCATTATCACACCACCCTAATCGCCATCTCTTCCTACCTAAGCCACACGTTATCCAACTAGAAGATAAGTTAATATTTGACCCAACTCTGAATAAGGGTCTATTTACAAATGTCATAGGCAGGAATTTAGCTGATGTGGTTCTGTTCTGTTTCCTATTAATTAATAACTGGCTGTGAGCCCAGGCAAGTTCTAAGCTTGCCTAGATTTTCTGAATATAGATAAATATGTTTTGGTAAGTATACCCACACTGATGGCTTTCATGCCTTATTACGCAAAACGGCTTCGCTGCTGTGCTGAGTGCGGAGTAGTCGCAACTATATCCTTAGAGCTGTGGCGGAGAGCTAAAAAGACCCAAAAATAACAAAAAAAAACAAAAAAAAATATATGTATATATTTTGTACGGACGTTGATCCGGTAGGAACCATGTTTTCCTGCCAGGTCGTTCTTTGTTTTAATACAACTACTATCTTTTATATCAAGACACGGCTCGTATTGTTAGGAGGTTCCTCTCTCTGGAGCCCTGACCGCCGGTAGCTTGGACCCTGTTCCCGATACCGGTGGGCTACAATTTTTTATATTGTTTTTTAAGGAATATTTAAAAATGTAAATTATTTGTGTAAATATAAATAAAGGAAATAATAAATTACTAAATTATATGGCTAAGAATATTAATTAATTCAAGAGTTTAAGTGTCTCGTACATTACAAAATGTATCCATTTCCGACATTGTTCCTATCCAATATTTTGTATCATTTCATCATAACAATTCGTAAATCTTAATATGAGATGCTCTCATCTCAACAAACACCCGTCATTACTGTCTTATCATCCAGTCTAGACGGATGGAGCGACTGCCTATATATATATATGTTGTATGGTTTTTGGAGACGTGGTTCAGCTAAATAAGTTATTTATTATGTAATTAATTATCATCATCTGCGTAGCCTTTTCCCAAATATGTTAGCGTCGGCTTCCACTCTAACCAGATGCAGCTGAATACCATTATTTTACATGGAGCGACTGCCTATCTGACCTCCACAACCCAGTTAGTACTAGGTAATACGATATCTCTTGGTAAGACTGGTTGTCAGACTTTTTGAGCCACTGACTACTGTAACGACTGTCAAAGATCTACAAATGACAGCCGGCACCAACGACTGAACGTCTTTTCCGAGGCACGGAGGAAACTCGGTATGTAATGGGTGGTCACCCATCCACAGACCAACCTAGGCAAGCACGGGTTAACCTAAAGATCGATCCGAGCGGCTGTTATTATTTAGCCACGAGCTCCGTCATTACTGTCTAGACACCCATAATTACGAACCCAAAACACCGTTATCAAAATTCTTACAATTTTGCAGCTAACTAAAGGTTAACTCCAACTCAAATACAATTAATAGAACAACTAGTTAAAATAAAGCTAGTCCAAGACGGTTAACACTCAGTTAAGTTAATTAGGAGTCAATTGTGTAGTTTGGAAGACAAATCTGTTGGTCGTCTGGAGTTGTCTGGAATAGTCGCTGAAGGCTCCAGTAATTGTACTGGTACAGTCTGAACGTTGAAACAATGAGAAAAGTTTTTAAATATTTGTTTTTCAGGGTAGCAAGAGGAGCTAAATAATAACAGCCGTTCGGATCGATCTTTAGGTTAAGCCATGCTTGCCTAGGTTGGTCTGTGGATGGGTGACCACCCATTACATACCGAGTTTCCTCCATGCCTCAGAAACCACGTTAAGCCGTTGGTCCCGGCTGTCATTTGTAGATCTTTGACAGTCGTATAGGTAGTCAGTAGCTCAAAAAGTCTGACAACCAGTCTTACCAAGGGGTATCGTATTACCTAGTCCTAACTGGGTTGTGGCGGTCAGATAGGCAGTCGCTCCATGTAAAATACGGGTATTCAGCTGAATCCGGTTAGACTGGAAGCCGACCCCAACATGTTGGAAAATGGCTAGGCAGATGATGTTTTTCAGGGTATCAAGACAATTTAGGTTTAGAGTTTTTTTTCTGTATGTCAGGTCGCTGGAGGAATCACTTCAAAATGTAACCGTGGATCACCGTGGAACAGCAGTTGTTTTTAACAAAGGTTAGACAAACTTGGAGCCAAAAATTCGAGGACATTGTGATATCTACCAGGGTCCACCACCCTGGCTATATTGGTCCATATCAGCCAGGGTGGTACCCACAACCTATATATCTATATATATATATCTCTATCTATAGATATATATCTTTATATTAGATATGGATCTTATTCCCTCTTTTAGAGAGAACTCCTGCGTCACAGAAGTTGGTTGGAATCTTTTACGCTGATTTTGCTACGCTAATGCATAAGTTACCATGTCGCCCCGCGTGGTGCGTTACGGTCGCTCTCAAAGAAAGTTTGTATGTAGGGGGTAATCTTCGAAACTACTCAACAATTCTTTCAGTAATCGGAAGCTAAATTATTCACAAGTATCATAGGCTATATTGAAAACATTTCCGTAGAAAAATTAATGACCATAAGGCGAGCGAAGCCGTAGGCAAAAGCTAGTCGTTCATATTTCTCTATTAATCGTCATAACGTTCCTCTCTCAAGTCAACAAAAAGTTTGAACACAAAAAGAACCATCATCATCATCATCGTTTCAGCCGAAAGACGTCCACTGCTGGAGATAGGCCTCCCCCAAGTGTCGCCACATTGACCGTTCCCGTGCGACTCGCATCCAGCGGATCCCTGCAATCTTCACCAGGTCATCGGTCCACCTAGTGGGAGACCTTCCAACGCAACGTCTTCAGGTTCGCGGTCGCCACTCCAGAACTTTTCGGCCCCATCGGCCATCTGTAAAAACAACCTAGTAGGCTTATAATGCTCTAAGCCATCCTGTGATTTGTCTGTAGGTACCCTATGAGTGCCATTGCAAATTTTACATTAGAATCCGAACGCGATCAACTCATTTAAACCGCGTTCAATAGCTGTCAGTGTTATCATTGTCCCAGAATATTGACAGCTCTTGATCGTAGTTTGGATATTTTGCAAATCACCTTCAGTTTCATTGGTAAAGTTCGCTCTGAGACAGTTAAAAGATTAACGATCTTAAGTTTTTATTTCAAAGTCGTTAGGGCACGTGGCAATAGTACATAAATCAGAGAAAAGCGCACTGGACAATGTCTCCTAGTTGCACTGGAACTGGCATCTATCGTTGTAAAAAAACTGGCTCAACTGCCATTTATATTTTACTAGCTTTTGCCTGTGGCTTCGCTCGCGTTAATTTTGAACTTGTCAATCAATTCGGCTTGTACTCTGCTTGTAATAATATAATTCTATCATGATTCGAAAGATACATGGCGCCATCTATTATTACAAGAACATTATTGTTGTTTTCCTCGGGAACAGTACTTCTTGTCGAAATGAAAGGTACCCTATGTCCGTATCTGAACACCTGACAACAAATATGCAAAATTTCAGGATGATCGGTTCAGTGGTTTAGGCGTGAAAAGGTAACAAACAAACAAACAAACTTACTTTAAACAAACTCATTTACAATATTAGTATGAAAGTCTGGATATGGATGGATGTTCGTACAGTTCATTCAAAGCTTCGTTCGTTCGCTTCGTTCTGTATGGTGTCCGGACGTAAAGAATAGCACCATCCCATATCTTCCCGTGGGTGTCGTAAGAGGCGACTAAGGGACTTACCAGAGAATGGGCAGCAGCGTTCTCTGATTCTACAACAACCATACTGCGATCGCCAACCCGCCTGCCAAGCGTGGCGATTATGGCAAAACCCCCCTTCTTGGGGGAGGCCTATGTCCAGCAGTGGACTTTTCGGCTGAAATGATGATGATGATGATTCAAAGCTTGCCTTGAAGATATCGCTCGCAGCGGTAAGACCACCACTGTTACCATTTAATTAGCAATATTTTAAAACAGTTGTGTTTCAATTTTAGTGTACAGACGCCAAGCATATCAAGTTACTACAATCTGTCAGATTTCTTTAATAGATTTTCAACTTTATCGCTAAAGCGGTATAAGGTTCAAGGTTGATTGGGAAAATTTGACAGTTTCGGGTAGTTTGATGTGCTGGCGTCTGTACAATAAGTATTTTCTATTCTATGAGCCGATGAGGTCTTAAAATAAGTACCACAACCTCATCTCATGCACTAAATCACAATTATATAGCGATCATACTCCATAATGTCAAAATGGATGAACTGTGTAAAGAATAATATGGCAAGAAAGGAGGTGTTTGATGAGATGACGAGTTATAGAGAAGTATGGAAGAAGAAACCATGCTGCGCCGACCCCAAATGTATTGGAATAAGGGCGAGAGAATGATGATTCCATAATGGCAAAACATGTAACGATTTTCTCATTTATTTATAAGACAATGTTAATCATTGTCGAGTCTTTCTCTGTATCTTTATACATGTTTTCAATAAGATAGTTATATCAAGTCTCATCTAGAAACTTTTCTACGTGTAAAACCAACTTGAACAAGAGCACATAATTAGGTATCGCACGAGCGGCGCCGCGTGCTTCACTTGTGTTGTTTTATCTCGTTACGTGTCAACTGACGCAGATTTACAGCTTTGTTATGAGCGAAATTGTGTTAGTACAGTGCATTTACGGTGTTTTCAATGTGACCTTGTGTTTACAACAAGTTATGAAACATGTTTTCCACATGTTTTACGCTTTTACTACTTTTAATTAAATAGTTTAATTAAATCTTCCGCTTGTTTAAACACCAGTACAAATGAGGAACCAAACTCACAGTAACGCTACAGCATTGAAGTCCTCTTAAAACATTCAAAAATAACTTCACTACAAAACAAAACGAATAACTCACACACATCTTGAAAGCTATATTGAAGGAATAAATCTCGAAAACTTTAACGTTTAATACAACAATAAGGAATAACTGAAGTTGAGAACACGGAATAGTACAGAAGGAAGGTTCCAAACATCATGCGAAAACGCACGCACACATAGACACGCTTCAAGTACAGCGAGTACAAGTGCACTCACAAACTCGCAACTGTCATTTGTTTAGAATTACCGTACGTACACGTCTATGTGTGCGTGCGCCTGTTTTCGCTCAATTTGTGTGTTCGATGAAGAGAAATGAACGCTAATAAAGTAGACTGTGCACTCAATACGAGTTGCACAATGGGCCATGGAGCGAGCCATGTTCGGCAAAATCCTACTTGCCCGAGTGCGTAACACCGAAATCCGTCGTCAAATGAAACCGACGTCGGGGACAAGCGATTCACCTCAAGTGAAGTTCGGAGTTCTGACCGAATCCTGGCCAAGGTTGAACCAAAGAAACCAGGACATTATAAGCGTCAAGTCTTGGGAAATACTTGAATGGGGGACGCACAGAACGGAGAACTATAGTAGAAGAAAGGAGAGGCCGATATCCCAGTGGTGGGTGATTCCGTGGCGAAACGATTACAATGTATGGAGCTGACCTTCTGTGAGTGCTATTCTGTGTTAAGAGTGTGTTCAACTAAAATTGGGTACCTACTACATAGCTATGATAATGTTTCTCGAGGGAGTCGTTTTGTGAAGTTCTTTTGTTTTGAAAAATATCTTTGATTGCTACATTAGGTACAAGGGTTACGGGTAGTATGACTATGTGTAAAGTTTTAAAAGGAGAATGCCATAAAACAGATTGTTGCTGTGTCTTTTCCATGATTATGCAAAAAAAAACTTTTGTATTATCATTTACATTAGCCGGGACTACATTTTTTTATATTTTACCGATGATTTAGTCGAGACGCAAGAACAACCGGACTCCCATACAAAATTGGGCATTCTCCTTTATACGAATTTTGTAGGTTGTACCTGAGAAGACGTTTCATTGTTCTGTTGATGTCAATAAAAAAAAAACAGAGCACATTTGTAGATTTAGAAAAGCTGTGGTTTAAAACAAAAAAGAGATGTGATGTATAAACGGCGTAGGCCCGACTCGTCACTATTTCAACTCGTCATCGAAAAACAAAGATCACGATTCACAACTTTTTCAAAAATGTATATTTTCATAGTACCGATTCGTTATCGATGCTAAAGTATCGACAAGTGAACAAACTATACATACGATTCATTTTTATTACAATGTAGGTAGGTAAGGAACATTTACACAAGTTTTGTAAACGGGTCGTCTCCAACGACGATACTGCCAAAATTGATGCATATACATTTCACTCCTATTTTTTAAAATCGTGTTTTCGATAAATAGTTTCACCTTACAAAAAGTACTAGGCTGGCATGAATTCAAGGTTGATGTATCTTACCGCAGAAGTAACATATGAATAAGTTTCACAGTATCTTTTCTAATAATGCACTCTAACATTTAAATCTTAAACCACGATCTTACCCTAAATTCAATCAAACTCAGTGAGGAAGTACCGCATTCCTATTCCCAATACCATTAATACTGTCCCCAATAAATTCAAAGCCATAGAAACTAAAGATTAATAACCATTAAATCTCCACGTACAAGTATTAAAACGAAGCTTTTAAACGTTCGAAACCACCGAAGACGCACTCCTGTTTATTTATAGCACTTTGATGAAGTTTTAAGTCTACTAGGTTGTAAAATTTATAACGTAACCAGTGTAGATAGGTCCCTCCTTTCATCAATAGAAGTTCCTCAATGGTCTTCATTTTCGCGGTTTAAGGGAGGGGTGGTGGTTCTGATTAGTGTGGTAGTGATTTTAGAGTGAGGACAGAGTCTACAGATTGTTTGCTTCTCAGCGGTTTATGGAAGTAGATAATGGGGGCGTAGGAACGGCAGATGGGTCTTGGGTGAGGCTATGAAACGTACGGGGAAGAAGTCTCAGAATACCATACAAATTTTGACTGGTAATGTGGAACTTCATATTGCATTCTTGAGCTGGAATTGACAGACATTTTAATTAAAAAAATTTAGCTAGAATACCCAGGAGAAGATGGAGATGGGGTATTCCAAATTAGAATCTGAGGATATGGAAAGTTATTTGAACGGCTTTTTATTATTTTAGGTTCTCTTTGATTGTTGAATCCTAAGCTTTGTTCAGTTTTGTAAAATTTTATTATCTAATAGTTGCAAAAACTGGAAACGCTTATGACTGTGAGCATTGAGACTGCTGGGTTGAAGTTCGAATTGGGCGGGCCATGTTTGTAGGATGCCTCAGTACCAATGGCCCAGAGTCGTCACTCAGTGGGTGCTGGAACGCAGGCGTCGTCGCCGAGGGAGGCCGGAGAAAACCACACGGAGAGAAGAGTGGAAGGCTATGGGGTCGACCTTTGTAAAACAGTGGAACATTAGAGGCTAAGTAAAACAGTCCTGAACAACATAGAGGGATTAGCCTAGATAAGTGGCATTTGATTCTAAGTCGTTAAATAATACTACATCAGTTTTCGCCAGGAAAGACATAAGCTTTTTGATAGTTTATATTAAAACAATTTTTGGCTTTTCGTCATCGTTATTGCTGATAAAATGTCAATTTGTCAAAGCTCTAAGGCAAATTGTACACTTCCTTATGTAAAAATCTTTCACCAAGCGCTTTTAAAACTCATATTTCGTGGCCCAAACCGCGGCATATTGGTAGATGATTCAGCCGCGTACTGTGTTGGTCTTTGTTACCAACTTTCTTGTTTCACTTGCCCACATCTGTAGCATCTATTTGTACAACACAGATATTATTAGTGCAAAATCTCAGAAGGTATGTATCTACCAATTTTTAATGAAAATGAAATGAACACCAGAATCAGAAATCATTTATTTGCCATGAATGTGGGTACAAAATAAGATGTAAATTCTGTAAAAGCAGTTCCAACACACTCTACCTTACGGCATGCAAAAGTAAAAACATATTTGTCGGATCCGGTCGTTAGTATGGACATAAAATTAATCGCAAGTACGCCGGTGGTGACATCACGCGATTTATTTACAAGTCTACCCACACCACAGCGTGCTTCTACAGAGCCCTGATGTTCGAGGCGAGGGCGACATTCATTGTCTGATCACAGCGGAGTTGAGACGTCCTGGAACTGTACCCGGTTCATTGTGACCGTGTTATTGTGTTAAACTGTAATTTCAAGTAATTTGTTAGTTTAATAGAAACAGTGTATCGCATCCAGTGTATTTTCATTGCACGAAATCCATCTTCTGCCCACACGATGTACGAGCCTAACGGAATAAATCCTGACATATTTATATCCACTCAATTATACAAGCAAACAAATGAACAAAACAAAAAGGTACAGTTATTTGGATCTACAGCTGTCCTACATAAACTAAATATCAAAAACAACAATCCTTATTCTGTATTTTACAAATGATTGATTAAATACTAAGTAGGTACCTAATAGAGCAGGCTGCAAGCTAGATTGCTTATACTACCGAAATGATCCAAGTTACATACTTGGCTTGTTTTTATAGTGTGAAAGAATTTCTTGATAAAAAAATAACTGATAGATATGGCTACTGAGTTCTAGACTGTGTTATAAGTTTATTTTTTAAATTTATTCTTAGCATCTACAAAGTGTAAGCGGACCCTTTACAAAGCCGTCAACCAAGCATACTGTACATCAAACTAAGTAACTCTATGTTGGCACCTTGACCCCCAATATCTACGTAACTAGAAGGTTCCCAGGGAGTCTAGAACAAAAAAATGATCGCAATCAATCAATCAATTAATCTTGTAAAATAATAAACTAATACATATAAAAAACGAACGACTTGAAGTTGATGTTGTGGCGCGATTCCAACCTTTCGACCCTCAGAGTCCAGTTGGTCTTCACTCTTAAATACTCCACGACTTCCTCAACCTTCGTGGAATAATGCAGGAGCGAAATGTACAGCTGCGTCGTAGGCACAGCAGGACGCAGCAGCATGTTGGGTCCACTCGGTGCGGTACCGCACTGGTTACGGGAACAGGGCTTCCTCTTCTTCTTTTCCACCTTAGTGAAACCCTCTTCATCAACTTGGCCCGCTTGGCTCGCAATGACGACGGGGAGAACAAGTGCCTTTCAGCTTCATTAAGGGTACTTTTACACCCATTCATTTTATTAATAATGTTGAATAGCCACGAAAACCCTATATTTATAGCGTTATTATAATATTATTTAGACATTTTATTATGTTAATAATTTTAAGAAAATCATGTTTAGTACATGTGTGTGTGTGTTCATGTTACGTTTAACATGTTCTAATATTTGTATTCCAGTCTAGACTACGGCTAAACATGTAGGATTAGAACCCTATTTATAAGATCTTAATGTGCCATTTATAACACAAAATAAAAAAAATCTTTTTTATTCTATGAGCTAACGAGTATCTGTGTTTAGTTTTTTATTGGAACTTTATAATAGTGCAAAAGTAAGTACAGTACATTTCCAGGTATTTTACCATTGTTTAACTAATAACAGCCGCAATGGTCGATCTCCAAGGTTAAGCAGCGTTTGCCTAGGTTGGTCCGTGGATGGGTGACCATACATTACATACCGAGTTTCTTTCGTGCTTCGAAAAGCACGTTAAGCCGTTGGTCCCGGCTGTCATGTGGCCCGAAAGTCTGACAACCAGTCTTACCAAGGGGTATCGTATTACTCAGTACGAACTGGGTTTTGGAGGTCATATATATATAGGCAGTCGCTCCATGTAAAATGCTGCATCCGTCTAGACTGGAAGCCGACCCCAACACGGTAGGGAAAAGGCTAGGTAGGTGATGACAGCAAAAACTCAAAAGCAACCTTATTGCAAGTATTTATTAAGATCACTGTTATTTTGACAGTGATCCATGAACAGAGGTCAAATTACTGTAAGAGAGCTGTATGTTACGAAACTACATAATTATTACAATGAAATTTTGCATACAGATTTTTTTGCCAGCCTTGAACAAAATAAAAGTACTTTCAAAAGTTGTTGTGAATGGTTGGTATTGATATTTTTGAGTAATTTATAGCGGTAATGGAGTCAGCCACAAAAATAATTCAGTGATAATATTGTAATTTGGTAGCTATAATTTTTCTGCCCTTCTTCCAATTCTTTTGGTTCGTCGCAGTATATAACATAACATTACGCCTGTAATCCCCGAAGGGTTAGGTATAGATGTACCTAATATTGTACCCACGTTTGGCCAGGTATGTTTTTTTTTAAGTCTCATATAATCGGGGTCAAGCCTATTGCCATCGACCGGGCACAAATCCAGACTCCGTGGCTGCTACTGAGAAATTTTTGATGGAAAACCCAATAACACTTTGCCCGACGTCGACCCGGGAATCAAATCCAGGAGCTTGTGCTCAGTAGTCGCACTTGCGACCACTCGACCAACGAGGCAATCTGTCACAGTATGTCTTCTTTCGTATTTCTCTATCACCCCCTTTCTGGCCATATCATCTAACACAAAGCCCATACATAGCTTTTTTTTAACATCTTCTACTCTCATAGCGGTCCTCATACATGACGAAATAAAACACTATTAAAAAGTAAAAAAAATAATTAATTTAATATTTGCGAGAAGCTGTATAAATCTACTTAAAAACCTATTATTAAGAACACTTTTTGGTCTCAACTTTAAATAAAACACTTATGTACAATTATTTACATTACAACTACTTTACGAAATTATTGTAAAAGGTTTCTTGTCATTTGCAAACATTTTGAAGATTTTTTAGGCCAAGTAGGAATTTCAAATATCAACATTCATAAGGATTTAAAATCCCTTTTATATGATTTTTGATAATCTGTTTGATATTTTTATAAAACATTTTCTCTTTATTTAGTAAAACTCTTTTTAACTTATTTCTTAGTCTAGATTGGGCAAGATTTTCAGTGAGAATTACAAATTCAATCAATATTTTCGAACCATATAATTTCAATAAAAAGTCATTGCATTTCATGTTCTCATCATGCTTGTATTTGGTAAGCCCTTCGATACACCAGTATAAAATAAATCAATGTATATTTTTTTTTTCTTGATCCCTTTTATTTCGTTTCACTTCCATTGGCGTGGAAGCATTTAAACATTAATTATTAAAATCTACTACACTACTAACTAATCAAATTATAACCATTCATCCTTAATCATATCTGAAGCCTTTTCAGCAATCATAATTGTTGGAGCATTTGTATTACCTCTGACAATCAATGGCATTATAGAAGCATCTACTACTCTTAGTTTTTCAATACCATACACTCTCAATCGTGGATCTACAACAGCTTCCTTGTCCCACTTAGGACCCATCTTACAAGTACCTACAGGATGAAATATAGTTGCAGTGTATTGAATAAGTATACATGTCCAGTATTCATCTGTACCCCAAATTAACCCCGAACAAGCTTGAACTGGGATTTTAACGTATCGAGCTCCGGAGGCTCGAAATGCTTCAGTTTCTTCTAACCCAACAGCAAATTTCAGTCCATTAATCAAAGCTTCCATATCTTCTCTCTCTGTAAAGAATCTTGAGTATATCAATGGTGGACCAAATATTGGATCTGTAGTATTGAGTAAAATGAACCCTCTGCTTTTGGGAGTCAATAGTAAAGGTCTAGCTGATAGACCGTCGTAGAATGCTAGAGGAAAAATGTTAGTTGCCAAGTACGTTGTAGGATCAGCGTAAAAGTCTTTGACGTTTCTCCCATCGAAATGAAACTGTATATTAGGAGCATCTTCATCGTATTCAGTACTCATAAAGGCCGTACCAGTTAGAGTACCAGTTGAAGCCAATGGTCCTTGTTTGGGCAAAGGTTGACCGTAATATTGGTGTATTTCTTCCGATAACTGTTCACCAGTAACAGCTGTTGATGTTTTATTTGACAAAGCCAAAGTTAATGCATCTGTAGTGATATGGTCTTGTAGATTACTTCCTACACTTAATTCCGATATTACAGGAATATTAAGACTCTTCAAATGGTATTTAGGTCCTATACCCGACAGCATCAACAATTTTGGAGAATTAATTGTACCACCGCTTACTATGACTTCCTTTTCAGCATGAGCTTGTAATATGTCTCCGTTTTTGACGTACTCAACTCCGAAGGCCTCCTTTGTGATAGGATCTATAAGTATTTTAGATACAAAAGCATTATTAATGATATGGATATTTGGACGTTCGTCTCTAATGGGACTTATATAGGCTCTGTTGGCAGAGTTTCTTTGACCAAACTTTGATGTGGTTTGGGCTAAGTCTGTTCCGTACTGTCTCTCGCCGTTGAAGTCCGTGATGGGTAATCCTTTCTCTTTGAAGGCTTGGACTATCATCATCGAGTTGATATCGCGGTACTTGAATCGTTCAACATTGATGGGACCGCCGACTGCGTGGTAGTATTTGTCGTGGGCTTCTACGTCTTGGTTATCTTCTGCTTTCTTGAAGTATGGCAAGACCTGGAAAATGTGAAGTGTTTTTTTCAGATTCGTTTGTTGTAAATTATTTATTAATACTTACTTAATGCCACAAGGCATTCTTTACCAGTCAACCTTTGGGTTTTGGGCGTTTATCTACTTTTTTGTTTCAATAATTTGATTAGTTATTATCATTGTCTTACCCTTGTCCCATTTTAAGTAACATGGGCTCGTCGTCTATTTTTTTTCTAAATCAGATTAATTCAATTTTGGAATAGAAAAAAAAAAAACGTAGTTCTAAGTAAAAGCCGACTCTCAGTACAACAGCCAGTACAGCAGTAACCTGATTGTCTTAGTAACTTTTTTAATTGAATATCTCCTTTTTAAAATATGTATTTTTATTGATCTCGATCCCTTTAGGGGGACCGTTTCATTGATTTAGTCACCGTATCTGGTCATTATTGGTAAAAAACTTAACTAACCTCTCTATAACTCCATCCATGGTTACCAAGTTCTGCCCAGCTGTCGTAGTCCCTCCTGTTCCCTCTCATGTAGATCATGTAGTTTATGGCACTGGACCCTCCCATAGTCTTCCCTCTGTAACGTTATAGTTTTAAAGTTAATTTTTAGTTTGTTTTTTTGTTCTAGTTATTTTGCTTGTTAGGCCAAATTATGAAATCGTACCGTTTTTATTAATTTTTTTTTTTCATATCTAAAGTACCTAAGTATCTAAAGTACATAATCTGTTATTAAAAGATTGAAGGCGGATTTTGTCAGTAAAACTGAGCACAACGAGCCAAAAGCTGTTAGTTTTTTTATACAAAATGTTGCCCTACACTAGAATTTTTTCCTGTATCGTTTACAAAACATTTAATTCACAAACAACCATACCCGGAACAACTACCTGGGCTGTAGGTCATATAAATATTTATTCCGTGCTGGAATCGAACCCGTGACACGTAGGGCAACAGCCAATCGCTCAGCCACTGTGCCAAACGTGCTATCCAGTTGGTTTTAATATTCTTTAGAAATTGTGACACTGACATCTCTAGAACGCGGTTTAAATGTTTATAAAACTAGTATTATTTTTCATACCATCAAAAGCTTAAATAATTGCATAAGTCTTGCTAAAATGAGAGAATACATTACAATTTTAATTACAGCAAAATAAACTATTACATTTGTAAACAAAAGCTATTTGATTTCATAATTCAGCTAAACAAGCTTAAATAAAACGACCGTCCCTACGTACATAAAGACATGTCAAAAATGGTTTTTTTTATTGCACAATTGGCTTTAGGTATTCCATTATGCACATGCCTCTATTATATTTTTTTATATTACGTATTTAACGTAATTTACAAATCGTATATGAGAATAAGTATTAAATTTACAACGAATAAGTGTCGTAGATGCGGATATGTATACGTATAGTTTCGTACGGTGTTTTAAAATGCGCGCCACTCGGTGCGAACGCGGTCTTGTCTGATATAACGTCATTCACGGCGGGAGTTCCTCAATAAGCTCTGCACCTCCCTACGTACATAAAGAAATGTCAAAAACCGAGGTTTATAGGAGAGCGTTATTTATGTTCAAACCACTCTAGAAATAATTCTATGTACAATTATAAATATTTGTTTCTATAATTTTTATTTTCTTTAGGAACTTTATAATGGAACTGTATATGTATTTATACATATTTATTTTTATTTTTATTTTCTTAGAAAAACTGATAGATGACTGTTTCTACGCTGATATTAAAATAAAAGCAAAAAACAGTTTATAAAATAGAATTTAAATAAAATGTTTTATGAAAACGTAGAATTATGTTATTCTTTTCAAATGGATATGTTAAACATCCTAAAATCGCCACTCATGGATATAAAAAAATACATCAATGAAGACATATCCTCGGGGACAGTGCAAATCCGCGAATCTACCATGCGTAAAGTGCGCAGAGCTTATTGAGGAACTCCCGCCGTGAATGACGTTATGTCAGACAAGACCGCGTTCGCACGGAGTGGCGCGCATTTTAAAACACCGTACGAAACTATACGTATAGATATCCGCATCTACGACACTTATTCGTTGTAATATAATACTTGTTCTCATATACGATTTGTAAATGAAATTAAATACGTAATATAAAAAAAAAATATAATACAGGTATGTGCATATGGAAAATCTAAAGCCAATTGTGCAATAAAAAAAAAACATTTTTGACACTTCTTTATGTACGTAGGGACCGTAGTTTGATATTTTAGTAGGACAAATAGCTAAAACTAAAAACATTTACACAACAAACGTACACATGTAACTAAAAAGTTAAAAGGTAAAGTTAAAAGTACAAAAAACACAACGTGAATTGAAAAAAAAAAAAAAATCAATCTACGTATTAAGTGTAGTCATACAAACACTGTATACAAAATATTACTACATAAATCAAAATACACACCAATAACAAAAATAAATCACACGGACAAAAATACAAAACTAAAATTGTGTTCCTTCCTACGACTAAAATATGTGCTGAGAATATTATAGATAAGTATTTCACTGTGACTCCCAACATAAAAGTATGTTAAATTTCCGAAAAACAAATAAATACAAAAATATTAGTAGACAAGAGAAAAATCCTTAAAAATGTTCGTAAAATACAAACTGTATGATCAAATTTCGTTAAAAAAAACCATCTTCTTCTATTCTTTATCCTGAATAAAAAGAAAAGAAAAAAAAAAGAAAAGAAAAAGAAAAAAACAAAAGATATTACTAAATAAAAATATGCCATTTCTTGACAAAGCTAACATACTCACTCTATACGCGTGATACTAACAAATATACTTCAGATATTGATATTATGTATATCAAACTGTACTGCCACGTGTATCACGATGCATGAAGATAATGATAAATATAAAAATTCAGCAACGTGCGTGTCGAGTCAGACTGGCACACGAAGGCTACCGTAAAAAAAAACCGAAAATAAACGTTTTCTGTATTGGAACCTCCTTTCACTTTATTATGTGTTGTTATTGCGGCCAGTAATACACACTCTGTATAAATTTCAAGTGTCTACGTACTACGATTCAAAAGATACAGTCTTGTGGAGAACGGTCGGACGAATGAACGGACAGGCAGACAGTAGTCTTAATTTTATTATTAGGGTCCTGTTGGCAGTATTAAACTACGGGACCCTAAAAAGGATCGGTCTCAAATCTGACGACATCACGCCAGACATCGAAGTGGCTTTTTTCCAATTTAAAAACTGTCAACGGCAGAAGAATTTTGATGTAAAAGTTTGCTGTTATACAGGTGAGATGCAATAGGTCAGTTGAAATGAAAACACGAGAAAATACTAGAGGGAAGAGAAAAACTTTAGTTGGACAAGGAAAGACAGTTACTATAGAAACTTTCGAAGCTGTAAATTGTTTAGTTTCTCTCTGATTAAATTCACTCTACGAACTGTTGTTTGTTTTTTTACACTGTGAAAAAAGAAAACAGTACATGGAAGGAATTGGGAGAGGCTTTTGCCCAGCAGTGGGACAGTACAGAATAAATAAATAAAATATAAAAAATAATGTAATAGTCTTTGTATTGATAACTAAAGTATCAAAATTGTTGACATCTGATAATAATTTTATCGCATTTCCTAAACAAATAGATCGATCTTGTGAACCCATCACAATGTATACATCCAAATAAATAAAATTGAAGTGTCTGTTTGTAATATCAAAATAACAGCTTTTTACTGAATGCATATGTAAATATATACGACACTTAAAGCAAAAAATATTTTTTTAAATTTTTGTCAGGCTGTCTGTTTGTTCCAGCTAATCTCCGAAATGGCTGGACCGATTTTAACGGGACTTTTACTGGCAGATAGCTGATGTTTATAAGGAGTAATTAAGGCTACTTTTATATTAGAAAAATAATTAGGGTTCCGTGCAAAAAAATTAAAACCCTTGAAATTGGTTACAAAATACGATTAAAAAAGGGAAGTAATATTTTATAATAATTTCACGCTAAGAAGGTCGCGGGCAACAGCTAGTGTCACGAATCAGATTTGTTCGGAAACCGGAACGCGACATCTGTCGGCGCAAAGACGCGTAGCTATAGGTTAACATGTTCGAGTGAGGAACGCTTTGGATAAGGTGGAGCGTCAGGGAAGCCCGCGAAATTCATTTTTTTTTAGTTTTTTCGCAATTTGCAGGTCAGTTTTAGGCTATATTTATGTGAAACAAAATATGATTCGCGATTGCAACACGTATGTATATATGAACTTAGAGGGTTGTATTGATGATTTTAATGACTATAACTCTATAAAGCCATATTTTTGATGGTCGCAAATCGTATCTTAAACAACATACAATTTCTTTTGCAATTTACAGATCAGTCTCAGGACACTGATCTGTAAATTGCAAAAGAAAATTTAAATGTCGCGGGCTACCCTGGCGCTACCGCTTTAAGACATAGCCTACAATAGTTGTGACTTAAAAGTAGCTTGTAAAACTTCTAATCCTTACCTGTTTTGTAATGGAGACCTGTCTACCAAATTATAGAAATATTAAGTAGGTATGTTAGAAAGCATACATTAATATCAAAGTATAATACACATCACACGGCTAAATGATTATCTACACCGACGTCTACAGTTTTAGTAACAAATTCTAAGTTACAAAAAATAGCGACTTTTTCACTCACCATTCTGCAGATAATAATCGCTTTTAAAACAATAGGATAGATAAAGATTAGCAATAAGGTAAATAAAAAACGTATTCTTTGGCAAAAGTTTTAATTACAAAAAATAATAATAAAAAATAAAAATAATAAAAAATTACTGTTTCTTGAACACACAAGAAACAGTAATTTTTAAAAATAAAAAAACTGCTCATATGTATCTTAACACAAAATGATTATTAGGATAGACACATAAATTAATAATACTATTATTAGGGGTTAAAGTATGAAATTGCCGATTTGTATGGACGATTTCGTGAAAAGTGATATGTCCATACCAACATTTTTTTAATTTTCTTGAAAACATCTGAACCGATTATGATGCAATTATAAACTTTAGTTAAAGTGAAAAAAAATGTACCGCGTATCTTAAATTCTCAAAACACAATCTATGACAAAAATATATCTACTTGAAGTAGTGAAACCAACTGCACATTGAAAAGGTTGTTTTCACAAACCACCCTATTAGGTAATATGCTACTACTATTACGGTTTTAAACTCTTAAAGGCACGTAATTTAGCAATTAATCCAATACAAATGGAATAAGGAAAAAATATAACTATACGTCAAAGTTACAAAATGTAAGAAAAAACGGCAATTTCATAGTTAAAGACTTATTATTAGTGCACTAATCTAAATCAGTGAAAGACTTTAAGTATACAAAATTAAATGCAGTGAAAGTGTTTCTCTAATAATGGCGAGAGAAGATTATAAATGTTTAAAGTAAAAACTACCTAATTAAACGATGCAAGGAATCTCGTGACACCACTTTTACCATGGATTAATTATATGGAGGACCTGAGTTGGGATTTATACATGCTATTAAAAAAAGCTCCAAGCTACCTACATGGTCCAAATGTATTACACAGATGATTGAGTATGCTTCAAGAACAGTCTACAACATTATTTTTAGTATAAGCGCAACCTGAATATAGTTTGTTTAGAATAAAAGTAACTGAATTGATTCCAATAATTTTTAAACCATGTAATATTTTGTGGCAAAAATATTTTAAAAAGACTACAAGTTGGATACCGAGCGACACTAAGTACCTATCGCAATCATTTAGGTACCTACTGACAAATTATTATTATCAATGAGCTCAAGACGACGCTGGAGGCGAGCGGACAGGCGCGCCGCGTGGTGACTACGTTTTTGTGCGGACAGCCAGGTAACAGAACAAGCTTATAACTTTGTGATTTTTCATGATACAATTTTAAAATTTTGTACCTAAATTCTTTACATAAAAATGCTAGACACGTGTTTCAGGCTTCCCATATACTAAAACCAATGTTGTATAAAATAATAGATCTAAGAATTTTTATACCATACTTATATTGACTGTCAAAACACACATTGATTTTTGGTTTCTGCGTCTTTTTTGTCATTTATGATTTGTACTAACTTTTAGCTATTCCTACGCCCTATAGCGTTCATCATTATCATCCACAGCCCGACTTCACCCACTGTTGGGTATAGGCCTCTCTTTGTTTGTGCCAAGCTCCACGGTCTTGTCCTATAACGTTACATACTAAATATTAATTCTTGTGTTCTAACTTAAACTACCCAATTACATTAAAATATGCTTTAATCGTATACCATTAAAGTTGGATTTGCTACAACTATGGTTCCCAATAAATAGTCTCCCAATCTTCTTTGATCATATCAGCAACCTTCTCTCCAATCATCATACAAGGAGCATTGGTGTTTCCTCGAACAATAACAGGCATTATAGAAGCATCGGCGACCCTCAAATTGCGTATTCCATACACTCTCAATCTTGGGTCAACCACTGAATCTTCATCATACCTTGGTCCCATCTTACATGTTCCAACTGGATGATATATAGTTCCAGTATAACTCTTTATAATACAAGCGAAGTATTTATCAGTTCCCCATTTATGTGGAGTGCAAGGTTCTATACGGTTTCTTATAAACCTCACTCTATTTTGTCTAAAAGATTCTGTCTCTTCCAATTTAGTTGCAAACTTTAGAGCTGCTATCAAAGTTTTCAAGTCCTTTTCCACTGTGAAGAATCCTGGATAAATTAGAGGTTTACCATTGATAGGATGGGTTCTGTTTAGAGTAATATATCCTCTGCTTTCTGGGTGCAGAAGAATTGGTCTTACGTTTATACTATCGTAGAATGAAAATGGGAATATATTGGTAGCTAAATAAGTAGAAGGATCCCCGTAAAAATCGTTTTTGTTTCTACCGTCAAAATGGAATTGTATATCTGGGACTGTTCTGTCGTCGTCTGCATATCTTGTGCGATAAAAGGCTGTTATTTGCAGAAGTCCAGTTGCAGACATCTCCTGAAATCTGATTCCATAGTTGTGAAAATCAGCAATTGCTTTTAACATTTCGTTTGGTGGTAACATTGTCGATGTTTCATTACTGAGATTCATCAAGACTGCTTCCGTAGTAGCATGATCTTGCAAATTGTAGCCCACTTTCAAATCCATTATGACATTTATATTCAATGCCTCCAAGTCTAATTTTGGTCCTATACCAGAGAGCATCAATATTTTTGGACTGTTTAAAGCACCTGCACTTATTATTACCTCTTTATTGGCATAAACGTTGTATACTTTATCATTTTTAGTATATCGTACACCATAAGCAATTTTGTTTTCATTTATTAGTACTTTGATAACTTGCGAATTTGTCAGTACTTTAAGGTTGGGCCTTTTACCCCGTATGGGTTTTATAAATGCATCATTTGATGACACTCTTCTGCCGTCTCTAGTAGTAGTTTGGGTGGTCATGGCTCCCATCTGTTCTTTCCCATTGAAATCAACTAGTGGGAATCCTTTTTCACGAAACGCCATTACAAGCATACCAATATTTGGGTCGGTGTAAGCAAATCTTTCCACATTAAGAGGTCCTCCAATTCCATGAAATTCTTCATCCAGAGCTTCAACGTTTCGATTGTTCTCAGATTTCTTGAAATAAGGCAGAACCTGGAACATTAAAAGTGGGAGTTTCCGACTGTTAGAACTTGAGAATCATGATTCTTTATCCAACTGGGATAAAGCCCAAAAGGAAGGTAATATTTTTAGATTAACATTTTTATGTTTTTATACATACATTAAATTACTTGACCGTCACTGGAAGCTTTATATTGAGAGAGCATATCCATTTCCGTGAATTTCTTATCTGTTTTAGTACTTTTTTAACCTAATCAGTGGCGCCGCCTGGTGTTTGCATCGGTTCACGACCGATGCTAAAAATTACAATATATTTTCTAAATTCTAATATTATATTTCATAGCTAAATGCTTTTAATATTTTTGTTTCGTTCTTAAGCACTCGCATGGCCGGTAATTCTAGAAACAATTAAAACATTGTGTCTCGTAGATTAACGTTCCGACACGAAGGATTGAATAATCAATTTAAAAATATAGTGCTGTTTTTACGGTGAGAAACTGTAAGTACCCTTCTTTATAAAGGTATTTATCACTACTAACATTTTTATTATTTACCTGATATTTTTAATATATGTGTGCTTAGAACTTTATTGTGAGTTAAGAAGAATTTTTAGAAATACTGTCTATCTCATCATCATCATCTTCCTGCTCTTGTGCCATGTTACTTGGGGTCGGCGCAACATGTTTTTTACTTCTAATCTCCTCTGTCAACCGTCATGCTATCATTTACTCCTTTAACTTTCATATCATTTCTTACACAATCCATCCATCGTTTCTTTGATTTTTCTCTCCCCCTCCATGAATCAACGTTTATATTTATCACTCTTTTAGTCACATGCAATTCGTCCCTCCTCATCACATATCCATACCAAGACAGTCGATTCCCTTTTAACTTTTCTGTAACTGGCGCAACTTTTAAACTTCCTCTAATATACTCGTTCCTTACCTTATCCATTCTTGTCACACCACAGATCCAACTCAACATTTTTATCTCCGCTACATGCAATCTTCTTTCATCCATCTTCTTCACAGCCCAGCATTCCGATCCATACAGTACGACAGGTCTAATCACAGATTTGTATACTGTCTATCTAACATAACTTTATTTGCTAAAATGGATGACGTAAATGTTTCGGCTGCCGAGCCACAAGTTGTGGCCTAAAAATTTTCTATCATATCTTTATTTTTCATTGTGATTAAATCACCAACAGATTAATTGTTTAATATGTAACTATGTACGAGTACCTTTTAACATCTACAACATTATTTTTAGTATATGCGAAACCTGAATATAGTTTGTTCAGAATAAGTAACTGAATCGATTCCAATAATTTTTAAACCATGTTAAATTTTTTCCCATAAATATTTAAAAAAGTTAAAAGTTGGATACCGAGCGACTTTGAGTACCTATCGCAATAATTTAGGTACCTACTGCCAAATTATTATTATCAATGAGCTCAAGATGACGCTGGAGGCGCGCGCTGCGTGGTGACCACGATTTTGTGCGGGCAACTAGATAACAGAACAAGCTTATAACTTTGTGGTTTTTCATGATACAGTTTTGAAATTTTGTGCATAGATTCTTTACATAAAAATACTAGACACGTGTATCAGGTTTCGCATATACTAAAACTAATGTTGTATAATAAATATGCTTTCTGATGATTTAATTGTGTTTAACACTAATATTACCTATCACATAGGCGTTATCGTATTAGTGGCTACACCAGGCGATAACAAACAGGTCTCAATATAAAGCTTCCAGTGACGGTCAAGTAATTTAATAGAAGCGTTTTACCTGAAATAAAAAGCATATTAAAATATTTACCTCACTGGAAGCTTTAAGTTTACTTCTGCCTGGTTATATTGAGCCAATGAATCAAAAAATAGCTCGTACTTTTTACGAAACTAACATGGCAAGCAAACACCAGGTGGCGCCACTGAGTAGGTTAAAAAAGTACTAAAACAGATTAGAAATCGTCAGAAATGGATATGCTCTCACAATAAAAAGCTTCCAGTGAGGTAAGTATTTTAATATGCGTTTTATTTCAGGTAGAACGCTTCTATAGTAGAATGTAGCTGTAAGCAAGCTTTGATGCAATGTAGCAGAATTATAGTTTAAGGCGCTATCGCTACCTCGAAAATAAATCATAGCTCGACTGATCTACTAAGCGAGCGAAAGTGATGCAATTACTTTTAAAACGCAAAAGAAGAGATGGCTATAATGTGCGTGCGCTCGGAATAAAACGACGTATATGCCAAAACGAATTTACTCCTTTTTTAACAAAATAAATGAATTAAATTTAAAACTACTTTGAGTAAACTTTGATATGATAACTCTCTGTGTTTAAAAGTAAATTACATTGAATAACTCTTAAGCGTTACGCCGTGATGTTGAAAAAAGTAAAAAAAATGATATAACTTTGCATTTTTTTTATTTCGAGAAAAAATCATTGAATCGTGTATTCCTTTTACACGATACTAGACCAAAGACTCAAAAAATATATACAATAATGTTAAATCCCTATTCCCCATACTTAACAAGTTACACGAAATAGAAAAACAACATTATTTTCAATATATCACCTTAAGAATAATCAAAAGTGCTTACGTCCTTATAGCTCCATCCGTCGTTACCAAGCAATGCCCATTCGTCGTAATCCTTAGCATTACCTCTCATGTATACTACATAGTTAATAGCACTTGATCCTCCCATAACTCGACCACTGTAATGTCAAAATTTGTTAGTACATTCTCTTAAAACACCTGGATAAAAAATCTTCAAAATTTCAGAGCCGCTTTGAAATTACAAAACTTATTCTGGTGATTACTAGGTGAATTGCATTGCATATGATAGTATTTTCTTAAGTAGCATAGAAGCATAAAACAGCAACAGCCGGAACCGCAAGACGTTGCGTTGAAAGGCCTCCCACTTGGTAGACCAATGACCTGGTAAAGGTTGCAGGGATCCGCTGGATGTGAGTCGCACGGGCCGGTCTATGTGGCGACACTTGGGGGAGGCCTGTGTCCAGCAGTGCAGAAATGATGATGATGATGACAGCACTATGACTGGCATATCATTTTCCCACAGCTGGAACGCAACCTCTCAGCATCTCAACCTCTCTGCCGTAAAACACAACGCTGGCCACATCTTTTAATTCTAAGACATGCTGATGGTTTTCTCAACTGTCCTTAGATAGAATGGCAAAGCCTGATTACGAAGACATTTTCTACAGCACTGTTTGTTGTAAAATGAAAAAAAATCCGGTGATTATCGTGGCTCCTTCTCGACATAAAAACAAACCAATTAAAAATATTAATTTAAACCAAAATCCAAAAAATAAGTGTGTAAGTAAATACAATTAGAATTCCGATTTTCAACTGTTTTAATTTCAATTTAGTTCCATTAAGGATGATAATATTAATGTTCTTTATGTAAATTAAAATGAATTTCGAAGAAAAGTGTTTTAAACGAATTCATTAACTGTTAATGGATTCTAAGAAAACTCTTTCTTCAAAAGTAGAAAAATAAGTAGACCTAAGTTCTGATAAGGAGTTGAAAGGTTGTTAAATATTTAGACAAATAGATTTATGATATCACAGAACAGCTTATAACCAAGCTTTCCAGAAATGCCATCGCAGTTTCAACTTTAAAATTGTTTAATAAATTCAATTGGAACGATTCCAAGTTATAATTTATTTCGTTTTAAACGTTTGAGTAACAGCCGAAAAATATTCTTGTGAGTTAAAAAGGATTTAAATATTAAAATTAAAGTAAAAGGAATATTTTTGGTGAATCTTCCGGAAGATTGAACTAGTAGGATTAAAAATTTAACGAAGGGTTTTATGAAAATAATTCTGGAAAAGTAAAACATAACATCACGCCTGTAATCCCCGAAGGGTTAGGCAGAGCTGTAACTAATAGTACACCCACATTTCACCAGTTATGTTAAAGTCCCATGTATTAGGGGGCGAGCCTATTGCCATCAACCGGGTGCAAATCCAGACTCCGTGGCTGCTACTGAGAAATTCCTGATGGAAAAACCCAATAACACTCTACTTGACCCGGTTATCGCACCCAGGACCCCAAAAAAAGATAAAAAAAAAACTCTTTACCTTCAAAATCAATTAAATTCGTCTTTTAAGCATCGAGCGGAAATCCGCTGGTTGTAAGGACCAGTCGATGTGTCGAAGCATGGGGATATATCTAGTAATGGCCGCAACATCTATACATAATACGAGTATAATACAATTTTAACACGCCGATGTCTTTACATTGAAGATACTAGGGGTCTGTATTAGAGCAACAGAAGTCAAAACAACAGTTTTTAGAATTTTTGTCTGTTTGTCTTTCTGTCTGTATGTTTGTAGACGCATCACGCAAAAACTACTGCATGGATTTGAACGCAGTTTTCACCGCTCTACTGCTAGATGCTTAAATTAAAATATAGGCTACATTAGATATAGTTTTGGGCGGGATAGGTGTCGCTGTGCGAAGCAACGGCGGGTCGCTAGTTATAAAATACAAATTGCTTGATTAACAAAAGCACACCTGCATATCCTTGTTCAACATTCGCGTAACAACGTCAAACATAACGATTAAAAATCTAAGTATTCTCTAATAACATATTTGCAATAAAATACAATATGTTTTGCGCTTAAAGAATTTTAAACATCGTTTTGTTTTCGTCAAACGTTTGAAGATAATGGAGATTGAATTTCTATTGAAATAATAATATTTAGTCTGAATGATGAGCTCTATTAGGCAAAACATAATTATTTACTTATACATAACGAATTGTTCTTCTTGACAATCAATGAATTCCATTTTGTACCAATCAGTCACTCTGAAATCAGATGTTATCATTCTTTGTACAACATTACTCCCGTTATCATTTAATTTTAAATTGCTGCTGATATTGCGAATCTTTATTTGAGGCAATAAGTAGCTTTCATTTAATATTAGAAGTGAAGATTTGAGGTATTTAGCTTTTTTTTTTACAGTCGTACTTAGCCTTAAAAATCAATGAATCCTCTTGTCTATGATCGTCGTCAAAAAGATATAGACAATCTGCTTGGTTTTTCAGCTACAACAGCACACACTATGCTGGGTCACAAAAAAACCAAAAAACCTGCCCTGTAATAAAAACACTGACTAAAAAATAACATGTTTTCATTCTTTAAACAGAAAATGTGCTTCAATTATAACAGCAAATACTTTATAGAAATAAAGAACCAAGATTTGGTATTTTCGTTGCGTAATTGAGTTAAAACAGTCATATTAAATAATATTTAATGTCTTAACAAATTCTAAGAAATCACGAGCTTTGACGAGAATAATTTAATAACTGTAATATACTTGAAAAAGAACACTGACCTACGAAAATGACGAGTTCCTGGAAATTTTTTTTTTTGCCTTGGATTGTCCCGCTCCTTGGGTTGCTTACAATATTTTAATTTTTATGAAATTACTTCTTTCTAGTCTGCTGTAGACCCCCGAACCAAAAACTCGAAGGCATGAAAGCTTGACATGAAAGCTTGACATAAATGCTTGACAAGAAAGTTTGTCATGAAAGTTTCACATAGGTTGATACGAATGCTCAACATAAATTCTTGTCACGAATGCTTGACATGCATACTGAAAAGCACACAGGATACTTTTTTTTCAAACACCAACACATCAAAATCCCCTTTGAGGCTCGGACTCCACCGAAACGAAACAAGACGGGAGAAGAGGCGATGTGTTGTAAACTACCGATAGTTTTTTTTTTTATAAACTCTTCTTGTCTCATTTTAGCTTTAGTGGAAACGGTCGGATGACTCATATTTGTTTAGGCCAGCTTCAACACTCGGCAGCAGTAAACATCGGAGACTAGAAGATGGGGGATCGCTAAACTGGGCGTGAGTAACCTGTATACACATCTCTGATCCGGTCTAGTCAGTACGCATCTCCGCACAGCTTCGACGGATACACCCTAGCTCCTAAACATCTCCTCTCTTCTCCGCTTCGCACATCTTCGCACGTCTCTCCTACTATAAAAGTCGTTGAAGCAATACGAATCGCTTTCAAATCGATTGTCACTTGTCAAACCCTTTTTTTTTAGGATGGGAAATCATAAAATAACCGCTGCCGCTCTGGGTGGAGTGGAAGGGCGTATCAGACTTGTACTGACCATGTTCCTTCTTTGCCCTTCGTATTTCAGGGCCGCGGTATCTCTTTCGAACCGTCCCGCAGCCCCGGCAGGCATCGGCCCTTGCGCGTGGAAGCCGAACGCGACGTCGACACATAACGGCCTGTCTTCATAAGACGGAAGGACGGCGAGCTACTTGTCTAACTCTAAGGTATTATTTGAGAAACCTTTTTTGAAAAACCATCATTTCTTTGTAAATAAATTCCTCTACATACCTCAACCAAGCACATGTCTGCCCTCTCTGCGCCCTGCAGGTCATCTCCTCTGGCTGTGTCCGGTAGTTCCAGTCGATACTGGATCTGCCCAGAACTGGAGCGAAGGCTGGCACGCTGGTCACGTCGGGTTCTTCTGAACCGGCTTCTATTAGCAAGACCTGGAATTGAGAATTTTTGGCATTGAAGTTTCTTTCTTAAGGGCTCTGAAGGCTTAGACACTTTAAGACTCCATCAGCGATAACTATGTTGGAGAGTCGGAATGAAATTGATATAAGATTAAGGAACAGTTTATTTTAAACATGTAGAAAATCATTGTAAAATACTACATAACATAACACCATAACATGATGCCTTGCAATCCCCGAAGGGTTAAGCAAAGATGTACCTAAAAAGTACACCCCCATTTCGCCAGTTATGTTTAAGTCCCATATAATCGGGGGCGGGCCTATTGTCATCAACCGGGCACAAATCCCCAGACTCCGTGGCTGCTACTGTGAAAATGCTGATGGAAAACACAATAACACTTTGCCCAACCCGGGAATCGAACCCAGGACCTCATGCTCAGCGTTCGCACTTAAGACCACTAAACCAACGAGGCAGTCTGTCAGTTGTAAAATACTAAACGTTTTAAAAGCGATAGCCATTTGTTTAGATCACAAGCACACGTCAAGTGTGGTAGTTATGAAGATTTGGTACAATAAATACTTTGTCATAGGACAAAGAACAATCATGTCCATTGTGTTGACGGCACTTCTAATACTATTTTTTGCAGGTTTTATAATTGTTTTGAAAG
The DNA here is from genome assembly GCA_905163415.1 of Noctua fimbriata. Lineage (NCBI taxonomy): Eukaryota > Metazoa > Arthropoda > Insecta > Lepidoptera > Noctuidae > Noctua > Noctua fimbriata. Next base: position 8,116,602 of record LR990945.1, read on the forward strand.
TTTTGAGCATGAATGAGGGGTGGCTGTAAAAATTAAGGAAACCGACACAACACGGACAGACAGACTTACTGAAATTACGACGTAAAGGGAAGTATGGAAAGAGATAACATGCTGCGCCAACCAGTAATAAATTGGGATGATATTATTATTGTAATGCAGATTTGAAAGGAGGCGCGGGAAAAGAGTACATGGAAGGAATTGGGGGAGGCCTTTGCCCAGCAGTGGGACAGTAAAGGCTAAATAAAAATAAAAAAATGCAGATTTGCAGTCAACTTTTCGTTCAAAAATACGTGGTTACAAAACTTATTTAAGGTAAAGTATAGGAAGTGTAAACGGACCCTTCACGAAGCCGTCAACGAAGCATTCTGTACATCAAACTAAGTTACTCTACGCAAAAATTATTGCTGGAGAACGAAATTTTTGTTGGGGGTGAATAATCACGTTTTACGGTAAAACTCAATGTAACGCAATCAAAACATTGTGCTAATGGGTTCTTAGAATAGTAAACAGGTCATTGAGGTAATTAAAGTCAATTTATAACCTTAAAAACTAGTGTTTAAAAAAAAACTTGTGAAAAAATTTGAACTTAGACCTCAAATATCTCCGTAACTAGAAGGTTCCCAGGTACGGTCCACAACAAAAAAAATATCGCAATGAATGACGGGGAGAATAAGTGCCTTCCGGATTCGTTAAGGGTCTTTCTACACCCTTTATAATAATGAAGATGTTTTTTTTTTAAATCATAATTGCAATGATTTTAATCTTGATTTTGAAGTTTACCCACTTTAATTGCTAATTCATACAAAAGTTACAAAATAAAGGCCATACTAAAAGAAAATAAGCACGTAAAGAAAACCAACGAATCTAAAGCAGAAAAAAAACTTACATAAACCGCCTACGGATCTAGTGAATCATCTTTGAGTCAGCATAAACGCAAAGATCCCCGATTTCATACGAGAAAATATTACAGTATGATTATTACCATAACATATTGCTATGTATAAAGAATCGGTGAGATATTTTATGCTTTATAAGATTTATTTTAGGTTCGAAGTTTCAGTGCTAAGGGAATTGCCTTAGGGGTCGATTTAGCCGATATATTGCTACTGGAACATGATGTTATCTCACTAAGTATCGTCTTCTTATAAATTTTTATTTAGGTTAGTACATTACTGTGTCTGAAGATAAAGCTTTGACCACGGTCATTTTCTTTTTAGGGCACATGTGTTCCAAAATATTTATAGCTTCTTTTTTTTGTTAGATATTTCGTTATGGCTCATGGATTATGTTCAGGTTAAGCTACACTTGTCAAGGTCAGTCTATGGATAGGTGTTCATTTATTACATACTAAGTTTCTTCCGTGCCCCGGAAAGCACGTTAACCCGTTGGTCCCGGTTATCATTTGTAGATCTTTGACAGTCGCTACAGATAGTCAGTGGCCTGAAAGTCTGACAACCTGTCTTACCAAGGGGTATCGTATTACTCAGTACTAACTGGGTTGTGGAGGTCAGTCAGGCAGTCGCTCCATGTAAAATACTGGTATTCAGCTGCATCAGGTTAGACTGAAAGCCGACCTTAACATAGTTGGGAAAAGGCAAGGCAGATGATGACTTTGTATAGCCGTGGTGATGAAATAAATTACACAGAGAAGGTAAAACGCCAGCCAGGGTTGAGATCAACAACTTACACGTAAGCCGAAGACTTTGTAGCAGGGCCTCTACTGGTCTCCGATGTCTATTGGTGCGTGACAAAAATGCCGAGGCATTCAAATACATTATATGTTGAAACTGACCCTCATACGAGGATATCGTATTACCCAGCACTAACTGGATTGTGGAGGTCAGATAGGCAGGCACTCCATGTAAAATACTGATATTCAGCTGGATCCGGTTAGACTGAAAGCCGACCCTAACATAGTTGGGAAAAAGCTAGGCAGATTATGATGATAAGTCAAAAATGACAAAGCATAAAACCGGCCTATGAATTTTCCATAATTTTAAAACTTACTACTATGCGCAGCACTCACAAATATACGAATCAGGTCAAAAAAATACAAGAGAATCTAAAAAGTCCAAACAGAAATCTAACCGGAAAACCAAACCCCGAATATCGTATCACCAATAAACGTATTGCTGATATTGTGAATGAAGAGTTAATCCAATACATAAAACTATTCAATTTTTCAATTCAATTTGACAGCAAACGGCATATAAAAATAAAATAAATGGCTCTGGTTCGAATTACTGTTGAATAAAAACTGCCCATCTATCTCGACGGAAAGTTTGATTGAGTCTAAACTATCAGAATTATATTAATTGGGCTACCAGGCGAGGCGTGCCTTCTATAAATGGAATTTGTTTATATTTTCATTTTACCTTTTCAGAGAGACCCCTACTACTGTCCCCGTAGAATGACTACCGTAGACAAGGATTTCTTTGACGGAAGAATCGACAAAATGACAGATAGTGCAAAGAAATCTGTCATTTTGTCGATTCTTCCGTCAAATAAATCCTTGTCTACGTTGGTCATGCTACTTGGGCTGGTTGTTAAAAGTTTTTATTTGAAACTAGCTATGGCCCGCGGCTTTGCTCGCGTAAATTTAGAATTTGAAAATCAATTCTATAATATTATAATTCAATCATTTTACGAAAGACACGTGGCGCCACCTATTATCATAAGTTATTGTTGTTTTACTCGGGAACAGTACTTTTTTTCGGGATGAAAGGTACCCTATGTCCGTTTCAGTACACCTGACAACGTATATACAAAATTCTTGATGATCGGTTCAATGGTTTAGGCGTGAAAAGGTAACAAATAAACAAACAAACTTACTTTTGCAACATTCATTTAAAAAAAATGTCCTATTAAAAAAATATCCTAACAAACCCCAACTATCGCCCTATTTCGTTTGATCCACAATATTTTACCCATCCTGTATATTAACCGGTTTGTTTACTAGGCCGTAATACTAAAACAAGGTGACTAATTCAAGCTATATAGGCACAGATATATTAATTCATTTTTATCGGGAAAAGTGTAAAGAAATTCATCACTTTTATATCGATTTGTTTTTCGTAGTAGGGGTTCATAGTTTCAAATTACGGCGCTTGTTTTCAAAGCGACTTTATTCTGATTACATTTTCAAATGTTTTCCTTCTATTACAAAACTGTGTGTGTACTAAATTATAGTATAAGAGTTTTATATTCATGGAAATGTTTATATTTAGTTATTTGTAATTTTCTCTCAGATTGAATTTCATTCAAACTTTTGTTTTTGATACAAAAGCATGTACTATTTTATTATTTTAACGGTTTTACAAAAAAAAAAACAAATCTGTATGTCATTCAATTTTACTGACAGCCAGTCAGGGGTCAGTTATGCAATTGCTCCATGTGAAATATATTGCTTATAACTCGAAACTGATTATTTTTTTAAAGTTTCTGTACCCGAAAGGTCACCAACGGGACCCTGTTACTAAGCCTTCGCTGTCCGTCCGTCTGTCTTTGAGCGGCCTGTATCTCATGATCCGTAACAGTTAGACTGTTGTAATTTTTACAGAATGTGTTTCTGTTGCCGCAACAAATAAATTAAAGGGGGCTCCCCTACTAAGAGTCCGACTCGCACTTGGCCGGTTTTTTTATGTTCCGAAAAGTTTTGACAGATGGTATGATTTATTATTTCACAATTTTTGTTAAGTTCTTTCTTTTAAGGTGCGAATTATACAGAAACGGCGTAAGGTGAAGGCGCAGGTACGCCGTTCTTTCTTTTCGTTATCCGTTCCACGCCTGCGCAGAGCCTGCGCCGCACCTTCACCTTACGCCATTTTTGTATAATTCGCATCTAAAGAATCTGGAAGGCAGCACTCATAACTAAATCAATCAAGAACGGTTCCACTGCTGGGACACAGGCCTCCTCTCCGTGGGAGAAACGGGTTATATTCCACCACACGGTCCCAGTGCGAGTTGGGCTGATATACTTTTGGGGGTGTGAAGTACAGGGTGTAAAGTCCTTCATCCCCCGTAGAAAAGGGAGGATCTTCCGACCAGACGGGTGTTATGCTTGGTGGGCTACTGCCCGACAGTGTTGTTGTCGGGTTTTTACCCGACTACGGCGAAGCCAAAAGGTAGGGTTCAGATTTTAGTAGTCTATTTATTTATGTATGTTTGTATTTACGTATATTCCTCCGTAGCGCCTAAACTATTCATCCGATTTTGATGAATAAGGTGTCAATCGATTTGTTATTATGGCCAGGGTAACATAGACATTTTAACCGACTTCAACAATAGGAGGAGACGATTTGACCTTGTAAACCCTGAATTTAATTAGAGCGTGATTTTTCAGTAGTCGAGTTCTTTAGTTGTTGAATACCACACAAATTCTTGTTCTAAATAGTCTTAAGTTGCGGATAACTTTAACTGCGCGATTTAGGAATTTGATGTTAGTTCATCATTTGTGGCATAGATGGCCTATAGTACTTTTTACCCGACTGCGGCGAAGCCCAAAAGGAGGGTTATTGTACTATGTTACTGTGTACTTAATGTAGTACCGCTACAGATACATTTTATGAGGGGTTGGATCTTTCATAACTCTTTAGCGATAATAACATATTATTGTACATTAAGATATATCGATTCATGTCTATAATTAATTGTTTAATTACGAACCTACTGCAAACATCAATGAATTAGTATTTGCATACAATACAAACAATCGTCGGTTCTTGATTATATCCTCATTTTGAAATAGTATTTGTGATTAATCGGAAATGGTAATTTAGATCGTATTATTAACGCTATGTGATTTAGCTTTGTGATTACAGAGATTGGGCAAATATGCTTTCTATTTATAATAAGGAATAACATAAATGTTGGACTCGGTAGAGCTTGCGATCACTAGGGCAACAGGGCGCTTATACACTTACAGTTGCTGATTTTTCTCTCTTAATAGACGCAAACAATAAGTATGGGAATAAGCAGTGATAGCCTAGAGGTGTGACCGTCGGACTGCCAAGATATAGGTCTCAAGTTCGAAGACACGCACCTATGGGTATCACTGACAGACAGTCCAGTGAAACGGTAGCGAATGTACTCCTCTAGTGCACTGGCGTCACCCAGATCCGCGAGGAGACTCTTGGAACACCAAGATCACAGAAAAGGGAGGATCCTGCGACCGGTGTTGTGTCTGGTGGGCTACTGCCCGACAGTTGTTATCGGGTTTTCCAAAAATAATGTCATAAGTCGCGGATAACTTTAATAGCGCGATTCATAATTTTGACGTTAGTTCTTCAATTGTGTCATAGATGGCGCTGTATTACTTTTTGTTCTAAGTTGTTGTAGTACTTTTTGTAGCCACAAAAATGACATAATTGATACAATACACATGTACTGACAGTAACCAGTTGGTTGTCTTGAAAGTAGATAAGGATTTCGTTCCCGTTGTCTCATCTTGTTTTTGCCTTGGCTGAATCAAAATGGCCACAGGAACAAAACTTACCTATACCCATAGCTTGTCTGTAGAAGATCCCAATCGTGATAATTGCTAAACCATTTAGCTCAATCCTTATCGTTTATCTACGGTTACACAGTTTGAAATGGGTGCGCCTATTAACAAAGGCATAGGGCCAATATTACTAGCTGATTTCATAGTCATTTGTGGTCTGCGATTCGATTGGTAAATGCTAAATGCTAATTTATATTGCCATACACTTTCAATTTATTGTCACTACAATTTTGTAACAGATTATGCTTGTGATAGCAAATAGAATTACTATATTTACAAATAGCATGGCGTTTGATTTAATTTCTCTTTTGGCATAATAGATAGGCAAAGATGATAAAAATGAACTAGAAACTCACTCAAATTGAATATTTAGACCAAAAATCATAGAAGAAAGCAATATTCTTCCATAGGCAAATGGTGGCTATACACTCTCGATTGAGAGTTCCCACTATGTCTCTCCCGAGACGTCTCACAAAAAACCGAGACTGGACGGAGAGCAAGCGAGCAAATCCGAGGCTAGACGAGAGCATACACTCTCACACTCACACTGCCTGGAGTGTCTCGGCGAGAGAGTAAACTGTACAGTCACCATTAAAATGATTATGTTTATAAAAATAAATCTTCTTCTGCCCTGGTTCCATGTTATTTGAGGTCGGGCATTTGCATGGATGTTTCGGGTACATCCCGTTTGGTAACTTTCCCGTTTCGCCAACTAAACAGAAAAGGCGCAAAATAATTGAAAAAAAGTCTACTTTCGTAACTATTTTAATCTTCATACATTGATTCCCGTTTCGTCAACCATAAATTTCAACTTTTATTTACGGTACAGGCGACTCCCATAGTTACAAAGTTGTTGATGTTGCTATTTTTTGTCTCTCTCTGGCACACTAAGGTTTGTTACGAGAGAACTCTATTTCGAATTTGAACAGAAAGTACTAGGAGAACAGAATCAAGAAGGAGATGTAGGATCCATGAACATTCTATTATTCATTCCTTTTACATTAATTTCATTCCTCGCACATCCTACCATTTTCTTTGGCCTTTCTCTCCCTCTCCAACCACCAACCTTTACACATTTTAACCGACTTCTAAAAAAGGAGGTGGTTATGTTTTCCAGAAGCAAATTTTTTTTCATGAGTTTTCACCGATTTATTTTTTCGAAAGCAGCGGTGGCCCAGTGATGGCGGCCCCGACTTACGAGCAGTAAGTCGTGGGTTCGAACCCAGCCAGGCGCATTACTTTGTGTAATTTATTTCATCACCACTGCTCTCAAAAGGGTGAAGGAAAACATCGTGAGGACAACGGCATGTCCTAGAACCAAAAATTTGAAGACATGTGACATCTACCAACCCACACTGGGCCCGCGCATAGGAGGCCTGTGTCCCAGCAGTGGGAACATTATAAGCTGATTATGCTTATGCTTATTCTTCACCGATTTCTCCGTGATAATTAGTCCGAATTGAGTGATTCTTTTTTCGTATGGTAGAAGAAGCTTGCGCGATGGTTCCATATGTTTTAACTTTGCTTAGGTATGTTCACATTTAGAGTTTTTTTTTCGAAGTCGGTTTTTTTTATTGACATGTATTTCAACGAAATGAATTTGGATTTTAAATAATTATACAACATTAGTTTTATTATATGCAAAACCTGAAACACCTGTCGAGTATTTTTATATAAAGAATCTATGTACAAAATTTCAAAACTGTATCATGAAAAATCACAAAGTTATAAGCTTATTCTGTTACCTGGTTGTCCGCACAAAAGCGTGGTGCGCGCGGTCCTCCAGCATCGTCTTGCTCATTGATAAACATAATTTGGCAGTAGTTACCTAAATTATTGCGATAGGTACTTAATGTCGCTCGGTGTCCAACTTGTAACTTTTTTTTAATATTTTTGGGACAAAATATAACATGGTTCAAAAGTGATTGGAATCGATTCAGTTACTTATTCTGAACAAACTATATTCAGGTTTCGCATATACTAAAAGTTATGTTGTGTACGTAACCTTCAAAGAAAAATCTTATTCTAAAAGGAACTAGTTCCATTTGCTACAAAACTAACTTTAAAACAAAACACGATTGGCCAAAGAGAACTAGTAGTTATACTGCAATTGTAAAACTTTTTCACTTAGTGTCGGTCTCATTGTTCTACGTGTATTTTTGTACCTGGGAATAAATTTCACTAGATCTTATGCATTATTGTGCATTTTCTATTATAGTATGGGTTTACGTTTTTTTTCTGCACTTGTGTGGAAAATATGGATATTAATAAATGAATGGTGTGTTCTGTAGCAATTTGTTAAGATGTTTTTGTCTCGTTGGTCTAGTGGTCACAAGCGCGACTGCTGAGCATGAGGTCCTAGGTTCGATTTACAGGTCGGGCATAGTGTTTTTGGGTTTTTCCTTCAGGAATTTAGCCACGGAGTCTGCATTTGTGCCCGTATCATGGCAATAGACTCGTCCCCTGTTACATGGGCCTTACACAAAACTGACGAAATATGGGTATATAATTATGGGTTATTCCTCAAAGCGCAACTATTTTAAAGCGCAACTAAATTATTCCTCGAAGCGCAACTATTTTAAAGCGCAACTAAATTATTCCTCTTAGCGCAACCATTAGTTGCGCTCAAAAATTAAAATTAAAAATATTATATGTTTATTCCTCAAAGCGCAACCATGATGAAAAATAAAGAGGTTGCGCTTTGAGGAATACCCCATAATTATAATTTACACCTCTCCCTAACCTAATTACAGGCGTCATGTTATGTACGAAAAGATAATGTTAAAGTCTACAAAACGATTTTATACTTTTTAATTCTCGTTTGAACTTGACCACAGTTAACTGATTTATTTATCCTGACCTTGTAACGAATAACTATCTACATGAGTTGTTAAATAATACGATCCATAAATCTTAATTAGAGATATTTTTTTTTATCTTATTATTTTTCTTAGAGCTTTGGAAGGAGAAAGGGCAGGCCTTTGCCCAGCAGTGGAACACAAAGTAAGCAATCAAAAAAGAAAATCTTAATTTTCTTAAAACACCTTAATAATTTAACTAGCTGTTGCCCGCGAGTTTTTCGTCTACTTAAAATTGTTATTATTATAAAATACTACTTCCCTATTTTTATCGGATTTTGTTAACTATTTCAAGGGTTTTAATTTTTTTGCACGAAAGCATAGGTTAGGTAATTCTTTTTCTAAAATAAAAGTAAAGGTCCAGCCATTTCGGAGATTAGCCGGAACAATAAAACAAATAAAACAGACAGACAGACCAAAATAAAAAAAATATATATATTATAAGTAACGTACATAGGTGTTTTCAGTAAAAAGCTGTTTATTTGACACTAGCGTGCCGCCCCGGCTTCGCTCGGGTACAATATATACATATAAACCTTCCTCTTGCATCACTCTATCTATTGCTGAAAACTGCATTAAAATCCGTTGCGTAGTTTAAAAGATCTAAGCGTACAAACAGCGGGAGCGACTACGTAAAGAATACAAGCAGACACTTCAATTTTTTATTTGAATAGATGTGTATCCATTCGTACGGTATTCTAAAATTGATATTGTTTGCCTACACTATTGTTTCTCGCGAATCTTAGCTAATGAGTGAAAGAGTAAACAAGGCATTATTGTGTTATTATTTGTTCTAGATTACAATCTTTCTCTTCTATTGTTAGCACGCGATTTCTAGAGATTATCGATGTTTCACTTTCGATTCTAGTTGTTTATTGAGTTTTTTAATTAATTCATAGTTTGTATTTTCCCATGGAACTAACGTTATTTATATTGGCTGTACGTTAACTAAAAACGATCAAAAAGCGTTTATTCGTGGTGACCGTGGTGATGAATAATAGAGACCATGATGGATTCCTTAATTTTTTTTTCATTTTTAGTGGCGATTTGAGGAATAAACGTATAATATTTTGAATTTGAATTTGTAAGCGCAACTAATGGTTGCGCTTCGAGGAATAATTTAGTTGCGCTTAGTTGGTTGCGCTTTAAAATAATTGCGCTTTGAGGCCAAATTGCAAAGCAGTTTGTTGGCAGATGTAACATATCCCATATACTACTCGTAGGTACCGTAATTCTTTTTCGTAGCAACATGATTTCATTAACCAAGGAGAATACGCTAAAGTAGACCGTGATGTTCAACTTTTTCATGAATTAGTCAGTCAATGGGATTCAATTTAATTAACGTGGATGGTTATAATTCTGTAAATAAATAGACGTTTTACGGTCGCAAATCATATTTTGTTGAACCTACAGTCTGACATGACCTGCAAATTGCAAAATACATTAAAAAAATGAGTAAAATTCATTTTCTATACCTGGGCTACGCTGGCGCTCACCTTAAGTAAACAAAACTCGTTTTATTGACCATACATTTTTGTCATCCGTTATTCCTCATTAACATTATTTTGCAAACGATGCCCGAAAAAAAAAAACTTCTGTGTGGATTAACTAATCGCATCCCAGAATAAAGCAAAGGAGCTCATGGCTAAATAATGACAGCCGCTCTGGTTGATCTCCAGGTGAATATAACCGCGCATGTCTAGGTTGGTCCGTGGATGGGTGACCATCCATTACATACCGAATTTCCTCCGTACCTCGTAAATCATTAAGCTGTTGGTCACGGCTGCCATTAGTAGATCTTTGACAGTCGTTACAGGTAGTCAGTGACCCGAAAGTCTGCCAACCAGACTTATTAAAGTGTACCGTATTATCCAGTGTCTACTAACTAGGTTGCGGAATTCAGATAGGCAGTCGCTCCATGTAAAATACTGGTATTTACCTGCATCTGGTTAACAGTTCGTTGAACTGGCTTCCCATGAAACCAGCACAATATATTATTATGGGTATATAAAAAAATATATAAAAAATACTCCAATTACGCCTGTCACCAATTCATATACGGAATTTACCGTTATTTCTTGCAATACAATTTAAAATTGATAAAATTGGTTTGAAAAAAATACTCACATTATTAAGCACCACTTTAAAATGTAAATTATTATGCTGATAGCTAAATGCATATATTTCTTTCTGGCTTTATCAATGATGTAATACGTTTGTATACCGTATGCTATGCCAATATTAACTTTGTAGCAGAAATGTAGTAGATAAATATCAAACTGACTTACAAAAATCCGGCTCGAAGGACCTTTGACAGACTTATCATCTGACTAGCCTTTTCTCAACTAAGTATGTTAGGGTCGGCTTTCAGTCTAAATACATGCAGCTGAATACTAGTATTTTATATGGAAGAACTGCTTATCTACCCACCAAAACCCAGTAACTGGTTATTTCGATCCCCTTGGAAAGAGTGATTATCAGACTTTTGGCTCGCTGCAACAACTTTCAAAAGAAAAGGTCTAAATTGAATGTGCGTGTGTGTTTGAAAGTGTGTTGATTGATTGTGTTTGTAAATTGTGTTTGAGATTTAAATACTTCTTTGTAGGTATACCCCTTCGCACAATACAGGCATGATAACATTTTTATTCACAAATGTAGCAATACTAAACTTTATCTGTTAATTTGATATGGCCACTTACCCAGTGTCATGGCAACGGTTAAATAGTCACGTTCAATGATCAAGGTCAGTGTTGCCAACTAAGATGACCGATGAAGCTATTTTTATTGTCGCTTTAATTACTTTTTTTGCAATGTCTTGTCAATTTAATGCTAAAATACGAGTCATGTTACTGAACGACGCAACAGTTAACATTAAATCAATTAACATGTATTTAATTATACCTTATCTCAAATTGAGAAGTGCCTTTGCGCTTTGATCAAAAATATTTTTTATGGTCTATACTGTACTGTAAACTGTGGGTCGTAAGTTCGAATCCAAGCCGGCGAATTATGTAATTTATTTCATCACCACTGCTCTACAACGGTGAATGAAAAAATTGTGGGCAAAGTATATACTAGTACTAAAAATGCGAAGACAATTGTGATATCAACCAACCTGCAATGGGCCTGCGTGGTGAATTACCAAAAAATACTGATACTGTTAGCCTGTGTCACCCCACTGCTGGGCAAGGCCTCTCTCCATGACTTCCAAATTCTTCGATCCAGAGCCAATGTGGATCACGGGACGTTAGTTTTGTCCGACTCGACCCGCCATCTCCTGCGGGGTCTACCGCGTTGCCTAATTTTTTTGGTATAAAAAATAGTAACAAAAAAATCTGTCATGAAGACCTTGATCAATATTAATGTTCAAGAAATATTTCGCATCAGAATTATCAAAAACCTGAATTTACCAAATAAAGAAACTGAATCATTATTTAATCACATTTTCGCCGATCCAGTTATCGGATCACGGTCGAATGCCCACTATTTTCTCATTACAATGTACTCTTTCTTGGCTTTGCAATACTTTCACAAGTCTTACAACACCAATGCACTGGCGTGCATACATGTATTTTTAATTGGTCACTTTTACGACAAAGTGGAAGGTTGTTATTTTTATTGCCATTTCGGTAAGACCATTGTGTTTTTGGTTACTTAGGTCTTATAACTTAATTGTCTTTAGGATGTAGATCGTAAAGTTTTAAGTGATACTGCTGAAATGTTAGTTTTTCACACAAGAGTGGATTTATATGAAAGGAAACATCATGTGTCATCCACTTATACTCGTTACCTTCCAGTACAACCACCGTAGCAACTAACTGCGTAACACCACTGATAAAAAAAAAACAAAACACACTCAAACTAAAACTCAAAGCATTTATTTCAATTAGACCATTACAGGCACTTTTGAATGTCAGAACAACAAAAAAAGCGAAGCTACAGTCGCAGACACAAGGTATAATATCTTGTGAAAGTACTGTAGTTACCCATTCCAAGGCGTAGATCTCTATGGAGAACAATGGGCAAGAGACTCCATAGATTTACCTAGATAACGCAAGTATAACGATCCATATGAAAACCAAGCGCGCCTTTTTTGTCGACCTACTATGACGTCATAATCACTATACAACCTTATTTTTAGTATATTCGAAACCTGAATTTAGTTTGTTCAGAATAAGTAACTGAATCGATTCCAATAATTCTTAAACCATGTTATATTAATATCACAAAAATATTTTTTTAAAGTTACAAGTTGGACACCGAGCGACATTAAGTACCTATCGCAATAATTTAGGTACCTATTGCCAAATTGTTATTACTCAAGCTCAAGACGACGTTGGAGCCGCGCGCGCAGTGACCACGTTTTTGTGTGGACAACCAGGTAACAGAACAAGCTTATAACTTTGTGATTTTTCATGAAACAGTTTTGAAATTAGATTCTTTACATAAAAATACTAGACACGTGTTTCAGGTTTCGCATATACTAAAACTAATGTTGTATAGATATAATACAAACAAGTTACAATACAAAATAGACTACGATTATGATCTTTAAATGTCTAGAAATATATTGAGGTGTAAAGTTGTTGTTTTAATCAAATTAGCTTGCTGCTACGGTAGCCACGTTAAGCATAAAATGCTTAAGCCGGGCACGCGAAGTTAGCTTTTACGTTATCTAGGTATATATATATCTGTTCGTGACACATTGTCAAGGGCAAGGCCCTAATACTTTGAAAATTAAAAAACAGTACTTATGATATTTCATTTTAAGCTGAAGATTTTTCAACCATAGCTTATAGGCTAAGTGTTATTGATATACATTAATAAATTAAAATAACCTATATTAACTAACTAACTTAAAAATAAACTTAAAAAATGGCGTCAAAAAACTCCTCCTCAACGCAGTCAACTGGTAATGTACCCAAAAGACTGGCGGCGTTGCCACGTTGTATGGCAACGCTAAGCCTTTGGCCAAGGTAAAAGCCAGCCCTTGGGTCACGGGAAGAGTCAACTAAACGTTTAGAAATGTCCTTGAAAAGGCTGTGAGCACTCGGACCCCAGTGTTATTGGGTTTTTACATTACAGGGTTCTCAATAACAATAAACCCGTTCTTTTCATATTACCTTATTCTTTCTTTATCGTGTGGTTAGTTCTTAACCTGGTGTCAGAGTTTTTATGCCGTCCATGGGCCTCTGACTAGTGTTTACATGACTCTCCTGCATGCTGGTTTCCTCAAGATAATATTTTCTTTCACCGAAGCAAGTGATAATTATACAATACGCTCATGAATCCGAAAAATCAGAGGCGTGTCTTAGGATCGAACTCAAGATCTATGACTTAGCAGTCCGACGGTCACACCACTAGGCTATCACTGCCTAAACATAGAACTTATCTCTTTACTGTACATCCCTGGAACCCCTTCGTAAAAAAAGACGTGATGATTTGCTAGTAGGTTGAAAACTAAATGGCAAAAAAAAATGCTGATTACGAATAATTAGGTAGGTAGGTAGGTTGTTCTGTATGGTGTCCGGACGTAAAGAATAGCACCATCCCATATCTTCCCGTGGGTGTCGTAAGAGGCGACTAAGGGACTTACCAGAGAATGGGCAGCAGCATTCTCTGATTCTACAACAACCATACTGCGATCGCCAACCCGCCTGCCAAGCGTGGCGATTATGGCAAAACCCCCCTTCTTGGGGGAGGCCTATGTCCAGCAGTGGACGTCTTTCGGCTGAAATGATGATGATGATGATGAGGTAGGTAGGTAGTAGGTCGTAATAAAGACATTCGTTTGCTGAGGACTTTTTACGAGTTTGAATAAACTGAAAAGGTTGTACAAACTAACAATTATATAGTAATTTAAGCCAACGTTGACTAACCGGAGACCAAATAAAAACTCCAGACATGAAAGAAAAAACCGGCAAAGTGCTAGTCGGATTACAGGTACAAATCACAATTTAGATAATCATCTGCATAATCTTTTCCCAACTATGTTGCGTTCGGCTTCAAGTCTAACCGGATGCAGCTATATACCAATATGGTACATGAAGCGACAGTCTATCTGACCTCCACAACCCAGTTAGTACCGAGTAATACGATACCACTTGGCAAGACTGGTTGTTAGACTTTCGGGCCACTGACTACCTGTAACGACTGTCAAAGATCTACAAATTACAGCCGGGACCAATAGTTTATCGTGCTTTCTGTGGCACGGAGGAAACTCAGTATGTAATTATAGTCACCCATCCACAGACCAACCTAAGCAAGGCTTAATCTGAAGATTGTTTACAGTTAATTCATAATCAGAAAAACCGGCCAACTGCAAGTCAGACTCGGTCATAAAGGGTTTCATACCATCGTATTAGGGGACAGTAGAAAAGGAGTAGTAGACATTAGAAAAGGAGTAGTAGCACAGAATTAACACGGGATGGATGAAATGGCGGCAGGTCACGGGAACAATCTGCGACTCCCGCATTCCCCTTAAACTTAAGGGGAAGATTTATAAAACAATGGTTAGACCTGCTGTCTTGTATGGATCAGAATGTTGGGCCACAAAAGGGATGAATGAAAGGCATTTGCATGTGGCGGAGATGAGAATGCTAAGGGGAATGTGTGGTGTTACGCGAATGGATAAAATAAGAAATGAGTATATAAGAGGAAGTCTGAAAGTGGCGCCGGTGACTGAAAAGTTGTGTGGTAATCGGTTGTCGTGGTATGGGCATGTGATGCGGAGGAATGAGGAAAATGTTGTGAGGAAAGTTTTGAGTATGAATGTGGATGGGTATATGAGTAGAGGAAGACCAAAGAAACGATGGATGGACTGTATAAAGAATGATATGGATGGCTTGAAAGGAGGTGTCGGATGAGATGACGAGTAATAGAGAAGTATGGAAGAAGAAGACATGCTGCGCCGACCCCAAATGAATTGGGATAAGGGCAAGAGAATGATGATAGAAAAGGAGTAGGAATAGGAGTAAATAGTATACGGTAGAATTTTTGTAAGACGTAAGCCGGAGTAGATATCTTTAATGTGATTTCATTATTTGTCTATAAAATACTGACTGTGCCGGTTTTCATAGGGAAGCCGGTAGGAATCGAGTTGTATGGAACCTTCGCCACTGGTAGGGGAGCCCCCTTTTTTTTAGCTTAGTAACAGATTTTATTATTAATTTGTCTATAAAATACTGACTGTGCCGGTTTTCATAGGGATGCTGGTAGGAATCGAGTTGCATGGAACCTTCGCCACTAGTAGGGGAGCCCCCTTTTTTTTGGCTTAGTAACAGATTTTATTATTTGTCTATAAAATACTGACTGTGCCGGTTTTCATAGGGAAGCCGGTAGGAATCGAATTGTATGGTATCTTCGCCACTGGTAGGGGAGCCCCCTTTTTTTGGTTTAGTAACAGATTTTATTATTAATTTGTCTATAAAATACTGACTGTGCCGGTTTTCATAGGGAAGCCGGTAGGAATCGAGTTGCATGGAACCTTCGCCACTAGTAGGGGAGCCCCCTTTTTTTTGGCTTAGTAACAGATTTTATTATTTGTCTATAAAATACTGACTGTGCCGGTTTTCATAGGGAAGCCGGTAGGAATCGATTTGTATGGTATCTTCGCTACTGGTAGGGGAGGCTCCTTTTTTTTTGGCTTAGTAACAGATTTTATTATTTGTCTATAAAATACTGACTGTGCCGGTTTTCATAGGGAAGCCGGTAGGAATCGAGTTGTATGGAACATTCGCCACTGGTAGGGGAGCCCCCTTTTTCTTGGCTTAGTAACAGATTTTATTATTTGTCTATAAAATAATGACTGTGCCGGTTTTCATAGGGAAGCCGGTAGGAATCGAGTTGTATGGAACCTTCGCCACTGGTAGGGGAGCCCCCTTTTTTTTGGCTTAGTAACAGATTTTATTATTAATTTGTCTATAAAATACTGACTGTGCCGGTTTTCATAGGGATGCCGGTAGGAATCGAGTTGCATGGAACCTTCGCCACTAGTAGGGGAGCCCCCTTTTTTTTGGCTTAGTAACAGATTTTATTATTTGTCTATAAAATACTGACTGTGCCGGTTTTCATAGGGAAGCCGGTAGGAATCGATTTGTATGGTATCTTCGCTACTGGTAGGGGAGGCTCCTTTTTTTTTGGCTTAGTAACAGATTTTATTATTTGTCTATAAAATACTGACTGTGCCGGTTTTCAGAGGGAAGCCGGTAGGAACCGAGTTGTGTGGAACCTTCGCCACTGGTAGGGGAGCCCCCTTTTTTTGGTTTAGTAACAGATTTTATTATTAATTTGTCTATAAAATACTGACTGTGCCGGTTTTCATAGGGAAGCCGGTAGGAATCGAGTTGTATGGAACATTCGCCACTGGTACGGGAGCCCCCTTTTTCTTGGCTTAGTAACAGATTTTATTATTTGTCTATAAAATAATGACTGTGCCGGTTTTCATAGGGAAGCCGGTAGGAACCGAGTAGTATGGAACCTTCGCTACTGGTAGGGGAGCCCCCTTTTTTTTTGGCTTAGTAACAGGGTCCCGCTGTTTACCGTTCGGTTACGGAACCCTAAAAAGTACAAGTATATACAATATTATTGACACAAAGAGAAATTAAAGTACACCAAGGTTAGGTTAGGTCAAATGAGAAATCGTTCTACCCTAATTGCTTGCGATGTACAAACTTTGCTGTGTAAAGGGCTGAGTTAGTCATTAGTGGGAACCTAGTACTTTTTGTTAGAGCTTGTAGGGACGTATGTTCTGGATAATGAAGACGGGTTGGCTAGTATAGAATTTCGGTACATAAAGGGTGAAACATGACCTTTAACGACGCCGAAAGGCACTTGTTCTCTCCGTCATTGCGATATTTTTTTTTGTTCTGGACCATACCTGGGAACCTTCTAGTTACAGAGATGGGGGTCAAAGTTTCAACTTTTTAACAAGTTTACATGTGTTTTATGTAAGAACTTTACTTTAAACACCTCCACGACCTTCGTACTATTCAATCCATCCACCAGCACAATGTTTTGAATGCGTTACATTGAGTCCTACCGTAAAACGTGATTTTTAACCCCAAAAAAAATACGTTTCCCAGCAATAATTTTTGCGTTAAGTTACTTAGTTTTATGTACATAATGCTTGGTTGACGGCTTCGTGAAGGGTTGGTTTACACCCTGTTTGTACTATGTAGGTCAGATTTCTTTGTTTTTGTATCCTTAAAGGCGAAATTAAGCTAGAAAACATAACATCACGCCTGTTATTCCCAAAGGATTGGACAGAATTCACAAGTTATGTTTAAGTCTTATGTTATAGGGAGCCGTGCCATCGATGGGACACAAATCCAGACTCCACGGCTGTTACTGAGAAATTTCAGATGGAAAAACCCAATATCACTCTTCTCGACCTTGGAATTGAACCCAGAACCTTAGGGTCAGCAGTCACGCTTACGACTACTTGACCAACGAAAAAAAAAAAAATCATACTAATATTTGAATATTCTTAAAAAAAAGAACCTTTATTTCCTACACTTGAACCTATTTTCACAATTAAAATATTAATTTTAAATGTGAAAATAAATACACACACACACACACTTACACACTTACTCACACTCACTCACTTACTCTTAGTTTTCACACTTTATCGGCACGCCTTGAACACAGGTAGAACATGGCTTGGGATAGGACATAAGACTTTTTTATCCCTGTAGCCTAGGTACTACGCTCCCGTTGCTCAATTTCCGATCGGTGCGCGGGCTAAATGATTGTGTTATAATTTTAATCTAAAGCCAAGTCAAAAATAAATTGAGTTTCATGCCCCGATATGTAAAAAAGTTTGCCTTGAAACCATTTAAATACGGCACGACTAATATCCATTAAAGATAAAATCTATTGCAATGGATTTGAATTAAATTCGCACAATTTCCGGAAATCTTAAGTGTTAATTAATTTTATATATTCACGAACTACACACAAAAAAAGTTGTTTCCCAGCAATATTTTTTGCTTAGATTTTCTTAGTTTGATGTACATAATTCTTCGTTGACGGCTTCGTGAAGGGTCCGTTTACCCCCTGTATATTTCTTTGGTCATTTTATTTAATCTAAGTTAATCTTAGAAATCTTAGAATAATTTTATAATTAAAATATAATATTTTATTTTATATATTTTTTTAAACCATTAATAAAAAAATTAAGTTAAGTTAGACCCTGTTCCTGATGCCGGTGGGCTACTATGTTTTATATTTTTAATTTTTTTTTTTTATGTTACTTTGTATAAAAATATTTAAAAATGTAAATTATATGTATAAATACTAATAAAGGAAATAATAATTAAGTTAAGTATCCTTTCAGTCTGTCTTCTCACAGAGCTACAAACATTCTCAGATAACCCCATGACATATGGCAATAAGTCCGCCTCTGTACTTTTGTGCTTAAAGTGTTAAATAAAAAACATTATCGTCTTTCATTCATCAGCAAAGAAGTCCAGTGGTTGGTCCCAACGAAGATTATACATGTCTTTGTTTGTTCTAAACCCATAATAGTTCCCACGTCGTAGTTTTATGGAGTGGAAGTACGAAGTTATTGTCACGAGGAATGATAATATAAAACAGTTAGATTCGTTTATTTTATGAGAGGATGTCCATTGTTTTCCTTGTGACATTAGGTTAGAAAACTATAATAATATTCTAATCGTATGACATATTTCATATCACAATCGTTCATAATAATTATTGAAAGCATTGAATGATGATGAAATACTTAAAATACGACCTAAGTACATATATTAGATTTCGTCAACACGTTTTGAAGGATATGCCTGTGTGAATTCTCAGTAAACTAATAAAAGTTAACTTAAATATAAGTTATAGGTGCCTAAAGAATATTAAGTTTTATGAATCGTGTTCTTTAACAAGTTATAAACATTGTTTTTTAACACAAGGTCAAGTAATAAATGAATCAGTTGAGTGTGGTCAAGATCAAACGAGAATTAAAAAGTGTGAAATCGTTTATAGAAAGAAAGAAAATACATTTATTTGGCACATGCCACAAGTGCACAAAGTATAAAAAAAAAACTAAATCTAAACAAAAAAATAAATAAATAGAATAGTGTGACACTGTGTGTCTCACGGCTGCACCAAATAGGCCCAGTTCAGCAAAAATAACGGACAACTAGTGCCCGACGCTGGTTTTCAACTGGACCTGAATTAGTAATAGACAATAACATTCTCTTAGCAAACATAACATCATGCCTGTAATCCCCGAAGGGTTAGCTAGGGGTGTACATAATGTTATTTCCCACATTTCATCAGTTATGTCCATGTAATAGTCGCTCCATGTAAAATACTGGTACTGATCTGCATACGGTTAGACTGGATGCTTGGCACATGATAAAATTGTGGTTGAGTTGGAGTCTCCTAACACAAGCTTATTTGCTTAAAAGGAGGCTCCAATCATTAGTTGTTAAGACGTTCCATCATTAGTTGTTAAGAGCGTTAACGACTTACGGCAATACATACAAACTTACAAGTGATTTTTTTTTGCAGGATACATACGTCTAAAAACTTAACAGAGAAAAAAAAAAAGATATTTGGAAATTTCTGTTTCTATGGAAAATCTAAAATCGGTCTAATTTTGCTGTTACACTATTTCTCGAAAATGTTCTCTGTCTTGTTTTTAGACTTATGTATCCTGCTTATGCGTATGAAGTTTCATTAAAATCAATCAAATCAAATCAAACATCATTTATTTCTTCAACATAAGTATTTTACAACAGAATTAGTAATTGGAGCCTCCCTTTAAGCTATTAATGCCTGTATTGGGAGACTCCGCTATTCCATATCAAATATTATTAGATAAATATACATATATTTGTGTAAGAGTGTGAGTATGTGCATGTGTGTGTGTGCGTGAGTGTATGTGTGAGCAGGTTTGTATGTGTGTATAATAATTGTGCCAACAAAAATCGGTTCAGTCATTTTGAAAAAAAAATCACTTGAAAGTTTGTATGAAATGTCGTAAGACGATAACGCTCTAGAAGCTTTCTTGTTTAATAATAAATCATTTTTCATTTGGCCTGGCATAACCCGTTCGACATGCGACATACGTGACTGGCACAGTTTCACTTTAGCTAGGTTGCTTATGGAGTGGCGAACTGTTAGTCTCACACCAATGATGTTATAGTTTAAACAATTTTATAATAGCGCATTCAATTGTAAAAGTGTCCAAGACCAAGTCTGTGAAATTTTTTTAGATGGCATGTATAGACATGCCATCCTAACTACCTACCTACCTAACTGAAAAAATCGCATTGAGAGAATAGTCTCTCAATGTGATTTTTTCAGTTAGGTCTAACGTCAATGTATACAGGCTGTAAGGGACAACCCTCTACAGACTGATGGGGTGAATTCAGTATATCATACTAAGATGCCCGGTACAAGAAATTATTTCAGGAATGTTATAGGAATCTATTAAATTTGATTTGTTTTATTTCCTCATACGCAATGTATCGTTACCATGCCAAAACGCACGTAGCGCAAGGCAAGCGCAACGACGAGTTTAATAAACTCTGTAGCAGGAAGTGAACAGCTGATTTCACGCGTCGTTCATTAGAGTATTTGAACATCCATTGTTGGATTTTTTATTTTAGCCGTATTATTTACATAAATGGATGGCTGCGTACAGGGAATGTAATTTTACATTGTAATAAAGGAATAGTAACTGAAAAAATGTAAAAAAAAAAAAAATCCGGAGAAAAATCCCGGTGGAATATGATTCAAAATAAGGAGCTGAATGCACGATGTCAGTTCGTGGAGGGCTGTCCCTTACACCCTGTAGTGAGAGGTTACTTTTAGATCTAGGGTTACTAATGAAAAATTGCATAGTAATTAGAGAAGTACCGAACTTGACCGACCGATCCGTGGTTCAAACCTACAACATCATGCTCAGAAGTAACGCTTGCGACCATTAACACCCGCGTCTAGAGTTAGGACATAGTATTATATTATCTGTGGTTATGATAAACAGACTAACAATTTGAGTTTAAGTAATTTTATTGCTGATGCAAACATTTTTATGCAAAAGATAAGAATTTAAACGAAGTAAGAACCGTCAAAGAAAGGAAAGCAAAGTAGTCTAATTTTTGACAGTTCTAGCTTCAAGCAATTTCTAAACTTCAGAATAAAAATCGTATCCAAGTAATCACTTTGACTCGTTTACAGATAAGGGCGTAAGTCGGTTTAAAAATAGTAGATTATACAACAAGTGCAAAAAAGTGAATTTTTTTCATGGGACTAAGTTAGATCCCGAGAGCAGCGAAGGATTCTAGAGTAGAATCCCGAGCGTAGCAAGGGATTCTAAAGTTTGTTACTTTTAATTTTCCTATCACTATTCGGAGCTATTGGAATTTATGAGCACTAAATTAACTAAGGAAAAAACCGACCAAGTTCAAGTGAGACTCGTGCCCCAAGGGGGACCCTTGGCGCACGAGTCAAACTTGAAGGTATACTTAAAGTACAAACTTGTAGGTATTTATTTTCTTTACATATAATTTACATTGTTAATTATTCCTACACAAAGTGATATAAAAACATAAAAAAAAAAAAAAAATAGTAGCCCACCGGCATCGGGAACAGGGTCCGAGCTACCGGTGGTCAGGGCTTTTGAGAGTTGAACCACCTATCGATATGCGCCGTGTATAGAAGTACTGCTTTCTGAATCAAGCCCTTGATCCATCTGCCAAGCGAGAGCCTCCTCAGATGTTGGTCGAGACTATTAAGCCATTGGCTGACACGGTTATCGGCACAATACTGCTGCTGTACTCACGTCCCTCATGTCGACAGTCTCACAGGCCAGATCGAGATATTTAAATTGTTTTTCTTTCTGTTTTCACGAGGTTCTCGTCATGTGGAACCGTTATATCAACAATCATTGCGCGACGCTCCGATCACCACGATGTCAGGCTGATTGGCAACAATAGTCCAGTCAGTGACGACAGATTAAAAAAAAAAAATAAAAAAAAATATTGCGATATAACAGTCATATCTCTTAATCGCGTATACTTTCGAGTTTTTTTTTTCACAGCTAAAAGAGACCGTACTAGACCCAAATATTTGTTATAAACTTCAACTTGAAGATTCTGTACGCTCATAAACATTTTATTTGCATTTAGTTTCTGAATACATAATATCTTGTTTTTTGTTGCTGTTGCTTACCCTCATATTTGTTATTTTTTGCTATGAACGTAGATTCTGTACGCTCATAAATATTAAACATTTTATTGAAATTTAGTTTCTCAGTAAGTAAATTATTGTTAATTCTTGATGAGGAATAATATAGTTCTTAAACCATAACTTGATACCTTTTACGCGTTCCTGAGAAAACGGGTCTTGGCAGACAGACGTACAACAAAGTGATCCTATAAGGGTTGCTTTATCCTTTTGAGATACATAACCCTAAAAACAATTAATATAGGCAGGTGTAATGATAATAATGCTGACTTAGACTACAGTCTAAGTCGGCCTACGATGGGGTATCGTATTACCCAGTATCTGGACTGTAGAAGACAGATAGCCTCGCTGTAAAATATGTTTGTAATGGCTTGTAAGATTCAACTGAATTCGGTAAGACTGGAAACCGACTCCAATGTAATTGGAAAAGGCTAGCCATATAATGACAAACTAGTCTTTCTCCATAATTTTTCTAGTTTTTGTGAAACTTTTAAACAAGTTGTAGTAGTAGTAAGAAAAGTAGTCGACTGCCTCGTTGGTCGAGTGGTCGCAAGTTCGACTGCTGAGCATGAGGTCCTGCGTTCGAATCTCGGGTCGGGCAAAGTAAGCAATATTTTTTTGTTGAATATGTGTATTTTGCCTGAATTAAAGAAAAGTGTTATTGGATTTTTCCAACAGGAATTTCTCATTAACAACGGAGTCTGGATTAATGCCCGGTTGATGGCAATAGGCTCGCCCCCTTTTATATGGGACTTAAAAAATCACTGGTGAAATGTGGGTGTATTATTAATAGGTACACCTCTGCCTTACCCTTCAGGGCTTATAGGCGTGATGTTATGTATGTTGAACGAGTATCATGACTGGTTGCAGTTTAGGGTCGCACAAATACCGAATTCAAGAAAATCTTTTTTTTTGTTTTTCAGATTCAGCCAGTAGTCTGGTTTTGTGGGGGGTTGACGGCAATAGGTTCGCTCCCTAACACATGGGACTCAAATATTTATTATAACTGAAAAAATGTGAGTGTACTGTAGACTAACTTAACCCTTTCAGAATTACAAGCTGATGTTATGTTCATAAAACTAAAACAGGTGGTCTATTTATGAAAATAAAGCACTGACCTTCCATTGTTTGACTTCAGACAGACGATTCGCAATCACACATCCAGCGGACCCCGCACCAACCACAATGAAGTCATATCGTTCAGTAGCCTGCCTTCTTCTTCTTCTTGAACCAGACTTCTTCCCCGTTTTCACTTTCACCATCACCTTCTCAGAATTCGCCGGTTCCAAATCCGGGAACTTCTTCTCGAAACCAAAATCCAAATTCCTCACACGGAACTTATTCGAGATTGGGTTCTCGAATTCAAATTCCGGATCACGCTTTTTATACTTGCCATCTTCGTATGCTTTGTCGAAAACTTGACTATGTTGTCCGAATTTGAGCATTGCAGTTGGGAAATATGATGATGTTATTAGGGATACCCCACGACTCTCTCCCGGTCCATGACTGTGAACTTCAGCCGAAGATTTTATTGGATTACTATACTGTTTTAAGAAAAAGTCGTCATATGGCAACAGTGTAGGTCTTTTACTCTGTGTTGCCTGTATATCTGAGATATCTCCTAAAGGAACCTCTGTATCATAAAAATGTGACGAGCTTGGATGATCCCAGTAATCAAAAAAAGTATTCGTGGATGATTTTATATCTTTAGACCCACTGTACAACTGAGAGAGTAGTGCAAGGAATAGGTATCCCGTTGATGAACATTGCGTGAGGTGAGCTTGCTGTTCGGGGCAAATCGCGGCTATGTTCGGAGGGCTCCAAGTCTGTCCTGACATTATTAACACTTCACTAAACTCGCGCGCATTCGATCTTGTTCTCCGTGTGTTCGGGGCAAGCACTTTCGGTACAATGGCTTGTTGTACGGCGGTGGTTAGTAAGTGGGAGATTGTGAACTGTCCTTACTGATTGCATGCTTGTTAGTATTATTAGTAACGCCGGTATTTATGTTTGGGTATAGAGAGTAAAGTTGCGTGACATTGGTGTCAAAGATGGATTTGTGGCGGTTTTTTTTCTGTTTGATTTTAATTGTTTCATTGTAGCTTGTTGATTTATTTTAAGTATTGCCATTTAAATTTAAAAAAGAACTATCTGAACTGAAACTGTACAGTAGTATTGTGGTTTTAATTACATAACATCACGTCGCCACAGGGGATTACGAGATTACTCGTAATCCCCTGTAATTGTAGCGTGATGATATATAGCCTATAGCCTTCCTCGATAAATGGGCTATCCAGCACTAAAATATTTTTTCAATTCGAACCAGTAGTTCTTGTGATTAGCGCGATCAATCAAACAAACATGCAAACAAACATGCAAACAAACAAACTCTTCAGCTTTATAATATTTTTAAGTATTGCCATTTAAATTAAAAAAAAACTATCTGAACTGAAACTCTACAGTAGTATTGTCGTTTTAGTTACATAACATCACGCCTGTAATCCTCGTCATTCCCTGTAATTGTAGCGTGATGATATATAGCCTATAGCCTTCCTCGATAAATGGGCTATCCAGCACTAAAATATTTTTTCAATTCGAACCAATAGTTTATTTATTTATTTCTTTAAACTTCATGTACAAGAGTGGTTCATAGGCGGACTTAATGCCACAAGGCATTCTCTACCAGTCAACCTTTGGGTCAAATAGGATAGCATTGTGATAGAGTACAAAAAAATAAATAAGAAAAAAATCCAATTTGTTAACATAGATTGATATACATAAATAGGTACATACCAATACACATATATACAGTAAAATGAAATAAACTAATATATATTATAATACATACAAATAGTCCAAATACGAGAAACCTTATAATAATTACTATGACTACTAACTAATATCTAGCTTGTGAGCAATTTAGTCTGATTTCAAATAGTACTTCCGAACTGTTCTTTTGAAAGCCATTTTGCTTTCAGCTTTTTTAATGCCAAGGGGTCGCGCGTAATAGTTCTTGTGATTAGCGCATTCAACCAAACAAACAAAATCTTCAGCTTTATAATTTTACTAGCTGACCCGCGCAACTTGGTCTGCGTTCGGATTTTCCCCGTTTTTGCACTATATTTCATAAATGCTCCGCTCGTTTTGGTCGTAGCGTGATGTTGTGTAGCCTATAACCTTCCTCGATAAATGGGCTATCAAACACTAAAAGAATTTTTCAATTCGGACCAGTAGTTCCTGAGATTAGCGCGTTCAAGCAAACAAACAAACAAACAAACTCTTCAGCTTTATAATATTAAGTATAGATAGTATAGATACACAATCATGATTAGTGCATGCGTTAAACGGAACAATAGCTATGAGGCGATTTATCTACGCATGCAATTGTTATCTCTATGAATTGAATAGTTACGTATGAACAGAAATAACTTTTAAGTATGCATTTTCATTTTTAATACCGTGGGGGATGGGTGATCGCCCATTACCTGCCGAGTTTCCTCCGTACCTCGGAAAGCACGTTAAGCCGTTGGTCCCGGCTGTCATCTGTAGAACTTGGACAGTCGTTACAGGTAGTCAGTGGCCCAAAAAGTCTGACAACCAGTCTTACCAAAAGGTATTGTATTACCCAGTACTAACTGGGTTGTGGAGGTCAAATAGGCAGTCGCTGCATGTAAAATACTGGTATTCAGTTGCATCCGAAAGACTGGAAGCCGACCCCAACATAGTTGAGAAAAGGCTAGGCAGATGATGATTGTTTTTTAATTACGTGTATTATCTACATATATTAAAAAAATATATATTGAAAACAGCATAATTTTTTATATTATAAAAAAATCTGCTGTTTCATACATTTTGACCGTGTAGGCATTGCATTTTTGTAAGAAACAGCTCTTTTTTTTAATAACCGATGAAAAATTTCTGTACTAAATACGTGGTGACCGTTTTCGCGTCGGTGTCCCGTCCACGCCGTATTGTGTCGTTCAAAATGAGTTGTTGACTGGACTAATGAAATCCATTTTGTCTTAGGTCACCCTTAACACAAAAATGTGTTAAGTGTGACAAGTCATAAGGTATGAAATCGAATAAAACGTAATAATTGGCGACTTAGTTTCAGCTTCAGCAGCATAAATCAAGCCAGATTCAAGACATTCCTTGGCTCAGCTAGACAATAATATTTTAACAGAAAAACTCGATTAGAATAGTCTACAGTATTTATTTTAATTAAGAAAAGAAAGAAAACATATTTATTTGGCACATGCCACAAGAGCACACAACAAACAAAAAAAAAATTAAAAACTTAAATTTACACACTAAAAAGGTTAAAACTAAACAGAAAAAAAAGATCGGCCCAGTTCAGCAAACTGCCGAGCAGCTAGTGCCCGACGCTGGTTTTCAACTGGACCTGAGATGGTTATGTGACAGACATAAAACATAATGAACAATTCAGTCATATGGAGTAAAAACCTTTGCAGATTTATTGTATGGCGTGGGGTGGGGATTGCAAAAATAAAAAACAATATGGCCGACTGTGTTGTTCTTTATTTAATTAAGAAATAATTGAATTATTATGTTAACATTTTATTTATTAATATTAATTAAGAAATAAAATGTTTCTTGTAATTTTTAACGTTCAAAAAGTGCTATTATTAGCCTAGTTTTAATAAATGAGTTTTGATTTTAATATATATGTTCTGTATGGTGTCCGGACGTAAAGAATAGCACCATCCCATATCTTCCCGTGGGTGTCGTAAGAGGCGACTAAGGGACTTACCAGAGAATGGGCAGCAGCGTTCTCTGTGTTTTATAACAACCATACTGCGATCGCCAACCCGCTTGCCAAGCGTGGCGATTATGGCAAAACCCCCCTTCTTGGGGGAGGCCTATGTCCAGCAGTGGACGTCTTTCGGCTGAAATGATGATGATGATGATGATGATTTTAATATTATATTGAAGGTAAGGTCTGAAGGTAAGGAATTGGAGGAGGCTTTAGCCGAGCAGTCTGACAGTTTAAGGCAAACAAATATGGTGAAAATACTACGCAAAATTATGTGTGAAAATTCGCTTCAAATATAAATCGTTGTTCTAGGCCCCAGGCCCCAGCCATTTAATCAAAATAACAAATATAACAATCTTTATCAAATAAAGATAATAATCTTAATATTGAAATAACTACGGAACCAAAGGGTAATAAAGTCTGTTTATATAATTTCACGCTAGAGTTAAACTCCGTTAGCAGATTAATCAACGTTTACTATACTGTTAGATGATTTAACAAGTGGTTATGTTAACGGTAATTAAAACATAATGGTAGCATAATAATTGATTACTATCGAGATTAATGCATTTTAACACTTTTTGCTGCACTTTTTTTGGTTGCAGGGATCCGCTGGATGCGAGTCGCATGGGACCGGTCAATGTGGCGACACTTGGGGGAGGCCTATGTCCAGCAGTGGACGTCTTTCGGCTGAAATGATGATGATGATGATGATGAGAACTTTTTTGTTGAGTGATCTTAATTAGTTATTAATAACTAGATTATGCCCGTGGTTTCGCCTGCATGGCGTTTGATAATTGTCACACGGGATCGCAGTAGTATTCCTCTAGATTATGAACTATCTGTGTGCCAAATTTTATCCGATTCATCTGTTTAGTAGTTTTTGCATGAAAGAGTAACAAACATTCATCCATCCATCCTCACAAACTATCGCAACGTTGGTAAGACACGATTAGTAAGATTGGCTGTATGACAAGGGTAATGTGTTCCCCTTCATTTTGAATTAAAGTTAATTAATATCCTTTTACATGCACCATTTTGTTCTAGTTTCATATTATACTAGCGGCCCGTCGCGGCTTCGCACGGGTGGACATTTATTTTCCCCTAGTTCCTCCCCCGTATTTTTTTTAGTAAAAAATAAAGCCTATGTTACTCAGGGATAATGTAGCGTTCTAATGGTGAAAGAATTTTTGAAATCGGTCCAGTAGTTTTTGAGTTTATTCGGTACAAGCATACAAATATTTCCTCTTTATAATATTAGTGTAGATGTAGATTTATGTCCCTAATGAAACGTCAAATGCTAAGCCAGTTACTGAAGTTGCCTTTACAATACCTATGGGTTTATAGGGTATGATAATCAGGGTGTAAAGTTCTTCATCCCCCATAGAAAAGAGAGAATCCTCCAACCGGAGAGGTGTTGTGTCTGGGGGGCTACTGAAAGTAGACTTGAACTTTTAACCAACAAGAAAAGGAGAAGGTTCTCAGTTTGATACGAAGAAGATTCTCAGTATGTTTATTTTGCACAAACATCATCAACTGCCCAACCTTAGCCCAACATGTTGGGATCGGCTTCCAGTCTAACCGGATGCAGCTGAATACCAGTATTTTACATGGACCGACTGCCTATCTGACTTCCACAACCCTATTAGTAGTGGATACCCCTTGCGAAGACTGATTGTCAGACATTCGGACCACTGACTACCAAAGATCTACAATTGACAGCCGGGACCAACGATCTAATGCGCTTATCGAGGCACGAAGAAAACTCGGTATAATGGGAGGTCACCCATCCACGGAACAAGAGAGGAGAGCACAGCTTAACCTAACGATCGACCCGGCTGTTATTATTTAGCCACGAGCTCCTCCCTTGTATTTTGCACAAACAAGCAAGCAAATTAATTACGTAAAGCGTGAGCTTGATTGATTTTCTTTAATTGTTTGTTTTGCGCCACCTCAAACTTAGTTACTTCCATTAATTTAGGAGCTTCATTAGAGGGTATATATTTACCTATATTTAGCTTTGCAGTTTATTTTTGTCACTATAGTACATCTTGAGACACAAAATTAAATCATTTTAAAGCTACCCGGAATTCTCATAGAGTACCATTTCAAAAGACTTCACCAAGAAGTAATATCGCTCTGATAAGTGCTGTCGATGGTCCAGGGGCAGCTATGGTGAATCATCAATTTGACGGCGCGGTTGGCGCAGTGGTTGAACGATTGGCTGCTGCGCTGCGTGTCGCGGGTTCGATTCCCACACGGGACAAATATTTGTATGGCCTACAGGTAGTTGTTCTGGGTCTGGCTGTTTGTGTATGTGAGTTTGAATGTTTGTAAACGCACCCACGGTAAAGAAAAAAATCCTAGTGTAGGGCAAGGTTTTTTTTTTTTAAATATTAAGCTATGGCTTATCTCCTGTCCTGCTATGCTATGCTATGTGTACCTGCACTTTTAGGAACGTGTCTGAAGTCACCACCAATGCCGTCGAGGTGGCAGAGTACTGGTAAAAACTAATTTCATTATAAAAATCGTCATGGTAATCATGACGAAGAAGTAATATCGCTTGCAATAAAATTGTTATGTTAAGTGCATTTTTTCCCTGTTCAAATGTAGATAGGAAATGAAGATTGATCACCGCTATTTCAGTTCACTATATATAATGTGTTCCCTTCACCATATGTCACTCGAGTTCATTAGCTTAGAATGTAAATTAGCATTGAACAGAAATTACATTTGAACGCGCAAGGTTTCAAACAATGACTTGGTACGAAGTCTATCAATGTTGCGAATGAAGTGATAAAAAATATAGATTGTAGTTGTTTCCTGGCTGCGTGTTAAATGTCTGAGAGGTTTAGTACTTAATGCAAACTCGGTTCTTAGGTGAGTCTTACATGACACCGCTCCTCCGCGCGGATGAGCGGAGCTCACCGTCTCTCCGCGCGGTCGGGCGGTGTACGTGTGTCAGGCATCAAAGGATTTCATACAACCCAATGCGCCGTGAAAGAGGGGCCGTGTTATTTAAAAGTGTGGTATAGACCTGTTTAGAACAAGGCACACTTTCTGTACCTAATTTCACTACTGTTCACAAAACGGTGAATTAAAACATTGTGAGGAAATGGCCTAGAATCACTGCAGACCTGGCCGTAAATCAATACTTGAAAGACATGTGACCTCCACCAATCCACACTCAGTTCGCATGGCGGATTGTGGCATACACCTTCTCACAGAGAGGAGGCCAGTGTCCCAGCAGTGGGAACGTTATAGATTGATTATCTTACTACTATCTATACTATTATTATAAAAGCGAAAGTAACTAAGTTTGTTTCCTTTTCACGACTAAACGGCTGATCGGATCGTTATGATATTTGGCTAAGAGATAGATTATATCCTGGAGAAGGACATTGGTTAGGGCAGAGGCATAGCTAATTTTGTTCATACATATACACATCAAAATTTCGCGAGCAACAGCTGGTGTTTTAGAAATGCGAAAGTTTCGATGGATGGACGTTTGTTACTCAATCACGCCAGAACGACTGAACGTATCTAGATGAAATTTGGCACAGATATAGATTATAGTCTGGAACAGCACATAGGCTACTTTTTTTTACAAAAATACACATTAAAACTTCCACGTGGACGAAGTCGCGGGCAACAGCTAGTTGTTTTCATTTTATGGATAGAACAAGGCTGCCAATAATGACGTTGATGGTTCTCAAACTGTCAGTTGTTGTTGTTGACTCCATGCGAATCTAATCCATCGGTCACGTCAATAAGGGTCAAAGTTCTTAATTGCGTATTATCAGCGGATAATTAGTAAGGGTCTGCTACGGTACATTAGGCTTATTTCCCTCGACTTACTGTGCGTTTCAACGGATCATCGGTTTGTTTTTTGTTAAGCAAAATCGCAAAATCGCAAATCGAGAAAAGGGAAATCGCAAATCTTTTCGTGTGTTATATTGAGCACCAGGATAGAGGAATAAGGGGAGGCCTTTGCCCAGTATTGAGACACGATGAAGGCTAGTAAAAAAAAATGAGCACCTACCTTATCATCATTCTCTTGCCCTTATCCCAATTCATTTGGGGTCGGCGCAGCATGTCTTCTTCTTCCATACTTTTTCTATTACTCTTCATCTCATCAGACACCTCCTTTCTTTGCACAGTCCATCCATCGTTTCTTTGGTCTTCCTCTACTCATATACGCATCCACATTCATACTCAAAATTTTCCTCAGAACATTTTCCTCATTCCTCCGCATCACATGCCCATACCACGAAATGCTATCTATGATATTTTTACGATGTATTTCAAGTACATTGGTTTTACTGTTTATTTTTTTCTTTATCTTTAACATCCAGCTATAGCAGAGATAGCCTAGTGGTGTGACCGTCGCCGTCGGACTGCCAAATCATAGGTCTTGAGTTCGATCCTAAGACATGCACCTCTGATTATTCGGATTCATGTGCGTATTTTATAATTATCACTTACTTCGGTGAAACATTGTGAGGAAACCAGCATGTCTGAGATATATTTCTCGAAGTAAAGCCAAGTCAGAGGCCCATGGGTGGCATAAAATCTACTAAGGCATAAGGCACTAACCACACGATAAAGAAGAACATCTAGCTTTTAGTCGGAATCCATGCTAATGTTATAAACGCGAAGGCATTCAAAATCAAAATCTCATCCTATCATCACCATCATCCCACAACATCACACACACACACCATACACACCACAAACACACACCACAACCCACACCACACACATACACACCCGCACCATTTACACACACACATTCATTCTCATCATCCCATCTCATCTCATTCTGAGGTTGGAACGTAGGAAAATTTCCGATAAAAAAGGCAAAACCGCAGGCAAGATACAGTGATGAATTAAACCTATAGCTTTTACTCATAAATTATTAATCCTTTAATTGAAATCATTATTCATAATACTTTGGAAATCCCTTACATTAGCAGAATACGGAAATAATAAATTCGTATAGGTAGTATGACACGGAAATACACATGCGGTTGACTTAACTGATCAAAATGTGCCTTTTTAAAACCCAATTGTTTCTTAGTATTCTGCCGTCATAATGAAAAAAGGCACAACTAACATTTTATAAATATGGAGAAAATCGACTTTAAAGTTTATGACTTTTCTTTATGTTATGTTGTAAGTGTGCCTTTTCAAAGTAGTTTTTAGTAAAAATCTGTATGAAGTAATAGTCACATCTACGTATTTGTGCTTTTTCAATATAATGGTAAATAAATGTGCCTTTTCATTGTATAAAACATGAATATTAGTCTCATTTGTGCCTTTTGAGCCTACTGTATCTCCGAATTCCTTGAAGATAAAATTCTATAAAAAATTGAGTAGATGTGCCTTTTTTTTCTGATTCTAAATATGTATATAACTCAATTTTGACAAAAATGTTAGTTGTGCCCTTTTTTCTTACGACGGCAGTATTAAGTGGTCGAGCTCGAAGTTAAAAGGCTTCATGGGGAAGTAGAACCACAATGCCTTTTTCTGCCACAAATCAGTATTGTTTTTTTTTTTACACAAGTTCCAGGCATACGAGAAATCGAGAGGAGCTCGGGGCTAAATAATAACAGCAGCTCGGATCGATCTTTAGGTTAAGCCGTGATTGCCTAAGTTGGTCTGTGGATGGGTGACCATCCATTACATACCGAGTTTCCTCCGTGCCTCGGAAAGCACGTTAAGCCGCTGGTCCCGGCTGTTATTTGTAGATCTTTGACAGTCGTTACAGGTAGTCAGTGGCCCAAAAAGTCTGACATCCAGTCTTACCAATCGGTATCGTACCTATTACCCAGTACTAACTGGTTTGTATAGGTCAGATAGGCTGTCGCTCCATGTAAAATACTGGTATTCAGCTGCATCCGGTTAGACTGGCAGCCGACCCCAACATAGTTGGGAAAAGGCTAGGCAGATGATGATGACGTGGTCGCTTTTTCGGAGTTCAGTGTTTTCAATGAATAGGCAGTTGACGACTGCCTATCTCAAGAGATATTCGTTTTTCAGCCGCCGTAGCATCACCACCGTCATCAGAATCGACAAAATGACAGATTGTGTCGACACAATGACAGATTTCTTTACACTATCTGTCATTTTGTCGATTCTTCCGACAAAGAAATCCTTGTCTACGGTGGTCATGCTGTGGGGGGTGTGAGAATCTAGGTATCTAGGGAAGAAAAACGCGTGTGGAGTGACAAAAATGGATGAAGTAAGGAATGGGTTTCCACAGACCAACCTAGGCAAGCACGACTTAACCTAAAGATCGACCCGAGCGGCTGTTATTATGTAGCCACGAAAAAACGACCACAAACCACCAAAAATAACAATAAATACTAACAACCATAATAAGTCCGATAACACACGATTATCCTTAACAACTGTCCTGCCAAACGACCAGCGAATAGGCGGAAATAAAATCTGTTTCACAGTACAAAAAAAAAACAGTAATACAACTTGGTCCTTTTTGTAAAATCAACGCAGGTGTTAGATTATGATTTTCTGAACGCGGTCTAAACACAATATATCCCTATTGGGACGTTTTCGAGTTCTCACACTGCCCGCGCTAGTAACATTTATCTGCCTCATTTTATATACAGTGCGTTTGGCTACCGGTTACCAATACTTTAAGAATATATTATGCATCCATTTCTATCGACAAATACACGTTTATAAATACTACTAACCCCACGCTAAACGCCAAAGCTATCAAATTATTATATTAATTTTCCTGGCAAAATAAGCAAAAAGAGCCTAAAAAAATAAGAAATTACGAAATTTTACATAAAAATTACTTATCTCTCTACTCTTATACCCCTCCACATTCATACTCAAAACTTTCCTCACGACATTTTCCTTATTCTCACTGAGTTGGAATACTGTATGTTAATGCTACTATCTGTACTGTGACTGTTATCTTCTTGAGTCGTAAAAATATAGGATGATAGTTTGGTCTGCTCGTCTTTACGTTGTTAGGGGTTAATGACCTGCCACTATTGGGTGTTATGGTCTATTAGTTTTACTCTCGCGGTTTGTGTGAAGCGGTTCAGGGTTAGGTAAAATACAGGGTGTAAACGGACCCTTCACGAAGCCGTCAACCAAGCATTATGAACATCAAACTAAGTAACTTTACGCAATAATTATTGCTGGTAAACGACCATTTTTTGGAGAGAAAAATGACGTTTTTTGGTAGGACTCGGAGGTGTTTAAAGTAAAAATCTTACATTCAAAATACGTATTTTAAAAAAAAGTGTGTAAAAGTTGGAACTTTGACCCCCAATATCTCCGTAACTAGAAGGTATGGACTAGAACAAAAAAAATATCGCAGTGACGGGGAAAACAAGTGCGTTTCAGCTTCGTTAAGCGTCTTGTTACACCCTTTATTATGGGTATTTGGATGTTGTTGGATGCAGAGTTATATTTTACACGCAAAGAACCTAAGAAAAACGAATGGCAATGCTAGAGAATTATAAAAATCTTTTCTACTCCCTTGTAGTCGGGTCAAAAATGCTGTAACACAAAATGTGAATTTAGGTCCTTGTGGTCTCAACACGAAATTCTTAAGTTTTGCTGTCAAATAGCATGATTTGATGGCTATTTAAATGATCCTGTTTAAATGGACAGTATTTATTTATTTATACGACATTAGTTTTAGTATATGCGAAACCTGATACACGTGTCTAGTATTTTTATGTAAAGAATCTATGTACAAAATTTCAAAACTGTATCATGAAAAATCACAAAGTTATAAGCTTGTTCTGTTACCTAGTTGTCCGCACAAAAACGCGGTCACCACGCAGTGCGCACCTCCAGCGCCGTCTTGAGCTCATTGATAATAATAATTTGGCAGTAGGTACCTAAATTATTGCGATAGGTACTCAAAGTCGCTCGGTATCCAACTTTTAACTTTTTTAAATATTTTTGGGAAAAAATATAATATGGTTTAAACATTATTGGAATCGATTCAGTTACTTATTCTGAACAAACTATATTCAGGTTTCGCATATACTAAAAATAATGTTGTATAACACTTCAAGCACAAAGTACAAAGGCGAACTTAATGCCATAGGCATATGCAGCAGCAGCGGCAGCGGTATTGTGCTGTTTTATTTGACGATACTATCCTACTGTTGCTGGCCAAAGGCCTTCCCTGAATATTTTCTGGTACTTATCCTTGAGCCACCTCGAGCCAGCCATACCTTGAAGAAGTTTGTGACAATGACCGGTGGACCGTTACTTTGCGAAATACTAACAAATATATAACCATAATCAGCCTATAATGTTCCCACTGCCGGGACACAGGCCTCCTCTCTATGAGAGGGAATGGGCTATAATCCACCACGCGCGCCCAGTGCGGGTTGGTAGATATTGTCACATGTCTTCGAATTTTTCGTTCTACGACATGCCGGTTTCCTCACGATGTTTTCCTTCACCGTTTTGAGAGCAGTGGTGATGAAATAAATTACACAAAGTAATGCGCCTGCCTGGGTTCGAACCCACGTTTTACTGTTCGTAAATATAAATAAGTCATTTTCAATATTAATCAAAAGTGTCAATTCTTCATATGACCATGACGGGGCTATTGTCACTTCAACTAATTGTTAAAGCAACTTTGTAATGTATTTTTTCATAATATTAACATAGCAACATCTAGTCAGTCACGTGTAATTCCGAAATCTAGACATTTTCTAAAGTCCTACTCGTAAATACTCTCGAAATACCTACTCGTAAATTATAAATTACCAATATATTTTATAACAAAAGTTTAGCAGTATAGTCAAATAGGTACTTGTACATTCTAGTATTGTCAATTGTAACCTTTAATTTTACCAGCAAAATCTAATAATAAACACCGCGTAATGATAAATAAATCGATGTTACCATCCCCCATGACGAGAACCTCGTGAAAGCTGAGAAAGAGAAACAAATAAAATATCTCGCCTTGGCACACGAGTTTGTCGGCGGCATGTAGAATGTAAACTCGGCTATCATTGTGCCGATTAGCGTAACGGCCAATGGCCTGAATCAAAAATCAATCAAAATCAAAATCAAAATCATATATTTCAAATAGGCCAATTACAGGCACTTTTGAATTGTCGAAACAAAGACAACAATGAAAAATAGCTACAGTCCCAGTCACAAGGCATAAAAACTGTGAAAGTACTGTAGTTGCCCATTCCCTAACGTAGATCTCTATGGAGAAGAACGGGCAAGAAACTCCATGGACACTCTTTTAAATCAGAATACTTTACAATACCTTGGTTACATCATTTATGTTGAGATGGTACATTATGTGAGAACGATGTAGCAAGATGTGTACTTTAAAAGTGTCCATAGTAAAAATAAATAATTCAAACAAACCGTGGCAACCAAGAGATGACCAGTCACAACTGACAGCGCCCGTTCACGAACATGACGCATGTATCGGCACCATTCAACTCAACCATTTTGAAGGGCACTAAATGATCCGACTCTCGCGCCACCATCAGCGAGACATTTGAGTGAGCATGACATACTCTTAACCGCCAGGGCACATTTAAGTCAAGAAAATACGTAGGTTTCCAGCGAATGACAGCTTTCTAGTACAGAGTGCTCACACAATATGGGCTATGCGGTTATATAATACAAAAGAGATTGAATTTATACATTGCAAAGATAGTTCTACAATCTTCAGCAGCTCCAACATACTGTTTAATGCTATCCATTTATGCGCCCCTGTCCTTGTGGAGCAGGACCGGCATTGAGCCAAGCATTTTTATCAGCGATATAATCGTTCAACTTGTAATATGCTTGCTTACATAGTGTGCGTTTAATGCATGTTTTAAATTTAGTTTCATTCAGTTCAAGAATACTTTGTGGAATTTTATTATAGCATCTCAAACAGTACCCCATGAAAGATGAGTCTACTTTAGCGAGTCTGAAGCCTGGCTGAACTAATTGGTCTCTATTTCTAGTACCGTAATTGTGTCTGTCGCCTCTTTTATTAAAAAGATGTAGATTTTTTCTTACATACATTATGTTTTCATATATGTATTGACAATGTACCGTCATGATGTTAATTTCCTTAAACAGTTCCCTTAGAGAATCACGCCTTCGAAGATTATATATGGCTCTGATGGCTCTTTTTTGCAGAATAAATATAGACTCAATGTCTGCAGCCCGTCCCCATAGCAAAATGCCATAAGACATTATACTATGAAAGTAACTAAAATAGACCAGTCTAGCGGTATCTACATCAGTATATTGACGGATTTTTCTAATAGCATATGCTGCTGAACTTAGCCGCCCCGCTAGAGATGTTAAATGAGAACCCCATTGTAGCCTTGAATCAAGCGTAATCCCCAGGAAAACTGTTTTATCTACAAATTCAAGCTTCTGATGGCCAGGAGCCTCGACGAATATCTGTCGAGTCTCTCCTTAGGCGGTTGGATCAAAGGCCTGATTCAGAAGGCAAGTACACTTCGATACGGCCCATATTGTGAGAAGGTTCCTGTCTCTGGAACCCTGACCACCGGTAGCTTGGACCCTGCTCCCGACACCGGTGGACCACTATTTTTTTTATATTTATAAATGTTTTTTTTTTACGAAATATTTAAAAATGTATGAAGTGAATAAAGGAATCTCAAATAAAATATTTACCTTGAGAGCTTTTAGGACGGTAAAGGCTGAAGATGGGCAAGTCATCAGATTTGCAGTCGAGTCATCGTCTTCGACATCATCATTTTAACCAAAAAGCCGTACACTGCTGGACATGGGCTTTCCCCAAGCGCAATGCATTGCTCCGACCTTCACTAGGTCATCGATCTGCCTTGTGGGGAATTTAGTATCATACTGCCTCTTCCGACTTGTGCTTTGCATTCGCTTATTATTTGTTATTTTTTCTTAGACAGTTGCTATGTATCTGCCACACAATATTCCAACATAGAGATTCGAACAATCGTCTAGCTTGTACCGTATGATTTCTCTCTTACCCAATTTTCGAACCCCAAAGCATGTCATTCGTGTATTGTGGAATACAATGCATTTCTGAAAGTGCAATACAGCCAAAGAAAAAAATCTCATTCAAATCTTTAGACCGTAACTTATTGTAAATGTATTGCAAAAATATATTTCTTATTTTATGAAGAAATTTAATGCATTTCTGACTGCAATTAGGTATTACAACCAGTCGTATAATTATTGTGATGGTTTACATTATAGCTTTGTTACAATTTTGTTGTTCAATAAAGATGTATAAAGGGTGTCAATAGACCCTTAACGAAGCCGGAAGGCACTTGTTCTCCCCGTCTTTGCAATCATTTTTTTGTTCTAGACCATACTTGGGAACCTTCTGGTTACGAAGACATTGGGGGTCAAACTTCCAAGTTTTTCATAAGTTTTTTTTTTAATGTATGTTTTTAATATAAGATTTCTACTTTAAACACCTCCACAACCCCCGTACTATTCAATCAACCACCACAATGCTTTGAGTGCGTTCCATCGAGTCCTACCGTAAAACGTGATTTTTCACCCCAAAAAAAAGTCGTTTCCCAGCAATAATTTTTGCTTAAAGTTACTTTGCTAGATGTACAGAATGCTTAGTTGACGACTTCGTGAAGAGTCTGTTTACACCCTGTATATCTATCTATCAAGGCGCATTACCCAAGAAAAATCGTCTTTGTTATAATGTGGCAAAGACTCAATTTCGTCTGGCTGGGTCACGTGAGCCACATGCATAACGACCGCTGGGCAAAAGTACCTACACAATGCTTCCCTAACGATGTACGGCACTGCCAAGGCTTGCCCCGAAAGGTGGCTAGATAATTCGGGGAGCACTTAAGGGTATATAGCAAAATGTGGGGGAGACCTTTGCTCAGCAAAAGGATAGATACACTAGGCTAAAAAAAAATAAAATGTGATCCCAACATCCGCGTCTCATTTAGCTCTCATTTGTTTCAGACATTTCGATATTTGAATTGCCATAAGCAACACGATATAAAAACTTACAATAAAAACAAAACAACATTTTTACATTTAGAATACAAAAACAAAAGAAAATTGCGACACCTTTGTCTTTCAAGGTTATTTTTTGAATAATAAAGTAACAAACAATTAACGTAAATTGGAAAAAAACAATGTTTTATCGAAAACAAAAGAAGAAAAATGACATGAACATTAAAGATGAATGAAAAGATTGACACTTACACATTAAGGCTCTTTCCTAAGCTTTTGTCCGTCAATTTTAATGAAAATTATAATTTAATATTCATAATATATTAAAAACACGTGTTGATAACAATAGACTCACCCCCGATTAAATAGGACTTAAATATAACTGGAAAAATGTTCGCGTATTACGGTACACCTCTACCTAAACCTTCGGGGATTACAAGCATGATGTTATGTAAAATATTCATTGAGCCGAAGTTCAAAGTCATGACATAAATCGTGCAAACAGACAATATTGTTAAGGTGATTGCCACTGCACGCAATTCTGCATTGAAATCCGATTTGGCAATTCTCGCTTTCACACCAACTGACACGGTTAGGCAATAATTTGACCATGAAATCTTAGACAGCGGTTTCGGTTTTAATTGTATCGAAAATAGTATTTGTTTGTCGTATTGTCCTATTGTCAGTTATATATTGAGTGGTTTTATAATTACTCTCGATCGGTCTTAGAGGTTACTATTCCCTTTTTTGTAACAAGAGAAAGTTTTGCCTTGAAGTGGACACAAGACGATAATCATACACAGGGTGACTGGATCTGGACCTGCCATAGCAAATTCGCATATAGAGGAGGTCATTTGCTAATTATTAGACCTCACTTTCCCTAACTAAAGTTTTTTAGTTTAGGAGATATGTCAATTTTAATATTTCATTAAGATTTTTCCAAAATTTGACGTTCATGCATTCATCTTCAGTTTTTTTCATTATTTTAGTACTTTTTTATTATTTGTTGGTATTCATAAACATTTGTGATTAAAATACGTCGGAACTTCCCACAAAATAGGGTTAAAAAAAATTGGAAATTTCTCAATGAAGTAAAAAATTTACATACAAACATGTGTTTGGATATTATCCATTATCTCTCAAACTATAAAACTTTTGTTAGAGAAAGTAAGGTTCAATAATTAGTAAATGACCTCCTCTACAACATTATTTTTAGTATATGCGAAACCTGAATATAGTTTGTTCAGAATAAGTAACTGAATCGATTCCAATAATGTTTAAACCATGTTATATTTATTCCCAAAAATATTTAAAAAAGTTAAAAGTTGGACAGCGAGCGACTTTAAGTACCTATCGCAATAATTTAGGTACCTACTGCCAAATTATTATTATCAATGAGCTCAAGACGACGCTGGAGGCGCGCGCTGCGTGGTGACCACGATTTTGTGCGGACAACTAGATAACAGAACAAGCTTATAACTTTGTGATTTTTCATGACAGTTTTGAAATTTTTTACATAGATTCTTTACATAAAAATACTAGACACGTGTATCAGGTTTCGCATATACTAAAACTAATGTTGTAGTAATAAATTTTTTTTTAAAACACATAAACACATCACGTCTTGTAATCCTCCTTCAAGGATCCTTGATCGTTGTTGTTTAATAAATATATTATGTTAAATTATTTTGCATGCCGTAAGGCAAAATGTATTAGGACGCTCATCAAGATAACCATCATATCTGTATATATCCTACATTATTGGCAAATTAATACCTCTCTTCCATACTTCTCTATTACTCGTCATCTCATCAGACACCTCCTTTCTTGCCATATCATCCTTTACTTTATTATTTTTACAAGTCGTTTGTAGTATGTAACAGCAAAATTTGTTTTGTATTGAGTTAATTAAAGTTAGAAATATCCTTCTCTATTTAGTTACCTAACTAAATTAATGTTTGTGTTTATTTATATTTGCATGCTATTTTTATAGCGAAATGTGTATTTATATAGGCACTTCTGAATTGTCGAAACAAAGACAACAATGAAAAGTAGCTCCAGTCCCAGTCACAAGGCATAAAAACTGTGAAAGTACTGTAGTTGCCCATTCCTATGTTGTATATTCTTACCAATGCATTCATTACGAATATAGAACCAACGTTTTCGCCTTTCTAGGTCCTTTTATGCTTGCCTCGTTGGTCTAGTGGTCGCAAGCGCGCCTGCTAAGCATGAGGTCCTGGATTCGATTCCCAAGTCGGGCAAAGTGTTATTGGGTTTTTCCATCAGAAATTTCTCAGTAGCAGCCATGGACTCTGAATTTGTGCCAAATAGATGGCAATAGGCTCGCCCCCTATTTTCTGGGACTTAAAACATAACTGGAGAAATATGGGTGCACTATTAGGACACCTCTACCTAACGATTAGGGGATTACAGGCATAAATATGTATAAATTACTAGAGGCCTGCCCCGGCTTCGCACGGGTGCAATGTACACTTATAAACCTTCCTCTTGAATCACTCTATCTATTAAAAAAACCGCACCAAAATCCGTTGCGTAGTTTTAAAGATCTAAGCATACATAGTGACAGACAGCGGGAAGCGACTTTGTTTTATACTATGTAGTGATATACAATTATGACTAGTGGAAGCGTTGAATGAAAAAAAAAAC
The DNA here is from genome assembly GCA_905163415.1 of Noctua fimbriata. Lineage (NCBI taxonomy): Eukaryota > Metazoa > Arthropoda > Insecta > Lepidoptera > Noctuidae > Noctua > Noctua fimbriata. The sequence continues at coordinate 8,158,579 of LR990945.1, forward strand.
TATTATGTGTTTTATTTACGTATGAAAATTGTTACGCCTATGAGTGAATAAGTGTTTAAGTTATGTATGAATGGAACTAACTAATAAGTATGCATGTTGGCTATTAATTCCGTGTTTTGTCAGAATAATATTGATACTCGGCTATGATACATGCTGAAACCCAGGGCACCATTACAAAGTCAAACAAATATAATACAATGCCTATATTGTTGGTTGGTTGATGGCAATAGGCTCGCCCCCTATTACATGGGACACTGGTGAAAAGTGGGTGTACTATTAGGTATACCTCTGCCTAATCCTGTTTGGAAGATGTCAAATGTGTTCTAATTGTTGATTCCTAGTACATGAGTATTCCCTCATCGTTTTGAGGGCACTGTTATAAATAACTCAAAGCACGCCTTAGAAGTTCAAAGTGTGATTAAATGCTATTAAAATATAAGACAGTTCAGAATCAAAATTTTAATTGTTTTTCTAGTTTTAATATCACATAAAAATCTCATTTTAGAATTGCGTGTTTCATTTTGTCCGTAGAGTAGGAGCTTTTGAAACCTACCCTGGTCGTCTTCTCTATTAATAATATAATAAATAAATAAAAATAACCTTTATTTACTCTGACCTTCGTATACACAATAAATATAGTAATTTTGAAAAATAAAAATATAAACTACACTTGTTATATCTAAACTTAATTATAAGATTAACTGAACTTAAATTATAACTTAACTAAAGTTAAATTATACATATTTCCTTTTCTTTATTCATTTTATCAGCTTCCAGGTCAGGCTGTCTTGCGACAGAGGCCTCTTCAAGTTCCCTCCACATTTGTCGACGCCTTCCTCTACGCCTTTTTCTGTCCCTTGGGTACCATACAGTAACATTTTTTTTCTTATTCTTCTGTCTTCTCTATTACTAGTGCTTAAATAACAAGCCCCAGTGGCAAGCCGCTTATTTCTTTATTCAACAACCAATCGTTAGTTCGACAACCAAGTGGCAGTCCAACAACCAATGTTTTACAATGCACAATTAAAAACTGCTGCGATCAAACTCACACGTCATGTGCCTAATTAACCCCAAAATGATTGACCACTAAAATAAATAGTTTTACATCGAATTCAGTTGTTTCAGCACACGTAATCAAGCGTCAGGTGAATATTTATGAGTTGGTTGTAGCTATCCATACTAATACTATAAATACAAAGGCATTTTTGTCGATCTATCCGTTACCTTTTTACATCTCAACGGCTGTACAGATTTCGATAATGTTAAGGACATAGGTAGACCACCACCAGATATGGTACAGTCATTTCTGATTTACGTGCTACTACTTAATGCCCCAAAAGTGACAATGTGATTTTCAATGATTAATGCAACTGGAGGAGGTCAAAGTTCCAAGTTTTTTTTTTTTAAATACGTATTTTTAATGTAAGATTTTTGCTTTACACGCCTCCACGACCCCCGTACTATTCAATCCATCAGCTCAATGTTTTGAGTGCTTTCCATCGAGTCCTACCGTAAAACGTGATTTTTCACCCCAAAAAGAAAAGTCGTTTCCCAGCAATAGTTTTTGCGTAAAGTTACTTGGTTTGATGTACACAATGCTTGTTGACGGCTTCGTGAAGAGTCTGTTTACACCCTGTATTTATGATAATTTGTAGGTACACAAGGTGGAAGGGATATCGACGCACAAACGGTTACCACGTGTTCAGTACATCATTCTGGAGACCCACACAAAGGAGAAGTTTTACTCAAAATGGCTTAAATTTGATGGACAAAACAGATAAGATATCGCAGCAATGTAAACGGCTTGTCTTGTAATACTTGGTCGCTAACGTCTCATGATACTCACTAGTACTACCAGCAAAATCATTAATTAGTTTTATTATAGATTTTCCATATTCTGTTGAATATGGTAACTCCATTGCTTCCGTCACTGTTTCTACGTTTCGATATTTCAAATGATTGCGTTTGGATATTCAGATCTAGTAAAATATTTGTTTCTTTTTTTTAACTTTATGCAGCTTAATAAAAAAAAAGATATTGCATGGAAAGAAAAGCCCAGTAATTGCTTCATATAATGTACATACTTTCATTTCAGAAATTAACAGAGCACCGAATAGCCGATCTTCTTTTACGCTTGGTTTTTTTTTTAAATCTACTGTGTCATACATTTTGACCGTAATATAACACTTTTGTACGAAACAGTAGATTTAAAAACAAATAGTATGTGTAAGTAGTATTTAGTTACTAATCCATAATTTATCCTTTAATGTCCTAACGCAATTAATGTGCAAAACCATAATCAATATGTTATAGAATAGTAGGTAATAATAATAAAGAGTAGGATAAGTAAACAAAAGGGTCTTTGATCCGCTTAATAATGAAAACGAATATAATACTAAATATTGCATGGAGCATCGTTTACTAAATGAGGTAATTCTAAAAAAAAAACATCGCAACTGAAGACAGTTTAACCTATGAAGAAAAATTGCAAACACGTTCGAAGCATAAAAATACCAATAAACTTCCTAATATTTCACAACTAATGAGTTCTAAAACTCCAATACTTTTAAATTACGACTGTGCGAACATTGACCGTTGGTTCTCTTTAGTAGAATCCTAATGTATTTTGGACATGGAGTTAGTAAAATCAATGGAGAGACCGAGTGTTATTTTTCCTATCGTGATCCACCAAAGAACAGTGATGCTCCAATGGCCACGACTTATGCATTGTAAAATGTGGGTTAGAAACCGAATTTATTTCTTCAATAAAAGTGTAAATGATAGCGTGACGGTTGATAGGGGATAATGGAAGAAAAAAACTTGTTGCACCGGCCCCAAGTAACATGGGACAAGGGCAGGAAGATGATGATGATGTCAAAAGGGCGATGAAAAGATTCATGAGGACAAGCAGCATTTTTAGGACAAAAAAATTCAAGATAATATGTAACTTCCACTAATCTGCTCTAGGCCCATATGGTGGATATGCCTTGATCCTGATTCCTCACAGAGAGCAGGATGAATCCCGGCTGTACATTATACGCCAATATTGTTTAGTTTTAAGATTAACTTGTACTGTGTTTGAGAAATAAAAGTCTTAAACCGCCGTAATATATGAGAATTCGTATGAATCCTATAAACCTATTGTTGATCTCCTACTACTGAAGAAAACGTGCGGAAATCACTGCATTATAAAATACATTGTTGATGTTTCTGTAACTGTAAACATTTAGAATTCGTTATCTTTTGGACAGTTAAGTAAACTCGTTTTAAAAAATTCTAGGAAATTTGCCAAGGCCCAAAAAACCGAGAAAAACAATAGTAATAATGCGAGCAAATATCAGGAGTCCTGAAAAAAAAGCCTGTGTATTTAAATCGCAAATATTTTTTAAATACGTTTTTAAATATTATTGAATCATTTCCTCTACCAAAATCTATGTGGGTTCTCCATTTGTTCGTACTCCATGTTAACCCTCGCCAATTTCACAGATAAAATGATATAGGCCTTTAGAAATTGAACATTAATTGAACATTACATTTAACAGTCCTATATTGCTTCCAATCCGCTTCCAAAATTAGGAATAACTAGAATTTGTGTTACTGGTAAATTGCGATGCGCATTTCCTCTATGGGATGACATATTATATGAATGTGTCACTGAAAATACCTTCAAAGAGACAGTTATGTTCTAATTACTGAGTGATTCTAAAATCCAATATGGCGGACTTACAAATATGGAGGACTTACAAATATGGCGGACTTACAAATATGGCGGACTAGTTATTTTGTATGCATCCCCATGATATGGGTATCAATTAAAAGGGTTTGCTGAGAAGAATACGAAACCAGCAATAAATAAATTAATAGTAGAAATCATTTTAAAAACAAGCCTTTATTTTAATGCTCTAAACTTTAAATTAAATTCAACCCATCAATTTATTACATTATACCATCTAAACGATATAAAGGCTTGTCGCGAGATTAAACACAGGTAAATCTCGCAAGAAGCTTGGCAACTTCGAGAGGAAACCGGCTTGACCAAACCAAAAATTCGAATACCTACATATTGTGACATTAACCAATCCGCATCGGGCTAGCGTGCTGGATAATAGCCAATTGCCTCTAATAAAGAGGAGGACTGTGTCCCAGCAGTGGCAACATTATAGGCTGAGTTGTTCGTCTTTAAACACTATTTGCATGAACATCAAATACTGCCTCGGTGGTCGAGTGCAGAGCATGAGGCATTGGGTTCGATTCCTAGGTCGGGGAAATTGCGGTTGGGTTTTTCCATCAGGAATTTCACAGTAGCAGCCACGGAGTCTGGATTCTTGCCCAGTTGATGGCCACAGACTCGCCCCCTATTACATGGGACTTATACAAAACAGGCGAAATGTCTATTAGAAACACCTCTGCCTAACCCTTTGGGAATTACAAGCGTGATGTTATGTATGTTTATGATATCAAATAAACAAAAAGCATCCTCAAAATAGGTAGCCGTGTAAAATATTTGCGCATTCCAACAAAAGCTGTACAGTCTTTAGAAATTGAACATCAATTACACATTAAACGTTGAATTGATTGCTCTCGATTCTATAGATTTGTCTAAACTTGTTCTAAACCAAGGCTGGTAAACCCCAGGCCCGCGCGCCAAAGTATGGCCCGCGGACCAAAGTATAGCCCGCGAACCAAAGTATGGCCCGTGGACCAAAGTATGGCCCGCCAACACATTTGAATTGGGTCGCCAATTTCGATCAGCTGGTCTCAAAAACTGATTGAAAAATATCCATTTTCAATAAGAATTACAAAAATCAGAAACCACATTTCTTTAAAGTATTTTATTGGAAGTGTGTGTTTTTTTGTAAGTTGGAGTTTTTTATTGGATTTTTTTTGTTTTTTTTTTTTTTATTTTTCTTACAGCCAAAGCTGTCATTAAAAATTGTTCCAAATAAAGACAATATTGCAATTAAACTATGAGTACTCAACTTCTTCACTTTTTCCTGTTTTCTCTTTTCTACAGACTGTGTCTACATTTCTAATCCTACTTTCCTCTCGCAGGTCTGCTGGAAGAAATTTCTCATGAAATAAGAAGTACCTTTGTGCTCTTTTATCTTAATGTAATGTCCTGTTAAGTATTTTGTGTGTACATAAATAAATAAATATTAAATAAATAAAGTTTTGATAAAAACTAAGTAGTTATCTCCGTTGCTTTATTTACAAGATGGTCCGCCAGTTGATATATAATTAACATTTTGGCCCACGATAAAAATAAGTTGAGCAGCCTTGCTCTAAACTGTTGGCTTGGTTCTACCGCAATACCTATTTATGGTTGCAATGTTCAATTGCATTGATATTGTCCATTTATGTACGATTTAGTTTCTAGCGTAGTCGTTTAATTTCGCTAAAGGTTTTGTGGCGTGGTAGTGCCAAAGTTTCTAGTGAATTTGGGAACAGACTTTTGTAATGTTAATAAATATAAATAGTGCTGTCCTCATGACCGATTTAGGTTATGGAGGACATCGGAGACACAGAAGCACTCTCTCTTATCTCACTCTTATTATTCGGTGGTACAGCAATCTGGACACGACCAGGTGGCCTACCATGACATCTTAGCAGAATTGTTTTGATATTTTCCCAGAGAGGGAGAGAAATGCCGCTAGACCTCCTCTATAGCTCCGTCTCTTTCCCACACTGGGGTGAAATTAGAACATTACTACTTTAAGACGTCATGGTAACCCCCCTGGAAGAGATCAGGCGCAGGACAACGGCTTAAAGTACTTTTCGAAGCTCGGGGGTATCGCACCGTCTACTTACAAACTCTGAGCAGCTACTGAGGAATTTCTTAAAGAAAGCACTAAACAACTGAGCCCGACCTGGTAATCATACCCAGAACCTCATGCTCAGTATTAACTCTTGCGAAATCTATACAAACGAGGCAGTCTACTTAGCTTTTCGTATAGATGCCAGTACATCAAGTTACTACATCTGTCAAATTTCTTTAATCGGTTTTCAACTTTATCGCTAAAGAATTAGGTTCTAGGTTGATTGAATTGAATTGTTGAATTTGACAGTTTCGGGTATAGATATTGTTGATTTTTTTTTGGACATGAATACTCATCATCTTGCTGCTCTTGTCCCATTCTACTTGAGGTCGACGCAACACGTTTTCTTCTTCCATTCTCCCCTGTCAGACGTCACGGCATCATTTCGGAAATAAAAGTAGAGTAGTTAACTCCACTTTTCTTTCATATAATTCCTCACAGAAACCATCCATCTTTTCTTTGGCCTTCCTCTCTCTCTACATTCACATATCCATCACTATTTTAGTCACATGCGTTTTATCCCTCCTAATTACATGTCCATACCATGACAAATGACTTCTTAGAATTATACTGTCACTTGATTGTTCTTTATTTTGAGCTCCCGATATTTCGACGCTGTTGCAAGCGGATAGTATAAATTTAGTTGTAAAGCGTGAAAGTTTAAAACAGTGTTTAAACGATTTCTTTTCAGTTTTTCTGTAACAGACACCACTTTGAAACTTCCTTCTCGCTACTGGACATAGAATACTATGTCCATGATATTAAGCCTAGAGTAATGTCAAAAACACATCTCCAACTTTATAATAGACTTATTGCAACGCAACACAGAATAATCTCCTAAAGGAAAAGACAAAGTGTGTTACAAACTTAACAACTGTTTCTCCGCGAACAGTATGTACGGTTAGCAAGCGACAAGCAAAAATGTTGTGCGGTTGAGTTTTATTGTCGTGGTTGCTGTTGCTGACGGTACATTTGATGCGATTTGTTTGACACTAGATTTTCTTCGAAAAATGAAATTTTGTACGATGCTATTCACAACCGTCTTCTTGACTAGGCAAGCGTGTGAATTTCACTTTCTGTGTATGTTAACAGATGTTAATATAGGTACAGTTAAACCATAAAAAGTATACGCTTTGGTAAACTTCGTATTTCCAAAATAGCATTATCCCCCACGGAGGCAAACTACTGTTTTGGCGCTTTGTAGACAAGTCGATAAAAATAACAGTTTCGTTAAAAAAAAGGTTTTTGGGTTGCAGCAAAAAAAAAATGATGAAGAATGAATGAAAATGAAAAAAAAAATTGAATGATGATGATGATGATGTGTTAAATTGCTGTCAGCTGACAGAATCTGATACAGCAATTTGACATTATCATTCAATACCCACCACAAAAGGAATAACTGAAAGGCATTGAATGTGGCTAAGATGAAAATACTAAGGGGGATGAGTGGTGTTACGCAAATGAATAAAATAAGAAATGAGTACACAAGACGAAGTCTGACAGTGGCGCCAGTGACTGAAAAGTTGTGTTTTCGGTTGACTTAGTATGGGCATGTGATGTGGAGCAATGACGAAAATGTCGCGAGGAAAGTTTTGAGTTTGAATGTGGATAGGTACAAGAGTTGAGGAAAACCAAACAAACGATGGATGGACTGTATGAAGGATGAGATGGCAAGAAAGTAGGTGTCTGATGTGATGGCGTGCAACATAGAGGTAAGGAAGTAGAAGACATGCTGCGCGGACCCCAAATTTATTGGGATAAGGGCAGGAGAATGATTATCCGGACCATCAAGTTTTTACATCGGTTTTCAATTAAAATAAAATGCCAAAGCTATCTCCAATTTAAATATCTTATTACAATATTTGCATTTAAATCTTTCACCGTAATGCATAATTATACATTACTTAATTGATTCTCATTTCCATCGAAATCTGTCGATGTACAATATTGCGATTACCTCATTCTGTATAATATTGTTTTAAGCGTTTTTGTTTTATGGTTTTTTTTATCTTTTGAGTGGCATAATCGTATTACACCATTGACAATCGCTGTCGAAGGGTTTTTATACTTTTACCACTACTTTTAACGGGGTTGATATTTGCTTTTCAGGAGCTTCTTTTAATCCGACAGTGACTGCTAAGCATGAGTCGTCCCGGGCCAAGTGTTATCAGGAATTTCTTGCTTTATTGACTTGCTTCATTGGTGTATTTATTGATAATTCACCAGACATCAAACTTCCTCGCTGCTCTGGTATTTGCTAACACTTTTCATGAGCATGAGATTTTCGTTCGATTTGATCTGATTAAAAAACCCAACAATACAACAACAACAAACAAATAACAACAACACACAACAACAACAATAACAACAGCAACAACACAATAACAACAACAACACAAAAATTTAACACACAGACACACATACACATTTTTCTTTTTGTACTATTTTTCAGAAAAAAAAGATGATGGAAAAAGGAGATAAAGTGACAAAAATTAAAAAGAGTATTAAGCATACTCTTTTCATAATGGTTTGGTCATTGGAGAGGATGTGTGAAAGGCGGCTAACAAAAGGTATTTAAAAGGAAGATGTGAGTGGCAACCCCGGGAGGGGACGCCCTAGAAAGACAAACACTGACCTTATCGGTGAGGTTCTTCAGAAAGGTCAGGTACTCGCAACCGGTGAGCGTGTATGACCAGATGTACACCACAATTTTTAAATTACTACAAAAAGAAATGGAGCTCTATCTGTACCCGTTACTTGTCATATTTGTGTAATCAAAAGTAAAAAAAAACGAAATCCCAAAATTGTCTAGGAAAATTTGTCATAACTGGTAAATTATTCATAATTGAATCAATCATTCATAACAATTGCCACTATAAAATACTACGCGCAGTGCTTTTCCATTCCTGTCGACATTCATAGGTCCCGGCAAACAATATTTCCATAAATTGAGTGACATTTTGGGATATAAATAAACGCTTATAACTTTGTTGTTTATGATTATTATTTATTGAGACTTTACATACATAATAACAAGACCTTCTCTAATAAGCACTTTAAGTATTTGTACTAATTAAAAAATAGTGGTGTATGAACGTGGATGAGTCAAAAGGAGTACGTAAGGATCGTAGTAGGTGGTATTCTGTAGTTTCTGCCTCCCACCATGAGAAAAAGGCATGAGTTTATGTATGTAGCTGTATGTCTAGTAGTCTGTTTTTGTGCCAGATTTATTGCAAGAGGCCTGGCCGCAACATGGTTACATGGGACTTACAAGTAACTGGCCAAAATGTGGGTGTAAAACTTCTGCCTAACTTGTAGTGGAAATCAGGCGTGATGTTATTGTAACCCAGAAGATCTGATTGCCAAAGAGACACACAGAACTACTAATTACTCTTGATGAATTTGAATTAAGACCAAATCCCCAAACATTACCGCGAATGTCCTAGTTTATAAAAGTATACAATTTTTACAAGTTTTATCTCGACGCCACTGAGCCGAGTTTATGATACGTTCGCCGATATATTCAATATCAGATGCTGTCGATTTATGCACGGCAACTTTCTATACGACTTTGTATTTTACGATGTTCTGAAGTTCGCTCCATGTTGGTATTTTGTTGGATTTTTAAGGTTCCGTATCTTAGGAACAGCGGTGCGCGGTATACTGTCTAAGTTTTAGTATTAGAGAGTTTGTAATAGAAGCGAAAAATGAACTAAACTCATTTTCAATGCTACATTATGTAACATCAGAAGCTAGGTGCACGGTTCCTACTGGTCGTTAACATTTCATTGTCGAATGTCGAATTCAAGCATCTAAAGGTAAAATAAGGTCTGTATAAGTAGGTATATATAACAGGAGAAGTCTTGATCTTAATCTTTTATTTTTTGGCAGGGTATGGTAGGTAAAAAGTTGGTCCAATAGTTAAGCTCTGTAGCATAGGTATGCATTTAACTTGGGTTAGACTTCAATTTTAATATCAGTCATATAAAACCTACTTAACAATACTTAACTACGTAACTTATAACAATTTAATTGCCATTTACGACACCCATTGAAAAACTAGATATAGCTGTGCAAGGATCTTTTAACGCAATACCAAAATCGAAATTAACCACCATTTTGTCTACAATTAAAAAAAATCTATACCTAATAATAAAATTGTAACAGGCCCAGGACTACAGCATGGATTTGAACGCAGTTTTCTCCGCTCTACTGCTAGATGCTTAATTTAAAATATAGGCTACATTAGATATAGTTTTGGACCCGATAGGTGGCGCTGTGCGAAGCAAGGCGGGTCGCTAGTAAAAAAAAAATGCTCTAAGTAATATTTACCAACGGCGCCCCTCTGTCAACGTAATTCGAGTACCAAAAGACCCATGCAGAATGGCACGTTTTACTACTTGTATCTCAATAAAACAAAACAACATCGAAGCTTTAATCCACACTCTCATTTCACACAATTTCAACCGGTAAAGCAAAAAATGTTGCTTTTAAAATATAAATCCAGAGATATATGATACAATGGTTGTCCGGGAGCCAGTAATGAGTACCGGGACAATGGAACATGTGCTGCGGGGGTTGGCGGATAGTTCAACGATCTTTACTACACTCTATATAACATTAGTTTTAGTATATGCGAAACCTGAAACACGTGTATAGTATTTTTATGTAAAGATTGTATGTACAAAATTTCAAAACAGTATCTTGAAAAATCACAAAGTTATAAGCTTGTTCTGTTACCTGGTTGTCCACACAAAAACGTGGTTACCACGCGGCACATCCGCACACACGCCTCCAGCGTCGTCTTAAGCTCATTGTCAATAATAATTTGGCAGTAAGTACCTAAATGATTGCGATAGGTACTTGGTGTCGCTCGGTGTCCAACTTGTAACCTTTTTTAAATATTTTTGGGACAAAATATAACATGGTTTAAAAATTATTGGAATCGATTCAGTTACTTATTCTGATCAAACTATATTCAGGTTTCACATATACTAAAAATAATGTTGTATACACGCAAACAGATAATGAAGAGGATTGACTTATATACGATCAAATTCATTCTATGCTGGTTTTTCCAGGCTAAGAATTTAAACGTTACCTTCTTAGTATGTATATGCAATTGATACCCAGGTGTTAATATTCGGCGGTTCAACTGTGATTGTTCCTATACAGTTGAACTACAAAAAGTATGCGCTTCGGTAAATTTCAAGTGTCCCATTTAGTGGCGAAATGTGGGTGTACTATTAGGTACACCTCAGTCTAACCCTTCGGGGATTACAGTCGTGATGTTATAATGACGTTATGTATCATCCCATTGCTGAACTAAGGCCTCCCTACCCTCCTTCCACCTACCAGAGCCACCAAGCACCAATCTTTGTAAAAGAAGTCTTAAAAGTTCTTCGTCTGTGCCTCTACAAAAAAAAGTGGACGAACAAATAAAAACGATTTATAAATCTGATATCGTATAGCGTATATCTGTTTGTAGGGGTGTGGGAGTGAAAGGGGTGTTATCCACGAGTACAAACAGACACGTGCAACAAACAACACATTGAAAAGAGATCTTCTCCAATAGTGTCAATAGAAATTATGAGATCACAGCTTTTGTTCGTGGTCCTTTTGTCTGCAACTAGTGCTTTTAGATTATGGTCGGGTTTCGTCGGAACTGAGTCTAAGCCACATCTTGCTGTAAAAGCTTTAAATAGACATTTGTTTAGCCTTTCATACATAGAAGCGCACGATAAAGGAGTGACCATATTATCTTCCATCGGCGCAGAATTTATTTGAGCCCGTCAAAAAGAGCCTTATATGAGTATAAACTGACTAAGAGGGATAATTCGACGGTTTTGATCATCAAATTAATAATTTATAGTTGTCATAATATTTATAAGTTAGTCTGTTTTAAGTTTTCACGGTTTATAACCATAAGTCATCCCGCGATCAAGGCGCTTGTAACAGTGTCAAAATATCGGGAGCTCAGAATAATTTGTCTGCGTTATGTAAGAAACGATTAAGCCACTTAACGATTTAAAAGTTTTAATTGTTGATGTGGATACATTTATTATTTTTATAGTATAACTTTAATTCTGAAAATATAAAATAAGTATAAGTTCAAAAAATTTTAGGTTATACATTAAACTTTTGTAGTTATAGTCATTTTCCCCCTTAATTTGTTAATGTGTTTAAGCGATATTCAGACCATTTTATTTATCAATAACGCGCTATACGACATTAGTGTCGTTTGATACTTTATTGAGATTCGTTTTGGGTGAAATAAATTGGACGATAAGATTAAATCCAGTTATTTTACTGAAATGTACTTAATTAAAACAAATATTGTAACACTTCTACATCTTAATAAATGATTTTTGTAGTTTCACTACAACTTTTACCAGTTACATATTTAAAAATATGCTAATACTCATTTCTTTTATTCATTAGACTGTCATTCATCATCATCACATCAAGTCATGTGTGTGTGTGTGTCATGTGTTCATCATGTCATTCATTGTGTTCTGTCATTCTGTCATTCATGTTTTTTTTTTTCGGAGGAAAAAGTTCATTACAAAGACCTTCCCTAAGTGTCGTTACATTGACCGGTCCCGGATTCTAACAAATTTCGAAATGTCGCTTGATTCAACCCCTTATTATAAAGCCGTAAGAGTGCTTTTTGAACATAGCAAAATAGCTTGAATGCATAGTTTATCATGCCTATAGCCGTTTTGCATTCATAACTTTTTTTTTCGATTTCGTCACTTAATTCGTTCTTACATTACGCAGTCCAATAAATGAAAATGACGGAACATAAGTGACAGTGTAAGTTTATATTTATAAGTTTTTAGTCACATCCATTACTCCATTGCTATATCGAATGCGTAACATAACCTCATTTTTGGATAAAGATACAAGTTTATTAATGTCTCGTTGGCCTAGTGATCGCTAAAGCTAGTGCTGTGTGGCTTTTTTTTATTTTTCGGATGGGAATTCATCTAATGATCCCCCCCGCTCTGGGCAGAGCGGAAGGGAGTGTCAGACTTGTACTGACTAAAACCCATCCATGTTCCTTCTTTGCCCTTTGTGTTCCAGGGCCGCGGTATCTCTTTCGAACAAACCCCGGCAGGCATCGGCACTTGCGGACCCCTTAGTGTGTATGGCTTGGGCTCGATTTCAGATCGGACAATGTATTGTTGGGTTTTCACACCTGGATTTTCTCAGTAGCAGTCTGGAGTTCGAATTTGTGATCGGATGATGACTATAGTCTCGCCTCATATTACATGGAATTTCTGAATAAAAAATGTCCTGTACAGCATAACTGACAAAATGTGGTTGTATACAGTACACCTATGCCTTACCCGTCGGGAATGACGGCTGTGATGTTATGTTTTAAGATATTACACGGGGTATTCCTTAAAGCACAACTATTTTTAAGCGCAAAAAACTAAGCGCAACTAAATTATTTCTCGAAGCGCAACCATTAGTTGCGCTTAGAAATTCAAATTAAAAATATTGTATATTTATTCCTCAAAGCGCAACCATGATTGAAGAAAAATTAATGAACACATCATACCCCTCTATTTTTCATCATGGAAGGAATAATTTAGTTGCGTTTATTGCGCTTTGAGGAATACCCCTATTAAACAACATCCTCTTCCAAAAGTGCAAAAGTATTCACGACAGCCACAGACTAAAAATATCAACTGCACAGACAAACTATACGGCCAGTTTTGAAACAGTATTACTTATAATATACCCTATTCTACCCTCTCTATACCTGTACTTCAGTGGGTAACACATAAGCCACTGGACAATTGCATGCAAAAGTGGCTACCGGCGAGTCATTTCAACGAAAACCGTGTTAGACTCACTAGGGATATAGTTGGATCTTACTATGGATATAAAATGTTTGAAGATCGAGTTTTGAGTGAGAATTTTGCTACGGATTCAGTTTTTTTTCTTCTGTACGCAGACTTTCCTTCTTGGCTCTCATCGTTTTTTTCGTTTCATTTAGTTTTTCTTTGGCAATTTGGTCCTTTTTTTGAGCAACTGTTACTGTTCGTTGACTACCTCGTTGATCTAGCAGTCGCAAGCACGACTGCTGAGCAAAAGGTCCTGGGTTCGATTCCTGGGTCGGGCAAAGAGATATTTAGTTTTTCCATCAGGATTTTTTAAGAAGCCGCCACGGTGTCTGGATGGCAATAGGCTCGCCCCCTATTACGCGGGAATTAAATATAACTGGCGAAATGAGGGTGTACATTAGGTACACCTCTGCCTAACTCTTCGGAGATTGCAAGCGTGATGCTATGTTATGTTACTGTAGGTGCTTTCAAATACTTCAAAAGAGGAATTCTGATAAACCACGGTCGTTTGATGATCCAAGTTTGTCTCGTAGCGAGCGATTTTCCCACCTCTCAGCATACTGTGTTTCCATTCGTGGAACACAGACATCCTCTTTGCTATAGTGAATGACATTTCCTTTGCGTGACATTTCTTTTGGCAACTGATACGTCATTATTAATTACAGAGATTAGGAGCTTTTGAAGGTCAAGTGGTTATGGCGTTGAACAATATGAAAACTGTACTGGCAAATAAAATAGACGGCTCATTTATCAGGCACTAAGCGGGTAGAAGTGCGCACTGACGTCCATGTCGCCATTTTAATATCTTTGAAGCTATGTTAAATCATTATTATTTGCTTGTTTCTTTTTTTGTGGTTAGTGCCTAACCTGGTGTCAGAGTTTTTATGCCGCCGATGGTCCTCTGACTTGGCTTTACAGCCGTCGAGAAATATCTCTCAGGCATGTTTGAATTCTTCACGATGTTTTCCTTCACCGAAGCTAGTGATAATTATACAATTAGCATATGAATCCGAAAAATCAGAGGCCTTGGGTTCGAACTCGTGACCTATGACTTGGCAGACCGACGGTGACACCACTAGGTTTTAACCACTTTATAAGTTACTAGCTGAGCCCCGCAGTTTCACTTGACTTGTTTTATTTTTACTCGGCTCCTGTTGGTCGTAGCATGATGTTATATAGCCTATAGCCTTTCTCCATAAATGGACTATCCAACACTAAAAGAATATTTCAATTCGAACCAGTAGTTCCTGAGATTAGCGCGTTCAACCAAACAAACAAACTCTTCAGCTTTGTAATATTAAGTATAGAAGTATAAATTTGATTATAATAGGCAAAGATAATACCAACAAAGAATTTGATTTGACTTGATTATGCCTTTGTATGGTTATCATAGTGACAAATCATTGGTCATAGCAGCATAGCATAGCATAGCATAATCAGCCTATAATGTTCCCACTGCTGGGACGCAGGCCTCCTCTCTATGAGAGGAAATGGTCTATAATATAAGTGCGGGTTGGTAGATGTCACATGTCTTCGAATTTTTCGATCTAGGACATGCCGGTTTTCATGTGTTTTGTTTTTTTGTGGTCATAGCAGAGTCAAAATTATTTTTAAGAAAGCTCGTTCAGTTTAAACTGAAGCAAATGGTAGGATCTTCTAGAGGAGTGTCTCCAAACCACTTTGTATTGTCTCTGTTTGTAAAATGCTCTTTAGAAACCTTGTTTCAATAACTACAGCGGTTATGTCCAAACGTGGACGTGGGAATATGGACCTTAACTGTCTGCTTGTAGTCCACAGTTTTCTTTTACGATGCAAGTTTCACTGCAAACGTTTTGGTAGGTGTCATTTGGTTTAAATGTGGATATTTGTTTATTAGTCTTGGTCCTTTGAGTTGTAATACTTGCAAGAACAAAAATACCAAAAAAAAAAATAGTTGAGTTGAGAACTTATTTCATCTCAGGGGTAGTCAGATAGACTTCATGTAGCCTAATTGATGTGTAAACGTAATTCCGATATCATATTTAGAGAATATTTTTTTAATAATATTAAAAAAAAAAAAAAATTAAAAACAATTTGCTGGCCCGAGGAGCCTTTGCCCAGCACTGGGACAGTACAGGCTAACATAAAAAAAACCTTTTTTCGGTTAAAGTTTTGAATAATTAATATTATTTTAAAATTAAAAGAAAACTGCAGCTCTAAATTCACATAACATTGTTACTAGACATAACCTTCAAGAATTTCGTAATAGTGTTCTTAATATAGACCGGAACTAAAGCGTAGCCGGTCTCAATGGATAAATAATATGAAGTAGGTATCCAATGTTCACCAGATGTTTTTTGCTTGAAATAATCAATTAATGATACCAAATTCATTACTAGGCTGCACTTCAAATACGATTAAGGCCAATGATATTATGAGCGGCGTTCAAAATATCTTTGAGTTGTTACGACTGCGATAGATAATACAGAACGTATAATACAGAAAGAGATAGCTAATGTGCTTGAAGTCCTTAAATTACGACAATTGTCTGAATTTGTCTGCAACATATTGCACGTGCTAGTGCGATATCTAACTCTTTTTATTTATAATATCATTGATTAAGGCTAATTCTTGATTGGTGACTGTGATAATGTTGCAACAAGATACTGCAATATCCTTAAAACCGCTAATACACTTGCCTGTACTTACACATACGTATGTAAGTAGGTTGAATGCAATTGTTTTATAATAACTTTTGATTGAAAAATCATTCTGCAAACTATTGAATAAGTTAATGACATTATGTAATAAAAGTTCTCTCGACCGTCCGTTCGTTGTCCCTTTCAGTTTCCTCCGTGCCTCGGAAAGCACGTTAAGCCGTTGGTCCCGGGTATCATTTGCAGATCTTTGATAGTCGTTAGGTAGTCAGTGAACCAAAAAGTCTGACAACCAGTCTTACCAAGGGGTATCGTATTACCCAGTACTAAATGTAGTACTGGGTAATACGATACCCCTTGGTAAGACTGGTTGTCAGACTTTTTGATTTTTTGACTTTTTGTTTTTTTTTTTTTGGGTTGTGGAGGTCAGATAGGCAATCGCTCCATGTAAAATACTGGTATTCAGCTGCATCAGGTTAGACTGAAAGCCGACCCCAACATAGTTGGGAAAGCACTAATTAGTAGCGTCGTCGGCACGGGAGATATTATAGTGCACAAGTTTGTGCGTAGGAACAGGTGCACTCTCAAGAGAGAGGGCACTCTCATCCTCGTAGTCCGATGGGACGGTAGTTCGACTATACTGGATGGAGATCAGGCGCACGATAACGGCTTAACGTGCTTTCCGAGGCACAGGGGTATTATACCGCCACCTTCCAAACTCTTTGCTACTACTGAAAAATTCAGGATTGGCGCAGCAGTGGCTGAGCGATTGACTGCTGCGTTGCGTGACGCGGGTTCGAGAACGGAACAAATATTTGTATGGCGTACAATCATATTGCTTTCCCGGCTCTGGCTGTTTGTGTATGTGCCCACGATACAGGAGAAATCCGTAGCGTAGGGCAACGTTTAAAAAAAAAACCAATAACAATTTTTGCTCGACCCGGGAATCAAACCCAGCTCAGTAGTGACAGTAGTCATGCTTGCGACCGCGACTAACAGGATTATACATAAGTGGTTTAAAAGATTTTTAATTAGTCACTGCAATACAACAACCGACAAATCAGGATACGACCTTAGCGATGAGTCTTCAAAGTCCACATTCGGATTACCATAAAAGCTGTATTAATATTTGCTTTCTCCTCATGCAGGGATTCTCTGCGATTACATTTACAAATCTCATGCACAAACATTGAGCTCGGCTTACACTGAGTATTTAATTGTTTACTTAAGTGAATGTAATTCTAGTATATTCTGTCTCTTTCTTGAAATAATATACAGGGTGCAAACGAACCCTTCACGAAGCCGTCAACCAAAGATTATGTACATCAAGTAGTTAACCCTACGCAAAAATTATTGCTTGTGTATAGTAATATAACTCACTCAAAACATGCTGATGGATGTTTTGAATAGTAAACGGGTGAAAAAATTAGAACTTTGACCTACAATATCTCCGTAACTAGAAGTTTCCCAGGTATGGTCCAAAGCAAAAAAATAATAGCAATGACGGGGAGAACAAGTGCCCTTTATTTGCGAGTGGCACTTGTTTTATTATTGTGCTATGTGTAACATCATATGCTTCTACTATAGAGTAGCTGTTAGTGTATACTTTTATATTTGTTACTAGCTGTGCCCAGCAACCATGGTCCGCGTGAAAAAAAAATTGCTTTCCTATTTGAATTGGATTTTATTAACAACTAGCTGTGCCCCGGTTTCACCCGCCGCTTCTGACTTGTTTTCTTTTTGCTTAGCGTAATGTTATATAGCCTATAGCCTTCCTCGATAAATGGACTATCCAATACTAAAAGATTTTTTAATTCGAACCAGTAGCTCCTGAGGTTATCGCGTTCAACCAAACAAACAAACTCTTCAGCTTTATAATATTACTAGCTGTTGCCCGCGACTTTCGTCCGCGTGAAATTTTAACCTATAACCTTCCTCGATAAATGGGCTATCAAACACTAAAATATTTTTTCAATTCGGACCAGTTGTTTCTGAGATTAGCGCGTTCAAGCAAACAAACGAACTCTTCAGCTTTATAATATTAGTATAGATAAGTATAGATTTCATGGGTTTTAATTTTTATTACACGGAACTGTTTTCTTTTTCTAAAATAAAAGTAGTAGTCAGTAAAAGTCCCTTCAAAATCAGTTCAGCCATTTCGGAGATTAGCTGGAACAAACAGACAGACAGACCGACAAGCAAAAATTTCAAAATGGTTTTTGTTTGTACCGTACATACTTTCAAATGTATTCAGTAAGAAGCTGTTATTTTAAAATTACAAACAGACACTTCAATTTTATTTATTTGCATGATAGATATACAAGGTGTAAACAGACCCTTCACATAGCCGTCCACCAAGCATTCTGTACATCAATCTAAGCAACTTTACGCAAAAGTGAGTGATTTTTTTGGGGTGAAAAATCACGTTTTAAGGTAGGACTCGATGGAAAGCACTCAATGCATTGTGCTGATGGATGGATTGAATAGTAGGTACGGGGGTCGTGGAGGTGTGTAAAGTAAAAATCTTTATTATTAAAAACATGTGTTTAAAAAAAACTTGTGAAAAAGTTGGAACTTTGACCTCCAATATCTCCGTAACTAGAAGGTTCCCAGGTATGGCCTAGAACAATAAAATTATCGCAAAACGGGAAGAAGAAGTGCCTTTCTTTTATATTAAGGGTCTACTTACACCCTTTATAAGTCCCAATTCAGGACGTTCAGTTTAAGTTACTTATCGGGGAGTAGATTTTAGTTTCGGTTTAGTTGCACTGTTGGCCTGCCTTGTAAGATAGCTTAAACAACAACAACATTCATTTATTTCCAGGCAACTTTGGCCCACAGATACACAGACACACCTTACAGACTAACATATACAACATTAGTTTTACCTAGTATATGCGAAACCTGATACACCTGTCTAGTATTTTTATGTAAAGAATATATGTACAAAATTTCAAAACTGTATCATGAAAAATCACAAAGTTATAAGCTTGTTCTGTTACCTAGTTGTCCGCACAAAAACGCAGTCACCACGCAGCGCGCGCCTCCAGCTTCGTCTTGAGCTCATTGATAATAATAATTTGGCAGAAGGTACCTAAATTATTGCGATAGGTACTCAAAGTCGCTCGGTATCCAACTTTTAACTTTTTTAAATATTTTTGGGAAAAAATGGTTTAAAATTATTGGAATCGATTCAGTAACTTATTCTGAACAAACTATATTCAGGTTTCGCATATACTAAAAATAATGAAAAATGAAAAATGAAAAATGTTTTATTCGATAACAGAATTAGTTTAAACAATATTGAGGTTGACTTCCCCTTTTAAGTGTAAAAACACCTGTGTAATAATGTTGTATAATTATGAAAAGCAGCCCAAAGGCCAATGAGTTTCCTGCGGTTCTGTTCGAAAGATATACCGCGGCCCAGGAACACAAAGGGCAATGAAGGAACATGGATGGGTTTTAGTGGGGATGTCAGTCATGTCTGGGGTCATGAGTGATCAAACCAGAAAAGAAGATATCCCTCGGAAGACAGAGGTAACGGTAGTATGAAAGCCGCTGGATTTGAGAAGCAAAGGACCTAATGATGATGAAGACAATGACAGGTTAAGTATGAGGCTCTTGAACTTAGGCTTGGTAACGCAGTCTATTCGATAATATATTGAAATAAGAGTATCACGGACTGGGTGCTTTAGGAACTTCTGTGGACGATGTCGTTTAAACAGAATCAAGTACGTGGAAAGACCTGCTTTGCTTCATAAGGAACATCATCATCATCATTATTCTCCTACCCTTATCCCAATTTATTTGCCAATTTTAGCCTGTTTTGTCCCACACCTGGGCGAAGGCCTCCCTCCACTCATTCCACTTCTCGCGAACCCTCTTCTTCTTCCAGTTCGGATGGAACTTATCCAGTTTGCCTTGCCATCTCCTTCGAGGCCTGCCGCGACCCCACCTCACTGTGTCAGGGCACCACTTTCCTGCTATTTTGGCCCACAGTTTGTCCGGCATGCGGCAGACATGGCCTGCCCAGTCCCATTTGAGTTGGGCAGCCTTTTAAGCCACGTCAGCTATATTTGTTTTGGAGCTCAGTATTGTGTTTCGAACACGATATTGCGCTCCATTGCTCGTTGGCAGACCTTGAGTTTGGACTTTAGACCAAGTCTGTGCACCATAGGTTAAGACCGGGAGAATTCATATTTCTTCCACACTCAACATTTTCCTCATGTAACATGTTTACTAAAAGTAACGAGTCTCACAGTCCTGACTGGATTTTATATCTAAACCTTATTTCCTTAACGACTTGCATCCATTAACTTAGTCGTTAGCGTCATCCGATGCATTTCTACATTATACGGCATATTTCTTTTTTTCATTATTTATTTTTGGTTCTAATCTGGGTTGGAAATTATATGAATGAGAATTCTGGTTTTGATCTTAAGTAACGTGGGACCCCAGCTAGATAGACTACTGACCTTATGGACCAAGAATCCATAAACACCAGACCTACGGCAGTTTTATAAAAGATGAAACTTTTTATGTGGAGATACCTTACTATGAGATATATTACTATATACTATATAACACGCGTACACTCCGGACCGACGAGAAGATAACGGAACTCGAAGAGGAATTGAGCAGGCTGCGATGGAGTATTGTGGGATTATCTGAAGTCCGAAGAGAGGGTGAGGACACGATAATCCTAAAATCCGGCAGCTTGCTCTATTTCCGAGAGGGTGACCGGCAGTCCCAGGGTGGTATTGGGTTTATCGTCCACAAGTCCCTCGTGAATAACGTGGTGAAGATCGAGAGTGTGTCGACCAGGGTGGCGTACCTTATACTCAGAATATCCTCAAGATATTTGCTGAAGGTCATACAGGTCTACGCCCCGACCTCGGCACACCCCGACGACGAAGTGGAGACCATGTATGAGGATATTTCTAAAGCCCTGCATGGTTTCAAAACTCACTTCACCGTTGTCATGGGGGACTTCAACGCAAAACTGGGCAAACGAGACGGGGATGAGCTGCAAGTGGGGCAATTTGGGTTTGGATGTCGGAACTACCGGGGTCACCAACTGGCTAGTTTTATGGAGAAGGAGGGCCTCTATATGATGAACTCCTTCTTCAAAAAGCGCGAGCACAGGAAGTGGACCTGGCAGAGTCCCGATGGTGCAACTAAAAATGAGATTGACTTCATCATGTCAACCAAGAAGCAAGTGTTCAATGATGTCTCTGTGATCAATTCGGTGAAAACCGGGAGCGATCACCGCATGGTAAGAGGCACATTGAACATCAATATAAAGCTTGAAAGGTCTCGACTGATGAAGTCTACGCTCCGTCCAGCACAGATCCAGATCCAAAACCCCGAGAGCTTTCAGCTTGAACTCCAGAATCGTTTCGAGTGCCTAGGAAGCTCAGTGGACGAATGCAACGATGGGTTCGTGGAAACTGTCCATACGACTGGGTCTAAGTTCTTCAAGACACGTCGTGCACACAACAAAAAGCTCTCTGATCATACTCTCGAGCTCATGAAGGAGCGGCGTGAGATGATCCTGCAGTCTTCAGACGAGGCGTGGAAATACCGGCAGCTCAATAGACGGATCTCTAAATCCTAGAAGAGCGACCTCCGCCGCTTTAATACCGAGCGTATTAAAGACGCTATTGAGCGGAATAAAGGCTCCAAGGTATTTTCAAGAGATCTGGCTATTGGGCAGAGCCAGCTCACGAAACTGAAGACCGACGATGGCAGGATCGTATCCGCCAAACCGGAGCTGCTGAGGGAGATCGAGAGTTTTTATGGGCAGTTGTACACTTCAACTAGAAAGCCCGTTGCAACTCTAGCTAACGACCCAAGAGCTAGACTGACCCGACACTATACCGAAGACATTCCGGATGTCAGCCTGTACGAGATTAGGATGGCTCTTAAACAGCTTAAAAACAACAAGGCACCGGGTGATGACGGAATTACGGCCGAACTCCTGAAGGCGGGTGGAAAACCGGTGCTTAAGGCCCTTCAGAAGCTGTTTAATTCCGTCATACTCGAGGGGAAGACGCCGCAGGCATGGTGCAGGGGTGTGGTGGTACTCTTCTTCAAAAAGGGCGACAATGCCCGGCTGAAGAACTATAGGCCCATCTCACTTCTAAGCCATGTCTACAAGTTGTTCTCAAGAGTCATCACGAATCGTCTCGCGCGCAGGTTTGACGATTTTCAGCCTCCCGAACAAGCCGGATTCCGAAAAGGCTTTAGCACCGTAGACCACATACATACGCTGCGGCAGGTTATACAGAAGACCGAAGAGTATAACCTGCCTCTCTGCTTAGCGTTTGTGGACTACGAGAAAGCCTTCGATTCGATCGAGACTTGGGCTGTACTGCAGTCTCTCCAACGGTGCCAAATCGACTATCGGTACATCGAGGTGCTAAAGTGTTTGTACAAAAACGCCACCATGTCAGTCCGACTTCAGGACCAGACCTCGGAACCTATCCTTCTGCAGCGAGGCGTGAGACAGGGAGACGTCATATCTCCGAAACTGTTCACCGCTGCACTGGAGGATATCTTCAAGGTTCTGGACTGGAGAGGGCTAGGCATCAACGTCAATGGCGAGTACATCTCTCACCTTCGATTTGCCGACGATATAGTGGTCATGGCTGAGACCATGGAGGACCTCAGTACAATGCTCGATGACCTTAGTAGAGCTTCCGAAAGAGTGGGTCTTAAAATGAACATGGACAAAACCAAAATCATGTTGAATGCCCATGTAACACCCACTCCTATCAAGATCGGAGACTCTACACTCGAAGTTGTAGACGATTATGTCTACCTGGGACAAACGATCCAGTTAGGTAGGTCTAACTTCGAGAAAGAGGTCAATCGTCGAATCCGACTCGGCTGGGCAGCGTTCGGGAAGTTGCGTGGTATCTTCTCGTCCAACTTACCGCAGTGTCTCAAGACGAAAGTCTATGACCAGTGTGTGTTGCCAGTGATTACATACGGGACCGAAACGTGGTCGCTCACAATGGGCCTTATCAGAAGGCTTAAAGTCACCCAAAGGGCAATGGAGAGGGCTATGCTCGGAGTTTCCTTGCGTGATCAAATCAGAAATGAGGACATCCGCAAGAGAACCAAGGTAACCGACGTAGCCCGAAGAATAGCCAAACTTAAGTGGCAGTGGGCAGGGCACATTGCTCGCAGAACGGATGGCCGATGGGGCCGAAAAGTTCTGGAGTGGCGACCGCGAACCGGAAGACGCTGCGTTGGAAGGCCTCCCACTAGGTGGACCGATGACCTGGTGAAGGTTGCAGGGATCCGCTGGATGCGAGTCACACGGGACCGGTCAATGTGGCGACACTTGGGGGAGGCCTATGTCCAGCAGTGGACGTCTTTCGGCTGAAATGATGATGATGACCTTACTATGAAGGGTGTAACACGACCCTTAACGAAACCGAAAAGCACTAGTTCTCCCCCGTCATTACGATAATTTTTTTGTTCTAGACCATACCTTTTTTTTTTTTTTTTGATGGGAAATCTTCAAATGACCCCGCTCTGGACGGAGCGGAAGGGAGTGTCAGACTTGTACTGACTAAAATTCATCCATGTTCCTTCCTTGCCCTTTGTGTTCCAGGGCCGCGGTATCTTTTTCGAACAGTCCCGCAGCCCTGGCAGGCATCGGCCCGTGCGGACCCCTACGTGGTTGCTGACATCTCTTTGAGGCGCGCGTGGAACACGAACGGGCCACGGCCTGTCGTCATAAAACGGCCGGACGGCGAGCTAGCCCATAACTCGCCATCCACAAGCCCGCACCTACGGTGGCCGGTAAAAACCAATTAATAAATATAAAGGGTGTAAATAGACCCTTAACATAACCGAAAGGCACTTGTTCTCCCCGTCTTTGCGATCATTGTTTTGTTCTAGACCATACCTGGGAACCTTCTAGTTACGGAGATATTGGGGGTCAAAGTTCCAACTTCCAACAAGTTTTTTTTTTTAATACATGTTTTTAATGTTAGATTTTTTGACTTTAAAGACCTTCACGACCCCCGTACTACTGAATCCGCACAATATTTTGAGTGCATTACATTGAGTCCTACCTTAAAACGTGATTTTTCAAAGAATAATTGTTGCGTAAAGTTTCTTAGTTTGATGTGCATAATGTTTGGATGACGGCTTCATGAAGGCTTCGATTACAGGGTGTAAGAACAATTAGATATTATGAAAAGTCGGTCCTGGTGGCTATAACAGATATCAGGTAATAAAGGTGTGCAAAATAGCTACTGAGTTACCTCATACTATAAATCGTGATTTTTTTTACATAACTTAAGGGCTGATGATTCACTGGGCCACATGGGCCTCATCAGAAGGCTTAAAGTCACCCAAAGGGCAATGGAGAGGGCTATACTCGGAGTTTCCTTGCGTGATCAAATCAGAAATGAGTACATCCGTAAGAGAACCAAGGTTACCGACGTAGCCCGAAGAATAACGAAACTTAAGTGGCAGTGGGCAGGGCACATTGCTCGCAGAACGGATGGCCGATGGGGCCGAAAAGTTCTGGAGTGGCGACCGCGAACCGGAAGACGTTGCGTTGGAAGGCCTTCCACTAGGTGGCCCGATGACCTGGTGAAGGTTGTAGGGATCCGCTGGATGACTCGCATCCAGCACGGGACCGGTCAATGTGGCGACACTTGGGGGAGGCCTATGCCCAGCAGTGGACGTCTTTCGGCTGAAATGATGATGATGATGATGATGATGATTCTCTTCTCTACTCTCTTTCATTTTGTGTTGTGGAAACCCACCACTACAAAAAGTAATAAATTGCAATTTGAACTTACGTTATTAAAAAATATGTGAATTGCCAATTCGACAAATTGCTCCACTGTTAGGCAATAGTCTGTCAACAAACTGCACAAAAATAACTCGATCAACGATACACCCTCATTGCACAATTCTTCCATAAAAGTCTTTAAAACTATACCTTGTAGTCTATACAATTCTGAATCATTATGGTCATCCAATGCATTTCCACATTATTCCATGTTCATACTCGTACGAAGAACTGAAATTACATGTCAACGCCGCGAGATGCATATTGTTCCCAGACATGAATATTTTGTGGTGTTGCCAACACTTTTTATATTTTTCACGCTTGGTAATACAGTGTGGAAATTTCCGTTTTTGTTTTCTGTAATGTTGCCATGTTTTGTTTGAATGTTTTAGTGGTTTTTTGTTGAGATGTGATTGTGCTGTGTCCGGTGTCCGTTTTAATGTTTATTTTGTAAGGACATTTTTTATTAACACATCGTTGGTCGCAAGCGATACTATTGAACATGAGATCTTGGGCACGATTCCTTGGTTGAGCAAAGTGTAACTTACATCAAGATTTTTTTGATAGCAGTCCGCAATCTGGATTTGAGCTCTATGATGACAATAGGCTCGCCTCCTATTTTATGGTACTTAAATATTACTGGCGAAATGAGGGTTTAACTCCACTACCTAACCTTTCGAGGATTACAGGGGGAGTAATTCCAGTGTGAAAGAGCCAGAGCTATGCAGGTCGTCTAGCGCCATCTCTTTCCCACACACCACCTGATGTGACGTTATGTAATTTGTTATTTTTACCAGTTTCTACATATTCTGCAATGGCTGCATGCTCTCATTGGCAAGTTCATGTAACCCTTGATTCATTGCCGGAGCTGCGGGACTGTTCGAAAGATATACTGCGGCCCTGGAACACGAAGGGCACAGAAGGAACATGGGTGGGTTTTAGTCAGTAGTCTAACACTCCCTTCCGCTCCACCCAGAGCGGGGGGGCTCAATTGATGATTTCCCATCCGAAAAATTAAAAAAAGCCTCGATTCATCTTTTCAAGATTCAAAATAGACTCTGCACTTTCAACCATGCTAATGTTAAATTGACAAAGGCATTTCCATCAACATTATCTGCTATATTAATCGTTCTGTTTTGAGATAGAGAATAATTTAATGACATCCGGCACGTGCAGTGTATTAGTTTGTTTCCCATTCAATATGAATTAACATATCGCTAATATTATTAAATAGCGTCAGGTTAGAGTACTGTCAAACCTGTTTTAATACAAATTCTTGATTAAATTTAGAGGGAGCGAGAGTTTGACTGCGGCTTTGCGTGCCGCGGGTTCGATCCCCGCACGGAACAAATATTTGAATGGCCTACATATAGTTGTTCCGGGTCTGGCTGTTTGTGTATGTGAGTTTAAATCTTTGTAATTGCACCCACGATACAGGAGATTGGAGAAACGTCTAAAAAAAATTGTTGAAGAACCTTCAACTCGTAAGTCGAATCCAAAATAAAAATTGCAATCTAAAATCTAACTACAACTATAGTTATTGTCAAAAGACCTACCTCAGTCACTAAAAAAAACTCTACAACAACTATAACACAGGTACATTCAAGCACAAAACATACAAAATCCTACACGCTTCCAATATTGTTATTGTCACAAATGTAGCGAAAAACACGCGAACTTCACGTTTGACATTTACCACTTCAGATAATGGCAGCGACTGTACTTCGCTGTGGCCATTACAAGAAAATACGAGGTGCTCGAGAGTTCTCGGCGCTTGAAGAAGATTGTGTGCGAATTAAGTTACGTTCTTTAAAGATTATTGTTTATTGATTGTTGTTATATAATAAAAAAGAAGAATTGACAAGAAGAGACAAATCGCATGTGACTAAAAGAGTGATGAATATAAAACGACGGCATGGTTGGCGCAGTGGCTGAGCGATTGACTGCTGCGCTTCGTGTCGCAGATTCAATTCCCGCACGGAACAAATATTTGTATGACCTACAGGTAGTTATTCCGGTTCTGGCTTTTTGTGTATGTGAATTTAAATAAATGTTTGTAAACGTACCCACGATACAGGAGAAATTCCTAATGTGGGGCAACGTATCAAAAAAAAAGGTTATGGATGGAGAGGGAGAGGAAGACAAAATAAAAGATGGGTGTGATTGTGTCAGGAATGATAATTGCGAGACGATTAAAAGTGAAGAAAAAAGAATAGGAATAGAAGAAAAAAACGTGTTGTGCCGACCCTAAGTAACATGGGACAAAGGCAGGAAGATGATGAATAGAAGAATTACCATAAATGACTGTAGTATATACATATAGCGCCGAGACAATGAAGCTCGACGAAGTCCCAGAGAAACAATTTAACAATCTTGGATCCCACGACGAAATTATTCAGTAAAGAATAGCAAAGGAGTATGATAAACATAATTTCCACTTCCCTCCATATCAGCAGGAGACAGAACAAAACAAGGTCAATAGGCACAAAGGGACGTTTACAACTGGGATAAGCCCAGTTGCCAACTTTCTAAATGTCTGACTCTTTCTTTGATGAATCAGCATGGTTAAGGACAGCACAGTTGGCCCAGTGACTGAGCGATTTGCTGCTGTGCTGCGTGTCGTGGGTTCAATACCCGCATGGAACAAATATTTGTAAGGCCTACAGGTTCCGGGACTGGCTGTTTGGGTCTGTAAGTTTAAAAGTTTGTAAACACACCCACGAAACAGAAGAAATTCCTAGTGTGGGACAGTTTAAAAAAAGTGTCTATAAATAGTTTGGCATTGACTTCAAATCGTCTCTCAAGATCAAAAATTTCTTAGGACCATTTGCTCAAGACATTACCGAACAACCAATGCGCCAGTTTACAATATTCTTGCATACAATTATAAACTCTTTACGTAACTGAAGGACCCGTTATGGTATAGAATGGCGTGAAAGGCTTCGTGGATTGTTGTCGCTGGTTGCGCAATAAAGAATGTTGGTCACCTCCAAGATCAAGTTTAAGGGGTCAGTGTTTCAGAAGAAATTGTAGATTGGTTACGTGAATTGGATGAAGGTGAAAGCGTTAGGGTGTTACCACACCTATCGATAAATCGTAGAAAGGGATTTGTCGACATCGATCGATAGTTTCGATCTTTCGACTAATCCACCAATTTCTACCATCGATTGACCGATTGGTGTGTTAACACCACGTTCTTTGTGATTGACAGGATCAGAATGTATCTTTATCAAAGTACTAGCTGTTGCCCGTGACCTTCGTACGCGTGAAATTATTATTTTTTATTATTATTTTTAGCCTTCCTCGATAAATGGGCTATCCAACACTAAAATAATTTTTCAATTCGAAGCAGTAGTTCCTAAGATTAACGCATTCAACCAAACAAACAAACTCTTCAGCTTTATAATATTAGTATCGATATGGTATTTTTGATTAGTAATTTAAAAAAAAAAACAGCTTTTCCTTACATTTTGATCGTGTAGGTGGTTTTTTGTAGGAAACTTTTCTTAGTTGTTTTTTTTTTTAATTAACTACAATTTCACATTATTAACCTAACTTCACAACCTCGTATCTCCATAACCAAGCCATTATAAGTCAAGTATACTGGCTAATCAAACATCAACAATAATCAGATGCGATATTAACGCGGCTAAAATATTAACAAACCACATTTAATAATAGTAGGTACAATAATTAATTATAGGTATTACAGATATCGGTTTTCGATCAGCAAGCTCAATAATACTAATTAAAATTTACCAGATTTCGGATTGCAGGACAGCTATAAAAGTGCTGTGAAGTGATAATTATTCATTATTGTTAAAACTTGGTTATAGTTTGGTAGGTAGTATCAATTTTTTTTTATTAATTTATTTATACTTGGTAACATAAGAGAAAAAAGCTGCTAGGCTCAAATGAGATTGGTGGCCCCCAGCCACTGTAGGCGCGGGCCTGTGGACGGCGAGTTATGGGCTAGCTCGCCGTCCTGCGTCTTATGACGACAGGCCGTGTCGACGACGCGTTCGTGTTCCACACGCGCCTCAAAGAGATGTCAGCAACCACGTAGGCGTCTGCATGGGCCGATGCCTGCCAGGGCTGCGGGACTATTTGTTCGAAAGAGATACCGCGGCCCTGGAACACACAGGGCAAAGAAGGAACATGGATGGGTTTTAGTCAGCATTTGATGATTTCCAATACTAAGAAAAAAAAAAAGCTCAAATGAGATTGGGCAGGTCACGTGAACCGCATGCATAACGACCACTGAGCAAAGGTTTCAACACGAGGGATGGCTGAGGATGGACGGCGCCGCCGAGGCCGGCCTAGAAAGACGTGGCGAGATTATCTGGAAGGCTAGTTCAAGGTGGCGCAGGAGAATAGTACCAGGAAGAATATGGGGGAGGTGTTTCCCCCAGCAGTGGGACAAACAAAGCTACTAAAAAAAATTAAGACAGTAAGATAAAACGGAAGAAAAAAAGGTGTTGCGCCGACAGTAACGTGGGACAAAGACAGGAAGATGCTGATGGCTTGTTACGATTGATATCAAAATGATTTTATTTTTTACTAACAGGAAGGTTTCTTGATCAGGCGCAGGTATTACACCGCCAACTTCAAAACGCAAAGGCATATTCCTTTGGCTTCCAGTTCTTTCAATCAAGGGCCAATGCGCACCTTTGGCCATTGGCTTTGTTTAGTTGTTCCCACTATATTCAGCCTGTCGCGACGTCTGTTGGCTGTGTTAGGGCTCCACAGCTCAGTCTCACTTCAGCCTAGCGGCTTTTTGACCATCGCCAGTGTGCGTCTTTAATTTAAACTTTCCAAAGAGCAGAACAGAGGTACAGTTCACCTACTACCTAAATTTCCTTATGTTCAATCTTAACGGGATACAGATCTTATGGCACCCAAGCATTAATCCAAACGCCAGGCTACAACAGAAACACTCAAATTTTAGAAACCTAAAAACTCGACTTTGGGATCGAAATTAGGATCCAGTCAAACTTGCGACCACTAGACCAACTAGAAAGTCGAAACATTGACAGATTACACTACTATATTCCATCAGCTCCGCACATGCCATTGAATACAGTCTCCCCTATGATTAGTTGGGTGTCCTATTCTAGTGCTAAATTCGATTCGAACAATAACTGCCCCGAAATTTTCACTCTGTGATGTCTTATACGACGTTTAGAAAAAAAAGAAAGCGAAAATGCGGTTAGAAGAAAAAACCGAAAGGAAAATGCCATAAAAAAATAAGGAAACAATGCTTGTTTCAATATTTACTGCAACGATGATATATTTAAAATTTGTAAAAAATCAACGGCGTATATTTAATAGTAAGTAGTAGTATGTCTAATAAAATATATTCTATAGCAAAGATATGGAAAATAAGTAAGTAACATTATATCACCACTTCTTGAATAACTTTGAAGAAAAGCGCATCGTGAGGAAACCTGCATGTCCTACTGCAAAATTTCGGGGACTTGAAATTCACCGACCCGAACTGGGCGCAATGGATCACGGCCCTTTTCTTTTGATTGAGAGTTCTATTTCCCAGCAAAGGAACATTATAGGCTGATCATGCTATGCTTATGTGCCAGATGTGTGGACCATACTTAGGCAAATGGGGGTTTTTCTTGTTATTAACGGTCCTCCGAACCGGATCTTTGGGTCAAATTTTGTCTATTATAATCTTTAATACAATTTGAATTGCGGAAAACAGTCATTATACGATAGTGTATTTGGTCACCAAGTTTTACAAAGAGTATCGCATTACCCAGTATTAACTGGGTTGTGGAGGTCAGATAGGCAGTCGCTCCATGTAACATGCTGGTATTCAGCTGCATCCGGTTAGACTGGAAGCCGACCCAATCATAGTTTGGCAAAAGGCTAAGCAGATGATGATGATTAGTGTACTTAGTCACTTAAAAGTAAGAAAGAAATAATTACGTTTCAATTTTAGCAAGCATTTAAAATCGAACAAACGAGTTTCACTAGAATAGGAAACCCGATCATTCATGAATATTCACACGCATATTACAGTAAGCGATAGTCGTGAATACACATTGTAACAGCAATTGTTGATCGAAGATGCAATGTATTGTTACATTGCCGCGTGGGCACGCAATCGATTCAGGAGATCAGTGAATGGTGCGCAATGGAACGTGATTGGCGAAAGACAATGAATTTCCTAGTTATGAATACATATAGTAGGTAGGTATGGCGTTATTGAAATTAATTGTAAGATCTGATATTAAGTTAATTGTTGATTGCTTGGTGGTTGTAATTGGTTTCGATGGTTTTGCTTCCTCGGTATTTTATGAAACAAAGCATTTTGTACTCCTAGCAATTTGATTTAAGTGAGGATTCCTTGTATTGCTGTGGCTGAGTATCGATCTGGACTTGCCTCTTCTCCTTAGCGTTTCGATGACACAGAGTTCAAATATGTTTGGCCCAAAATTTAGCTATGTGAACTCCAGCTACTGATGCAGTCATAAGTTAATTGATAACAGTGCGAACTATGCATTGTAGAAGGTGGGTCATTTTTTGTGGGGAGAGGCCGATCGGTGTACATCCTGAACCCGTGAGATTGTCTTTGCTCCAGCAGACTTGATTCCGGTTAGAGATTTCCAAGTAGGCCACGTTAACGCGTGTCCAGGGGGTTACTATGACGTCTTACAGCAGGAGTCATTCTAGTGTGGGAAAGAGACAGAGCTATGCATGTCGTCCAGCGCCATGTCTTTCTCATGCATTGGTCTTCATGGTAGGCCACCAGGTCGAACACTTTCAGCTAGTTCGATAAAATGGTCAGGGGGTGTGTCAGCTTTACTGTTTGACTTTTTTCTTTTTCTGAAACACGTGATTTATTCATCTATCCATTCAAAGTCATTCGTACTTTCTTGGTATCATAGTTACAACTGAAGATCTAGAGAAATTCTGAAGGTCCGACGGTACATTCTCGAACTAAGGTCACCGATGTAATAAAACGAGATCAGTTATCATCAAAACTGTGTTCAAGTGTGGTCAGTGTCAAGATTCATCATCTATACTCTATTCTATAATATTATAAAGCTGAAGAGTTTGTTTGGTTGAACGCGCTAATCTCAGGAAATACTGGTTCCAACTGAAAAATTCTTCTAGTGTTGGATAGCACATTTATCGAGGAAGGCTATAGGCTATATAACATCACGCTACGACCAATAGGAGCGGAGTATCAATGACAAATGTTGCAAAAACGGGGAAAATTGTATTTTTATTACAATTTCACGCGGACAAAAGCTAGTTGGTGATATTCGTCCTTAATTGATATAACCTACATACGCCCAGTTCCAGACTTAATTGATTATGGGATTACCCCGATCAAAGATCTACCCAAGTTCCCGATAACACGGTTGCGCCCTAAATTACTGATTGAGTGTGAAACTTTAGTTTCAATCAACTAATCAATCAACAGGGACTAAAAACTAAACTAATGGGACTTATGCCTGTCTTCATATCACTGAATTTTCAACCCTCGGCTCAGTACGGAGAATTGACATTGCAGTAGTGCAGTAATAATTATTTAGGTGTTCATTTAAGTGTAAGTAAGTGTTACTGAAAACGAGCATTTGTTTAACTGGGTCAAAGTTTTAAGTTCAGTTTAGGAATGTTGTGACCTCCTTTTGATGCTTCGTTTGTTTACGTCATAGCGCATGACTTTAGACAAGGTGGAAGGGACATCGACGCACAAACGATTACCACGTGTTCAGTAGGTACACCATTTCGACCCCCCCCCAGAAATTTTTAATCGGTAATTAAAAAAGCAAGGAAGGAATTGGGGGAGGCCTTAGCCTGTACTGTCCCACTGCTGGCAGTGGGACAGTACAGGCTAAAAAAAAAAAAAAAGCAGAAAGAAAACAAGAGAGAAAATATATTTAGCAGCGCAGCAGCCTGCAGTTTTTTTTTTAGCAGCTGTTTCCTACAAAACTGAAAAACCTACATGGTCAAAATGTATGGAACAGCAGATTTTTTTTTAAACTACCGGTGTTAACTTTCTGGGGGTCAGTGCACTATACTCCGCAGCTGGCATAGCACCTCACCAAGTCGCAAGCGCAGTGGAGAAATAAAAATGGGAGTCGGACATCAGACACCCACTATACGGCGCCCTGCTGCTAACTGCCACTCCAACGGCTTAAAAAGCAGGCACAGTTTTTTAAAAATAAATTGGGGTCACAATGATGTAATCGTTTGTGCGTCGATGTCCCTTCCACCCTGTATTATTAAGCTTCTATTAAGCTTCTTGCTACTACTTAGTACTACCCATACTTAGACCTACTTCATCCGTGCATGTCCTAGACAGCAAGCCAGAGATCAGGTGGCTTACCATGACGTCTTGAAGCAGTATTGTTTTTAATCTTACTGTCTGCTGTGGGAAAGAGTTGAAACTCAATAAGACATCTAGCTCCATCTCTTTCTCTCACTGAAGTAAAAGGCCTTCATGACATCACCGGGGGAAAGGATAGTATTGCTGTCAAAAACATAAGCCTGTCTTTGCTGTCCCACAGTCGGGTCAAAAGGAGACCATTCAAGAATATACACAAAAAAAAAACACGAGTCAAGGTTTTTTTCCAAAAACGGGCAGCATTCAGCCAGATAGCTCGTCATTATTATCGCAGACAAGAGTATGAATGAAGATGGATATAAGAGTAGAGGAAGACAAAATAAACGATGAATGGACTGTGTGAAAGATGATATGGCTAGAAAGGAGGTGACTGCTGAGATGACGAGTAATAGAGAAGAAGACAAGCTTCGCAGACCCTAAGTAACTTGGCATAACATCGGCAGAATGATAGTGAAAAGACGTGCTCCGCTAGACCTCTAAGAATAGCCAGCCTATTTCGAAGCACACATAAGTACTACAGAAATTCAACCCAATCTACACAAGATAATTATTTTTCTCTTAGCAACACAGAGAAAAAAAACCTCTCAATTAGAACCTGAATAACTTAAACGCATAAATAAAGGTAAAACAGAAAAAAGGTCCTTCGAACCACAACCCGTGGGTAATATTATGAACTAAACTGGTAAGGTACGCGGTGACACAGTAAAAAGATAACCAGTAAAACAACTAGGCTCTCTTGTGAAATCAAACGCGGGTGTTAAGATTGAAAAATTTTTATTAAGTGGCATATACATCATCTCCCTTGTTGACTGCTTCGTTGGTCTAGTGGTCGCAAACGCGACTACTGAGCAAGAGGTCGTGGGTTCGATTCCCGGTTCGGGCAAAGTGATACTGGGTTTTTCCATTAGGAATTTATCAGTAGCAGCCACGGAGACTGGATTCCGGAGATACAATAATAATTGCAATCACTCCAGCAGCGACGAGATACCCCGCCTTTGGTAAAGAGTAGGAGCTGTAACCACTTGTCTTGATATGCCAAACACGACTCGCAAGTAACCTGTAACCTGACCTAATCTTCAAAATCAGTTCTGGGTAATACGGTACCCCTTCTTAAGTCTGGTTGTCAGACTTTCAAGCATTGTTCCCAGTTGAAATACTGTATGTTAATACTATATGTCTACAGTGGTGGGGAGGGAGGGCAGTCGTAAAAATGATAAATGTTCGCGCATTACGCGAACACTGCACATGTGGCTAGCAATGTTTTTGTTAATATCTACGGAGAATTTGAACATAGGTTTTGAGTGTTCAAGTACGAATGTGGGGAACATTTTACAGAGGGGATATAAAATGTGTTATTTCAATTTAACTTTAGTTTACTATGGGAAATATCTTGCTGGCCTAGTGGGCACAAGAGATAGTCCTGGGCCTACTTTCAATTCCTCAAAAAGTAGGCCAAAGTGTTTTGGTTTTTCATATCATAATTTTTTTGTCCAGTGTTTGGATTTGTGCCCGGTTGATGGCATTAAGCTCGCCCCCTGTTATCCACATAAGACTAAGACATAACTGCTCAATCGTGGATGTCTTTGCCATGCGCCTTTTCCATTACGCAATTCGTCACATCATCTGAGGACATAAAAAAGCAGATTTTCTAAAACATATAAATGTGGCTGCTAGCGAACAGTACTAGCACAAGTATACATATGCTAGAAAGAAAGTACTGCTTAATCAAACCAATACTAGAAGAAAATGTAACAAGAATAATTTTCATACTACTTTTACAAATCAACTGAACAAAAGCATGCAAATTCATCTTAGCTCAGAGCAATGTGTCTGCTATAAACGGCGCGCGATTGTGCATAAGCTCTCTCATAATTCAAATGCTGGGAAACGTCTGGTCTGTGAGTTCTTGAGAACAAATTAGACAGACATTGGTTTTGCTTTCAGCTGCAAAAGTTCTCCAGTTGGGAGTAAAAGGAATGAATGTGCTGTAGAGCGCCGAAAAGTTAATTGATTGAATATTGGTAGTGTCCGACCGAATGACGATTTCTGGCCGAAGCCAAAGGTTTCATATCCCTAAGAAATTCAGTTCAAGATTGGAAGAAAGTGAATGATTTTGTTAAACTTTTAAATTAGAAGTTTATGTATACAACATCATCATCTGCCTAGCCTTTTCCCAACTATATTGGGATCGGCTTCCAGTCTAACCGGATGCAGCTGAATACCATTATTTTACATGGAGCGACTGCCTATCTGACCTCCACAATCCAGTTAGTACTGGGTAATACCATACCCCTTGGTAAGACTGTTTGTCAGACTTTTTTTTTACTTTAGATACAACATCACGAGATGATTCAAATTTCGTTGCACCTTGTCAAAAATAATAACATTTCTAAATGTGTGATCCCTGCTCCCGGCATTTTGCCTTTTCATCGCGCATTCGTAACATTTCGTTCGATTTCGGCCCATTTTGGCTGAACTCGATGGTTTGGTCGAAGGTGGATTTTTAACCTTCGGGGATTACGAGCTTGATGTTATGTTATGTTATTTGTAAAGATTGTCATAAAGACATTCTATTGTGAATTAAACTAACTCTGTAGAAATTCAGAAAGAGATTAAATGCGCAATAACTGGAATATTTGACACAAAATACTATAAGCTAAGCCATCTTAAGCTTGTCTTATTCATACTCGAAACCACGTCCAATCACAAGACAATACAAGTACATGCTTCTCTATTCAATCTACGCTAAACAATAGTTCATATTGTGTTCAAAACAGAACAATAAACCTACGAGAAATCGCCAGATATATGTTTGGAAATAGACTTTTTATGCCTCAACTAACTTCATTCAAGTCGGGTACGTATTACATCGGAATTGTGACGTCATGATAAGGGGAATGTGATGTTTTCGTTTGATTCAAGAAACGAGACAAATGCCATCCACTTACGAATTAACGAAATCGAGGGGCAGATTAAAGAAAGTCATCATCTACATAGTCCTGGTGCGCCATGAATAAAACTGGCTTCTCAAACATCCTCAGCGAGGAAACAGGGGCTGCGATTCTCCATACAAATGAATTCCCCTTTTTTCTTCCTGAATAATGCCTCTACTAGTAGACTCTACTACTACTACTCTACTAGTAGATACTACTACTCTACTAGTAGACCTTCAATGTCTACTGTTGACACGTTCCTTTTTATCAGAAAAAAATAAATAAAGAAAATATAACCCTCCAAAAATTTTCGAGGAGACGAAAGGTGGATACGAAACGTCGATCTCAGCAATTAAATTGTGATATAATCGGTCTGGTCTGCAGCTGTCCCCATCCCACTCTACGGGGGCAGGCTTGACTCAGCGACGGAAATAGTTTCTTCAAATATCTATTTTATTAATTCCTCGAAAGCCCTGTTTCCTAACTGCCTGGCCCATCTGGAAGTCCCTAAACCGACTACGGCTGGGCCGCAATCATTAAGCCTAAGATCTTGTTGTTCTTTATGCTGTTCTTACCCTTTTTTTATTTGATGTAAATCTTTTTCCAATTCAAATGCAACGTGTAAACAGACCCTTCACATAGCCGTCAACCAAGCATTCTGTACATCAAACTAAGTAACTTTACGCAAAAATTATTGCTGGGAATCGACTTTTTTTTTTGAGGTGAAAAATCACGTTTTAAGTTAGGACTCGATGGAAAGCACTCAAAGCATTGTGCTGATGGATGGATTGAATAGTATCGTGGGTCATGGAGGTGTGTAACGTAAAAATCTTACATTAAAAACATGTATTTAAAAAAAAAAAACTTGTGATTAATTTGGAACTTTAACCCCCAATATCTCCGTAACGAGAGGTTCCCAGGTATGGCCTAGGACAAAAAAAAGATCGCAAAGACGGGGAGAACAAGTGCCTTTTGGTTATGTTAAGAGTCTATTTACACCCTTTATGTTTGACAACTTAAATAACACCATTGACCAAGATGAGGAATCGTCATTCCAATGCAGAGATGAAAATGATGTTGCGACACTGTTTCTCCCTCAAATTCATCCATGGACCATTCAATTTGTCATTCAAACTGTAAACAACTTGAAAACCAATGCATCATTCCTCAACTCAATCGCATGTATCGATAACGTGTTTACTTCTCGATTCATACAAGTGAAATAACAAAATCGATTTAAAAGATTGATAATCACAAAAGTTGAACAATTCTGTATCGAAATTTCTCAAACAGGAACTGCGTCTGAGGAACCTAAATAAATTGTAGTTTGTGGAGAAAAATTGTGTATTGATTTGTTAAAGTATAGTTTGTTTTCTGCGTTTTCTTTTATTTTAAAATAAGTTATTGATTTGGATGCAATAAATATTGTATTGGTTGTTAGTGTGCTCCAAGATTCGGAGACGGATCTGGATCCTTAGAAATCTGGAGACACGCAGGTCTTCGATATTGGAAATCGCGTTATGGAATGGAGTTGGGCAGGACTCCTAGAAAAGAGCGGTGATGGCAGGTGGAGTAAAGCTGTGACCGAGTGGCGTCCAAGGACTGGAAAGAGAAGTGTTGGTCTTCCGGCGACGAGATGGAGGAGCTCGGCACAAACAAAGAGAGGCCTATACCCAGTAGTGGGTGAAGTCGAGCTGTTTAAAAATCTATTTTTTTTTTTTTTTTATTTATTTATTTTCCAAAAAAACTTAGTACTAGTTTACAATGGCAATGTGGCAACAATTTCAATTAAGGCAACGAGATTAGCGTCTGTAGCCGAACTAGGCATAGCCTGTATTTCGACTATCAGTACCATTCCCCTCGAGTATTTATAATACAAGAATAGGTGCCAAGCAAAAGAGGCATATAATTAAATCAGCACTACAGAAAAATAGTTGATAAGTACACTTTAGATAAGTAATTTGCAGATAGGTAAGTACATAAATTTAATCTAATTACTAAATGAATTTCGTGTATGTGTGTTCATGTGTGTATGCGATGTATGTATATGAGTGCATGTAGGTGTGTGTGTGTGTGTGTGTGTGTGTGAGAAAATTATGAGGTGAGCGTGTGGGTGCGAGTATGCGTGAGTGTATGGGTGTGTGTGAGAATAATTATGATGTGAGTTTGTGTATGGGTGAGTGTATTTGTGTGTAGGTGAACTATGTTGAAAGTGTATCTACGTTTTCTGTGCTCTTAGCCGTATTCTTAGTGTGGTAAATATAGTAGTTGTTCTGTCTCCTCGTAGCTTAATTTCTGTAAATATTTATTAATTGCTTTTGTACACTTACAATGACTGTTACGCTAAATTATTTTCATAAATTCATAATAAATAATATTTTAGTACAACATGGAAATATATTTTATTAGGAAAAAATGAGGTTTTACTTAGTATTAGGAAGAAATGAGGTTTTACGGTGACATATTCATTATTTTGTGAATCTCGTTGTCTTTTTTTTTTCAATTTACAACTAATCTCCTTGTTGGTGCTATTTTTGTCTCTCTCTTGCACACAAAGGTTTGTTACGAGAGAACTCAATTTAGAATTTGAACAGAAAGTACTAGGAGAACAGAATCATGAAGAAGATGTTGGCGTCGCCAAAATCGTCTATTTAGTTGAATACCCTACAATAAGTACCAGGCTAGCATGAAATCAATAATTAAGTTAACAGTTAATTTCGTCTACATACCCAAGTTCTGGGAAGGACCTACTTATAATAAAAGTACTAGGCTTGCATAAAATTAAGGTGACTGTTTTGTCCCCTTTTCTGACTTTTTATTTCAATATTATAATTTGCCTGTCCTACTAGGAGAAAACGAGAGTTTATGTTTATATGTAGCACAAACGATTCTCGCTACTATTATGACATTTCTAACTCATAACCCAAATTGCATTCAGACAATTTCTCTGCTCATTCATAGCTTTTCCTGTTGATTAATTGTCATTTTTTTCCATAATAGTGTACCCAGTGTGGCCAACAATGGGCGGTTTCAATGGAAACTTGTTATTTCCGTGAACAATACTGTGCGTCAGCTAATGGATACGAAGCTGGACTGTGCGCGGTGGGGTGAATGAAAGGAGGCAGCGGTTAACCCGTTTTGATGGAAGTTGAAGCCTTTACAGAAGGGGAAACGAGCATTCGACAGCTCTGTCTCATCGACAGCAGTTGTAGCTCAATATTTTTTGGATATAGGTGTCGTAGGTGGGGGTTCAGCAATGATAATAAAAAGAGGTAGATATCGCACTAGCGCGCGTAGATTGTTGCAGACAAATTCAGACAATTGTCGTAACAGAAGTACTTCAAGTGCAATAGCTATCTCTTTCTGTATCATACGTTCCGTATTATCTATCGCAGTCGTAACAACGCAACGATATTTGAACGCCACTCAGTATTAACGTAGAGTATCTTTCTATATAATATCTTCAGACCCATTTACTTTGGGTAGTTTTTTTCATCATCACTGCTCTTAAAACGATGAAGGAAAATATCGTGAGGAAATCTGCAAAGAGCGTCCCTCTCATAGAGAGGAGCACTGTGATCATGTTTCCCAGTAATAGGGACGTTATAGGCTTGATTGCTGGGTCCTTTAGTACAAAAATTGTCTCCTCTATGAGATCAAAAGCGCTACTGTCCAATACACCACAGATTCAGGACACTACAGTGTCAGGGATTAAAACTTGCGGGATATTCCTCAAAGCACAACTATTTTTAAGCGCAACCAACTAAGCGCAACTAATTTATTCCTCGAAGCGCAACCATTATTTGCGCTCACAAATTCAAACTAAAATATTAAATATTTTTTTCCTCAAAGCACAAATATGATTGAAAAAAAAAAATATCCATCATACCCCTCTATATTTTTCATCATGGTTGCGCTTTGAGGAATAATTTAGTTGCGCTTAGTTAGTTGCGCTTTGAGGAATACCCCAAACTTGCGACACGTTGAAGGAAAAGTAAAATGTTAAAGCTTGTTTTGGAAGCATAAAAGGAGAAACCCAAACTCCATAGAAACTTGGGCCTGGCGTTACAAGGCTGAAATTTTGCCATAAATTAGAGCATCTATAAAGGTTTCACTAGCCCAATTTTCACGTCCCCCAGCAATGGCCAAATTGGTAAAATCAGACAATGTTTACATTTTAGGTTATTTTATTTTATGAGTTATTTAATTATAAAATTACATTTTTGAGGCGTTGTTTCCTACGTAGGTAAATCTGGAACGCGCCTGCGCTGAGCTGCAGGACCTGCAGCCTATCATAATGAGGTTTTAGGTACTTACATAAAAAGCGGTGAATTCAGACTAATCTGATTGATCTTACTGAAAACCTTAGCTGAAAACTATGTTTATTAGACAAGACCCACTTACATTACTACTGGCAAGCATTTGTTAACATTGTATCTACTACCTACTAGGGGATTTGTGGCTTTCTCAGATTACAGTAATCTGAGATTGCAATAATAGGTATATTGAAATTAAAAAAACGCATAATTAAGATAGGGTTTTATTAATCACCTTCTTCGTTAGGATTATCATAGTATAATAACACAGAATCTAGGAATTGTGCAGGAGGTAATTGACCACCCTTGGTGCAGAATCAGTTTCTTGCCTTGTTCTTCTAAATGAGGAATTTCCTGACTATTTGGCTCATTGACAGCTGATGAAGTTGCACCAGATGTTGAGGGGCCTGATTGGAAATGCCAGGATGCTCTATTTGCCCGCACCCAACAAGAGTGACAGACAACACTTGAAGCACCCACCTGAAAATAATTTATTTACATTAAAGGGTGCCTTTACGCCAAAGATGTTGGATATGTTATTGCCCACTTTGAAAAAGACTGATCTAAATCCTGCAATTGAGAAATCCTGATGTAGGAGTTTAACCGTTATCACATTGTCTCTCTATTTCACTTAAATGTTTTAGCATCACAAATAACATTTTATATTGTCCTTGTTATCAAAACTAAACTAAAAAATGTTATTAATAAAACATGAATAACATTAATATACTAACCGTGCATGGTAGGATCCATTCTCTTATAACTTCGTGTATTCTGCGTTCATGCACTGTACAAGTCCTAAGCTGATGGCATCGAACTCTTCTCAGAAGAGAACGTCCACAGTGAATACACACTCATCGGTGTCCTATAAGCGTCTGTTCACTCTCTTCTGGTCTATTTCCGTCAAGAGATACAGCAGTGGCATGATTCCAGCAAACTTGGCAGATAAAGTCATTTTCATTTACCTGAAACAAACATTTATCATTTGACTCTTAGTTCTAGCACTAGCATTTAGCAATAAGCATCTGAGTGGCACATTTGTGTAAACATAAGCGGCCTGTCGTTGCAGTGGGAATGTATTCCCACTGCAACGACACAGGCCTCCTCTCTGAGAGAGGGAATAGGCCGTAATTAACTATGGTTCAGGTTCAGTACGTTATAGAAATATCGGATACTAACCGATTGAGGCGCGACCCATTCCTGTACAATTGAAAGAATCATTTCATCTTCCTGTGTTGCAGCGGTCCGTTGCTATTCCGCAATTAATGCACAGGCTCATGATGTCGTATTAACCAGTCGTCAAAAGAGCAATATTCAGATCCGGCTTTCCAGCAAAAGTCAGCCGGGATGGCAGGGTACGGGGTCCAATGTTCAAGCGAGGGTTAGTCAGAAGGCAATCAATTTCGGAGTCCAGTATTCGAGCAGAGGTCTTATGAAATAATATTGCAATAAATCTCGAGAAACGAAAAACACATTCACTTGCACAAAGATACGAAAAGCGAATGACATTTGATAGATAAACATCTAGGCATGACAATTGACTTGACAGACGTTGACATTGACATTTGCCGTTAACTAGTGTAATCCATGTGCAATCCGCGTTGCAATCGATTTTATCGATTATTTAATTCTTTTAATGATTTTTAATGGTGCTTACTTAAAAAATCAATTAGATTCCAGATTTTCTTTTTGTTTTACATTGTGTTCAATATCTACAAAACAATTATACTAAAACAGTGGAGTATTCATCAATTATTTGTAACTATCGATATCCACTAAATCGATCATATTCCTAAGGTACGCTCTATGGTTATAATTAAACGTTTGCGAAGTAAGTGACGTATAATGAAATAAGTGCTGT
This sequence comes from Noctua fimbriata, assembly GCA_905163415.1. Classification (NCBI taxonomy): domain Eukaryota; kingdom Metazoa; phylum Arthropoda; class Insecta; order Lepidoptera; family Noctuidae; genus Noctua; species Noctua fimbriata. Next base: position 8,201,192 of record LR990945.1, read on the forward strand.
AACGGTTTACAAAGGTTGTTTAAAACAATAAAATAGAAATCTATCTATTTTATAGACTTGGCCATTGTAATTGAGGCTAAGATTTAAATGGGTTCATAAGGCAAAATAGTAGATTTTTTTGGTACATATCTGATTCGTGTAACGGTTAGGCCCAGAAACGGGTTTCTCCTTTACACATATTAAGAGCATTTTTAATGCTCTTATTCTTGTCAAATATACCAGAAAGAAACTCATACGACGATAGTGCATCGTGTCTCACTCTGAGTCATAATAAACCATTCTCTTATTATTACTTAAGAGGATTAGAGGACAAAATAATACAAATATACGTACATTATCTGCCTAGCCTTTTCCCAGCTATGTTGGGGTCGGCTTTCAGACTAACCGGATGAAGCTGAATACCTGTATTTTACTAGGAGCGACTGCTTATCTGAACTCCACAACCCAGTACAGTACTGGTTAATACGATACGCCTTGGTAAGACAGGTTGTAAGAGTTTTTAGGCCACTGACTACCTAACGACTGTCAAAGATCAAAAAACAGACAAATTACAGACAAACAAACACAGACAATTATACATACAATTTTCAATAATATAGCTTATGTACAATGGCTAGCTTAACCCAGAATTAGGTTTTCTTATAATAAATCTTATTTGATTGCGAGATTTGCAGTAGACGAAATGTAGCAAGTTTGAAATATCGATGCAAATTTTCTTGACAAGCAACGCCACCTTGAACTGTAGACTTAAAATGGTCGTACTATAGCTGAAAATGCTATAAATGTTTTCACAGAATGACACTGACATTGCGAACTTTCTAGGAATTGCCTCTCTCATGTCTTGTACCATCAACAAACATACACTAGGATAGGACATCGCTTTGTAATTGAAGCCAGCTTGTTATTAACAAGCTGCACTCATCTGTACCACTGACGTGAATACTAAATCAACGGTAACTTGTACCGGTTGTTATTAATTAACGTCTCGTTGCTGTAACAAAGTGAAACATGCTTTGCCGTGGCCGACTCAGAAATCTCTAAAAACACTCCGAACCCAAGTCAGCCTTGGCAAAGACAATTTTACAGATGGGGGTTAATGAACGACTCAGATCAAGGTCAAGGTCAAGTATGCGGCGTGTCTTCCATCTTGCGCTGTATGCCATGACACCTACGCACTTGATGATCTTATGACTACATACGCATAGCTGAATTTTGGGGCAAATATATTTAATAAAATTTGCCATTAACACTCTAAGAAGAAGAACTAAACGTTGAAGTTACCGATATTTGACGGTTAAAGTTTAAAGAAATAATCATCTATCTTGATTCTTCCAAACCTGTTGGGATCAGCTTTCAGTGTAACCTGATGCAGCTGAATATCAGTATTGGAGCGAAAGCCTTTCTGACAGTAAAAATAACACAGTGACTCGGTAATACGGTACCCCATGGTAAGACTGATTGTCAGACTTTTACGCTCTCCCAAAACGACTGTCAAAGATATACAAATGACAGCCAAAGCCAATGAGGCATGAGACACATCAATTAGACATATTAAATACCGCATCAATTTCAATATTTTACAAAAACACTTCGATTGTTTCTTCTCATTTTGTGTCAAGGAATACAGATCTTAAAACTGGTTTCGTGGCTTTTTTTTTTTAGATGCACTTATAGTTTCCTTGATCACGAATCACGATATCGTGAAATTCAAATTTCGATTTAACTAACTGTGACGATGAGCGTTGCGGTAGACCTGTTCTAAACTGGTATAACCTGTTCTTAAGTGGGACCTGTTCATAATCGGCAAGCGTAAGGTAGGACCGCAGGATGTGTGGAGCCACGATTTCCGAAGTGATTGGCTACCTGTAACGACTGTCAAAGGTCTACAAATGACAGCTGGGACGAACGGGTTAACGTGCTTGCAGAGGCAACTTCAACTATAAGCTAAAAATATCCGTCCTGCCAAACCAACATCCATACACTAAAACTCGAATTATACAGTTTGTCCGTTTTGGATGTAGGCGGTAAACTTCGGAACTTCAGATCTATATTCAAAAATTCTTTCAGAATTTTCAACCCTCAATATCGACCAGTATCATAGGATAGATTAAAAAAACATGACATTCTCTTGGAAAAGACACTGTTCTCTATCACAATACGAGTGAAACCGCGCACAAAAGCGAATATTCCATGAAGAGCTTCATTCATAACATCTTTCACAGCTACAACCGCAAACATATTTACTCCAAGATATTTTTATTAACCTCACATTCTCGTAAAATCTCCGTGTGAATATTCCATAAAAGAAAAAATGTCCCTCATGGTATGATAGTGAAATAAGGTCTCTTTATTGTAGCGTCATATTTCTCGACTGTCAAGATAAAGGCTTTAAATCATAGTTTGTTTAAAGGTTATACGTTATTCTAGCTTTTATTTTGTGGCTATGTTTGGTGCAATGTTCTTGTGTTTAGACTACATAACATCACGAGGTATACTTAATAGTATACCCGCATTTCGCCATGTTCAAGTCCCATGTAATAGGGGGCGAGATTATTGTCATCAGCCGGGCATAAATCCACGCTCCGTGGCTGCTATTGAGGAATTTCTGATGGAAAAACCCAATACCTATTTTCCCGATCCGGAAATCGAACCCAGGACCTCATGCTCAGCAGTCGCGCTGGCGAATACTAAACCAAATCAGGGGGTCTACTCTCTAAGTCCGTCAACGAAGATACGGGGCTCGTCCGAAAGAAATTTATACTTCGAAATTTACTCCCTAATATTTTCGGATTTATGAATTTTGAAAACACATCGGGAGTGAAGACAAATGACCAATGGTGTTGTCTTGTTTTTTTAGTTTGGGCCCTTAACGATTCATAATAATATGTCTGTAAGTGATACGGAGTAGGAAACAATCGTAATTTCGGCCAAAACTACAGATTTCGTGCTTAGAGAGTAGACCTCCATAATCAGGCGACAGGCATCAAGCGCCCTTTGTCTAAGCTATAAAATAAATAACAAAAGAACAGACAAAAATCAAAGATACTTAAACTAGTGCCCTAGAATAAAACCTAACCGAAACGCGAGCGTCAAATGCGACCCCATAAGATATTCAAGTCGTGTGTTTAGACAAAATCGAAGACATACTATCAAATGAAACAATAGCATATCTGAACATTTATTGTCAGAAGTTCCAGCGGATAGGTTAAATTCAACGTACACGGTGCTATAATAGCCAACAATGTCCACAATTGCAAATCCCTGTACATGTTAGAATATGGGGACAGAAGTTTAGGTTTTCATAAGTTTGTGTTTTTTCACATTGTTCGCAGAACGGATGGCCGATGGGGCCGAAAAGTTCTGGAGTGGCGACCGCGAACCGAAAGACGTTGCGTTGGAAGGCCTCCCAATAGGTGGTCCGATGACCTGGTGAAGGTTGCAGGGATCCGCTGGATGCTAGTCGCACAGGGCCGGTCAATGTGATGACACTTGGGGGAGGCCTATGTCCAGCAGTGGACGTCTTTCGGCTGAAATGATGATGATGTGTTTTTTCTTAAGATTTTATTAAAATTAATTTGTAAGCTGAAAGATCGTAATTATTTTTAACCAAGCCATTGTGGAATTTTGTATAATTAAATGAATACGAGCATTTAATTTCCTGAACTACGTTACGCATAACTCTCTTTTCTAAATTACAAATTAATAAAAATGAAAAGGACTTTGGGTGAATTAGGCAACTAGAGACTAGACTGTTCTGTATGGTGTCCGGACGTAAAGAATAGCACCATCCCATATCTTCCCGTGGGTGTCGTAAGAGGCGACTAAGGGACTTACCAGAGAATGGGCAGCAGCGTTCTCTGATTCTACAACAACCATACTGCGATCGCCAACCCGCCTGCCAAGCGTGGCGATTATGGCAAAACCCCCCTTCTTGGGGGAGGCCTATGTCCAGCAGTGGACTTATCGGCTGAAATGATGAGGCAACTAGAGAAAGCTGATGTTGCAGTCTAGATAATCTACTTAAAAGGAATAACGGTTACTGGCACTGTCACAGAGTTAATTCTATAAATTGGATATACTCATTGTCTTCCTGTCCTTGTCCCATGTTACTTGGGGTTGGCGCAAAACGTTTTTTCTTCCATTCTCCTCTGTCAATTGTCACGCTATCATTTACTCCTTTTTCTTCATATCATTCCTCACACAATCCATCCATCGTTTCCTTGGACTTCCTCTCTTTCTCCATCTATCAACATTTATATTCATCACTCTCACATGTGACGCGTCCCTCCTCATCACATGCCCATACCATGAGTGTCGATTCCCTTTCATATAACTTTCACTTAACTGTAAGCTTTATTCCTCAAAATCATTATTTTATAAAAGAAAAAGTTAACTGAAATTAAATCAAGATAAGGAGTGAAGTTGAAAAGAAACTCCAGAACTCTAATAAACGCCGTTAAAGCTATCAGTACTGCATATCAAAACATCAATAAAACTCAAAAGAAATTCAATCCTTGTATCTAAACAGCTCACCGTCTAAGTTTTCTGCAACTCCCCTGTTCTCTGCCCTAAGCCATACTAGCAGACATGCAATCTCATTCCGTTTGCGATTACATAAACATGTAATACCGTACATTGTAAGGAAAATGGAGTTGGTACGGGTTAGTCGATAAAACGCGAACGAACGATGTGGGACGATCACATCATCTATTAGAATAAGACTGTAGATAGGAAAATAGGGACATTGTTTGTTGATGGTAGTTTGATATTGGTACTAGATTTAAGTCTGATGGCCTCTATAAGGAGTTCATCATCTGCCTAGCCTTTTCTCAACTATGTTAGGGTCGGCTTCCGGTCTAATCTGATGCAGCTGAATACTCGCTCTATTAGGTATTCATCATTCTCTTGCTCTAATCAAAACTCATTTGGAGTCGGCGTAACATGTCTTTTTCTTCCATACTTCTCAATTACTCGTCATCTCATCAGACACCTCCTTTCTTGCCATATCATTCTTTACACTGTTCATCCATTGTTTCTATGGTCTTCCTCTACTCTTATGCCCATCCACATTCATACTCAAAACTTTCCTCACGACCTTTTCCTCATTTTCACATAAGGGGTTCTTAATTGTAATTGATTCCTGTCATTTATCAAGGGTTCCTAAACTTCAACACTGATATATTTCAAAGCACGCCTTCCATGCGCTCCTAATCAGTCAAAATGTCATTGGATTTTTACTTTTGGACCTTCTTTGTAGTAGCTCAGAGTTTAGTTTCGTGCTTCGATTGGCCTTATTAGATAAGAATGAAAACTTCACTGTTGAAATGTATGTGTACTATGGATAACCCGAAAGACAATGCTCAATCTGAGAACAAAATCCAGGACCACAACGTTTTGGATTCTCTTTCATGACCACTAAATAATCGAGGCAGTCGTTGTAAAAGACTTCATACAGCGAACTTTACAAAAAAACTCATGCGAATGCAGGAAAACATTAAAAGTCTAAAACAACCGGGATTCCGGAAACTAATCTACACTGAAACACATACTCTCACACAAACTGAGTTTTTTCACAAACAAACTTACATTTGAACTGGCTGGCTCGCGCTAACGAACTCAACAGCATAAATAGTGCATTTTAAATGAAATGATGATTACCACAGTAATTCCGATGTTGTGTTGGTACGGCTGAATTAAAAAGAGCAGTTTTATTCTGCTGTTGATTTGGGGGTTGAAAGGAAAACGTGGTAAACTTTGTGAGCTGAAAGGGACATAGTTACGCGTTGGGAGGGTTATGAAATTGTGGATTCCGTGGTTCATTTATTTGTAGAGATATGTAGTGTAGCTAATTGACAGTTTGTTGAACAGTGTGTGTCTGTGTGTTTGTTGTGTGTGTGTGTGTGTGTGGTGTGTGTGTGTGTGTTATGTGGAAAAAGTTTTATAATGAGTTATAGCAGAATAATGTTAAATTAGGTCAAATACACGAAGACAGTGACGAGGTGTAGGAACTCCTCAAGTTATAGAACGACCGCTTTAATGAGTCCTCCGCCTTGCCCCATCAAAGGCACATTAAACGTCCACAAAGTCCTAACAATTTCCCACAGGTTATGTGCTTTATAATAACCATAATCCACTTATGTATTACGATACTTATTGAACCAATACGAGATCAACCTTCGCGAGGACTCATTAAAGCGGTCGGTCTATAGTTGGAGGTAAGATCTTCTCAAAGCGGAAGGTTGCATCTGTATGTAGATTAACGAGAATAGAGTTGTATGGCGAGCATTTGGAGCCCTATGCTGATGATAGGAAGACCCCAAATGATGGGTAGTTTTGATGACGTCTTCCAGATCTTAGATGCACCATTGTCCACATAAGATCAAAGAACAACAACATCACGCCTGTAATTCCAGAAAGGTTAGGCAGAGGTGTACCAAACAGTACACCCAAGTTTTGCCAGTCATTTTTAAGTCCCATATAAAAGGGGGCGAGCCTATTGCCATGAATCCAGACTCCGTGGCTGCTATTGAGAAATATCTGAGGGAAAAACCCAATAGCGCTTTGCCCGACCCGGAAATCAAACCCAGGCACGCATACTCAGCCGTCGCGCTTACGACCACTAGACTAACGAGGCAGTCCAGATCAAAGAATATTGCGTGGTAAATAATTGTGTGTGAAAACTAATCGATTCGATTCTACAAAGGTCAATATCGATATCACCTATACCAGTCAAGGTAATAAACAGACTGTGACACCGTGATTTCGACAAATACGTCATATTATTTGACAGCACAATAATTGCTGGCATTAGACATATACAATAAGGTCTAACTATTCATACACGAAATATTTTCAGAGAATCATCTAACGGCTATAACGAAGCCATTTCAAAGGATTTTTTTTTATCTGAGTATATTTTTATAAAAAATAAATAATTTAAAATTACTTGACCCACAAAATAAATACTAGCTCCTTATTTTTGAACATTACGCTAGTTTACTACGTCGTATTTACCTAGTGTCATTGTTAGAAACGAAGTTTTATGCAAAAAGTCTCAAAAAAATTTAGAATTATAATAATTTCGTAAAAAAAAACACTCAGATAATTTCTTTTTTCGTTGCTATGGCGACTTTACGACTTACAGAAGTTACTCTTAAAATTTATTGGTAATTGGTATTGTATATGTTAATGATCTTTATCCACGAACATTGATCATCACGCTTGTTCCGTCCGTGTCCTGATTCTATAATATCATGAAGTAGACGTTGCATGCTAAAATTTTTCTTAATCCCAATGATGTTTTCATCACCATCATAATTGGCAGCCTTGTTTAATTAACTTCTGAGTATACGCCTACCCCCGTTTGTGTCATAGTTCCCTGGTCTTTGTGATTGTCAAGTATTTTAAACGCTATATTTATAACCCTTTTTAAAAAAATAAAAAAGCGTTGCCCCACGCTCCTGTAAATAACAATCCCCACCAGTGGGGATTGTTATTTTTTTCCAGAAATCCCCACTAGTTAAATAAACTCAGCCTAGTGGGTATTTTTGGAAAAATAAGTAATAATCCAAATACATCAACTACAAACTACATCTGTATTGCCATTTTATAAATGAAACTGTAGTGTTCAGTTTCTTGGATAGCTTGAACGTCGTAATGTAAACTACAACATATTGTTAATTTAGTTAAGTTTCTCTTTAAGTGAACTGTATTTTTTTCTTTGAGTAAATAAATGCCTTTAAACCGAAACCCAAGGGCCTAGACAAGAGACAGCCGCTTTCAAAGTCTATCTGAGGATAAACATCCATCATCATCACGTGCCTAGCCTTTTCCCAACTATGTTGGGATCGGCTTCCAGTCTAACCAGATGCAGCTGAATACCAGTATTTTACATGAAGCGACTGTCTATCTGACCGCCACAACCGAGTTGGTACTGAGGAATACGATACTCCTTGGTAAGACTGGTTGTCAGACTTTCTGTCCACTCATGATTGGCTGCAGTAATGACTGTCAAAGATCTACAAATGACAGCCGGGACCAACGGCTTAATGTGCTTGCGGGAGCACGGAGGAAACTCGGCATGTAGTGGGTGGTCACCAATCCACGGACCAAACTGGGCAAGCCCGGCTTAACTTGAAGAATGACCCGAGCGGCTGTTATTATTTAGCCACACATCCACCCACAGTCATAAATTCCAGGAGTCATCGGTCAACGTTCACATCACGCCAGCCGCGTGTAGATAATTGTCAGTTGCACTTCGAACACCCGATACCTTGAGTGCCAGTATACGAGAAAATATCAGAAATAAAATCTACGTAATTTTCTTCCACCACACAATAGATCTCACATGACCCACATTAAGAGTTGTGCAATGAACAGCGATATAACATTTTTCCTTGGGAAACTGTGATAAAAAATGATTAGATTCGTGTGAATGGCTCTTAACCAGTTATTATAATGGCTGTAGTACGCTTTATGGGGTATACAGGGTGTTTTTTTAAAACGTGGGCAATACTTTAGGGGCGTGTAGTACTCATGAAAATAAGCAACTTTTACTAAAGGATTTTTATTGTAGGAGGCCTATGTCCAGCAGTGGACGTCTTTCGGCTGAAATGACTATGGGACCGACCATAAAATCGCGAAAAAATTATCACCTGCTCCATAAATTATTGGTCGCGTAACTCGAAAAAATGTAGGAAACAGCAGATTTTTTTCACAGTTAGCCTCATAGCAAGAGTAGCTCATATTTACGGGTACTTTACTCCCTTAAAGTATTGCCCACGTTTAACCAACCACCCTGTATAAGAGTTGTGTGTTTGTGTTAGTTTCCGGGAAGCACTATTATAGAACGATTATGTTTTTAAGTGACTGTGTGGGTTCTGAATCGGACACTGTTTCATCATCCTGACAATTATTGAATTGTCATTTTGTAAAGCATACGTTTTTAATATGTTTTGTCATCATGAACTTGTTATTAAGCCGAAAGACGTCTACTGCTGGAAATAGGGAAACAACCGAGGTAGCCACGCTTGGATCGCTTGGACCTGTTCTTTACTCTCGCATCCAGTGGATTCCCGCGGCCTCCCCCTGGTGAATTATGGAAGGCCTTCCAATGCTGCACTTGGCAGTACGTAGTCGCCGCTCCAGAGCCTTTTGGCGGTTTTTCCCCACAGCAGGCTAAAGGCCTTTTAGTCATACACGAATTCATCACCATTCTTGTTCATTGCATGAAGATCATTGCGGTCATGTATTATAAGGTAGTTTTTATTCAATTTACACAATTCTTTGCAGATTTTTTAACATAGATCCTTTTAATTGTTAGGCATAGGTCCTTTCATTAAAATATCACTGATTTCCTCGAGTTGGACTGCTAAGCATGATGTCCTGGGATCGATTCCCGGGTCTGGCATAGGGCTATTGGGTTTTTCCATTAGGAATTTCTCAGTAGCAGCCACGCAGTTTAGAATTGTGCCCGGTTGATGGCAATAGGCTCGCCGTCAATTACATGGGACATAAACATAACTGGCTAAACATGGGTTTACTATTAGGCACACCTCTGCCTCACCCTACGGGATTACAGGCTTGATGCTATGTTATCACTGAGTTCAATTCTCCGCCACTTCCATCTATCTTATTCTATCCGCCGTGCTAAATCGTCACATCCTGAAGACGTTCAACACAAACGTTTGTTGGTTCACGATCTTCACTCAAGATCACATCCGCCCCGACGGCTATCGGTTGTAAAGCAAATATGGGTGGTCCATTGCGACTTCAGAACGCTTAGCCTGCAGAGTTTGTCAACACTTTTGGTCGAAGCAAGAGGTCCATCTTCTTCTGTCGATGACAGTTTATATTGAGTCATCCCAACGTTTTGCGACGAGTTTAGCACTTTCAGTAGCGTTCATCAGCTCCAGAGGTCTATGTCAAGCTGTTTATGCTCATATTTGACGATGTTGGAACCAGTGTGATCCAAGTGTCATTTTTACCAATACTGAGGTTATGACACAATGGCATAGAAAAATCATAATTCTTCCATGCTACACTTATCTAAGTGCTCTTCAGGGCTTTCTTCCTTGAGGGATCACAACATGTCACTAAAGAATTGGTGCGGTCTCTAAAGTGAAGACCATGTCACACTGATCTAAGTACTGAGGTGCATCTACATACTGTTGTGCCCTAGATCACTCTGGTTCCAACGTCGTCATTTGTTTCTTTTTTAGTCTTTCATTAACAAGCTCAATTTTTGTTCATCCTTAACCTTGTGAAGGGTCATTGTAGTCACCATCATTACAAACAACTTCTAGCACGTCATCAACGCTGAAATCGCAATAAAATCAGTTGTCAATACACTTGTGTTTACATTGATCGTCAAAATATAGGGAACAGCTGTTTTTTTCGCGGTTTCAGGGTACCCTCCTTTGTAAAAGTAGATCATAATGGTGAGCACAATAACAGGCAAACTATTACTAAGATTTTATTCAAAGTTACCTTCAATGGTGATCGTCACTTTGTGTGCATAAAACGAAACTGCCATTTTCAATACTTCCTAAGTGTGGTCATTGCTATGTTCACCTTAATGGACCGTTCCAGGCGATTGTTATTGGCTACAACTCTTTCAAATCGTTCTACTCCAACTCCAGTGCATTTAATGACTTCAGTTTCCAGAAACAAGGAGTATTTCGTGCAAATTCACAGCACTTTACTGCAAATCGTTCAACCATTACTTACCCCCATTTCCGAATGCAAGAAATATTTGACCTTATTTCTTCAGCACGGCATAGAAATAATGACGAAAACCAGCTAATATATCGCTAGAAATGAAAAGCAGTAGTCCATGAAATCGGAAGTACTGCAATTAAGTCGATTCGCCCTTCATAGCGCGTTCAGCGTGGTAAAAGTGGGGGCAGAAAGCGGGTCGCAGTCTAATTGAGAAGCTTAAGCGGTTTGGTTCAGTATTTTAGTCTAGAACATTTTTGGTTTGTCTGTGGAGCGCTTTAACAGTCTTCCAGGAGACGAAAAAACGCTGTCAGTGTAAGCAAGCGACCTGTTTGTTAAAGCAATCAATGGAGAATGTCTTGGTCTAGGTATGAACGTCTTCTCGGGCCCCGACTGGAAGGGCTCCTAAGCGCATGCTTGGAGAGAGGCCTGTTCCCGTTTCGTTGGAAGACGGGGAAGCTGGTCCTCATCCGGAAGCCAGGGCGCCCTGCGGACTCTCCGTCCGCATACCGGCCCATCGTGTTGCTCGGCGAGGTGGGCAAGCTCTTTGAAAGAGTTATTGCTAACCGCCTCGCCGGGCACCTCGCGGGAATGGGGCCGGATCTTGCGGAACACCAGTTTGGTTTCCGCAAGGGGCGCTCGACGGTGGACGCCATCATGCGCGTGAGAGCCCTCACGACGGGGGACACGGTTTCCCGGGGTGGGGTCGTCTTGGCGGTGTCTCTTGACATCGCCAACGCCTTCAACTCCATGCCCTGGAGCTGCATTGGGGAAGCACTCCGGTATCACCGGGTGCCAACCTACCTTCGTCGTGTGGTCGGGGATTATCTGACGGATAGGGCCGTCACGTACCCCGGTCGGAGCGGAGAATGGAACCGGCGAGAGATGTCGTGCGGTGTTCCACAGGGATCGGTTCTGGGGCCGGCCTTGTGGAACATCGGTTACGACTGGGTGCTGCGCGCCGACCTCCCTAGCGGCGTCAGCGTAGTCTGCTACGCTGACGACACGCTGGTACTGGCACAAGGGAGGTCACATGAGGCGGCGGCCGAAAACATGACACGCGGGGTTGCGATAGTCGTGGAGAGGATCCGGCAATTGGGTCTCGAGGTGGCATTGCACAAGTCCGAGGCCATGTGTTTTCATGGGCCTCGGAATGCGCCACCGTCGGGATCCCTACTGACGGCAGGAGGGGTTTCCATCGGCGTCGGGTCGACGCTGAAGTACCTGGGACTCGTCCTTGACAGCCGGTGGAACTTCGTGGAGCATTTCCGACGTTTGGCCCCCAAACTGGAACGGACCGGGGCTGCCTTCAAGCGGCTCCTGCCCAACCTGGGGGGTCCAAACGCCTCCTGCCGGAGGCTCTACGCGGGGGTCGTGCGGTCCATGGCCCTTTACGGGGCCCCAGTGTGGGCGCGTTCTCTGAGGCGGCAAGCCGCCCGCTACTTGAACGCGCCCCAAAAGGGGATTGCCCTAAGGCTAGTCCGGGGGTACCGCACGATCTCCGGTGAGGCGGCGAGCCTCCTTGCCGGATTGCCGCCATGGGATCTGGAGGCGATGGTCCTCGCGCGCCTTCACGAATGGCGCGCGGAGGCACTACGTCGGGGGGAAACTCCGCTGCCGCGGCAAATCGCCGCTCAGCGGACAGACCTCCGGAGCGATCTCATGGTGACATGGAGAGAGCGACTGTCGCAACCCCGTGCAGGGCACGCCACCATAGTGGCGATAAGTCCCCTCTTTGAGGAGTGGCTAGAGAGGCGCCACGGCGCCCTCACCTTCCGCTTGACGCAGGTCCTCACCGGACACGGTTGTTTCGGGAGGTTCCTGCACCGAATCGGGCGGGTGGAAACGCCCGGGTGTTTCCATTGTGAGGATCGTCCGGAGGACACGGTGCAGCACACTGTGGAGGTCTGCCCCGCTTGGGCGGAGCAGCGCCGTGTCCTCGTAGTGGCGATCGGCGGCGGCGACCTCTCGCGCCCGGCCCTGGTTCAAGCCATGGTCCGGAGCGAGAGGGAATGGGAAGCCGTCACCTCCTTCTGCGAAGCAGTCATGCTGGTGAAGGAGGTGGCGGAACGTGAGAGGGAAAGAGCCTCACGTCCCAGCCGCCGCGGGAGACGCCCTGGGCGTCGGGGGTCACGTGGTGGCCCCCGGCCACCGTAGGCGCGGGCCTGTGGATGGCGAGTTATGGGCTAGCTCGCCGTCCAGCCGTCTTATGACGACAGGCCGTGTCGACGGCGCGTTCGTGTTCCACGCGCGCCTCAAAGAGATGTCAGCAACCACGTAGGGGTCCGCACGGGCCGATGCCTGCCAGGGCTGCGGGACTGTTCGAAAGAGATACCGCGGCCCTGGAACACAAAGGGCAAAGAAGGAACATGGATGGGTTTTAGTCAGTACAAGTCTGACACTCCCTCCCGCTCTGCCCAGAGCGGGGGGGGTCATTTGATGATTTCCCATCCCAAAAAAAAAAAAGGTATGAACGTCTTCGTCTGAAATCAGGATTGAATAGATGTAGAAAATGCTGTTCATGATTTTCTGCAAGGTTTAGTCCAGAATATGATGATGACTACACATTGAAGTACCTTTTATAGTAATAATTGAGTAAGGGCACGTCCAAGAAATCACTGCTAGGATTTCCATTTCTGCTGTCTTTGAAATTTATAAGCACATTAGACATCAAGACTTATTCTCCGCTGAGCTACGCATTCACAAACGACTTCATGTTTTGACCCATCAGCTTTCTACAAAAATATGCAAAATTAACAAAAGAAAAACGCTACCGCTTATACTTGAACCGTTGTCAAGTGCAGGCGACGTCGTCGTTCACTCGTATCGATCGTTAAGTTGCGTAATCGATGCATTCTCGAATGCTGTTTTGTCATACCGATTGTTCGTTATGCAACTCGAATGCCCATTTAATCGGTATTTTTGCGGTATTGTCGTAATGATTGCTTGTATTTTGAATGCGGGTCGTTGTTGGAATAAATGGGAAGATTTCTCTTATTGTTTTTAGTATGTTGTTTTTATGTCGCTCTTTTGTAATGTTATGAGTGATTGTTCGGGAACCGAAAGTCTTTTGTTTTTTTGAAATAGCTCCTGCAAGCCGTGTTATTATTAAGTTTAGCTTGGAAACATGCTGACATTTGTGACTGCGTCATTGGTCTACTGTTCAATACTCTATACTCAATACTTTATTGCATTCCATAATGTTAAATAAAACAGTTGTTATGTGTACATTGAATCAATTATGGACCCTGTCGGGCAAACTAAGTTAAATTAATTGGTAATAGGAGAGAGGATGAAGACGCTTCTTTTGTTTATAAAAAAAAAGTTATGAAATATTAAATTAAATTAGTAAAATGGCTTTTGTGGTATTTACATTATAGATCAGAATTATATTTAATTGAGTACTAATAAATTTGTATGAGTCTTAAATGTAATATTTGGTTTTAGTTTATTTTATTGCACCATTATATTTGTGCCCGGTTGATGCCAATATGCTCGCCCCCTATTACATGGGACTTAAACATTACTATCGAAATGTGGGTGTACTTGTTAGGTACGCCTCTGCCTAACTATTCGGGTTTTACATGGCGTGATGTGATTTTATAATGTTATTATTTTCCATCACTTTCAAATAATTCTGCCTGATAATAGGTTTAAGACAGCAATACTTTTTGGCTGATTGGCAGCAGAAATTGGTGTTAATAATTATGGAATGGAACAAAAGTAATGGTTGTCGTTTTATTTATTTATTTAACACTTCAAGCACAAAAGTACAGAGGCGGACTTAATGCCATAGGCAATTTCTACCAGTCAACCTTTGGGTGATGCAGAGACAAGCAGTGGTAGGTGTATATCTGAAAATAATTTTAATTAATACTAAGATTAGCTACAAGGATATATAAAATACTATAAATATATAACAAATACTATAAATATATATTAAAATTTAGATTAATGTAAATAGACATTCTTACAAAAATACTAAAATAAAAATTTGTGTTTTATTTCATCTTTAAGAGCCGACACCTCTAAAAGACGAAGTGTAAGTCTTTTAGCAGTGCCAAGGAAGAAAAATAACAAGTAAATATTGCTATTTTCTAATCCAAGTTACTATTAAAACTGCAGCGAAAATAAATAAAAGATTTTCGGATTCGATTTTAAATTCGATACCGATTAGCCTTTCCGTAATCGAACCAATAGCACTCTGTGTAGATACGTATATTGAACTAGTTTCGAGTTTCTTTCCGCAAACACACTCTGAACCGCGTTGAACCCCACTCTAGGGTTGAGTACTTTTTTTAAAAGTGTTTCTTAGTCCTCTACTTCTAAGGAGCATAATATTTATACTATTATGATAAAAGGAGGAGATCATGGCTAAATAATAACACCCGCTCTGCTCGATCACCAGGTGCGCTTGACTAGGTTGGACCGTGGATGGGTGACCTATTAAATACCGAGTTTTCTCAGTGCCTCGGTTTAGACGTTGGTCCTAGCTGTCAATTGTAGATCGAAAGTCTGACAACCAGTCTTACCAATGGGTATTACCCAGTATTAACTGGGTTGTGGAAGTCAAATAGACAGTCGCTCCATGTAAAATACTGGTACTGGACTGGTAGCTGACTCCAACATAGTTGGAAAAAAGCTACGCAGATAATGATTATGATTATGATACAAAAGTAACTCCATGTGGTTGTCTGTCTTCTTTTCACGCCATTACGGAATAAAATAGAATAATAATGAAGGTGGCAAACATTTTTAAAAGTATCTCTAACGGGATTTATTTTATTTAAAAAAAAAAAACATTGCCCCACACTAGGAATTTCTCTTGTATCGTGGGTGCGTTTACAAACATTTAAACTCACATACACAAAAAGACAGACCCGAAACAACTACCTGTAGATTATACAAATAATTGTTCCGTGCGGGGATCGAACCCGCAGCAAGCAGTCAATCGCTCAGCCGCTGCGCCAACCGTTGGATTGATATTATAAAAAAATTAAAACTTAACCAATGGGGGTTGGGATGGATGGATTTATGATAGTTTTAATCCTTGTCCTTTCTGGCTTTTTCATGTCACAAAGTACAAGGATACATATTTGGAGTTGATTCTTCAGTAATTGGAAAGGCAGGCTTTGCATTTATAATCGCTGAAAATGCCAGCAACGTTATATATGTATTTAACCTCCTTTTTTTGCCTTCCGACCCTCCCGTTCTGGGCGGAGCGGAAGGGAGTGTCAGACTTGTACTGACTAAAACCCATCCATGTTCCTTCTTTGCCCTTTGTGTTCCAGGGTCGCGGTATCTCTTTCGAACAGTCTCACAGCACGCGTGGAACACGAACTCACCGTTGACACGGTTTATTTGACCTCCTTGGTTTATCTTTAACCTTTCAACAATAGCTTCACTTTGTAACCAAGCTGCTTTACCTGCAACCAAAGTGAAAAAGGAGTTATGAAAATATAAAATGAAAATCTTATGACAAACATCAATAGGTACACTTTACTACGAGCACTAACCTTTGGTATACGAATACAGTCGTAAAAAATAAATGTAGGATAATTCAGAAGGCCAGGGCCAAGAAAGAAATGAAAGCAGGCGTACGCACACATAGACGCCTACGGGCGATGCGCGGCGATCTCAAATAAATGACAGTCGCGAGTGCACTTGCACTCTCTGCACGTGAAGCGTGTCTATGTGTGCGTTTATCTCTCAAACAAATGTCAGTCGCGAGTGCGCTTACACTTGCTGTACGTGAAACGTGTATATGTGTGCGTGATTTTTGCTCGTTGTATGTAACTGAACTTCTGTGCTATTCTGGGTTAGGAGTACAGTCGTAAATAGAAGTGCAGTTCGTCTTCTGACAACGTTTCTCTACTCGAATTTATTGTTCCGGATAATTACAATACGTATACGGTATGTCTCACACGTTACTGTTGTGCTTGGCTGTACTTTAAATTAGGATGATGGAAATACAAATTATAGGACTGCACTTTTTATATAATCTTCTTTCTTGAAAGTCATTGCAAACATAACACTACTGTTGGCTAGTAGAAGAACAGACGAAGTCTTAAACGTAAATTATGAAGCTAAGTAAATTGAATCTAGATCATGCTCATGTTGATGGTAATAGGCTTGCCCATTTCATGATAACTAGCGAAATGTGAGTAGTAAAGCGTCGTTGAAGTTGTGTAATGTAAGCCATAACAGCAAAAAAAAAAAAAAAAAATCTGCATAATTATACCATGTAATGGTACAATACCAGTTCATAATTTGTGTTCACTTCAAATGAGATAGAGACGTTGCTTGTTTCTGATTGGCTGAAACAACGTGTCTTCCGATTCTCTAGCAAACGGCATCAGAAATTAAAATGTCAACCGCCTAAAATGACTTATGTAGTGTTAGAACTTCAACGACACTAGGTTCTATTGTCATTGAAGTTCCCGTGCAATTGGGAGCGAACTTGTTGCCAGTAACCGGGTACAAATCCAAGCACCGTGGAACTGCTACTGAGAACTTACTAGTGGAACTATGCTCTACGTCCTATCCTGCCCTCTTAGCCCAAATCTTGCATCCGAAGTAACCTCTACGCTGCCCCCGACGACGCGTTGGAAGTGGCGAAGTTCTGGGCCAGCCAAATATAAAAATTGTCGTGCCAGCGATACGATGACTGAAGGCAAAATCCAATAATATTCTGCCCGAGCTGGAATTCCAAACATGGACCTCACCCTGCCGGAGGCTCGGTGAGGCGGCGAGCCTCCTTGCCGGATTGCCGCCATGGGATCTGGAGGCGATAGTCCTCGCGCGCCTTCACGAATGGCGCGCGGAGGCACTACGTCGGGGGGAAACTCCGCTGCCGCAGCAAATCACCGCTCAGCGGACAGACCTCCGGCGCGATCTCATGGTGACATAGAGACTGTCGCAACCCCGTGGAGGGCACGCCACCATAGTGGCGATAAGTCCCCTCTTTGAGGAGTGGCTAGAGAGGCGCCACGGCGCCCTCACCTTCCGCCTGACGCAGGTCCTCACCGGACACGGTTGTTTCGGGAGGTTCCTGCACCGAATCGGGCGGGAGGAAACGCCCGGGTGTTCCCATTGTGAGGATTGTCCGGAGGACACGATGCAGCACACTGTGGAGGCCTGCCCCGCTTGGGCGGAGCAGCGCCGTGTCCTCGTAGAGGCGATTGGCGGCGGCGACCTCTCGCGCCCACCCTGGTTCAAGCCATGGTCCGGAGCGAGAAGGAATGGGAAGCCGTCACCTCCTTTTGCGAAGCAGTCATGCTAGTGAAGGAGGTGGCGGAACGTGAGAGGGAAAGAGCCTCACGTCCCAGCCGCCGCGGGAGACGCCCTGGGCGTCGGAGGTCACGTGGTGGCTCTCGGCCACCGTAGGCGCGGGCCTGTGGACGGCGAGTTATGGGCTAGCTAGCCGTCCGGCCGTCTTATGACGACAGGCCGTGTCGACGGCGCGTTCGTGTTCCACGCGCGCCTCAAAGAGATGAATATATTTTCTTTCTTTCTATCTTTCTTATGTCAGCAACCACGTAGGGGTCCGCACGGGCTGCGGGACTGTTCGAAAGAGATACCGCGGCCCTGGAACACAAAGGGCAAAGAAGGAACATGGATGGGTTTTAGTCAGTACAAGTTTGATACTCCCTTCCACTCCGCCCAGGGGGGGGGGGGGGGGGGTCTTAGACCTCAACAAATTGAATTATAAAATAATGTTCTGCCAAAACCATAGCCAATAATTACCTTCTCCTCCAGCCAAAGAACATGAAGATTAGCCAATAATACAGCTCTACAAACAGACCGTCCAACTCCAGCTACTTACCATAAAAGTATTGAACTAAGCGGCTATCAAGAAGAAGAAAAGCAATAAGTTGGAACTTCAAGAGATTTTCGTTTTCACAAACTCCTGGACCGAAGTTAAAAACTATAAGTACTTGAGTCCGTAGTTTGGTATTGCACCGATAAGCTCCTGGATCTCTGTTAATAAAAGTTGTCATTTTCTGACGGACTTAGAAATATTATTAGTGCGCTTTGCGAGGAAATAAGTTTTATACTTCTTTGGATAATTATTACTATATAAGATTTTAAACTATCATGGTCACTAACATTATTATTTACACTAGAAACGGGATATTTATAATGTTAACTGTTTTCTTTGAGTTCTCGATATGTCGGCGCTGTTGTAAGCACCATGAGCACGGATAAACACAGCGCACGCACACCTCCGAAATATCGGGAACTTAAAGAAAACAGTAAACATGGTAAATATTCCGTTTCTAGTGTAAATAATAATTATTTCAATGACTGGCGCAGTAATAACGCATCGAATTAGTGGTACATACATGTCTGTTTTCGACGCACGGTTAGGCACAGATGAACCTATTGTTGTTGATGTTCTAACACCACGTAAGTCATTTTAGGCGGTTGACATTTTGATTTCTGATGCCGTTTTCAAGAAAGCATGAAAAACAATAGTTTCAATGGAAATACAGAGACTGAACAAACATTAAATATATTGTAACTATTCACGACCACATTTTCTCGTGCAGTTCATGTCTCACTTTTGAATTCACATAACAATCTTTCTTTAGAGGTAGAACTCTAGCCATTCCGATAAAAACAGTAATTTATATGCAGCATAGGTACAATAAATCTCAACAAACTGCACACTAAGTTTATTTAAAACCAAAATTGTAGTAGAAAATATTAAGGCAAAGTTAGGAAGACGAACGAACCAACGTAATGCACTATACGCAACAGAAATTTAACATTATCGGCTTACAAAGTTTGGTGGAAACCGTACGATCGGCAACGATAGCGCGTCACACAGTACAAATAATTCAAGGAACTTTTGCCTTTATGGTAGTAGTCCTAAAGTTTATAATGGCGGAGATAGAAAAAGAATTATGTAAGATACTGCGTTGAAAGTCGTGAACGATAACTCAGAGAGTGCACGATATACGTGGCACAGAGTTGAGAAAGTAACAGATAGGGACTTGGCTTAGTTTGAAAAGTTTTACTCAGTGAAAAGGGATAATTTCGTGCAAGTTATAGCGAGTAGTGTGGTTCATATTTGTTGGTTGTTAGTTTGATTTGGTTCGTATGAAGTTTGGCGAAAGTATGGGAAGATAATAATGATGAAAAGCCTCACTAGAATTTCCTTAAGGTTCTTAAAGACGTATAAATACAGGGTTCAAACAGCGAAGTGAAGCCGTCAAAACCAAACATTATGTACATCAATCTAAGTAAGTTTACGCAAAAATTATTGCTGGGAAACGACTTTTTTTTTGGGGTGAAAAATCACGTTTTACGGTAGGACTCAATGTAACGCACTAAAAACATTGAGCTGTTGGATGGATTGAATAGTACGGATCGTGGTGGTGTTTAAAGTTAAAATCTTACATTAAAAACATGTATTTAAAAAAAAAAACACTTGTGAAAAAGTTGCAACTTTGACCCCAATATCTCAGAACTAAAAGATTCCCAGGTATGGTCCAGACAAAAAAAAAATCGCGATGACGGGGAGAACAAGTGCCTTTCGGCTTCGTTAAGGGTCTTGTTACACCCTTTATAATAGATTAGATTAAGGAAGACGACGCAGGAAGGGCAGAATGATGATGATGATTGTAAAGAGGTATGAGGAGAGTGTAAGGTTCCACATCCTCCATAGAAAGGGTAGGACTTGACGGGTTTTGGATCTGATGGTTTATTGCTGGACTGTTTGTTGTCGCGCTGTTGTTTTAGTAATCTCGTGGATGTACAAAATCAGCATTAATCTGACGTCAAGCTAAATTCTGCATCGTGCTAACTGGTGCTAACAGAGTTCTGTTAGCACGATGCAGAATTTTGCATAACATCAGATTGGTTGCTGATTTTTGATTTTACAGGACCTGTTGTCGTCAATGGCGGTCCTCTCGAGGTTGTTCGAGAATATGTTTACCTCGGGCAAACTCTGCAGTTTGGTAAGAACAACTTTGAGAGGGAGGCTAACAGAAGAATCCAGCTGGGCTGGGCAGCATTTGGGAAGCTTCGCCGGGTCTTCTCGTCGCGTATTCCACAGAGCCTAAAGACTAAGGTCTTCAATCAGTGCGTCCTGCCTGTTATGACTTACGGAGCCGAAACGTGGACACTCACAGTACGGCTGGTCCATAAATTTAAGGTCGCTCAGCGAGCTATGGAACGAGCTATGCTTGGAGTCTCTCTGAGGGATCGCATTCGAAACGATGCGATCCGACAGAGAACCAGAGTTGTCGACATAGCTCACAGAATAAGTAAGCTGAAGTGGCAATGGGCCGGTCATGTTTGCCGTAGAACCGATGACCGTTGGGGTAGACGTGTTCTTGAATGGAGACCGCGAATCGGCAAACGTAAGGTGGGACGCCCTCAGGCTCGGTGGAGTGACGATCTTCGCAGGGTGGCTGGTAGCAACTGGATGAGAATTGCTGAAAGTCGAGTTGAATGGCGTGCGATTGAGGAGGCCTATGTCCAGCAGTGGACTGCTATAGGCTGATGATGATGATGATGGTTGCTGATTTTGTACGTGGCGTTGTAGACACCGCCCCAATTACAACAAAGCATAAAAATGTATAAACCTTACCACTACGTCCAATATTTTACTCACCTTTGAAAAGATTTACACAGCATTTTGTTAAAATTCGTCCGCCAACGCGCGTGCTATTGACAAAATCCCCAGAGTGCAGTGTTGTAATTTTCAGGATACGTTTATAACTCAATTGGGACAGGGAACTGTAACATCAGCTCGTTCTACGGCTTTTGTGATGCCTGAAGGGGTATTTTTAAAGCCAAGTGGAATGGACACCGACATAGCTTTGCAGTCGTCGACCAGCTGTATCCTTCAAAGGACTGATAGAAAATGAAACTAGCGATTCTCAAGCCTACACCAAAGCGGAGACGAGCAGTGGAGACGTGCGGAAACAGACCAATCACATTGGTTGAAATCCTCATAGCGTCTCTCGTTTTTTGCTACGATTGATCGAATCTTGCTTATCTCCTCTCAGCTGTGGAGTTCGAGCCTTAGAGTGGAAACCGCATTTCAGCAAGCTAGGTGGACCTACGACCTTGAAAAGATGACTAGGACAAACTGGATGCGATATATGGATCACAGGTCGTTTTAGTGCAGCTTCGGTGGGCATATATCCAACAGTGGACTATGACAGGCTGAGTTGATGGATTAAATGTAATGGAGTGCGCTTTGGGATTACACAATCTAATTCCCCTATTACCATTCTATCATCGGACGAGCAGAGATACGGTGAAGCGTCACCGTTTTATGTTTGAAGTTCCACGGACCCAGACAAATCGCTATGCTTTCACATTTATTGTGCCAACCGCCAGTCTGAGGATTTCACTACCAGCTTCTCTGTTCCCTGATCATTATAATCTGGATGTATTCAAAGATCGAGTGAATCGGTTTCTTCTAGGCGTGCTCCACCCTACGCCGCATCACCGCTTTATATCAGGCGAGTTGCGACCTCAAGCAAGCCTATTTACCGGTTGAAGAACCCATTCATTAATTTGTCAGAATTTAAGTGTAATCACTTGTTAGAACTTAGAATCACAATGGACTTTAATCAACATCACCATTGTTTTAAATATTACCCTTAAAAAATCTGTATTTATCTTTCAGTCTCTACTCAAATATGGTAATCAAAAGCTTTTTGAAGATTTTTTTAACTTTTTTTCCTCAGCTTTTTCTTTGTGGTTAATAAAACTGCCCTCTTGGGAAATGTCATTCTTAAAGATGGCGAGATAAAGTAGCTCAGAGATTGTAATATTTCGATGAACAAATAGAAAGCTATTTAAAAGCTCATCTTTAGCTCTGGAGAGTTGTGCTGCGAAATAAAGTTTTGAACTGAAATTCATAATACTGCTTTTTGTATGATTTGTAGAATAAATTCTGTTTCTATGTAGTTTTGACGTTTTAAAATGATTTATGGCGGTTTTAATGGCCTACTTGTTTTTTTTTACTTTGATTTAACTGACTAAAAAGTTTATTAGACAATATTTATTTTAGGTATGTAAGCAAGCTTGAATAACGTTCTATCGTCCGATCTCGACATCAAGATTACAAGTGCTAGTTCACATACAAATCCACAATCTTATATAAAAAAAAGTTACTGAAGTAGGAAGGTCCTAAGGTATGAAAAATTAATGAATGGGTTCCGCAACCGGTAAATAGGCTTGCTTTAGGTCGCAACTGTACCTCAGGTACTAAATAAAATGCATAAAGTAAATAAAAAAATAAAGTAGCAAAAAGTTAAGTCAAGATACTATAGTTAAAATTGGAAGTAGGTAAACAAATACATTAAAAAAAAAACTAATTAGTTCGTTAGTTAAAATTTGAGATCACTCAAACTAAGTGACCAAGAAAATACTCTGAGAATTTATTATCAATAAAACAAAAGTCGTACAAATAACCAAAAATCTACCAAATCCAGTCTCCACAGACACCTTTCCATATTCTATACGAAAACTAAAGTCGGGAGGCACTTAGGCTAAATATATCGAAACTTGTACGATCCCGTTCGCGCCGATTTATCGGGCCTCGCACCAAAACTTTTGCGAACTCACAGTACTAAGGCGTAAATTCAATTTTAATATTGCCAAAATGCCAATTGGGAACGCTTAAAGTAATAGCTTGCAAATAACTAAGTTATAGTAAGTCGTAAGTTAATTATTAAGGGGAAACTTCGGTTGTAATAACTTGATTTTCGACAAAGTTTTGCTTGTGATTTGTTGTTGTGACTTGCTTTTCGGTAATTCAATCATTTGTTCATTTATTTTCTTTTTGAATGTCAACTGTTTTGTAGACTATAGATCTTTTAAGATTTTAAACTATCATGGTCACTAACATTATCATTAACACTAGAAATGGGATATTTACCATGTTTACTGATTGATTTGAGTTCCTGTTCTCAAATCAATCAGTAAACTTGGTAAATATCCCGTTTCTAGTGTTACAGATCTTTTCTTCACAATTCTACCCTGACATAACATAACACCACGTCGGGACTGTAATCCTCGATGGGCTTAGCAGAGGTGTTCTTAGAGTACACCAACATTTTACCAGTTATGTTAAGTCCTATGTGGCAGGGGGTGAGCTAATTGCCTTCATCATCATCCACAGCCCGACTTCACGCACGGCTCTTTGCTTGTGCCAAGCGTCACGTTCTTGTGCCAGCCTCATCCAGGAGACTCCCGCGTTGGCAACAATGTCGTCTGCCCATCTCGCCATCGGACAACCAACACATCTCTTTCCAGTCCTTGGACGCCACTCGGTCACAGCTTTACTACACCTGCCATCACCGCGCCTTGCTAGGCTTGCCATCAACCGGGCAAAAATCCAGACGACAGTGTCCGGGTAGCAACTGAGGAACTCCTGATATAAAAAAAAAAAACCTAACAACACTGGCCGACCTGGGAATCGAACCCAACAACATATTTAACAGTAGAGCTTACGAAGAACAAACCAACTTAAAAAAATATTTAATTAATTACATTACAATGCTTTCTCAAATTGGAGCACGATCTCCTTAAGGTTTTAATCAAGCAGGTTACAAAATGTGACGAATGTCAGTGAACAAGTGAATGTACCAATATTTACCGATATTGACATCAGGTCTGCACCTGTAGTCACGAATGGCAATAATAGGGTTAAGGACTCGCCAATATTCGTGACTGTAAACTGGTGTCAAGAAATTACCATATTATTCACCAAGTGCGGATACCTATTAGTAAAACGGTGAAGTGAAACATCGCGAGGAAGCCGATGTTTCCTTGAAACAAAAATACAAAGACAAGTGACATCTAGGTATCCGCACTGGGCTCACGTGATGGACTAAGCCTATGTCCTATGAACCTGATAAGCTGATAAATCGGCACATCCCAATGTATTGTTTGTTGGACCCCCGAACTAAGCTGGGTCTGGCTACGGCCCACTCCCACTCATAGAGAGGCTCGTTTTCCAGGCATGAAGGAAAACAGATTAGACAAAATAAAAAGCACAAAAAAATTACAAATTACTTTACTTTCGGAAGTCGGTCACTAATTCTTGTAGTGTATAAATTTCACATTGAAACTAGAAGTTAGTATGATCATCAACTTAGGCCAAGAAGAAACAATACTTATCAGAAACTAACTCATAAACTGCTCGACCAAAGTTGAAAGAGTCGCACCGTTTTCAACTTTACCTAAGTATCTGTTAAAATATTAGGAGTTAACTCATAAACTACTTAATATGCTTAACCATGCGCATCGTATTCTTAACCTAAATACTATTCTGCAAACAAATAAGGTAGCCAAAGGAGGATCTAATCAATTCAAAGGCGAACCAGAAGGCTCGCATCCTACAAAGAAACAAGACCGCATTGCAGAGAATGGAAAAGAAATAAAACGTTTACGCTCTCGCCGCGTGATTGTTAAATATTTTATGATCCCAAGAGATTTGGGCTTGTCGTGTCAAACCAGGATATTAACCGGAGTTTTTACAGCGACAAAATTGGTTGGAGAGTTTTTTTTTTCTTTTTTACAATAGACTAAAGAACGGTGAATGGGTTCTTGGTTTTGATGTGTGACAATAAGAGTCGAGTTAAGGGAATTGCAGCTAGGAGAAGGAAATTACAAGATGAATAATAAACATTATAACTAGTTTCTGCCCGCGACTTCGTCCTCGTCGAAGAAACATGCTGGATGTAACAGAGCAGGTTTCTATTTAACATCACGCCTGTAATCCCCGAACGGTTAGGCTAAGATGTAGATAGATGATAGATGTAGATTCTCATGTAATACGGAGCTAGCCTGTTGCCATCAACCGGTCACAAATACAGGCTCCGTGGCTGCTATTGAGAAATTCCTGATGGGAAAACCCAATACGATTTTACCCGACCCAAACCCTCCCAGAACCCAGGACCTAGTGTTCATCAGTCATGCTTGTGGCCAATAGACCAACAAGGCAGTCTTTCCAAACTGAATATTTGGTAACCGTTTGTGCATCGATGTCCCTCCCACCCTGCACAGTACCACAAAATTGTGGTAAATCAAAAAAATCAACCTCTCATCATCTTGATTACATACACCTTCATTGCGAAATCAATAAAGGACACACAAAAAATACCTCAAAGTTCTTACATCTTCACTTAAATAAAATGATCCCCTAACTCCCCTAAGACGAACTTCAAAAGGGGAGATTTCCCGTACCAACATTTTCTTTTTTACTCACATCTAAATTTTCTGAGATTGCATCTAATGATTGCCCCATATTTGTTTCCTCCTTTCAAAGCTAACGTTATTTGGTAAAACGGCCCGTGTGAGTCATTCCTTTACGATTTATGAGCTCTTAAATTTTTACGCACTTCCGAGTTTTTAAGTGTTTATCTTTATTGTTTTTTTACTCTAATAGGATTTGTGAAGATTGGTGGTTAATCTTTTAATATTATATTTTTTCCTCTTATTTATTTATATTATATTTTAGGAAACGTTAGCGTGAAGATTTGGACTCGTTCCTGACTGAATGGCCAGAGAAGGCAAAACATCGAGAGCGTTCGGATGAAACGGGGGAGGCCTTTGCCCATCAGTGGGACAGAATAGGCCAAAATAAAATAAAACAACAAAAATGTTAGATTTTCTTAACAAAATATAATCAGTACAAAATATCCTTAATACCTAATCCTAATCTTACCCTAGATCCATGTTACTTGGGGGTCAGGGAAACACGACTTTTTTCTTCAATTCTCATCACGCTATCATTTTCTTTTTCCTCTTCCTCTCCATTCATCTACATCAATACGTATTAATTTATTTGTACTCATATTTTTTCACACAGTAGAATTTGGCGGTAAATTGTAGTCTGTGTGAATTGAATTATACATTTTCATACAAAGTGCCTCCTCAGGTATTGTTACTGTGGTGTGGTCATGGTGTAGTTGTGGTACGTGTGAAACAAGCTTTAGTTCTTGAACAGCGACCACAACTGTACTACTGTACTCAATATTTTCATAAGAGGAAGTCTGTAAGTGGCGCCAGTGACTGAATAGTTGTTGGTATGCGCTATTATAGAGCATGTGATGCGGAGAAATGTGTAAAATTTTGTGCGGAATGTTTTCAATATTAATGTTGATGGTTATAAGAGTAGAAGACCAAAGAAACGATGGATGAATTGTGTGAAGGATGATATGTCTTTACAAGGAGTGTCTGATGAGATGACGAGTAATAGAGAAGTATGGAAGAGGAAGACATGTTGCGCCGACTCCAAATAAATTTGGATCCGGGCAAGAGAATGAGGAATCCCATCTCAAAAGTTTCCCTAAAACATCTATTGACATCTCTGTTTAAAGCAAGAGCTAGGTATTGTTCTCCCAAGATAGCACAACACATTGAATTAAAACAACAAAATTAATGACATCGAAATTTAAACGACTGCATTTAACACGCACGACACAAAAGCCACGATATATTTCCATAAATGATTTTGCACCAATCAAACAAATGGGAACATGCATTACTGATTCGAGAGCACGTGATTAACATATCGATAAAATTCATCGAAACAACCCTATTCCCATATGTGACAATGATTCGAATTAACTGATTCCCTGTTAAGGTGATATCACACGATGCGTTGTCGCTGCGATGTCGGAGCTGGGACGCTGCGTATAAAGCAAATCGATCGTCAAGGTTAAGCAACACTTGCCAAGGTTAGTCTATGGATGGGTGGCCATTTATTACATATCGAGTTTCCTCCATGCCTCGAAAAGCATGTTAAGCCGTTGGTCCGGACTGTCATTTGACGCCCGAAAGCCTGCCAACCAGTCTTATCAAGGGGTATCGTATTAACCAGTACTAAGTTGTGGAGGTTCGTATAACACTGTAGTGTGTATGTAGTGACGTCAATGTATGTTATCCTATATAATCATGTGTAACCTAAAATAAAGGAGAGTATTACTTGAGCAGTCGCGTGTATCATTTCTCTCCACAAATACCTTCGACCTTACATGGCGACCCTGCCAGCGGACATCGCCGCGCGATTGCGTTACCGACGCCGCCGTACCGTATAAGGGCTGTAAGTCTTAAACAATTGGACTAAGTAAAGCCGAGCTAAGATGGATTACAATATTTTATTTGCTAACGGCTGTGACAAGTCGAATTCGGTAAAAAAAAATCGAGTTTATTAAAAATGGGAAGTACGCAGACTAAAGAAGAGGCCGTGGTGATGCAAAACGCAGCCGGAGGAACTAATAATACGCATCTGGAGGAGGTGAAGTTTCATATTTCCACCATCACCATACTGATGATCATAGTGGTACTGGTTCTGGGACTCGGCGTGCTGTATTTTCTGTTACAAATGTATCGGCGTTGTCATGTACGATGGATAAATCAGGAGATATACAGGAGTGCGATAACAAGAAGATCTGGAGCGAGGAAAACTGGACATTCCCCGGAGAATCGACGGCCGAAGGGCGACATAGTATGAAAACAAAGGTAGCGGTCACCAGTTTACGCCTCTGCAGTATAAGTAACCAGTGCTAAAAAAAAAAAAAAAAAGTGTTAAGTAAAAGTGTCCTGTGAGTGAGTGAGTGTGTGTGTTGTGTGTTGTGGTCCTTCGACCTTACACACAGTGGTATTCAGCTGGCTCAGGATCCGGTTAGCTTAAAAGCCAACCTCATCCTAATGGTAAAAGGGTAGGCCACACCGTGCGTTGAAACGACGTATGTGTGGCGATGCAAAGAGCTAGATGCTGGTTGGACAAGAGGCCAGAGTGATAAAGCGAAGAGAGGCTGCAGTGCGACGGCGGAGTGGCAACCTAGCACAGTGCAGTATTGTTTTAAAAAAAAAATATATTATATATTTTTTAATAAATTTTTTGGAACGATGCAATATTGCATTGCTCTTTTGGCACTAAAATCATAACGTTGCGACGACGTAACGCACTGATAACATCCGTGTGGTTTCACTCTTACCTTTTATGGTTGGGCTACTGACAAATTGCCTTGTACGCATCCCACAGTGTCGAATAGATTTTTGCGTTGCACCAAATTGAATTTCAGCATTTTTTGCTTGTAGTGAATTTATTTGTAATGGATATCGTGAAATAGATGGATTCAGTTTTCAGGCTGGATATAAAAGTTAATTATGTTTTGTCGCTCGGTGTCCAATATAATATATAACCAAAACAGTACCCGTATCTTTTGATTTTGTAGTGTTTTGGAATGTCCCAGTTCAAATTCAGACAGACACTTTATTAGTGTAAATTGTTTCGTCACGATTGCTCTCACCATTTTGGTGAAGGACAAGAAGACATAGTAGGAAAACCAGTACCTTCTAAAACCGACTATCCAAAATTTAAAGACATTTAACTTAAAAGAATATCACGCCTGTATTCCTAGAAGGATCAGGCAGAGGTATACCTAATAGTACACCCACATTTCGCCAGTTATGTTTAAGTCCCTTGTAATAGGGGGCGTGCCTATTGACATCAACCGTGCATAAATCCAGACTCCGTGGCTTCTACTGAGATATTATTGACCAATGCCGGACCTGGACATCGAACTCATGACCTCATGCTCAGCAGATGCACTTGCAACCACTTCCGAAATCTGGACTGAAGTACGGCCCATTCATTTTAACAGAGATAAGACCCGTGTTCAAGCAGTGGGATCATTATAGAATGATTTTGTAGGACACAGTAATAGTAGCTTTTCAGTCATATTATATTATAGCTAGCCCATATTGTCCCACTGCTGGGCAGAGGCCTCCCTCCATTCCTTCCAACGGTCACGATTCTGTGCTACTATGCTATAATACTTTTCAAACAGAAGATCGACTACTTCAGCTCGAAAAAAATGCATTTCAGCCTTAACTATGCAAAATAGTGACAAATTATCAAATTTTAAGTTTTTAAAGTATCATGATCACTAACATTATCATTAACACTAGAAACGGGATGTTTACCATGTTTACTGTTTGTTTTGAGTTACTGATATTATTATTTCCTTTATTTATATTTTTACAAATTATTTACATTTTTTTTATTACTCAAAACAAACAGTAAACATGGTAAATATCCCGTGTCTAGTGTTAATGATAATTATTAAGTTGTAGAGGATGGACAAATATCTCTCTCACGCACGCCTCTCGAACTTTTATCCTCACTTTAGCTGATATCTTTTTTGTCACCCCAACTTCACTATGTGAAAGTTTGGTAAAGTGAGACATTTACGCCATATCCTTCTAGTGTGGGCTGAATTTCAATCCAATCTTTTTTGTTATATTTTTTTCATAGATTCTTCTTGATCCTCTATTTTCGTCCAAAACTCTCTGCTTTGTAAGTGTTTTGACCAACCATGGACTTGTACACCAAACATGATCAATTTGTCACTCATCATCTGCCTCGCCTTTTCCCAATTTACCACTATTGACCTATATCTTCATCATCATTCCCATGTCCTTATTCCAATGTACTTGTCACTGCAGCATGTCTTCTTCTTCCATACCTCTCAATTAGTCGTCAGCTCACTAGTGATCATCTTTCACACAGTTTCTAGCCATTTATCTTTCACACAGTCCGACCATCGCTTCTTAGGTCTTCCCCCCATTCTTATAACTATCCACATTTTATACACAAAAATACTTTTAACTAAAATCCAACAAATATTGCCTCGTTGATCTAGTGGTCGCAAGCGCGACTGCTGAGAGTGAGCTCCTGGGTTCCAGAGACTTAGGAGGGGCCCTAAAATACTTCTCTGTGGTACACCAAGATCATTATTTTTGGGTTCAGAATCAAAGTCCACAATGCTGTTCATATTATTGTTCCCAGGTCGAGCAAAGTGTAATTGGGTTTTTCCATCAGGAATTTCTCAATAGCAGCCACGGAGTCTGGATTTGTGCTCGGTTGATGGTAATAGGCTCGGCCCCTATTGCATAGGACATCAATATAGCTGGCGAAAAAAGTGTACTAATGGGTACACCTCTGCCTAACCCTTCGGGATTACAGGTGTGATGCTATATTGTGTAAATCCAATAAATCACAATTTAAAAACAAGGAAACCATTTCAAATCTCTCAATCACTCTCTGCAGTGACAACACTGCTATGCATATTTCCTGTTTGCCAAACAAAACCTCTGAAAAAAACGAGTAAAACCATTCACACAAGCGATTCCGTCCCGATAACAATGCAATATGAAAGTCCCAAAAAAATGTACCAAAGCCTATCGGATACGGAACGACATCTGCGCTGTTCGTACAATTGGTAGTAAATCTTCTAAATAACCTGGAGTCCTGGTATACCATATGTTTACGGATGTTACTTTACCCGAGTCTGGTGTGAAAAGGTAGGTTATGATTTTCACATTCAATAATTTCTGTGCTATTGTTTGTACGATGTTTTTTAATAATAAACTATGGAACTAATTTCACACCAATGAATTCTCATGTAAAGTTTACATGGCCTAGAAAGTCTTGTAAAATGGTTGACGTCACTTTAAATTCATTGCTTATTACGTCACGTCGTCACATCTTTTAAGATTGATTTTTCTGAAGCCGAAATAGTGGGTTTTATTTACTTTTATTCCACAAACTTTAGAGTCAGATTCAGTTTTGTTTTTGTTTCTCAAGTCAACTCATTGGTGTACCTCTGTGACATTTTCAAAGAACAATAAGCCTACTTATCTGTTTTTCTCTTGATCAGCCTGTAGAAGCTCACTGGTTAAAATAAATCCACTTAATTTCCATTTAGCTCAACCCTCGGCTACAGTCATCCAACTGCCAGCTATTCTTGCTCTGGTTTGTAAGTTCCAAACCTGGTGAATGAAATCTTCTTTGTGTTGATGATTACCAAAGTTAAATTTGTTTCGACCAGAACTCAGCCACATCGACGTCGTTGGTAGTGGCTTTGGACATGTCCCTTAAAGAGCAGATGGAGTCGCACAAAGAGCAGGTCAGGAGGTGGGCCATGGTTTAGGAGGAGGACTCCACAGTCGCACTCAGCTTCATCGGAGTACCCCGTCTGGAACAAGTTGTGTGTCCCAACTGGCTTCGTAACGTCTTCCAGGTGGGCCATGGTTAATTAATTAATAAAACCTCATCAGTGCTACCTGGATACTCAGTCCTTTTTATAACAAAACCGTCACTTCAATACAAAAACACGAACTTCACACCCGATAACATAATTTAAATCTGAAACAATGGAAGGGAGTTAGCACCTTGAAATGTGGGTACAGGTAGGGAGATGAATTTGCATGTGTTAATCCCATAAGCCCCTTTCAATTCAAGTTAACGACTCAGCTACAGTTTGATCGTCGGTATTAACGGGTCGGTTGGTGACATCGACGGGATGCCATTAAAGATTAAAATTGAATGTGTTAATAGAATTTCGTGTTGGATTTAAACTTCTGCGTTTGGGATTGGTTGATTGGATCTCGGGTTTTTTGATGACATCTGACGCGACGCCATTTTGTACGGCAATTAATTGGTTTGCGGTTTTTTATGAGTTCCAAAAATTACGCTAGATGAATTGAGTTTTAACATTATCTCTGTTAAAGTGGGTTTTATTGCTGTAACGCGTCCGGAATATAAACAGAAAGTTACCTGCGGAAGCATAAATGAAAATTATTTTATTTCATACTAGCTATTGCCCGTGACCTTCGTCCGCGTGAAATTTTATAGCTTATTATCGATAAATGGGCTATCCAACACTAAAAGAATTTTTCAAATCGAACTAGTATTTCCTGAGATTAGCGCGTTCAACCAAACAAACAAACTCTTCAGCTTTATAATATTAGTATAGATTATATGACAATTCTATCAATTCAATATGTAGAAAATAATGGTTCCATAAGTCGATATATACCTACCGTGAAGCCGTGCTTACCAAGGTCGGTTCGTGGATCGGCTGTCCATTCATTACAATCATACCAAGTTTCCTCCGTGCCTCGGAAAGCACGTTAAGCAGTAGACTTTTGACAGTCCTTACAGGTACTCAGTGACCGGAAGGTCTGGCAACCAGTGTTAGCAAGGGGAATCTTATTATCCACCACTAACTGGGTTGTGGAGGTTAGATAGGCAGTCGTTCCATGTAAAATACTGGTATTCATCTGCATCGGGTTAGACTGGAAGACCCCAACATAGTTGGGAAAAGGCTAAGCAGATGACGTCGCTTCGAGGTCTTTTTTTTTGGGATGGGAAATCATCAAATGACCCCTCTCGCTCTTGGCGGAGTGGAAGGGACACTGACTGGGGGTACTGACTAAAACCCATCCATGTTCTTTGCCCTTTGTTTTTCAGGGCCGCTGTATCCCTTTCGAAAAGTCCCGCAGACCGACTTCGAGGTCTTAAATCTATATTCACAAACGAATTTCCTTCCAAAATCTAGTATTCAATAAAACTGTTCCGTAACCTTGGATAAACTTTGTATTTCTCAACAGAATTAGTACAATCATGCTCTCAAAATCCGTTCAACATTTCGAGTTTAAAACTTGTTTAAACCGTTTCACTAACTAGATTGCTTCAGGCTTTTACCGAGAGTTTAAAGGATGATTTCCACCAAACGGCTCGAATCGCTTCGGAAAGGATATGAACGGATGCGGCGACAACCGATCACGTCCAGTAGGATGTCGCCACATACGATCGGTCCCGTACCGTCGCTTGCGAACGTATCCGTTTCTGCGCCTAGTCAAATAGTTTCAGTCCTACCGCGTTGACGACCGATCGGATACGACGACAGGGGAACGGAGCCGATCGCGCGTCGCAGCATACTTTCGGCTACGATCACATGTCGCGGAAGACGCTCGCGGTCAATCTGCTGTGCGCGGCTTGGTAATATAGACTTTAAATACTGTGTACACAATTTAATTTCGTTTAAAGATTGTGAAATCCATTCCGATCAGATGCGATGCGAGCCGTTCGGTGGAAATCATCCTTAACGCGTGTGATTTCCTTTTAAACTTTTTACACATTCATTTTTGGTGAGAAAATCCAATTTTTGTCACCTCTGTGTGAAATTATTATTATTATATTTTATAAAGCATCCTTATTTAATTACAAAAATGAGTTCACGTTTTATTGGAGTTTTATTTCCAATTTTATAAGTCAGTTCCTTTGACAGGTACGACCTTGGAATTGTAATCTATTTTATAATCTGAAAGTATTAATTGTAAGTCTAGAGGGACTTAATTTAGATTGCCTTAGACACGCTGTGGACACGCTACGAAAATCGTTAACTGCCTAGCCTTTGGCGCAGTGGCTGAGCGATTGACTGCTGCGCTGCGTGTCGCGGGTACAATTCCCACACTGAATAAATATTTATATGATCTACAGGTAGTTGTTCCGACTCTGGCTGTTTGTGTATGTGAGTTTAAGTGTTTGTAATTAAGATTTGCTAAGGCACGGGGTAGCACTATTCCTCGCAGACAAGCCATGGTGTCTCCGTCGAAGACGCGCAATCTCGACTCCTTGATGTTTATCACTTCCGTGCCGTTTTGTGGGAATAAACTAATATAAATAAGCGTAATTGCACCCATTATTAAGGACAGACTCCTAGTGCGGAGCAATGTTTTTTTTTTAATCTAAAGTAGTTATGTATGTGTAAATCAATTTTATTTAAAAGGAGCGGCTGCCGATCTGACCTTAACGACCATGTTACGCAGAACTAAGGACTTTCGGGCTTTGTAACAATTTATTTTGAGCCTTTTTCGTTTTCATAACTTATAACGGCCTGCTCTTTCTTTATCGTTTGGTTAGTGCCTATCCTGGTGTCAGAGTTTTTATGCCGCCCATGGGCCTGTGTATTAGCTTTACACGCTGCCGTCGAGAAATATCTGTCAGGCATGCTGGTTTCCTCACGATGTTTTCCTTAACCGAAGCAAGTGATAATTATACAAAACGCACATGCATCCGAAAAATCAGAGAGGCGTGCCTTGGGTTCGAACTCGAGACCTATGACTGGGCAGTCTGACAGTCACACCACTGGCCGGCCTACTAAAATCAGTCTGTCAATTAATGAAAAACGATTTTCAGCCAACAAAAAAATATTGTTGAATCATCACAACAAAACACCAAAAATGATAATTTCCTTCCCAAAAACAATAAAATCATCAAGGTATACAAATTAAAACAGCAAACCGGATTCAACCTACATACGTCGGCACACAAGCGTTAATCAATTACCAGATTTTATGCCCAAATTAAATAAAAATTCCCATACGAGTGTTCACGACAGAGGTCGGGAATGCAAATGTCGCCCGACAGCCTGAATAAGCAATGACAACGTTCGATTATGGAAGGATGAATGACTTTAAAAAGAACACGATGGACGCTTTTGATTCGTTATCGAATTGTCTTTATTGGCTGTTCGATATGACAGTTCGGAGTTTAATCGATTGTCGTTGCGATTTGATTAAAGTGTTTTGTTCGCTGGTTGAAGTACAATAGAGTCTACTTTCTCTTATTAAGGCTGAAGCTGAAGAGCTAGGAGCTTCGTTTACATCTTGACCATGAATAACACGCAGAAAACATACAAAAATTTACACACAAGACTAGACAAGTTTTCGTGATGGCCCAGAGGTTAAGGCTTCGCCTCTCATGCTTGAGGTTGTGGGTTCAAATCCGGGCAAGTACCAATGTGACTTTATCAATGTACTTTCTAAGTTTATCTTAGACATCAGATATCGATTAAAGGAAAACACCGTAAGGAAACCAGGACTTATAATTAATATAAGTCTGAAATAGCTAACCTGTCTTGAGCAAGCGTGGTGATCAATGCTTGAGCCTTTTCTGTAAGAGAAGAGGCCTTGGCCCAGCAGTGGGACAGATATAGACTGGTATTATGTCACAAGTCACCGCTACGTGACTTACGGAACCACGGTACCCACGCAAAGGAAAAGGAAAGAGACATTATCTTTAATGAAGATAAAGTAGAAGCTTATACAATATTATTTTTAGTATATGCGAAACCTGAATATAGTTTGTTCAGAATAAGTAACTGAATCGATTCCAATAATTTTTGAACCATATTTTTTCCAAAAATATTTAAAAAAGTTAAAAGTTGGACACTCAACGACTTTAAGTACCTATCGCAATAATTTAGGTACCTACTGCCAAATTATTATTATCAATGAGCTCAAGACCACTCTGGAGGCACGCGCTGCGTGGTGACCACGATTTTGTGCGGACAACTAAATAACAGAACAAGCTTATAACTTTGTGATTTTTCATGATACAGTTTTGAAATTTTGTACATAGATTCTTTACATAAAAATACTAGACACGTGTATCAGGTTTCGCATACACTAAAACTAATGTTGTAGTAATAAAACATTTTTTAAAACACATAAACACATCACGTCTTGTAATCCTCCTTCAAGGATCCTTGATCGTTGTTGTTTAATAAATATATTATGTTAAATTATTTTGCATGCCGTAAGGCAAAATGTATTAGGACGCTCATCAAGATAAATAAATTATTGGCAAATAAATGATTTCTATTTCTAAAGGTTATGCGTATCTAATAGTACACCCACATTTCGCCAAGTTATGTTTAAGTCCTATGTAATAGGGGGCGAGCCTATTGCCATCAACCGGGTACAAATCCAGACTCCGTGGCTGCTATTGAGAAACTCGTGATGGTAAAACCCAATAACAATAAAGTCAAAAATGTATTGGATTGGCATAATCTACCGACAAACTTAGGTCGTGTATGTCAGTTTGGTTGAAATTCGTTTGTAGAAATACGAAACGATTCGTAACCGAATGACACTGGTCTAGCTAGGTAATACCCAAACTTTGTTTATCTTGAAAAAAATCTTCATACCTAATCTTTTTCCAAGAGAAAACTTGTCCTTATCAATGCTTACATTACTCAACTGTGTGCAAAAAGATAACAAAGAAATTTAAAAATGCACGGCGCTAATAATGTTCAAAGATCTTCCTTCATGAGAAAACAAACAAAGCTACGGAAGTAATAAAAATATAGAAAATGAACTAAGCGCCTGTGCATTATCTCGTAGCAATCGTACTTTTTATTCTTGCAACACTATCCTGCAATTTATTGCTCAACAAAAAATGGCAGGAGTTTAAAGAAAAATTGCTTATTTTATTGGCTGTTTGTGCGTTCTTATTTTTCATAATATTGTAAGAATTTTTAATGGTAAACCAACAGATGAGGGAGCAGCTCTTCTTGTATAGCAGAGTTAATCTCTGCGGCGATTTCACATAGAAAATAGTTGCAAGTAAGTTTAATTCTGAGAAATGTGCTTTTTAGCACTAGGAAAATAACTTCAATTCGTGGAAAACTGCTAACTATTACCTTTTTATTTAGTTTAGTTTCCTTGAGTCTTATTTTTATCATTACTTTAGTTCTTTTTAGTGTGTAAATAAAAGTAGTAGATATATGTATAAAAATATAAATAAAAATACTATATTATACCAAATAATAAGGAGAAATAAGGAGATATAATAAGGATATAATAAGGAGGATATAATAAGGAGATACATAGAAAGAATTATATAGTTTAAGTCTTAGTTATTAATTAGACATGACTTTTTTCCTTGAGTTTTAAATTTCTATTTACATATCATACAGGGTGTAAACAGACCCTTCACAAAGCCGTCAACCAAGCATTCTGTACAACAAACTAAGTAGCTTTACACAAAAATTGTTGCTGTGAAACGACTTTTTTTTTTGGGGTCAAAAGTCACGTTTTACGGTAGGACTCGATAGAACGCATTCAAAGCATTGCGCTGATGAATGGATTGAAAAGTACGGGGGTCCTGGAGGTGTTTACATTAAAAACATGTATTTAAAAAACTTGAGAAAAAGTTGGAACATTGACCCCCAATATATCCACACTAGAAGATTCCCAGGTATGGTCTAGAACAAAAAAAATGATCGTAAAGACACGGAGAACACGTGCCTTCTGCTTCGTTAAGGGTCTATTCACACCCTTTATAGTATACCGGCAAAGGGATTTTTTATCACTTAGGAATTTCTCCGTAAAAATCCAGTCTGAATTCGCGCCCGGTTGACGGAAAAAACCCTCATCTATTAACATAACATACCATAAACATCACGCCTGTAATCCCCGAAGGGTTAGGCAGACGTGTACCTAATAGTACACCCACTTTTCGACAGTTATGTTTATAATTCCCATGTAATAGGGGGCGAGCCTATTGCCATTAACTGGCAACAAATCCAGACTACATGGCTGCTACTGAGAAATTCCTGACGCAAAAACCCAATGACATTTTGCCCGACCCGGGAATCGAACCCAGGACCTCATGCTCAGCAGTCGCGATTTCGACCACTAGACCAACGAGACAGTCTAAGTCAGGATGTATTTACATGTGATTAAAAAGTAAGGTTTTCTACAAAATCTCCACGCAATCAGCCTACACAAATACCTAACACAACAGTGCCATGAATATTCAAAACTCCAAAACTCTAACATAGTAATAAACTATGAAATTTGATGACGTCATAACTAATTCAAGACTAACCAGTAAATTGAACTAAACAGAACATCACGCCTGTAATCCCCAAAGGGTAAGGCAGAGGTGTATCCTGTAGTACGCCCACATTTCGCCAGACATGTTGATGTCCGATGCGATAGATATATAAATTACAGATGAAAATCCAATAACACTTCGTCCGACCTGACAATCGAAACCAGGAATTCATGATCAGCAGAAGCACTTGCGATTGTTAGTCCAACGAAGCAGTCAAATAAGTTACATAAAATCATGTTAAGCAGGATGTTATCATGTTATAGACCGACCGCTTCAAAATCAAAATCAAAGCATTTATTTCAAATAGTCCAGTTACAGGCACTTTTGAACTGTTGAAACAAAGACAACAATGAAAAGTAGCTACAGTCCCAGTCACAAGGCATAAAAACTGTGAAAGTACTGTAGTTGCCCATTCCCTAACGTAGATCTCTATGGAGAAGAACGGGTAAGAAACTCCATGGACACTCTTTTAAATCAGAATACTTTTTTTTTCATTAATGAGTCCTCATGAAGATATCTATTTAAATGGAACATTCTGAAGATTGATCACGTATTGGTTCAATTAGTATCGTAATACCTACGTGGATTATGGTTATTTTAAAGCAAATAACCTGTGGGATATTGTTAGGACTTTGTGGACGCTTAATGTGCCTTTGATGTGGCATGGTGGAGGACTCATTAAAGTGGTAGGTGTACAGAGGTGTACCATCATTTCACCAGTTAATATTTTTAAGTCCCATGTAATAGTGGACGAGTCTATTACCAATAGCTAATCTCGGTACAAATCCAGGCTTTGGGCTACTACTGAAACAATAAGTTTTCTTACTGAAACGCCCCACAATCTGCCTACAATAACGCTCCCGACAATATTCATAGCTCCAAAGCCCTAACATAGTAATAAACTATGAATTTTGATGATGCTATAACTAATTCAAGTCGAACCAATAAATTGAGCTTATACATCGCTTTTAGTACTACACAGCCGGCCTGGTTGAGTTTTGACTGAAATAGCAATTAACACAACTGTGATTACCTCGTTGGTCTAGTGATCGATAGCACTGCTGCTGTTATGAGGTCATCATCATCATCATCATTTCAGCCGAAAGACGTCCACTGCTGGACATAGGCCTCCCCCAAGAAGGAGGGTTTTGCCATAATCGCCACGCTTGGCAGGCGGGTTGGCGATCGCAGTATGGTTGTTATAAAACTCAGAGAACGCTGCTGCCCATTCTCTGGTAAGTCCCTTAGTCGCCTCTTACGACACCCACGGGAAGATATGGGATGGTGCTATTCTTTACGTCCGGACACCATACAGAACCGTGTTATGAGGTGTTGGGTTCGATTTCCGGGTCGAACACAAGCCTGCCACATTATTCCGAAACCACTGCAAATCCTGAAAGCCAGAGTCAAGTGTGGCGACCACCAGAAAAGCGGCGAGACAACGAAGCGAACAAACTCTAATTGGGTTTTTCCATCAGGAATTTCTCAGTAGCAGCGTCGGAATCTGTATTTGTGCTCGGCTGGTATCAATAGGCTCGCCCCCTATTACATGGGGCTCAAACTTGACTGGCGGAAGTTGCTGTACTATTTGTTACACCTCTGCCTAACCCTTCTGCGTTTATGGGCGCGATGCTATGTTATGTCAAACTAGTAAATTGAGTATAAATCGCTTTTAGTATTACACAGCCTTGACTGAAATAGTAATTAACGTAAATGGTTATTTTTGGTAAAGTGTATGGAATATT
This sequence comes from Noctua fimbriata, assembly GCA_905163415.1. Classification (NCBI taxonomy): domain Eukaryota; kingdom Metazoa; phylum Arthropoda; class Insecta; order Lepidoptera; family Noctuidae; genus Noctua; species Noctua fimbriata. The sequence goes on from LR990945.1 coordinate 8,241,170, forward strand.
CTCATAAAATAAGGTTTGACATGATGCATAAATAATAATAAGTCTATGTCGTTCCCAGTGCTGGGACACATTCATCCTTTCTATGAGATCAGTAGCCCTTAATCCACCTCCCCAGCAATAAGTCTCTTGGAATTCTGACAACTTAGATCAAAATACTTGGTACACCTGTGTCAAATCAAATCAATTTTATTCCTACATCAAATCCGATACACCTGAAATCTATTCACAAACGAAACAAAATAAAAGCTTCTCTAAATCTACATAGAACGACACTTTACACAGACACATGACAAATCGAACTAAAGCCAGGACGCCATTTTTCGTTCCCGAACCGAAAACCCGGGATTTATTACCGAAGAAAGTAGTTGAAAACTCGATTATTCATTTTCATTGTGTCTTATTAAAGCTAAACTAACAGTAAAGCGGAACAGTAAACAAGGCTTTGGAGGTGTGTTTACACGGCTCGATTCTTGACTTGGAACTAGTCGCTTGCTAAATCCCACAAAGTAGCTCTTGGAGTTAAAGCTATTGGTACATAGAACTTTGTCATAATTATAGACGATGCAAATGGCAAATCAAAAATGTGATGCGTCAGTCATCATCTTCCTGCACTTGTCCCATTCTACTTGGAGTCTACATTGGTACTTAGAACTTTGTCACAATTATCACACGATGCAAATGGCGAGTCAAAAATGTGATGCGTCAGTCATCGTCTTCCTGCCTTTAACCCATTATACTTGGGGTCGGTGCAACACGTTTTCTTCTTCCATTCTCCCCTGTCAGACGTCACGCATCATTTACTCCTTTCTGTTTCATATCATTCCAAGCCCAGTCCATCTATCAAGTCTTTTTGGCCTTCCTCTCCCTCTCCATCCGTCATTCATATCCATCAGTATCTCTTTTAGTGCCATGCGTTTTATCAACCCTCTTTACGTGTACATTATCATGAGAAAAAAATGTGATGCGTCAATGAAAGGGTTTAAAGTGTCCAAAAGCGATCTGCGTTCTCGTAAGGCAGCGTTTGATGCGGAACAACATAGCGCAAAAAACAATTTTGAAATGGCACGCGATCGCCTCCGAAGCTTAATTCACTCGGTTTTAGTTACTCGCATGCGGTCAGTCGTCACAACGAATATGCTAAAATTACTACGTACTCAAACTTTGCGTTTTTTTGATCGATTTCCACCATACACCAAATCGTGCTACGGAAATCGACCCATGTAAATACACCACAGATAGTGCGCGAGATCCTTTAAACCCAAAGACACTACCGCAAACTGTTTTAAAAATTCACAACTTGGCGATGTGGCTTCTTTTCGAATACAGTCCAAACCTTTTATTCCCGTAGTTTCGGCCTCTAATTCACTTAATTCGGTGTACGGCAATGCAGACGCTTGAATCGTATGTTCGTTCGTGACTGGAATCTGTATGGACTTTTTTACCTGGGTTAAACATTATTTTTCTTCTTTAATCAGTGTAATGTCTTGGGTCTTGGGTTTCCGGGGAGCGAGAAATAACTTTCGCATAATGTTAAGATTTTTAAGACGTTTTAAGATCATTGGAGGAATTTATGTTACGGGTTACCATGATTTCTTCGGGCTTACTAATTTATTTATTTATTATAATACATGTATAAAAATCTGTACAGAGCCGGACTTAAGAGAGTTTATAAGGAAAGTGGGCAGTCACAAATAGCTGTCAAATATTTCGCTGTTTTGATTAATTTGACAATATTATTGTAAGGAATATGGCTAACTAGTGAACTAAAATATTATTAATAAATTGCAATTAAAAAACTGAATTTGATATTGTAACTGTTTTTGAGTAGTATAGGCGGACTTAATGCCACAAGGCATTCTCTACCAGTCAACCTTTAGGTCAAATAGGACAGATTTGTGATAGAGTACAAAAGAATAAATAAGAAAAATACCATTTAATTAACATAAATTGGTATACATAAATAGGTGCATACACACATATACACTAAAATGGAATAAACTAGAAAAGTAATAATCTAATCTAGTCAAGTTTAAGGTACTATAATTAGTCTAATCTAGTCTAATTATAGTACCTTAAATTAGACTATAACTTAATGGCAAGATACGTGCAACTGGGCTTAAACTAGGAGGACTCCTGTGCTATAAGAACCGGTTACTTCCGTCACCACCGTGATCGAGCTGCCATTACAAGTGTGGCTGTAATTTTTAGGTACACTGGCGAAACGTGGGTTTACTTGTTAGGTACACCTCTGCTTAACCTGTCGGGAATTACAAGGCGTGATGTTATGTTATGATGTTAAAAATAATAACAATATTATCATCATTCATCTGCTCCTTTTTTTCATAGCCTATCTTGTGTCCCACTGTTGGGCAAAGACCTCCCCCTTCTCCCTTCAAACCGTTTTGTGCAATTTTTGGCCACGCTAGTCCTGAGGACATGATCTGGTGTTGCTATTCTAATTTATTTTTTGGGGTCGGCGCATCATGTGTCTTCCACATTTCTTTATAAGTCTTCTTCAGGGTACTGTAGTCACCCACCTATTAGCTTTCACTATCAAATGAATACCAATATTTCAGCATCAAACACCTGAAACTCGAATTCCACTTTGATCTCTCTCCCATTCACCACCAAACCCCAAGAGTGCTATACGTTTAACATAATAAATCGATGGATAGCTTCAAGTTCTACCATGACTGAATAGCAAGCGGGGAGCTCAATAGTTTCCAACTCCTTCGCCAAGGGATTATGATACTTAAGTGAATGTATGGAGGTATGTAGATCGGTTATATTAATAATTTGATTGATTTTAATGGAGTTGAAGATGTGTGGGGCTATGTTTGTTTTGAAGTCTGTGTTGTTTGGAGGTCGTATCTAAAACAGGATGAAAGAAAATATCAACTTGTTAGGCTAAACATAGATATTAAGATGAAATGTATACTTCGTTGTTAGTCGTTTTATTCAGTAAACATTACTTCGAAGCTCGAAAAATGAATTCGCGATGATTTCCTTTCAACACAAGTGACATAACTATAGTGAAGTGATATAACAAGTGATATAACACTATCGAGTGAACTTTACAAAACAAAATTAAAACTTGTTCCCATCCGTCCTCGTGCCTCAATGTCTCCACATAGGACCAGCCCCCGTAGCATGACCCCCGTAGACAAGGATTTTTTCGACGGAAGAATCGACAAAATGACAGATTGTGTCGACACAATGACAGATTTCTTTGCACTATCTGTCATTTTGTCGATTCTTCCGTCAAAGAAATCCTTGTCTTCGGTGGTCATGCTACGGGGGCTGATGTGAAAAGAAGTGACACCCTCCCTTAAACAAACGGCGTTTATAGGGAAGGATTGCACAATCATAATATCTAGATTCAACGAATCGTCCTGATAAAAGTATTCTGGGATACTTATTAACCTCCTAACCCAGGTTACAACATGTACATTATTTCAGTCGCTTTCCAGTCGTAAAATGGTTTAAGAACTTTATTATTCCTCATCAAGAATTAACAATAATTCACTTACTGAGAAACTGAATTTCAATAAAATGTTTAATATTTATGAGCGTACAGAATCTACGTTCATAGCAAAAAATAACAAATTTGAGGGTAAGCGATCACAGCAACAAAAAACAAGATATTATCTATTTAGAAACTAAATTTAAATAAAACGTTTATGAGCGTACAGAATCTACGCTCATAGCAAAAAATAACAAATATGAGGGTAAGCGATCACAGCAACAAAAACAAGATATTATTATTAAAAAGGTAAATGATCCTCTAATATGAGTATTATTATTGATTTGCAATAGAACTAATGATTGTAATACCTAAATATTGTTATCAAAAACAAAAGCATCGTTAAAACTACAAGAAAGTACTAAAGAATATCTTTCCACTACTCGTAAAATTAAAACAAGCATTTTATTTCAGCGCTCTAAATAATTTTATTATGATCAAGAAGCTCTTTGTCGTAAAACTTCGCTTCTACATTAGCATCATCGATAAAGCTACCTCCAGAGTGAACGTGAGCGCGTAGCGACTGAGGCGGTAGCGGGCGCGGAGACGAGTGAGAATCGACCAATCACTTATATTAAAATCCACATCGCGTATCTCGTCTCTCATGTGATGGAAAAAAGGTGAAATCTTGCTCGCCACGGCTTTGGGACCCAGTCCAGTGGTGGCTGGGGCGGTGGGGGCGCGATGGTGGGTATGATTGGGTGGCTCTAGAGCATCACTAGTTGTTGTAGCGGGCACAACTTAACGCTGTTTTTTTGGTCGATGTCTCGATAGGTATTTTATTTTTGTTCGACCAGAAGTCGTCGACATCAACATCATTATCAGTGGCTTCGGGCAAGGCCTTCAAAGTGCAGGTGGAGCTACACAAACCACAGGTTATGAGGTGGGAAATCATTTGTGTGGCTCCGCAGTTACACTTTGTTTCCCATCATCATCTACCTAGCCTCTTCTCCGTCAAAAAGAGCCTTATACGAGTATAAAGTGTCTTAAGAGGGGTAATTCGACGGTTTTGATCATCAAACGAATTATTTATCATCATCTACCTAGCCTCTTCCCAACTTTATTGGGGTCGGCTTCCAGTCTTACCGGATGCAGCTGAATATTATATTTACATGGAGCGACTGCCTATCTGACTTCCACAATCCAGTTATTACTGGGTAATACGGACTTTTGGGCCACTGACTACCTGTAACAAATGTCAATGACCTACAAATGACAGACGGGACCAACGTCTTAACGTGCTTTCGGAAATTTCGTATGTAATAATGGTCTCCCATCCACAAACCGACCTTGGCAAGCTCGGCTTAATCTTGAAGATCAAACCGTGCGGCTGTTATTATTTAGCCACGGGCTCCTCGTTTCACAATTGGACTAAAATAGTACTCCAAAAGAGCCGCTATTCACCACTTCCTAGTGTATTGGCTGGTGTGTTGTGTATCATTTAATACGTCACGTCCGCCTTCGCGTCCGCTTAAGCTCATCATCCTGTACAAGTCCTTAAAGTTACTGTTATAAAAACTTTATTTATTTGAATTTTTAAATTACCCCTGAATAAGATCGGGCTATCAATCTTAACGAGGGATGAGATCAGTGAGTCTATATTTTTCTTTAGGCTATATTGCCGAATTATGTCTTTCATCCGTCTGAGATTCTGGCCAAAATTACTGATTAGTAAATTTTGTTAAATTCCGTGTCTGAGATTGGTTTAAAATATAATAAACTTTTGGCGTATCCGTAATTAACTTTTTGTCAGAAAAATGAACACTTCTTTGCACTTCGTTTCTGCAAAAATTCAGCCCAATTACTGATTAACAAATTCCACGTTTTCTGTTGAGATTGGTTGCCAAAGTACTAAACTTTTGGCGTGAAAGATATTAACTTTTCAAAGATTCCTATTTTCGACAATAATTGGCTTCGATTGCCTTTCCAAATAGATAGAAAAAAAAAACCTATTTATAATTCTACCTGTTGACCAAGACAAAATGACATTCAATGATTGTTAACAAAGATGAAAAAAATCTAAAATGTTTTAGATTGACATAATCTACCGAAAAAATTTGGTACAGTATGACCACTTCTCACTTTTCTTGTCAAGAAAAAATGCAAAAAAAAAATTAATATGCTTCTTGTCGATATGTCAAACTTGGAACAATTATTTTTGTTCTGTGTTTTCCCACCTGAACAGATAAGTTGGCTGAAGTGTATATCAATTCTATAGAAAATCTTTTATTTATTTTTTATTTATTTATTTATTTGGATCTCCAACAAAGAATACACACAGACAATATAGGACACAGTATTACAAATGTTCTTTTAGGTGTGTTCCTTCAATTATAGGAGAACACAGCATGCCCATAAAACTAGGTTTTAACACATAAAATATAAAACAATGAAAATAATACAAAAAACAAAATAAAAACCAGAATAATTATTAAAAAGCATTTGATGCATTTGATAAAATTGTTTCACATACAAATTATAGTTATCACTCTACATTTATAGCAGTGGTCAGTATTTTTTTGTATTTAGAGATTGTGAGGGTTATGTCCATGTCAGATTGCTTTGACAATTCATTGTACTGCCTACAGAGTCTTGGGAGAGCGGCGAAATGTCCTAGATTAGTTTTGGAACCTGAGACATAAAACAAATTGTAGCTGGTTTTCCGCGGCAGGCGAGATGGCGCGTTTATATGTAACTTGCCTAGTAATTCGCTGCAGTCTATGACTCCATGGAATACTTTGTGTAGTAGAATCAGGTCTGCCATTTTTCGCCTCTTGGCAAGTGAGACCATTTTGTAGTGCCCTAGTCTGTCTCTGTAGCTGGTTACTCTTTTAGCTAATCGTTCCTTATAACATAGATGATACAGGAAGCGCCTTTGGACACTTTCCAGGTGTTTGATGTATATGTCGTAGTGAGGATTCCAAACCGGGCTGCCATATTCAAGTATAGGACGGACTAGTGTGTTAAATAATTTTATTCTGGTAGACGCCCTTTTAAATTCTTTACTGTTGCGCAAGATAAATCCCAAAATTTGAAACCCCTTTGATACTGTGTTTAGGATATGTTTGTCAAATTTAAGTTGTTTATCCAGTGTGACTCCTAGGTCACGTATTTCTTCAATTTGCTTTAGTTTTTGTTGACCTATCGTGTAAGTGTTAGGTAAGACAATTTTGTTACGGCTGAATTGCATGTAGTAACACTTAGAGACGTTAAGAAGCATTTCGTTCATTTTGCACCAGTTCGTCAGTCTGTTCAGATCTTCCTGCAATAAGGCAGCGTCAGATTCAGTTACCATTGGTTTCATTATTTTCATGTCATCGGCAAAAAGATAGAATTTTGAATGCCTAAAGCAGTGCGTGATGTCGTTAATGAAGATGTTGAAGAGAATTGGGCCTAAATGTGATCCTTGTGGAACCCCGGATGTGGCTTTAAAATACTTTGAATGATGGCCAGTCATTACTACTTTTGACGACCGGTCACTGAGGTAAGATTGAAACCACTTTAGCATTGATCCTCCTACACCCAAGTGCTGGAGTTTCGCTATAAGAAGAGAATGATCTACCTTATCGAACGCCTTACTGAAGTCAGTGTAAATGGTGTCAACAGGAATACGTCTATCTAAGTATTCAGATAGAGCCGACACGTAGCACATGAGATTAGTGGTCGTAGATCTGTATTTGATAAAACCGTGTTGGTCGCTGTTGAGAAGGTGTTTTACATGCGATGTTAGACGTTCGGTTATAAGCTTCTCAAATACTTTGCCGAAGATGACTAAAATAGAAATGGGTCTGTAGTTTGACACCATGTTCTTTTGCCCTGCTTTGAAAATGGGTACGACCAGTGCCTTTTTCCATTGGTCGGGAAAAATACCGTCTTTAAGAGATTTGTTGTATATAATACTAAGAGGTAAAGCCAGCGCTTTTGCACATCTCTTTATAAACACGGGAGGAATACCGTCTTCACCTACGCCTTTCTGTTCATCCAAGGATGTTAAAGTTCGGAATATTTCGTTAGCACTGAGTTCCAGTTTACAAAGAGTCGGCAAGTTGTTGTTTATGTCAACATTTGACGGTTGCGAGGACGTCGTATTGTTATAAACACTTGCGAAGTTTTCAGCAAACAAGTTACATATGTCGTGGCCAGTTGATGCAGTTTTGTTGTTATAATACATTACCGCGGGGTAATTGCTGCTGGATTTCCTTTTATTTTTAATGAAAGACCAGAAGATTTTAGGGTTTTTTAAAACCGCGATTTCTAACTTCTCCGTATATTTTCTGTAACAGATCGTTCTCAACTTGCTACAGTCAGTACGCAGCGTTTCAAATGATATAATGTCAAGGGGATTATTGTATTTTTTTACTCTAACGCGAAATTTGTGTTTTTCTTTAAAGAGTCGCTTAAGCTTGGGCGTGTACCATGCCGGGTACTCTTTCCTAGACATCGTTTTCAGTGGTACGTGTTGCTTTATAACGTCGTGCAAACTATCATATAAAATATTGACCATGTCTTCAACCGAGGCACAGCCTCCCACTGAACTTTCCCAGTCTATAGACATAAGTGATACTAGGATTTTGTCGTAGTCTGCCTTAAAGAAATTAGGTTTAGTGGCCAGTTTTGTTTGTAGAGAATTTATGTTGTTGACAGTGGGTATAGCGAACTCGAGCGGTGGATGTAAAGGATCTTCTTGTGTCAGATGTGTGTGGCAACGTGTCAAGTTATGTACTGCAGTATTACAAAGAACTAGATCTAGTGTTCTAGATTTGTTATTTGTTAGGTAATTATACTGATCTAAGTCATTCATAGAAATATAATCAAGGAAGTGTTTGGTAACATCGTTATTGTTGGTAGGGCAAGGAGTAGTGTGACTCACCTGACTTTCCTCATTAGTTTTCCACGTTATACTACTAAGATTAAAGTCACCAATGATAACAGTACGTTCGTTTTTGTCCAGGGCATTTTGAGCCGAGTCTAGGAATGTTTGGGTGGTTTCTTGGGTAATGGGGGGCGGTAAGTAGACGCCACAAATGTAGATCGTGTTTTTCTTATTACCAGGACAGACCATATCAATGGAAATCCACAGATCCTCACAATGACTTTCTAAGTGTGGCATACGACGTGAATTTAAGTGCCTAGCTACAGCTATCAAGACGCCGCCTCCGTGTCTACGTGCTCTATATCTACTGGACTCGCGATCTCGCCTGTAGACTACATATCTATCGTCGAATAGTTCTGAGTCGTAGATGCCACCGTTCAGCCAAGTCTCCGTAAGCACAACTATATCGTAGTCTTGTAGAGACATGTTATGATAAAAAGTGTCGGTTTTAGTTCTTAGACCACGTACGTTTTGATAGTATATCTTCAGAGTATGATTGAATATGAAGAGGTTATACACGTTATCTTGCACAGTACAATAAAAAAAAAAATGAAAAAAAAAACAGAATTTAAAAATATAGATAAAATCAACTGACAGTCTGTAAGACCTCCTGACAAGTGATTACAATACGTTCATCTTTGAAGTAATACGAAGCGTTTTGAAAGCAACTGCCATTTTTCTTTACATTCTAGTCCCTTGCTGAAACAAGGAAGAAGCAAGTAACTGATAACATTATTTTGACGCACACATTCTCCAGAATGTAAATACTTTGCCTTGCCAATGTTTCAGTAATTTTAAGGCAAAGGCCTTATTTTCAATCTCCATAAATTACTTTTTTCACTGCGACGCAATGTGTCGCCATTTTATATCAAAAGTACATGGAAAAGTAAATAAAGTGGGAAGCAGTATGGACAGAAAGAACAATAAGTTCAACCGCTTATTTACAAAGTGGACGCAGAGTGTAATTAATTCGCATGCCTACTTATACTGCTCTCTTGAGTCAAAAGCAGTATCTCGAAAAAGTCAAAATTTCTGTTTTTGGAGTAGCAGTTTTAAACATCTCGAATCAGGTGGAATAATAATCAGAGTAACTTATCATGTTTTTGTTACCAGCAGTAATAGCCTAGTGCTGTGGCCGTCGGACTGACAATATTCGGATTCATGTGAGTTTTGTATAATTATCAGTTGCTTCGGTGAAAGAAAACATCGTGAGGAAACCAAACCCGTATGCCTGAGAGAAATTTCTGCGGAGGCATAAAAAGTCTGCCACCAGGTTAGGCACAAACCACACACAAAATAAAAATACATCTTTGTTGGAACGTTAAATGGACAACTATCTCATTTTTATACTGAATATCTTTAACCGAGTGATGGCTAAGGCTTGGCCGAAGAAATCAGAACCGCTTCTGACTTCATTGGAACTCATTAGGTAGATGATATTGCCAAGGTCATGGGAAACACCTGATAAGGGACGCACTGGCCCGGGAAGTGTGACAGAAGAAAGAGGAGACCAACCCCCGTAGCATGACCACCGTAGACAAGGATTTCTTTGACGATAGAATCGACAAAATGACAGATCCCGTAGCATGACCACCGTAGACAAGGATTTCTTTGACGGAAGAATCGACAATCTGTCATTTTGTCGATTCTTCCGTCAAAGAAATCCTTGTCTACGGTGGTCATGCTACGGGGGCAGGATGAGATGGCTGAATTGATGATGATGATTTCTGTCCTTTGATTGTTCCCGTTTTCAATATTTCTGTTTTCTCGAAACATAGATTTGTTGAGTTACCCCTTTTTGTCTTTCGGGGCATTATACATTTATATCGTTATTCTCGAACTCTGAGCCAATTTCATTACCGCAGTTTTATTTGCAGTGGTCGAGGCGTGAAAATCGTGACCCTACAAAAAATATGTTGGTACCTACTTTAGACTTCATTTAAAGGTACTTTGAATTTAACTTCAAGCGTCGGTAATCAAAATCATGTAACAAAACCAGTATAAGCTGGTCTTGCTTTCTATTGAAAGTCAGTACTGCCTTGGGGCAGCTCAATCCAGTGCTGGACATAGGCCTCTCCCAAGTCATCCTGTTATCCACCTCCCGCATGTTGTCCGTCCCAGACACCTTTTTACAGTCGTCAATCCATCGATCAGTCGGTATATCCATAGTAGGTAATAATTACACGAAATTACACACTGCCTGAAGACCCGTCTCTATTATCAGTGTGTTCTGCCCACTATGATGTCCGATGATGAGACGTGGACGCTCCCACAGGAGTCTGTTTACAGACTCAAAGTAGCTCAGAGAGCCATGGAGCGTTCCATGCTCGGCAGAAAACTAATAGACCCAGTTCCAAACATCGAAATCTGGAACAACACCACAATCTGTGCCTAAAACATAGTTAAAAGGCCGGCCAAGGAACTACTTACTACTATCAACGGCCGCTTCACCAAACAGACACTCCGACTGGCCAAAGTACAGCTGCGCATAGTTACACCCGCCCTTACTGGACACGGCTCTTTTAATAAACACCTGTTTGTCATAGGAGTCGCAGACATCCCACTGAGCCGAGCCTGCATGTACGAAGACGAGACAGCAGCCCACGTGCTTTTAAACTGCCCAGAGGTTGCCTCATACAGAGCAAAGTACTTCGGCAACCCAGTTACTCTCCGCGAGATCGTCAGTAACACCAAGGCGCTTCTGGCCTTTCTCAGGGAAATGGGGTGGATCGAACGATCGATTTTTTCACCCATATGCGAAATACGCGCTTTGGAGGTGGAGTTACAGACACCAGTACCGTAATAAAATACAATATACCTAAAGGTCAGTCAAACTGGTATGGAAGTTGCTAACCGGACACTAGACATTGACAAATACTTGAGTACATTGTCTATCAGAGTCCGATGATCAGACCATGTCCGCAGTGTGTCTGATTTGACCGAACCCAAAGAGTGAAATGAACCGTCAAATATGGGGAAAGTCCAACAATGAACCGGACAAATTCGTGGGTCTTGCCTTAATAATACCGATCCAGGACCAGGCGTGGTACATTGCTCATTATGCCAATAATCTCCCAAAAAAATATTTTCGAGTTTGAAAATTAGGCTCATACTCCGAACGTCACGCGTATCCAGACTAAAAATAAAACAAAAGAAGCCTGAACATTTTTTTCTCGCAAAAATATTCTATTTATCCCCACCCGTTAGAGTCAGTAATAAGAAAATGAACGACACATTTGGAGATATAACCATAATTTATTCTAGACATAGACATAAAGATTCTTTACCTAAAGATAGTCATCTTACTTAAGCTCAGTGCATTAGGACTTTCTTCTTTACACCGTAGTCGTAAAACACACCGTATAAAGATATATTTTTGAAGCAAAAATTTATAAAGAATCGTGTTTTCTAGACGTGGTATATGTTTTATTTTTTTTGGTATACTTATGGTAGAGGGAAACTTTGTTGGGAAACTGGGATAACAGGAATTCCCTAACACGTTTCATGCGATCAATATTCGTTGTTTGTCTGTAAAACATAATCAGGTCATAATGACGTCATGGCTGGTACACAGGCCTTCTCTTAGTGAAATGGAGTAGGTTCCCCTGAAGTTCTTTTTTTTAAATAAATAAACTTTGACCCCCAATATCTCAGTAACTAGAAAGTTCCCAGGTATGGTCTAGAACAAAAAAAAAATATCGCAATGACGGGGAGAAGAAGTGCTTTTCGGGTTCGTTAAGGGTCTTTATAATACTTTGATTACCATTCATCATCATCATATCAGCCTGGAATCGCCCACTGCTGGATATAGGCCTCTCTTTTCTTCTGCTACACTTCGATTTCGACGGTTTCGTTGACCCAAGGAGCATTTACTACCATTTACTACCATTGGTCCATTTACTACCATTGTTTTGTATAAATTAGATTCATTTTATTTTTTTTTGTAAACGTAAGGACTTACTTTTTTTTTTTACTATTTGGGCTTACTCTTGACCTCAATCTAGTCCTAAGGACAGAGAAGAGGTCGACGATGAACGAGCTAACCCAAAAGAAGCCTATTAACTCGCGATTTAAATAGATTGGGGTCATATGAACATGTGAACACCGACGCAGGCAGGGAATTCCACTCCTTGGCTGACTTTACTTACTTACGTAAGTAAAGTTAAAAAACGAAAGGCTAGTATTTCCCCCTGATAATACCCCTTAGGGAGGAAAACTGGAATCGGTAAAAAGACTTAGCCCACAAACCCCCCTAAAAGTTGGAGCTTATCCTAATATTTTGAATTTTATTGTTTTTTTTTCTTTCTACATTGTGCTCACGTATAAAAGCAACGCATCAAGTTACTACAAACTTACAAACAAATGTTCTTATTCGATTTTGAACTTACCTTCAACATTTTATAATTTAAAATCATTTGGAGAAATTTTACAATTTCGACTGTACCCAGGACTGTATAAAATCTAACTTAGTTTGAAAAGAGTGGCCAAGAATGTCCACTTTATAAAATAATATGTACTATTTATTTTTTACAATGTCATTATTATTGATAATACTTCAAATATTTTCCTACATCAGCTCTTAAAAATAATTGTTACAAGACGGTGTAACGCACAGCAAAATAGATTAAAGAAAAATACATGATGCGTTGCCCACATATTTTATCTACACAAAAAGATACAATTATAATAGAATTCAGTCAATTTCATTCTCAGTACAAGCGATCGTCTAGAGGTCGTTAGATTTTTATACACAATATGTACGTGTGTACGTATAATTGAGTTGTCTAATCATTGTCAACGCTCGCGTTTATTTTTATTAAATAAACCGTTGGTATGTGAGTGCGAAAAGTTGAAATTCAATTTGTTGTAAAAGGAGGAGAGTTCTTGAAGTTAGTTCAAGAGTAATTATGTTGATTTTTGGGGAATTAGATCTGACTTATTTTAGGTGTAAGTGTCTACCTCCTTTAATTAAATACGAAAATTATGTAGGAGCCCGTGGCCGAAATGTTAACGACTAGTTTGGCATTTATTTATTTATGTATTTGCTAGAAACATGGTATGTTTACAAACGTGTTCATAATATTGCATAGTGCTACATGTCTCACCGTTTTAACGGTATGCAAAATCAATTTATAATTACATGATATTACAATTATCATTTTTAACATTCATAGTTACATTACATTACTTTCAATTCACATCAGTTAAATTCCATTAATTTTAAAATTATACACTATTTCAATTATTATACTGCACACACTTCTTTTTTACCATATTATACCATTCTTTTTTACCATATTACCATATTCAACATAATATAACAACCATTTTCAGTAGCGTCCATATGTTCCCGTAATGTGCAAACATCAAAACAGGCAGGACACGTGATCAAGTTTCCCATCGACTATGAAAGCGCCTTTCTATATACCGACAAAATAAAAGATAATGCTCTCAAGTAGATCTTTATATTTTTCTATGACTATCCCACCTGCGGGGTACTATGACGTCTTAAACCAGCACGCGTAACAAGACCACCGTAGAAACTGGTTTTGTCGACGGAAGAATCGACAAAATGGCAGATCAACTAAAGAATGTCGATTCTTCCGTCGACAAAACCCGTTTCTACGGGGGTTATGCTGAGCGTGCAGGAGTAATTCTAGTGTGGGAAAGAGACAGAGCTATACAGGTCGTCTAACACCATCTCTTTCCCACTCTGGAAATACTCCTTTAAGACGTCATGCTAGGCCACCTGTTCTATGATTCTTTGAACATCGTTGTTACAAATAGAATGTCAGTTAGTCCTGGCCCCTGGACGCACACCACAAGAGCTTGTACAAAATTCTTAAAAGCCTTTAAAACGACCTTTGTCCAGCAGTGGGACAGTTTAGATGCTTAGGCTTAGACAAAAAAGTCAGAAATACGACCCTCTCCTGTGTTTTTTGGTTATTTTGAAGTCAAACACTAATAAAAATCCGACAAACTTCACAATGAGCTCCGAAAAGTAATAGTATTATTTTGAAACACCGCCTCTAATATTTATGCTATAAAAACTATTCATAAATTCTGAAGACTTATATTATACAGGCTGTTTATAAAAATCATCCTTTTTCAGACGTATCTTAATGCTCTTAAAAATCAGATTTAGGTACGTATGGAAGAACCTTATAATATATCACAATTATTAATGCTGTCACCGCCAGCATTTCAATATCTCTGAACACAAAATCAGCTTTATTTTCATCTGTCGATAATAATTTTAAGTGCTACTAGAATATTCGAAAACTTTACGATGTTTTTTGTGCCTTCATTTTCATCGAATATTTTCTTTTTCAGATTGGTTTAATTTTTTAGTGCTTTTTCTTAATGTTGTTTGATTTTTGTCTGGATCTAAAAGAGTTTGATTTTAAAGTAACTTTGTTAAAAATTGAATGAAATGTTCAAAATAATCTATATTTACTATACAGGGTGGAACCGGTTACCACATGAAAAATTAAAACAAAAAGATTTTCATCGGTTATTAAAAAAAAATCTGCTGTTTCATACAAAAGTGCAATACCTACACGGTCAGAATGTATGAAATAGCAGATTTTTTTTTGATGTACTGAATGAAAAGTTTATCCTTAACGGTTGAACGTTGATGAGATTTGGCACACAGATAAACCATGTCCATGGGACACAGAAAATACTTTTATCCTATACATCATTTTACAGAGGATACTTTTAATCCCAGTAGTCCGCTCCCGTCTTCCACGCAGGCTTAGCTGCATTTTAAAGCTGGTTTTAGAGAAATACTAGATTTTGCTCGCGATTTCGCTCCCGTTATGTACGGAAATTAACCCACGAGAACATTTTAAATGCAGCCTATAACACTCGGGGATATAGTAGCTTCCTGTTAGTAAAAGAAATACATACGAATCGGAATACATACGAACTTAATTTTTTTTTTTAAATTGTTGTTTCTTTTTAACATTCATCATCATCATCCACAGCCCGACTTCACCCACAGCTGGGTATAGGCCTTTTTTTGCTTGTGCCAAGCTCCACGTTCTTGTACCAGCATCACCCAGGATATTACCGCAATGGCAACAATGTCGTCTGCCCATCTCGCCGCCGGACGACTCCCCCCTCTTTTTAATATTATTATGAGCCTGATGTGTCCCACTGCAGGGCAAAGACCTCCCTTCCCTTTTTCCATTTATGTCTGTCTTTGGTTATTTGGACTCAATCCTTTTGATAAGAGTCCACCTCGTCACGCCATCTACTTCTGAGCTTACCGCGTCGCCGGTTTCTGTTGTTCGGAACCCATTCTGTTGCGACTTTGGCTCAATTTTGATGCGACATGCTTTTTAATATTAGTATAGATTAATTCATACATAACAAAACATCACGCCTGTAATCCTAGAAGGGTCACGCAGAGGTGTAACCAATAATACACCCAAATTTCGCCTGTTATGTTAAAGTCCATGTCAAACAGGCACAAATCCAGGCTCAGTGGCTGCTAATAAGAAATTCCTAATAATAATTTGCCCAACCAGCGAATTGAATTCAGAACCTCACGCTCAGTAGTCGCGACAGTGACCACTAGACCGATTCCTGAAGTCTCATTGATTTTATATCAACTGGTAGAAGCCTGTTATTTGGATTTGTTCTCGACAATTTGCTCCCCAGCTGGTAATTCTATGATACTGGTATTTAGCTGCATCTGGTTAGACTGGAAGCTGGCCCTAAAATAGTTGGGAAAAGGCGAGGCAGATGATGAATTTGCTCCCCAGCTATTATTGTATTATCTATACATCTATGACTGCTCGTTCGAGGAATGCATTCAGGCGTGATGCTTCGTTATTAACGTCCGGTTTCATTATTATGGAAGACCACAAATTGTAATCTTAGAATTAGCAATATTGTTAAAGAGCTATGTTGAATTTGATGTAAAATAAAGTACATTTTATCTATTATATGTGTATGTGTTAATAAAAGTTCCTTTTTTAAAGTGGTCACTACTATTGTTTGTTCTGTTCTAGCTTTATCTATACTTATTTTATAAAGACATAATATTTGTTTGTAAGTTTGTATGTAGGGATCTTCGGAACTAATGATCAAATTCTAAAAAAAAATTCATTGGTCGATAGATACATTATTCGTGGGTGCTATAGGCTATAAATCATATTTAAATCATGCGTATTAGCAAAGTTATCACAATTTTGCAGACGAAGTTGCCGGCGAAGTGCTTACACTTCTATTCTGATGTTCTGCAAATTCCCTCTTACAATTGTGTTTGTAGATGAAGGAACGGGAATGTAGTTACATTCACTCAATTCTCTTGCATCAAACACACAGAATAAATAGATACAGAAGATCAACTCCATAAAACAAGTGAAAACGCACGCACACATAGACACGCTTCACGTACAGCGAATGCAAGCTGTCATTTGTTTCAGATCGTCATACGTACACGTCTATGTGTACGTGCGCCTGTTTTCGCTCATTGTATGCAGCTGATCTTTTCATCAGTTTATGCCTTGCCTTGCCTAGCCTAGGCTCAGTGGAGGCAGCTGAATTCAAGTGTTTAACATGGGGCGACTTCCTATCACTGACCTCCGCAACCTAATGACTGGGTAATACGACTTGGTAAGACTGGTTGTCAGACTTTCAGGCTTCTAAATACTCGTTACGACTGTCAAAGATCTACAAATGACAACCGAGAACCAACAGTTTAACGTGCTCTCCGAGGCAGGAACTTGGTATGTAATGTGGCTGTTATCATTTAGCCATGAGTCCCCTCAGCATCAGAATGATCATGCAACTGTACTTCTGTACCTTTGACTATGTTCTGGTCAATTCTCTTGCTTCGTACATAAGGCAATCGACGAAGCGAGGTCAGTCTTGAGGTTTTGGTGTTCAGTACAAGAACGCCATCAAATATAGTATTGTTCCAATTTGGAACAGTGTATTTGAGTTTAAATTGCAAATTATTGTCATTGATAGCTTGTATTGGCGAATTTGAATATGGAATTTCTAACTTCGTGTTAATTATTGGCTCGGAATTCGATGGCATGGTATGAATATTAGTTCTATTATCTATAGTTTGGTAAAGTACACAGAAATTATGGACCTGTTACAAATTAGTCCAGGATGAGTGCCATTTTTTTTTAAAATCCGTATTTTTTTGTTTCGGCCTTAACAATAAGCATTTGGAGCACACAGACACCAGAGCAAGAGTATTATTTTCTTGATTTAAGGATGGATAAGCAAACGAAAGAATGCTTTAAACCTGTCCACATCAAAACCAAAGTGCAAGGATCGAACGCCGCGGCACATGGATAGGAGTGGCTACGCACGTGTGTTAAGCTTCGCTTTGCAAGAAAATGTATGTAATTGTGTCCACTGCACACCACCGACACGCTATGCATCAAATGACGTCATTAGTACATGCGTGGCTTGCTCGAATAAGGCGCTCATATAGCTCAACGCTGTCAACACTGTCATCACCACGCACACTGTGCATGTGGTACACGCCAAACACGAATATTAATCCACGACTATGCTGCGGTGGGCCACGCACGCTACAGTTGTAATTAGTTGTGGGTGTGTAGCGTGTACTGCCGTGGAAATGTAGACCCACGTTGTCAATCAAATTAATCCACGCAGCTAAAATGCGCCACATGCATTTTAGCTGCCTGCACCTGTTTGCGCCTTTAAACCAATATTAAAAACATATAATAAAAGTCTTAGATCACTGAAGACAAGAAAAACAAAGACGTTTAAATAGCTGAAAAATATACTAAAGCCTACCTACAGACAACCTAACATACAAGTCTTCCATATGCGAACAATTTGAATTCCCATAATATTCCACATTGAACTCCTTTAATTTGAATTCCCTTCAAAAGCATGCGTGACATCAAACACCTCTCATTGGCATCCGCAAGGCCAAATGCTTTACCAAAATTCGTTCGAATAATTTCCTTTAAGGCTCTTCTAAAATGGGACGAGTTTTTAGCGCAGGCTGTGGCTGATAGCTGCTCGGCAACAGTTTAGTTGCTGACTTTTGTAGCCTCGCAATTAGTAACAGTTTCCTTTTTTGGTAATAATATTGTCATCTATGTATGTAGTCAGTAAGCAAAATTGATGGTGAAACTCAAAAAACTATTGCAGGAATTGGGGAATGGGGATGGCCCATTCTGATAATATTGCTGAACACTGGTGGTGTTGTACTCAAAATATTACTGGTCTTTGGGTGAATCTTTGAATCCACTACTGGCTCAAGTTAGCGCTGAAGATCCAATCTAGCTAGATGGGGTAAAATCGACCCATTTCGAACACAATACGTGTTTGGAGCACCAACATAAGATAGGCCACACCTCCTGATCATCGTGCAGCACTAATTGGACCCTCCAGGGCTTGAATGAGGTAAACGACAGAGCAGTCCAAGTCGCTACGTACTAGTCGGACAAAATCTGAGTCATTGATTCCATTTGAATTGAATCATACTGCTGGCCACCAAAAGCAACAAAATATTGCCGAAAAATAAAAATATGGCCCGTCTAGTCGCACCTTTAGGAACTCGTTAGGCGTACGCCTGATGTGAATAAAATTGATGTTGATACAGGACCCGATTGACACGTAATTCGGAATGAGCCTACTTTACATACGTACACATTGGAATTTGCGACAGTTAATTTCAGTGAGGGGTTTCTGTAGTGTTTGACATTGAGTTGTACGTCACCTTGGAGTGTTGTGAGGTTGGTGTGTCACTCGCTTTAGGTTGCCAGGTGTGTTTTTCTTGAGGCGAAAGTAAAGAGATTATTTGACTTAGGTATTGAGACTTTTTGGTAAGACATACGTTTAAGATCGTTTGTTAAGATGTTTTAGGCTCATTATTATTTGAATTGAAGGTTCAATTGTTTACGTTTCATTAAAGTTTGATAGATGTACTGATGTAGGAACGAAAATTGAGTATGCTTAAATTCAGTGGCGTGCCTAGGAGCCAACAATAAGGCAAGCCCATAAGGCAAGCAGGCTGTTCAGATACCCGAACCCCATGAAGAGTAGTAGGTCATAAGGGAAAACCAAGCTTGTAGGCTTGTATGAAAGTACCGCCACTAGTTTAAATGGTTTGGTCAAGTTGTGAGGATGAGTGCAGGACGACTAACAGAAGCTATATACAAGTAGATGTGAGTGAAAATGCAGGGAAGGGACGCCATAGTCTGCATTACACTGACATTATTGGTGATCTCCAGAAAAACCAGTAAAACCTGTATGAACGTAGAGACGGCCAGAGGATTAGTTAAGGATCGCGTTGTTAGGTTTCTGCCGACCCTGTGGAATGTGTGTATGTCACACAAAACATAAACAGGCGCATTCCTTAACAAATAACACAAAAAAACCGCGACAACCGCCTCCATAATTTCACAAAACCTCTCCAAAGATTGTGAGCCTCAGAAAAGTCTGAGAATGCCACCGTATTCGCGAAATTCAAGTATTTGATTACGAAAGGATTATTAAACAGGAAAATGATGGAGTTCCAACACAAAATAAATAAATACAGAAGGCCAGCTTTACACGACGAGCGATAACAGGTGAACACACACATAGGTATCTGACCCACCGCCGAAGATCAACTAGAAACGAGTTGACGAGCAACGAGCTGTGATTGTGCAGTTCGGATACTTTTAGCACCGGACGATAAGTTTTACGGCCAAGAGAGCGTCGCTGAGTGTATTTTTTTTTTAATTCTGTAAGTTGGTTTTTAAAAACACTTTTAAACGTCATTTTCTTTATAAAAACTAGATGAGGCTGGTGTTACCTATTCGACTACTCTGAGAAAAGACAGCCGTAACAAACTTAGACGTGCAGTCGCTTTTACGGTTGGAACAAATCTATCAGCACGAAATTTTTATGTCGCTTAGAACCATCATTTGCTGGAGTGAGTGCTATAACATGCGTTTCTCGTTCTAACAACCTGATCTTGATCAAGACTCAATTACAGCTCTTGTCGCTGCGACAAACTAGTGGAAATAGATCTCGCCGACTACGACAGTATAGCAGTCAGTGGCTCAAGTGTCTTAGACATACAGCGATCACACACACAACGCGCGATACAAATAACAGTCGCGAGTGCGCTTGCACTCACTGTACGTGAAGCGTGTCTATGTGTGCGTGGGTTGTTGCTCTTTGTGCGCAGCGGGCCTTCTGTGCCTATCTATTCTGTGGTTACAACAGACTGACACAAAACAAGATAAAGTTTCAATTATATAAATTGGAGGGTTTAAACTTCAAAGTGACGCCGGCGGGTGCTCTTTATAGGGTTAAGATGTTGACTACCAATTAGTGGGAGCTATTAAGATATTATTCTTTCTATTTGAATTTGAAGAGAATTGTGGAATTGTAAAAGAGGTTTTTTGAATTTTGAAAATATTTTTTAATTGTATTGTTGTCAAAAAAGATAACAATATAAAACGATAGATGGACTGTGTAAAGAATGATATGGCAAGAAAGGAGGTGTCTGATGAGATGACGAGTAATAGAGAAGTATGGAAGAAGAAGACATGCTGCGCCGACCCCAAAAGAATTGTGGTAAGGGAAAAAGATTGATGATGTTGTCAAAAAAGATGGCGACCGTTATTATCATATTGTTATACTGCTGAATCGAATTTAAGGTTCTCTTCCACCACATATCACTAAACACGATTAACTCTAAACACATTTCGAGCATGAAATGTGGTAGTGCTGCAGATACTTACACCTCAGCCAAAACTTTCAGGTATTTAAGGCTTGAAGTATGTTATGCTATATTTAAATCGTTTTTCTTTCTCGCTTTTTCAAATGATTGGCTGGGACAGGACAATGTTTTATAAGCAAATAAAAACAGCTCAAAAACAAGGGAAGAATAATTTGTGGTGCTAGTGGGTTTTGCTACAATACAACATAGTGTGTCACTCAAACTACTGAAAAGACAACATAACATCACACGTGTAGTCTCCGAAGGGTTAGGCAGAGATGTGCCTCATAGTACACCCATGTACCCCATTTAATAGGCGGCGAGTCTATTACCATCAACTGGGCACAAATCGGACTGGATTTGTGCCCAGTGGTTTATCAATCAATCAATCATTTTATTATCAGGCAACTGAGGCCCATAGATAAAAATACACAAAATAATCTTATAAAATAATAAACTAATACATATAAAAAAAAACCTTATTTAACTAAAACTAGACACGAATCGTTGACGGCGTCGTGCTTTGCTGCGTGGTGTCGCGTAACCGTGCTCGGAATTGTCGGTATACGACACCTTTCGGCCAAAAGTCCTCTTTCAAGAAGGTCTGCAGATGGTGAGTTGGAGCTCGAACCACGAACGACTTGAAGTTGATGTTGTCGCGCGATTCCAACCTTACGACCCTCAGAGTCCAGTTGGTCTTCACTCTTAAATACTCCACGACTTCCTCAACCTTCGTGGAGTAAAGCAAAAAAAGACGTCTTATAAAAAATCCGTCAAATATTTCAGCAAGATTATTAAATTAAATAAACCATGTTTTAAAACTATCTCAAGAGGATCTCCGTGGAAAAGTTTTATCACTACGTTTATCTTAAGAAAGATGCCGCGAAGAGGACCCACTGTGATTAACTTAAATTAGGAAAAGTAAAAAATGGCGGCTTGCAAGTTCAAAGACCTTTGAAGCACCTGGTTTCAGGTTTTATAAAGACCATTGTGACCTTTTCTTATCTTCTTTAAGCCTAGGTAAATAAATTAAATTAAAGGCAAAATAAATCTTAGTAAGTTGGATGACATTTGGACATAAAATATGATGCGGAGGAATGAGGAAAATGTTGAGTACGAATGTAGATGGCTATAAGAGTAGAGAAGACCAAAGAAGCGATGGATGGACTGCAGATGATATGGCTAGAAAGGAGGTGACTGCTGAGATGACAAGTAATAGAGAAGTATGGAAGAAGAAGACATCCTGCGTCGACCCCAAACGAATTGGGATAAGGGCAGGTGAATGATTATCATGATGAAATTGGATGACATTTAGAACATCGTGTTTAAGACTCGCTCAGACCAGGGAAGTATAGTACAAAAGAAGGAAGCAGTAGTTGTAGATGATGGTGTTATTGATGGTTGAAAATTCGCACTGCTGAGCATGAGGTCCTGGATTCGATTCCCTGGTCAAGCAAAGTGTTATTGGGTTTTCCCATTAGGTATTTCTTAGTATCAGCCACGGAGTCTGGATTTAATCCCGGTTGTTGGCAATAGGCTCAGCTTATAACCAGCGGACGATCAAGACGCTTCCAACGATACCTCATTTGTCAAATTATGATAAGTAGTTCAGAAGTTATGCGGGAACAGATGAACATACATATATTTGTACATACTTCTACTTTTCGCTTCGGCGTAGTCGGGTAAAAATACACAAACAGAGATTTTCGCATTTACATATTAATACCAAAGTACGTAGTTACATTCGTGTTTTCATTAATAATGCCTTAATGCCTTGTGGCATTAAGTCCATCTATGTACTCTTTCAGATTCAGATTCATTTTATTTGCTTGAAATATGGTATTTTACAGATTTTATAACACACAGGTACACAATAGTTCAGCATATTCCGCCTACTTAATTTGGAATGCAAATTTTGTGACAAAATAATTAAAAATAATTAATTATTAAAAAACTTCTAAAATTACATTTTTTTTCTAAAATTTTCTCTTGTACATGAAGTTGAAATAAATAATTAATAAATAAGCCAATTATTTTAAACACATACTTTATATCGTTAACAGTGGTTCGTAAATGCGCTTTAGAACACACCTATGTGCATGTGAATATAAATTGAACAAAAACCGCATTGTCCATGCGTATCGGGCGTTAATATTGGCACGTGTGGCGCTTCCATCGAGTTAACGATTCAGCGATACAGCGCTCGCTGTAAGGGTGGCTGCATACTTACGACTGAGCTTTCAATTCAATTTGTTGGCTTGTTTGATAATGTACTTTGATCTTAGGAATTTGAATTATTTTAGAGGAAGTATGAAAAGGGAAGGGTGATGTGTGAATATAAAACATACTAAACCAATGAAAAAGCTTTTGAATTTTTTTATAACAGAATAGGCTTGCGTTTGGCCTCAAGTGAAGCGATGACGCGGTCTAGGGTGGAGCTCGCTTGCCTAGAAGAAACCGATTCACTCGAAATTTGAAGAGATCCAGATTATAATAACCGAGAAACAGAGAAGCCGGCAGTGAATTTCACAGACTGAAGATAATGTAATTGATGGAATACTTAGTGTTTGGATATCATTAGCTCCAAGCCTTTCTTAATTAATATTGTTTTTTCAGTCGTTTTGATCTAATAAGTGTGCAAAAAGAGTATGGTGTCATTTGAATTACAACTCTTCTAGACGTACCTCCCCAACTACGTTATAAATAGAATTAACACTACCTTCTACAATTCTGTCACCGTAAAGACGTGAAAAGGTACAGACAAACAGGCGGACAAACATACACAGAAATAGAGCTTCTTTCGCCTTTACAATATTAGTAGATATAGAAGTCAATAATAAATGAAAGGTTGCGAAGTTTCGCTGGATGCGAGACGCACGGGACCGGTCAATATAGCGACACTTGGGGTAGGCCTATGTCCAGCTGTGGACGTCTTTGAAATGATGATGATGATGAATAAATGAAATCCTTCTTTCACTATCAAATCCCAGATTTGCAATATATTAATTATAATCAAAGCCTTTGCACAACTGCGTAACAATGTATCTCCTAAATTGCAATAGTACTAGTTATTGAGAACAATACACAAAGCTTCCCATTCATGTGCACTGATTGATTAATAGGCAACTTTATAATAGGGGCGTCACCGGTTAGGAAGTGGACACAATCAAATTGTAAATAGATAATGGAATATACTATACGCAAATTTCTGAATAATTGTCTTCAACAAGATTCTTCTTCAAACTCAAAGCATTTATTTCAATTATACCATTACAGGTACTTTTGAATGTCAAAAAAACAAAGAAAGCGATGATAAAGTCCTAGTCACAAGGCATAATAACTTGTGAAAGTACTGTAGATTCCCATTCTGAAACGTAGATCTCTATGGAGAAGAATGGGCAAGAAACTCCATGGACACTTTTTCCACAACATAGGTTTAAAAAAAAAAAATTGTGACCGTTTGTCCGGGGAAGTACTAGCACTGCCAAGCAGAGTTGCTGTATGTTGCTGTTTCTGTTGGTTTGAAGAGAATGGTTCTGTTCATTATGAGACATTTCTGTTTTATCCCTGCGATCAATCAACTAATGCTTTTGCAGTCCATTGCTGGACAAAGACCTCCCCCTAGCTGCTCCACAACACCCTGCCCTCCTTCCGCGGATCCAAGTCTGTCCCAGACACCTTTATAAGATCATCGGTTTATCTAGCTGTATGGTGTTCCACATTGTGCTAACCGACATACGGTCTCTCTTCTGTAGGAGTCGTTTACTCCAAGAAAGTTACATTAAAGATACTGATCTTTCTTTCTTCTCTTCAATCCGTATCCACCCAATGCTGAGTGCAAGCTGGTCCAATCCACTTCTCTCAAATCCTTCCGCATTCTTCTCTTGCCTTCAAAATACTGGCATTCTTCTGAATTCGGTGGGACGGGAAGTCGACCCCAATGTAATTGGAAAAAAGGCTAAACAGATGAGGATTTTCAAGCAATAAAAACTTTAAATGCGCTGATAGATACTGCACAGCCTGATTCACTGGGTCTAGAAGCATAAAGTTACGAACAAGATTTCTTCAAATCATCCCTTTAAGTGGTTCGTTCGTATTTCACGCGCGCCTCAAAGAGATGTCAGTAACCATGTAGGGGTCCGCATGGGCCGATGCCTGCCAGGGCTGCGGGATTGTTCGAACAAAGAAGGAAGATGGATGGGTTTTAGTCAGTAGAAGTCTGACACTGCCTTCCGTCCCCGGACAGAGCGGCGGGGGGGGGAGGTCATATGATGATTGCCCATCCAAAAAAAAAAAAGGGTTACATTTCAGACAACCAGGTCAGGATCTGGGTTGGACTCCCAGATTTGTGCCCAGGCCATGTGTTTGTGAACTTTTCCAGCAGGAATTTCTCAGTAGCAACCATGATGTCTGAATCTATGCCCGGTTCATGGCAATACACTCGACCCTATTACATGGGACTTAAAGATAACTGCCAAAATGTGGGTGTACTGGGGGAGGTCATTTGATGATTTCAAATACGAAAAAAAGAAAAAGTGGTAATTAGTAGATGAAAGTTCAACAATTTTGACGATATAAAATCCCATCAGCCGCAGGGCGTGTCACAAAATAAAATCGCAAGTGTGTCGCCGATATAATAATTCGCTGTCAGTGGCCACCACACAAGAACGCTTCTGTGAGCTGTGACATTTTTGTTATCGCTCTGTTAAACTATGAACCCGGATTTTTGGACTATTTCCTGGACTTTCATAGCTATTCCATTCTATATGCAGGTTTTACGGATGTGTCGCTATTTTATGGAATTTTGTGTTAGAAAGGTTTTTAGTTAGATGAAAATGATTTTTATGCCTTATTTTTTTTAGGCATTTATCGGTTTTTTTTTTTAACTTCTACTTTTGTTTTCTGATTGAAGAGGTAGGTACTATGATGATCATCTGCGTAGCCTTTTGTCAACTATGTTGGGGTAGGCTTTCAATCTTACCAGATGCAGTTGAATACCAGTATTGTACATGGAGAGTAGAACCGATGACCGTTGGGGTAGACGTGTTCTTGAGTGGAGACCGCGAATCGACAAACGTAAGGTGGGACGCCCTCAGGCTCGGTGGAGTGACGATCTTCGCAAGGTGGCTGGTAGCAACTGGATGAGAATTGCTGAAAGTCGAGTTAAATGGCGTGCGATTGAGGAGGCCTATGTCCAGCAGTGGACTGCTATAGGCTGATGATGATGACATGGAGAGGATTAAGACTGGCTGTCTGAATTTCGGACCACTGACTACCTGTAACGAGTGTCAAAGATTTACAAATGACAGTCGAGACCAACGGCTTAGCGTGCTTTGTAATAAATACTGACTTATGAGTCTGGAGCCTGGACATATTCTATATATCAGTGGTGTCGTTGATGGACAACCATAAAATGTATTCGATTGACATAATCTAGCGAAAAGCTTGTGCTTAAAAGTCATAGTTATACAGGGTGGAACATACACCGACGCTAAAACATTAAAAAAAAATCTGCCGTTCGATACTTTTTGACCGAGGTATTGTAGTTTTGTAGGTAACAGCAATTTTTTTTTAATAACCGAATCGACGAAAAATTTCTATGTGGGGAAATTAATGATGTACTGAATATGTGGTAACCGTTATAGAGTCGTTTTCCGTTCCTCCTTGTGAATCATCATCATCATCATCATTCTCTTGCCCTTATCCCAATTCATTTGGGGTCGGCGCAGCATGTCTTCTTCTTCCATACTTGTCTATTACTCGTCATCTCATCCGACACCTCCTTTCTTGCCATATCACTCTTTATACAGTCCATCCATCGTTTCTTTGGTCTTCCTCCTTGTGAATAAAAATACGAAAAGTTTTACATACATTTGTGTCTTGTTTAGGCCCTATAATTGACCAAATGACTGCCTGTTTTAAAAAATCCGCCTATTCTTTAAAACATACTTTAGACTTAAGTATTTCAGGCTTTGTTACTACTGGTATTAAAACCAGTACGTAGGGTAGTATTTCAGAGATACAAGTATTTGTCTGAGCTAATGATAAAAGTAGATTACAGAAAGGGGTTCTCCCCTCCTTGCTAACATAACCTATTTTAATTGAATAACTTTTTAGCTTCGTATAAAGGCGGCGCCCTCTAGTAGCCCTAAGCTAAAATTCGCACACGTAGCTTCGCTTTGTAGACTCACTGTCACTCTATGCAAGAATGCGAGGGTGACGAACAAACGGACCGGTCAGTTTAGAGGGTGCATTAGCAACTAGCGGTTTTCATAAATTAATCAATATTACAAAATGAAACAAAATGGACCGATGACCTGGTGAAGGTTGCAGGGATCCGCTGGATGCAAGTCGCACGGGACCGGTCAATGTGGCGACACTTGGGGGAGGTCTATGTCCAGCAGTGGACGTCTTTCGGCTGAAATGATGATGATGATGACAAAATGAAATGATCAAATATTGCTCTTAAGTGCTATAGATTATTTGCAACAATTAATATTTTAACACATTTTCTTTACAACCGGCAATAGAGAAGAATGGAAGAAGAAGACATGCTGCGGCGACCATAATCAATTGGGAAAAGGGCCAGGAGAATGATGAAGATGATTTAGTTTACAGTATATTGCAATAAACTTCATAAATAATATTTATGTGCACTACAGATTTACATAGTGATATTTGATCACTTGTCATTTAATAAAAAAAGCAGCTACATTTTTGACAGCTACTTGCGACGTTGCCAACTTTCAAAATCCTTGCTCTCGACACGTCAAGTGATCCGTTTAGTTGTTGATAAATCATTTGCGTTTAATTTTGACGCGGCGATAATTTTCTTTCCAGAAACCTCTCTGTGCATATCTTACGTAGTAGTGGACAATCGACCCTATACGAGTGGGGGATGATACATTCTTTGTTTATTAATTTATCCTGTCATACCCACGTTGATACTTTTATGAAACGATATCAAGGGTTTTAAGGTAATCAAAATAAACCAATAATTAAATTTGTGGTTTATGTTTTTGATGAAAGTTAGTTTGTTTTTTGCTCAGCAAATAAATTTTTTGAAAATATTAAAGTTCATAAAAGTCAGTAGTCAAAACACAAAGTCTGATTTAATAAATTAGCGGAACCCAGCGAACGTGATAAGTGCTCTCTGTTTTTAAGCCTTATTTTTTAGTAGCCATTTATCGTCGTTTTTTAACCTCTGCTTTTATTTCCCTAGTTAGGGAAGATACTATAGATGATCAGTTTCCTAGCCTTTTCCCTATTATATTGGGGTCGGCTTCCAGTCTAACCGGATGCAGCTGAATACCAGTATTTTAGATGGAGTGACTGCCTATCTGACCTCCACAACCCAGTTAGTACTGGGAAATAGGTACCCCTTTCTAAGACTAGTTGTCAGACTTTCGGGCCACTGACTACCTGTAACTACAGTTAAAGATCTACAAATGGCAGCCGGGAGCAAAGGCTTAACGTGCCAAGGCAAACGAGAAAACTCGGTAAGTAATGGGTGGTCACCCATCCACGGATCAACCTAGGCAAGTGCGGCTTAACCTGAAGATCGAACAGAGCGGCTGGTTTAGATTTCTAATGAATATAATGAACAGCACAACTCATAACTCTCCAAAAGCTAGAATGTAGAATTAATTATATATATTTAGAAGGTTCTTAAACAAATTCCTAAATCCAATCATATAAGCCACTGGAACTACTTTGACTATCCATAACGTTCCCTCTACATAGATAATCGTGTTAGATATTCTAACAGTACATAGCTACTTACTTGGCCTAATGCAATGCGTCGTCTGAAAGCAATTTGCTACACCGCATGCGGTCTTTCTTTCATTACTGGCACCCATCTGGGTCCTTAGGAAATTTCCGGAATTTCCGCCAGACAATTTCCATCTCTATCTGCAAAAAATGAAGTTGAAAGTTGACTGTATCTTTTTGAGGGTTGGGACGTTTCTGTTCTGAGGCAAATACGGTTAGTTCAGGAAGGGTCTGCTGTTTTTAAAGTGAATTATTTTAAAGGAATACTTAGTGGGATGTAGGGTGTTCGGAAATATATGATTTTGACGCTCGAGTTAATATTTTAGGGAGTACTTTGGGGATGTTTAGTAGGCTTCCCGTGTATGAGGTTGAAGGGATCGTAAAAATCTGTATATACGTGCATTTTATACGTTTTTTTATTTCATGGGGTGAACGGGGATTCAATAAAATCGTTCTGATAATGTTAACTTTACTCCGCAGGTTGTTTTATTTTTGTTTTATTTTTTGTGAGTAAAGTAAGCTTTTGATGGAGTCGAGGGGAGTAAACTCAACATCCGATATCGCCATTTACTTTTCATATTATTTACTTTGAGATATAATGAAGTTGTCGGCAATATGATGATTTTGGTGAATTTATCATTTCTTAATGAAATTCTTTGCTGCAATCAGCAGTAACCTCTGAGACGCAATATCTACATGTGAATTTCTGATCAAATCTTTCTGCTATCATGTTTGACAGTCTTTTCTTTATGCAAGGTGAAAGCAAGATCAGTATCCACTCATTCCTTCGGTGATCAAACTTGAGGATAAGTGGCAGTCGCTATTAGGCGTTTAGCTCGGCAAAATGTCACTGTATTCGCATTGTTCTATCAGTCATTTTACAGAAGCAGGCATCTGAATTTATGGTCAGTTGATGGCACAGGCTGACCCACTATTACATGGGACTTAAACATAACTGGCGAATTATGCTAGTACACCTCTGCTTAACTTTTTGAGGAATACAGACGTGATGCATAGATAGAAGATAGTAAGATATAATGTAGGTTCTTTATGTTAAACAGATATTTTACAATATTGCTAATCATATGCGTATGAAGCGGCACTACAAAAAAGTACTATTACAAAAAGTACTACAGCGCCATCTATGACACAAATGAAGAATTAGTTCTTCATTTGTGTCATAGATGGCGCTGTAGTACTTTGATGTTAGCATCAAAGTTCAGAATCGCGCTATTAAAGTCTCCGCGACTTAAGACCGCACAGAAAAACCCGACAGCAATCATCGGGCTGTAGCCCACCAGACACAACACCCGTCTGGTCGGAGGATCGCCTCTTTTCTATGGGGGATGAAGAACTTTACACATTGCTTTTCATCATGTACAACGGCGGTCTTGTCTTCCAGGCAAACTATGAATGGAGTAAACGAACAACGACGGTGTTGTTACATTATTTAAAGCTTAGAATACAGTACAATAAGGTAGAAATCACATTGACTTCAGACTTAAAGCTTTTTCGACAAACAACAATTATTATGTTTTCTCTCTTACCAACCAAATACCTATACACCCTCTGTTCTCATTACCTTTCACGTTTTATAATAACCACCATCATACACGTGACATGCGTCACCTTGCTTTAATTAACACAGCCTGATTGACATTGATAGAATTAGACGCTTTCAACGCTTTCAGCGCCTTAATGATCCTCGACGATATATTATTTAAAATAGATTGGTTAGCGCTGTGGCGTCGCTTCATATTATAATTTGTTTTGAAGTAAAGATCTGTGACGGCTTTTCGTTGATTTTATGTTTTTGAATTTTCCATTACTGGTTCATGGTTCCTATAAGTGTGATTGAACTCTTCGGCTTTGTGTCAAAGTCATCAAAATAGTCAATACTTGTATAGTAGTAGTAGTATCCTCTATAGAAAATGGAGGATCCACCGGTCAGATGTTTCTATTGTCGCGGAGAACTTTTAAATCGCCATTTAGGAATTTTGATGTTAGTTCTCCATTTGTGGTATAGATGGCGCTGTAGTAATTTTTGACTAAATTGAAGTAGTGTTTTTTGTAGTGCCGCTACACTAGTATTATTTTAAATGGAGTGCCCGGTTAAAGGCAATAAGCTCGCGTTTTTATTTTACCATTTTATATCAGAAAAAAATCGTGGCTAAATCATAACAGCCGCTCGGGTTGTTCTTTAAGTTAAGCCGTTCTTGCCTAGGTTTCTGCGTGGGTGACCACCCGTTACATACCGAGTTTCCTCCGTGCCTCGGAAAGCACTTTAAGCCGTTGATCCCAGCTGTCATTTGTAGATCTTCGACAGTCGTTACAGGTAGTCAGTGGCCCGATAGTCTGACTACCAGTCTTACCAAGAGATATCGTACTACCCAGTATTGGGTTGTGGAGGCCAGATAGGCAGTCGCTTCATGTAAAATACTGGTATTCAGTTGCATCCGGTAAGACTGGAATCCGAAACAAAAAAATGGTTGGGAAAAGGCAAGTAAATCATGTCAATTTAAATTACAAGATACTGCAACGGACTTCAAAATATTCATCTCTCTGTTCTCACCATAGAGTTAGCCTGCTGATGAACCCAGAATCGTCTCTCCTTGCTGACATGAAGGTCACAAAGTCATTGTGACTTTTGCTTTATTACATTGTATTCTAAGCTTAGTCTCATTAGATCTATTTTAGATTTGATCTAAACATAATATTCCTGCAAAAATGAATCCCTAGATGAATAAAAGATGGAATTGTAATAGCCCTTAATGCCACACAAAAATAGCTAAGAATACAAATAAAATGAAAGCTTTAGGATACAACCTATTGTTGCTAATGGCTATATCTGGCAGTCGACCTTTAAATGGGTATAATGTCCTCTAACAAATTGGTGTCTCTTTAGTAAACTATATTTGTGACATAATTTCGAAATTATTTCGAACTAGATTTTGCCCGCGGCTTCGTTCGCGTTAATTTAGAATTTGACAATCAATTCGGTTCTGTGTGGTGTCCGGACGTAAAGAATAGCACCATTCCATATCTTCCCGTTGGTGTCGTAAGAGGCGACTAAGGGACTTACCAGAGAATGGGCAGCAGCGTTCTCTGTGTTTTATAACAACCATACTGCGATCGCCAACCCGCCTGCCAAGTGTGGCGATTATGGCAAAACCCCCCTAGACCGGTCAATGTGGCGACACTTGGGGGAGGCCTATGTCCAGCAGTGGACGTATTTCGGCTGAAATGATGATGATGATGATGAATCAATTCGGGTTGTACTCTGCATGTAATATAATTCAATCAAGATTGTTCAATGTTGCTGTAGTACTTTTTGTAGTGCCGTGAATTTCCTTTTTCGATTTATCAATCTCAGCCCCAGATATGTTTTAAACATACAAACAAGCCAATCCAAATCCTGTCTACATCAAATTCACCTTAATTAGAGCTAAAGTTCCCAGTTCATGACGTCCCCCGTTCCGTGCTACGAGTTACAGTGCGTCATTGATTGCTGAGCTCGTGCGGTGTTGCCAATTAGTCCTTTTCAATCAGCGCCTGTGTTATTTAGCCTTTTTAAAGAGATAATTACTGTTAGTGTTGGGTTTTATCTGGGTATTGATGATCGGGATATGGGTAGTTGAAAGGATGTTGTTTGCTGGTTCAGTGATTCTAGACAACGTGTCATAACGATCATTGAAAAGTTAAAGATGTGTTGGTATTGACGAGATCGAACAGATTTTTTTTTAAATCTTGTATCTAGTAATTTATCCTGTTTTGTAGGTGCGCTTACAAACATTTAAACTCACATGCACAAACAGCCAGACCCGAAAATCTAACTGTAGGCCATGAAAATATTTGGCCGTGCGGGAATCGAACCGCGACACACAACGCAGCAGCCAATCGCACAGCCACTACGCCAATCGTGCTGTAAAGTCATTTTATAGCAAGATCGTTGAAAGTCGTTATAAAAAATCGACTGGCAGTGTCACTTTGACGACACTACCGTTATTGTTTCGTGAATTCAATCTGTGTAAAATCTCACATTACAGCTGTAATGCACCCAATATTTTCCCATGTCTTACAAAACCTGGTTTCAATTTCAATGACCACGCATTTAAAAAGTTTAATCAATTTTATTTTTCGTCCCATCCATACAAAATAAACGCCAAAAAACCCCATGGAAGAAAAACACTTTACATTTATGAAATATGTGTGTTTGTTATGAATAATAAGCAACTATTTAAGACTGCCAATGATGTCAATCCTCGGAACCGACGAGATCCATATAAACTGGTGTTAAATGATTTGCCTAGACTATCTAAATACAACAGTAACTGCTTGGCAATGTGTGTTAAATGTAAAATTATTTAAAATTAAATTTCATAAGTGGTTACTCGAGTGTAGTTTTTATAGTTTAAAAGAATTTGAAGAAAAAAAATTTTGATGTTTTTAAAAATACGATTGCCTTAACTTGTCTTTAAAATTTTGCATGCTATGTTTTATCCTAGCTAAACATGCTTGTGCCTCAATTTGTTATTTAACACCCTGTATACCATGTTTTACGCAAATAAATATTCTATTCTATTCTATTCTATTCACCCCTAAACCAAAAAAGGGCAATGTTTTTAACACCAGCGAAAACATTTAAGGTTCCCATAATCGAACACATACTAAGCGCAAAATATCGAATTTCAATTTTCGGACCGAAACGCCCTGTTTCTGTAGTGAATTTCATACAAAAACCCTTTTGGTGCGGTGCGGACACAATGGATTCGTGACAAGGAATTATCGGGTGGAGCTTGACGACCCAAATGCTACACTAGAATGAATTTCGCCCGGGATTTTCCCTATGTATGTAGTTTTCAACCGATTTTTTTCCCGGGACTTTTCAAATGTCTATTCGCAATTTTTTGCGGATTTATCGCTGGTTACGGAATGTGTCGGTGGAGGTGAGTTATTAGCAGTTTGATGTAAATACTGTAAAACTTATTTAAACATTATATTATCGCGCCTGTAATACCCGAAGGGTTCGGCAGAGTTGTACCTAAGAGTAAACCCAATTATGTTTTAGTCACATGTAATAGAGAGTTAGCCTATTGCCATCAACCGTGCACAAGTCCAGTTTCTGCGGTTACTACCATGATGAAAAAAGTCAATAACACTTCGCCCGACCTGGAATCGACCAAGGTCCTCATGGTCAGCAGTCGACCACCACATAAATGAGATAAAAATACATTGTTAGGAAGTGACAACCCTTATCGACGAGAAATCGGCTTGATCCGATCACTTATCACCAAATTTGTTAGGAACAAAAACGAGGCGAATGCCGAAAATAAGTGTGGTCGCCCCTTTGGTTAGGTCTAGTTTGGTCCTAGGAATCTAAACCCGAGGTCACAGGGTCAAAGGACCAAACGAAATTTTCGCGGAATTTCCAAAACAAACACGGTTAAGTCCCTAAGGCAACTTAATTTTTGTTCCAACCCCTCATAGTCATATTAAATGTATTTATTAAATGTAACACTAGAGGGTTCTATTCATAAACTCTGTCTAACAATGGCCACTGCGAAAATATATTAAAATAACTCTGGACTTATATTTGAAGGAACAAAAGGCACTTTCACACACTAGTAGATAAAACACATATTAATTCCAACTGTGAAAACCGGCTAGCGCGCAAACGAAGGGTTCTGTATCACCGTACTTTGTTAAATAACACTAAATGTTTGAGAAAATATAGTTTACTGAAAATATCAAGCAATTAACGCCGAAATTAAACAAGATTCTTGTATACACGACCATAGTAATTCAGACTGTGAATTTTTCAACATTGTCTTCGATATTATCATTAACACTAGAAACGGGATATTTACCATGTTTACGGATTTATTAGAGTTCCCGATATTTCGGCGCTGTTGCAAGCACCATGATCACGGATAAACATTTATCCGAATATGTAAATATCCTGGTTCTATTGTTAATGATAATGTTAGTGACTATGATAGTTTCAAAATCTTATATTGTCTTCGATTCTTCATTTTATTGTATTTCCGTTTGTCCATGCCATGACAGTAGATGTCAAAGTCAATTCGTTTGTACTATCTTACCAGGGATGTGCCATAACAGGCGTTGCACAGAGGGGGCATAGGACAGGTCTTTTAAGAGAAAACGGTATCTCCTACCATGTGCGGATGGTAACCAGCGGGGTGGTTTTAGTGAGGTAGAAATCCTACACTTCTCGATTTTATCCCAAAAGACCTGTCGCCTTTGGAAGGTTTCCTCCAGTGAAGAAAAAAGAAAAAAGGTATTCAAAATGTAACTGTTTACCTGTTCAATAGATACACCCCTTTGACAGACGGACTGACACTGGAGTCCTAATAATAGAGTCCCGTTGGCACCTTTTGGATCGGTACAGTACGGACCCTGAGTAATCAGCCTATAATGTGGTCCCATTTCTGGGACACAGGCCGACTCTCTATGTGAAAGAATGGGCTGTAATGTAATTTGGGCATGCGAAACCGGGTTTCGATTACACAGAAAAACCCGGTTTTTCCCGGGATTTACTGTGTACCAAAACCGGATTCCGCAATAGTAAATTCATCACGTGGGCCCGGTGCGGGTTGGTAGATGGTTTCTTACCGAACGTTTTGGGGTTGGGTACGGGTCCCTAAAAAGGTACAATCATAAACAAAAGAGGAATAAACTAAGCTTTCGACAAACAGGAAAAATAGTCCCGCAGAATATAACCGAACAAAATCAGAGTTCGCTTAGTTTTTCCATTACAAGTTCAGCACGCAACCGTAGGATTACATTGCAATATTCTATTTTTTTTCAACACTCTTTTATTTTATTTACGTTTCAGCGGATATTGTTTTTGTTCGCGATTATCCTGGATTAACTGTGTGTTCCTGGAAATTGTCTATTTTCGCTTAGCGGTTAGGTTAGGTATTGGACTAGTTTTTTGTCCGATTTGAGCATTACATCGGTTTTTATTTTGTGTTTTACACATTAAAGGCTTTCGTTTCGACCACGTCGTTGTGATTTTAGACCTTAATTTATCTATTAAATGTTGGTTTTATTCCGCAAAGATTTTCGTTTTTTATTATTTAACTAAGATGTTATATAACTCAGAAACCTCGATGATTTGAGGATGTCGCCTTTTCTCCAGGAGGGGTGGGTGGCTAGTTTAATCAAATTAATTATGTGTCTGCAGCTTGTAATATAAATAACCACTTCATATATTACAATTTTAACAAAATAAAAATATATTAATGTACGGCAAAGGATTTTTCACTTCAACTTTTTGTTTGCCTGTTCACTGGGTATTACTCATATTTGCATGTCAGAATTTTTTTTATCATTGTTCATTCGGAATTGTAGGTAAAGTGGCATAAAAGTATTAATATATCTTTTCACGCAATTTCTGCTAAGAATTTCGTTTCTCAAAAGTCCGTGTAAAGGAGTTCTCTGCTGGACATAAGCTTCCCCTAAGCATCGCGGTTACCATCAACCTTTCCTGAGCTTTTCATATCTAGTTGATTGCCACGACCTTCTCCAGATCATTGGTCTGCTTTGTGGGAGACCTTCCTTCTGGTACTACTCAGTTCACTGACGGTCTGTTATAAGGTTGAAAATCGGTCGACCGTCAACGAACTCACTAGTACGTCCAGGATCTTTTCCAAATCAAATCTATGCGTTCTTTTCTCCAAATCTTTGATCTACATTCATGTCCCTATAAAACATTAGTTTTAGTATATGCGAAACCTGAAACACGTGTCTAGTATTTTTAAGTAAAGGATCTATGTACAAAATTTCAAAACTGTATCATAAAAAATCACAAAGTTATAAGCTTGTTCTGTTACCTGGTTGACCGCACAAAAACGTGGTAACCACGCGGCGCCGTCGCGCGCGCACCTCCAGCGTCGTCTTGAGCTCATTAATAATAATAATGTGGCAGTAGATGCCTAAATGACTGTGATAGGTACTAAGTGTTGCTCGGTGTCCAACTTGTAGCCTTTATTTAAATATTTTTAGGACAAAATATAACATGGTTTAAAAATTATTGGAATCGATTCAGTTGTTTATTCTGAACAAATTTTATTCAGGTTTCGCATATACTAAAAACAATGTTGTATAATATAGGCCTTAATTGATTCTTGTTCTCTCTTTTAATCTTCGTTTTAGCCACAGACATCCTTGATATGGTCAAGTACTTCGAAAGTACATTAACCTCTTGGCACAGATGTTTATTTATGAATTCCTGTATGTAACGAACAATACTGCCAAAGATTTTTTCTATAAACGATATTTTTGTGCTGTCTGGGGTTTTGCATTTGACCTCGAAGGCTTGGCTAAGATGTCCAAGGCCAAAATGGCTATTTCGACCTTTGAGTTCCTCTGCTGATGTTAACTATATCCCTTTCTCTTCCCATATGTGTCGTAAAGAGCTGTCAGGGGATACCTTCAAGAACATTGGTATGACCGCATTCATATCCGCTAGTGAATATAAACTGTGATCAGCGATCCATTTGACATAATGTGGTGAGTGTAGGATGTAAAACAACATCATATAACATAACAACACGCTTGTATCCCCGAAGGGTTGGGCAGAGATGTGGGTACCTAATATTACACCCACATATCGCCATTTATGTTTAAGTCCCATGTTAAAGGGGGTGACCCTATTGCCGTCAACCGAGCTAAAATTCAAACTCCGTGGCTGCTATTAAGAAATTCCTGATAAAAAAACCCAATAACGTTTTGCCCGACCCGGAAATCAAACCGAAGACCTCATGCTCAGCTGTTGCGCTTGCCACCACTCGACCACCGAGGCAGTTTTATAAAGTGAGCGAGGCAGTGAATTATATGTGTCCTTTTATTTTAGCGTATTTTGTAATGGACCCTATAATTATTATTTTAAGGTTGACAAAATATGTATACTACTAATGATAATAACACATTTCTATATAATGATAATTTAATGATAATGATAGGCACACCCCCTAAAACGATTTGTGTTTGTGGATAAATTGTGACTCTTGTACATACATACTCCTTCGTGAAATTTAATTATATATTTATTTTTGCATAAAATAGTCAAATAAATTAAACTAATGAAACTCTACAATCGGTTGTCGTGGTATGGGCATGTGATGCGGAGGAATGAGGAAAATGTTGTGAGGAAAGTTTTGAGTATGAATGTGGATGGGTATATGAGTAGAGGAAGACCAAAGAAACGATGGATGGACTGTATAAAGAATGATATGGCAAGAAAGGAGGTGTCTAATGAGATGACGAGTAATAGAGAAGTATGGAAGAAAAAGACATGCTGCGCCGACCCCAAATGAATTGGGATAAGGGCAAGAGAATGAGATGAAACTCTACAGACGAGATGGGTGTCAAATTGGCTATTTTTTAAACAACACGAAAGTTAAAAGATGATGTTTTCATCAGGTCAACGACAGAAGTTTTCAAATGTAACTTTTAAAATTTCACATAGTATTTGCATCAAGGACTCTAAATACCCTAAAGTTCCACAGTTTTTCAAACCAACGCTATCAATTTAAAATCGGTGGAAGTCATACAAAAAGTGCAACGTTTGCTCGCCAGGAATTTCATATACGCGGCGAAAATTCACTCTGATTGCATGACCACTTAAAAACTTAAAACAAAAAATCGTGCAAACCCGACTCCATACTGGCTTTATGGAACTGTCTGTTTGACTATTAGATTCTAGCAGTTAGGTATATTAACACTATTCTGGGTTTTTTACTTAATTATCTTGGTTATACAACATTAGTTTTAGTATATGCGAAACCTGAAACACGTGTCTAGTATTTTTAAGTAAAGAATCCATGTACAAAATTTTCAAAACAGTATCATGAAAAATCACAAAGTTATAAGTTTGTTCTGTTACCTGGTTGTCTGCAAAAAACGTGGTTACCACGCAGCACAACCGCGCGCGCGCCTTCAGCGTCGTCTTGAGCTCATTGATAATAATAATTTGGCAGTAGGTGCCTAAATAATTGCGATAGGTACTTAATGTCGCTCGGTGTCCAACTTGTAACTTTTTTAAATTAATTTTGAGACAAAATATAACATGGTTTAAAATTATTGGAATCGATTCAGTTACTTATTCCGAACAAACTATATTCAGGTTTCGCATATACTAAAAATAATGTTGTATATTCAATCAATAATTATAAACGCTCGGGTCGATCTTTAGGTTAAGCCGTGCTTGCCTAGGTTGGTATGTGGATGGGTGACCACCCGTTACATACCGAGTTTCCTCTCTGCCTCGGAAAGTATGTTAAGCCGTTGGTCCCGGGTGTCATTTGTAGATCTTTGACAGTCGTTGGGTAGTCCGTGGACCAAAAAGTCTGACAACCAGTCTTACCAAGGGGTATCGTATTACCCAGTACTAACTGGGTTGTGGAGGTCAGAAAGGAAGTCGCTCCATGTAAAATAACGGTATTCAGCTGCATCCAGTTAGACTGGAAGCCGACCCCAACATTGTTGGGAAAAGACTAGGCAAATGAGTAAAATATTATTTTTTTAACTTCATATTAAGTAGAGCAAACCAATTTGACTATTTAGTCCACTCAATGTACTTGACATAAAATAGCTCTAGGCGCGATTTTTTTTTATCTTCCATAATAGGTACAAAGAAAAATAATACAAAAAAATTAGAATAAAATTATGAAACATCCTGTTAATGGTGTTTACGTGTCAAACGGGAGAACATATAACTACCCAGCACTCGAGTCCAGTAGATCATCGCTCGCAACAGGGTGTTTTAACTACGTCATGCGTCATAATACTGAATAATATATATTTTTTTAATTATTAATATCTCATTATTACTACAGGAAACGGGATATTTACCATGTTTACTATTTTTGTTGAGTTCTCGATATTTCGGCGCTGTTGCAAGCACCATGATCACGGATAAACTGAAGTTATTGCGGGTGGGTGTTTATGAGCAGACAAATCGGTCTACCCTCTTTCTTGTTCGTTTTTTGCACTCAGAACTCAACAAAAATAGTAAACATGGTAAATATCCCGTTTCCCGTAGTAATAATGTTAGTGACCATGATAGTTTAAAATCTTATATTAATATCTCATTAATACCTTTTTTTTGTGAATGTTTAGTATTCATTGGATACATGAAGTGGGCTGCCGTTGTAAGACTACTAAAAAGTCACGGTGTATAGATACATTATTTATTAAAAACTATTAAATAAACTAACAACAAACTATAAAAGGGCACCAAAAAAGTCTTACTCGCCGCTGTCAGCTATTAATGTTCCCAAGGGACTGGCGGCGTTGCCACATTGTATGGCAACACAGCCTCTGGCCAAGGTAGAAGGCAGCTCTTGGGTCACGGGTAGGCGTCAACTAGGAGTTTCGAAATTTCCTTAAACAGGCTACGAGCCTGGCTATGGGCCTCAGAGTTTCAACCACAAACGGCTCGAAAATATAGTTACCACGAAGGTAGCCGCAGTGGCAGCGCCAGCACAGCACGATGAGCTTGGAAGATGTGATGGCGCAAGAGTATCGAACCATGTTTAAGGGCATTACATTGCTCGATGACCTTGATGATTTGATCCCTGTACTGGTTTTTGTTGACTTGCCCCGCACATTTCGCAAAATTTCGGTTTTTATTTATTATTTAAAAATATTAAAAGAAATAACAGAAAAAAAACAATACAGATTGTTAAGTATATCATTACGTATTTGTTGTTACAAAATTCATGCCGATCTATTCAGCCGTTACAGAGATAATTTACAATTAAGGTTGAAAAAGGACCTATTTTCTACGATTAACCAAAAAAAATTGAGAAGGTTTATTAAAATTTTAAACAATACAATTTATTTGTGATGAACTTAACTATAACATACTTTTTTTACACGGAAAACGCAGGAAGGGATTCACCAACAAATTTCTTTGAACACTGTTTTTGGGATTTGAGCCATGTAATGCCCTTAATACTGATTTTCAATGTGTGCGTTTCAGCTAGTCGCTGTAAACTAGGGACGAAAAATACTTACATGAACTATCATACTATCATCTGCTTAGCTTTTTCCAAACTATGTTAAGGTCAGCTTCCAGTCTAACCGGAAGCATCTGAATACTAGTATTAATGCGATATCCCTTGGTAAGACTGGTCGTCAGAATTTCGGGCCACTGACTACCTGTAACGACTGTCAAAGATCTACAAATGACAGCCGGGACCAACGGCTTAAAGTGCTGTCCGAGGCACGGAGGAAACTCGCTATGTAATGGGTGGTCACCCATCCACGGACCAACTGAGGCAAGCGCGGCTTAACCTGAAGATCGAATGGAGCGACTGTTATTATTTAGCCACGAGCTCCTCTGAACTAACTTACTAACTTTAATATTATTGCTTTGTTGTAATTTCCACTTTAGACGCAGAATCAAGAAACATAACACCACGCCTGTAATCCCCGAAGGATTAGGTAGAGGTGTACCTAATAGTACACCCACATTTCGCCAGTAATATTTAAGCCCCATGTAATAGGTGGCGAGCCTATTCCCATCAACTGGACACATTTCCAGACTAAGTGGCTGCTACTGAGAAATTTCTGATAGAAAAACCCATCAAAAATTGTTTACCCGACCCTGGAATCGAACCCAGGACCTCATGCTCAAAAGTGGCGAATGCGTTTTGAAAATTTAAATCTAAATTCAGTTTTATATGAAAAAATTTTTAGTTCTATTTATTAAGTCCAGATTTTTTTGGTAGGTAGCAGATTGGTTTTATAAAAGTTCATTTTTTCCCATTCGTTATGCGCATTTCAGGTTTGAAATAAAAGGGAGTTATATTTTTATTTTATTGCTATGGGTTTTCGGATTTCAGTTCTGAAATACCTAGAGATATTTTTATGATACCTGTTGTTTTATTTGTTTTTAGGTGGCCGATAGTGTATTGGACGCGAGACGCACGGGACCGGTCAATGTGGCGACACTTGGGGGAGGCGTTGTCCAGCAGTGGACGTTTTTCGGCTGAAATGATGATGATGATGATGATAGTGTATTATTTAGCGTTCAGTCTACTCTTCTAACCATGATCAATGCACAGGCAAACAGCGACCTCAAAACCACCAGCGTTGGACATAAATCTTTGTTTCCCGGATCTGGTTAATGCCC
Organism: Noctua fimbriata; assembly: GCA_905163415.1. NCBI lineage: Eukaryota > Metazoa > Arthropoda > Insecta > Lepidoptera > Noctuidae > Noctua > Noctua fimbriata. Next base: position 8,283,222 of record LR990945.1, read on the forward strand.
TGGCCTTTGTCTAGGTCATCAGTACACCCCGACCAGCCAGGCCCAAAGAGGTAGAGCACAGTGGTTCCTGCGCGCTTTAATCGAGAACGAGCGGTCACTGAATAGGCCGCCATTGGTGATGGGACCCGCCGGGAATTGCGGGATCTGATTGTGCAAATTTACTTTTATCTGCCGGGCCCCCGACTTATTGTAGTAGAAGGAATAGTGGGGTTTTATTCAGTTAGAGTCTGACATAACCCTCCGCTCGGTCGCATCAGAAAATACCCAAGATCATGAGTACACCTTGAGACACTGTCGTGCTGTCGTGGGTAAGCCTCATGAACGATGGACCTTTCGGTACGTGGTCATCACTCTAGAAGTTTACTGTAAATGTGATTCGTGGATCTATGACATTCCTTACGGGTCATCCGAAGCCTGAAAGTCTGACAACCAGACTGACCAAGGGGGGTATCGCGTGACCCTGTTATAACTGGGTTGTGGTGGTCAGAGTGGCATAGGCTGGCGTACCATGTAGAACACAGGTATTCAGCTGCATCTAATTAGATTGGGAGCTGACCCTAGGTTAGAGCAAATGTTGACCTCGATGTTGGTGGAAGAAGATGGTGACAAGACTTGTTTTTTACAAATGTTAAAGGAACAATCCTACTATGAACTTTTTCGTGGAACTGCAGCAGCAACTTTGTTTTTCATTAACATACTACGAAAAACAAATTTTGTTTTGCATTTTTTTTGTAAATTGACTTTAAACATATTATTTGGTGCTACGGAACCCTTTGTGTGCAAGTCCGACTCGCACTTGGCTGTGTTTTTTTAATCTCAGTCTCCAATGAATTATATAAACTGTTTACCCCGTTCCTTGCAATCCAAGAAAATCTTGTTGTAAAGGAAAATTGCAAGAAAATGTTCCCGTAAAAGTAGTCAAGAGAGAATTTTTATAATATTCCGAACCAAAATTCTTGTAACCGAAGATTGTCGACGCCAAAGCAAATAATAGAACGGTATTAGACCGAGAAATATCACGTAAAATATATTTCGTATCGCCCTATGGCTTTACAACTGCACCTTAGTAATGTTTGGTACAATTCATAAGAGTTGACGAGGATTCTTTTTGATCAAATGTTTCAAAAATGAGTTGGTTTTTTCAAAAACATTTTCAGGATTCAATGCTAATAATGTACGCAATAAAAATGTTAAATTCATTCACCCACTGACGGACAATGTTCAGCCAAAACAGCTGAATCTAGTCACTTTTGTGTAGCTAAGTTAAATACTACGGAAGGAATTTTGAAAATTCATACCCAAGTGCCAAATAATCATGCCAGGGAGGGGTTGCAATACTGTAATTTATGGCGATGGGAAATCTTATCGGCCACAAGGCATGTATTTAATATTTTTTAAGTATTCAAAGTGTACCGCATGACGACCAATCAAGGTATACAAAACCAAATTAAGCTCATCTCTCATTGTAGGGGAAGGTAATGAAAAGCGAGGTCAGGTTATACTGGAATTGTATAGCTTGATGTGTCGCCGTGTGTACCTATCTTTTTTTAAGTCTACATTGTTCAATCGCTTGCAAGCTCAACCAGAAAGCAAAATGTAGATTTTGAATAATGCTTCAATATTTTACAAATACCTACACAATTACTTCTATACTTATATTAAAGAGGTATTTGTTTGTAAGTTTGTATATAGGGGGAAATCCGGAACGAATGATCCAATTTAAAAAATTCTTTCACTGGCAGAAAGCTACATGATTCGTGAGTGCTATAGGCTTTAACTAATATTTATACCATGCATATTAGCCGAGTTATCACAATTTATGCGGACGAAGTCGCGAGCGAAGTGCTAGTTTGAAATAAAAAACTTAAGGAGCAGTCCTTAATCAGTTGAAAGGTCAAAATGAAATAATTTTAATCTAAATTAAATTACTTGAACACTACGTAATTTAAATTGTAATTTCAAAACTAATAATATGTAAATTTTATTCCATAAAGATTAAATTAAACTTAACGCAATCAAAACTATTGAAATTGCCAAAGTTACAATGAGATTCTTTTTGCGAGTTTTTCAAGTTCAACTTAAAAATATTGAACTAAAAAGTTTGTAAATAAATTCTATTTGAAATTTTTAAAGGGCCGTAACATGCAATTGTTAAGACTGGTGCAGACAGGTGACTAAACTCATTATTTGCTTTTTTTTTTAAATGGATTTAGAATTAAGAAAATAAAATTTTAAAAATCGAAGGATAAGCTTAGTGCAACGTTGTTGAAGGCCCACCGTTCATCTGAGACCTTTTTAGATATAATAATGTAGATTTAAATGTTTATTGTCAAGTCTGACAGATTTAATCCAACAGTAACCTTGATCTGACACAAAAAAAGATCACTTTAATTTTGACAGACCCATCAGTAATAGCAACCGAACAACGACCTTATTGCTATGAAGATTAAAATCATTGTGATGCAAGGACGGAGATATAATAACTGTGTAGGGACTGCAGCAAACGGTGAATTTAGTGTGATTTTTTTCAAATAGGTGATTGAAATTGTCCCTAATCATATTTTTATTACTATTGCAATTTTGACGAAGAATCTTTTTTTTTTATATTTTTACTAACGTAAACTGTATTTTATTAGACATTCTGAATTATTTTGAATTATTTTTGGAATTTTTTTCAGAGGGCAAAGTACCTAACAATGTTTTTCATGAAAAAGGCTATTAAAATGGTAATAAAGTGTTACACGACATCACTTCTTTTTCTATAGTTTTTCAACAAAGGAGGTTTTAAAGAATGATATTGTTGTTTGTAGATTACTAAACACTGTTATTTCGTAATTCAAAGTGTCAACGGTTCTTATTGAATGTTTTCTTGTTTCTGTGCGCGACACCGAACCTTTTTTTCTAAGTCAGCTTTATTCACTCTATCATCAACGTAGCCTCCCCCTCCTCGTCAAAAGACCCTTTTAGTACAGTATTTGGGGCTCTAATCACCCTTAAATCAAATTCCCCCCAAAACTGTCACCATTGCCAATACAATTTGTCCCAAACACGGTTAGTTTCAAATCAACATCCGTTCACCGCTTCTGACAGACGCATCTCAACATTACAGATTCCAGTCAGGTAAGACTTCGATACAGAAAATTGAGTTCCACGGTGAAACCTTGAGCATAAAATATTTTCGGACCGGTCCGGCGATCGCCTTCGGGGCTAGCGTTGCAAATTATTGATGTTGTGGATTGAATAATGTTTTAGGTGTATGGAATTGCTGTGCTTACGTCATGTTTTGAGTTAGACGATGGATTAAACTAGACTTTTAGTAATATGTATTATTGTATTTTAACAATTTTTTTTTTAAATAATTTTTTTGTTAAATGTTAAATGTATTGTTCATTGTAATGTTAAATGTATTGTTAAATGTAATGTATTTTTAAACAAAATGTTAAATGTATTTTTTAAATGTAATGATGTAAGATACGTAATGTTAAATGAAACGAATTGTAAAGAATGTAATGTTAAGGCAAATAAGGGCTAAATCTATACTTATATAATATTATAAAGCTGAAGAGTTTGTTTGTTTGTTTGTTTGAACGCGCTAATCTCAGAAACTAATGGTCCGAATTGAAAAATTCTTTTAGTGTTTGATAGCCCATTTATCGAGGAAGGTTATAGGCTACATAACATCACGCTACGACCAATAGGAGTGGAGCATTTATGAAAAAGATTGCAAAAACGGGGAAAATCCAAACGCAGACGAAGTTGCGCGGGTCAGCTAGTAAATAAATAATTGTATTTAGGTTATTCAAGTACCTGCTAGTTCCTCAAACCCAAATTAAAGTAAAGGATTAAGGGTAGCAATAGATTTCATAACGCCTGTAATCCTGTAAAGCTTTGACAGAGGTATACCTACTAGTACACCCACAATTTGCCAGTAATCTTTAAGTCCCATGTAATAGGGTCGAGTCTATTTCCATGAACCGGGGACAGATTAAGACTCCATGGTTGCTACTGAGAAATTGCTAATGGAAAAATTCACAAACAAATTGCCTGATACCTGGGAGTCTAACCCAAATCCTGACCTGGTTGTCTGAAATGAATTGTAACCCTTGGTTTTCGTCACACTAAGACGAAAACCAAGACCGTTCCGTTTCTTCCGTTTTTTGATTTGCGAAGGCAAAAAATACCTAAAGTATTTTTAGACTTCGTATCACTTAGTGTCCTGTAAACAAATCAATGTTACAACGACGTTGTTGACAAGTTCCACGACAATACAACGTTTTATTCAATCTTCAATCACAGTCGACACCTAAAACTAATGAAAGCTAGAATAACAATTTGAAGACTTAAAGATAACATCACCAAAGATCTATTTGAGCTAACAATCGTAACGTCCATCATCATCATCATCATCATTTCAGCCGAAAAGTCCACTGCTGGACATAGGCCTCCTCCAAGAAGGGGGGTTTTGCCATAATCGCCACGCTTGGCAGGCGGGTTGGCGATCGCAGTATGGTTGTTGTAGAATCAGAGAACGCTGCTGCCCATTCTCTGGTAAGTCCCTTAGTCGCCTCTTACGACACCCACGGGAAGATATGGGATGGTGCTATTCTTTACGTCCGGACACCATACAGAACATGCGTATGCAACGTCCATCGAATACAACATAAATGTTAAATTAATTTGTTTTTGTACAAAAGCGAAGCGTAAAAGCAATTACAATGATTGTAGCAGCCTTTTGTAAAACTAAACCGTTGTTTATATTCATTGATTCGCAATAAATTTGGCAAATATTTTGTTAAACGATACAGTTTTTCCGCGCATTCTCTGATTCTTTGGTACTGATTTATTTGTGTTAATCCTGCTATGGGGCTAGTAAAAGGCATTATCTTATTGCATAATTTCGCCCTTCGCGTCCAATACAATAACGCATTCAGGATGCTGATGGGGTTGCCCCGATACTGCAACTTCACGGTGATGCGGAAACGGTGCGCATCCTTGGTCGGGGCAGCGCCAACAGCATACTATCTATGACAGCAAACAGGCTTGGCTGTGAGTTTGTGAACCACTGCTGCAAGGTTTCGGCGGGTCCTGACCTTGCAGCAATGATGTTACAATCTGTTTTTGTCTTTGTGAGTGTATTACTAACATAGTTTGTAAGTACTTTGTTACTAACACTATGAGTCTTGTTGCTGGAATTAAATTATTAAATAAATAATACATTTTTGTTCTGGCTGATCATGATTTAGTATCTCTTAAAAGCTTTGACTGCCTCGTTCGTCTAGGGGTCGCAAGCGCGACTGCTGAGCATCAGGTCCTAGTTGCAAAGATTTGTAGTGCGGAGCCTAGCCTAAACAATTACGAGACATCTCCTCTCCTCTCTGCTCAACTTATGTTCTTTCCACTAAAGCTAAGCGGAGACGAAAACTGTAAATAACGAAATTCTATTGTTGGTTTACAACACATCTCTCCTCTCGTCTAGCCTCCGCTTCGATGGAGTCCGGCCCTTAATCATCGACACTGTCGTGCACCTTACCGCACCTACATAAGGTGCATCAGGGAAAATAGATGTTATGTTATGATTTACATACATTACATGGTAATAACTGAAAAGTTGTGTGGTAATCGGTTGTCGTAGTATGGCCATGTGATGCGGAGGAATGAGGAACGTTTTGAGTATGACTGTGGACCCATCCACAGTCATACTCAAAACGTTCCGTATAAGAGTAGAGGGGAAACAATGGATGGACTGTGTGAAGAATGATATGGCACGTAAGAAGGTGTCAGATGTGATGACGAGTAATTGAGAAGTATGGAAGAAGAAGACATGTTTCACCGACCCCAAATGAATTGGGACAAGGGCAAGATAATGATAATACATGGTAAAATTCTTTATACTTCTTCACAAAAATATTCACAACAAGACATCAAAATACACAATACTTAATAGTAGATACTAGTCGTGTTACGTGCACGGGAATTCCAAATGCATTACACATTCTAGACCGCCTGCAGCTCGATACACTCGCCCCGGGCAACTGGACTGCCGTTGATATGAAAAATGTCATTGTATGTGTGTTCGTATGAGTAATACGCTTGGGAAAGAATGGGCATTTGAATGCTTTAGTTTTGTGTGTTGTTTTTTCTTGGATTTTAAGCATTCATTCAAAAGCTTCCATGAAATTAAAGACGGTGTAATATTCTGTATTTTTGAGTTTGCCTGTACTGTCCTACTCCTGGGAAAAGGCCTCCCCCATTCCTTTCACTTCTCTCAGTGTTGTGCCTCTTCGCATGAATTTGTGAGAAAGTCATCCAAGGTATCCCCCGCCATCACGACCCCGTCTAGCTGTCTCGGCTCCAGTCTTGCAATGTTCGGGCACACTTTCTGTTACATTTTTTTTTTCATTTAGCCTTCAAATGTGTCTTTATCGTATTTATTAAAGAGGCTGGTATGTAAATTCCTTGCATTATTTAGGAATTGATACTCGGCAGTTTTAGGTTTGTTCTTGGTTGTTAATAAGTTTCATTTACGAGTTTTACTGCTCTTTATTTTTTTTAAAGGAATTAAGTGAACTAAAAACTGCTGCTTCAAATGAAATCTTCTCTTATTTATTATCTGTTTTAAAAAAGTCGAACAAATTGGTAAACCAAGTACCTACATAAGTAAGTCAGAACACACATAGGTATTCTGATGTTGCATAAACTGTAAATCAAATTAATCTTTATATTCGTTGCGAATAGGTTTATTTTGGGTTACTGTTATCAAAATCAACTGTATGCTGCTGTGAAATTTACAAACTACTTCTCTGAAATGTTCTGTTTTTTGGCTACTTACACTCGTATCTATAGTTAAGTTAAAGTAATAACTTGAGTTTAAGTAATTATTTATGCGAACATTTTATGCAATAGAGAAGAATTCAAACGAAGTAAGAACCGTCAAAGAAAAAGCAATGCTAATAATTCTAACTTTTGACAGTTCTAACTTCAAGCAATTACTAAACTACAAAATAAAAATCGTATCTTAAATAATGTCTTTTTACTCAAGTAATCACTTTGACTTGTTTAAACAACATTATTTTTAGTATATGCGAAACCTGAATATAGTTTGTTCAGAATAAGTAACTGAATCGATTCCAATCATTTTTAAACCATGTTATATTTTTCCCAAAAATATTTTAAAAAGTTAAAAGTTGGACACCCAGCGACATTAAGTACCTATCGCAATAATTTAGGTACCTACTGCCAAATTGTTATTATCAATGAGCTCAAGACAACGCAGGAGGCGCGCGGGCGGGCGCGCTGCTTGGTGACCACGTTTTTGTGCGGAAAACCAGGTAACAGAACAAGCTTATAACTTTGTGATTTTTCATGATACAGTTTTGAAATTTTGTACATAGATTCTTTACATAAAAATACTAGACACGTGTTTCAGGTTTCGCATATACTAAAACTAATGTTGTAGATACGGGAGTTAGACTATTCTTGTTTTTCTACCAAAAACAAAAGAAAATCTAGCATTCAAAAAAGTTTACAACAAAACCCACGGTATCTATCTTGTATCGTTCAATAGACAGTAAAATGAAGAGTTCATTGTACCTTCGGCCATATTGGTACGCATACGATACAGTCAGTCTATCTGGTAAGTTTGCCCGAGACTTTTGTACGAATTTTGAGTTTTGTATTCATATAAGGATGTCAAATACCTTTAGTGAATATTTTGCAAAATTTTATTAGATCATTTTTGAACTTTGTATAGTTGGGGAGTCGATTGGTCATCCTTCATTGAATATTTTAAAAATAAAACTGAATTCGTATACAAATGAAGTCATGGAAAACATTTCACCGGTCTTCTTTATAAAGCCTTGGTCATAATAAAATTAAGTCGTCGTTTTACCCTAGTCTTTTCCTAAATATGTGGGAATCAATATAAAGTGGAACCGGTTTTTTTTCCGGATTTCGCAATTTCTGACTTTTTTAGTACTCCAACCTGGGTTGGTGCTACAGAAGTTTCAGATCAGTATTAGAAACAGGATCGCTTACTAATAAAAGAAGAATTTCGAAGTCATGGAGAGAGGCCTTTGCCCAGCAGTGGAATGACACAGGCCAACATTATAAGTATTAGTAACCCACAAGGCTTATTTTAAAAATAAATTCTTCGATGTAAATACTACCTAACTTTATTGACTATAAACATCAAAACTGCAAATCGCATGTAAATCGTCGACGCAGTGCATAAACAGACACCCACGTAGAACGCCTACTACAATCGTCTCAGTACGTTGCTAAAGCATGATATATGTGGCCTGAGGGGATCGTTAAGGCGCTGTTCCATTGCGACTACACCTACGCAAGTGAATATTTTATATGACCTTTGGTGAAACAGTGGAGTTCTTGCGTGGACACCGCAAATTGGCAAGTATAATGTAGGACGGTTCACATCTAAGTTGACCACCGACTTTAATAAAGCAACTAGAGCAGTGGATGATTCATCCGTTCTATATCATCATCGTATTTTTTTATAATTTCACGCGGACGGAGAACGCAGGCAACAGCTAGTACATTGATAAAACGAGCAATGGAGCGCAGCATAATAATTGTTAAGCGAACATATCGCGTTGGAAACACCACCCTGCGCTCCATAACTCAAGTAACTAGCAAGGAGAAAAAACAGCCAGGCTGAAGCGGGAGTGGGCTGGCTATGTCACACGGAGGCACTCGGAGAGATGGGCAAAGATAGTCACACACCGGATGCCTGAATAAGGACAGCGCCGTCGAGGTCGACCGCTGCGAAGGTGGCGTGTCGATCTGGTCATGTTTGCGGGGCGAACATGGCCAGAGATCGCACTGGATAGAGAGGTATGGCCTTTGCCCAGCAGTGAGACACGATATTGACTATGAAAAAAAAGTTAAATATTATTAATGTAAAACCTTCCTAAATAGACTTATAATTGCTGGTAAAACGGAATCACAATCAATTGCTATATTTAGGAACACAACGAGGGTACACAAACAAACACTAGATGTATACACATAATGTAGTTGACACTTTCATTACAACATGAAAACAGCGTGATTCAAGCTGAGAAGCCAAAAATTCAACACCCTAATGCACCCTATTTTAATTCAAGCTCTTCGGAAATGAAAGCACCTATAATATTCTTATCTTTCAAATCCAACTACTGAAACCTGTCTCCGTACTACGAATTTGTTGATGAAAATTCTTCAACGTTTACAAATTTAAACTCTGTGCCGTCATACCTAAAGTCCATTTTCAGTAAATGAGGATTATAATAGATAAAAATGAGTGTCCCCTCATTTTTAAAGTAAGCCAATTGTGAGATATTAGAGGGAATTCAAGGCTGACGTTTCAGATTATGGTGATTCATATTTGGTTGTTATTTTAAGAGGCTGCTTGGCTGTTTCATATTCGTTATTTATAGATGGAGATTAGTGAATTTGAGAGTCGTATCGTGTTTATTTAGGTTATGAAATAATTGAGGCGTCTCTTGACAATTAAACGGTATACTGTCTTTTCCTATTTTTTTAGAAACATTGTGTAGCCCCACACTAGGAATTTCTCCTGTATCGTGGATGCGTTTACAAACACATACACAAACAGTCAGACCCGGGACAAATACCTATATGCCATACAAATATTTGTTCCGTGCGGGGATCGAACCCGCGACAGCACACCGCCGCGCAGCCGCGCAGTAGTCAATCGCTGAGACACTGCGCCAACAATGTCGTCAAAATGTATTTATATATTCTACAATTTCATGTTTTTGTATTGCAATTTTTGTTTGAAGTTAGTTTCGAGTCAGACAAGACGTTATTGAATACTTGTCAATATTAAATTGTGATAAAATTTACTTGCTTTAATAAAATAACGATGACAATCCTTCCTACTTGATAATATTATAAATGCGAAAGTTTCTGAGGATGGATGGATGGATGTTTGTTACTACAGAATGGGTTCAGTTACGCAAAAACTACAGAATGGGTTTGAATGAAATTTAGTACACACATAGTATATTGCCTGGATTAACACATAGGATACTTTTTATCCCGGTAGAATGATCCTGTGGGACAATTATCGAACTCCACGCGGGCGAAGCCGTAGGCATAAGCTAGTTCCAATCCCAAATAACAGAGTGAAACAACACAAACCTTACTTCCAAGAAAAACAAACGAAGATCGGTATCCCAAATAAAATCCAAGTAGAGTCAGAGTATATCTTCAAACAAATAGCTCTATCCGTGACGTGAGGTCCAATTATTGAGATAAATCACACCTATGGGAGACGGAGCGATCTACTGGAACTTCACTTGGATGTGAACCTAATTTATTGTTTTAAAGGATGTTGAGTGCTATACAACATTATTTTTAGTATATGCGAAACCTGAATATAGTTTGTTCAGAATAAGTAACTGAATCGATTCCAATATTTTTTAAACCATGTTATATTTTGTCCCAAAAATATTAAAAAAAAGTTACAAGTTGGACACCGGGCGACATTAAGTACCTATCGCAATCACTTAGGTACCTACTGCCAAATTATTATTATTAATGAGCTCAAGACGCCGCTGGAGACGCGCGCGCGGGCTTCCGGCGGCGTGGTGACCACGTTTTTGTACGGACAACCAGGTAGCAGAACAAGCTTATAACTTTATGATTTTTCATGATACAGTTTTGAAATTTTGTACAAAGATTCTTTACATAAAAATACAGGTTTCGCATATACTAAAACTAATGTTGTATAGTTAAATTTAAGGTCTTCTTTTTTGGTCATGTAATCGATTTTTAACAGTGCTTGCACTCACTCGAGTTCCATGGACTGACCATAGATAATATGGAGCAATAATATGAATGGCACTTATTTAGGTGTCCTTAGTGTTGCTCGTTCAGACAAGCTCGAAGCTAAATAAAAACAGCCGCTCAGGGTCGACCTTCAGGTTAAGTTGCGCTTGCCTAGGTTGGTCCCTGGATGGGTGACCAATACCCATTACACACCGAGTTTCCTCCGTGCCTCAGAAAGTATGTTATGCCGTTGGTACCGGCTGTTATTTGTAGATCTTTAACATTCGTTACGGGTAGTCAGTGGCCCGAAAGTCTGACAAATAGTCTTACCAAGGAATATTATATTACCCAGTACTAAATGGGTTTTGGAGATCAGATAGGCAGTCGCTCCATGTAAAATACTGGTATTCAGAAGCATCCGGTTAGACTAGAAGTCGACCCCGACATAGTTGGGAAAAGGCTAGGCAGATGATGAAATGATGTTTGGTATGTTATGGTAACCTGTATGTAAATAAATTACAGTTTTTAATCTGAATGTAATGTTACAAAAGTAGGGTATCTGAAGAAACGATGAATGGATGGTGTGAACGATAATATGGCCAGGAAGGAGGAGATGACGATTAATAGAGAAAAAGTATGAAAGATGAAGACATACTGCGCCGACCCTTAATAAATTGGGATAAATAAGTTAAGTAATAATGATGACGCGACTAAGGGACTTACCAGAGAATGGGCAGCAGCGTTCTCTGTGTTTTATAACAACCATACTGCGATCGCCAACCCGCCTGCCAAGCGTGGCGATTATGGCAAAACCCCCCTTCTTGGGGGAGGCCTATGTCCAGCAGTGGACGTCTTTCGGCTGAAATGATGAATAATGATGAAGGACATCAATATTTAGAGCTGGTTTCACACTTACGTCAAGCGAAACCTAACTACATATACTTTATCCAAATCGGTTCATCCATTCAGTAGTTAGGGACCAAAAATGGATAGACTTGAAAAACAAAAGAACGAACCTTTATATTTTGAAGTCTGTCTATCAGTTCCACTTTTGTAAAAATCCACAGTTTTTTACAAATAAGTATGACACTGCGCAGGCAGGTCTTCAAACGTCCACACAGTCCTGCAAAAAAATTACACAAATAAATAGGTAGAAATTTCGATGAAAATAAAATGAAGAGTAAATAATACCTAAATTATTATGGTCTTGTTGACATATTCGTAGACTGCTCACTTCGCAGAAATAATAAACAAAATAAACTACGACAAGACAGACACCCGATACTATCAAATATTCGACCTAAACTGAAACTCAAGCAACAATTAAGGCAGAGTAATTATCGAGTTTACCTGAATACCGTCTGCACGGAAAACTCGAAACGCGTTCAAACCTACCTTTGATGTTTAATTACAGAGGACGCATTTTCCAAGATGGCGGCTTGATTATAAAGAATAGGAGCGAGTGATGGCGGTGGAATAATAAACAAATGACTGTGGTGGTCTTTTGGTATTTTTTTACTCAATTATCTTAAATCTATTCTAGAATGGATTTTTTTTTAGTTTTTAGGGTTCCGTAGCCGAATTCGGCAAAAAAATCAATCTATAAAGATTCGTCATGTCTGTTTGCCTGTCTTTCTGTCCGTCCGTGTGTCACAGCCACTTTAATCCGAAACTATTAGAATTACACAGTTGAAATTTGGTAGGTAGATGTATTGTATTCTGTATGGTGTCCGGACGTAAAGAATAGCACCATTCCATATCTTCCCGTGGGTGTCGTAAGAGGCGACTAAGGGACTTACCAGAGAATGGGCAGCAGCGTCCTCTGTGTTTTATAACACCATACTGCGATCGCCAACCCGCCTGCCAAGCGTGGCGATTATGGCAAAACCCCCCCTTCTTGGGGGAGGCCTATGTCCAGCAGTGGACGTCTTTTGGCTGAAATGATGATGATGATGATGATGTATTCTGTGAACCGCTTTACGATTTTTATACAAAAATAATAAAAATAAAAGATTAAGGGATAATGTAGCATTCTAATGGTGAAAGATTTTTTGAAATCGGTCCAGTATTTTTTGAGTTTATTCGTTACAAACATACAAATCTTTCCTCTTTATTATATTAGTGTAGAAAACATTCGTTTCTGTCGTCCTCAAATGCTTGACGTTTTTAAAACATCATTCTGTTTCTGTTAATTATTTGGGGATAATAGAGACAAAAAAACCTTCTAAATTCCTACATGTAACATTAAAACAATTTAGTGTGTTGTGATACAAGCGTACCTAAAATACAATCATGGTTCCACCTAAAAGTTAATAGGTCAATAAACCGAGCTTTTAATGGATAATTCCAAAACTACATGCTCTTTCGTGCGATGAGCGTCATTGCAAAAAACGAAAGTTCGGTGCAGTGTTAGTCGAAAAATTGATCATGATGAACTCATGTTCGGCATTTTTATGGCGAAATGTGTCATTGCAGTACATGTTATTTTTACCATCTTTTGTACCACATTTACCGCAAATAATGTTGACTTTTGATACTGATAAGCCTGCGTCATCCCACTACTGGGCAAAGGCCTATCCCCATGACTTCCAGTTGTTTCGATCCAGGGCCAATGTGGCTCACTGATCGCTGGTCTTGTTCAACTCGTCCCGCCTATCTATGTTCTACTTTTGAAAAAAAAACGTAGCATAAAAATATGTTTTGAAACACGTCAAATGATTTATTAAAAACAAAGGAAAAATGTGAACACATAACCGCTTACAGTGCGACCTCGCTCTAAAGAGCACGCATCAAAAGGCCGAGAGTAAATCATGCAACGTGTGCGGGAATTGAAACATTATAGCATCTGGGCGACAATCAGGGAAGAAATGTTTTCCTTTGAACTTCATTCAAGTAAATTATACCTTGGGGACCTTGGGTTTAATTCGGTTTTGATTCAAAACAAAATGAAAGAGTATATTATAAGTATTTTTCCATTCTTAAATATAACTTTTATCGCGCTTCAATTATAAAATATCACTTTATAATGCACTCAAGTTTTGATTATAATAAAAATTGAAATAATTTATATTGTGACACGAAAAATATTTTTTTTTTTTAAATACGAAAATGTTAGAAAAATTTATTCATAATTATTATTTTATATTCAATACTTTCTTCCTCCACAGAGCGAGTTTATAATTAAGAATAAATTAATCAAAACAGCAAAATATGTTCTTTCTGGCCCAAGTACAATAATAGCCATGCACAAGTTCCAAAGCCACAATGAAAAACACCGCATAATAAAATACCAAAACAAAGACAATCGCTCAAACACTCATCAAGTCATCAATTAGGATTTTTTTCTTTTCTAATTTAAAACTCGGACCAAAAACATGAAAAGTTTTTTCTACTTTTTCATTTACATTTTTTGTCAGGAATCAGCTTTATTACTTCCTTGAGTCACTAATTTATGGAGTTTTATTTTTAGAAGTTAATTATCGTTTTCCAGTTCAGAATACTTACAAGATATTTAGGTTTTTTTTTAATGAGTTGTTTTTTTAATTTAAAATATAATTTCAAATAGGACTGTCAGAATAATTTATTTGTTGATAATACTGAAAAAAATGGGGGAATTTATACCAAAAAAAAAACAAATAATAATGTACCTAAATGTTACCAATTCTAACAAAGAAGTAATTGAAAACGGTTATTTGTATTAAACAATAATAAATCAATACTTATTTAAATAGACAATAATAAATCAATACTTATATACTTATTTAGATAGAAAATTCAAATTTAAGAATCAGGTTAGGCACTAACCACACGGTTTTTTTTTTAAATTAAGTTAATATTTTTATGAATGATAATTACTGATAAGATATAAACTGATAATATACAGGGTGTACTCCAACAGGGGTTGGTCCCATAGAAGCATTTGTTCAGTATTAAAAATAGGATCGATTGGCATATTATTTTTTTTTATAACATGGCCATTTTGTTGCTGACTGTAAATGTACAGTCAGCAATAAAATGGCCATTGGCTACATCATGATTTTTTTATATCTGTGAATGGGGATCAAAATTTCACGAAATATTATAGATAGTCTCCTAAAAGCATTTTCGTGTAGCTTCTACGGTTAAGGTAGTTACCCTTACTGCCCGCTAAAAGTTTCCATCCTGTGAATGATAATTAGTGTCCATATCATCTGCCTAGCCTTTTCCCAACTTT
The DNA here is from genome assembly GCA_905163415.1 of Noctua fimbriata. NCBI lineage: Eukaryota > Metazoa > Arthropoda > Insecta > Lepidoptera > Noctuidae > Noctua > Noctua fimbriata. The sequence goes on from LR990945.1 coordinate 8,298,226, forward strand.
GTTTGGGGCCGACCCCACCGGATGCAGCTGAATACCAGTATTCTACATGGAGCGACTGCCTATCTGACCTCCACAACCCAGTTAGTACTAGGTAATACGATACCCCTTGGTAAGACTGGTTGTCAGACGTTTTGGGCCACTGACTACCTAACGACTGTCAAGATCTACAAATAACAGCCGGGACCAACGGCTTAACGTGCTTTCCGAGGCACTGAGGAGCCTCGGTGTGTAATGGGCGGTCACCCATCCACGGCCCAACCTAGGCAAGCACGGCTTAACCTAAAGATCGACCCGAGCGGCTATTATTATTTAGCCACGAGCTCCTCCTTGATGATAATTAGTGACCAGGTCAGTTGAAAAACTGATAATGTTTGTTGTGTATATAATTTTTTTACATTAACTATTACTTACTCAGGAAACCCTTTTACAAAAGTCAATGTTTTACCTAAAAGGGTGGCTTATAGAAGAGCGTTTGCAGACCATGCAAAAAAAATGCGCAATGTAAAATATTTTGTTTGCCATAAATCCCTGACCACGACTAAGGGGATAGTAGGGTAAAGCGATTCACAATAAATAACATCTGTCAAATAAAATATTCTGAGTGCATTCATAGAACCAGAGGGCCCTACTCACCCTCTAAGGGATACGTACTCGATACAAAGAGATGAGTTTCCGTATTATATTTGGAAATTCCGAAAAAGATTGAACTCTCGAAAATGCAATAACATTCGGAAAGGGAGGTACAGTGGGTAATAGAAGTATTCGTTTTATCTTCGAAATTATTGAGATTCCGTTGTTTTTTTTTTTTAAATACTATGTGGTAAAGTTTTAGAGCCGGGTACAATCAACCAAAAAAGTGGAACTAAGTTTGTAGTGTTTTTTTTTCAGTCGTGATTTTTTTTATTTTTCCGTTTACATAATCCTACTAATATTATAAATGCGAAACTTTGTGAGGATGACTGGATGTTTTGATGTTTGTTACTCTTTCAGGCAAAAACTATAGACCGGATTATAATGAAATTCTGCGCACAGATAGTTTATAACCTGGATTATCACATAGGATACTTTTTATCCCGGTGGGCGGGCAAAGCCGCGGGCATAAGCTAGTTTTCTATAACGAAATAAAAATAAAAATATGTAGGTATGTACATTTAGAAAAGAAGAAAAGCATTAAAGGCCGTAAATAAATTCATCCACATCGCTTTAACCAAGAAATAGGCCAGCCCTTTGGTCAAGGGAAGAGTCGACCAAGAAATGGTCGGATTATTTTATGAGACGTGGTTTTTTTTCAAACTTTAATCTCAACATCGCTAGGAACTTAAACAAAAAGAAATCCCATGAAAATCCGACTACTTTGAACTTCGTTATACGTTTTTGAGTATTTTTTGGAAAATTTTTGGTTTTTATTTACACGAATGTGAAAGAAAATAATGCCTAAAAAACTTTATTGTTTCGCTTAATGTTTTTTAAACAAAATATTTGAACACTTAAATATTTGTACATTTATGTCCATATAAATACTATTAATTTACGTTCATAAACTAAAACCATTAAAAATATCAACAATATAAAACACTATTTAAAGAACATCAAATCAAATATGCCTTAAAATTCAATCGAACAAAATAAAATTTATATTTAGAAACTTGCCATTGATATAAAAATATTTTTACCACTGGCAACTTTGTATTCGTTTAAAACTGGAACGGTTAAATTCAGCCGTCATAATATTTGCACTGACTGTCCGACTGTAACACTAGACATTCCTTAGGTACAGACGCTTGCAACATTGCCTATATATCCATTTTTGAATGCCACCCGTGAAATTGCGTTCCACACAAAACGTGGAGTATAATGTCAGGGGAATGATTTATAAGCGCCGTTCTGGTCTATGTGGCCGCTCTAATATTGCATTTTACAAAGATACAGGTTTTTAATCTGAATTTTTAAAGTGATATAAGGATGTGAATTTTAATAAAATAGCAATGGATTTTAAGTGTAAACGAAAAGTGCTTTACTTAACCGTTCTGATATTAACTACTAAAGTTTGGTGTGCTATTGTTTCATAATTACATTTGTAGTTTTTCACTACTGAATGAAATATTACGAAGCTAAAGCCACGCAGAAAACTTGTGTAAATCAATTGTGCATCAATACATATAACTATTGTATGGGACAAGATATTCTTAAGTGTCACTTTTCCGAATTTAGCCATCAAAGTTGTATTGATGGTTCAGATTATAACTTTGATTACTTATATTATTATCCCAGCAATGTGACGCTTGAAAAGATTTTGCCCTGTCCAAATACACTTCAACCAACTTATCTGTGCAGGCGTGAAAACACAGAACTAAAATAAATGTACCAAGGTTGACATATCGATGCAAATTTTCTTGTCAAGCAACACCATCTTCAACTGCATACTTAAAGTGGTTGTTTGTATTAATGCCAGATATTGCTACTGGTAATAAGCGTGTCAGAGAGTTTGAAAAAAAAAATGGCGGAAATTACTCAGGCCAAAATGTAAAATCCATTTCTTTATGAGCACTTCATCATCATCTGCCTAGCCTTTTCGCAACTATGTTGGGGTCGGCTTCTAGACTAACTGAATACAGCTGAAGTATTTTACATGCAGCGACTGCCTATCTGACCTCCACAACTCAGTACTGGATAATACGATTCCCCTTGGTAAGACTGGTTGTCAGACTTTCGGGCCACTGACTACCTGTAACGACTGTCAATGATCTACAAATTACAGCCGGGACCAATAGTTTAACGTGCTTTCCGAGGCACGAAGGAAGCATGGTATGTAATGGGTATCCATCCACGTAAGAAACTTGCCTAGGTTTAGCATGGCTTTACCTTAAGATCGACCCGAGCTGCTGTTATTATTTAGCCACAAGCTCCTCTTTAGTCACGGGATCCTCTCAAGCGTTTTATGAGCACTGCAAGGCAAATAAAAAAAAAACATGGAATGTTTGTGCAATATTCCACGCCTCATTTTCCCTTGCCAGTGGTTTTAGAACCAAACGGCTTGGTACGTGACGATGGCAAGAGACCAGACGGCATGACGTTGGTGCCTTGGAAGGTGGGTAGGCCTTTGGTGTGCAAGCACGGCGGGCTGTGCAGGCGCTGCTGCTGCGGCTGCTGAGATCCTCAAGCGGCGCAAATACTGTAACTTTATAGGTAACTACAGTTTTGAGCCGTTTGGGGTCGAAACGCTCGGGTCATGGGGCCCGAGTGCGCGTCTCCTTTTTAAGGAAATTTCTCGCCGACTGGTCGACACTTCGCGTGACCAGAGGGCTGGCTCTTTCTTTGGCCAAAGAATTAGCATTGTCCTATTGTCGTCGTTGTTTCGATGTTCATATTTTCTTACTTTTAGTCTTATTTTTATCATTACTTTCGTTCTTTTTAGTCTGTACATAATATACATAATTAATTTCAAATATTGTTTACATTCCAAACAATTACATTAAAAAAACTATCCACAACAAATATACTGAAAGCAATCCTCTTTAGAAAAATCTTCACTTTGAACAAAGCAAAGAATAATGATAACGATTTAAAACCACCGGGGCTTAAGGCACGGACTAGAATCCTAGACTCAACCATATATAATAGCCCTAGGTATTTATCTAGCTTCTTCTAATAAACCGGAACAGACTTATTTCTGTCGCCAAAGGAGACTGGCGAAATAGTTTCTCGAGGTAAAGTCTGTGAAGCGCGAAGTCGGATTTTTTCTAGTGTGTCTTTAGCTTTATTATAAGTAATGGAAGCCCTAACTTTTGCTGTTTGCACCATTTACTTTTTTCGCTATTCTTTTTTAGTTTTTTGGTTTTCGGTAATAGTTTTTGCTGTTAATGGAGTTCGTTTAAGTAAAATGTAGTGTAAATGAGCGGTTTCAACGTCGTCTTTTTTAAAACATTCAGGTTTTTTGTGACCGTTTAGGTGGAGGATATCGTGGAAAAAAATGGTATTCAGAAGCCAAGAGGTGCTACTAGATTAACTTATTATTTTTTATTATAGCTAGCCCATAATGTCCCACTGCTGGGCAAAGACCTCCCTCCATTCCTTCCAAAGGTCACGATTCTGTGCTACTTCTATCTTATCGTAATCTACAGCACCCATGAACCGAGTTAGCAGGTTCACTGTTCACCCATCAACCCGCATTGAACAAGGGTGATGGGTTATGCGTCCAACCCCATCCATAAACATGATGACGAACATTAACTTAAAGTAAAAAAAATTAAGTTTAAGCCATAGATACTAATAATTTAATTATGATTGTCTATTTAAAAATCAATTTATGCCTATTTGGTCAAACCCAATGGCTGTATCTAGTCGATGAAATTCAAAAGCATCAGTCAAAGTAACACTCCACATAGCAAGATAAATTACATCGTCAAAAAAACTAATCCAGAAAAGGTTGTGACACTTGAAATTCCTCACAGAATGTTGTCTAATAGCGTGGAACAAGCGGCTAAGTGGCGCAACCACATTTTATAGAATATAAAAGTATACAATTCAAGCTAACTATAAAGAACGACAAGATTTTCTATCTTAAACCAATAAACGACTACTTGATCATACCCAATGAACGTATCCAGACGATAATTTAAGAGCATCAGTCAAAGTAACACCTAACAGCAAAATAAATAACTTCGTTAAAAAAACTAATCCAGATAAGGTCGTGACACATGTAATTCCTCACAGAATAATGTCGAATGACCTAGATTCTTATAACAAGCGACTAAATTGAACAAACAAATTTTATTTAAGAATAATAAATTATAAAATTGAAGCTAAATATTAATAACGATTTGAATTTATATTGAATCAACCAATGATATTTTTACTTGATCAAACTCAATAGCTGTATCCAGCCGATCAAATTCAAGAGCATCACTCAAAGTAACACCTCACATAGCAAGATAAATAACATCGTCCAAAAAACTAATCCAGAATAGGTCGTGACACATGTAATTCCTCACAGAATAATGTCTAATGGCCTAGATTCTTATAACAAGCGACTAAATGGTGCAAACAATTTTTATTTTAGAACCAGAAATTATAAAATTGAAGCTTAATATTAATAACGATTTGAATTTCTATTGAATCAACTAATGATATTTTTAATTGATCAAACTCAATAGCTGTATCCAGCCGATCAAATTCAAGAGCATCAGTCAAAGTAACACTCCACATAGCAAGACAAATTACATCGTCCAAAAAACTAATCCAGAAAAGGTCGTGACACTTGAAATTCCTCACAGAATGCTGTCTAATAGCGTGGAACAAGCGGCTATGTGGCGCAACCACATTTTATAGAATATAAAACTATACAAGTCAAGCTAACTATAAAGAACGATAAGATTTTCTACCTAAAACCAATAAACGACTACTTGATCATACCCAATGAACGTATCCAGATGATCAAATTCAAGAGCATCATTCCTCACATCATCATTTCAGCCGAAAAGTCCACTGCTGGACATAGGCCTCCCCCAAGAAGGGGGGTTTTGCCATAATCGCCACGCTTGGCAGGCGGGTTGGCGATCGCAGTATGGTTGTTGTAGAATCAGAGAACGCTGCTGCCCATTCTCTGATAAGTCCCTTAGTCGCCTCTTACGACACCCACGGGAAGATATGGGATGGTGCTATTCTTTACGTCCGGACACCATACAGAACACGTCCGGACACCATACAGAACGTTTTAATTCCTCACATAGCAAGATAAATAACATCGTCCAAAAAACTAATCCAGAAAAGGTCGTGAAATTGCAATTCCTTACAGAATATTGTCCAAAAGCCTAGATTCCTAGAACAAGCGACTAAATGGCGCAACCAAATTTTATTTTAGAACCAGAAATGATAAAATTGAAGATAATTATTAATAATGCTTTGAATTTCTATTGAACCAACCAATTATACATATATATCAATAGCTGTATCCAGCCGATCAAATTCAAGAGCATCAGTCAAAGTAACACTCCATATAGCAAGATAAATTACATCGTCCAAAAAACTAATCCAGAAAAGGTCGTGACACTTGAAATTCCTCATAGAATGTTGTCTAATAGCCTAGATTCTTAGAACAAGCGACTAAATGGAACAAACCAATTTTATTTTAGAACCAGAAATGATAAAATTGAAGCTAAATATTAATAACGATTTAAATTTCTATTGAACCAACCAATTATACATATCAATAGCTGTATCCAGCTTGAGCACTTGAAATTCCTCACACAATGTTGTCTAATAGCGTGGAACAAGCGGCTAAGTGGCGCTACCACATTTTATAGAATATAAAAGTATACAATTCAAGCTAACTATAAAGAACGATTAGATTTTCTATCTAAACTCAATAAACGACTACTTGATCATACCCAATGAACGTACCCAGACGATAATTTAAGAGCATCAGTCAAAGTAACACTTCACATAGAAAGATAAATTACATCGTCCAAAAAACTAATCCAGAAAAGGTCGTGACACTTGAAATTCCTCACAGAATGTTGTCTAATAGCGTGGAACAAGCGGCTAAGTGGCGCAACCACATTTTATTTACGGGTCGTGCTTACAACACAGAACACATTTTTCTTCGACTCCACCGTCAAAAGGTTTTGGCGTAAACATTCCTTTGGCCGTGAAAGACGAATTTTCTATTGAGAAAAAATCGGGAGCTCCTCACATCAATGTAGTGTGAACCATTATGGATTATGGAAGTGAGCTTTATGGCCATTTAGTTTGAAGAAGGTTTCCCGTCGTGATTCTAAGGATTTTTGTGTCTTTTCGGCGAAATTTCGACGGCGAGATGAATTTTTATTTCAGAAAAATATTTTCGTGTTTTGGAATTTTTGGAAAATAAAAGTAACGACTTTAATGAGACATTTATGAGACAATGGTAAAAATCGAATAAGAAGGAGACAAACACATCGATAACAATAGCTTTCAAGACAAGCGTAAATAAAGAAACCTCATGGTCATCTGCCTAGCCTTTTCATGTTGGTGTGGGCTTCCCGTATTACCGGATTCAGCGAAATACTAGTATTTTACATTGAGCGACTGCCTGTCAGACCTCCCTAACCCAGTTAGTACTGGGTACTCCATACCCATACCCTTGGTAAGACTGGTTCTCAGACTTTAAGGCCACTGACTACCTGTAACGACTGTTAAAAATCTACAATGACAGCCGGGACCAACAGTTTAGCGTGTTTTGAGACACGGAGGAAACTCGGTATGTAATGGGCGGTCACCCATCCACGAACCAAACTAGGCAAGCGTGGCTTAACCTGAAGAAAGAAAACTCATAAAGAAACCTCATCACACTCACATATTACGTCAGTGAATTGTTTTTGGCATTACAATCATAAATTTATCAAGGATTACTAAGATAAGCCTATCAAAACCCTCCATAGATTTGCGCATGATTTAATTACCTCAGGGAGTCATGTAGAACTAACTTTCAATTAAGTTTCAAATGTCTTGAGATCCTGAACTATATACCTACTCGTAGATAGGTCTTGTGTGGTGATAATTATTATTGACTGGATTTGGCTCGGGACTTCGCCGGCGCGGAGAAGGAAAATTATCCTATGGGAACGCTCTACCGGGATTAAAAGCATCCTTTGCATGGTTCTAACCTAAATCGTGATCCATATGTGTGCGAAATTTTACCGCAATCCATTTAGCTAGAAAAGGCAACAGACTGATATTATAATTATAGTATTGATTGCCAAAGATCCTCGTTAGTCTAGCAGTCTCAAGCGCGACTGCTACGCATGAGGTCCAGGGTTCGATTCTCAGGTCGGGCAAAGTGTTATTGGGGACTTGAACATAACTGGCAAAATGTGGATGCATTTATTGGTTACACCTCTGCCTAACGATTCGGGGATTACAGGCGTGGTGCTATGTTATTTATGCCAAAGATATTAATCAAAGAAATTTCTACAACAGGTAGAGTTACCCGTAAACCATGCTCTTGCATAAGGTCGGGTCGGGGTAGGTAGGTGAAATACATCCAAAAGAATCCCACGGCGAATGAACCAAATACCATTAAGTTTTAATCAAATACAGCTCCGTCCTCTAAAAGGTTACAACTTTTCAATATCACCTTGTAGAGGAACAATTTTTCTTTCATTTTCTATTTTTATTGTTGTAGTGTTCATACCCCAATGGTTAATCTATTGGCAATCAGCTGCAGACCACTATTTTACTGGTCCGAATATTTCATTTTATAGAATAAAAATGGTTGCGTGTAAACATTTTGTTGGCTAAACAAGTTTGCTGGCGATAGTTTTCAATATTTTAACACTATTAGAGTTGTTTTTGATTAAGCAGTTTTTAGAAGCGTTGGAGTGGTTGTTTTGACTGCCTCGTTGATTTAGTAGTAAGAGGGAACAGGGCGTACGAGGTTGGTATTTGAAAAATTGGCCGTCGCGCTGCGTCAAGCCTACTCCCGTAGAGTGCGATAGGGACAGGAGATTATATCACAAAAATTTTGACGAGGTCGACGTTTAGTAGTCTCCTGTTTTCTCCTCGAAAACTGAGCCGATTCAATTGTTTTTGACATTAAAATTTTAAAAAAGATGTCTAGCCCTCGTAGCATGACCACCGTAGACAAGGATTTCTTTGACGGAAGAATCGACAAAATGACAGTTTGTGTCGACACAATGACAGATTTCTTTGCACTATCTGTCATTTTGTCGATTCTTCCGTCAAATAAATCCTTGTCTACGGTGGTCATGCTACGGGGGTAGGTTCCTATCAATTTCTATTATGGTAAAAACTTTCCGAATTTATCTGGTAGTCCTTTAATCATGACCGTAAAAAAGGGCCATTTTTGGAGGGTTATATTTTTTTACATATAAGTTGCTGCAAAAAAGAAAATGACAGGGACCTTGATTTTATTAAAAAAAAAATGCTGTAGAGGCATTCATCATTTCAGCCGAAAGACGTCCACTGCTGGACATAGGCCTCTCCCATGAAGGGGGGTTTTGCCATAATCGCCACGCTTGGCAGGCGGGTTGGCGATCGCAGTATGGTTGTTATAAAACACAGAGAACGCTGCTGCCCATTCTCTGGTTAGTCCCTTAGTCGCCTCTTACGACACCCACGGGAAGATATGGGATGGTGCTATTCTTTACGTCCGGACACCATACAGAAAAGTGTAGAGGCATTATTCAGGAAGAAAAAAGTGAACTACATTTATTTGGAGAATCGTACCACCTGTTTCCTCTTAATAGTTCTGGAGTCCTCAGTTCAACTTCAAGGTCGGCCGAGTTATTTTTGCTAATAATAGTTTCTCAGTGATAGCCCTGACCCTGGGTCTAGATCAATGTTCGATTAATGGCAAATAGTGCCGTCCTCTTTTACATGGGACTTGAATAAATATCTGGTGGACAGATAAACTCGTTTTTGGGTTCCGTTGCCAAATGGCAAAAAACAGAACCCTCATAGATTCGTCCTGTCCGTCTGTCTGTGTGTCTGGGCGTGTGTCACACAGTTCAGGTGTATTCTATAAATTTAATGATAAGGGACTTTTTTATGAGACTGCAGCTTTAACTTTGTTTTTCACTTACCTACAATGAAAAGTAAATTTAGTTCAGCTGTTGAATGTAATTTGATATAATTACGAGTATAATATGAACGATCATTAAAAATATTATTGTTATTATACTGTTCAGTGGTACTAAGCCCTGTGTGCGCTTTCTGATTCGTGCTTGGCTGGTTTTTTTTTTGTTTCGTTATTTTGGTTTAACACTATTGAAAAATTTTACGTGTTTTACTTTGACTTTTCATTATTAAAATGGGTTTGTTTCGGTGAAATTCAATCACGATGACGACCAAATAGTTTCAGATACACATTGATTATTTCGTAATTTGGTTGTAAAAATTCCATTAAAAAATAAAACGAATCTCGCAAACGTGAAATTTCAACGAAGTACGAAAAAAATGCACAAAATAAAAGCGAAAGTGTACCTACCTACATAGTGTTTTTTACGATTCAGTGCACCAATATTGTATGCAGTGAAACTGCCATCTGACTTTTGTAATTCAATTACTGGGCACGTCGATTTACATCGACATCTAGACCGAGTTCAAAATTTCGAGATTTGGACTACTTGGTTCTTCTATCAGGAATTTTTCAGTAACAGCCACGGAGTCTGATAATGTGATCGATGGCAATAAGCTCACCCCCTATTACATGGGACGCAAACATAACTAGTGAAATGTGGGTGTACTATTAGGTAGTAGGTACACCTCTGCCTAACCCTTTGGCGATTATGATCGATTATGTTTGACCATGATTGTTTCATGGTTAAAGGTATTCCAGGACTAAAATTCGAACTCAAGACGCACACGTCGGATTTTACGGATTCATGTGCGCATTGTATAATTATCACTTGCTTCGGTGAAGGAAAACATCGTGAGGAAGAGATATTTGCAGGGTTGACGAAATAGCTGATCTGATCACCAGTTTAAATAGGGACCTGATGTCGATAAATACCTGGTCCGATAAATTTGGTGTGTCAGTTAACCCTAATAAATGTCAGGCGATCATCATTGGGAGTTCTCGCAGTCTCAGTAAGTTGGATGGTACAACCTTGCCACCAGTTCTTTTTGACGGCACAGTCGTTCCATTTAGCGCTGATGTAAAGGATCTAGGCATGCATATTGATAGAACTATGAAATGGCATACCCAAGTCGCTCGTGTCAGCCAGAAGGTTACTGGTACGTTGCGGGCTCTATACCGATTGAAAAACTTTCTACCCCCTAATACAAAAACAATGCTTGTACAGTCCTTAATTTTTCCTATCATCGATTATGGTGATGTGTGCTACTTTGACCTGAATGCGGATCTGCTCGACAAACTTGACCGTCTTCTAAAAGTAGTTTAGAAGACGGTCAAGTTATATAAGCATTCGATTCGTGTTCAATCTACGTAAATATGATCATGTCTCAGAGCAGCGGTCTCTACTTAAGTGGTTGCCCATACGTCAGCGTAGGGAGCAAAGGGCGCTAACCACCTTGTTTTCTTTCCTTATTTCTCCCTCTTCCCCTAGTTACCTTGCTCCCCACTTTCAATACATCTGTTCCAATCATAATAGGAGTCTGCGCTCATCTCAAAACCGAATTCTTCAATGTCCCTCTCACCGCACTGAATTCATTCACCGATCATTCTTCGTTCAGTCTATTTCTCTGTGGAATGCGCTTCCCCAGGAAATCAGGATGGCAACCAATCGTTTATCGTTTAAAATTAAAGTTCGCGAGTACATTCAGAAAAAGCTGGCAGTTTCGTCACAACGTTAATGTTTTCTTCATTGTTTGTCTTTTTATTTTAGTATATCCGTGTAAATTTCTATTTACATAAATATAATATATTGATATATATTTATAGTATTTTGATATATCGTTATAGTATTTTATATATCCTTGTAGTTTAGCTTAGTAATAAATTAAATTTTTGCAGATATATTTACACCTACCACTGTTTGTCTCTGCATCACCCAAAGGTTGACTGGTAGAAAATGCCTATGGCATTAAGTCCGCCTCTGTACTTTGTGCTTGAAGTGTTAAATAAATAAATATTTTTCGACGGCATGTAAAGCCAAGTTAATGATAATGTTTCACACTTATCCTACTTCCAAAAGAAGCTTAAAAAAACGGTGCGGAAATCTAAACAGAATTTAAAAAAAGACCAAGATTCTTATCGGAACGCATTCTTTATAATTTCCTTCCCTCTTGTAAGAAAAACTCCCCTTTATTGTGTGAAAAGGTCATTATGCTCCACACGATAATCTTCTACCTATCGCGGTGAGGGTAAAGTGGGCACATTTTTCATCGCCCGCTAGGCCCATGGGACCGCTTTAGTTTCAATAAGAGAGCACGATAAGAGGCGAGTAGGGGTAAAAAGAACTATGATGTATTTTTGCGAAAAAGAACGGGTAATCTGATAAATTAGGTAGTTTTAACGTAGAATACTGAAATAAATGTGGTAAAAAAACCTAGGATTTTGAGGAAATTCTGGCTAAAGTGGCTTTTATTGTGGATGTACTTATGAGCGAAGAGGTTTGGGTACTTGATGAAAATAATGAAATAAAGGCGTGCATGAGAACAAGGTTAAAAAGCAAAAACAAGGAAAAAATACACAGACTGACTCGTTGGTCGAGTGGTCGCAAGCGCAATAGCATGAAGACATGTAACATGTGACATGTGTGTGTGTGTATGTGTGTGTATGTGTTGTTGCATGATGTCGTCCTGGGTTCGATTTCTGGGGTAAGTAACATGTTTTTAGGTTTTTCCATCAGAAATTTTCTCAACAGCAGCGACGGAGTCTTAATTTAACGGTTAATGACAATAAGCTCGGGTGAAAAATAACGTTTTACGGTAGGACTCAATGTAACGGATCAATTGAATAGTAAGAGGGTCGTGGAGGTGTTTAAAGTAAAAATCTTACATTAAAAAATAAAAAAACTTGTGAAATAGTTGGAACTTTGATCCCCAATATCTCCGTAAGTAGAAGGTTCCCAGGTATGGTCTAAAACAAAAAAAACGATCGCAATGACGGGGGAAAACGAGTGCTTTTCGGTTTCGTTAAGAGTCTTGTAACACCCTTTATAAGTCTTAAATCAACCAACCCGTCTTGAGCAAGCGTGGTGATTAATGCTCGTGCCTTCCCTGTATGGGAAGAGGCCTTTGTCCAACAGTGGGACAGTAATAGGCTGTTATTATCTATATCTATACTAATATTATAAAGCTGAAGAGTTAGCTTTTTTGGTTGAACGCGCTAATCTCAGGAACTACTAGTTCGATTTGAAAAAATCTTTTACTGTTCGATAGCCCATTTATCGAGGAAGGTTATAGGCTATAAAATTTCACGCGGACGAAGGTCACGGGCAACAGCTAGTTATTTATATAGGCACGTTCATATGTTGAGATAATTTGTGAGGACGGAGCGGAAGGGAGTGTCAGACTTGTACTGACTAAAACCCATCCATGTTCCTTCTTTGCTCTTTGTGTTCCAGGGCCGCAGTATCTCTTTCGAACAGTCCCACAGCCCTGGCAGGCATCGGCTCCACACTAGCAAAAGCTTATCAAATAAAAATAAAAAAGACAATAAAACGAATAATATTCAACGAAGAACATAATCATGACCTCAAAATTTAAGACCACGTATCCAAACCAACCGAAAACTATTACACATGACAATATATCACGCCCCAGTCTTTAATATTAACAAGATGGAGATAAATCATAGGTTATAGCACCAACAACCGTGTACCGCGTATAAATTTATTAGCAACCGTCCCTAACTTATGTCGGTAGAGAATTTAATCCAACTTATTGCGTGTATGAAGTACATAGCGTTCCGGTGGAGAATTGTACAGAAGTTCTTCTCCATGCAATATGAAAAACAGGTGCATTCACACATAAGTACGTCCCACAAGTACCACATCATCTGCCTAGCCTTTTGCTAACTATGTTGAGATCGGCTTGCAGTCCAACCAGATACAGCTGAATACCAGTATTTTACACGGAGTGACTGCCTCCACAACCCAGTTAGTTCTGGGTGATACGATACCCCTTGGTTGTCAGACTTTCGGGCCACTAGACTACCTGTAGCGAGTGTCAAAGGTCTACAAATGACAGCCGGAAACAACAGCTTAACATGCTTTCCGAGGCTCGACCCGAGCCAGAAGCGAAAATAACACAGCTACTCGTGCAGCGATTTTATTATATGTAGTTTCTCATTAGACGGCTCATGGGTACTGTGCCACCCAGGTTTGTACGACTTGCAGTGGTGGCAAAGGTTATGGTTTCGCGACCAGATCTAATAGTATTCTGTCAAAGTAGGTACAGCTATTCTTACTTCCATCAAAAGATCATAGGCCTCCACGACCCACGACAAGTTCTTTTTTAATAAAAAATAAATAAACTTGTTAAAAAGTTGGAACTTTGACCCCCAATATCTCCGTAAGGTTCTCAGGTATGGTCTAAAACAAAAAAAATATCGCAAAGACGGGGACAACAAGTGCCTTTCGGCTTCGTTAAGGGTCTATTTACATCCTTTACGTGTTCGTGCGTTTTCCCTCGTTGTATGGCTGACCTTCTGTATCTATTCTGAGATACAACTCAGGAATATTGAGCCACGATTTACGTGTCCGATAAAGTTTACTTATTGATTTGCAATTTCTGTACAATTTGCTTGATTGAAGAAGTTTTATTCATGATAGAGGAACGTATGATGATTGCTTAGAAGATGGAGAATGAAGATTATGTAGGTCTTATGTTATTGATGTAAGTTTCTGAATTATGGAAGTTAAGTTTTGACATGATGATCCAATTAATTCTTGTATTATTATTTTTAGCATTGGTAGACCTACTTCTCTACATCGGAATAGTAACAAATAACTGCAAACTGTTTTTCTTTTTCTGTACAATTTTGCGATTGTTCTTTCGTTTTTGAATTACCAAGGTAGTGAATCTCAACGGTGTAACTGATTCAGTAAGAAGTAGTGCCAATATGTCACAGTTCCCAACGAGTCACACTCTTCACATGGTGTGTGATCCGTTGGGAATAAACACAAAAAGTTGTCCTATCGAGTAACTGTGTGACTGGTTGGGATTTTTATTCCCAATTTTTCCCAACGAGTCACACTGTGACACCTTACAGTGTGACTCGTTGGTAACAAACGATAAAAAATTGTCCTATCTAGTAACAGTGTGAATAGTTGGATTTTTTTAAAATTTATTATTTATTTATTTACTTTACAGAACAGTACATTTGACGTGGATGTGCATATGATGCAAAATAAGGAAAATGTCGTGAGGAAAGTTTTGAGTATGAATGTGGATGGGTATAAGAGTAGAGGAAGACCAAAAAACGATGGATGGACTGTATGAAGGATGATATGACTAGAAAAGAGGTGACTGCTGAGATGACGAGTAATAGAGAAGTATTGAAGAAGAAGACATGCTGCGCCGACCCCAAATATATTGGGATAATGGGCAGGGAAATGATGAATGATGTACCCACTTCACAGTCAGTCATCTATCGATCTCAAATCAAAACTTAGATCAACCTTGCAACTCAATAACAAAGCTATTTCCAATTCTACGATCGATTTATCAACGGTTGGTGCTTCAATAGTATAGATTTCGCAGAGATGCAATTTCGACGAAATCTGAGGCATACATAGGACATAGCCAAACTACTTCCATTTCACCTAACTTATCGCCAATAGATCAGAGTAAACGGTCTCTTCTGAGAAGGCATCTATTGCTCGTATTTCAGTACACTATAACTGGGAAGTTGTTCATGGTAAGATACATCAAATAGCTGCTCTTCTTCTTTTTGTTCTTCAACCTTTGCCCACCCAATCCTGAGTGTAGGTTTCTTCCAAATCTCTCCATTTTTGGCGGTTTCACATCTGTCATGACTATCCAGTTTCTTCCAGCCACTTTAATGAGATCGTCTACCTGCCTAGTCGGTTTACTTCCCACATTTCTCCGTTTAGTTAGTTGCCCCCACTCCACTTGTCAGCGACTGCGGTAGAATGAAAGTGTAGCAAAAATAATCAAATTAACTAAAGTAACTCTAGTGACATCTTTGACGCCAATTGACAACTAAAATCCTGCACCGTGCTATTAAAAATTTTCCGAGAGATCAGAATATACACAAAAACTAGAGAAAAACACCGAGGCTATAGCTCTACAGACACGACACCCGTCTGCTCGGTGGATCCTCTCTTTGCAATCGGGGATGAAGAACTTTACAGCCTGCTCCTCATTGCTTTGAAAATAAGTTGTTAAGAGCACTGCACGCTCAAGCGACATGCGTATACATAGACAGAGCCTGCGGAAGAAAAAAAATTAAAGAAATGGCATGCCTAGAGTCATCGCGACGTGACCTACGGAGCGCCGGTACCAAATCACACGAAGGAAACAAATATTAGCTAGAGTGTAGCTGGTCGCAATACGCGTCGCAACTCATGTCGCAACGCGCATCACCTGAAGTCGTAAACGAGGTATCATAGTGTCTTATTCCAATTTATTTGGGGTCGGCGCAGAATCTCTTCTTCTTCTATACTCACCATCATCATCATCCACAGCCCGAACTCACCCACTGCTGGGTATAGGCCTCTCTTTTCTTGGTCCTGTGCCAGTCTCATCCAGTTGTTCCCCCGATGGCAACTACGTCGTCTGCCCATCTCGCCGCCGGACGACCCACGTTTCTTTTGCCAGTTCTTGGACGCCGGAATCGGATCAGAAGTTCTGAAGATTACACCCTACAAACCTACAAACAAATGTTCATCATCATCATCATTTTAGCCGAAAGACGTCCACTGCTGGACATAGGCCTCCACCAAGTGTCGCCACATTGACCGGTCCCGTGCGACTCGCATCCAGCGGATCCCTGCAACCTTCACCAGGTCATCGGTCCACCTAGTGGGAGGCCTTCCAACGCAGCGTCTTCCGGTTCGCGGTCGCCACTCCAGAACTTTTCGGCCCCATCGGCCATCCGTTCTGCGAGCAATGTGCCCTGCCCACTGCCACTTCAGTTTCGCTATTCTTTGGGCTACGTCGGTTACCTTGGTTCTCTTGCGGATGTCCTCATTTCTGATTCGATCACGCAAGGAAACTCCGAGCATAGCCCTCTCCATTGCCCTTTGGGTGACTTTAAGCCTTCTGATAAGGCCCATTGTGAGCGACCATGTTTCGGTCCCGTAAGTAATCACTGGCAACACACACTGGTCATAGACTTTCGTCTTGAGACACTGCGGTAAGTTGGACGAGAAGATACCACGCAACTTCCCGAACGCTGCCCAGCCGAGTCGGATTCGACGATTGACCTCTTTCTCGAAGTTAGACCTACCTAACTGGATCGTTTGTCCAAGGTAGACATAATCGTCTACAACTTCGAGTGTAGAGTCTCCGATCTTGATAGGAGTGGGTGTTACATGGGTATTCAACATGATTTTGGTTTTGTCAATGTTCATTTTAAGACCCACTTTTTCGGAAGCTCTACTAAGGTCATCGAGCATTGTACTGAGGTCCTCCATGGTCTCAGCCATGACCACTATATCGTCGGCAAACCGAAGGTGAGAGATGTACTCGCCATTGACGTAGATGCCTAGCCCTCTCCAGTCCAGAACCTTGAAGATATCCTCCAGTGCAGAGGTGAACAGTTTCGGAGATATGACGTCTCCCTGTCTTACACCTCGCTGCAGAAGGATAGGTTCTGAGGTCTGGTCCTGAAGTCGGACTGACATGGTGGCGTTTTTGTACAAACACTTCAACACCTCGATGTACCGATAGTCGATTTGGCACCGTTGGAGAGACTGCAGTACAGCCCAAGTCTCGATCGAATCGAAGGCTTTCTCATAGTCCACAAACGCCAAGCAGAGAGGCAGGTTATACTCTTCGGTCTTCTGTATAACCTGCCGCAGCGTATGTATGTGGTCTACGGTGCTAAAGCCTTTTCGGAATCCGGCTTGTTCGGGAGGCTGAAAATCGTCAAACCTGCGCGCGAGACGATTCGTGATGACTCTTGAGAACAACTTGTAGACATGGTTTAGAAGTGAGATGGGCCTATAGTTCTTCAGCCGGGCATTGTCGCCCCTTTTGAAGAAGAGTACCACCACACCCCTGCACCATGCCTGCGGCGTTTTCCCCTCGAGTATGACGGAATCAAACAGCTTCTGAAAGGCCTTAAGTACCGGTTTTCCACCCGCCTTCAGGAGTTCGGCCGTAATTCCGTCATCACCCGGTGCCCTGTTGTTCTTAAGCTGTTTAAGAGCCATCCTAATCTCGTACAGGCTGACATCCGGAATGTCTTCGGTATAGTGTCGGGTCAGTCTAGCTCTTGGGTCGTTAGCTAGAGTTGCAACAGGATTTCTAGTTGAAGTGTACAACTGCCCATAAAAACTCTCGATCTCCCTCAGCAGCTCCGGTTTGGCGGATACGATCCTGCCATCGTCGGTCTTCAGTTTCGTTAGCTGGCTCTGCCCAATAGCCAGATCTCTTGAAAACACCGTGGAGCCTTTATTCTGCTCAATAGCGTCTTTAATACGCTCGGTATTAAAGCGGCGGAGGTCGCTCTTCAAGGATTTAGAGATCCGTCTATTGAGCTGCCGGTATTTCCACACCTCATCTGAAGACTGCAGGATCATCTTACGCCGCTCCTTCATGAGCAAATGTTACCTCTTTATAATATTAGTATCATCATCATCATCATCATTTCAGCCGAAAGACGTCCACTGCTGGACATAGGCCTCCCTCAAGTGTCACCACATTGACCGGTCTCGTGCGACTCGCATGCAGCGGATCCCTGCAACCTTCACCAGGTCATCGCTCCACCTAGTGGGAGAACTTCCAACGCAGCGTCTTCCGGTTCGCGGTCGTCACTCCAGAACTTTTCGGCCCCATCGGCCATCCGTTCTGCGAGCAATGTGCCCTGCCCACTGCCACTTCAGTTTGGATATTCTTATTATTAATATTAGTATAGCTCAAAGCAATTTATCTTTCAATGAATCAGTGTGACTCAACGTTTATAAATCGAGACATCATCTAATTCTTCAATCCAAAATAATTGAGCCAATTCCAATAATGATGGCTCTACTTTATTTGGCAAAAACTTCGTTTTAGTGATTAGTCTTTCGATCGTTTTTTCGACTTTCAATGTACTATCAAAGTTAATGAATAATTTATTCTGATAATCAATCTTGGTCACTCGAAAAAAGTCGATCATATATTTGTTAAAATAATGAATTCGTAAACTTATCGTATAGTTGGCAAAAAGTAAAATATTTTTGGCACATAATTCAGTTAGGCTAACTTCATGTTTTGGTACAGTCATAATAAGGTCATATAAAAGGGTATTAATTTTTAACCGACTTCTAAAAAAGGAGGAGGTTATGTCTTTCACCAGCATCTTACTCCGATTACTCCGTGATTACTGCTCCGATTGACGTGAATTTTTTTTTACTTGGTAGGCAAAGCCTGCGCTGTGGTACCATAATATTATTATTGACTTTGCTTGGGTATTTTTTGAGTTAGCTTTAATACGTATTTTTTACTTCTTCATCTATGTAGATGATCTCCTCATATTTTCTAGTTACAATGTGAAGTGCATCACAAGAATTTGTGTCGGATGCCACAACTAAAAAGGATATAATAAAAAAATTTTTGGAAGTCTTATTTTTTTTGTACAAGAAATCATATATATATGGGTACCAACGTCCCGTTTACCACCATACCATAATCGAACATTGAAAAACCAACTAAAAACAGACCGCTTTTCGTCAACTCGCTAAATCATTTAAGCTGTTTAAAATATGCGAACAATGATACATCTTATTTTGGTAGTAAGAGTCTCACGAAACGGTAATACCCTTGTACTTGAATAATTTATTCGTAAAACCCTTTCTACGATATATGCATTTGTCTAAACAATCGTGAAATAGAATGATTTAAAATGTGTTTGGAATAATATATTATGGGCACACATCGTACATCATTTCAGCCGAAAGACGTCCACTGCTGGACATAGGCCTCCCCCAAGTGTCGCCACATTGACCGGTCCCGTACACATCGTACGTGATTTTGTTTTTTTTTTTTCTCTTTAGCGATACCCTGCGTCCTAATCAAAGTGATCAGTCGCGCGAATTCACGATCGTCATTTGTTCGGGAAAACAGAACAGACAGCTTGCCTGCAGTGGCCCGAAAATCTGACACCCAGTCTTAGCAAGGGGTATCGTATTACCTAGTACTAACTGGGTTGTGAAGGTCAGATAGGCAGCCTCTCCATGTAAAAACTAGAATTCAGCTGCATTCAGTTAGACTGGAAGTCGACCCCAACATAGTTGGATAAAGGCTAGGCGGATTATGATGACTTTGCTCGACCTGTGAATGAAGTCCAGGGCTTTATACCCTACTTGCGACTACCAGACCAACGACTCAGTTTTTTTTTAATAACATCTTACCAGCATCACTTAGCTCAAATAAAATGAACGGAATCGCCAGCACAGGGTCTTTGGGTCACAGGGAATTTGTCACACCAAAAATCTTTATTTAAAAAGTAGTTATCACCTCTTTTGACGTAATAAACTAAAACTACAAGAACAAATTCTAAAAGTCTCATATGCCTGCACTAATATCCATATCTTTAAAAATAGAACACAGCAACGATACTGTCCCAACAAAACTCGAGAAAATTTCAAAAAATATTTAAGTAAAGTAATAGTTTGTCGCCCCAATTTCGACCTTATCGTAGTTTACAATCACGCTATTAACTCTCACACAACATTAGTTCCTAAAAGCCTCTCAAACCCACCTCTGCATTTAGCAAAACGCCTTTCATGTCATTGACTGTTACCAGCATTTTAGTTACAACGGCTTAACCTTTCCACGGCAATCCAGACAGAAAGCTAGACATTGTACTAGAACAAACTTAAACTTACACAGAAATTTAACAAGTCTCAACTCTGTAGCTGTCAAAATAAGAGTGTTTGGGACTGAGGGCATAGTTTTGTCAGATTCCATTCACGGGATCTCAGTGCCTTTATGAGAAGAGTGTCCTTTCATGTCTCCTTTTTAACCCGAGGCAGCAATTATAGTTAGCGGTACCTCGACAGGTTATACTTCGGAGTTCCTTTAGCGATTATTCGTGAGAATAAAAAAAATGTCATGTTGTAAAATTCTGGAGAAAAGTAAATTGTGATTTTGATGGCGAAAAATAAGTTGTCTGTGCACTGTGTTCCGGAATTTGTAAAAAGTAGGTGTTAAGAGGCATTTCATACAAACTTTCAAGTCCTTATTTTTCCAAATGACTGAACCGATTTTAATGTAACGTAAACGTTATCAAAGGACATTTTCGAAAAATAGTATTACAGCTAAATTAGACCGATTAGATTTTAGATTTTCCATGAAATCAAAAGGAATTTCCACTTATCTTTTTTTTAAGACATTTCGAAAATGTTCTCTAATAACTTTTTAGACTTGAGTATTTTGCTTATTCATATGAAGTTTCATTAATATCGGTTCAGTCATTTGCAAAAAATGGAGTTGAAATTTGGTATGAAATGCCAAGTTAATTTCAGTTGTTGAAGGAGCTTGCTTCTTGATGACTTATCCTCGTAAACACAGTGTTATTAGGTCGGTGGCTGATCACGTGTGTTCTGCCTTTTTCTTATGTTTGTTGGTGTGATCTGATGCAATTGAACATCAGTATTTTACATGAGTCTGTTGCTCCGTGTAAAATACTGGTGTACAGTTAAATATACACAGCCCATAAAACTCAAAAACATATGTCTATTAAACAAAAACGACTTAAGAAACCTCGAGAACACCACCAACGCTAAGAAAAATCACCTCTGAGAAGCAACAAAGAAATTGAATCCGGCAGAACATCACATTACCCAGCCGCAGTACATCAAAAATTCATACGGAACCTAACCTACTCACAGTTCAAGGAATGTTCCCCTTTTGTTTCTACCTTGCAAAAGCAGTACTGTCACGAAATAAATAGTTACAGAAGGCGACCTCCATACAGTGAGCGAAAACACTCGCACGCACACATAGACGCGTTTGTGCGGCGATATCAAACAAATGACAGTCGCGAGTGCACTTGCACTCGCCTGTACGTGAAGCGTGTCTATGTGTGCGTGCGATTTCGCTTTTTGCACGTATTCTACCTTCTGGTCTTGTCTGTTTTATGGCAGTACAGGTTTTTGTTGGTAAAATACCGTGATTTCCACATACGAGCTGTGGAAATAAAAATACTGAGGTAAAAGATAGCGACAAGGGCTTTCTATATAGTCGTAGTTATTGGAGAGAATGTTTTTTGCTAAGAAACGTGTGTTTTTTAATCCATGCCTAAGGCAAGCTGTGTATTCATAATCAGTTATGTACAAGATGTGTCTTGTTTTCAGTCGTGTACTAATATTATAAAGTTTGTGAGGATGGATGGATGAATGTTTGTTACTCTTTCAAGCAAAAACTACTGAAAGGATTTAGACGAAACAGGCACACAGATAGTTTATAAGCTGGATTAACATATAGGATACTTTTTATCCCGTTAGTACGATCCCGTGGGCCATTACCGAACTTAACGTGGGCAAAGCCGCGGGCATAAGCTTGTCGTATACAACATTATTTTTAGTATATACGAAACCTGAATATAGTTTGTTCAGAATAAGTAACTGAATCGATTCCAATAATTTTTAAACCATGTTATATTTTGTCCCAAAAAAATATTTAAAAAAAGTTACAAGTTGGACACCGAGCGACTTTGCGTACCTATCGCAATAATTTAGGTACCTACTGCCTAATAATTATTATCAATGAGCTCAAGACGATGCTGGAGGCCCGCGTGCGCGTTGCGTGGTGACCACGCTTTTGTGCGGGCACCAGCTTTGTGATTTTTCATGATACAGTTTTGAAATTTTGTACATAGATTCTTTACATAAAAATACTCGACACGTGTTTCAGGTTTCGCATATACTAAAACTAATGTTGTATAATTCTTTTCTCTAAAATATTTTCAACTTCCAAATTATTCTGATCTATTCGAACGGAACAAACATTTTCGGAATCCACACCGCAAAGTAGAACAAAACCAATAAAATTTTACATGTTTGACCATCACTTGGAAAATTGAACGAATTTTGGTGAATCCCCACTATTTGACTAACTGAATTGAACGGGCAAACTCGTGCGTAAAAGCTAGCCATTAAATGGAAAATGCTGCAGTCTTATTGGCGAAGTTTGTCCCGCTATAAATTTTCGTATATTTGATGTGGCAGCCGGAATTAATGTTTTGGTAAATTATTACTGTTTCATTTCTTCTGGGAGTGAGTGAAAAGACTGTATGGCGCCTCGTTCGCGACATCAACCGATGCGACTTGCGTTAAAGGTGCGTAAACCGATTATTCTTACATACAACCGAAGAAACCTGTTAACTCCATTATTTGGTGTTTAATTGGAAAAACTAAGCATCAAATCGGTTTCCGTAATCATTTATCTGATAATTTTACCGCTTGGCATAAGCCTATGCGGTACGACTGTACAGTCATAACCGAGCGTGTGTTACACGGGTGCTCTCTGCAGTTCTTTTATTTTTTATAACAAGTAAAAAAGGACATTGTGATGGTATACTTGCAAATGAGCCAACTTACAGGCATTCACTTAAGTATGTGTCCTCTATGGAACTCGGTTTTGTGTATTTAAAACTGTCATGAAAAACCTGTCGTCTATGGCCGGCTTTACGTCACGTCGCGTCGGGCGCAACGATACTCCGCAAAATAAACAAGTGACGGACGCGCGTGTCGAATCGCTCGAGGTCGTGAATGGGGCTTTAGGTACTGTCTTGTGATAAACATGTTAGGATGCATAATCAGAGACAGTTTTATCGTTTATGGCGACAAAAGCGAACCGTTTAGGGATGTTTATGCTTATGGCTTTCGCTGTATCATTAGTTGTTGATGCGTTTTATGTGTCTGTAATGTCTCCTTTTACATCAATTCTGTTTAGTGGTGAATTGAATTATCTTGAGATCAACTGCATTTGTTGTTCTTTATGTGTAAAACTTTTTATTTTATAAGTTGGTGTTCGGTTTAAATGTATGAAAATTGAGTGTTGTAAAATTATAATACAGGGTTTTATGTTAAATGAGCGTTATATTGGCAAAACCCCCCTTCTTGGGGGAGGCCTATGTCCAGCAGTGGACGTCTTTCGGCTGAAATGATGATGATGAATGATGAGCGTTATATTTAAAGAGAGTGTTGTACTTATAAAAATAAATAACTTTCACAAATAGGACTAAATCTGAAATTGGGGAAAAAACCTCTTCACTATTAAACTCAAAGCATTTATTTCAATTAGACCTTCACAGGCACTTTTGAATGTCAAATAAAACAAAAAAAAGCGAAGCTACAGTCACAGTCACAAGGCATAATAACTTGAGAAAGTACTGTAGTTGCACAATCCAAAGCGTAGATCTCTATGGAGAAGAATGGGCAAGAAACTCCATGGACACTCTTTTAAATCAAAATATTCTTACAAAATATATTGAAATATTTTGAGATATTTCAGCGCTGTTGCAAGCGCTATAATCGTGGGTTGACAAAAAAAAACAACAAACACAATACCGAGAGCTCAAAATAATGAACAATCACGGAAGATATCCGTAAGTGTTATAAACCGTGAAAGCCTAAAACAGTCGTTTCTCTATTGTTAGGAATTATTAGGAACTCCTAATGTTTCACGTAAATTAAACAAGTACTTTGCATTCTATTGTTAGTTAACCATAAACAAAGCAGACCATAGATACGGAATAAAAAACGAAATCAAATTAACATTCTCACCTGGACGCAAACCCATTGCGTTCGTGAATGCTTTATGTTTTGGTCGATCGATATTTATTTTGCACATCTCGACAAAATACATGGAACTGCATATTTTTTCCCAATTTTTTAACTTACATTGTGTCTTACATAGCTACTTCAGAGACAGTATATTTCGAACGTTCATGTTGAATATTAGTTTCTTCTCAGTCCATTATAAGTAATCTGGTTAATCTGATTTTAAGAGTCTACATTTCTACATTTACATCTGAATTCCTAGGCTAAATCAATATTTTTTTATAGAGCTATTGCCCTCTGGTCTCTGCCAAATAACAACGTACAACCAATATTGCAAGTACGACAGAATGTTGGCCTTTTGACCACCCAAATGGTATTCGCATGGCAATCAGAATTTCTTATGAAATCTCCAAACTTTTTGTAAGTACTATTTCTGTTTGTGGTAAACATCAAATTGTCGAAAAAAAGAAATACTCAATCATGTCATTTTTCAGGGTGAATTTCACTAATGAAAGTAAACAGGATCAGATCTTATCTAAATATCGTTCTAGAGCTCATCATCATCTGCCTAGCCTTTTCCCAACTACGAATATGTTTGAAAATGTCGTGAGGAAAGTTTTGAATATAACTGTGAATGGGTAAGAGTAGAAGAAGACCAAAGAAACGATGGATTGACTTTGTGAAAAATGTTATGGCACGAAAGGAGGTGTCTGATGACATGACGAGTAATAGAGAAGTATGGAAGAAGAAAACATGCTGCGCCGACCCCAAATGAATTGGGACAAGGGCAAGAGAATGATGATGAGCATGTTCGAGTCGGCTTCAATGTTTCTGAGTTTACGAACATAAATATTGTTACTGTTAAGTCGGCTGTGTTACGAGAACGAGAAGGTGTCCCACTATCGAACTGTGTAGAAGATTCGAGAATAATCGTAGAATATTCCACTATATTGACCTCTGAAAAAGTTGTGGAACTTTCTCGAAGGATCGGTCGGCACATAAACAGGTAGACATAAACGGGTTTGCGAGAGCAGTCTATCTGATTTTGACACAACGAAACGAATCCAAGTGCAATATCTAAGTGTATAGTGATCAGTGGTAAATTAGTGATTGTGTAAAAAGACTTTTGTGATAAATAAACATAATTTTCGATTAACCGGCACTGCTTTAAAATAATTTATTTCATACCCAGCTCATAACAATACCAACAAAGACAGAAACATCTTGATAGTTTGAGTTTCCACGAAGTCTTAAGGATTGTTTCCACCAAACGCCTCGCATCGTATCGGATCGGATAAGATACGAACGGATGCGGGGACAGCCGATCGCGTCCCGCAGGACGTCGACGCATACGATCGGTTTAGTGCCGTCGCTTGCTAACGTATCCGTTTCTGTGCTAAGTCAAATACTTTCATTCCAACCGTGTCGGATACGAAAACTGGCGAACGCAGCCGATCGCGCGTCACAGCATACTTTCGGCTACGATCGCGTGTCGCGGAAGAACACGCGGTCAAGCTGCTGTGCGCGGCTTGGTAATATAGACTTTCAATACTGTGCACACGACTTAATTTCGTTTAAAGATTGTAAAATCCGTTCCGATCCGATACTTTGCTAGACGTTTGGTGGAAATCATCCTTTACAACTAACGAAGTATTCAGCTTGTTTCCTTCTATTATTATGACAACATCTTAAAATAAGCTTGAGTAAAGCTTTTAGTATGCCTTCCTTTTAACCCGATTCGGCTATTATTATGAGATCCAAAATTTTAATTAAGTTGTCAGAAACAAAATTCAGGTCATGAAATCGTTTCTGCTAAATAAGGGTACAAGCACATAAGCGTTTTTCTGACGATCATAATCGCGTGCCCTTCACACAACTGCTACGGAGGTCTTTATTCTATCAATCAACACAGGAAAGGGCATTATCGTAATCTATTTCGAATAATTTTGGCACTTTTATTAAGATTTTATTTGAGTTCCAAATACTCTCACTAATAATGATGTTTACTTTGATATATTTCCATGGTAAATTAGTCACAATAATTGGCAATATTGCTACAGTTCAAAAAGAAAAAGATATGCTGAAATGAACACGATATTTACGGGAACACCCAAATACTCCGAAATATTTTATTCCGAATTTCGATGTTCCGATTTTCAAAAATCCGAATTTCTTAATCCCTAAGAATTATATGTTGTTCTGTATGGTGTCCGGACGTAAAGAATAGCACCATCCCATATCTTCCCGTGGGTGTCGTAAGAGGCGTCTAAGGGACTTACCGGAGAATGGGCAGCAGCGTTCTCTGTGTTTTATAACAACCATACTGCGATCGCCAACCCGCCTGCCAAGCGTGGCGATTATGGCAAAACCCCCCTAAATGACGAGCACAAGAAAAAAATGGCCCCTAGTACCCGGCAGCCCGTCTACCCTCGACTATGGTAGCGGTCGAGGTTACGGCGTGGCAAGGGGTGCGAAGAATGTCCGGAAGGGATCAGTTTTTTGACCTGGTGAAGGCTGCAGGGATCCGCTGGATGCGAGTCGCACGGGACCGGTCAATGTGGCGACACTTGGGGGAGGCCTATGTCCAGCAGTGGACGTCTTTCGGCTGAAATGATGATGATGATGATGATGAAGAATTATAATGTATCTTATTAAAAATCACGAAATTTATGTTACCGAAAGTTGTAAATCCGATTTGTTTGTTTTCCGATTTTCATTTGTTCGAAGAATCAAATACTCGATGGGTTGTTGAATCATTTGGGTTAGGTTAGAATAGTGGCCATTATCGGATCAGATCCCCAGATCCCCTCTATTGTTGGTTATGTATTTATTTTTCTTAATATTCAGTTTTACAAGGCAGTTTTATTTCGGAATTCTAAATAATCGGTATTTTAATAATTGGAATTCGTATTTTTGATGTTTCGTATTATAATTAAGTCCGACTTTTTGTTATTCGATCTATTGAAACTCTATTTTGAGATTAGTAATTATAAAACGTTAGGAATATTGAATATTAGGAATTATAAAAATAGGATAAATTAAAAATGGGAGTTGTGAGAGAGAGATGTTAGGAATTTTGAACCATTCGGAAATATGAAAATCGGTATTTTAAAATTCGTATTTGTGACTGTCAGAATAAAGTTTTTATATAGTGTACCTGATTTTTCCATTTTCCCTATTTAAAAAAACCGCCGTTTACTTGAATACAAGTCAACGTTGCGCTTAAAGCACTTTGTTAACCTATCAGCATCATTTAATTTGGTTCCAACGTTTTGCCACCTCGCACCTCTTAAGAGTCATCGTTGCCGTGTTCACACGCTGTTCTGAAAGGAGCCTTATATACGCGTTGTAATTAGAAGGGATCGTAAAACTATGTACTGGGAAGAATAAACGTTAGCTGGAAAAGAATTTATGAACGTTTTCACGTAACTGGTAAAAATAATTTAGGAGTGGACGTAATTTATTGTGTTCGTAAATTATATTGAGGGGACTGCGGATATTTGTTTCTAAACGATTATTACAACAATCATTGGAAAGTAGTTCGTTGTTGCTGGTCTAGTGATCGCAATTGCGACTGCTGAGCATGAGGTCCTGGGTTCGAATCCCGGGTCGGGTAAATTGTTATTGGGTTTTACCATCAGGAATTTTTCAGTAGCAGCCATAGAGAATGGAATCGTACCCGGTTTATGTAATAGGCTTGCACCGTAATCCTGTGGGGTAGGGCAGAGGTGTACCTAAGAGAACCCCCCCACATTTCACCAGTTATGTTGAAGTCCCATGTTATAGGGGGTAAGCCTATTGCCATCCACCGGTCACTAATCCAGACTCCGAGGCTGCTACTGCTAAATTCCTGATGGAAAAACCCAATAGCTCTTTGCCCGACCTTTTTTTTTTTTTTTTTTAGGATGGGAAATCATCAAATGACCCCCGCAGAGCGGAAGGGAGTATCAGACTTGTACTGACTAAAACCCATCCATGTTCCTTCTTTGCCCTTTGTGTTCCAGGGCCGCGGTATCTCTTTCGAACAGTCCCGCAGCCCTGGCAGGCATCGGCCCGTGTGGACCCCTACGTGGTTGCTGACATCTCTTTGAGGCGCGCGTGGAACACGAACGCGCCGTCGACACGGCCTGTCGTCATAAGACGGCTGGACGGCGAGCTAGCCCATAACTCGCCGTCCACAGGCCCGCGCCTACGGTGGCCGGGGGCCACCACGTGACCCCCGACGCCCTCTTTGCCCGACCTGGGAATCGAACTTAAATCTCTTGCTAAGCAGTCGCGCTTGCGACCACTCGACCAACGACGCAGTCTAATTATGAACAAGTTTATTATTATTTCCTTAGCCATCTGCTAGTAATCACAAGACTGATTACTGGTATACAGGGTGTAAGGGACAGCCCTCCACAAACTGAGGGGCAGAATTCAGTATATATCATACTAAGATGACTAGTACAAGAAATTATTTCAGGAATGTTATGGGAATCCAATTAATTTGATTTGTTTTACTTCCTCATACGCAATGTATCGTTACCGAGGCAAAACGCACGTAGCGAACGGCAAGCGCGACGACGAGTTCGATGAGCTCTGTAACTAGGCAGGAAGTGAACAACTGATTTCACGCGTCATTCGTTAGAGTATTTCAACATCCATTTTTGGGTTTTTGATTTTACCTGTATTATTTACATAAACAATTGTCAGTCTTGTATTTACATGTATGGAAGCACCAATTGTTCTAATCTTAAGTCCTTTAAACGTTTGGAATTTCTAAATTCTCATTCCTTCTGTAAGTACAATGGTTCGTTTTGATAATAATGGTATACTCATAATTCTTTCTTTCTTTCTTTTTTTTTTTTCTTTTTTTTTTAAAAACGTTGCCCCACACTAGGAATTTCTCCTGTATCGTGGGTGCGTTTACAAACATTTAAACTCACATACACTAACAGCCAGACCCGGAACAACTACCTGTAGATCATACAAATATTTGTTCCGTGCGGGGATCGAACCCGCGACACGCAGCGCAGCAGCCGATCGCTCAGCCACTGCGCCAACCGTGCCGTCAAATTTTTTATCTACCTATCATATCATCCATCATCTGCCTAGATTTTTCCCAACTAAGTTGGGGTCGGCACTCAACCTAACCAGATGCAGCTGAATACCAGTATTTTACATGGAGCCTCCAGAATCCAGTTAGTACTAGGTAATACGTTGGTATCTATGGTTATCTATGGTTATCAGACTTTCGGGCCACTGGCTGACCTGTAACATTCGTCAAAGATCTGCCAATGTGTGGACCAACAGTTTAACCTGGTTTTCGAGGCACGAAGGAAACTCGGTATGTAATGGTTGGTCACCCTTCGACGGACCAACCTAGTCAAGCGCGGCTTAACCTAACGATCGGTCCGAACGGCTGCTTATTTAGCAACCTATTTTAATCATTAAGGAAGGTTAAAACACCCTCAGATTTATCTTTCCACGAGACAAAGACCCTTCTATCACATACCTTTAAACGTACCAAGAATAGTTATTTATTAATTACAGTAACGCACAATAACCTTGTGATCAAGTCCCTTTGAAGTTTCACTCAAATTAATTAATGGTTATTCGTAGTTAATGAAGGTGGTGAAGATAATAATTATGTACCGGATTGGAGATTTGAGGTACTTTGTCGTGAGCGTATCTAACTTGTGAAAAAATTACGTGTTACTTGATTCTGTGTTAAGTATGGTTTTTAACCCATGACCAAAACGGAGGGTGTTATAATAAGTTTGAAGTGTATATCTGTATGTCTCTGTACTGTGTGTATGTCTGTGTCATTATAGCTTATAGCATAAAGATCTTGTGACGATGTTGGAACCAGTGTGATCCAAGTGTCATTTTTACCAATACTGAGGTTATGACACAATGGCATAGAAAAATCATAATTCTTCCATGGTACACTTATCTAAGTGCTCTTCAGGGCTTTCTTCCTTGAGGGATCACAACATGTCACTATAGAATTGGTGCGGTCTCTAAAGTGAAGACCATGTCACACTGATCTAAGTACTGAGGTGCATCTACATACTGTTGTGCCCTAGATCACTCTGGTTCCAACGTCGTCGATTAAGTTTTTTCGCTTAAAAGTTGTCTTAATCGAGAGTGTTCTTAGCTATGTTTCAAGAAAATTTGCTTAGCCGGTTGGAGATCATCACCGCTTTTCTAGTTGATGAAAACATATTAACGATTTTCACTTAGTTTTATTGTTTGTTTTGAACATTTTCTTTATTGGCCAATTAATTCTGTGTACCTCTTGGACTATGACACAAATGACGTATACGAAGACTTTGAAGGCGGTTCAGGACAGGAGCAGTGCGTCTAACACATTTCGCTCTATAGATAGACCGTCCATTATACAGGGTGTAAGGGACAGCCCTCCATAAGCTGATGCGAGTGAATTCAGTATTTCATTCTAAGATGACCGGCACAAGAAATTATTTCAGGAATGTTATGGGAATCCAATAAATTTGATTATTCTTATTTTAATTTGACATTTCCTCATACGCAATGTATCTTTACCGTGGCAAACGCACGTAGCGAACGGCAAGCACAACGACGAGTTCGATGGACTCTGTAGCTAGGCAGGAAGTGCACAGCTGATTTCACGCGTCGTTCGTTAGAGTATTTCAACATATATTATTGTTTTTTTTTTTATTTTAGCCGCATTATTTACATAAATGGAGTGCTGTTTACAGGGAATGTAATTTTACACTAAAATAAAGGAATAGAAACTGAAAAAAAAATTTAAAAAAAACATCCGTAGAAAAATTCCAGTCAAATATGATTCAAAATAAGGAGCTCAATGCACCCTGTCAGTTTGAGGAAGGCTGTCCCTTACACCCTGTAGAACAAGAACCATGAACCCCTATTTACTTATCGCCTCAAACCTCAGAACGACAGGTCTTTAGGACATGTCAAGGTTTCAAACTTCACCTAAACCTCGCAAGTTTTGGAACAAACGACAAACGTCTCTTATCAGGAGCGAGGAGGCTCTTCCACGTCCTTATAAACGAAAATGTTGAGATAACACTGAAGACTAGGCATAATTTTTGCCTTGCAAACTTTCCAACCACTCTAAACAAACGGTATTCAACTTTATCCCTTACCTCATAAAGTTCAAAAGCCTTTGTTGTTGCCAGAAACGGCTTACCCACTTCTAAACGAGTTAATTAGGGCACAACGTATGATCAATTACGTTGCGAAGAGATGTGATTATAGACTAATTAACGAGATCATAAGTATTAGAACGTAATGCGAAAACAAAGATTATGTTTTGATGGATATAATGGATTCTTAGAAGCTTCTTAAGGCGGTTTTTGGAGACGTGGTTTAGCTAAATAAGTTATTTATTATGTAATTAATTATCATCATCTGCGTAGCCTTTTCCCAACTATATTAGGGTCGGCTTCCAGTCTAACCGGAAGCAGCTGAATACCAGTATTTTACATGGAGCGGCTGCCTATCTGACCTCTACAACCCAGTTAGTACTAGCTAATACGATACCCCTTGGCAAGACTGGTTGTCAGACTTTTTGGGCCACTGACTACCTGTAACGACTGTCAAAAATCTACAAATGACAGCCGGGACCAACGGCTTAACGTGCTTTCCGAGGCACGAAGGAAACTCGGTATGTAAAGGGTGGTCACCCATCCGCAGACCAACCTAGTCAAGCACTGCTTAACCTAAAGATCGATCCGAGCGGCTGTTATTATTTAGCCATGGGCTCCTCCTTATTATGCTATTTATATACGAGAGTAAATACTAAGAGCCTTTGCGCACCACGTATTTTTTTCGACGCGCGTTGAACGCAATCAGGACGCTCAGCAAACGCAAGACTGAAGTCACGTTGTTACCTTTGCACACGATCCTTGCTTTTGTATCGCTATAAACATTTGATGCATTGTGCAGAAAGCCGCGTCGCTCGAGATAACTCTGCTTACGATTGAAACGCGCTGTAAGCACGTGTTTCAATTTCAAAAACGTGGTGCCAAGGCACTAAATTAAGTCACGCAAATTCTTAGAATGATGTAACGAGGTACAAGGTTTTATTCCAAGAACTCAATGTCGTAAAACCCAAGCTCTGGCTGGTTTAAACAAAAACGTTGTGGAACTTCTTCGCTGCTGCGAACTGCCTGCGCAACTATATGGAAAAGCAGAATACCAATCGGCTTTGGACCTTATTTTAAGTCGAGCACAATACCCCTATATTGTGCTTTCACATCTAGAAATTCTCAGTAGGAGATTTGCGTTTGATTAAGGGCAACAGTATTGCCTACAATTCCATGAGACTTAATTACCGGGAACAAAATTATTTTTTTGCTTTCTGCTTTTGAATGCAGGAAGGCGCCTTACTTTGTGTAATTTATTTCATCACCACTGCTCTCAAAACGGTGAAGAAAACATCGTGAGGAAATCGGCATGTCCTAGAACCAAAAACCCGCTCTTACTGACCACATCTTGTGCAAAATTTCATGCTTTTATAATCTGCAGTTTCGGCTGTGCGTAGAACTCTTGTGGCTACATAATAACGGCCGCTTGGGTCGATCTTCATGTTAAGCAACACTTGCCTAGGTGGGTCAAGGGATGGGTGACCACTCATTACATACCGAGTTTTCTCCGTGCCTCGAAAATCACGTTGAGCCCGGCTGTCATTTGTAGATCTTTGACAGTCGTTAGGTAGTCAGTGGTAATTTATTTTGACATTATGATAATTTATTTTGACATTTTTTAAATTATTCTGAATCGGTTGTGTATTTTATTTTTGACTTTTTAATTTAATTCAATAATGTTTCTAATTTAATGGAAAGTAATTCTGATAAGGTTTTAACAATAATTTATGTGTTTGTATTTGTATTGTCGTCTATTTTTGATTTTTATATGGGTCTCGGACCTGAAATAAATTGAATTTATTTATTTTAATACAAATAATTCGTAAAATGTTTTTGAAGCAAACGTTATAGGTGAACGTTTATTATAAAAAGAAACGGTTGGAATGACTGGTTAGTCGATTTATCAAAATAGTTTCTATTGCATTTTACATCTCATTTATAGGCATTTGCATGTGGCGGAGATGAGAATGCTAAGGGGAATGTGTGGTGTTACGCGAATGGATAAAATAAGAAATGAGTATATAAGAGGAAGTCTGAAAGTGGCGCCGGTGACTTTTCAGTCACCGGCGCCACTTTCAGTTGTGTGGTAATCGGTTGTTGGGATAAGGGCAAGAGAATGATGATGCATTTTACATCTCTAAAACCGGTAGTGTGAACGTCATGTAAAGGGAGTAAAACAATATTCAAACTTCTAGACTTTCAATTAAATCCCCTAAAAAACAAATCCATAACGCGTAATGCCGTTAAAATGTATGAAAATATTTACTAGAAAATTTTGATCTTGATGCATGAGACTTATTGACAACACTTTTGGTCATTGTCCTATGTGAGGAAGTTCTTTTTGCTGATGGTCTTATCGGACGCACGGCTTGTAACGATATAAACCAAATCGGAAATCCTACACTAACCTTATCAGAAATACTATACCAAGACCTTAAAACAAAATTTGAAACTCCAAATCTAACTCGAGAACTCAATAACAAAATGGCGAAACAATAAAAATTTCTAAGAAGGTCACAGGTGGCCCTTTTATTTCAATTCATTAGACAAATGGGGGGCATCTGTTCAATAATTGGGTTAGATATCATTCAGTTGATAAGGCCTTCTACTCCGCCATATTGGAATTTGGGATTGCTGAAAGTGGATTCTGTAATTGTTGCATAAATAGGTTATTGGTATTTTGTTCAGGGGTTCTGCCTAGATTCTTTTCAACTATGATGGCATTGTCTTCTAATCTGACTGGGTGCAGCTGAATACCAGTATGTTACCTGGAGCCAATCCAGTTCTATTGGGTTACTTTTGATAAGACTGGTTACCACACAAACACACTGCCCGACTGAAATGCGCCAAAAACGTTTAAAACATCGAAAATCGGGAATTGATTCAACTTTCTGAACAACCCAGCAATAAATTCAAGAGTAAGGAAACCACCTGCCGTAGTTACTCGTACCAGTGTCGATCCATATCAAGATGAGAAAAATTACCAGCCATATGGACATAAAAGGGCTCTTGCCAATTAGCGTCACTGAGAAGCGAGACTGAGTGGTTTAATTGATTTCTAATAAGAATTTGTGTGGTATACTACAACTATAAATCCCGACTACTGAAAAATCACGCTCTAATTGAATTCGGGGTTTACGAGGTAAAATCGAGTCCATATATTGCTAAAGTCAGTTAAAATGTAGCCTATGTTATCCGGGCCATGATAACGAATCGATTGACACCTTATTCGTCAAAATCGGATGAATAGTTTAGGCGCTACGGAGGAACATACGTCATCATTATCTTGCCCTTATCCCAATTTATTTAGGATCGGCGCAGCATGTCTTCTTCTTCCATACTTCTCTATTACTTGTCATCTCATCAGACACCTCGTTTCTTGTCATATCATTCTTTACTGAGGAACATACGTAAATATAAACATACATACATAGACTGCTAATCTTAACCCTGCTTCGCCGTAGTCGGCTCTAACTCAAAAGGTATCTAAAGAGAGTATATTCTAGAAGGTCAGTCTATAAATCTTTTCGATTAAATTACTCAGTCAATACATCAAACTTCACAACAATAAAAGCTTCGAACTCCAAGCTCTTGAGGAAATTAAATTAAATGGAGAAGTCGTAAAATCCGCTCTTAAGATTATCGAATCCAAATAAAATTGTATTAGCATCCCAAGGATAGCGCTTCACACTCATTTCAAATTTGACTGCCCCGTTGGTCTTTTTAGGGTTCCGCACCTCAGTCGGCAAAAACGGAACTCTTATAGGATCACTTTGTTGTCCGTCTGTCAAGACTCTTTTTCTCGGGAACGCGTGGAGGTATCAAGCTGAAATTAATATCAAATATCCAAGTCAGTTACCCATTTGCTTTGGAGCAGTGAAAAAATCAAACATGTAAGTCGGAAATGAATCTCGGAAAGCGCGTCAACCTAATCCTGCGCCTGATCTCTATGAGCGTGTCAGATAACCGTATAGTGATAGATAGTTGGTTAAGCTCGCCGTTGTAGACACCAGCACATCAAGCTACTAAAATCTGTCAAATTTCTTATGAATTTTCAACTTTATCGCCAAAAGATTAGATTCAAGGTTGGTTGGGAAAATTTGTCAGTTTCGGGTAGCTTGATGTGCTGGCGGCGTCCGTACATAAGCTATTTGCAATAACTGAGTATATTTTTTAATTTTCCGCCTTGTTGGTCTAACTAGTGGTCGTAAGTCCTGGGTTCCATTCCAGGTTCGAACAGAATGAGTTGTGTTTTCCGTCAGGAATTTCTCAGTAGGAACCACGGAGTCTGGATTTATGCCCGATTGATGGCAATATGCTCGCCCCCTGCACATCAGACTTATACGGAACTATAATGAATATAAGATTTTTATTATAAAAATAAAAATCTTTATTTCCAGCTTACAATTCCAATGCACTACATGCTTCAACAATATATTATTATTTAAGTTTAAGTTGAGAATTGTACTTAACACAGACTTATACACACTCACTTATACACCTCTGACACCCAAGCTAAGATTGAAGTTGTATTATGAGTGTCAGGGCTCTCTAAATTCACTAGGACAGTAAATACTTAAAATTCTGAGTTTGGTTCACGTCAACTGGCGAAATGTGTGTGTAGGTTCGCCCCTGTCTAACCCTTAGGGGGTTATAGGCGTGATGTAGTTGTGTGTATCTAAGCAAGTTGTTGCCTATCCCAAAACTAGTTTATCCAAACGAAAATTTCATAGGAATCCATCAACTAATTTAACCTAGATTCTACACAAAATCAAACTTTATTAAAGCTATCGTTTTACCAATTATTTCGAAAGCCACGCTTTGGTCGGACTATCCTTTTACTGAAATATTGCGGTAGCAGATCTTGAGAAATGAAGACCAATATTTCTGAATTTATTAGCAGTATGGATGAATTTGATAAAATTCCATAAATAGTGTAGTAGCATGGATCTTTAAATGGCATGGAAAGTTATTTTATTTATTTTATACCATAGTTTGGTAAACTATGGTATAAAATAAATAAAATAACTTTTATTTCGGACAAGCAACATCCATAGAAGGTTAGTAAAATAAAACTTATAAACTATGTTAGTTACAACTTATTTAGATACAAACTTGTTGTTCGAGAAGCATCTACGAACAATAGCCCCAAAAATCGGGGCGTGGAACCTCCCTGATATAGTCTTCAGGATGGAGTTGGAGCTGGTTGGTTTGGCTGGTATAGAAAGGATGAAATGAAGAATGGATAAAAAAATGAATGAATTGATGATGATGGTTGGATGTGATGAAGGTAGGGGGATGGTGGTATCTTTCCTTTGACTTTCCTCTGACCAATGAGGCAGTCTAGGAAGTTTCGATTATCAGACTATAGTGTTCCTACTGCTGGATAACAGGCCTCCTTGTGAAAGAGAGTGTAGTCCACGACGCGTGCCAAGTGCGTGTTGGTGGATGTCACATTCGAATTTTTGTTTCTAGGACAGGTTCGTTTTCCTAACGATATTATCCATCATCGTTCCGAGAGCAGTTATTAACTTTCTCAAGAACAAACCCTTATTCTTTTCTGGCCTACTTTGAGTAGTGTCGAGAACGATAGGCCTTAAAATATATTAATCTTCAGAAACTGTTCAAAATTTGTAGTAATAGGATCTTATTGACACCTTTTTAGATACAAAACGGTAGCTATAAATAACGTTACAATATATCAAGACAATAAATACTCCTTTCATCCAGCATATTGACCCAGGAATTTTCATAAACAGCACAAAGGGAAGAAATTCGTCTTCGGCAACCCTCGCTATATTTAGATAGAAACAAAATGCCCAATATATCCAAGATAGTAGCACGCATAACATAGCAACAGAAGGCCGACTCCAAACAACGAGCGATATTAGGCGCACGCATACACAGACGCATAACTACAAATATACAGGGTGTTAGGGACAGCCCTCTACAGACTGATGGGGTGAATTTAGTATATTATAATAAGATGACCGTTACAAGAATTTATTCCAAGAACGTTTTGGGAATGCAGTTAATTTAATTTGTTTTATTTCCTTACACGCAATGTATCGTTACCGTGGCAAAATGCACGTAGCGAACGGCAAGCGCGACGACGAGTTTGATGAACTCTGTAGCTAGGCATGAAGTGAACAGCTAATTTCACGTGTCGTTCGTTAGAGTATTTCAACATCCATTGTTGTTTTTTTTTATTGTAGCCGTATAATTTACATAAATGTGCGTGCTGCGTACATAGAATGTAATTTTACATTCAAATAAAGGAATAGTAACAGAAAAAACAACATTAAAAAAATATGAAAATTTTCCTGAGAAAAATTCCGGTGGAATATAATTCAAAATAAGGAGCTGAATGCACCCTGTCAGTTTGCGGAAGGCTGTCCCTTACATCTTGTAGTTGTCAAACTATTCCAAACAAATGACGGTCGCAAGAGCGCT
This sequence comes from Noctua fimbriata, assembly GCA_905163415.1. Classification (NCBI taxonomy): domain Eukaryota; kingdom Metazoa; phylum Arthropoda; class Insecta; order Lepidoptera; family Noctuidae; genus Noctua; species Noctua fimbriata. Next base: position 8,336,183 of record LR990945.1, read on the forward strand.
TGCACTCGCTGTACAAGTGTGTGAAGCGTGTCTGTTGCTGCGTGCGTTTTCGCTCCTTGTATGGAGCCGACCTTCTGTACTATTTCTGTAGCAGTAGTATGGCGAAACGCTTAAATCCGTCGTGTTCTCTCAAAGGCCTTTCAGCCTACGGCTGCAATTATAAAGGGACCCTTTGCCGCCTGTTTGTCGACGGTGTCTCCGTGGATTTGCCTTTTTTGATTTTGTATTTAGCTGAGGAGTTGGATGTAGTTTTTCAATGGGATGGGTTGGAGTATTCTGGTATCGTTGTTACTAATCGGAGTTTGTGGGTGATGTTTTCAAATCCTCCCTTTGGTTTTGAGATTGTGACACGCAAACGACTACAAAAAGTACGGAATTCATACCGATAGCTGTGAATTTAATGATACTTTATTTGATTAAATTGGTTCAGCAGAATTGATGACGAACTATCTCTTAGAAATTCTACTGGGATATTAAATTTAACTTTGTCGGCAAAAAAATGCATAATTATTAATTATGTGTTCTGCATATTTCGTACTTGTTTTGTTTTCATTAACGGTAAAAAATACAAAGTCCTCGGAAGGACAAGACGGCCACTTGACTATGGACCTGCCCCTAACAGCGGACGACATAGTTGTCAAAATATAAACAAGCATAATACCCCGTACTTCCATAATATTTCACTCTCACACCCCTACATCACAGCAACATTCTGCTGTTTTTGTTGCCCAACAAGACATGAATTATTTATCGCAAAAAATATTTGCAAAACATATGAGTTTTAGCGTAACAAGTAGATGAAATATTGAATTTCTAATAATCGACCCTTGTCAAAATCATGCCTGTAGCGGTAACAAAAAACGCGAACAATATATAGCAATTTTTTGTAGCTATTATTATTTATTTGCAGGTTTTTTGTTGACCCTCGCTAGCTTTGTTTTAGAACCTGATATATTTTTTACAAAATCCGATTTTAATTATTCGTATAATAGACTGTGATTGACACGTTATTGTGCTTGGAAAAACTGCCACATAATATGGCGAACGAAACAAACGATATTTTGTTTTTAAATAAATCTTAATACGAAAATTTTGAAATTAGCATGAATATTCTCTATGAGTGCATTCCACAACCCTAAGCCACAAATAGAAGAAACTAACAATAGTACAGACAAGCTTAAAACAACAAACAACATTAAAACAAATTCAACACCCAACGTTTCAGCAATAAATTGCCAGTTTGCTTTCCTAAGACTTTCACGTAGCCAAAGTGCCGAAAATCCCGTGAGCCATTTCTTAAAAACCATTTTATCATCTGTACGAAATGAGAGCGCAATAGCAAACGGAACAGTAGCGTGCAACGGCCACATTCCCCCCCGTTTACACGTTGAAATTCTCTAGAAAACAATTCAGCGCATTCACCTAACGGCCCGCAGCGGTTGGTCTTATAAGAAAGCTGTGGTTCAGACGTGCTAGAATATTGGTATTCAGAATGAGGTTGTCGATGAAAACTGTAATCGGTGGTTAGATGTTAGAACTAAAAAAGAAAGTTTAAAAAAATCCTGGAAATGGAATGGAACTGAAAACAAAAGATGGGCAGAAATTAGCAATGAAAAGAAAAAACGTAACAGTATTTCAGATTAAGAAGTGAAAGAAGATATTGGAGAAATGGAAGGAATAAGAATGAAGTAAGTAATTTAAAGTAAGGATGAATAAAAACGGATTATACGGAGAGTACGGCATTGGAAGTGCAAGTATAATGAGATGACTGACTATGGTCAGTGATCAGCAGTGGAAACATACAAAAGCGTACAACGCGAAGGAGGTCCAGCAGTAACTAAACCAATCTCAGCCAATGACAATAGTGATTGACATAAAGTCCAAATAAAAGTAAACGCTAACGCCCACAATCTTTTTCAAATCTATCCATTGACCAAAACTTAACATATTATTCCACAATCCACAACATCTGCTCCTCATCAAGTATTCATTACGAAAGAAATGTAAGGATTTTTACACAACGCACGTGTGTCTACGGTTTTATATTTTAAAACTAAACGTTTCTTCGTGCCTCATATTGCAGAACAAAATGTTATGCGGAATCCACTGGGAGTAAAGGCAAATGCTCCGCTTGTGGGTTATATTTCACGCTAGCTTTTTGTGTTTCTCCTAATGTTAAGTTGAATTTCTTTAATTTTTCGCTTCCTTTATCTTTGTAGTCTGGATTATTGTGCTTTTTGGAATCTTTACTTTTATCTTGCCTTAAAACGTTAATGATGTTACAAACGTGGCTAAATTCTGAGTTCAAGTACTTTAGAAAATGATTGTTATAATTACTGCCTTTTTGAAAGATCTGCCTTGATATACGATTGGAATGTTGTTTCATGTCTCGGAAAAGATAGAATTTGTAAATTAATAAAGACGGGATCAAATCGACAAAAATACAGGATTTAGTAGATTTTTTGGAAAAATATATTAGGGTCGTTTAGCCTCTCACTAGAGTACCACAGAGCAAATAAACGAACGTAGCAAAACAATAACTAAACTTAGTATGCTCCTTTTCATCGTGCGTACTCAAGAATCTTTAAAATGGATCTTATTCTTACGACAAAATCAAACCAAATCAGCTTAATATAAGAACCGAAATCCTAATTCTCTTTCACAAAATGTAAATACGTCAAATAATATCGACGGTGGGATCCGTATGTTTTATAAAGCAAATAAAAACGTTTGAAAAGGCAACCTTCGCCCTATTTCCGTGGTAATGAAGTATTCATCACCCGCCTCTGGCGTGTTACAGTGCGGTCTAAGTGATGAGCGAATAGCGGGGTATTAAGTATTTAAATTGCTAACCAATAGAGTATAAAGGCAATTTAGGACGTCCTTTTCAAAAATTAAAAATTATAATGTAATGAGTAAAACTTGGAGATCTTCAAAACATACTTTTGCCGAGCGGTCATCGTGCATGCAACTAACGTGACCCGCCCAATCCCATTTTAGCCTAACAGCCTTCTTGCCAACGTCCACTATGCCCGTTTTAGAACGCAGTGTGGTGTTACGAACCCTGTTTTGTCTTTTGACACCCAGAATGCTGCGTTCAATTATCCGTTGGCAAACTCCAAGGCAGAACTTCTGAGTTTCGGTGAGTGACCAGGTCTGAGCACCGTAGGTTAGGACTTAGAATTTGAAAAATGTCTTAATTTTAAAACTATTGGACACATCTGTTGCGACAGCAACTGCGGAAAAACTAATGAAATAAGTTGCTAAAAGCGTCCCACGACCCACTGTGACAAGACTTGCGACGCGACGTTACTCATGAAAACGAAACAAGTGACCCACGCGAGTGTCCTTAAATGCAAGTTGCGTCGCAAGTCATACTTCCGGAGGTCGTAAGACTGGTTGTCAGACTTTTAAGCCACTGATTACCTGTAATGACGGCTAAGACCAACCGCTTAATGTGTTTTTCGAGGCACGGAGGAACGGGTGACCACTCATTACATACCGAGTGGTATGTAATGAGTGGTCACCCATCCACGAACTTACCTAGTTAAGCGTGACTAAACATCTTTGCCCCGGCATTCAAACGGTCAACATACGTACTTATTCACTCTGTGTTTTAATATCAGATAAAGAATACAATTCGCGGAAAATTAGCAAATAATAGTGACACAGTGACTCGATGACACTGCTAATGTGTGATTAACTTAAAGAAACTAAAGTAAAGTGTATAATTTGAACAATATTAAGTGCAAACAGTCAAAAGTTTTAAATGTTAACGAATCAGCCGGTGAGTGAATGACAAGACACTTTACGCGCAGTGCACGGAATTTCGCACGGTTGGCCGTGCGCAGAACCGTCAATATTGCTTGCAGCGGCGTCCGATGACTCAGGCGACGGCTCGCGTCAAAGATAAGTCAACACAGACGGGACAGCACTTGATGCCTATTATTGATTGCCTCTGAGAAGACAACACAAACAAATTATTTTTTTTTTTTTTTATTGCTGTCTCACTAGCTATAGTGGTGAATAATAATTATTATGGCTGACAGAAATGCGCAATGGGGTTGTTGCACTAATGAATGTGAAACAGGTTTAGAGGCGAAATCCATAAAGTGCCCAGCTTGTGCAAAGTGTTATCATTATGCTTGTATATCCCTTACTAAATCTCCTAATAAGAAGGCTACCTGGAAATGTCCGTCATGTTTGAGCAAAACGCCAAAGTTGGGTAGAGACGACTCAACTCCAGTTCGTAACGTGTCTACGACCAGAGGCCCGAAAAGACAAGCCACTGAGGCGCCTTCGCCTCCTTCCACGTCTGATTATAACGACGAACTGCGTTCCGTTATAAGTGAAGTAATAAAACATGAACTAAGTAAGATGTCAGCGAAGTTTAATAACACTATTGTTACCACGATTAGCAAAGAACTGGCACCAATTAAGAAGGAAATAGCAGATATTGTTGAGTCTATGTCTTTCATGAATGGGAGATTCGAAGACATAATGAAGGCACATGAGTTGTCTAAGGAAATTATCGCAAAATTAGAATTGGAAAACACAGATCTTAAGGTCACCGTAGAAGACCTCAGCGACAGACTTGCTAATCTGGAGCAACAGTCAAGATCGAACAACATAGAATTGCAATGTGTACCGGAAAATAAAAATGAAAATGTTCACAACATAGTAACTCAACTTGCGCGCGTGGTTAATTGCGAAATCGGTGAAAGAGATGTATTACATTGCACTCGTATTGCTAAGGCCAACCCATCAAGTAACCGCCCTCGCTCTATAATAGTCCAGCTGGCCTCACCAAGGATGCGTGATCATCTTCTGGCAGCAACCATTAAGTATAATCAAGCTAACCCCCAAGAAAAACTGAACTGTTCGCACCTTGGTTACGCTGGACCAAAATCTCCAGTATTTGTTGCTGAACATCTGTCTCCGGCAAATAGAGCTCTTCATGCAGCTGCGAGGTTAAAAGCCAAAGAGAAGAATTATAAATACGTGTGGGTCAGAAATGGCAGAATATTTGTGAGGAAAACTGATGGCGCAGAGTACATACAAATAAGGAACAAGAGTAGTCTTAGTAAGGTTGTGTGATGACTGATGTGTATGTACTTGTTGTTATTGTTTTTATTATTGTAAATTAATGCATGCATTAGTTTTGAACTGCTTAAAATTCAAGGACATATTAATTTATTACCAAAATTGTAGAGGCTTACGAACTAAAACGAATATTTTTAACTGTAATCTGTGCAATATGAATTATGATGTTATAGTATTAACAGAAACCTGGCTAAACAGTAATGTATTGAGTAGTGAATTGTTTGATGATCGTTATGAAGTTTACAGACGGGACAGAGAAACAACTGGGTTTCACCAAAACAAAAACGGGGGAGGAGTCTTGATAGCAATTAATAAAAAAATTAACTCCGCACGTATTGAACACTGGCAAAGTAATTGTGAAGACCTCTGGGTCACACTTGACATATCGACATCTCACAAGTCACGCCAAGTTGCTCTCTGTGCCGTCTATCTTCCACCACCAGTATGTCTCGCAACGTTGGATCATTTTGTGGATGGCTGCAACAGAGTGCTCGACTCAACAGACATCCCCTGTTACATAATTGGTGATTTTAATCTAAGTAAATTGAATTGGGATAAAACCGCTGTAAATGATTCTTTACCTAAGGCTTGTCAAAACCTTTTGGATTTTATGCATGTAAATCAACTATCACAGCATAATCATGTAAAAAACTGTTCTGGCCGAATACTGGATCTGGTTTTATCAACAGAGCCAACTTGTCTGGTGAGTGAGTCTGGCAATTCTCTGGTAGCTATCGATAAATTGCATCCCCCCTTTGAACTAACTATGTCTTTGCTAAAGAATTGTAATTTACCATATAGTATGGACTCAAGACCTAACTTTTATAAGGCTAATTACCCTGAAATTAATAATTACCTAAATGAGCTGAACTGGAATGAACTTTTTCAAAATACTTGTGATGTGAATGACATGGTAGCAATTTTTTACAAATGTCTGCGTGATGCTATTGGAAAATTTGTGCCTGATCGGAAACCAAACAATAGTCGCTATCCACCGTGGTTTGATACAGTATTAATAAAATCGTTAAAGGAAAAAAATAGGCTCAGGTTGCGGTACAGAAAATACAAAAATCCCTTAGATAAAATTGAACTGAAACTGGTTTCCAAGCGGTGTGGAAAACTAGCCATGAATTTATATAATGGCTATATTGACAGAATTGAAAATGACATAAAAGATAATCCCAAACTTCTCTGGAATTACATAAAAACGAAACGCGGTGGCACTAGTGGCTACCCTTTGACAATGACTGATGGTCAGGTTGTTACATCTAACGGTTCTGAAATCTGCGACCTTTTCGCTAACCATTTCGCAACAGTGTACACGACTGATAACGATACAGAAATTAACTGCCATACAAAGTTCCTCCAAGCACTGCATTATAATAGTCAGGGATTGAGTATTCCAGTGATTGACCGCGACTGTTTACAAAAAAAACTAAAAACAGTAAATATTAGCAAAGGACCTGGCCCGGATGGCATACCACCTGTTTTTATTTGTAACTGTGCCACAGCTCTGGTGTCTCCTTTGCTAATAATATATAATGCATCGCTGGCTACTGGAGCTTTTCCATCAGAATGGAAAAAAGCCAAGGTAGTCCCAATACACAAGTCAGATAAAAAAGATACCGTAAGCAACTACAGGCCAATTTCAATTTTATCCACATTCGCAAAGATTTTTGAATCTATTATATGTCCGCACATTCAGCAACATTTGAGATTGTATCTTAATGACAATCAACACGGTTTTGTGGCATCTAGGTCTACAGCCACAAATTTAGTGTCATTCACGGAGTCCCTTATACAGGCTGTGGATGGAGGCAAACAATTTGACGTAGTATATACCGACTTCAGTAAGGCATTTGACAAAATGCCCCATTCTATACTGATTTATAAACTAGCATCCTATGGTATAACAGGGCCTTTATTAGGTTGGTTTAAGTCTTATCTTACTGAACGCGAATTCTTTGTCGTTGTAAACGGTTTTCGATCGGCTGCACACAAAATAATATCGGGCGCCCCCCAAGGATCTCACTTAGCTCCAATACTATTTATTATGTTCATTAATGATCTTCCTGAGTGTTTTCGTTTTTCCGAACCTTTTTTGTATGCTGATGACTTAAAATTTGCGCGAGTAATAGAGTCAAAAACAGACTGCGAACTTCTGCAGCATGATCTTAACCAAGTTATAAAATGGTGCCACAATAATAAAATGCAACTAAATCCGAAGAAATGTTACCATGTTAAGTATACGCGAAAAATTAACTGTATTGACACAGAATACTTCATAAACCAGGAGCGAGTCCAAGAAGTCGAAACAATAAGGGATCTCGGAGTACACTTTGACAAAAAGGTCACTTTTGTGCCTCATATTGAAAACATTATCAAAAAGTCATCAAAAATGTTAGGGTTCCTGCTTCGTAACACCAAAGGCTTTCGTAAAAGTAGCACCAAGATAATGTTATATAACTGTTTCGTACGCAGTGTTATGGAATATTGTAGTGTTGTGTGGAGACCTCACTATGCCACACACATGTTGCGTCTAGAAAGGGTACAGAAACGTTTTGCGTGGCATTTAGCCTTTAGTGAGGGGAAATCTAAGCGCCTGCCCTCTTACAGAGTCCGTCTGTGCCATTTCAGGATGCAATCGTTGTCTATGCGTAGAGATATAACCGATGCTTTGTTTCTTTACAAACTGTTGCGCAATAAGATCGACTGCCCCGGTTTATTGAAGTTAATTAGAATCCACGCGCCTGCTAGATATCCTAGGAATAAGATAACACCCCTGTGTCCGCCACTTCGAAAGTCTGTACTTGGTGCAAATTCTCCAATACCTAGATTGTGTAGAATCCTTAATGGCCGCAGTGACTTAGTAGATGTGCACCACGATAACATAAATAAATTCGTACGAGCTTTTGTAAACAATCCAATAACGATTTAATCTTAATTCTGATTTAATTTTAATGTTTTTTTTAATTTTGTAATTTTTTAATTTGAATTTTATACCTGTTTTAATTTTTTTTTTTCAATGTATTCAATTTATTCCTTTTATTTTATTCTTTTAATTTTATTTTGTTATCTTTATTCATAATTCAATTAATAATTAATCATAATGTAATCAATTATAATTTGAACAGTAATCACATGCCAATGTTTTTTATAAATTTTATAAATATTTTATGTAAAGCCGTTCTCTGTGCATGTGGTGTTAACCTGTCATTAATTGTTGCACTTGTAAATGTTACTCTAGTCATTAATCAGAAATGTATATAGTGTAAGCAATTGTTGGTTAACCTAAATAAAATAAATAAATAAATAAATAAATAAATAAATAAATAAACCTGAAGATCGACCCGACCAGTTGTTATTATTTAGCCACGAGCTCCTTACGGAGCCGCGGGAGACGCCCCGGGCGTCGGGGTTCACGTAGTGGCTCCCGGCCACCATAGGCGCGGGCCTGTGGACGGCGAGTAATGGGCTAGCTCGCCGTCCGGCCGTCCTATGACGACAGGCCATGTCGACGGCGCGTTCGTGTTCCACGCGCGCCTCAAAGATGTCAGCAACCATGTAGGGGTCTGCATGGGCCGATGCCTTGCGGGACTGTTCGAAAGAGATACCGTGGCCCTGGAACACATAGGGCAAAGAAGGTACATGGATAGGTTTTAGTCAGTAGAAGTCTGAAACTCCCTTCCGCTCCGCCCAGAGCGGGAGGGGGGGGGGGGGGGAATTTGATGATTTTCCATCCGAAAAAAAAAGCTCCTTACGGAACGGGGGGTCAATCTCATGAAATAATGCAAATGATAAAGAAAACAAAAAAAAAACAACATCCATTGACGCTTATAACTTGAACCACATCCACCAAAAGCATTTTGAGCCGTTAATGAAACGCCATTCGTTGCTTTTGATAGAGCTAATTATACTGACGTCAGTTTATTGAGACACTTCGTGTTCGGTGCATTTGTACTGGCGTTATTGGATCAGGTTATTAGAACGTGAATGTTAATTTTCTTGATGTTTGTTAATTCATTCGAATTTCTTTGGGGAGTTTATATTTGAGTGATGTGTTGTTTGAAGTAGGAATTTCAAATGAAGTTAATGCTTGATGTAGGTAGTGTTTTCAATTTGAAGACGTGAGAGGTCTACCAACCCACAAGGAGGAAGCGTGGTGGATTATAGACCACTCACTCTCGCAGAGAGGTAGCTTGTCAATCAATATTAATGCTTATGCATGGTTCAACGCAAATGAAGTAATTATAGTATGGTCTTAATTCTTAATTTGACTGTTAACGGGTAATGTTTAGGAGAATATGAAGAAATTATTGATTGCACAAGAAAACTACTCATTTATAGATGAAAGAAAGAAAATTATATATAAGGATACTGACTTTTTTATTTTAATATCATTTTAGCTTAAATCTCTCATCATATTATGAGTCGAAAAGAGTCCATTGCTGAACAAGCTTTGCGACTTCGCAGGATCTCGTGCTGTTTTAATACCTCGATTTATAACCCAACACATACAACAATTTGAATGCCAAAAATCCTGTTTCCTTCGTCACCCGAAATCAATAAACAAAATCTCCACGCCAATCCTCATTGACACCTCTCTGAATAAAAATAATGGTTTCGCAAAGGACGACTTTGGCTCAGCCTGGTCTTTAGGAGATAGGAACATAACAGAAGGACGTCTCCATACAACAAGCGTAAAACAACCCCGCGCACACATAGAAGCATACGACCGTTGATTTTAAACAAATGACAGTCTCGACTGCGCTTGCACTCGCTGTACGTGAAGCGAAACAAATGACAGTCGCGAGTGCGCTTGCACAGGCTGTACGTGAAGCGTAAATCGTCATCACCATCTGCCTAGCCTATTCCTTAATATTATAGAGTTGGCTTCCAGTAGAACTCGATGCAGCTGAATACCAGTATTTGACATGGAGCAACTACCTATGTGACTTAGACAATACAGTCACTGGATACCCCGATACATCGAAGTAAAACAGGTCGTCAAACTTTTTGAATTCTGACAACCCGTAACGACTGTCAAAGATCTACAAATGACGGCAAGGACAAACGGCTTATTTGTGTGTAAGTATTTGCTTCACTGTATGGAGATGTCCTTCTGTGGCTATCTTGTTCAAGGCCTGGTCTCTTCGATTAATAAATCAAATAGATTTACAGTCGAAGAGGCTGACAGTTCCGGACTCCTGCCATTATCAGTCCCTTCCTGTCGAAGAAACAATTTGCAATTTTCGTCTAATAGATTGTGTAAATCAATTTAAGGTTTAATTGAACACGTGCCATGATTTTTTATTAGGTACTTCAAAGTTTTTGGAGAATTTAAATAATCATTGCCTGACTGCTCGTAAACATCATTATTATGGTTTTGTGAATCAATTCGAACTATTATTTCGTTATGTTAGAAGTTCCTTCTGATGTTTAAGGACTTTTTCTACTAGCTGTGTTCCCTCCATTTCCTTCATAATCTTCTTCTTTATCTATTGTTTAACTGACATTGTTATTACATTCTCAACTACCACTTTTTATTTTCTATTTTGAATTTCGCACAAATTCCACCATTAGTTTCAATCACTGCCTGCTCTTTTCGTATTTCTATGTATAACCGTCCCGAGAACTTACAAACATACAAAGTACTATTAATTTAGATCCCTACCTGTGGGTACTACAATATAATTAAACAATTCAACCTGCGGCGTCTCAGTCCACACACAAAATAGATTAGAACAGAAGACCAGCAACATGAAGAAAGAAATCGAAGAGAAATTGTACGCACACGTAGACACGCTTCATGCAGAGCGAGTGCAAGCGCACTCAAGCGATCGGCATTTGTTTAGAGATCACCGTACGTATGCGTCTGTGTGTGCGTGCGCCTGTTACCACACGTTGTATGAAGTTGATTTTCTGTCTGTATCCATTTCGTGGTCTCAGTCTAAAGGTGTTAAATGTGGATTGGGAAACTTTTGGGTACTGATTGCTGTATCTCTGTTTCAACAATTTGGAGTCTGAAGGGGTAAAGGCATCTTTGTTACGTTATAGTTTAGGGATATCCTGAACTTTGTTTAATGATGTTTTGGAGTAATTTAATGGAGAGGTGTGTGCTTAATTTGTATTGACAGGTTTAATGTCGCTTGTAACTTTGGTCTCATGAAGGAGCGTATCGTGATCTTCTTAGCGTGTTGATGGCAAATTAGATTGTGTCAATCAGGAATTGAGCCTCAAGTTTCGTGTTGTTAAATGTTATGCAAAATATTTTTGCGAGCGGGAGGGTGGTGCTACATCCTAGATCCCAGCTTGAATATTTTTCGCGGAATCAACACTACTTATTTTGCATAACATTCCTAGCCCAAAAAATCTATATATTTCAGTGGAATTGCAACGCATATAGCTTTTTTGAAATATTGAATATATAAAGGAAGAAATAAGCATACAAGAGGAAGTTAGAAGGTAGTGCCCTTCACAGAAAAGATGAGAGGGAGTCAGTCGCCTGCTGGGGGCTTAGACAAAGTAACAATTTAAAAACGATAACGAAGTTAGAAAAGACTAAAATTTATGGAATTGACATAAGCCGCGTTAAGTCACGTGGTCAATCGACATCGTTATCGCAAGTTGGTAGACAATGTTATAAATTCGTAAAGAAACCAGAAATTAACGAATAGCTATCGTGTTTATCCCATACAAATGCGTAGACAAGCAGCGCTTTCAGTGTTCGCCTTCGCATCGATCGTGATCGCCAAAAAAGATAACGAAACGAATGCTAAAACGTTGTAGTTATTGAAACAATATGGCCGGATTTCATTCAACAGCTGATTTTTGACACTGAGTGGGTACATACCATGGACTTAGTATACAAACAGGACTGAGTTCTGCGAAATTCGTAACACACAAAAATGGACCTTAAATGTCACACTGTAGGTTTACTTTTGTTAAGCTATCATAACCGAGGCGAGAGAGATAGCAATAAGGGAGCCCTTTGTCCCTTTCTCTCAATTGCCAACATATAAAAATGTTAAAGATGGTAGAATATATTAAACCGGCAGTCACCTCACACTACAAGTAAAATAAATTACGTGTATCTGTTTTTAGCTTTAAGATAAATTTTAATTATTTTCTTTTAGAGGTTTATAGTCTGTACATAATACTAATGTATTTATTTTAAGTCAAATTAAATATTAGTAACATTATTAGCCTAACCAAACACCAATTCTGCAGAGCAAACGGAAAAGAGCATGGAAAGGAAACGAAATTCTTTTCTTTTCCAATGAAATGCTTATTTTTTTTTCTCATAAATTATTATTTCACTATTTTATGTAACCGATGATGTTTTATCCAGAAACAAATTATCTGTCAAAACGATGTTTCTTATTAGTTATAAAAATGGCTGGGCACCCTATCTATTAGAAAGAGACAAAGGGCTCTGTTATAAATATCTCTCTCGTCACGTTTTTCTGGTAGAGTGCTCAGTCCAGTTTATTATACTAAGTCCATGGTACATACTCTTAGGTATTTATTCTGTGCTAGAGACATAAATAATGAATTCTTTGCGTTTATTGTGGGCTGCACACAATGAGAACACCTGGGAGAGGCGCCAAAATGTTAATGCAAAATTTGGTGGAGCTACACATGACTCCCACATATGGTCCGCGAGTCACGTGGGCACATACATGCAAGGGCTTCACGAAAGTGGTGAACACGTTTGGTTATTCAATGCTGACTCAGGATCCCAGGAAGAGGTGTACACAGGACGTCATGTCCAAGCCAGGTCTAGCATTGACCGCTGTTTCGGATTAGTTAAGGCTCGTTGGAGGTGTATGCTTCGACACAATTCTTCACTATCACCCTTACATAGCTAGCAAAATCACTAATGTATGTTGTGTACTGCACAACATTGCATTAGATGCTATAATACCACCTCCAAGTGATACGACAGCCGGGGGTCTAGAAGGTAGTGAAGATCATGCTGTACAACATAGCACCTCCACCAATGATAACCAAAACGAGTTAATCTAAAGCAGGGCTATGCGCAATCGCTTAGTTAGTAGGATGTAATATAGGTACATAAATAAAATTACTATTAAATATTTTAATATTTTTATTAATTCACTTTATAAACTCCATAAAATTTTAACCTTATATAATTTGTATCTCTACTAAACATAATAATTATATTAATCAGCCTTTATACGTCTACTGCTGGGCGCAAGACAAGCCTCACCTCAATAGGCCATAATCCAACATGCAAGCTGGATCTAATGGTTAATAAATCTCTTTTAACTTTTATTGAGATAAAACTATAATAAATGCCAATGTGTGTGACACACTGTCTTTATACAGATGAACCAGGGGTACAGAAAGTTAGCCGTGGAACACCTAGGTGAACTAGTTTGGTGTTCCACGGGTCAGAAATGCTTCTTTTTACTATTACCTTATGTAAATATTAACAAAACTTAAAAACGCAAAATCGAGAATCAATCTCACAGTTACAGTTGAATAAGATTGTCATACAGTCTTTTGTTGCAGTCTTAAAATTGAGCAGTAAAAGAGGCAACATATTAGGTAATTTAACGAAGTCACTTCTTTCGCTCAAAGGGTTCACATTATGTTAAAACAAACTTGGGATGCTCGCAAAAGTCTGAGATGCAGAATTCCTAAGGCTTCACACATAAATACTAAAAAACCTCTGATTACTATAGCAATAGGGACAACACAATCGCTGAAGTACTCAGTGTTCAGCGGTTCTGTGTTGTCCCTACTGCGATAATAGCCAAGCCAAGCTTGAGCGACGTCTACTAATGACCTAAAAACTTGGTTCCGTTTGTGCTCAACCTCCAAAGCTCGCAATTCGCGATCGTGGTGTAGTCTAGTCCGGGTTTCCTCCAGCTCCAGGCTTCGTAATTCCACGGCCATAAATTCGCTTGCCGCTCTCTCGAAGGGGGTCGGTGCCTGTCTACGGCGGGCTCGCAAACGAGGGCGGTTGGGAGAGGCAGCAGACTGCGGTGTCGCTAGCGACCTCAACCGCGGACGCCGCCTGGCGGATGGAGAAGTAGCAGACGCGTGGGGGGCAGGTGGCCGCCTTCGCCTCGGAGTAGTGGGCGCTGCAGGGACTGGCGGGGATGGTCCTTGAGCCGAAGGCGGTGTGAGTACGAGCGGGAAGGGTGGTGGTGTTTGCATCTGGGATGAGGAAGGCAGAAACCAATTATTTGACGGCTGTGAAGTGGAAGGTTGTGGTGAAGATGTCAGCTTTGGAGTATCATCTTGGGCGACGGGATCATCTTGTGCAGAATATTGAGGTCTCTGGAAAAGAATGGTAGATTTATTAAAATAATATATTTATATAGTAATGAAATGATGTATTACTGAAAAAATGTATTTATTTTTAGGATGTAGTTATGTAAAAATTATGACAATATTTTATGAAACATCTACTACCTACCAGAGAAAATTTGCTCATTATTGAGCATGAACCTTGAAGATGTAAAATACTTACATTAAATCCTAGCTCTTCTACAGAGACTTGCCATTCAACTGCTAAAGCACCCATTATAGCCAGCACTCTTTCATCACTAGCTGACAAGGTTTGCCTGCTTGCTGGCCCACCTCCAGTCCCTCTTGCATGATGCCTTATGGTTAATGCCTTTTTTTTGTCTTGGATTTCCAATCTGCCCACACCTTTATTAAATAAAGATCATTAGTATGTTATAAGTGTAAATGAGATTAAAAAGCGAAAAATTTGGTAAGTACTTATGCAATTAATTGAAAAATAAATATGTTCTCATATGGCCATCAGACCCCAAAGCATAGCTTGTACTATTGGTGTCAGAGACTGATCATCATGATCATCCGGATCGAAAATCCCCAGTCAAGTGATAACAGAGAAGCGATTACAAGCCAACCTTCATAACCGCAAGCGTGTGTCCACTTGTCCAAAACCCTTGAAAACATAGCTAGGATTGCTAGCCACTCTTCCATCGCACCAGTCTTTCCAAAAATGTTCATTAGGTCCTTCCTTTTTTCCACTTATTTATAGTCTTGCTGACACCACCACCAACAGCATTCAAAAGGTTGGTAAGTTCAGACCATAGTCGGTCTGACCTTACCCGACCTTGTGATACAGCAAGAGGCCTCGCCAGGTCACCATGACTGTAATATAAACAAACAAAGATTCAATATAAGTATTTCATTGATAAGATCGTTTATATTACATGCTGATGAATAAAACTTGGATTTACTTACGTTTCCATATACTCAAGCAGCGTTGACAATTGTTCGGGACTTGCTCGCACTCTTGATTCCATTTTATAAATCAATAATTATTAACAAATTAAAAGTTCGCGGGTTTGATCCAATTTGGCACTTCTTGACTGACACTGACAGCAAAATTTTCGCTACCATAACCAATTTTTTTGTTTCTTAATGAATAAACAATTCGACACAAAGATCGCGACAATACTGTTACATTGGCTAGGAAATGTTTATCGTTATCTCAGAGACGATGACGAAGTTAGATATCGTTTCGCTACGAAGCGATGTTACTTTGTCTAAGCCCCCTGTTTAGATAAGGACATGTAATGAGGAGGGATGAAACACAAGTGTGTTCAATATAAATATTGATGGATGGAGAGGGAAAGAGAAAGAAGAGAAAGAGAAAAGACCAAACAATATATACAAGGGGAAAAGGAGTAAATGATAGCGTGACGATTGACAAGGGAGAATGGAAGAAATAAACGTGATGCGCCGACCCCAAGTAACATAGGTCCAGGGCAGGAAGATGACACCGCGGTAGACGCCCTGGAAGTCGGAGGCCACGTGGTGGCTCCAGGCCACCGTAGGCGCGGGCCTGTGGATGGTGAGTAATGGGCTAGCTCGCCGTCCGGCCGTCTTTTGACGACAGGCCGTGCAACGGGACGTTCGTATTCCACGCACGCCTCAAAAAAATGTCAGCACACAAGAGTATGCAAGGGCCGATGCCAGACGGGGCTGCGGGCCTGTTCGAAAGAGATACCGCGGCCCTGGGCTAAGAAGGAACATAGATGGGTTTTAGTCAGTACAAGTCTGACACTCTCTTCAGCTCCGCCCAGAGCGGGAGGGGTTTGTTAGTTAGGGGGGCATTTGATGATATTGCTGGTTTGAAATATGCTTCAATTGTTTATTTTAGCCCATTTTCTATTGAAGGTTTGATAGTTAAGTATGCAGCAACAATTTTCTCTCAACTTAATAAATAAAGAAAATTAAATATTTTAACAACTACAATCAATCTAAAACCCTATTTATTTACAAGTTCAGTTTAAAATCAAATGCATTTCTTCAATGCGCCCCGCCAAGCACAAGTTGCGGTTACGGGAATGGAAACTTCAATCAAGATCCTTCACAAGCAATTAACAACTTTAGATAATAATAAATAAGGTTTATTTTGTGATTGGCCTGTCAAGCGGCTGTTTGGTGTAAAGTAGGTCTTATTCCACCTACGCCTAAAGTTGGCAAAACATTAATCTTATCAAGGGTAGGGTCTGAACTAGTGATGGACGACCCGATCCGATGGTTTACAGTATCGATACAACATGAAGCGATACAATGCTTCGATCGATTCAAAAGTACCGGTATCGGAATGAATAGATCGTATCATACCGCGTTGTTGTTAATTGCATGATCAGTCAGTTTGAAAGAATACAAAAGAAGGATACAAAAGAAATTTAAAAAAACTCCTGGAATTTTTACCTAGACTGTTAAAGGTATTAAAAAGTATGATACATACTTACATTTGTATCAATACAAACACATTTTTCTTGAAACCATTCGACTGGAAATCAAAATCAGCTAGAAACCATTCGATACAATTCTAGTATCATATCGCATATTTACAATCCGGATCGATCCAAACTCATCATCTGCCTAGCCTTTTTTGCCAACTATGTTGGGGTCGGCTTCTAGTCTAACCGGATGCAGCTGAATACCAGTATTTTACATGGAGAGACTGTCTATCTGACCTCCACAACCAAGTTAAAACAGGGTAATACAATACGCCTTGGTAAGACTCGTTGTTAGATTGTCCGGATCGATTCAAAGTTTCGATACAAAATAATATAAGTACAAGAGTCTTGCATCCCTACTCTGAACTAGCTGAAACGGTATTGATTGCGAGGTAGCGAATTGAGTTGTATTTAGTTAATACGACTGAATGTAGGTGAGCTAGTTTAAGGGCAAGTCTTGATCTGGTGAATGAACAATTTATCATTTCAGAACGTAGGATCGTTTAGCGATGAGTCTTCGGTTTTTAATTGTTACGTCATCGTTACTCACGACTGCTGAAGTCAGGCAAATTGTAATTGGGTTTTTCCATCAAGAATTTCTAAGTAGTGATGACAATAGGCTAGCCCCCTATTACATGGGACTTAAACATAACTGGCGAAATGTGAGTGTACTATTAGGTACATGTGTCGCCACATTGACCGGTCTCGTGCGTCTTGCATCCAGCGGATCCCTGCAACCTTTAAAAGGTCATCGGTCCACCTAGTGGGAGGCCTTCAAACACAGCGTCTTCCGGTTCGCGGTCGCCACTCCAGAACTTTTCGGCCCCATCGGCCATCCGTTCTGCGAGCAATGTGCCCTGCCCACTGCCACTTAAGTTTGGCTATTCCTCGTATTAGATACACCTCTGCCTAACCCTTCGAGGATTACAGTTGTGATGTTATGTTATGTGTGTCAGCGTTACTTTTGAAGCTGGGATTTGTAATTGAGTAATTTTCTGATTTGGGTATCGTCCTTTGGGAATATTCGTCTAGACTTTTTGGAGGTATGGAAACTCTGTGAATGATAATAATATTCTTTACTAATAAGGGAATTATAGAGATCACTGATAAAATAGTTTATTTTGACTTTGATTATAGAACATTATTTTTAGTATATGCGAAACCTGAATATAAATTGTTCTGAATAAGTAACTGAATCGATTCCAGTAATTTTAAAACCATGTTATATTTTGTCCCAAAAATGTTTTAAAAAAGTTACAAGTTGGACACCGAGCGATACTACCTGGTACCTATCGCAATAATTTACGTACCTACTACCAAATTATTAAAATTAATGAGCTCAAGACGACGCTGGAGGCGCAAGCACGGGCGCGCAGCGTGGTGACCACGGTTTTGTGCGGACAACCAGGTAACAGAACAAGCTTATAACTTTGTGATTTTTCATGATACAGTTTTGAAATTTTGTACATAGATTCTTTACATAAAAATACTAGACACGTGTTTCAGGTTTCGCATATACTAAAACTAATGTTAACACATATACTAAAACTTTGGTTGACCTTGATTATAATTACAAATTACATCGCTATTTATCATCATCATTATCATTTCAGCCGAAAGACGTCCACTGCTGGACATAGGCCTCCCCCAAGTGTCGCCACATTGACCGGTCCCGTGCGACTCGCATCCAGCGGATCCCTGAAACCTTCACCAGGTTATCGGTCCACCTAGTGGGAGGCCTTCCAAAGCAGCGTCTTCCGATTTGCGGTCGCCACTCCAGAACTTTTCGACCCCATCGGCCATCCGTTCTGCGAGCAATGTACCCTGCCCACTGCAACTTAAGTTTGGCTATTCTTCGGGCTACGTCGGTAACCTTGGTATTTATTAGTAACTGAAATAGAAAAAGGATTTAGAAACTTGACTGCCTCGTTGATTGAGCGGTCGTAAGCGCGACATCTGAGCATGAGGTCCTGGGTTCGATTCCCCGAAGGGTTAGGCAGAGGTGTACTTAACAGTACACCCACATTTCACCCAGTTATGTTTAAGTCCCATGTAATAGGGGCGGGCCTATTGCCATCAACCGGGCGCAAATACAGACTCCGCGGCTGGTACTGAGAAATTCTTGATGGAAACACCCAATAAATCTTTGCCCGACCTGGGAATCGAATCCAGGACCTCTTGCTCAGCGCCAAAACAACGAGGTTGTCAAATCAGGGAGGCAGTCAGTAATTACCAATGTAAAATGTAACAAAAGCCAACTATTCACCCAACGACCCCTTAAGACCACATCTATCAAACGAAAGTGGGGAGTTCTTAAAGTGAGACAAACAGTCGAACGAAGTTTACTTGACTATTTAGAGCTTGATTCATTGCATTTCCTTTGTTTTTCCTCTCTGACCGCTACTACATTTACTACCTATTGTTTCACGTTATTTTGTAGAGAGAGAACAATGGTATCGTGCTGGGTACTTTTTAAGAGCGTAACTGGTATTTATTTTTATTTTTTGAGTCTGTAAGTGGCGTCGGTGACTGAAAAGTTGTGTGGTAATCGGTTGTCGTGGTATAGGCATGTGAGGCCGAGGAATGAGGAAAATGTCGTGAGGAAAGTTTTGAGTTGGAATGTGGGTGGGTATATGAGTAGAGGAAGACTAAAGAAACGATGGATGGAGTGTATAAAGAATGATATGGCAAAAAAGGACGTGTCTGATGTGATGACGAGTAATAGAGAAGTAAGGAAGAAGAAGACATGCTGCGCTGACCCCAAATGAATTGGGATAAGGGCAAGAAAATGATGATGGTGATCTAGTACTTTTATGGAATTTAATACGGTAGTGTTTTCACGTTAAGCCGTTGGTTCCGGCTGTCATTTGTAGATCGTTGACAGTCGTTAAAGGTAGTCAGTGGCCCGAAAGTCTGACAACCAGTCTTAACAAGGGGTACCGTGTTAACCAGTACTGACTGGGTTGTGGAGGTCAGATAGGCAGTCTCTCTATGTAAAATACTGGTAACCAGCTGCATCTAGACCCCGTGGCGTGACTAAGAAATTCCTGATGAAAAACCCAATAACACTTTGCCAGACCTGGGAATCGAACACATGACCTCATGTTCTGCAGTCGCGCTTGCGAAAAGTTCCTTACAAAAAGTCTCTAGTATATTCTGAGCATAATATACAAAGTACCTGAACTTAAGTACTCATTTCATATACATCACCTGCGAACACCATAAACAAAAAAAGCAGGCAACTAATTATCTCTCCTCTCGATTAAGGATGCCATAAAAACTGTATAGCGCTAAAACGTCCAATAAACTTTATTTTCACGGCGTTCGCCATTGTTTTGAGCGGAAGTACGAGTCGGCAACAAAAGGTTCAGTATCCGTTGTCCAGGGTCACAAAGAAGATAGGTACAGAAGGTCACCTTCAGTATCCGTTGTCCAGTGTCCAGGGAAAATATTGACATTCTTTTTATTGACATTTTTATGATTGACATTATTATTATTGATATTTTTATTATTGACATTCTTATAATTGACATTCCTATTAATATAACATCCCAATTATGTTAGATTCACTTATTGTATAATGTACCTTTAATTTTGTATGCCAGCTTTAGCGAATTGTGTGAGCAACAGTAATAATACTCGACCATCTATAATGTAGGTACTACAATTCTAGCAAATAAATTTCATTTTATTTCATTTCATAGAACGAATCAAAACGTACTCTGGACTGGAATTTATTGAAGGCCTCGTTCACGACTTCGGGTGATGCAAATTCATTCATTCATCAATGGACATCCCCGTGCGACTCATCCAATGCCACGGCCCGTCAGTTTCGACGTCAACTTATCAGGCCTCGCTCGGCGGTACCACCAGCTTTCATTATGGCCTTTTGTTTTGACCTTCAATGACGTTATCTCAAGAAGGAATATCGTGAAATACGCTTAAGCCTCCGTTCAGATCAGTTCAGTCTGAACGAGCCTTTAGCTTCATGTGGATGCCATTAAAAAACAAACTGTCATTAGATTGTCACTCACGTATTAAACCGTGGAATGAGCAAAAAATCTTAACCCGACAATGATGACGCCATTAGCCCTAAAACTTTGAAATTAAATATAAATTAAACTAGCCATTGAATTTCAAAAATATTCAAATTTGTGTCTTAAAATTCTATATTTTAACAAAAAAAAAGAAAATATTTTTTTTGGACAATGCAAATTGACCTCATGTCGCACGGGTAAGATCGCCGTAAGCACGCGTCTATGTGTGCCTGCGCCTGTTTTCGCTCGTTGTTTAAAACTAGCCTTCTGTACGCTACTATTCTGTGTTAGGGTGCTAGAAGCAAGAATCGAGTAATTAAATTTTATTCAAGAGAGGGTATTTCTGTTTACCAGACAATGCTTCACTGGTGTCATCGGTTTGTGATCGATTTGTATTGGCGTATAATCTATTATTCGATTCGCATTTGTTTCAATTTTTTGACTTTCAAAAGTGAAATTTTTTGACTTTAAAAAGTGCCTACTGCTAATTGATCAATGATTTGCGTATGACTTTAACTGTTCTTAAGTAGGTCGGCGGTTCAAACAAATATTAATTTCATTCCAATTAAATAAGAGAGAAATATTTGTTTTCATTTTTCATTTAGAGAAAAATAATAACGTTCATCTTTTTTTGCATTGAATCAATCTTTACATTGAAAAAAGTGAATCCATTATAAAAGGTTTGCTTTTTAAATAAAGAATCTTTTATTTTGTGAAGAAGTACATACTTATTTTATTTATTTAAAATATTCAGCATATTCAACTTTAATAATTTCTGTGAAATAATATTTTGGCTTGTTTCGTATGAATTAAATATTTCAAATAATATTTGCTTTATTTACATTTCATCTGTTTCAGTGTTACGCTTAATGAAACTTTTATCTTCTTTAATCAAAATTCATTTTGAATAGTCAATTTTGTAATTTTTTTTTGACCTGGCTCTCACGGACTTAATCCGAGCAAAGTGACTATTCAAGTCTTATTTTATACGCACGTAAACAATAAAATCGATTCAGTTACTTATTCTGAACAAACTATATCCAGGTTTCGCATATACTAAAACTAATGTTGTATAGACTTAGGTAGGACTAACCACACCATGGGATCTGGAGGCTATAGTCCTCACGCGCCTTCACGAATGGCGCGCGGAGGCACTACGTCGGGGGGAATCTCCGCTGCCGCGGCAAATCGCCGCTCAGTGGACAGACCTCCGGCGCGATCTCATGGTGACATGGAGAGAGCGACTGTCGCAACCCCGTGCAGGGCACGCCACCATAGTGGCGATAAGTCCCCTCTTTGAGGAGTGGCTAGAGAGGCGCCACGGCGCCCTCACCTTCCGCCTGACGCAGGTCCTCACCGGACACGGTTGTTTCGGGAGGTTCCTGCACCGAATCGGGCGGGAGGAAACGCCCGGGTGTTTCCATTGTGAGGATCGTCCGGAGGACACGGTGCAGCACACTGTGGAGGCCTGCCCTGCTTGGGCGGAGCAGCGCCGTGTCCTCGTAGAGGCGATTGGCGGCGGCGACCTCTCGCGCCTGGCCCTGGTTCAAGCCATGGTCCGGAGCGAGAGGGAATGGGAAGCCGTCACCTCCTTCTGCGAAGCAGTCATGCTAGTGAAGGAGGTGGCGGAACGTGAGAGGGAAAGAGCCTCACGTCCCAGCCGCCGCGGGAGACGCCCTGGGCGTCGGGGGTCACATGGTGGCCCCCGGCCACCGTAGGCGCGGGCCTGTGGACGGCGAGTTTTGGGCTAGCTCGCCGTCCGGCCGTGTCGACGGCGCGTTCGTGTTCCACGCGCGCCTCAAAGAGATGTCAGCAACCACGTAGGGGTCCGCACGGGCCGATGCCTGCCAGGGCTGCGGGACTGTTCGAAAGAGATACCGCGTGGCCCTGGAACACAAAGGGCAAAGAAGGAACATGGATGGGTTTTAGTCAGTACAAGTCTGACACTCCCTTCCGCTCCGCCCAGAGCGGCGGGGGTCATTTGATGATTTCCAATCCTAAAAAAAAAAAAAAAGGTAGGACTAACCAAACCAAACGCCAGTTATGTCTAATAGAATACGAGCCTATTGCCATCAGAAAACCATGGCACAAGTCCAGGTAGCGAGCTACTCCTACACTTGGCCCGTTTCGGAAATCTAACCCAGGTCCTCATGCACTGCAATAGCGCTTGCGACCACAATACTAACGAGTCTTCTTTGTATCGTGTGGTTAGTACCTAGCCTGGTGACAGAGTTTTTATGCCAGCCATGGGCCATTAATATCTTTCAGGCATGCTGGTTTGATTGTCTCACGATATTTTCCTTCACCGAAGCAAGTGATAATTATACAACACGCACATGAATCTGAAAAATCAGAGATGCGTGTCTTGGGTTCGAACTCCAGGCCTATGACTTGGCATTATTATTATGTCGTTTATTCATTTTCTTACATACCAATTATATTTTTAAATATTTCTTAAAAAAAAACTTAAAAAATAAATAAAAATAGTGGTCCGCCGGTATAAGAAGCAGGGTCCAAGCTATTATTATTATTACCCATAAACTTGCCCCAAATGCTGACCAAACTAAAATCTTAAATAAATCATCAACTCTCAAGAAACAATGAGACTAACTTAATTGAAATTCACTACCGTCGATTAAGTCCTGTGTTTAAGTTACGTTTAGTTTGAAGTTATTTTAAATTAACTGTCGGATGGATCGCTTCAGGCGAGTTGTTTTAGTGTTCAGTTTGTTACTGTTCATATTCAAGTCTGAAAAGTTTTTTTCAATACACTTTCTCGAAAACTGGTTCTTATCGCACTACGATTAGGTTCAACATGCAATGTATTTCACACGCGTGGATTTTTAATATCTTTACGCACACGTGCGGAAATAAAAATTTCCACAGATAACTAAACTAAGTCCGAATGGGTTCAGTGACTACTATATCTGATTACATCATTCATGTTGAGATTATACATAATATATTATGAGAGAACGATGTAGAAAGACGTGCCAGTAGTTGACGTGATGTTGTCGTTCAAAGCATTCAAAGAATATTTCTAAATTCCAATCCGTCAAAAAAATTGCCTTATACTAAAATAAGCCAAAATAATGCCATCAAAAAACTGCTTTCTGACGTCAAAACCTCAAAATTACACTTCAAGCCCAACGCACCAGCACACAACTTCTACACAATTTCATATTCTCTAATCCTGAGCATAATACGAACAATGTACACATAAGTTAGATTAAATATTACACCCTGTTGAACTTCGGAACTTAAACAATGTTGCGTATATTAGCTAGTACTTATTTGCTCGACAGTGTACGTTATTAAAACCTTATGCACTTTGCCAAGTGTTCATTTTAGAAAGTAATTTGTTTCGCTCTGTGCTTTATTGGGAATAGTTCGCAGTAATATGTGACTTAGGTAGACGAGATTAGGGTATTATTGGTTTGATTTGTGCTTGATTAAAAGGTCTTTGATTATTGGAAATGGTTATTCATTTTCTGTTAGAAATGTGAATTGATTTGATAGTCTTTTGTTTTTATAAAAAGTGATGTGCTATGTTTACTGGCGTAGACTGAAGATGATTTTTTTATAATATCTCGTCTGTAATCGGCCTGTAAACTATTCACCAGATACTTTTGAGTCCCATTTAATTGGGAGCTAGCCTTTTTTCCATCAATCCAGGCTCCGTGGCTGTTACTGAGAAATGGCTGATGGAAAAACTCAATAACACTTTGCTCGGCCTGTAAATCGAATCCAGGACCTCATGCTCAGCAGTCACGCTGGCGACCACTAGGCCAACGGGGCAATCAACTGATTATTTTCCAATTAATTTCACAACAATCAAAAACATAGTTTTAAATAATAATTGAGTTACCTCAGCAAACAGACATTATTGTGTATCATAATTAAAACGTATGATTTTAATTAGCAAAGCAAAAACTGTTTGTTACAATTTTAATCGTTCAGAAGTTTAATTAATTAGCTAATGTTTTCGCTAATTGAATGTAATAAGGTATTTTATTGTTTATTTTAGTGTGATATTGAAAAAATATGATCCGTTCATTGATCTGCAAAATTTTAATACTATCTGGTAAAGCTATAATTTAAAAAACTGGTGTTTTAAATTGCTTTCAATATTATTTGCAATAGAACTATGACCTGGAAGATAAGGTTTAATTACTGTTACTGTTAGCCTGTGTCATCCCACTGTTGGGCAAAGGCCTCCCCCATGACCTCCAAATCTTTCGACCCAGGGTCAATGTGGACCACTGATCGTTGGTAGTGTCCATCTCGTCACGTGGTTTTCCATCCACTGACCAAATTAGGTAGCCGCGGCACTAACCACATGAAAAAAATACACTGCATAAAAATATACACACATATTATTCTATTGTCCCAGTCATGACCTTCAAAACGTTCTTTAATACAACATACACACGTACCGAAGATAATAATCTCGCATCAATAGAAAAATCGCGATGCGAGAAAATCTTTGCACGTCCCCGTCTATTCGAGTCATTCGATTGGTATTCGATGCATAATAATAATCGGTATGCGTTTATACGAATTCCACGCTTGCTAGCAATTCGATTCGATTCTCGATTCCGTGGCTTCTCATAGAACCTTTTTTCGAACGCGACTTGAATCGGGATGAGGTCGTATTAGTGATTATTTTTATGGTAGAAATATTTAATGCGTATTTGAATATCGAGAGTAGATTAGGGGCAGAGCGTAGGATGATGGGAATGATGCAGCTGAAAATTGGGTAGGGATGGTTGAATATTTTGGTATAATATGGCGACGTGTAGCTTAAGCATAAATCTTAAAGGTTATGTGGCTCGAAAACCTGACGGAAGGTTTAAGTTATAAGTTGAAGGAAAACAGAGTCACACCAAACCAAGAGGTGAAGAGGTGTACCTTAGAGTACCCCATATTTCGCCACTTTTGTTTTAAGACCCATACCCCATATTTCGCCAGTTATGTTTTAAGACCTATACCCCATATTTCGCCAGTTATGTTTTAAGACCCATGTGATAGGGGGCCAGCCTATTGCTATCAACCGGGCACAAATCTAGACTACGTGACTGCTACTGAAAACCACGTAAGTAAATTTTTGGCGGTATTAACATTTTAAAATCGGAAGACGCGTTGTATCAGCCAATCAGAAACAAACAACATCTCAATCTAATTTTATTAGAAGTGAACACAAATTATAAAATGTAATTTTTTCACTATCTTGTAAAGTTGCTATTTTTGACTTACCTAGTGTTATAATTTCAACGGCGAAACTATTGATATCACTGTTTTTCACAATCAGCAGACAGACAGTATTTCGCTATGAAATCAAACCAAACGAAAGTCTCCAAAACAAAAATATTAATACGAGTAGTAGAAAAATAAGACCAAGCTCAACGAAATATAAAGCTCAGTTTAACAGCCAATTTGATCCGGATTAATAGACCTGGAGAACAAAACGTTTGGAAACAAAGAAAATGCTAGCGTTAGAATCCGATAGGATGGCGGAGATTTTTGAGAGCGACAATTTTTCTTGATGACTCTTGTGAATCGATTTTGCAGAGTTTTAGTTTTTTTGACGCCATTTATTAAGTTTATTTTTAAGTTAGTTAGTTAATATAGGTTATTTTAATTTATTAATGTATACTGTATAATTAGTTTTAATTTATTAATGTATATCAATTAAAAAGTCAAAATTTTTGCAGAGAATTGATTGAAAATTTTGTTAGTGAAGTGGTCATAAATAAATTGATTACATCATTATTAGAATATTATGTTCCCACCGTTGGGATATAGGCCTCCAATCTATTAGAGGAAGAAGTAAAGTCTCGTGCATACTATGATAAACTTGCGTAGAAAATTTTTGTTTTATTTTTGTATTTAATTTTGATTTCGTTTATAATTTTTGTATTTAATTTTGTCTTTGTTTTTAATTTTTGTATTTAATTTTGATTTTAATTCTTTTTTTAAACTTTGATTACTTTAGACTTTAATATAACTGCTAACATTTATTGTTTAGTAATTGTTATACTAACCTTTGATACAAGAATCTTTATTTTAGCATAATAGTATAAACAATGTCATTGTTGGTTGGTCAGAAATAATAAATAAATAAAAAATCAATGGTGTGTTCTTTGCAGTTTCATCTTGATATATATACCTTTGTACTTATTAAGTTAGGAAGTGATAGCCTAGAGGTGTGGCCGTCGGACTACCAAGTCATAGGTCTCGAGTTCGATCCCAAGACACGCACCTCTGAATCGAATTCATGTGCGTATTGTGTAATTATCACTGGCTTCGGTGAAGGAAAACATCGTGAGGGAACCAGCATGCCTAAGAGATATTTTTCGACGGCATGTAAAGCCAAGTCAGACGCACATGGATGACATAAAAACTCTGACACCAGATTAGGCACTAGTATGTGAAAAGTGAGATAGCATGCTTATACAAGGTGTAACATAATAAACTCAAGACCTCCCGTGTGGTCTCTCAGACCATGCAACTGAACAATTTTTTTCTACGAGTTCTTGAAATTTGCAAAAGAAATTGGACTTTCTATAGGAACTGACACGATCAGCTGATTGATCACAATATGTATGGTAAAACTAACAAAAAAAATTATGAATTTCCAAAAGAACAAACGTTGTTCAGTTTCATGGTCTGAGAGACGTGAAAAATATTACATCACATTGTAAGTTTATTGTTTATTTTGAATGTACGTTATGCCCCTGAGACGACTACATATTTTTTCTTTCTTTCTGTTACTCTCCTTCTGGGTCAGTCGGGTAAAAAAAAAAAAATAACAATTTCTTTATTAAAATAATGATTTTAATAAAGAAATTGTTATATAACCGACCCACTTCTACACTATGTTATTTCCAACAATATTCTTATTTTCCACTTACACTAACGTTCCACTCAAATCTGTAGCTCTCCAGCTCACAATGGCACTTCAACTCACTTCACCGTCCAACAGGCCATTCATCTATAAAAGGTCTATCCAAGCAGTTAGTATGTAATTCATCTATAGTAGTACTTCAAGAATTTCTCAATAATGTAGAAATAAATTGGAAGCTATAAAAATTATTAAATGCCTTGATTTCTCTGTTATCATTTTTTTATGCTTCACCTTTATTAAATTATGTTTCACTAGATTTTGCCTGCGGCTTTGATTGTCTGGAGGTCGGAAATTATCCCACGGGTAATTCTTACTGGGATAAAAAGTATCCTATGTCTGAAACCAGGTTATGGTCTATCTGCTTTGAAATTACATGTTGAAATCCGTCCGTGAAGGTGTAATAAACAAAAATGAAAAAAAAAACACAACTGCATATCTATTCAAAAAAAGAAACAACAGCTCCGAATCTATACAATATAAAATTTTACGTCCTGACTGACTCACTGACTGGCTGACTGTGGCCTAAACTGCTGGTCCTTGAGAATTGAAATTTGGAGGGTGTGCTCTTTGTAAAGAGTCAATATCCGCTAAGAAAAGGTTATTCAAAATTCCAATTCAATTTACTTTCCTTCCTTCCTTTCTTTCATTTTTTTTTTTGTTATTTTTTTTAGCAAAAATTGGTGTACATACACTCCGTATGTACACCAATTTTTGAGTCAATCGACAAAAAGAATAAAAAAAATCACAGAATATTCAACTCCCTACCCATTTCACTTTCTTAGGTAAAAAATTATGAGACACGAGAAGAAAAAAATCATTTATTTCCTGTAAGTCACGCGGGCAAAGCCGCGTTCAGAAGAAAGTTTATAATATTATTTAGGGCAGTACCATATTCAGCTGCGCCCGGTGAGACTCATAGCCTACCTCAACTCAGTTGGGAAAAGGCTAAGCAGGTGGTGATGATGTTGAGCTATGAGAGTTTAATATCAGTGTAAACAGTTGCAGCTGAATATGTACCAGTATACCCGTTCTTTTCCATAGAGATCTACTCTAGGGAAGGTGCAACTACAGTACTTTCACAGTTATTATGCCTTGTGACTGGGACTGTTCATTGTCGTCTTTGTTTCGAAAATTCAAAAGTGCCTGTAACTGGCCTACTTGAAATAAATCCTTTGATTGATTGATTTATTTATTTATGTACACACAAAATACTTAACAGGACATTACATTAAGATAGAAGAGCACAAAGTACTTTTTATTTCATGAGACATTTCTTTAAGCTTTATTAGAAATGTAGACAAGTAAAAACAGGAAAATTTCAATTAGAACTTAAAACAAAAAATACCTATATTAAATAAAAATACACACAAATATATACACAGATAAAGTACAATACTGGTATTATAAATATATACCTATAAATATATCCAGAATATTACAGTATAGAGGAGAGGTAATGCTCTTTGACTTGCTTTTTGAAGACAAATATAGTTTTAGAATCTCGAATGTACTGCGTGAACAGAGAAGGAGTTAGAATAGAATTCAGTTTCATGGGATGGGAAATTAAGATTGATTGATATGTTTTTAAAGCGACGACGAGCGATCTATCTGACCTCTCCAACTCAGCTCCTTGGTAACACGATACTCCTTGGTAAGACAGTTTAGTTTTAAAAGTATCAGATGTAAGTATAAAAGGCAGTTTTATTTTCGCGCAGTTTTGCACAACATTTGATCGATGTGCCAAACTCCAATGTTGGTTCAACAAACATTGGAGATTTTATTTGATACTCGAGATCCTTCTTACAAGTGCGGATATATTCTCATATTTATTTTGGATACGTCCCGGACTTTGTAACGTTGAGAATGTTTTTTTCTGGTATTAGAGGTTTCTGGGAGAGTTCATTGGTTCTGAAGTTCGGATATGTATTCGTTGCCCATCTTCGTATACTTCGACTTGACTACCAGCAACTAATTTCATGCGAAGCGGCTCTCATTCGTACCAAAGTCTACGTAGATGTCGAACTTACGTACAGACGCCAGCCAGCACATCAGGCTACCCGAAACGGTCAAATTTTCCTAATCAACCTTGAACCTAATGGGTTAGTTATAAAAATGAAAATCTATTAAAGAAATTTGTCAGATTTTAGGAGATAGCTTGATATGCTCTGTACATTTGTGTTGTAGATTTTTCCTCAGAGTTCCAAATTTTATATTTAATAACGCCAATGCAATGTTACTATCACCAAGATACAGATACCTCTAACTTACATTGACTAACAAAAATACAATTAAAAACACATTTAAAATACACATACACATGTTGTGACGCGCTGCCTACTTTATGGGTTTCTGTGCGTGATTTTTGTGTTGTAGATTTTTCCTCAGAGTTCCAAATTTTAGTGTTTAAAGATGACTCACCATTGCGCACGAATGCAGCAGTCGCTCCTGTTTCGTTATTCTGAAAAAGAAAAAACGTTAAAAATTTGAAGTTTGAACTCCAATATCTCCGTAACTAGAAGGTTCCCTCGTATAGTGAAGAACAAAAAAATATCACAATGACGGGAAAAACAAGTGCCTGTCGTCTTCGATAAGGGTGTATGAAGATGGGTTGTTATGTCTGGTGGGCTGGTGCCCGACAGTTGCTGTCGGGTTCTCCTATACAACATTAGTTTTAGTATATGCGAAACCTGAAACACGTGTCTAGTATTTTTATGTAAAAACTATTTTTTATACAAAATTTCAAAACTGTATCATGAAAAATCACATAGTTATAAGCTTGTTCTGTTACCTGGTTGTCCGCATAAAACGTGGTCACCACGTAGAGCGTCGCGCACGCTCTTCCAGCGTCGTCTTGAGCTCATTGATAATAATAATTTGGCAGTAGGTACCTAAATTATTGCGATAGGTACTCAAAGTCGCTCGGTGTCCAACTTGTAACTTTTTTTAAATATTTTTGGGACAAAGTGTAACATGGTTTAAAATTTATTGGAATCGATTCAGTTACTTATTCTGAACAAACTATATTCAGGTTTCGCATATACTAAAAATTACCTTGTATTTTGTAAAGTCGCGGATAACTTTACTTGCGCGATATAGGATTTAGATGTATTTCGATGTTTAGTTCATCATCGGTGTCATAGATGGCGCTGTACTACTTTTTGTTCTATGTTGGTGTAGTACTCTTTATAGTGCCGCTACAACACACTTTAAGTAGGTAGTCTATCTAATTATCAACAAGTTCCTTCACCGCATATATAAGCACTACAATAAAAGTTCTAATCACAAGAAGTGTCCCAAAAAGTGTAATATCCACTTCAATGTTGAACCGAAAGCACATTATTGAACCGAAAGCGCTTGGCTAATGTTGTTAAATTTCAGTTAAAACTTTATTCAGTGCTTTCCTTAGATTCATTGGTGCAGGATAGTCGTGGTCATTTTGTTATTTATTTATTTAAAACTAGCTTTTCCCGCGGCTTCGGCTGCGTCAATTTAGAATTTGACAATCAATTCGGGTCATACTCTGCTTGTAATAATGCAATTCAATCATGATTCGAAAGTCACGTGGTGCCATCTATTATCATAAGTTATTGTTGTTTTCCTCGGGAATAGTATTTTTTTTCGGGATGAAAGGTAGCCTATGTCCGTTTCTGTATTGTTCAGGATGATTGGTTTAGTAATTTAGGTGAGAAAAGGTAACAAACAAACAAACTTACTTTCGCATTTATAATATTAGTAAGGAAGTAAGGATAAGAATTTAATTAAAATTATGTAAATAACACCTTAACAGCTATAACGACAATGTGATGTTACTAAAACCAAGATACAGATACCTCTAACTTACGTTGACTAACAAAAATACAATTTAAAACATTATTAAAATACACAGACATGTTGTGACGCGCTGCCTACTTTATAGGTTTCTGTGGGTGATTTTTAGAAAACTGCATCCTCACAATCAATAAATATTAAGTAAGAAACTGACTGGCTGACTGATTCACTGACTGATCGATCAACGCACAGCTGAAACCGCTGGGTCTAGAGGCATGAAATTTTGCACAAACTTTCCTTAAATGACGTAAGTGTGCACTAAGAAGGGATTTTTGAAAATTCACCCCCTAAGGGGCTAAAACGAGGGTTGAAATTTGTATGAAACATGGTCAATTTTGCGAACAAAGTAGTGGGCAATAGCTAGTATAATAATAAGCTAGTATTTCCCCTGAAAAGTTAGACAGAGATAGTGCTTAACAGTAGCTTCACCCACATTTTGCCTATATGTGCAAATCAATGTAATAGGAGGTGTTCCTATAGGCAACAACCATGGTAAGCCGGACTTCGGGCTACAACGGTGAAATTCCTAGCAGAAAAACCAAAGACAAACCAGTTGAAAATTTCGGTTCTTGACAACCTTAACTCAAAAGACAATTTGGAATTCCTTAATTATTGTACTGTTATCATCATCATCTGCCTAGCCTTTTCCCAAGTATATTGGGGTCGGCTTCCAATCTAAACGGATGTAGCTGAATACCAGTATTTTACATGGAGCGACTGCCTATCTGACCTCCACAACCCAGTTAGTACTGGGTAATACGATACCGTTTGGTACGACTGGTTGTCAGACTTTCGGGCCACTGACTCCCTGTAACGACTGTCAAAAATCTACAAATGACAGGCGGAACCAACGGCTTAACGTGCTTTCCGAGACACAGAAGAAATTCGGTATGTAATCAATCAATCAATCATTTTATTGCCAGGCAACTGAGGTCCATAGATAAAAATACACAAAAAAATCTTATAAATAATAAACTAATACATATAAAAAACCTTATTTAACTAAAACTAGACACGAATCGTCGACGGCGCGTCGTGTTCTGCTGTGATGATGTGTGTTCTGATGTGATGTAATGGTAGCCATCTACAGACCAACCTAGGTAAGCGCGGCTTAACCTAAAGAGCGACCCGACCGGCTGTTATTAATTGGCCACGAGCTCCTCTAATTATTGCATTGTTAAAGACAATGATTTACCTACTAATATAACGTAGGAGTTAAATAAGCGTTTTGTCATACACAAACCCTTGAATTATAAATAGATTCCACGTACGTACTAATATATCACAAGTTAGACAATCCATGAAAATATTTACGGTTCAATTCTCAAAGACAATAAACCCTTGATCATAATTTATGGGTGGGAAGAGTTTACACCTACTTTCAAAGTATATAAATAGAATTTTGTAGAATATTATACGGAACCATGTTACTAATCAAAGCAAATCTTTTATTTAACAGATCATACATACGCATCTTAAACACTGTGTTTGTACATAATTATATTTGTTTTTTTTTTATTAATAGTTACTAATAATGTCAAAATAATAATTAATAAAAATGTCAAAATCAATACAATAATAACAGGTGGTGTGTAGGTTAAATTTACTAACATAGTTGTAAGGAAATATTGTTACTAACACGATGAGTCCTGTTACTTGTTGATTGTATATCAATCTTATAATTATATTATTTTTTTGTACTCTATCACAATGCTATCCTATT
The DNA here is from genome assembly GCA_905163415.1 of Noctua fimbriata. Lineage (NCBI taxonomy): Eukaryota > Metazoa > Arthropoda > Insecta > Lepidoptera > Noctuidae > Noctua > Noctua fimbriata. The sequence goes on from LR990945.1 coordinate 8,369,546, forward strand.
TAACCCAAAGGTTGACTGGTAGAGAATGCCTTGTGGCATTACTCCGCCTATGTACCACTCTTGTACATGAAGTTTCAATAAATAAAAAGAATAAATATTAATGTCAAAATCATCATTAATTATGTCAAATTTATTAATAATACATAAAAAGAAGTAAATAAATGACAATAATCAAATAAGCGATAATTAAAAGCAAAATTATTTCGAGGCACGATTTAAAAAAAAGAAAGAACGAAAAAGTATATAATAGACTCACACAGGACAAAACAAAAAAAGAAAATGGATGGGATTACAATAATACAAAAATTATATAAAAAGTAAAGATTTGAAGGTAATACTTGTGTTGTGGTACAGTGCCTGAGTATTAAACCTTCCGCCTTAGCGGCCACAGTGACCAAGAAAGAGGCTGTTACATTACTACAATTTTAAGAATATTTTTTAAAACATTTTTGTAATAAAAAATAGTATTGCAGTGTCTCAAGACGAAGGTCTATGACCAGTGTGTGTTGCCAGTGATTACATACGGGACCGAAACGTGGTCGCTCACAATGGGCCTTATCAGAAGGCTTAAAGTCACCCAAAGGGCAATGGAGAGGGCTATGCTCGGAGTTTCCTTGCGTGATCGAATCAGAAATGAGGACATCCGCAAGAGAACCAAGGTAACCGACGTAGCCCGAAGAATAGCCAAACTGAAGTGGCAGTGGGCAGGGCACATTGCTCGCAGAACGGATGGCCGATGGGGTCGAAAAGTTCTGGAGTGGCGACCGCGAACCGGTAGACGCTGCGTTGGAAGGCCTCCCACTAGGTGGACCGATGACCTGGTGAAGGTTGCAGGGATCCGCTGGATGCGAGTCGCACGGGACCGGTCAATGTGGCGACACTAGGGGGAGGCCTATGTCCAGCAGTGGACGTCTTTCGGCTGAAATGATGATGATGAATAAAAAATAATAAATCTTTATTTTTACAAAAACCTTCAACATTGCTTAAAAACTAGGCAATGTTATGTCATACGAAAGAAAACTGGTCAAATGCGAGACGAACTCGAAGACAAAAGGTTCCATCGTACGCAAATAAACGGCGGAAAAACACAAGTCACACTCTGTGAAAATTTCAAGTGTCTACTCTGTCTCAGTGGCGTATCTAGGAGCCACCAATAAGACAAGCTCATAAGACAACTTACATGATGAAGAGAAGGCTACAAGAGCAAGTAGTAGTAGCACTAGTCTACGTGTACTTATTACGGTTTAAAAGATACAGCCCCGTGACAGACGAACAAACACCGAAGCATTGTTACTAAGGTCCCGTTGGCACCCTTTACGTACGGAACTCTAAAAAGAGTGAAAGAATTACGTTTGACAGGGCAGCATGATAAAATGTGTTTCACCGACCCTAAGCTACATAGGACGAGGGCAGGAAAATGATACTCAAAATTTTGCAAAGACATTGTTCTTTAGAATAGTTTTGCAACTGACTGCTGAAAATGTGTTTCATCATCATCATCACCCACAGCTCTACTTCGCTGACTGCCGGGTATTGACCTCTCTTTGTTACCTCCTTCTGCGAAGCAGTCATGCTAGTGAAGGAGGTGGCGGAACGTGAGAGGGAAAGAGCCTCACGTCCCAGCCGCCGCGGGAGACGCCCTGGGCGTCGGGGGTCACGTGGTGGCCTCCGGCCACCGTAGGCGCGGGCCTGTGGACGGCGAGTTATGGGCTAGCTCGCCGTCCAGCCGTCTTATGACGACAGGCCGTGTCGACGGCGCGTTCGTGTTCCACGCGCGCCTCAAAGAGATGTCAGCAACCACGTAGGGGTCCGCACGGGCCGATGCCTGCCAGGGCTGCGGGACTGTTCGAAAGAGATACCGCGGCCCTGGAACACAAAGGGCAAAGAAGGAACATGGATGGGTTTTAGTCAGTACAAGTCTGACACTCCCTTCCGCTCCGCCCAGAGCGGGGGGGGTCATTTGATGATTTCCCATCCTAAAAAAAAAAAAAAAAAAAAGACCTCTCTTTGTTGGTGCCAAGCTCTAGGTTCTTGCGCCAACGTCATCCAGGATATTCCCGCAATTGCAACAATGTCGTCTGCACAACTCGCCGCCGGGCGACCAACGCTTCTTTTCCAGTCCTTGGACGCCACTCGGTCACAGCTTTACTCCACCTGCCATCACCGAATCTAGTTAGGTGTCCTGCCCAACTCCATTTAAAATATGTTTTTTTGAGATGAATTTATCATCGACTAAAAAAACATGCTCATAGTAACAAATAAAAGTACAAATGAATTGAACAAACTTATTATACACAAACATAATATTATATGTTTTCACACAAACAATAAACTTTTCAACACTGGCTAGACAGTTTTTTGTTGCTATACTAAATAATGTTAACACATTAAAACATCGTCAACAATATATAGGTTTTCTGAGAGAACCTTTCATAAAGCTTTATATAATTATATTTTAAGAAGTATTTTTCAAAAGGCATCCCACACATTCGTATTCGTACTGTGAGAGTCGTTAAAACTATTTATTAGTAGCTTATGCCTGCGGCTTCGCCAGTGTAGAGTTCGGTAATGTACCACTGGATCGTATTACCGGAATAAAAGTATCCTATGTGTTAATCCAGGTCATAAACTATATGTGTACCAAATTTCATCCAAATCCAGTCGGTGGTTTTTGCGTGAAAGAGTAACAAAAATCCATCCATCCTCACAAATTTTCACATTTATAATAATAGAAGGATTGTTCATCTTTCGATCATAAAGTGTAATTTTTTATAGAATATTTTCTAGGAATTCTATATGTTGGATATGTCAGGACTTATTCCGTTAGGCTCTTATATCATGCGGGCCGGCGATGGGTTTCGTGCAATGAAAATACACTGGGTGCGATACACTGTTTATATTAAACTAACAAATTACTTGAAATTACAACTTAACACAATAAAACGGGGCACAATAAATCGGGTACAGTTCCAGGACGTCTCGGCTTCGCTGGGATCAGACATTGATTGTCCTCCTCGCCTCGAGCTGTATACATCAGGGCTCTGTAGAACGCTGTGGTGTGGGTAGACTTGTAAGTAGGTCGCGTGACGTCACCACCAGCGCACTTGCGATTCATTTTATGTCCGTACTAATGACCGGATTCGACATATATTTATCTAGATCAAAAAGTCATGCGTTAAGAAAATTAGTTTAATGTATTCTTTTAGTTTCGAATAATTCTTGGATTGCAAGGTCTCAATTTTTTAACATTCCTGTCTTAGAAATATAATAAAAAAAATATGGCAAGAAAATCTGAAATTCAAAATTAATTTCAGAGCATCCTGAAGATGTGAACAGTTGGACTTGGCTTTGCTCTCGTAGAGTTGCAAAACATAGCTTAATCAGTCTGTATTTTGCCCTAAGCAAGGACGCAGGCCTCCTCTTTTTGTAAGGAAGTATATTATAATTCACCACACGCCCAGTGCGGTTTGGTAGATGTCATATGTCTCAAAAAGATTAAAAAAAAAATAAAATAATTTATTTCAGGTCTTTAACCCAAAAAAAAAACATCGCAGAGAAATAATCATCAAACCCCATCATTCTCTTGCTTTTATCCTCATTTATTTGGAGTCGGCGCAGCATGTCTTCTTTTTCCATACTTCTCGATTACTCGTCATCTCAGCAGTCTTTCTTCCTCATCAGCTGGCTAGCCTTGTCTTGGCGTAACCGGAAGCAGCTGAATACCAGTATTTTACATGGAGCGACTGCCTATCTGAGCTTCACAACCCAGTTAGTACCGGTAAATATGATACCCCTTGGTAAGACTGGTTGTCAGACTTTCGGGCCACTGACTACTTGTAACGACTGTCAAAGATCTACTAAAGACAGCCGCGCCCATATGCTTAACGTGCTTTCCGAAGTACGGAAGAAAATCGGTATGTAATGGGTAGGCACCCATCCACGGACCAATCTAGGCAAGCGCAGCTTAATCTAAAGATCGACGCAAGCGGCTTTTATTATTTAGCCACGAGCTCCTCGTGTCAGCTTATCATAGAGAATTAATAAAAACAACAAAAAAAAACTTGGAATTCATAATGTAGTAACCTATTTTGTTATAAAGTTTATCCAAACCGCACAACAGCCCATCAATTTGCAAACCAAAGCATTTTCCCATGAACCCCAACATATGGAATTGTTACCAAACTTTTTGGACGGGATTCAAAATGGCCGTCAAACTTTATGTCTGTCTACCATAGGCCCATGACTCGGCAAGTTTTATTGAAGGCTAGAAGAAAATATTTTGTTTTTTATGTTTGTAATATTGAATACATTATAGGATTGTAATGGGCTAAAGTAAATTGATTATAGTGACTTTGAACTTCTGAAGATCTAGGACAATCGCTTTTAATCATAAAAACAAAATTGGGATCGTATTACCGAGATAAAAAGTATCATATGAGTTAATCTAGGTGATAAACTATCAGTGTGCAAAATTTTATCCAAATCCGTTTAGTAGTTTCCGCGTGAAAGTGTAACGAACATCCATCCTCACAAATTTTCGCATTTAAAATAGTAAGTAGGACTACTGTATTTATTAATTAGACATGTTAATTTTATATTTTAAACCGTGACATTCAATAACTAGATACAACTTCAAGTGAAATCAATCAATCAAAGTACGTAATAAAACTATAGCAACTCAAAAATGCATTCCCGATCCATCTTTCTACATTCCAAGCACCTCTCATTGAAAGTTTAAATTCTACATAACAAGTTCCTGCATTGTAATTTTGAAGGGGAATTTTAGTTGTTCCCATAATATCTGTTTAAACTGTGCGGAGTGTAGTTTCATGTATTTAACGAAGATATTAGTGCTGGCAATATTATGCAGTGTTCATAATTTGAATTTGGCAGCCATTTTGAAAGTGACGTTGTTGTATGCTGAGATTTGTCGATATTGTGTATTATTTGTTTTTGAATTTCGAGCGGGAGATAACTAAGGTCCCGCGTTAGCTGTCCGTTCGTGGGAACTATGTGCCGGTTAGCCAAGAGCTACACGCGCAGGATGCGCATATTAGGATCAGGGTGTTAGGGACTCCATTGAAATGGGAGTATCTTCCGACCAGACGGTTGTTGTGTATGGTGGGCTACTGACCCACAGGTGATGTCGGGTTTTCCTATAAACCCATAAGTCGCGGATAACTTTAATAGCGCGATTCAGAATTTTGATGTTAGTTCTTCCTTTGTGGCATAGATGGCGCTGTCGTACTGTTTGTACTGTCCGCTACACGCGTATTGCGACAACAGCTGCGGAGAAAACAAATGACGACGGTACTCACGTTAAGGAAATAAATGACACAAGCGCGTGTCGTGTCGCACATGGAAACGTTTGAGGTCGTGCCATGCAAGCCAGGAAACGCACATGCCAGTAACTTGCATTAAAGCATGCCAGATACACGCATTAATGCTTACAAACTCCTTGCATGTTATTGTGCGAAAATAGTGTCTAGCAGATAACATGCGTATCCCACAATGAGAATGCTAAGGGGGATGTGTGGTGTAATGCGAATGGATAAAATAAGGAATGAGTATGTACATAAGAGGAAGTCTGAAAGTGGCGCCGGTGACTGAAAAGTTGTGTGGTAATCGGTTAACGTGGTATGGTCATGTGATGCGGAGGAATATGGAAAATGTAGTGAATAAAATGTTGAGTATGAATGTAGATAGCTATGAGGGTAGGTGGACCGATGACCTGGTGAATTCTGCAGCTGTAAATGAAGACAGTATATATATTTTTTATACACTTTAAAGGCTTGCGTTTCGCCGCAACTCGCCAGATGTGAAACGATGTCGCGGCCTAGGGTGTATCACGCTTGTCCAGAAGAAACCGCTTCACTCCAACTTTGAATAGACCCAGATTATCATGAACAGAGAAGCCGGCAGTGAATGCCACAGACTGGCAGTTCGCACAATAAAATTAAATGTGTATATTCCTTGCGTGATCGAATCAGAAATGAGGACATCCGCAAGAGAACCAAGGTAACCGACGTAGCCCGAAGAATAGCCAAACTGAAGTGGTAGTGGGCAGGGCCCATTGCTCGCAGAACGGATGGCCGATGGGGCCGAAAAGTTCTGGAGTGGCGACCGCGAACCGGAAGACGCTGCGTTGGAAGGCCTCCCACTAGGTGGACCGATGACCTGGTGAAGGTTGCAGGGATCCGCTGGATGCGAGTCGCACGGGACCGGCCAATGTGGCGATACTTGGGGGAGGCCTATGTCCAGCAGTGGACGTCTTTCGGCTGAAATGATGATGATGATGATGATAAAGGTAGAGGAAGACCAAACAAATGGAGGTGACAGCTGAGATGACGAGTAATAGAGAAGTATGAGAGAAGAACACAATATGCTGCGCCGACCCCAAATAAATTGGGATAAGGGCAGGAGAATGATGATGATGCAGATACACAATGGCATGCAAACTATATGCTTCGTTTACTTTCATGCAAGTAACTAGCATGGTTTAAAAGTAAATAATTTAAAGCCGGGAAGGCTTTCATTACCACAATTTACTTGCAAACATGCAAGGCTAAAGTAACAACTCTAGTAGTCACTATCTAGACTAAATCTAAGCGATAGTGCGGCAGGATTCAAGTAAACTGTTTAAATCTACGGTATAATTTAGTTATCTTCCTTCCTTTAGTTATTTTAGGTCTACCTGACTTGCACGAAATCGATACCTGCCTATTCCAGCTTTGAGCGCAATACTACTATTAAATGCATTTACATAACACGCCTTCTGATACCTGAAGGGTAAGACAGACGTGTACCTGACTAGTACACCCTCATGAGGGGGCGAGCTTATTGCCATCAACCGGCCCCAAATCCAGACTCCGTGGCTGCTACTGAGAAATTCCTGATGGAAAAACGCAATAAAACTTTCCACCCAGGAATCGAACCCAGGACCTCATGCTGAGCAGTCGCGCTTAGTTGGTTAATAAAACCAAAATCATTGGTTAAAAGTTAGTAAAGATGCAAGTGGTTAATTAAAAAGTAATTTAGCTACCAATATTATTTACAGTGTACATTATATCAGCTGCACGGCTCGATTTTAAAGGTTAAGCCACGCTTACCAAGATCGGTCCGTGGATGGGTGGAAGCCCATTACATACCGAGTTTCCTCCGTGCCTCGGAAACCTGTGGGATGTTGTTAGGGCTTTGTGAACGCTTAATGTGCCTTTGATAGGCAAGGCGGAGGACTCATAAAAGCGGTCGGTCTATATTAAGGTAACAAAGAGACTTAGATACTTAGATTCGCATTTATTTATAATGTAGTGTAGTTTAGAGGAGCTCGTGTCGATCATCAGGTTAAGCCGCGTTGGTCTAGGTTGGTTCGTCGATGGTTGACCGCCTATTTCATACCGAGTTCCCTTCGCGCCTCGGAAAGCACGCCTTTGGTTTTGTCTGTCATTTGTAGATCTTTGACAGTCGTTACGGGAATTCAGTAGTCACGGTTTTTTTTTTCCATTCTCCCCTGTCAACCGTCACACAATCAATTATACCTTTTTCTTTCATGTCATTCATCACATAATCCATCCATCGTTTTCTTCGTTTTTCTCTCCCTGTCCATCCATCAACAATTCTATTCATCACTGTTTTATTCACATGCGATTTGTCCATTCTCATCACAGGTCCATAACCAAGACTATTGATTCCCTTTCAACTTTTCTGTAACTGGTATAACTTGAAAACTTCCTCTTAAATACTCATTCATTTTTAACCCCCGATGCAAAAAGGGGGTGTTATAAGTTTGATCGCAATGTGTGTCTGTCTCTGGCACCGTAACTCTTAAACGAGTGAACCGATTTGGATGCAATTTTTTTTTATTTGAAAGCTAGTTTTTTGGCGATTTTTCTTAGATAGGTTTTATCACTCGGTACAGTCATTTACTAGATATGGGGGATGAAAGTAGTGATGAATAATCGAATATTTTCAAGTATACCCAAGGGTATCAAATGAAAGGGCATGATGTGTATATTACAATTAGACATGTTTTATCAAAACCGTCTCAGCCATTTTATTGAGTTTTCAAATGTTTGTTTGCTTTTCTTTGTTGCGATGGAGGTTTTTTAAATTTTAAATTAAATTCGAGTTATGACTTTATATTATAAATAATAATTTAAAAAATCTTGATTATTCGAAATATATGAATGCGTAAAATTAAAAATGCGGTATTGTATTTCTTCGGTTTTGTATTTACAGCTGATATGAAAGTGAATGTCGTCGTGTTTTGTTCAATGTTGCTACTGTTAACAAATTCATGAAACATTAGTATGACATCTGCAAAGTTACTTATTTTCATAATTCTGTATGTTTTTTTTGTTACTGCGGAATATAATGACACAATTGTTATGCGCGTCAGGCAAATAAGGAGCGGGTTGGTTTAAGCCATCATTTTCCCTTATGGGACAAATAAAATTAAATCGTATGTCGGGTATTTTGTTCTAAGAGACAAAAAACAATGGTGAGCTCATGATAATGTTATTGTAACCAGAAGTTATCAGAAGGCTTAAAGTCACCCAAAGGGCAATGGAGAGGGCTATGCTCGGAGTTTCTTTGCGTGATAAAATCAGAAATGAGGACATCCGCAAGAGAACCAAGGTAACCGACGTAGCCCGAAGAATAGCCAAACTGAAGTGGCAGTGGGCAGGGCACATTGCTCGCAGAACGGATGGCCGATGGGGCCGAAAAGTTCTGGAGTGGCGACCGCGAACCGGAAGACGCTGTGTTGGAAGGCCTCCCACTAGGTGGACCGATGACCTGGTGAAGGCTGCAGGGATCCGCTGGATGCGAGTCGCACGGGACCGGTCAATGTGGCGACACTTGGGGGAGGCCTATGTCCAGCAGTGGACGTCTTTCGGCTGAAATGATGATGATGATGAACCAGAAGTTGGGTACATTATTAAGAGTAGGTATGTACTATCACTTTACTTTAAGCCTTCAAGCCTCAATTTTTTTGTTTAGTGAGTCGTGCACAGTCTTACTATCAGAAAAGTCTAGTGAACTTCTAATGATAATGCAAGAATGATATACAAATATCATTGCGTAAGACTCGTAACTTTAAATCTAGAAAAAATTATGTTGCAGACATTGCGCCAATAATCCTATTATTTGGTAAGATAATAACACTGGGTATTACGTTTAATAATCGTTTCATCGTATCGTATTACCGAGTACTAGCTGGGTTGTGGAGGTCAGACAGGCAGTAGCTCCATATAAAATACTGGTATTCAGCTGAATCCGTTTAGACTGGAAGTCGACCCCAACATAGTGGGGAAAAGGCTACGCAGATGATGAATCGTTAAAAAATTTACTTTATAGTCAAGCTAGTTCTTCTATTCTACACAAATGATATTGACGCGACCTTCACCATAATTCGATGGTTTTGACATGTCAAAAAGGAATGATGAAGAGTGATTAGACCACACTCATCATCGACCTATCCTTTTCCTAACTAGGTTGCGGTCTTACAAGGAGCGACTGCCAATCTGACCTCCACAACCTAGTTAGTACTGGGTTATACGATACTCCTTGGTAGGACTGTCTGTCAGACTTTCGGGTCACTGACTATCTGTCACGACTGTCAAAGATCTATAAATGCCAGCGAAATCAACGGCTTAACGTGCTTTCCGAGGTACGAAGGGAACTCGGTATGTAACGGGTGTTCACCCATCCTCGGACCAACCTAGGCCAGCGCGGCTTAACCTGAAGATTGACACGAGCTCTTCTAAACTACACTTCTTTATAAATGAATGCGAATCTAAGTATCTAAGTCTCTCCGTTACCGGCCGCTTTAATGAGTCCTCTGCGTTGCCCCATCAAAGGCACATTAAGCGCCCACAACGCCCTAACAACATCCCACAGGTTATTTGCTTTAAAACAACCATAATCCACGTAGGTACTACGATACTAATTGAACCAATACGTGATCAACCTTGAAAATATTTCATTTAAATTGATACCTTCGCGAGGACTCATTAAAGCGGTCGGTCTATAGTTGAGGGGATTACAGGCAGACCAAAGTCCTTCAGGTAGTATGGTTTCGTCGGATAACTTCTAACCTTTCAGGCGAAGCCGCAGTCTAAAGCTATCTAAAATAAATAAAACATACAATCCAGCCAGGCGAATTTCCTAGAACTTCATACCGGCACGTGACTTGTCATATCCGTTTCTCAGAACCTGAGATCTATAATAGCACTCTAATAAATAATTCAATTTTTATACTTCTAATAAATGTCATAAGGTTGATCCAAAAAGATTGACAAATCAGATTTCTATTTGTGATAAAAAAAAAAAACCGGATTCTGTACAACTTAAAACTTTATTTTCATTTGATTCAGTTTTTTTGCCACCAACTTCAGAAGCGAAAGTTATTTTTCACTTTTTTGTGGTTTTGAAGTTGGTTTTTTTATTTTGCAAAAAAGTTTTTTTTTTGTCTTTGCATTTTTTGTTGTAATATCCTATACAAATACTGGGCCTTTATTTTACGTTGTTAACAATACATTTCATGGTAATAGGATTATCCCCAGAAAAATTAAACAAAGAAAGAAAAAATATTTATTTGTAGCAGGGACATGACGTTAAAAATTATCAAAATCGGTCCACAATTGGCGAAGATGTAGCTGAGCGCTGACGTTCACTGGCAGATAGTTGATGTTATAAAGTCTAACTTAGTCTACTTTTATTTTAGAAAAATAACTAGGATACCGTAAAAAAAAAACCCTTAAAAACCCTATTAAAAATAAAAATATTTTTATAATAATTTCACGCGGACGGAGGCCGCGGGGCACTGCTAGTTTTGAAATAAATGCTTTGAGTTTGTGTTTGATCTCGAGATACTAAACATCCCAGCTAATTCAGATCCACTGAAATTCCAGTAGCCAGTAAATAAATTCAACCTAAAATCAACAACCAACTTTGTACGCCTATAATTCACTACACCACAAAGATACGAATCTGATCCTTCCGGGAACTGTTCATCAACACGATTAACACCTGCTCACATTAAATATCAAAGTGTAAATCATTGTTTAAACAATACAATTTAACATTTACTCAAACACTTTGATATAAACCAGTTTATTTGAGTCGTTTCACTATTTATTTATATCTATACAAATAAAATTGAAGTGTCTGTTTGTAATATCAAAATAACAGCGTTTTACTGAATGCATATGAACATAATTACGGCACTTATAACGAAAACACATTTTTTCAATTTTTGTCTGTCTAAATGTTCCAGCTAAACTCAGAAATGGCTGGACTGATTTGAACGGGACTTTTACTAGCAGATAGCTGCTGTTATAAGGTCTAACATATGCAACTTTTATTTTAGAATAAAAATAAGAGTTCCGTGCTAAAAAATAAAACCCTTGAATTGTTAACAAAATTCGATAAAAAATCCAAGTCATATTTTTTATAAGAATTTCACGCGAACGAAGGTCGCGGGCAACAGCTAGTCGTACTATAAGGTTCGTTGACCAACTTACCTGTGCTGTTTTTACCAACTTTAAATCTGGACACATAAGTTACATTTTCCATTACCGCAGCTGCAACCATTCATTTCAGTACACCATTCCAAAGTTACAACTGCAGTTCTTCTCGGCCTTATTTTGTAAACTCTAGGGGTGAAACTTCTTTGATGTGGTGGCTGAAATATTTGCTTCAGGTATATTCCGCAGCTCTAGCACGTTTTCCGTGTATAGTATACGATTTATGAGTTACGTATGTATTTGGAAATCTGTTCCGCTAATTAAAGGGGTATGTGTATAAACATTTTGCTTTTGTTGTTACAGACCTGTATTAAGACTTAATTTATGGAGATTTCTGTGTATAGTGTTTTGGGTTTATGGCTTATTGACGGTGCTGATTGACTTTGTATGGTTGCTGTCTTTATAAATAGGTATTGGAAAAAATAGTTGTTCACAATGTTTTTTTTGTTGGGAATTTTCAAAAGCTATTTATGTGGTATTGTGTGATGTGTGGTGTGACAAAAATGGATTCGGTAAGGAACGAATATTTTAGAGGAAGTTTAAAAGTTGCGCCAGTTACAGAAAAGTTGAAAGGGAATCGATTGTCTTGGTATGGACATGTGATGAGGAGGGACGAACCGTATGTGACTAAAAGAGTGATGAATATAAACGTTGATGGATGGAGGGGGAGAGGAAGACCAAAGAAACTATGGATGGTTTGTGTGAGGAATAATATGAAAGATATAGGAGTAAATGAAATGAAGTGGCGGTTGACAGAGGAGAATGGAAGAAAAAATGTGTTGCGCCGACCCCAAGTAACATGGGACGAGGGCACGAAGATGATGAATTGCCCTAATTCATTTGGGGTCGGCGCAGCATGTCTTCTTCTTCCATGCTTCTTTATTACTCGTTACCTCATCAGACACACTTCATCTTTCACACAGTCCATCCATCGTTGCTTTGGTGCCTCTACTCTAATACCCATCCACATTCATACCCAAAACTTTTTTCACGACTTTTTCCACATTTCTTCTGCATCACATGCCCATACCACGACCAATGATTACCACACAACTTTTCAGTAACCGGTGCCACTTTCTGACTTTCTCTTATGTACTCATTTCTTATTTTAGCCATTTGCGTGATACTACACATCCTATATAATAGGGGGTGAGCCTATTGCCATCAACCGGGCGCAAATCCAGACTCCGTGGCTGGTACTGAGAAATTCCTGTTGGAAAAACAGAAAAACATTTCGCCCGACCTGGGAATCAAACTTATTCAGCTTCATAGAAGCGAAATGCATTAAGAATTAAGTCCGCCTCTGTACTTTGTGTTTGAAGTGTTAAATAAATAAATGCACTGCAATCAATGCGAAATCAGTCTTTGTCGTAAAAAGAGTCAAACTCGATGGGGTTGCGTCGTTTCATTAAAGAGTTCCTATGGCCACCTTCCAGCTCCATCATCAGATCAGCTCCATGATATCATAATATTGCATTGTCATTCAATATACATATGCGTGCAAAATTTCAGCTCAATCGGAAACCGAGAAGTGTGTCAAATTTAACTTGCAAGATTTGATTACAGACAGACAACGGGACAAGTGAAACTAAAATAAAAGCTTGTAAAAAAAGCGAAGTCAATCAGTAAAAACCTTCTAATTACGACGAAAACGACAGAAAAGCTAATCTTACTTATCAATGAACACCTTTTTTTTTTTTTTTTTTAGGATGGGAAATCATCAAATGACCCCCCCCCGCTCTGGGCGGAGCGGAAGGGAGTGTCAGACTTGTACTGACTAAAACCCATCCTTGTCCTTCTTTGCCCTTTGTGTTCCAGGGCCGCGGTATCTCTTTCGAACAGTCCCGCAGCCCATCAATGAACACCTATGCCTTTAATCAGACACCCAGTCATTATAGAAAACGTTAATACAAACTGAATGAAATACCAATGAATACCTTAGTTACTACGCCACAAAGGATATTTTGATACGCGATATTGAAAGGGTGAACTTTCAAATATCCATATTCATTGATGAAATAATTACAACTGAGAGTCGATCACAGGAGTCGATAGATATTAACTCTTCCCAACTATGTTTTGGCCGGCTTCCAGTTCATCTGGATGGAACTGAATACCAGTATTTTAAAAGAAAGAAATAAAAAGCATTTATCAGACTCACAGAATAAAACAAAAAAAAATGGTTGTTTTAACAATAAAATAAAATTGAGGTTCCTCTCTCTGTAGCGCTTCATGACCTACCGACGGTAGCTTGGACCCTGTTCCCGATACCGGTGGGCTACAATTTTTAAATGTTTTTTATGTTGTTTTTTCTTTATATTGTTTTTTTTTTTTGCAGCAAACGGCGACGCGGCAGGCCCAGAAGGAGATGGCGGGACGAACTCGACTCTTTTCAAAAAGATTGGCAAACAACAGCACTGGATAGGGATAAGTGAAAGGAGGGAAGGGAGGCCTTTGCCCTGCAGTGGGACACAAATGGCTGATAATAATAATTGTTTTTTCTAAGGAATATTTAAAAATGTAATTAATTTGTATAGAAATAAATAAAAGAATTTAAACAAAATTAAAAAAAAGTAAACATAATTGTTAACGCACACGTTAACACCTCCAAGACACACATGCGTCATCAAGCAGAGGGGAGCGGGCGGCGTGGTAGCAGCAGCGGCTCGACGACGGCTCGCGCGCCCTCAACAGAACACTCCTTTTAACACCGCGACCACGATCGCATCGATTTCAATAATTAAATTTTGACCTGTAAAATACCTAATATTATAACCTAGAAATACAGTCCGCTTTTTATTCCACCTGGGCCTATCTATGGTCCTTCGAGGTTTCGGTCAAGTTTAACTAAACACCGCGACCACGATCGCATCGATTTCAATAATTAAATTTTGACCTGTAAAATACCTAATATTATAACCTAGAAATACAGTCCGCTTTTTATTCCACCTGGGCCTATCTAATAATAAAAAGAAGCGACCGCTATTGGGAATAACTTGTGGCTAAATAATAACAGTGCTTGCCGAGGTCGGTCCACGGATGGATGACCATCATTACATACCGAGCTCACATCGTGCCTCGGAAAGCACTTTAAGCCATTGGTCCCCAGTATTTTACATGGAGCGATTGCATATGCCTTCTTGGTTCCTGGTTGTCAGAAGTCAGACCACCTCGTGAACTGTGTTCGTGTGTTTTTTAACTGTACTGAATTAAGTACTTACAATTTTATGAAGAGAGAGTTATACAGGTATGAGAGACAGATATTATTACTTTAAAACTCATCATCGACTTCCTGTCTTTGTAACATATCACTTGGGGTCGGCTCAACTCGTTTTATGGTTCCATACCTCAAAAGGGAAAAGGAACCCTTGTAGGATCACTTTGTTGTCTGTCTGTCTGTCTGACTGTCAAGACCCTTTTTCTCAGGAACGCGTAGAGGTATCAAGTTGAAATTTATACGAAATATTCGGGTCTACGGTATATTTCAGCTGTGAATCAAACTTGTAAGTCAACGCGATCAAAAGATATGACCGTTTATGTAGCATATTTTGCGATTTCACAAGGGAATTAAAACCTACAGGCTACTTCCCGTTGACTTACAATCATGAAATTTGGCAAGAAGCAATGCAAAGTACAGCAGATGTAAAGGAAAAACCGTAAATAATTAGTTAACTAACCTAAGACCAAATAAAAAACCAAGACAGCGCTTACATCAAACTACAACTAAACTACGCTCAAAACTATGCTCAATAAGTGCACGCATGTTTACGAAACCACGCTTCACGTCACTGTTGACAGCGCTGTGTCTCGGTTTTTAATTTGTCTGAGTTACTAACAAATGTTCTTTTTTCTTCCATTCTCGTTTGTCAACCGTCACGCTATCACTTACTCCTTTCATTTCAAATAATTCCTCACATCTTCATCCATGTTTTCTTCTTACTAACTTGATGTGCCCTAATAGCTACAATATTAAATGTTTTTCTTGACTCTCTTAATAAACATTTAAACGAGTATGAACTTGACACAGTTCTTAAGAACTCTGTCGAGTCTATGCAGTTAAGTACCAGTGACGATTCAAAGAAAAACTTAACAAATAAGCTATTTTGTTTCAAATTTAAGAAATTACAAATTAATTGAAAATGAGCAGTGTTTTGTGCCGTTTTAGTCTTGCTTAGGCGACCTTTGGCCTGTCTTGCCAAGAGTTATTAAATTACCCAGTAACGGGCTTGTAGATGTTAGTTAAGGAGTCGCTCTATGTTTTATTTTTATTTTATTAAAAGCCCTTTTGTTCTAAATTTCCCTCCCTTTTTGTGTGTTGTTAAATATCTCTTAATTCAGCATGCCCCTTGGCAAAGGCCTCCTCTAGCAGCTGTTTCCATTGTTTTCTATCTTGAGCCACTCTCCTCCATACCAATCCGTTATTATTTTGATTCATTTCTTCTGTTTTGTTCTCATGTGGCCAGTCTCACGTGGCTCTCAAAACGGTGAAGCCGGCACATTGCGAGGAACTGGTATGTCGTAGAACCAGAACTTCGAAGTCATGTGACATCTACTAAATCGCACGGGATCAGCGTGGGGGATTATAGCCCACTCCCTCTCATAGAGATAAGGCCTGTGTTCCAGCAGTTGGAGCATTAAAGGTTGATTATGCTTCCATCTGCCTAGCCTTTTCCTAACTATATTGGGGTCGGCTTCCAGGCTAATCGGGTGCAGCTGAGTACCAGTATTTTACACGGAGTGACTGCCTATATGACCTCCACAACCCAGTCTGTACTGGGTAATACGATACCCCTTGGTAAGACTGGTTGTCAGACTTTCGGGCCACTGACGAACTGTAACGACTGTCAAAGATTAACAATTGACAGCCGGGACCAACGGCTCAACGTACTTTCCAAGGTACGGAAGAAACTCGGTATGTAATGGGTGATCACCCATAAAAGGACCTACCTAGGCAAGCATGGCTTAACCTGAAGCTCGACCTAAGCGGCTGTTATTATTTAGTCACGAACTCCTTAAAGGCTGATTATGCTAATGCTGAGTATACAATGTGTAAACGGACCCTTCACGAAGCCGGCAAACAAGCATTCTGTTCATCAAACTAAGTAACTCTACGCAAAAATTATTGCTGGGAAGTGACTTTTTTTTGGGGTGAAAAATTACGTTTTAAGGTAGAACTCAATGTAACACACTCATAACACTGTGCTCATGGATACATTTAATAGTACGGGGGTCGTGGAGGTATTTCAAGTAAAGTTATAACATTAAAAACTTGTATTTAAAAACACTTGTGAAAAACTTGGAACTTTGACCCTCAATTTCTCCGTAACAAAAAAATTATCGCAATGACGGGGAAAACAAGTACCTTTCGGCGTCGTTAAGGGTATTTTAACACCCATTATTTAAATGTCTTTGCTTTGAACATAACTAATGCAGATGCCATTTCTATTTTCTCGCTAAGCTTTCTACAGACTCGATCAAACTTTGGGCCCTCAGCGATAGTTGTGTAAAGTTGCTGACTAATTTACATTCTACATTGAGTGCAGTTAGTTGTAGTGTTCCAGGGTCTTCTTTTAGTTGAAGTCTTGTTTGTTACTGTAATGGTCTAGCTTTTGGTTGATGGAAATTAGGTTCTGGGTCCTATTTAATATAACCTATATTCCCCTGCATTTTTGACATATGGATCCCAGACTTGGTCTTTGACAAACATTCAAAAGTTCAAGCTCAAGGTGTGCCAATGTGCAATGGAGCGCAGTATAGTTGGCGTCAAACTTACCGACCAGGTAAGCAACACCACACTGCGTTCCAAAACACAAACTATTGCGTTGTTCAAAAAGCCGCTAAGCTAAAGTGGGACTGGGCTGGCCACGTCTGCCGCATGCCCGACGAGCTATGGGCCATACAAAAGCCAGAAGGCGACGCGGTAGACATCGCAGGAGATGGCGGGACGAGCTGGACAAAACCAACGACCAGTGATCCGCATTGGCCCTGGATCGAAGAATTTGGAAGTCATGGGGAGAGGCCCTTACCCAGCAGTGGGATGACACAGACTATCAGTATCAGTATATTCCTCTGCAAGGGAAAGGACTCCCACCATTCTTTTGATGGTTCCCGCTTCTTTATCGCTTCTCGTCCATTCCATCATGGGCGAAAAATACTCAACAAAAAGTTAAAACAGTTCCAGCGAAGCTCACACAAAATAAAAAATTGAAAAATCTTATAAGTACAGACGCCAGCACATCAAGCTACCCAAAACTGTTAAATTTTCCCAATCAACCTTGAACCTAATGCTTTAGCGATAATGTTGAAAATCTATTAAAGAAATTTGACAGATTGTAGTAGCTTGATGTGTTGGCGTCTGTACTATAGCCCCAAATGAGTTTGAATTCTAGTGAAAACAAAAAAGTTCCCGTAAACTGTGCTGCGAGTTTTGCCGGGAACATTCAAAACATGTTTTGAAACAAGCAAACAAACAAACAAAACAAACACGACATTTTCGGAAATGGAACGAAAGCTTTAATCTTCCAGTTCAAACGTTTAGGGGACCATCACCCCAAATTATCACCAAGGGCCCTAAGTTTCCCCACTTCACCTAATTTTCACCCCTCAAGAAACAACTTGAACTGCAATGCAAAAGTTTGCGTCCTATTTCCCTGTTCGCCCCTCACATTCATATTTTAATATTCCATCAGTGAATTCCTTCCGCCCTTCAGCCTTGCGTTTATTAAAAAGTCTTCTATTTAATTTAAATCTTTCTTTTAAAATTCTATTGTAATGAGAGCTGTGTTGTTGTAAAACAAAAAAAAAAACAAAATTAGAAGCAAAAACAAATGCAGTGTGTCAGATATTTTTTCTCGTTAGAAATGTAATGGACTGTTTCTTCAGATGAGTTCATTTCCATTCTTGCTTAGTCTGCAGAAACCGCTAATGCATTTTAGTTTGCTGCAAATTAGGTCACTCAGATTTCTGAGGAAGGAATAGTGTATCTGTATTTTGTTTTCACGTATGTTTTGAATGTGTGGGCCTCGGGTGGAGTGTCTGACAACTGCGTAATACTTAGGTACTCTGTTCTAATAGCATTCCATGAAAAAGTACCTAAATAAATGTATGTAGTAATTTGAAGTACTACATACAAAAATGTATGTTTAGTTTGTGTTGCCTGGACAAAGCCTTGTCCTATAAAAGCTTTTCTTAATGATCATTTGGTACAAAGCCTCCTTAACAATTTTTTAGTTATTTCAAGTAAATAATGTGTTGTGTGGAGTGACAAGAATGTATAGTAAGAGTAATGAGTATATTAAAGGAAGTTTGAAAGTGGCGCCTGATACAGAAAATTTTAAAGAAAGTCGTTTGTCTTGGTATGGACATGTAATGAGGAGGGATGAAACGCATGTGACAAAAAGAGTGATGTGGATGAATGGAGAGGGAGAGGAAGGCCAAATAAAAGATGGATGGGTTGTGTGAGGAATAATATGAAAGAGAAAGGAGTAAATGATGCCATGACGTCTGACAGGGGAGAATGGAAGTAAAAAACATTTTACGCCGACCCCAAGTAACATGGGACAAGGGCCGGAAGATGATGACGATAAATTACAAAGCCTGTTTAAAAAGTTTACAGATAATTCAATTA
This sequence comes from Noctua fimbriata, assembly GCA_905163415.1. Lineage (NCBI taxonomy): Eukaryota > Metazoa > Arthropoda > Insecta > Lepidoptera > Noctuidae > Noctua > Noctua fimbriata. The sequence continues at coordinate 8,388,701 of LR990945.1, forward strand.
ATTCATGTAATAAAAAGCGATGGAATAGTTACATATGATGCTCATGTTCCAGCAACACGAACGACAAAAGTAAAATAACCTTAGAAAAGTATTTTACGATATTTTCTTACTTCTTTCCTTAAAAGGATAAGAAATACAGAGTTAAAGTAACATTTCCGCAAGGCAGGTAGATCTAAAAGACTTTCTTAGAGCAATAAATCTTCGGAAGAAAACAATGCGAATAATACACATGGTAAAGTAATACCAAAATGTTATATGCCTGTTTGTAATGTCTGACAGTTTTACGAAAAACGTTTATGACAGTGAGGGGAAAGACATCGAGGTTTGTGTAAGATCCTTTGTTTCAACATGCATTTACAAGGAATTTTGTGCTTTTTGGGGTTCCGTACATCAAGAGGAAAAAGCGGAACCCTTATAGGATCACTTTGCCTGTGTCTGTAACACAGTTTATACTAGCACAGACACAGACGTTCACTCTGTCTCAAATAATGCATAGCGTTGTACTTCATATAATGGCGTTTTTATGTTTTGATTGAGATGGACAAATTGTATTTGGGTTTTTGAAAATAAAGAATATTATTGAAAAAAAATAATAATAATCTTTGTTGTCTGTCTGTCTGTCTGTCAAGACCCTTTATCTCGGGAACGCGTGGAGGAATCGAGTTGAAATTAAAGCCATATACTCAAATTTACAGTCCCTTGAAGCTGTGAAAAAATCATACTTCTAAGTTAACGTAAAAAAAACATACGGCCGTTTATACCGCAATAAACGTATATTTCGACACTCTCAAAGGAATCAAAATTTATAGGGTACTTACCGTTTACGTAGAATCACGAAATTTGGCAAAAAGCAATGTCTTACAGCACGTGTAAAGAAAAAAATCAGAAAACCATAAATATGTGTTTGATAACAAAATACCTACTAGTTTATACGGAACCGTCACGCTAGTATGACTCGCACTTGTCCGGTTTTATGAGGTCTATACCTTACAATGAATAAACAACACCCTCAACCTATCACTTTGTTGTCAGACAAAACCCCCATTTCTTCGAAAAACGTGGATCGGAATATACTTAATTGTCTAACGTTTCGTTACGTATAACACTTACGTCCTTATCACATGAGAAAGTGTAGAACTCAAAGAGCAACGATTCGGACATACGCCTTTGGCTTCACTAACGTTTTACATAACTTCTAGGGATCTAAAATGGCCGCTCTAACAGAATCATTATATGAATCACGTTAAAAATCTTAAAATGGGCACAGACACAGTTAATATTATGAATTGTCACTTTGTGATAATTTTACGATTTTTTACGTAATTCACTATATTATAGTCATTCATTTATCATTTAATCATTTTATTCACTGTTCTGTATGGTGTCCGGACGTAAAGAATAGCACCATCCCATATCTTCCCGTGGGTGTCGTAAGAGGCGACTAAGGGACTTACCAGTGAATGGGCGGCAGCGTTCTCTGATTCTACAACAACCATACTGCGATCGCCAACCCGCCTGCCAAGCGTGGCGATTAATTATGGCAAAACCCCCCTTCTTGGGGGAGGCCTATGTCCAGCAGTGGACTTTTCGGCTGAAATGATGATGATGATGATTCACTGTTTTAAGCTTTCTCGGTTTACAACTAAACTTATACTGTCACTTACGGGATATCTTCCGTGGTGGTATTTTTCCGTGGTCTTCGGCAGCTACAATCACGGAAGATATCCCGTAAGTGACAGTATAAGTTTAATCATTTTATTATCACGCAACTAAGGCCAATACATAAAAATAAACTTACTAACTAATACATATTAAAAACCTCAAAACAACCCCCAAAAACCGCCACCCCAGCCTAACCCAGCCCCAACCTTAACTTATCCTGTTATGATTCTGCTAACGCAACCATTTTAGGCCCCCTGGTCATACACGCAAGTAAGTTAGGTTAGGGTAGTAGCTTCAAGCAAAGGGTGTTAACAAGATCCTCCTGCCTCCGTAGCAATACCACCGTAGACAAAGATTTCTTTGACGGAAGGATCGACAAAATGACAGATTGTGTCGACACAATAACAGATTTCTTTGCACTATCTGTCATTTTGTCGATTCTTCCGTCAAAGAAATCCTTGTCTACGGTGGTCATGCTACGGGGGCTGGTGGCTGTGGCGTGGCTTCTAGTCCGACTGGATATTAATGTGTCTAACACATGGGTATTGTAATACGTAATCCAATACCCAAGTTTATTCTATTTTCGGAGCAACTACGGTCCAAAAACCTACTGCTTAAAACCTACTGTTTAAAATACCTAAATATCGTTTCACAGATTTTTGTAATAACTAATGAACGAAACAAACGAAAAAAGGACAATTCACCTACGGTTTATTCAACTACAATTAATTAATCTCATACTTGCTAACTGTAGTCGGTAATGTAGTTGTTTTTTTCGTAGAATACATCATTCATCATCATCATTTCAGCCGAAAGACGTCCACTGCTGGACATAGGCCTCCCCCAAGAAGGGGGGTTTTGCCATAATCGCCACGCTTGGCAGGCGGGTTGGCGATCGCAGTATGGTTGTTATAAAACACAGAGAACGCTGCTGCCCATTCTCTGGTAAGTCCCTTAGTCGCCTCTTACGACACCCACGGGAAGATATGGGATGGTGCTATTCTTTACGTCCGGACACCATACAGAACAATACATATTTGGTCGTAGAATACATATTTGGTTAATTACGAGTAGGGTAAGTCTGACAACCAGTCTTACCAAGAGGTATCGTATTACCCAGTACTAACTGGGTTGTGGAGTTCAGATAGGCAGTCGCTCCATGTAAAATACTGGTCTTCAGCTGCATCCGGTTAGACTGGAAGCCAACCCCAATAAAGTTGGGAAAAGGCTAGGCAGATGATGATGATGACGAGTAGGGTAAATAAGGTGAAAGGGCTCGTTAAGGCTTCTGTGGTGGTCTTTAAATTGCCTTATTTAGGTATCAATCGTACATTTGTCATCGTATTTTTTATATACGTACAAGTACGTAACATCAACCATACTGCGATCGCCAACCCGCCTGCCAAGCGTGGCGATTATGGCAAAACCCCCCTTCTTGGGGGAGGCCTATGTCCAGCAGTGGACTTTTCGGCTGAAATGATGATGATGATGATGACGTAACATCGCATCTGTAATCCTCAGTTTAGGGAGAGGTGAACCTAATAGTAAACCCACATTTCGCCAGTTATGTTTTAAGTTCCATGTAATAGGGAGCCAGCCTATTGCCACCAATCAGGGACCAATCCAGGCTCCGTGGCTGCTACTGAGCAGGAATTGCTCGATGGAAAAATGATGGATGGAAAAAAAAAAAAAAAAAAAAAAAAAAAAAATGAAAAATCCAATAGCACTTTGCCCGACCCGGGAATCGAACCCAGGACCTCACGCTCAGCAGTCGCACTTGCGCCCACTAGACCATTGCGGCAGTCAGACCAACGAGGTTTTTCAATTATTTTTCACCACAAATATCAAAATATATATACTACAGTGAAGGTCCTACAGTTAATAAGTTCTGTTCAGTTAGTAACAAGTTGACAAACAAACCGCCAGCCCACATGATGGGAAGTGGTGACCGCCGCAGACACCAATGTGACACAATGGCAGTTTGTGGTCGAAGTATGTATGTGTCAAATGTTTTTACACATACTCAATGGAGATAGATACATAGTAATATGCTTTATTGCAATAGGTATAACATAACATTTATATTTGAATTACGCATATTCTATTTTTATCCATGTTATCCCCAAACGGTTAGACAGCCGTGTACTTGCGGGCTGCGGGACTGTTCGAAAGAGATACCGCGGCCCTGGAATACAAAGGGCAAAGAAGGAACATGGATGGGTTTTAGTCAGTACAAGTGTGACAGTCCGCCCAGAGCGGGGGGGGGGGGGGGGGTCATTTGATGATTTCCCATCCTAAAAAAAAAAGTCTAACCGAATACAGCTGAATTTTACATAGACCGACTGCCTATCTGGCCTCAACAACCCAGTTAGTACTTGTAATACGATAAGATAAGGTAAGACTGGTTGTCAGACTTTCGGGCCACTGACTACTAGAAGGCAGACAAGCATACATACATAAAGAAAGTCATAAATTTTGTATTGTAAGTAAAACATATAGATGTTGAATACACATTGAAGAGCAAAGGTCGAGAGGGCCCGGAGGCCAGAGGTCTGTTTCTAGGAAGTAAGAACTTGACTTTTATCAATGTTATTTTATGTAGTTCATTTCGGAGTACAGGGTCGCCCTTTGTTCTTAAATAAGTAGAAAAGTGAACAAACGCTTACCCCTTTAGGGAATACCGGGACCTGATATTATGTTAGTCAGTCACTACATTCGTCACGAGGAGATCGTGGCTTAATAATAACAACCGCAAGGGTCGATCTTTAAGGTTAAGCAGCGCTTGCCCAGGTCAGTCCGTGGATGGGTGACCACCCGACATTACATACCAAGTTTCCTCCGTGCCTCGGAAAGCACGTCTACGATTGGTCGTGGCTGTCAATTGTAGGTCTTTGACAGTCGTTACAGGTAGTCGCTGGCCGGAAAGCCTGGCAACCAGCCTTACCATGGTATTACCCAGTTATTGAGTTGTGGAAGTCAGACAGGCAGTCGCTCCGTGTAAAATACTGGTATGCATCAGTCTGGAAGCCGATTCCAAAATAGTTGGCAAAATGCGATGCCGATAATTTCATCTTTTCCATCACTGACTAACGTTAAAAAAACATTGTACACAATCATCACTGGACTAATTGTTTAAAGCCACCAGATGCAATGAAACACGACCACCAATCAAGCTATGAAAAATTAAGCTGATCACTCATTGTACGGGAAGGTCATACAAAGGCAGGTCAGGTTATACTGGTTATGAATAGCTTGATGTGTCGCCGTGTGAACAAGCTTAGTGTACATTTCTTGTTTTTTCTGTATGAAACGTAACCAGCCAGTAATGTGCCCACTGTCGTCGGGACAGAGGCCTCTCTTTGAGAAGGAATGGTCTGTAAGTCACCACGCGGGTCCAGTGCGGATTCGTACCGTGAGCTACAACAGCTCAAATAAATAATTGTGTATTTTAAGTGGTTTTTATCCAACAATAGGACCATTCACAACTCGTAACAAAATAACAGCCAGGGAAAATCCTAGGGACCATTAATAAGTAACAAAACAAAAATACTCTGTAAAAAATTCCTCAGGCATTAAGAATTTCTTCAGATATTTTTATTATAATTCTTGAATACAAATATCATCAGTATAAATATTTTTTGTTGAGACCTAAATTCTCCTAAATACGACGTTAGACCTGAATACGTAATATACTCAGGCCAAGAATACAAAAATGTAGCATTTTTGTATGTAATTATGGTTCTAAGAAAAGAAAAAACAACACCGGTGGGTCTAGACAAAGAGATATTATATCAGCTATAAATATAAGCTACTAAAAAGCCGTTAATCCTGTTGAAAAGAGCTGCAGAAGTCATCATCTGCCTAGCCTTTTCCCAACTATGTTGAGGCCGGCTTTCAGTCTAACCGATTGCAGCTAAATACTACTACTAATAACTAAACTTATACTGTCACTTACGGGATATCTTCCGTGACTGTTCATTATTTTTAGGTACCGAAAAAAAAAAAACAACAAAATATAAAAAAATGTTGTCGTCGTTGTCGTTTTCCCGTTGTTGTTTGTTGACGTCGTTTGTTTTTCAAAATAATGAACAATCACGGAAGTTATCCCGTAAGTGACAGTATAAGTTTAGTTAAGGTTAAGTTTTCTTTAGGTTAAGCCGTGCTTGCCTAGGTTGGTCTGTGGATGGGTGACCGCACATTACATACCGAGTTATCTCTGTGCCTCGGAAAGCACGTTAAGCCGTTGGTCCCGGCTGTCATTTGTAGATCTTTGACAGTCGTTTAGGTAGTCAGTGGTCCAAAAAGTCTGACAACCAGTCTTACCAAGGGGTTTCGTATTACCCAGTACTAACTGGGTTGTGGAGGTCAAATAGGCAGTCGCTCCATGTAAAATACTGGTATTCTGCTGCTGCATCTGGTTAGACTGGAAGCCGCCCCAATATAGTTGGGAAAAGGCTAGGCAGATGATGATGACAGTATGAGTTTAGTTGTAAACCGTGAAAGCTTAAAACAGTGTACTAATAATTACTTACCAAGGGGATCGTATTACTCAGTACTAACTGGATTGTGGAGGTCAGATAGGCAGTCGCTCCATGAAAAATACTGCTACTCAGCTGCATTCGGTTAGTAGTCGGACTGGAAGCCGGCCCCAACATAATTGGCAAAAGGCTACGCAGATGATGAAGTCTGTGATTTACGGCTACAGTTTAAAGTAAGTCAGTAAGTTGAATTTCGAATTTTGAAAAATAAATGCACCCAATCACATTAATTATCGATTAACCAAAGTTGAAAAAAAAAACTTAATCTACTGCAATCAGATTAATGTTAAAAGTGACTTCTTTGACTTAAAGCAAGTTTGAGCTCAGATTAATCCTCAAAAACTAAAAGGAGACTTTTACTTTAAATAAGTGGTTTCGAAAAGTAATAATTGTTCCACCGAAGTTGGATTTATTGTTGCATCGAGTTCATTATGCTAGCACTTAGTAGTGGTTAACCGAATGCGACGCCATTTAAGTAAGTCACTGAAGTTGAGAGGTCAATTTTGAAGGCTGAAAGAAAGTAGCTTGTGCTGCATTTATTAATAAAAAAAGGCCATCACGCCTTTTGAATGTCGCAGGGTTAAAAAAATGAATTTAAATTTTATTTTAAACTAACCTAAATTTATGAACTAAAAACTATTAAATAAACTAAAATAAATAAACTAACAAAAAATATAAAAGGGCAGCAAAAAACACCTCCTCAACATTCTCAACTGGTATGGTATGTCCAAGAGACTGGCGGCGTTGCCACGTTGTATGGCAAGACTTAGCCTTTAGCCAAGGTAAAAGCCAGCCCTTGGGTCACGGGAAGCATCAACTAGGCGTTTTCAAATTTCCTTAAACAGGCTATGAGCACTCGGACCCCGCGGCCCCAGTTTCAACCCCAAACTGCTCGAAAATATAGTTTCCACAAAGGTGCAAAGGGCTATATTTACACGCCGCTTAAAGTTCTCTGCAACCGCATTATCATTGGATACCAAGATGTTCAATAAATCAGGAAATAGTTGGTGTAGAAATTCACCGAAATAATTAGACTAGAGTAAGCCAGCTCAGATCGAAGTGTTCGACTGTACCTAAACAGAGAGAAAAAGAGACTACTCTATTCAGTATCCCGAATATACACATCATCATCATCATCATCATCATTTCAGCCAAAAGACGTCCACTGCTGGACATAGGCCTCCCCCAAGTGTCGCCACATTGACGGGTCTCGTGCGACTCGCATCCAGCGGATCCCTGCAACCTTCACCAGGTCATCGGTCCACCTAGTGGGAGGCCTTCCAACGCAGCGTCTTCCGGTTCGCGGTCGCTCCAGAACTTTTCGGCCCCATCGGTCATCCGTTCTGCGAGCAACGGGCCCTGCCCACTGCCACTTCAGTTTGGCTATTCTTCGGGCTACGTCGGTTACCTTGGTTCTCTTGCGGATGTCCTCATTGCTGATTCGATCACGCAAGGAATATACACATTTAATTTTATTGTGCGAACTGCCAGTCTGTGGAATTCACTGCCGGCTTCTCTGTTCATGATAATCTGGGTCTATTCAAAATTGGAGTGAAGCGGTTTCTTCTGGACAAGCGTGATACACCCTAGGCCGCGACATCGTTTCACATCTGGCGAGTTGCGGCGAAACGCAAGCCTTTTTAGTGTATAAAAAAAGTATGTACTCTCTTCATAAGGTGATTTTACATAATTCTTACCTATATCTCCAAAAAGTGTTTAATGTGCCATAAGGTTCAATTTTCTACCAAAACTGAACACAAAAATCAAATTAGTATAATTACGATAGTGGTATAAAAACTATAATCATAAACAATTTTATTCGTATCAAGACCTCATTAACCTCGCTAACGGAAAACTATTACAAAAATCTAGACTGAAAGTTTTAGCAAATATTATGTAACAAAATAAAATAATACAGAAGATCAACTTCATTCCAATTGTCAAAAAAAAACTCATATTTTAAAAGTCGCTTCGTATCAAATACTGCTATTCAGCTGCATCCGGTCAGACTGGAAGCCGACCCCAACATAGTTTTGAAAAGGCTAGCCAGATGATATGACTTTACATCTTGAGAAATCCATCCTCCTTTTTTTCACAATAGCATAACAGCCAACATGACTTGTAGTGGTGTGTGTGTGGTAACAATAGCAAGTTAAAATACGGTAGCACCGAACGATCTGGTGAGCGAACGAGACTGCGGAAACCAGTTTGACAGATATTTCAGTACATTATCTCTCAAAGTCGCCTGTTTACGCTTCGATTCCCTCTCCAGTTCACGTGGTCTTCTTCTTAGCGTGTCGATGATAATTTAAATTGAGTCTGCCCATTTGGCGACGAGTTTTAGACTTTCAGTGGCGTCCATCAGCTCCAGTCATGTGCAAGGATCAGGACAGGCTTGACACGGTATCAAGTGTCCCTTTGTTTCTGGGGGCAACACCACATTTACACTCCAGGGCAGTGTTATCTCTTAATCTCCTCCTGAACAGGTTTTCCTTGCTTCGGTCAACCTGTGTCCAGAGTCTATTCAAAGATTTTCAGGTCAGCCATGGCAACTCGTGTCCAGGTGGCAGATTTTCATCAAGTGGCAATTGACTGCTGTTGTAGTTGTCTGGCGGAGCGTAATTAAATGCGGTGCTGTGTGGTTTATAAATCGAAGTGATGGAGCAGTTACCAAACATCTACTGTGATAATTTCTATGTTATTCGTTTGAGCATTTGGTGGAAAATATGCTTACGCCGGGAGCAGCAATGGTGTCACCGTACCTTTAGTAGGTTTTGTGACACAGCTGACTGTCCAGACAGCGTCTATCAAAGCTAACTACTGCCTTTCATCAAAAGCCTTTTAGAGACTCTCCCTTAAGACCCACCATGAAAATAGCTTACAAGTATTTCAGTTAATGAATCACTTATTTTCAAGTGTAACAGCAAAGGCGTGTCCAAAATCTTCATACGATAAATTTCTGCCTTGTTGGTCTAATGGTTCCAAGCGCGACTGCTGAGCATGAGGTACTGGGTACGATTCCCAGGTAGGGCAAAGATTTATTGGGTTTTTCGATCAGGAATTTCTCAGTAGCAGCCACGGCGTCTGGATTTGCGCCTTTTAATGGCAATGGGACCGCCCCCTATTACATAATACTTACAGAAAAATGTGGGTCTAATATTAAGTACACCTCTGACCAATCCTTCGAGGATTACAGGCGTTATGTTATGTTATGTATGTAAATTTTGACAATCCACATCTGTTACCAAACCTTTTGTATTCATTATTTAGTGGAACTAATGAGTACTGCAAGATTAATAGCTAGGAAAGCTCATTAGCCTGTGTGATTTATAGTACTAAATAACGATGCTAACATTTCGTATGTAAATCCTCTTTTGGTATTCAAAGAAGCTTAATGTATGTATTGAAAGAATTGGGGGCATTTTATTTGTATACAATTTGGGTTGCAAATGAATCTGAACGAAATACGAAATAATTATCCGACTCGACTGGGCAGCATTCAAGAAGTTGCGTGCTATGTTCTCGTCTAACTTAGAGCAGTGTCTCAAGACGAAAGTCTATGATCAGTGTGTGTTGCCAGTGATTACATACGGGACCGAAACGTGGTCGCTCACAATGGGCCTCACCAGAAGGCTTATAAGAGAGATGGAGAGGGCTATGTTTTGAGTTTCCTTGCGTGATCAAATCAGAAATGAGGAAATCCACAAGAGAATTAAGGTTACCGACGTAGCCCGAAGAATAGCCAAACTTAAGTGGCAGTGGGCAGGGACATTGCTCGCAGAACGGATGGCCGATACGGCCGAAAAGTTTTGGAGTGGCGACCGCGAACCGGAAGACGCTGCGTTGGAAGGCCTCCCACTAGGTGGACCGATAACCTGGTGAAGGTTGCAGGGATCCGCTGGATACGAGTCGCACGGGACCGGTCAATGTGGCGACACTTGGGGGAGGCCTATGTCCAGCAGTGGACGTCTTTCGGCTGAAATGAAGATGATAATGATGAAATAAATATGTTTGATTTGTTAAGATTTACTATTAAAAAGTTATTCAAAAATGTCAGTTAGCTGAGTCAAACTTAATTTTCAGTTCACATTTCGAGACCTGTCTCGTTGGTCGAGTGGTCGCAAGCGCGACTGCTGAGCATTAGGTCCTGGGTTCGATTCCCGGGTCGTGCAAAAATCTTATTGGGATGTGATAATGGGTTTTTCCATCAGGAATTTCTCAGAGAGGCGTACCTAATAGTACAACTACATTTCGCCAGTTATGTTAGCCTATTGGACACAAAAATGTCCTGATGGAAAAACCCAATAACACTTTGCCCGACCTGAGAATCGAACTTAGGAGCTCACTCTCAGCAATCGCGCTTGCGACCACGAGTCTATTCGTTCGTTTTCTGAATGAATAAAGAAATCCTTGCTATGTAGGTCAAACACAAGCTTACATTATTAGTATTAATTACACAAAATAATTGATTGTTATAGTAACAAAACACTAGCGTTTTCTACTAATGATCCAATTATATTTGGGCCGTGTAGTTATTTGGAGCTACGAAATCAGGGCAAATAACGTATGGTACAGTCAGGAGCACCAATATGTATACAGGGCGTAAAAGGACCCTTAACGAAGCCGAAAGACACTTGTTTCCCCGTCATTACTATCATTTTTTTGTTCTGGACCATACCCGGGAACCTTCTAGTTACGGAGATATTGGAAGTCAAAGTTCCAATTTTTTCACAAGTTTTTTTTAAAACACTACTTTTTAAGGTTTTAACTTTACTTTAGTACCCTCCATGACGCGTTTACTATTCAAAACATCCATCAGCACTAAGTTTTGAGTGCTTTACATTGAGTTTAGGGTCAAGGGTCTGTTTACACCGTGTATGTCACAATCAAAACTGTTAATCAAAAACTACTTTTGACCGCTGTTAATCAGTCAAAATTTCTTTTGACCGGTGAAAACTTTTTTAACAATAACTAATATTTACTTAGAAATTTATAAGGTTCTTAGGTTTTTTTTTGTGACCCTCTGAAAATATTTGTTGTAGTAATTCTAAGACTAGGCAATTACAACGTTCTAAAACAACATCTTTTAAATGCAGAAAACGCATTTTAACTTAAAAAGGATTTTGACTGTCACCAGTCAAAAGTGGTTTTGACCGATTAACAGTTTTGACTGTGACATATACACTTTCCTTAATTTAAAAGCAATTTTCGCGAGAAATAACGATTGTAACCCGGAGATAGGATCGTTTTCATAAAAATATAGGTTCAAGAATTTCATGTTTGTAACAACATGAAATTTTAATCAGAACAGTAGGAGAAAAACACTTTTAAAAATTGTTAAGTATTTACATAATGGTGCTAGTGACTGTACAAATTTCAATGGCAGTAAATACTATATTATTAGGCAAACGTAATGTTATTAGACAAATAATAATGATACGAATCTAGCCTTTATGCGTATTGGGACTTACCTAATTTAGTTTCATGTAATTAAAGGTTATGTGGCAATGTTTTAATTGTTAGATTGGATATTTACGGGGACTCGTAATGGAGTTGGCGTGTTTCTATTGCTATGATTCAACAAAGTGCACACTATAGTGTCAACACAGTATTTTTTTGCGACAACATAACATCATCATAACATAACATCACGCCTGTAATCCCCGAAGGGTTAGGCAGAGGTGTACAGAAAATAGTACGCCTACATTTCGCAACGCAACGAGCTTTAAGATGGCCCTGATTTCTTGGCCACCAATATTAATAACCAATCATTAATGTTTTGCGTTGGCATGTGATTTAAATGTAGAAATAAGGAAAATGTCGTGCGGAAAGTTTTGAGTAAAGGAAAGGCTATGACGATGGATGGACTGTGTGATGGATGATATAGCTAGAAATGAGATAACTGCTAAGATGACGAGTTAAAGAGAAAGTATGGAAGAAGACATGCTGCGCCGACCTCAAATAATTTGGGATAAGGGCAAGAGAATGATGATGATGTGATTTAAACATAGAACATCTATGACTCTTTTTTTTCGGATGGGTAATCATCAAATGACCGCTCTGTGCACAGCAGTAGGCAGTGTCAGACTTGTACATACTAAATAAAACCCATCCACGTTCCTTCTTAGCCTTTTGTGTTCCAGGGTATCTCTTTCGAACAGCCCCGCAGAAATCTATGACCCAAAGACCTTCAGATTTAATGAAAATGCGAATTACTTAAGTTTATATCGGGATCACAAAATCAGAACTAAATATAGTGAGACCCCTGAAGAGACTGCCCACCACTCACGGTGACAAGGTGATTTTCATTTAACGTAACCGTTCGGGTGGGGTCGCCATGAGTTCGGGCTTAAAGTTGAGAAAGTAATTTAAGTATTGAAGATTTTTTCTTCTTTTTTGAGACGAATCGGATGGATTTTTGAGCGTCCAGTTTTAAAATTGGTTTTTGTATGATGCTGAAATCATGATTATTGCAGTTAGGCAGCGAAAGAGTTTCCATAGCTTTTACGATTAAAGGACTTTTATTACATTTTAATAGATCTTAAAGACAAACAGTAAGAACTGGGGGTTTGGCAAAGAAGAAATCACCGTATAAAAAAATTACATATTCCAAAAAAAAAACACTGGTAGTGTTTTTTTTTTATAGTCTTTATTTTTTTTTTGTTTCGCGCGTATTATGTATGTTTGTTTGATTTTTATATTTTTTTATTACCTCGTATCTTCCAAATGGCTGGATGGATTTCGACGATTAATGTATCATTAGATTTGTCTCAAAAAGCCAAATGTCCTTAGGTATTTAAAAAAATGGCGGATTTTTGGTGCTAAATTGTAAGTCGTTAATATTTTTTTTCAACCAAACCTATCGAGTAGGGCATCAAAATGAAGAACAAAAATATGCGACTGTAGATAATCCCTATTCGATAAGGTTTTTTCTCAACGTTTTTATTAAAATATGTAAGTTCATTAGTGGATTACAATAAAATTGCCTTCAGGCTGACACTAGATACAAATAGTATAAAAAGCTGTGACTATTTCGATTCTTCTTTATCGTGTGCTTAGTGCTATAAACCTGGTGTCTAGAGTTTTTATAGGCCTCTAAATTGGGTTTACATGTCGTCGAGAAATATCTCTCAGGCATGCTGGTTTCCTCACGATTTTTTCTACTGAAGCAAGTAATAATTATAAAATATGCAAACATGTGTGTGTCTTGGGTTTGAACTTGTGAGATATAGGACTTGGCTATCCGATGGTCATACCACTAGGCTATCACCGTTTTTTTTTTATTTTCTTAATAATATTGTTCGTGTTCAGATCAGACTAGTATAATACCTATGTGACAGAATTTAATATAATAGAGTAAGTAATAGAGTAAGTATAATAATGTAAGAGATAATAACACGCCTGTTATTTTCTGATATGGTTGACCTTTTATAGTTACAGACATAGACACCTAACTTGTACGTTAATATAAAAGGCCAAGAAAAATCTAAATCTTCTCTCTACTAACATAATTGCGAAAGGTTATGAGCATGGAAAATGAAAGAAAACATCGTGAGGAAACCGGCATGTCGTAGAACCAAAAATTCGAAGACACATTGTGACATCTACAATGTTGTGAGGAAAGTTTTGAGTATGAATGTGGATGGGTATATGAGTAGAGGAAGACCAAAGAAACGATGGATGGACTGTATAAAGAATGATATGGCAAGAAAGGAGGTATCGGATGAGATGACGAGTAATAGAGAAGTATAGAAGAAGAAGATATGCTGTGCCGACCCCAAATGAATTGGGATAAGGGCAAGAGAATGATGATGATGATTGTGACATCTACCAACCCGCACTGGGCCCGCGTAGTGGATTACAGCCCATTCCCTCTCATAGAGAGGAGGCATGGGTTCCAGCAGTGGCAACATTATAGGCTGATTATGCTTATGCTTATGAGGATGGATGGTTGGTTGTGTGCATGAATAGATGTTTGTTACTCTTTCACCTAGAAACTACTCAACAGATTTGTATGAAATTTGGCACACATATAGTTTATAACCTGGATTAACACTAAATATACTTTTTATCTCGGTGGTACGATCCCATGGGACAATTACCGAACAACACGCGGGCATAAGCTAGTAGTCACGTACGTAGTCTTGTCGTTTCTAAGAAAAATAACTATCAGACTTGTTCGTGTTATTATAATAGAATAATGGATTGTACACTGTTTTATAGACAAAAGTTTTATAGAATTTCGTTTGATATAAAACCCACCGCAAGTCCTGAGGGCGCTTCACTCGCTCTTGTATCCTAAGTTTTGCTTGCCACAATGCCCTGTTTATGTTAATGTGATGTATACAAAGAACAAAATAATAGGGTTACGATAGACGCAATCGACTGTGTGTATATTTATTTATAAAAAAAAGGATAGCGTCTTTACATTTTCGTTGAAATAAAATACCATGAAAAAATACACCGAACAAACAATATTCGTTAAAATATTATTCTACAGTTTGATAAGTTTGTTTAATAAAAAATGTGATTATAAAATTCATTGAATTGTATTTCTGTGAAATTTGTTTCATTCAAGTAAATAGTCGTTAAAACATTAATATTGGAAATGAAAATAGGTACAAGAACCAAATATTATAAGAGACATTTTCGGCGAAACGAAATTCTATAAGATTTCTGTTTGCGAAATAAGGGGACACCAGAATAATGATACTCCATTTACACGTGACAAAACTGTAACAGCCGCATGTATCGATTGAAGGATAAGCTATGCTTGATAGAGTCGGTCGGTGGATGGGTGACCATTCAGTGCACGTCGAGAATACACCGTGCTTAAAGTACGTTAAGCTGTTGGTCCCGGCTGTTATTTGCAGATCTTTAACTGTCATTGCGGGTAGACAAAATCTAAAAATGCTGACAGATCCAGTCTTACCAAGTCTTAGTCTTACCTAGTAACTGGGTTGTGGAAGTCAAACAGACAGTCGCTCCATGTAGAATACTAGTAATCACCTGCAATACCTGCATCGTGTTAGACTGGAAGCCGACTCCAACATTATGGTTAAGAAAAAAGCTAGGCAGGTGATGACTCCACTATCTGAGAAGTCAGCACATAACTTCATGCACGTAAGCATAATTTCTCGTTTAGATTGCGGTTTTGTTGAGCAATGACATCTTAGATTTGGTTCCCAGGTCGAAGTTTTTCCATCAGGCTTTGAATTATATCACTACGGCGGCAGACATCGCGGAGTACGTGCGTCAGTAGACCAAGTAGGTACGTGGCGAGAGTGTAGTTACTTGAGTCGCGACGAAACGTCAACTTTAAGGCTGCTATCAGACGGACTGCATCGCAGCAACCGCGCGTAGTAGATATTATTCAACTGTTGAAAAAATATCCAACGGAACAGTAGAGTAGTATATATGGACTGCGTGCGGTTGCTGCGATGCAGTTCGTCTGATGGTGCTGCGATGCACTCCATCTGATGGTGCTGTGACGCAGTCCGTTTGATGATGCTGCGATGCACTCCGTCTGATGGCGCTGCGATGTAGTCCGTCTGATGGCAGCCTAAGGCGTTCGTAGTGCGAATGCCAACTGCCATCTGCACCTCGTCTTGGAAGAGTACTTTTGGCTACAGGGAGTGGTGTTCCGTCACTTCCACGGGCAAGTGCCACATGAACGCTCAGTGATATAGTGCGTAAGAGAAGTGTTACGAACATAGTTTTAAGGGTCTATTTAGTAACACGAATTATATTACATGTGTCGGATCCGGTCGTTAGTACGGACATAAAATGAATTGAAAAGCACGCCTGTGTGCAGTGGTGACATCACGCGATCTACTTACAAGTCACAACACAGCGTGCTTCTACAGAGTCCTGATGTCCAGCTCGAGGCGAGGGCGACAGTCAATGTCTGATCGCGGCGGAGTTGAAATGTCTTGGAACTGTATCTGATTCATTGTGTCCCGTGTTATTGTGTTAAGTTGTAATATCAAGTAATTCGTAAGTTTGCTAGAAATAGTGTACCGCACCCAGAGTGTTTTCATAACACGAAACCCATTGTCTGCCCACATGATGTACGAGCCTAACGGAGTAAATTCTGACATATCCGACATATGTATGTTAATCTGTAAGGTAGGTATATATCTATGGGCTAAAGTTGCCTGACAATAAATAAATGTTGTTGTAGTTTGCTCACTAACAGCCTAGACCTTGGGTGTGGGGCCCTAGGCTCGCAGTTAATAGGTTGGCCCCCAACAACATGCGACTTAAGCATAACTGGCAAAATGTGGGTGTACTATTAGATACACCTCTGCCTAACCCTTCGGGGATTACAAGCATGATGTTACGTAATCATAACAAAGTCCTCATTATTTTAGTATTTGCTTTCTCATCGCGTGCCAGTAAAGAAATTAGATGAAGTTTTCAAAGAACTCCCTTCCATTCCTCCCAGCAAATAGGTTATCTATCTATAAGTAATAACGCTAAGTGAGTAGAGTAGAACTTTCTCGAAAAACTATGTTTACAAGAAAGTTAGAAGTTAATGTAGTTAGTTTTGCGGAGAAGTGTTTTCGATTTCGAAGATTATGTGCACGTGAACAAAAATATCGAACCTTAGTTATGCTTTAGAGCACTTGTCCTGAAAACCTTAAATTCATTTAGCACTAAAAATATTTGAAATCACATTCATCATCATCTGAATCGCCTCCGTCAAAGATCTCCAATTGACAGCCGGGACCAGCGGCTTAACGTGATTTCCGAGGCACGGAGGAAACACGGTATGTTATGGATCACCCATCCACGGAAGCGCGGCTTAACCTGAAGAGTCTATCTTCAGGTTAAGCCGCGCTTGCCTGCAGCGGCTGTAGCGACTGTTATTATTTAGCCACGAGCTCGACGAGAAGATTGTGTACACAGTCATGAACAAAAATATCAAAGCTTGTTTATACTTTGTAGCCCCTCTTGTCCAGAAATTCGCTAAAACCGAACGCCGCCGATTCGCCGTCACTTCGTGTACAATAGTTTATAATTCTTGTTTTTATAAAGTATGTTTGATAGTCTATAAGGTATATATGTTATGGGTCTTTGTTACCAGAAATAAATGATATATTATTATTAATATTAAAAACTATATAAAAGATTGACAGGAACAGAAAAAAAAAATAATGTGTCAACACAATGGAGCGCAGTATCCTAGGCGTCAAACTAACCGACCATGTACGCAACACCACACTGCGCTCCAAAAAAGTTACTGACGTTGCTCAAAAAGCCGCTATGCTGAAGTGGGACTGGGCTGGCCATGTCTACCGTATGCCCCGAGCTGTGGGCCAAAGTAACCACGATGTAGAGCCCTGACACAGCCAGAAGGCGACGCCGTATACCTCGCCGGAGATGGTCTGACGAGCTGGACAGAACCAACGACCAGTGGTCCACATTGGCCCTGAATCGAAAGATTTGGAAGTCATAGGGAGAGGCCTTTACCTAGCAGTGGAATGACACAGGCTAACAGTAAAGGCGCAAACCCACCGCGGCGCTGTCGGCTACACACGCGTGTTAAGCTTCGTTTTGCAAGAAAATGTGATTGTGTCCTCTGCAAATCACGAACATGTTATGCATCAAATGACGTCATTGGCGTGGCTTCCTCGAATAAGGCGCACACATAGCTCAACGCTGTCAACGGCATGTACGCCGTGCATGCGGTACACGCTATACACGAATACTAACCACGACTATGCCGCGGTGGGGCACACACGCTACAGTTGTCCATAGTTGTGGGTATGTAGTGTATACCACAGTGGAAATGTACACCCACGTTGTCAAACAAATGAATCCATGCAGCTAAAATGCGCTGCGTGTCCGTGCACAGCGTGCACCGCCCTTACAGTTAAAATTTAACGTGTTTTGCGGAATCCTGCTGAAAGCGGGTCATAATATACTTTATCAAGTTAATCAGAGGATCGTAGATAATATTCTGTTAAAGATGGACCGAGGAACATAACAAAACTATTACAATTTTACTACTGAACCCTAATAACGACTATATAAAATAAACCCTGTCCTTAAGATCAGAGGCAATACCATAAAACAGTTGTTTCACTCAATCTAAACGTAACCAATATTATAAGAAGCCATATAATATAAGTTCGGTATTTTACCGACATTCGGTATTTTACCGGTGTTACTTATAAGAACGGGCAGCAAACCAACCGTCGGAATTTCCCGTTTTATATCGGTTTTTATGTGCACCCTAATATGGCCGAGGATATGGTGGCCAGCCTTTTATTATTTCCCGTTGTGTGGGCAGTAATAAATCATCTTTGCCGATAGAACGGTAAGCGATACATGAGAAGTTATATACTGGTGTTGTAGTATATAATGTTGTTATATTCTTTTATATTATATTCCGTGTTTATGACATTTCTATTAGCGTATTCGGGTTAGTTTGTGTGAGTTGTGTTTTATGGGATTCTGATAAATTGTGGTAATGTTTTGGTTTTCTTTGTTGCTTCCCTAGTACAATAATATACTACCTTACTACTTTTCATGACTTTATAAGGCACTGAAATGAATAAAAACATCCATGGAAAAAAAATAAAAAATAAAATTCTTCAGTAAACTTTTCTACGTTTAAGAATTCCTAAGAAGTGAAGGCGTTGGTTTTTATAAAGCACTTGTTCCCTGACATTGCGTTATTATTTTTAAATACATATTTATAACGTCATAACTTTACTTTAAATGCCTCCATGGCCCTATCAGCACAATGTTTTGAGTGCGTCACATTGAGTCCTACCAAAAATAGTGATTTTCATTCAAAAAGAAGTCGTTTCCCAGTCATAATTTTTGCGTACAGTAACTAAGTTTGATGTACAGAATGCTTGGTTGACGGCTTCGTGAAGGGTCTATGTACATATTTTAGACCAATCCTGTTGAACGTCGAAATATGACAAAAAGCTCCAGTTTAACTCAAAATTACACATGCAATCTTAAGAAAATATAAAGATAAAGCAATGAATACACCTGAACAGAAACATGAACATTTAAAGACCCCATAACTCTGTCAAATGAGACCATCTGCACCCCACACACGATTGCACATAAAAAGCACTTGAATTAAACATCAAAACTTTAATACAGCATAAAACTCCACTTGAGCAATAAAGGCGAACTATTGGTCCTTTAAATACCCAACATTTGTCCCTTACCTTTGGCTAAAACGCAGATCGTGCAAGAAATTCGAGCAATATCCCCGCCATGTGTTGTCAAACATGCAATATAAGATGTATTGCAACATCTTACGGCGTCTCGTAAAGCTCTAAGGGTCACGTTAAGGGGAGGTTACACGGGCAATTTTTTAGGAAATTATTGCCCGGCAACTGTCGCTGGGGGACGTGGAGCAATTTGATTTAAATCTAAACTATTGTTGCAGTTATTTCGATAATTCGCCCTCTAATTAAATTTTTGTGTTGTAATTAATTTTAATTAGAGGAAGCTCTCAAACAATTATTAATTTAGTTGGTATATAAGTAAGTAAATATATCAACTTTTTCCGCATAATAATTATGGTTTTTCTAACAGCACTTTTACTACTGAACATCGAAAAAAATTGCTTGATACTTTGTCGACGTCATCGTCATCACCATTTTAGCCGAAAAACGTCCAGTTCAGGACATAGGGCTCCCACTCACATCGCCGCACAAACACAAACAGTTGTGTGTGTCGTGCATCCAGAGGAATCCCGTGAAATTCAGGTAAAAAATATAGTAAAAATAGCAAATTCCGGTGATCTGGATAAAGGTCACAGTTTGTTTCTTTTTACCCTTTTGACCACCGCAGCATAAACGCACGCGCGTGCCCTCCACGCCAAGCCACAATTTCAGCTACCATTTTGTCACATATTTGTGTCGTTTGGCGTACAGGGCTCGCGCTTTGAAGTCATGAGTTGCCCGAGCAATTTAAGTCGTCCGTGTAACCGCACCTTAAGCTTAACCTAAGGGATATATTTCACTTGGAATGCCTCGCTATAGTGACGTCCAACTCGTAAAGCCGTCGCGAATAGAATGTTAGACAAGATTCCCTTCGTTTGCTCGTGTAAATTATTTCAAGGTCGTGTGAAGAGGTTGTTCAACTTGGCCTTAAATTTTATTGATTGTGTAAAGTCACGCTTTGTTATTCGCAATTCTTGAATGTACGGATCTGATGAAGCGAATTGAGGTGCTTCGGAGCGCGAAGGGACTGGCTAGATGAGCGTAACCCGTAATTCACGTTTGTTAAAAATAATTAATTGAGTAATTTACTCAGCAATAGTATTAATGTGAAAATAACGAGCAAATTGTGAACATAAGTTTTTAAACTGACATGGTTAGGTTAGGTTTATCCGTGATCTTGTTGCTTGCAACAGCGCCCAAATATTGGGAACTCAAAACAAATACTAAACATTGTAAATATCCGGTTTTCAGTGTAAATAATAAATTGTGAATAATATATTTTTTAATTTTCTGTTTCGTCAGTTTTTAGTTGTGAAGTAACTTTTTTTGGGTGCCTTAGTCAATAGTTAGTTATTTCATATATCTTTATAGCAACTATGTGTTCATAATAGGTATGTATTTAGTTCTTATATTTATTGATTTTAAGTACAGTCCATAATATTTCTTTTTCCGTTTTCGCAACGATCTCGTTTCTATAAACACTTTCTCACTAAACTGTTTAAATAAATTCTTCTTCTGCTCAATCTTCTACATTATATTTGTAACAGTTAGACCAAATAACTCCGCTATTCATTTTAAACCTTCTGGTAATATGCAATTTTCAAATTGACATGTATCCTTACTCCTATGAAAATTACTTTCTCACTAAAGCAATGCGTTAAAAGATTATATTTTTTTTTATATTTGCTGCACACAATTCATACAAAAATTTATTCGATAAAAATATTTGAATTTCCATTTCAATATGCCAAGAACGCATCTTGCAAGTTGTACAATGAACTCATTCAAATTTAAAAATAGAAAACATTTTTTTTTTCTTCATTCTTGGTTGCCAGACTTTTACATTTAAAACCTTAAAATCCTCAAGGGAAATGTATCTGCGTTTGGTGATTAAAAAAGAAAAATTCAAAACAAAAAAGTTGCAGCAAAAGGAGGCTTCGTCTCAGAATATTATGCTTTTTTGAACAAAGAAGAGATGTGTAATGAGAAGAAATTCAAACAAAGGTTATTTTCGTCTATTTTTTGAGGCTTATCATTTTGTGGGATTATTAGGTATTTTTATAAATAAAATAAAAATATCCTAGAGGAGTTATAAAATTTGAGTCATTATGTTGGTGTTTTGAGTAGATGGCGAATTAACAGAGTAAGTTAAATAAAATCTTGTACCAGAGAAAGCCGTGCAGTTTAGAGTGGAAGGGAGACCTTTGGCCAATGAGACAAAGGAGGATAAAAAAAAAAAAAAACTAGATAACTTAAACATTTGAGATTATTCTAGTACATTTATTTTTTCGAGTTTATTGGTCACAATGATAAACTAGTGTGTTAAAGGTCTCTTTCTCGTACTTTCCAGTTCCCGACGGTTACCGCACTTTTCTTGTGTTAAGTATTTTAACATAACATTACATCACGCCTTCTAATCCCTGAAGGGCTAGGTAGAGGTGTACCTAAAATAGTAAAACCACATCTTGTCAGTTATGTTTAAGTGCCATGTAATAGGGCGAACTTATTGCCATCAACCGGGCAAAAATCCAGACTCTGTGGCTGCTATTGAAAAAATTCTGATGGAAAAACCCAACATTTTGCCCGCCTCGGGAATCAAAACCAGGACCTCATGCTCAGCAGTCGAACAAAGCATGTCTAATAAATATTTCAATTTCTGTAAAACCACTCCAGTTTGCAATAATAGGTACCTAACCTATTGTTTTTATTTTCTTAAATACAGTGTTAAAATCCATTGTGTAGTTCAGAGGAACAACAGATCCACACACACGAACACGAAAGTGGCTATCACTAATAATAATGGAACCTCGTGAAAGCCGAGAAAGATAAGAAAATCAAGTATCTTGACTTGGCTCGCGAGGTTTTCGACATGTGGGATGTGGACTCAGCGATCATTGTACCGATAGTCGTATCAGCCCATGGCTTAATTGCCAATTTTTTTTTTAATATTGTTTTTTAAGGAATATTTAAAAATGTAAATAATTTGTGTATAAAGGATATATATAGATAATAGGGAATAAATAAAGGAAATAAATGGATGCAATAGTACCCTTAACGAACCCGAAAGACACTTGTTGTCATAACGGTCATTTTATTGTTCCTGACCATACCTGGGAACGTTCTAGTTTCGGAGATATTGGGGGTCAAAATTCCAATATTTTCTCAAGTTTTTTTTTTAATGTAGGTTATTAATGTTATAATTTTACTTTAAATGCCTCCACGACCCCCGTAATATTCAATGCATCCATAAACACAATGTTTTGAGTGCGTTACATTGAGTTCTACAGTAAAGCGTGATTTTTCACCCAAAAAAAAAAATGTTTCCCAGCAATAAATTTTTGCTAGAGTTACTTAGTTTGATGTACAAAATGCTTTGCTGACGACTTCGTGAAGGGTCCGATAACAGCTTGTATGTCTAGATATCTATCTCCACGCTGCATATACTCAAGCCACCGTAAACGGCATCCTCCAACTAATCCGTCACATCACAGCTACCGGACAGTTCGGACATACATCTATCCGTTGCATGTGGTCACACCGCATACTACCTACTACACGCTCAGTGGACTGTGTCTATTAATTCAGATATCGGAGCAGAGTGGTTTTATTGTGTTCTAGGTGGGTGTTGTTAGTTGTAACTGTTGATAGGAAGCTTCTAGATTTGGTTAGGTTAGGTTTCCAGAGTATTTTGGTAACGTCATCATATCTTGTTTGCCCAATGTGGTCTCAAATACAACCTCCGAGCACCTCAATTTATTGTCAAAGATTAAGTTCTAAATTCATTGCATAATTGTACTTCAAAAATTTGTCTGTTTGACAATTTGAATACCACAATAACTGATGACGAATAATAGATAAGTATGGAAGAAGAGGACATGCTGCGCCGACCCCAAATGAATTGGCATAAGGGCAGCAGAATGATGAATGATGAGTAAATGTTGTCGAATTTTGAAAATAATAGGCAGGACACAGGACATTTGATTGTGAGTAGTCATCAGCCTGCAGCCTTCCCACAGCTGGGACACACGCCACATCGTTGAGAGAGAGTGGGCCGTAATTTAACAACGGCCTAATGCGAGTTGAAAGTCACCATGTTTTCGATTTTTTCGACATTAATTTTGTTCTTTTAATACGGTTATGAGCTATCAGAAACATTCGGAACGGCAAAGATTATCAAAATCAGCAGTTTATTGTGGAGAGGTGGAAAATTTCTTAAAAACTTTTAAAGTTCGATTTCTCCAAAACAACCCGGTTTGGACTCCAGGTTATCGAGGTTAAAATTGTTGCAAATTAGATCTCACCCATTTCAAGGAATGCATCCAATTAGCAATCACTCTGCATAAGGTTTATCACAAATACATCACCCCGAACTATTTATACAGGGTGGGTAAAAAATCGTGAATCAAATGAAACAGGGCGATAGTTGGGGTGAAAAACTGAACTACCAAAAATGACCCTGATAAGTATCATTTTTGTTCATGTTCATTTTTTTAAATTCATTTCTCTAAACAAATTCATTTTTCAAAACAAAATGACCCTTATCAGGGTCATTTTTGGTAGTTCATTTTTTTACAGTAACCTTTTTGTTTTTATGTTTTATAAAGATTATATTTAACTTCAAAAGTTACAAGTAATTTTTCGTGACACTTAAAAGATTTTGAAAAAAAGTGCCAAAACACATAAATCATAGTACATTATGTCACAAAAGCACTTTTGCATGAAGCAACCCATTTTACTCCAATTGGCTATTTATTAAAAATGTTGGTATTTTCTTAAAAAAAACACTCAAGTAATCATAACTGTTAAGGAGATCAAGATAGGATTCTGCCACAGCGATATTTTTTACTGCAAATAACCCCTCCTATCATCCTGTTTCGTTTGATCCACAATTTTACACACCCTGTATGTTTTTGCGTCTAATACTTGGTTTCAGACTACTTCTACTGTTTCAAACTAGCAAACACCGCAGTACACGTGTTGCGATACCAATTTTTGTCTCAAAACTTGATACAGGCACGTGTAATCAAAAGCATAATTAAATAGGACCCTGACGTAATTATGTTATTCATAAACTTATTAAAATGAAAATATACAAGATAATAATACATGAAATTATGCGCGCGTGTAGACATCTGATATTTTAATGATTATGTAGAGAGAAATAAATATGTTGAAGCTAAATTTAGGTTATTTTTTCATAATTAAATTAATTTGTGTACTTTTTACACGATTTTCGTAATATAGTTTACAAGAAAATATAATATAGTATATAGCATAATTAACGAGCCGCGGGAGTCAATTAATCAAAGTTTGGCTATTGTTGAGAGTTCGGTTCGGATGAGACCCACCATTTCGTACCTCAGAAAGCACGTTAGCCGTCCGTAGCTTTCGTTGATCTTTGACAGTTGTGACGTGTATTCAGAAGCCCTAAATTCTGACAACTATTAGGAGCAAGGGTGTCGTGTTTCCTAGCCTTGGTACTGGATGTCAAAGACGCAGGCAAAATATAGGTTTTCAGCAGATTAGAAACCGTCCCAAACCTAAAAATGTATTGCCAACAGAACCAAAGATGTGTGCAAAATTTCAGCTCAAACAGTTGGGAGGAACTGGTTTAAGATTGGTGCAAGATTTGATTACAGACAGACATACAGCGGGAGAGGTGAAACTAAATGAAAACTTGTAGTAGAGTAGGCAGTTGATGATATTAGATACATAAACACAACTCGTTTCCCATGGGGGTAGGCAGAAAGTACAGAACGCCTGCTACGATCCTTACATACTCTTTTTAATGATAGCAATCATTGATGATATGGCCTCATTTGATTACATACCTCCAGTCCCTTTATGCTTATTGGCCTTGGGTTGTTCTGTCTCCTGCTGATATGCAAGGAAGTGGAAATTATGTTTTTCCTGCTCCTCCGCTATTCTTCTCTGAGTAATTTCGTTACGGGTTCCAAGACAGTTAAATTGTTTCTCTGTGCCTTCTTTGAGCTTCATTGTCTCCGCTTTTCTGGTGGTCACCACTGTTGATTCTGGCTTTCAGGAGTTGCAGTGGTTTGGAAATAGTGTGGTGGGCTTGTCCCAAAAAAAATACCTCCGGTCACCTCGGAGTTACATGTGTAAGTAATAACTTGATGGTGGCACTAAATTTGGCAGATCTGGACAAATATTCACCTTCAATCATTAGAATAAAGTGAACTATATCGCAATAGGCTTAAAAAACAATTTGGTTTTGATCCAATATATGTTTGATGCAAAAATTATGACAAATACGCGAAGTGAAGTGCCAGCATAACATAAGACTATCAACTAGTTTTTCGAAAACCATAAAGTACCTCCTACATTTATGTCTTATGAGCAGATACAGTCGTATAAAAAACTGTCACCAAATAGTTACCCAATCATACAACACCTACTTTTACCAGCGTAACTTTTCTGCTCGATGTCAGATATCATTCTCTCTGAATAGGGATTGTTCGTAAATGACACACTGATAAGGTTCTCTACCATTGTTAAAGGAAAACTTCACGACTATAGTAAGAATTCATTCGTAATAGAAAATGATTTCGCTTGAATACCATTTTGTCGGATACATAAAAGGATTGCCTTTACTGTGGAAGAACAAAGGAAGCTGTAATTATGAGTAACTCCTAGTTGTTGTAAGGGATTTGATAGTTCGTTTTCACGTTGTCTGAAAACCGATTACGTTGTTGGTATTGCGTTTGAATTGCAGTTCAAAGAAAATTATTTCCTTCAAGATACTTTGTTGTTAAACTAGCTTTTGCCCGCGGCTTCGCTCGCGTTAATTAAGAATTTGACAAGTTCGGGTTGTACTCTGCTTGAAATTACAAAAAAAAAAAAAATAATAATAAAAAAAAAAAAAAAAAAAAAAATTTTTTTTTTTTTTTTTTTTTTTTAATTCAATCATGATTCGAAAGACACGTGGCGCCATCTATTATCATAAGAACGTTATTGTTTTCCTCAGAAATAGTACTTTTTTTCGGGATGAAAGGTACCCTGTGTCCGTTTCTGTACACCTGATAACGTATACGCAAAATTTCGGGATGATCGGTTTAGTGGTTTAGGCGTGAAAAGGTAACAAACAAACTAATTTTCGCATTTATAATATTTGTTAGGAAGTTAGGATAGGAATTTAAGAAATAATAAATATAATTAGTGGTAGGTATAATGTTGCGTTATCACCCTGAGACGTAAATAACACATTAAACTTCGTTTTAAATTAAGATCGGCGAATATTCTCATCTACATCCATTGACTACTGAACTGATCTGACAAGAAATCTATTTGTTGCATTTCACAATTTAGTTTATCACCCATCTTACTAAAGCATCTATTGTATTAAATAAATACCTGTAGTATGAATCCCGTTATAGAGGCCATATTATTATTATCATGTTTTTGCTTCGTACCTTTGTCGTCATCATCATCATCATCATTATTATTGACCGAAAGATCTCAGTTTTAGTATATTCTAGGCCTATTCCTCCGTTTCAAAGTTTTCATAGAGTAAAAGATTATCTGTAAATGATCGCGAAGATTTGTTAGCTAGCAGCTGAGATAACGCGGACATGTTGAAAAGCGCGCGATTTCAAAATGGCGGCGACAACCAAAACTCACGCATTTTCTACGCAACGCTCACGTCAGCACTACGCAAAATGTAACCAGTTGTAAATCACAAATGATTTATTTCTGCATAAATTACCATGTAGGTAACAAAATCGTGTTAAATGAAATATGTCGTGATAAGAGGCAGTAGTACTTGAGTTATTATTAGGAGCTAACTGACCTACAATTTTTAATTAACTACTTGTGTAGTTTGTTGTTTTAGAATATTGTTAT
This sequence comes from Noctua fimbriata, assembly GCA_905163415.1. Lineage (NCBI taxonomy): Eukaryota > Metazoa > Arthropoda > Insecta > Lepidoptera > Noctuidae > Noctua > Noctua fimbriata. Next base: position 8,415,960 of record LR990945.1, read on the forward strand.
TTGACGCGCTTTGGTCACGCCTCGAGTGTTTTGTTTTTTGTTGACTTGTTGCCAGAAACAGGAATTTGTAAGAAATAAAGAAAAAGCATTTATTTTAAAGAAAGGAAATAAATGTGTTTACTTGTCTCGCACAGGACATAGCAAAAATTTTAAATTAATAATAAAACCAAATTATACAGGGTGTAAACAGGCCCTTTACGAAGCCGTTAACCAAGCATACTGTACATTCATCTATGTACGCAAAAATTATTGCTGGGAAACGACTTTTTTTTTGGGGTGAAAAATCACGTTTTATGTTAGGACTCCATGGAACTCACTCAAAGCATTGAACTGATGGATGGATTGAATAGTACGGGGGTCGAGGTGTTTAAAGTAAAAATCTTAGATTAATAACACGAATTTAAAAAAAAAACTTGTGAAAAAGTTGGAACTTTGACCCCCAATATCTCAATAACTAGAAGGTATGGTCTAGAACAAAACAATGATCGCAAAGACGGGGAGAACAAGTGCCTTTCGGCTTCGTTAAGGTTCTATTTACACCCTTTATAAAAAGTAAACTTAAGAAAAGAAAAACAAGACACAATACATATTTGTAGCATGGACAATTGGACATGACGTGCACAGAAAACAAAAATAATATAGATAATATATACAATGAAAACATACAAAGCAAAGCTCATAATTATTTATAAAAAAAAAAAACACAAAGACAGAACAAAAAAGTTGACAGGTGCTCGTCGTGACTGCGACAAGATGGTTACCATGATGATCAGCATAATGCTGTACTCCGGGAGACCCCCACACATACTCTACACTTCCTGCTTTGCCTTACCCCGCCTTACAAAAAAGAATAAGGGTCGGATAATGCGGGGCTTACAGTACCCTACGACTAGCTGGTATATTTAATCCTTCTTACAAAATCTTTGAATTAAATACACTTTTCTATCTATTACCGAAGGTAGTCTGATAAACTGTCAGGGGTATCGTATTACCCAGTACTAACTTAGTTGTGGAGGTCAGATAGGCAGCCGCTTCATGTAAAATACTGGTATTCAGCTGCATCCGGTTAGACTGGAAGCCGTTGTGGTCGGCTAGCGTAGTTGAGAAAAGGCTGGGAGATGATGGTGATTTCTGTCAGCCTAATGGTAAAATGGAATGGAATGGTGTCACCGAATGGCGTCCAAGAACTGGCAAAAGAAACCTGGGTCGTCCGGCGGCGAGATGGGCAGATGACATAGTTGCCATCGGGAGAAAAACCTGGATGAGGCTGGCACAGGACCGTGGGGATTGGCACGAGAAAAGAGAGGCCTATATCCAGCAGATGATGATGATGAATGGTAAAAAACATGAGTGAATGATATACACTCAAAGTTTTTAGAAAGGTAACAATAGCAGTACAATGTCTGGAACCTCTTAGTGGTGAGGAAGATTACCCAGTGCAAGTTGCCGAATACCACGTTTTTGAATGTTTGTTTCTAGGAGGTTGTAGCACATCTATACTTTTGTACTAAAGCAACATATGTACGGGGTAATCTTCGAAACTCCTGATCTGATTCCAAAAATTCATTCCCTCACGGGAAGCTACATTATCCTCGAGTGTCATAGGCTACATTTAAAACGTCCCCTTGGGTTAATTGCCATACATAACGGGAGCCAAGTCACGAGCAAAAACTAGTGAGTGATAAATAGGTATTACACGACTATTCCCGTCTCAAAAAACAACACTTAATAAAAACCAGGCTTATCCCAAAAATATAACAGTTTAATTAGCAGACACCGAAAAAATATACACTAACGAGCGACACCCGTTGAAAGCAGAGAAAAAAACAGGGTAATTTGTACTCCATAAACACAGTCATACAAAAAACAGCCTGAAATTTCGGCCCGAGGACATCAATCCAACTTTTTAAATTATAGCGAGCAAAGAAATTCAGGATAAACGCGAAATGAAAGAAACACATTCAAGTTTTACTGAACAATTTATGGAATTGCGATTTTTTTCCAACACTCTCAACATTTGTTTTTTTACGGTTCCGTGCTTAAAAAGCAAATATGGAAGCCTTAAAGGAAATATTGTTGGTTATTTGTACTTTTAGACTTATTATTTCTATATTAAGTCTATTATAAGCTTATTCTTAAGCTGTGTTCAGTTGAAAACTAAATCGACTTTAAGGTTACTAACCAATCATCTGCCTAGCCTTTTCCCAACTATGTTGGGGTCGGCTTCCAGTCTAACCGTATGCAGCTGAACACCAGTATTTTACATGAAGCGTCTGCCTATTTGACCTCCACAACCCAGTTAGTACTGGGTAATGGTACCCCTTGGTAACATGGTTGACTGATTGGTAAGGTTACTAACCAATAAAAAGTCAAAAATCTAAAATGTAAATCCAACTATGTTCCACCTCCTATCCTAACTTCTGCGGTCTAAAATATGCGCAAAGTGATATTTGCGCTGCTGCCGGCTTTCATGGGAAAGCAGCCAAGTTTCGAGGCAAATTGAAGCAAGAAGAACGTAAGTCCGATACAATAAAAGTGTGCGATCCTTGTCTAGTTTAAGGTCCATTAATTTTATGCCTTCTACCCTTCTGATGTGACTTTTCGTCTACGATTGTGATATAGTGCCTTCTGATCGTATCATAATAATCCTAGACGTTAATTTGTGTGTGCCTACTACTCGGAACCCGAAAGACTTTCTAGAAGCCCATAGTGACGTCAGATCCAACCACGTGGTAGCGAGCTGCATCAGCAAGATTGATCCAAGCCAGGACGAGGGTGAAGCTGAAGGTTAGTGGATTCAAATTACATATTCTAGTCAAGGACCTGAATCTTGGCCAGTTTATTATTAGGTTTTATTATTAGGTATTTCTAAAGCCCTCTAAAGTTGTCATACAGTTCAATACTCCAAATTAAAAGCCACACAAAGTATCCTTTTGATTTTATGCTACGAACAAAATGACCTTCATAAGGTTAGTAGAACGCAAGTGTGCGGAACCCTAAAAAATCGATTAGAAAATGCTTCTTTTTTTTCATACTGGATCGGGGTAGCAAAATGAGTTTGAGATAATACAGTTACTCAGTTCTTGTTCCAGTTCAACTAATTAAACCAGTCTTAGGTAGTTTGGGTATCATATTACCCAATACTGATTGGGTTGTGGAAGTCAGATAGGCAGTCGCTCCATACTAAATAGCAGTATTCAGCTGTATCCGGTTAGACTGGAAGCCAACCACGGGAAAAGGCTAGGCAGATGATGAGGCTTTCAAAACGTTGAAGAAAAATATAATGAGGGAAACGGTACGTCCTAGAAGCAAAAAATCGAGTACATCTATCAACACGCACTAGGGCAGCGTCTGGCACAGAGACTTCTCTCAAGCCCGAGGATGCGTGTGTCCCAGCAGTGGGAACGCTATGTAGAAACGTATAAGGAGAGGAGTTACGTTTCTAATAGATATGTCATGAATGGGCGGAGTTTATGATTAATAGATTTTCGTCTAACATGGTAACTTCAACATCCTAATAAACGAACTACTTCCTCTACTCCCACAAAAGTGTTTGTCAATATAATATGAGTTTGCTAAATATATTTTTTCTTAAACAAAATCCATTTTAACCGATCCACCAACAAAATTGCAAACAAGCAACAAGCTTTTATCGTTTTTTTAGAGCGTTTTCACACTATCCGATGAAATATCATTTTCTGAAGCCAGTCCAACATTGCGGCATATAAGATAAAATAGTATTTAAAGTAATCGAATATTAATGTCGACAGTTCCTCCTTAACGTGCAACATAACATTACGCTTGCAAACCCCGAAATGTTAGGCAGAAGTGTACCTAAGGGTACACCCACATTTCGCTAGTTATGTTTAAGTCCCATGTAAGAGGGGCGAGCCTATTGCTATCGACCGGGCATAAGTCAAGACTCCGTGGCTACTAATGAGAAATTCCTGATGGAGAAACCCAATATTACTTTGCCGACCCGTGAATCGGCCCCAGGACCTCATGCTCAGTAGTTGCTATGCAGTTCATTTACTCACTTTTAAAGTACACATCTTGCTACATCGTTTTCACATAATTTACCATCTCAACATAAATGATGTAACCAAGTTCATCATCATCATCATTTCAGCCGAAAAGTCCACTGCTGGACATAGGCCTCCTCCAAGAAGGGGGGTTTTGCCATAATCGCCACGCTTGGCAGGCGGGTTGGCGATCGCAGTATGGTTGTTGTAGAATCAGAGAACGCTGCTGCCCATTCTCTGGTAAGTCCCTTAGTCGCCTCTTACGACACCCACGGGAAGATATGGGATGGTGCTATTCTTTACGTCCGGACACCATACAGAACAACATACCATACAGAGTAACCAAGTTATTGTTAAAGTATTCTGATTTAAAAGAGTGTCCATGGAGTTTCTTGCCCGTTCTTCTCCATAGAGATCTACGTTAGGGAATGGGCAACTACAGTACTTTCACAGTTTTTATGCCTTGTGACTGGGACTGTAGCTATTTAAAAAACACGCTTGACGATCTAGATTGTCAAAAAACTACTAACTAAAAAGTACAGAAGTATATAGCAATGGTAAACAAAAAGACTTTGTTTGTGTTTTACATAATTTTCAATTTGAGCCATCCAAATAATTCTACACTGCAGAAGAATAATGCTAGTAATTTATACCCACATACAATAATATAAGAATAAAAGAAAGAAAACGTTTTTTGGCACATGCCACAAGTAAGTAAGATTGAGAGCTGCCTAAATAGGCCCAGTAAGTCTCATAAATAGGCAATATCTCGACAACCAAAAAAACAAAATTACATCAACCAGTGTGAAACCACTCTTAAGCTTCTTAAGGAAGTTATCAATAGAGTTGCAATCCAGCCATTTCGAAAGCCATTAAATTATTTCCATCCTGAATGGAGGAAAAACTTAAAATGCTGTTTATCAATCGAGGAAGCTGGAAGCTTATACAACGTTGTTCAATAAACTGGGGACCTGTTGCAACATTGAGCTCGGTTTTAAAGATGGCTTTGTGATTTTGTACGACTGAGATTTCGGTTTTGGTAGTAGTTATTTTTAGTGGGTATTTTGGGTCTGTGTTATTTTGAAAACATCGAGGATGCCATCTAGCTGATTTCACCCACAGCGACTGCATTCGAAAGCTTTCTAGGGTGGTTGTGAAGACCTTTGGTATGCTGCTCTTTCATGTACTCTCAAGTGGCTAGCATATCTAACTTGGGCCAAAGCATTTGTTTTTATACTCATTCGCTTTTATCCCAATAACACAACAGCCGTAAAAAATTGCGAGGTGCACTGCCTACCCACTATTGCACGGTACGATAGTAATAAGACAGAATGGAATCACGCGGCTAACAGCTGATAGGTCACAGGCGCGCGCGCGCCAATTTCTTACGGCTGTTGTGTTATTGGGATAAAAGTGAATGAGTTTAAAAAAAAGAGTTTCTTTGGGAAAGTTGTTTGTTATCATGAGTACAATCACATGTTTAAGTATCGGTCACTAATTACGAGTCACCCTATATATTTTTGTCAAAAATCGATGAGATGGTAAAAATTTGGCCAGTAACAATCTTATATCACTACTCACATACAGTCCATAGCAACCTACAATCAGATAGGTAGTCTGAAGAAGCTATATCAATGCAATATAAATTACAGATCAATTTGGAACGAAGCCAAAGAGCGCTGACAAGTTAAGCAAAGTGAGCGTATTCTCCGATACTATTTCGTTCACGTTTATGTCGAAATTATATCAGCCTGAAACTGCCCGTCTTCAGGCCAAAGACCTCTTTCAACGGAGATGAAAGTATTATTGATCAGCATTACCGCTGCTTGGTTGCCGAAATTGGTACGAGAAGCAATGTTAAAAATAGTGATTGTGATATAGTATTGAATAAAGAGAAGCTTGAATTTGTAGATAAAACAGTTTTCCTGGGGATTACGCTTGATTCAAGGTTACAATGGGGTTCTCATTTAACATTTCTTGCGGGGCGGCTAAGATCAGCAGCATATGGTATTAGAAAAATCCGTCAATATACTGATGTAGATACCGCTAGACTGGTCTATTTTAGTTACTTTCATAGTATAATGTCTTATGGCATTTTGCTATGGGGACGGGCTGCAGACATTGAGTCTATATTTATTCTGAAAAAAAGAGCCATCAGAGCCATATATAATTTTCGTAGGCGTGATTCTCTAAGGGAATTGTTTAAGGAAATTAACATCATGACGGTACATGGTCAATACATCTACGAAAACATAATGTATGTAAGAAAAAATCTACATCTTTTTAATAAAAGAGGTGACAGACACAATTACAGTACTAGAAATAGAGGAAAATTGGTTCAGCCAGGCTTCAGACTCGCTAAAGTAGACTCATTTTTCATGTGGTACTGTTTGAGATAAAATAAAATTCCACAAATTCTTGAACTGAATGAAACAAAATTTAAAACATGCATTAAACGCACACTAAGTAAGCAAGCATATTACAAGTTGGACGATTATAGTGCCTAACCTGGTGTCAGAGTTTTTATGCCGCCCATGGGCCTCTGACTTCTTTACACGCCGTCGAGAAATATCTCTCAGGCTTGCTGGTTTCCTCACGATGTTTTTCTTCGCCGAAGTAAGTGAAAATAAACAATACGCACATGAATTTGAAAAATCAGAGGTGGACTGTGAGACCTATGAGTTGGCAGTACGACGGTCACACGACTAAGCTAGCTTTTGGCTATCCTTTTTAGGCTACCATTACCATTGCTGAGTATTGGTTATTTTAGAGCAGCCATTCCTATATTTTAGAGGAAAATTATCTAAACAAGTACCATGAAAATTTCAACCAGACTTCAAAGTACTGCACTGAAAATTTTTCCTCATGTCCAGAGAAAAACAAAGTTTTTTGAAGTAAACATTTAGCTTCTGCAGATGTCTTTTATAGTGTTTCCACGAATGGAACTTAGTTCTAATGATCATACGATGTGACGGCAACTGCTTGCTTGCAGTACTAGAAATATTATTTTAAAGCAACTGCAGGCTGTAAGTGGACAATAATATAATTATTATTAAAGTTTGTTGAAATGGCCCACACGAACGGCCATTTTTAAATGCACCTCTGGTGAACACGTTCTGGGCATTCAGCCTGTGATGTTTCCAATACTGAGACACAGGCCTCCCCCCTATAAGAGGGAGAGTGCTGCAATCTACCACGAGTAAGGTGTGGATTGGTCTCACATGTCTTCGAGTTTCTGGTTCTTGGATATGCCGGTTTCCTCACCATGGTATTTTCCTCCACGATGGAGTTAACTGGCTAGTCTAAATCATGTGTTAGTATTTTCATGTTTTAGTGCGAATATGAGAAAGGAATGTAGTTTCTTATTGTTATACCCACCGCAGATATTGTTACTCCTCAAAAAGTAATCCTCATGTCTCATGTCCACAGCAGGATCATGACTTGAGTTAGGACATAGGGTTATTTTATTCCAAGAGTCCCCGTGGTAAAAGATGATATAGCAAGAAAGGAGGAGTCTGATGAGATGCCGAGTAATGAAGAAGTAAGAAAGAAGTAGAAGACATGCTGCTCCGGCCCCAAATAAATTGGGATAAGGGCAGCAGAAACGTTCCCGTGGTCCACCTCTTCAGACTGATGTGCGGGCTCGGCTAAATATAATCATAACAGCCGCACTGATTGGTCTCCAAGGTTAAGTAATTTTTTCCGAGATCGGTCTATGGATGAATGACCATTCATTACATACCGAGTTTTCTCTGTACCTCGGTAAGCACGTTAAACCATTGGTCCCCGCTCTCATTTGTAGATCTACTTATTATCAGAGGCCTGAACTTCTCACAAGCAGACTTACCAAGGGGTATCGTATTACCCAGTAACTGGGTTGTGGAGGTCAGATAGGCAGTCGCTCTATGTAAAATACTGGTATTAGACTGGAAGCCGAGCCGATGATGGGTGAAGCTGCGCGCAAAAACTAGCAGTAAAATAAAAATTTCAAAGCATGCAAAAATGTGACATAAAACTATTATCATTTATGTTAAAATTGCCCGTTATAAAATTTATTTAAACAACGCATATTGTATTACGTTCGTTTAGGCCTTGTCATGTTGAAAAATCTCTTGAAACAAAAATAAAAGTTCATATTCTGCGGTTGAGAGTTGCCAAAACATTCTCAAGACAGAATAAATTAATATTATAAAGAACTTCTTTGAAATTCAACCGCACGTTTGAAGGTATTTGAACTTAGAATTTCATTTCAATATGGCTTCGATCAGGCGTGCAAACTATTGTACTTTACACGAAATATATCGAGACATTTTTAAAATTGGTTAGCAGTTTTAAAGGTAAAGAACTCGCATTGCAACTTGCTTTAAATAAATATCAATTGCATACAAAGCATACATCGCATCGGGTTTATAGATTTAGTTGACAAGAAAAATAAAAAAGACTTTACAGAGAAACAAATAAAATTGAAAATGTATTACACTTTGCATTTTGACGTATGGCGACGGCCATATTGGATTTTCTGAGACTTCATTATAAGCTAAGAGAAAGTCTGAAGGACAAAGACAAAGATACATCCTATAAGCGGTAATGATAATGAAAAATGTATTGTATTGACATAGGCGTAAAGTTTATTTCAATCGGATTGGAAATAGTTGTTAAAATACGATGTGCTATGGAAGCGATTGTCCATTGCAGGCTCTCACTGTGTAGGCCCTTTAGTTCAAAATAACAATTTTCAAAATAGTTCATGCCGGACGAGGAGACAAACTTTTTTAACATAAATGCTATTAGATTCATAAGCTCTCCATTTCGATAATTGACGCACCAAATGTCGTAAATGATAACATAAAGTCTGTAATCCCGGAAGGGTTAGTCAGTGGTGTACCTAATAGTACACTCACATATCGCCAGTTATGTTTACGTCCCATGCAATAGGGGGCGAGCCTAGTGCCATCAACCGGCTACAAATCCAATCTCCGTGGCTGCTAATGAGAAATTCTTGATGGAAAAACCCAATAACAATTTAACCGACCGGGGAATCGAACCCGGAACCTCACGCTCAGCAGCCGCGAATGCGATCACTGTCCATCACTCGACATTTTAAGCAAATAAAAACAATATCATCAAAGCACCACTACCGCAGGTCGTTAACCCTTTAAATATAAAACTGACAAGGCCCGACAGCCATTCAGACACTACTAGAAACTACAATGGAAGAGGGAAATCCTAATTAGTACCAAACACTTCTAGGTTTTCAGAGCAAGGAAATTTCAATGGGAACGTCCACAAAACGTCGTCTAAAAACCGGCCAAGTGCGAGTCGGGATCGGAAACCAGCATATCTAAAAACCAAAAAATCGAAGAGACATCTACGAACCCGCACTGGGCCATCGTGATGGATTATGGCCCACTCCCTATCATTCAGAGAAGGTCGGTTTCCTAGCACTGGGACAATTTCAGGCTGATTATGCTTACGATATTATTTGTTGTTATAGCGGCTTAGCATAGAAATACATAACTACTCTGTCAAAATTCAAGTGTCTATGTATCACAGTTTAGAAGATAAAGCCCTGTGACAGACAGCGGAGCCTTATTAATAGGGTCCCTTTGATCACAGTACCCTAAAAATTCTGCAAGAGCGCTACCCCTTGAAATAACAAAGCCAACTGTAATTGTCTGGCTGTCGTTTCCTTCAAATCTTAGAAGTTGGAATGCTCAGACTGAATAAGCTACTTCGGGTTGGATAACGGAAAAAATGGTCTCTTCTCCATTTTTATGATATTCTAAAGTGGGTCGTTTGGGATGGTTCTACATAATTGGGCCTGTTTTTTTTTTGGAATGTCTTCTTTTGGTGGTTCTACGTTTGGGAGTTGTTTTATGGTTTTATTTTTGGAGTTACATTGTTTCTCTTCTATAATGTCTAACAGTGATTGTTTTATTATACTTAATTTTAATGTGGTTTCCATATTTTTAACCGACTTCAAAAAGGTGAAGGAAATGAGTCAATTTTGAATGTTGAATTATTGAAATTAAAAAAAAAACTTTTTTGCAAAAAAGCCGACTTCAGTAACAGTTGCAGCAGCTTCTGAAGTCGGTGATTTGTTTTTGTTTGATTTATTTTTTGTGTCACCGACTTCTGAAGCTAAAATTATTTTTTGTTTTTGAAGTCGGTTTTAATTTTTCCAAAAAAGTTTTATTTTATTGGTTTCAATCGTTCAACTTTCGAAACTGACTCATTTTTTTCTGCCCTTCAAGCCGATTTTTGTTCTTAAGAATTTATTGTTTTATAATTTGGGTGTAGTTAAACGTTTACCAGCTTTTAAATACTCACAAAACAGCCAATTTGTTCTTGTTCTCAAATAACGTTCAGTAGAAATTTTATATGAGCGGCAATCAATGTCAATTTTTTTCAAAACTGCAGGCAAATTAGGAGTTTATTTGTTATCAGATAGAAACTAAAATTACAAAGCAAATGGTCTTAAAAGCACCGGAACTGCTCCTGAAACAAACACATGCGGGTTCTTTTAACAAACTTCGCTTAACGGACCGCTAAATTTTCAAACACACCGACACTTTCCCATTTCCTTTTTAATTTCCCTACAAAAACAAAAAGGCCTAACTGATTTCGTTTCAAAGGTAAAATTACTAGCCGTCCTCGTTATTCGAGTATAAAATTAAACGAGGTCAGTCCGTTATGGCGTCAAAGTGAGTGTGTAATATTAGGTACACTGACTTCTATATTAATTAAAAAGAAATTGCGCTCAGCACGCGCTTTGCTAAGGTTGTTTTCACAAATTAATATTTTTCCCCAACAAAAAGTCGTGTACAAGGTCTTTTTCGGGTTCCGTAGGTAAGTAATCTAAAGCTTGATTACGTTTTTAAGGTCTCATTGTTGTTTTGAAAGGTAGGATCAAAATTGTATTGTTGTGTCTTAAATTCGTTTGTCTGGTACAAAGTGTTATAGGTCTAGGGTTTTTAAATTAGGATTAATTAGGGAATACTGAGGCTGGGATAATACCCGTTGTATAGCCATACCTGCGGCGCGTTTAGCATATATTGTTCATCTCTTATTATGTATTTGGTAGGGGAATTTTTTTCAGTATCTAATGTTTTTTTCCTACTTCAGTCTTCATCTTTTCTAGTATATTTTATTGCTTATGACATTTAAACACTGTTTTAAGCTTTTACGGTTTATAACTAAACTAAACGCTGTTGCGTTACAATCCGCAATCATGGTGGTCGCAACAGCATAGCGCCGAAATACCTTGATCTCAGAATAATTGAAAATCATGTAAGTTTTGTGACATTTTTAGTATCATGACAAGGTCAAAATGGCCGTCATCGTATATATTTATGTGTTCCGATCTTTGAATTTTGACGCGGAACCCTAAATATATTTTGGAGGATATTTTTCACAATTTCTCGCTCACCCTTTCAAGTAGGATATAGGTGGGTCCCTGAGAATCAAGTTGAGACTTCCCTTATGAGCCCACTGAGTGGCGGTTGCATAATTTTCTGTTATAAGGTGATATCAAAAGTTCGTTGGAATTTATAAAAAAAAATATCGTTGGGTGTTTACAAAATGGCCGCGTATAGTGAATTTCCGCACCATTGAGACTTATTTTGTTGTACAACAGTCATTCAATTTTAGAAACACATTCCTGATTATGAGGAATGCGTCGTAAGGGACTTTACAAATCATTTCTGTACAAAATAAGAATTGTTCTAAGCGAATGGTGAGTTTGAGGGTCTTGGAGCGAATCTCAGTGTAATCTATGTGTTACTATTTTTCAGTAGCCGTGGTTAGTGTCTCACCTGGTGTCAGAGCTTTTACGCCGCCCATGGGCTTCTGACTTGGCTTTATCTGTACATGCCGTTGAAAATATCTCTCAGACATGCTGGTTAGGTTTCCTCACGATGTTTTCCTTCACCGAAGCAAGCGATAATTATACAATACGCACATGAATCCAAAAATTTTGAGGTGTCTTAGGTTCCAACTCGAAACTGACTGACTGACTGTTGACTTAGCAATCCGAGGGTCATACCACTAGGCTATCACTAGTGTTAGTATCTAGTTAAAGATTTGTCTCTGTTGTAATGTAATACAGGTCTAATGTTGCTGAAGTTAACCATACTGATACTGTTCATTCCATTGCTGGGCAAAAGCCTCTCTTCATTACCTCCAAATTCTTCGATCCAGGGCCAATGTGGACCACTGGTCGCTAGTTTTGTCCAGCTCGTCCCACAATCTCCTGCGAGGTCTACCGCGTCGCCTTCTGCCTGTGTCAGGGCTCCACACTGTGGTTATTTTGGCCCACAGCTCGTCGGGCATGCGGCAGATGTAAGTTAAGCATAATCAGCATATAATGCACCCACCGTTGGAACACAATCCTCCTCTCTATGAAAGGGTCTGCGTTATAATCCACCACTGAATAGGTAACGGTAGAAAAACTTGTCAGAATCTAATTATAATTATCTCGCAGTGAGAGACACATTTAACAAAGAAACGTAATCCCCACCTCCTTTGAACATTCACCGCTGAGATATTAGCAATCTCGTAACGAAGTTGCAAGGACTAACCGTGAACGTGAAGAATATAAATGTACGCGGAATGTAGTAGTCTGTCTGTACTTAATTTGATATAACTATGCGAGAATCATTTAGTATTGTTATAGTTTTTGAGGTCCTGATTGAAATCTTCTGAGTTGGTGGATAAATAAAAAAATGCACTGATTGATTTTCAAGGTTAAGCAACGCTTGACAAGGTCGGTCTGTGGATGTGATCATAAATTTACATAGAGACCCCTGCCTTAGAAAGCACGTTAAACCTCGGCTGTCACTCTTTTACAGTAAGAACCACGAAAAAAGAGCCAATCTTACAAAGTGGTTCGTGTGTCCCACTTATTTGATTGAGGTCAAATAATTATGCAGTCACTACATGATATGTACAAAAGAATTTTTTTTACAAAAAAAAAAACGAAAAGTTCGTTTCATTGAGTTTATTCCACCGACTTCCGAGAGTAAAGTTATTTTTCAGTGTTTTCTTCCGCCTATTTAGAAGTCGGTTAAAAATATGTAGTAAACAGAAACCATAAAAAGAGAGACATTACCTGATTTTGATCTATTCATTATAGATATAAGAAGACAGCATTCAATATGTCGGATCCGGTCATTAGTACGGACATAAAATGAATCACAAGCGAGCCAGTGGTGACATCACGCGTCTACTTACAAGTCTACCTACACCACAGCGTGCTCTACAGCGCCCTGATGTTCAGTTCGAGGCGAGGGCGACGGTCAATATCTGATCGCGGCCGAGTAGACAGGTCTTGGAACTGTACCCGATTCATTGTACCCCGTGTTATTGTGTTAAATTGTAATTTCAAGTAATTTGTTAGTTTAATAGAAACAGTGTATCGCACCCAGTGTATTTTTATTGCACGAAACCCATCGCCTGCCCACATGATATACGAGCCTAACGGAATAAATCCTGACATATCCGGCAAATATTGAAATTGCATACGCAAATATTTATTCTAAATATAAACTCCACACCAATTTTATCATCAGACACACAAATGGCTGCCGCCCACACTTCGATCCAATACATACGAAGACACGATAATCCTCTGTCACTTCAAATGACACTGCTAGTCAATTGTACGGCAATTACGTCACGGCTGCACGTCAACACGGGAAGCAATCAGCTGGGCGACCCTTTCAGAGTTGAGGGTCAATGCACTGAGGATGCGGCTTGATCGACTGACAGTTCGATGTGTCTGGGAGTAAATTGGTTGTGTGGTTTCAATTTTTGGGGGGGTATTCGGATGGGTATTGGTTTGTGTTGTTTTTTTTTTTAAATAAGGTTTGTGAGGAAACCTGGTGGCGTCTTAAAGCTGGAGTAATTTGAGTGTGGTAAAGAGATGGCGCTAGACGACCTGTATAGCTCTGTCTCTTTCCCACACTGGAATTAGTCCTGCTTCAATACGTCATAGAAACCCCCCAGGACTTTAATATGTAAGTCTGAAATCACCAACCCGTCTTGAGCAAGCGATCAATGCTCGTGCTTTTTCTGTATGAGAAGAACCAGCCAGCCCAGCAGCCAGTAACACAGCCAGCCAGCCAGCCAGTATGCCTTTGCCCAGCAGTGGGACAGTAATAGTCTGGTATAATTGTTATTTTCCTTTATTTACTTTCCTTACATATAAATTTACATTTTTAAATATTTCTTTAAAAAAAAGATGGTGACTGCTCAGCATGAGGTCCTGGATTCAATTCCCAGGTCGGGTAAATTGTTATTGGGTTTTTCCAACAAGAATTTCTCAGACGCAACCATGGATTCTGGATTCGTGCCTGGTTGATAGCAATAGGCACGCCCCCTATAACAGGGGACTTAAACATAACTAGCGAAATGTGGGTGTAATATTAGGTACACATCTCTGCCTAACCCTACCCGTGGTGTTATGTTATGTTATAAAATTTCGTTTTTATCCTTCCATGCAAAAAAAAAAGGTCTTAAAAGTCTAGCCACAACTAGCACCAGTAGTAACGAAAGAAAGTGATTCCCTCGCGACCTTTATTAAAACTTTATAGAAACTAGTTGAATGCCAGCTAAAGTTCTTGAGGTTTCTTAGGAAACTTTACAATATGATTTTATCTGTGGTCACGGAATTGGTCTCTAGGTGGCAGAAGTGTTATGAAGGTTAAAAAGTATACGAAGTTCAAACCAGCAATAAAATTCAGGGTTTAAACAATGAAGTAACTACAATGATGCTAAACCATAGGTCCACGGTACCGTCATTTTTAACCCTGTATCCTATTGCTGGACTGAGGTCTCCCCCATCGATGTCTACAATTTTTTCTGTGCCGTTTTCTCGGACCAATCTCCCAGAAATCTTGAAGTTGTCTCGTCTGCATTTTCTAGTTCTCCTTCGATGACGACGACCGTCGTCTGGCACTCACTGCTTGTGGCCCATCAATCTTGATTCATTCTATAGAAATGGCCGGCAGTATGGCATCTACGTATTATGGGTTATTTTTACCTATAATGAAGAGAAACTTTATCACGAATCCGCCAGAAAATACCACAAACTGTCATATTTTCTCAATCGATTTTGAACTTAACCATGAACATTTACGCGCTACCCCTTGGCATTAAAAAAGCTGAAAGCAAAATGACTTTCAAAAGAACAGCTCGGAAGTACTATTTAAAATTAGACTAAAGTGCTCAAAAGCTAGATATTAGTAGTCATAGTAATTATTATAAGGTTTCTCGTATTTTGGACTATTTGTATGTATTATAATATATATTAGTTTATTTCATTTTACTGTATATGTGTATTAGTATGTACCTATTTATTTATGTATATCAATCTATGTTAACAAAATGGTATTTTTCTTATTTATTTTTTTGTACTCTATCACAATGTTGTCTAATTGACCCAAAGGTTGACTGGTAGAGAATGCCTTGTGGCATTAAGTCCGCCTATGTACCACTCGTGTACATGAAGTTTAAATAAATAAATAAACATTTTATGGTCATTTGGAGAAATTTGTCAGTTTGTGGTAACTTGATGTGCTGCCATCACATCACTGTACATTATGATCACCATTCCACTCATTATTTTTGTCTCAGAAAAAGCAAAGCGAATGTGTGACCAGTATCATATTGGGCGGTCTGTCATAACTTTAAAGTGTCCATAAAACACTTTATTACTAAATTTCTATTAGCCTCATTGACGCACCAATATCTCCTCATAATCTCATCTCCAAAAGGTCAATGATCTCTCGGCAAAGTAACTTCAATATTCTCTTCAAATTTGTTCCTACTGCAGCTTAGATTAAATTCCGCCGACGTAAGAACCTCTCCTTGATGACAGAGCAGTTTGTAAAGCTACGGGATAAAAGGTATATCACGTAAACGTTTGCGTTTTTTAGCAAATATCTAGTGGAGCGATATTGGAAGTTTTGAAGATACTGGTGTTTATGTGGAATATTTAGTAGTGTTTGGGTTCTTTCTCACCCGAGGAGCTCGTGGCTAAATAGTAACAGCCGCTCGGATCGATCTTTAATTTAAGCCGTTCTTGTCTAGGTTGGTCTTTGGATGGGTGACCACCCACTACATACCGAATTTTCCCCGTGCCTCGGAAAGCACGTTAAGCCGTTGCTCCCGGCTGATATTTGTAGATCTTTGACAGTCGTTACAGGTAGTCAGCATAAAAAAGTCTGACAACCAGTCTTACCAAGGGGTATCGTAATACCTAGTACTACGTGGTTGTGCAGGTCAGATAGGCAGTCGCTCCATGTAAAATACTGGTATTCAGCTGCTTCCGGTTAGACTGGAAGCCGACCACATAGTTGGGAAAGGGCTAGGCAGATGATGTTTGGGTTCTTCCAAATTGAGTAATAGAAATCATCATATGCATTGCCTTTTTAACCGAGTTATAAAAAAGGGGAAGGTTATGTTTTCCACCAGTATCTTTTTTCTTCATGTAGGTATGTTCGCCGATTTCTCCGTAAGTGGTCCGATTTAAAAGATTCATTTACAATTGGTAGAAGAAGCTCGCGCGGTGGTCCCATATAAATTTGATTAATTTTTCTTGCGTAATTTATAAGTTATATCCCTCTTTAAAAGAGAATAATGGGCATCCTGGTACTCATTATTTATCATGGTGGTACGGTGTATCTGCAGTCTACTTAAAGTATGAGTTTGATCTCCTTTAACTTTAACTATATTCTGTTTATCAATCTTTTTCTGCCATTCAACCATCCAGACATCAATCAGTTCAAAGATTTTAAGCTATCGTAGTCACTAACATTATTATTTACACTAGAAACGGGATATTTACCATGTTTACTGTTTGCTGATTGTTTTATGCAGGGCTGCTTAGAAATTTTTCATCGGTTATTAAAAAAAAACTGCTGTTTCCTACAAAAGAGCAATATCTACACAGTCAAAATGTATGAAACAGCTGATTTTTTTATAGGGAGCTCAGAATGATGTACTGAATACGTGGTAACCATTTTCACGTCGATGTCCCTTCCACCCTGTAGATTATTTTGTATTGTAAGTTTGTGATAAAAATCAAAATCAAAATCAAAGCATTATTTCAAGTAGGCCAGTTCAGGCACTTTTGAATTGTCGAAACAACAATGAAAAGTAGCTATAGTCCCAGGCTCAAGGCATAAAAACTGTGAAAGTACTGTAGTTGCCCATTCCCAAACGTAGATCTCTATGGAGAAGAACGGGCAAGAAACTCCATGGACACTCTTTTAAATCAGAATACTTTTACATTATACCTTGGTTATATCATTTATGTTGAGGTGGTACATTATGCGAGAACGATGTAGCAAGATGTGTACGTTAAAAGTATCCATAGTAAAAACAATTCAAAAATAAAATAATTAATTCAAATAAGCCGATACAATTGTATACCTATGTAATTCATTGATTGTTTAATAAAGACTCTAACATAATAATTTCAAAATAAGCTGACATTCGACATCCTATTCCCAGAATTATTATTCTCACCAACTTCTATATTTGCTTTAGCTCCGTTCGTCAAACATCAATTACATGCTTCCCGAACGTCACCAATTTCGACGTTTCATATCACGAAATCCACAAATTTATTGCCTATTCGCACCTTTCCATTATTAAAGCCAACGTTAATAAACCGAATTTCGTTTCTAAATCAAATATCAAAGGCTTTATGCTACCAAATTGGCAGCAATAAAAGATTGGTAAATGGATCTAGGTGGCCTGGAGGCTATGTAAGTCTGGCGGGCGCATTGGACGATTTTAGTCGAACTTTTTCACTGATAGTGTCGTGTCGCGAATTTTTAGTGTTATTTAGACTGTTTCATGTGTGTTTTTATTCTTTTGCATTTTTATTATTCGTTCTTTCTAGTATGAGGAGGGTATTTGGTAAAAGTAAATGTTTCATCTATAAGGTCTATCTTTTCATACACGAAATATTTTAAGAGTAACTTCTATAAGACATAAAGTGGCAATAGCAACGAAAAAAAAAAAATATCTGAGTGTTTTTTTTTTTTACGAAATTATTATAATTCTAAATTTTTTTGAGACTTATTGCATAAAACCTGTACTCCCATATTCTAACAACGACAGTAGGTAAATACGACGTAGTAAACTAGCGTACTGGATGTTCAAAAATAAGGAGCTAGTATTTATTTTGTGGAAACAACAATGGACAAAACAACAATCAAGTAATTTTAAATTATTTATTTTTTATAAAAATATACTCAGATAAAAAAAAACCCTTGAAATGGCTTCGTTATAGCCGTTAGATGATTCCCTGAAAATATTTCGTGTATGAATAGTTAGACCATATATACTCGAGAATTCGAAGCCTCCTCCGAATTCTCGACTATAGATCAAACATTTATTATTTATTCTCGACTACATCGAAATTTATTCGATAAAATATTTATTTCTACGAGGTCTAATCTCTATACTAATCACAAAGCCGTAGTTTCAGCCGAAGTTACGGGCATTTTTTACTCCGTACTCCGTATCACTTACAGAGTAATAACAAAAATTAAAAAAAAAAAACAAGTAACAAGACTCATGCACAAACAGATACATAAAAGCATACAGACATGATAACAAGTGCAGACAAAAACGAAGACTCACAAGGTGACAATGTGTCTGCTACAGCATTGCCGGATATAAGGGCAATCTGTTAGCGATCATCGCCAGAACGGTGTAATACGATTAGTCAGGTACCCCGACAAAAAAATAATGACAACACGATTGGACAGCTGTCCCTAATCCTGATGTTTCTTAAAATTCGTAAATTCGAAAATAATACTGTCCATTTCGAAGGTTCTTTCGGACTGGCCCGTATCTTCTTCGTTGATGGACTTAGTGAGTGGACCCGCAGGATGTCATCCATGGATCATTGACAGTCATCACGGCTCAGTACCTACCCAGCGCCAGGTTACAGCATTCCCCATAGAAACAAAAGCCTGTGCTGTACTTTCCAATTCTTGGGACTTATGTTTTGTTTTCCTTCATTTCATCATCTGCCTAGCCTTTTCCCAACTATGTTAGGGTCGGCTTCCAATGTAACCGGATGTAGCTGAATACCAGTATTTTACATATACCGACCGCCTATTTGACCTCCTCCACAACCCAGTCAGTACTGGGTAATACGATACCCCTTAGTAAGACTGGTTGCCAGACTTTTTGTTCCACTGACTACCTGTAACGACTTTCGAAGTATCCCCTCATTTGTTTCCATTCATTTGTTTTACAAAATCTTCGAGCTCTTAAGAAGCACTCCTCTGTCTCATTTCTAGTCCTTGAAATTAGTTATTGAAATTCTTGAAACTTCTGTAACGTTTTTCTAAAATTCTTTTACAAACTCTTCTAGATCCTATTAAGTAGGTACTTTAATTGTTCAAGGTTTGCCTTCTGGCTGAGAATTCTCAACTGACTGATTCGTGAGAAATCTCAATGCCACTTACAATATCATAAATGCCTTTCCAAGTAGTCAAGTACTAGAAGTTCAATATTTTTTTATTTTATTAAAACACTTAATGGTATTTTGATACCCTTACTTAATGTCGACGGTTTACTAAGAACTTCAAAAATAAAGATTAAGTAAATCTCGAAATCACCCAATTCGGTTCACGGAAAATTTTTGATAACCCTTGGAAGTATATTGTAAAGCATCAGAAGTAACACTTTGACCTTGACCTGGTCTATCATAATACGAAGATTGAAAAGGATAAGAGACCAACTTATACTGGATTTGTTACCCCCTGGACTTTGAGAAGCATGCAAAAGGCAGTGCATCTGTGTTTACGCACACATCTGTAAACTTGGCACATCATAATAATTATATATTTATTGCGTACTTGGTTTGAAGCTCGTGGCAAAATAATAACAGCCGTTCGGGTTTATCTTCAGATTAAACCGCCCTTGGCTAGGTTGGACCGTGCATGGGTGACCATCCAATACTTACCGAGTTTCCTCCGTGCCTCGGAAAGCTCGTTAAGCCGTTGGTCCCGTCTGTCATTATTATGTAGATCTTTGACAGTTGTTACAGGTGACCTGAAAGTCTGACAGCCAGTCTTACTAAGGGGTATCGTATTACCCAGTACTCATTGGGTTGTGGAGTTTAGATAGGCAGTCGCTCTATGTAAGTTATGACTATTATAACTTACATAGAGCGACTATTATAACTTATATAGCTGCATGCGACCCCAACATAGTTGTGAAAAGGCTAGGCAGATGATGATGATATGCACTTGGCTAGTCTCCGTTTAGATTGGCTGCCGATATCTAATTCGGTGGGGATGATAATTATTGTCTTAATACACAAAATTCACGTGTCACTATGTTCGTACAAGCTAATCTCTGTAACCACCAAACTAATTTCAATGAAATTTTAGAATAGAATAGAATAGAATAGAATAGAATAGAATAGAATAGAATAGAATAGAATAGAATAGAATAGAATAGAATAGAATAGAATAGAATAGAATAGAATAGAATAGAATAGAATAGAATAGAATAGAATAGAATAGAATAGAATAGAATAGAATAGAATAGAATAGAATAGAATAGAATAGAATAGAATAGAATAGAATAGAATAGAATAGAATAGAATAGAATAGAATAGAATAGAATAGAATAGAATAGAATAGAATAGAATAGAATAGAATAGAATAGAATAGAATAGAATAGAATAGAATAGAATAGAATAGAATAGAATAGAATAGAATAGAATAGAATAGAATAGAATAGAATAGAATAGAATAGAATAGAATAGAATAGAATAGAATAGAATAGAATAGAATAGAATAGAATATTTATTTGCGTAAAACATGGTATATAGGGTGTTAAATACAAATTGAGGCACAAGCATGTTTAGCTAGGATAAAACATAGCATGCAAAATTTTAAAGACAAGTTAAGGCAATCGTTTTTTTAAAAACATCAAAATTTTTTTTCTTCAAATTCTTTTAAACTATAAAAACTACACTCGAGTAACCACTTATGAAATTTAATTTTAAATAATTTTACATTTAACGCTTTGAAAGGCCTAGGTATTTTATTATAAATGCGCACACACATTGCCAAGCAGTTACTGTTGTATTTAGATAGTCTAGGCAAATCATTTAACACCAGTTTATATGGATCTCGTCGGTTCCGAGGATTGACATCATTGGCAGTCTTAAATAGTTGCTTATTATTCATAACAAACACAGATATTTCATAAATATAAAGCGACGGTAACGGTAACAAATCAAGTTTTCGAAATATTGGTCGACATGTGTCGTCGAGCTTAAGTCCACAAATTGCTCTCATGCACTTTTTTTGAGCGATGAATGCTCTTTGGAAGTCAGTGCTGTTACCCCACATTATTAGTCCATACCGTAACAACGATTCGACGTACGCGTGGTATGACATTACAGCAGTTTTTATATTAGCTACATTTTTAACTTGTTTTAATGCATAAACAAATTTATTAATTTTAGTGCTAACATTGTCTATGTGCTCTTTCCAGTTAATGTCTTTATCTATTATTACACCTAAAAATCTGGTACGCGTTACTTCATTGATTTTATTAATATTGAGTTTAATGTCATTTTTGGAATTATTTGATCGATTAAATTGGATGTAAACAGATTTGTCTAAATTTATCATCAAATGGTTAATGTCAAGCCAATGCAATAATTTGTCAATTGTATTATTAATTTAGTTTTTTATTAGATGTCACTATAATAGAAATATCGTCAGCAAATAATACGCATTTATGATTAGTTATTTTTATGATGTCATTTATGTAAATGAGGAATAATATTGGGCCTAGCACACTTCCCTGTGGAACGCCATATTTATTATGTTTATATTCCGATGAATAGGATATAATGACATTATTTTAATTTTTTTTATTGATGATGACACATTGTTTTCTGTTGCTTAAATAGGACGACAGCCACTGAAGTGCCTGTCCTCTAATACCAACAGCTTCCAATTTTTGTAGCAATATGTCATGTGACACCAGATCGAAAGCTTTCGATAGATCAAAAAAGAGGCCTGTAGTTATATAATTATTATTAATATTTGAAAGTATAGCTTGCATGAGGGAGAAAATAGCTAACGACGTGGACTTGTTCTTTTGGAATCCAAACTGCTGGTCACTTATTATATCAAATTTATTGCAAAAGTCAGTTAACCTTTTAAACATACATTTTTCAAAAATTTTAGACAATATGGGTATAAGAGTTATAGGTCGGTAATTATTGATGTCACATTTATCTCCCTTCTTGAATAAGGGCTTTATTAAAGACATTTTTAATTTTTCAGGAAAGGTGCCTTGTGAAAATGACATGTTAATTAAATGCGTCAGAATACCAGTCAGTTCGTTGCAGCAGGCTTTGACGATTTTTGTATTGATCTCATCATAGCCCTCCGACCTAGTGTTGGACAAAGACATTATTTCCTGTCTTACCTCGTTAACCTCCATTGGTCTAAGAAAGATAGAGTTGACACACGTACTTCTGAGGCGGTTTTGATTTGTGCTTTTTTCCCCTTGTACATGCGTTAAATTAACATAATTGTTATTAAATATAGTAGCCATTTGTACAGGGTCTGTAGTTATTGTATCATTGAATTTAATGCATTCTATGTTGTCTTTATGAGTGTTACTGTTTATTTCGGTTTTAATGACATTCCATGTGGCTTTGCACTTGTTATCATGATTATGAATATATTTTATATTTGCACTTTTTTTTGAATTATAAATACATTTATTTAGCAGACTGGAGTAGTTTTTATATTTAGTTTTATTAATAAAATTTTTATTTTTATAATATCCATACCGTAGCCTCCGCTTAGTTTTACAACTTTGTCTCAAGCCTTTACTTATCCACCTTTGTTTGGTTTTCTTATTACTATTGATTTTAACTCTTACTTTAGGAAAACAGAGACCATACAACAGACACAATAGCTCATGAAAATCATTGAATGCACGGTTAGTGTCAGTTTTAAGAAAAATATCGAACCAAGAAAGATTTTCCAGACATTCCTTAAATTTTCGGATGTTGTCTACGTTATAGTCACTTTTATAAATATAGTATATTGTTGATTTTTGTGGTTTCTTTTTGATTGGAAAGCTTAACATTTATTGTTGGTTTCAGCTTCAAAAAAAGTATAGCTTTGGTCCCGATAGGTGGCACTATTGTCGTATATAAATATTGATGTTTATCATGTCGGATCGCTAGTATGAATATTAATAATAATACTGAATAAATGATATAAACAGAAATAAAACGACAAACAAAGCTGGGTACAGCTTTTATAATAATCGTTTTTGCAGCTTTTTCACAGAATTTTTAATATCCTTTGAAATCAATATATCATTGGTATCAAAGACCCTTCCAATCTGAAAATACGAAGAATCTGTAATACAGCGCGTGTGTTATTTAAAATTGTGGTTTTCAGCGAACTCCAAGAACCACAATATATGAGAATATTATGTAAGTAGCAGCAAGACCCAATTTTGCATCATAGAAGCCTTACCAAATACTTAGAACTGGTGAAAGTTGCCAGGCGTATGAATCTTACAAAATACCTAGATAGACACTCTAGCACGAGCAGGCGGTGTAAACTTACGTTTATAAATACGTCGATTTTGTAATCGAAAATACAAATTATTCTAATCAGAATCGATAAAAGATATTATGAATAAATTCTTAAAATTAGGAAAATATTTTTTTTGAAACGAGTAATTTTAATTTAAAATCGACGTATAAGTTACATTTATTCCGCGCGCTCATACTAGACCCTGGTGAAAGCTAACTTTCCAGAGAACGCCGAGGGCATGAGAATTACCCAAGTACTTTTGGCCTGAGACCAGCTGCTGCTGTAGTGGGCCAGTGGTAACGGCCCACTCCTTCTCATGAGACAGAGAGGTAGCCCAGCAGTGAGAACGTTATAGGCTAAGTATGCTATGTCGACTTTTATATTTCCTCCTTCAACTTTTAAAAACATTTATTTTTACTCTTTTTCCAATGTGGGAAAGAGATGGCGCTAGACGATCTGTATAGCTCTGTCTCTTTCTCACACTGGAATTACTCCCGTTTTAAGAAGTCATAGTGATCTCCCTGATCATACAAAATCTAACAAGTTTTATAAAGGGGTGTCATATAACCCAAGTACTGTTTATTTTATTATCATATTTATGTAAAAATATTTATGCACTGAAAACCAGCGTTGTGTTGTAGGCCCCCCATAGCACAGCATCATGCTGAGTGGTAACCTGCTTGTCGAAGTCACGACGTGCAAGCTGTTAATTTTTTTCTTTTTTGTTCCGTCCTGTTGAATTTATTTGTTTTATTTGTGTTTTGTTATTTTTTTTTGTAATTTTGTGTGATGCACGTCATGTCCCTACGGCAAATAAATATATTTTCTTTCTTTCTTTCTTTTTATTTATTTCTATAACCCAGTACTAACATGATTCATTCTGATTTTTTTTCTTTTACTTTTTTTTTTAGGGCTGATAGGCAGTCGCTCAATCTAAAATACTGGTATTCAGATGCATTCGGTTAGACTGGAAGCCGACCCCGACATAGTTGGGAAAACGCAAGGCAGATGATCACTATCAACTATGAAATTTCATGGCATATTATCAAACAATTTGATTTAAATAGGGAAGTCACCCAATTACATCCAAACTACTACCAAAAATAACAACTCAATAGTCCAATAGTCAATTATCAGTGCCGTCAAACTTACCGGATGATTAGTTCGACGTCGTCCGGCCCGGATACATCCCGGACACGTCTGTGACGTCCGGCGACGGTGATTGCTATCGAATTTCAAATTTCGTTCTCGCGATACGACACCGGAACCTCAATCGCTTGCACTACTGGTAGTTCCGTAGAATTCTGCATGTTTTTGTTCGTTGACTATATTTTGTAAGTTCAATCCGTCGGTTTTGTTCAATTTTGCTTCGGTTTGAGCGGGATTACGAATTTTTTGGCTGGTTTGGTGTTTGATACGAAATTGGAACGGATTAAGTTAGTTTTTTTTAACGTTACCCCAAACTAGTTATTTCTTTTGTATCGCGAGTTAGTTTACAAACATTTAAACTCACATACACATACAGCAACCGGAACAACTACCTGTAGGCAATGATATTATAAATAAAAAGAGGTAGAGAGGTATCGCACTAGCGCGCGCAAATTGTTGCAGACAAATTCAGACAATTGTCGTAATTTAAGAACTTCAAGATCAATAGCTATCGCTTTCTGTATCATAAGTTCCATACCATCTATCGCAGTCGTAACAACCCAACGATATTTGAACGCCGCTCAGTGTGATCGTTGCGTATCTTTTTTTTATAATATCATTGCCTGAAGCCCGTACAAATATGTTTGTTCCGTGCGGGGATTAGAACTACGACACGCAGCTCAGCAACCAATCGCTCAGCCACGGCGCCAACCATGCTGTCAAAATGTTTGTTTATGCGTTTTTGTTTGTTTGTTTGTGGATATTTGTGGGAGAAATAATAAGTGTAGTTATTACGTTATTTATCAGCATTACATTACAAAACTTTAACACTGCTTGGCTGTCAGTCTCACGTACTATTTTTAATCTATTTTATTAGATTTTAGTCTTCAATAGATAATAAATAAATAATTAATTATTGCGATTTTAAGCATCTATCAATTTGTACAGAAGTTAATCCAACCTTTACCGAATAGGCTTTACAGTTGAATTTCAATTCACCGAATGGTTTGTGATTTTGAACACATTTGCACCACATTTTGCCAGTCATTACCCATTAACTGCGCAAAGGTGTGATTCGCAACAAATGAGGAACTCGAAATGCGATTTCACGCATTAGAAGTGGGTCAACAATGGCCTGATTAAAGTGGCGAATGATCCCGAAACTGTACGTTTGATGAAGTTATGGAGCAGAAGGTTCAATCCTTATAATGTAGATAATGAAGTCTTTTTTCCGATTAAAGGAGTCTGCCCACTACACCGTATCATACAATGACCGTACTAGGTGTCAGAGGCAACAACTAATAATAATATAATGGGTGTAAAATTACCCTCAACGAAGCCGAAAGGGTTTTCACCGTCATTGCGATATTTTTTTTTGTTCTAGACCATGGGAACCTTCTAGTTACGGAAATACAGCTGGGGGTATGAAGTTCATACTTTTTATCAAGTTTTTTTTTTTTAAATACATGTTTTTAATGTTATAACTTTACTATTTAATGCAACTGTCAGCACAATGTTTTGAGTGCATTTCATTGAGTATTATCGTAAAACGTGATTTCTCACCCCAAAAAAAAGTCGTTTCTCATCAATAATTTTTACGTAGAGTTTGATGTAGGTACTGTAGAGAATACTTGGTGCTTGGTTGACGGCTTCGTGAAGGGTCCGTTAACACCTTGTAGAGTTATAACAGCGTATAATGACCGTTCTCCAATTCTTGCAATGAGTACTACATGCCCTTAAAGTATTGCCAACGTTTAAAAAATCACTCTGTATAGAGCATGCCTCAAAAAACAAGCGATGTGCTTGTCGAAATTTTATTGCATTGCAGTGAACGGGGCCTAAAATTACGTAGATCTTCTGACAGTACTGCTCTGCCGGAACACCATCACCCTCTCTTTGTAAAGGGCTGACTACGCAGAAGCTTGTTAAGGGATTACGTCGACCTTTCATTCTGCCAATACTGCATGTCGTCGCAGATATGGAGATTCCGAAATTAGGAAGGCGTTTGATTTGTATAACATGTGAAATGGAGTTTTGGCTTTTATTGTTATTACGGTAAGTATCATATCCTGTATTTCCTTTTTTGGAAGACAAGGCAAAAGACGTGAAGATGAGTTAAAACTAACTGTGGGACCAAACTGGAGAAGGGTCTCTAAAGACAATAATCAATGGAAGATGTTAGAGGAGCGGGGCTGCGGGACTGTTCGAAAGAGATACCGCGGCCCTTTTTTTTTAGGATGGGAAATCATCACATGACCCCCCCGCTCTGGGCGGAGCGGAAGGGAGTGTCAGACTTGTACTGACTAAAACCCATCCATGTTCCTTCTTTGCCCTTTGTGTTCCAGGGCCGCGGTATCTCTTTCGAATAGTCCCGCAGCCCATACCGAGGAGGCACACTGAACTTAGAGATATGATGTAAACCCGAAATTTTATAAACAAAAAAGTTCATAATAAAAGGCTTTATTATTTATTATAACTATAATATTATGTTCTTCTGTTGTAACCGACGGAAGTGTGCAAAGGTTAGCTCGACACTTTTTCTAGTAATTCTTACACTACTACTATTCTTGCATATCCTAGTTGTTTCTTCCTTCCTTGTACATTTTCTTAGTTTTACATTTATTTTGTTGATCGTGCAACGGTCATCTGATAAATAAATTAAACGATAAAAAAAAAAGTTTTTATTAAAATGAAAAAATGAAAATACGGTTTATCTATCAACATAGAAAGCGTATACAAACTTTCGTGTCCGTGCTATTCATCGTTGAGGAGTTCTTTCGTGAGGAGGGGATTCTGGGTGCGAGATAAAGGCACGTCTGTCATAAAAATATAGCTATTGTCACCAGAAACAAAGGTGTGTGCAAAATTTCAGTTTAATAGGACTGGGGGAACTGGTTTGAAATTCAGCTGCAAGCTTTGACCAAGACATAATAACTAACTAACGAGGCAAGTTCAATAAAAGCTATAAAAATAATTATGATCATATCATCTATTAATATTAGGCACCAAGAAAATTGGACATGGCAAAGAAAAAGTATGGTATGTAGTACCTACTTTTAAATTAAATAATGAAAATGTTATTACGAAAACCATTCTCACACTATTCAAAAGTACAAATTAATTAAAGTTCCTAATCCAATTATAACAGTACCATTTCAAAAAGAACCAAATGAAAACAAACTCAATAACAGCTAAATCCTCATCTATTTTGCGATTCGCCGTTTCATCAAAATGCTAAAGAAGAAAAATAATAAGAATGGAATCGAATCGAAATTAAACACATTCGAAATTCGAACAGATAGTGCTGTGCTAGCGGATTCTTTCAACCGATTCTGTACCATTGTCGATATGAGCTCGAACTTTGATTACTGCCACTGGCTGCTAGAGGAGCTACACACATACAGTTTGACGATTTAGACCTGCACTAAAAACGGAATATTTACCATGTTTACTATTCATTTTGAGTTCCCGATATTTCGGCGCTGTTGTAAACGCCATGATAAAGTTTGATGTTTTAGTGTTTGTGTTAGTAGTTAGTGACCATGTCAGTTTAAAAATATTAAGACCTGTATATACGTCTAGGAGGTGATTTTACCCGTCATACTAAACAACTTTTACAAATTTCTGTTGATTTACTCTATCTTCGGATCGGCATGACATGGCACAGTGAGCGTCATATCATATATATGTTCTTATGTTCGGGAAAATGCTGCTTGACTTAGCTTAACTGAATGACTGGCTTGAATGAATTTTAGTTTTAATGAATGTAACTTAAACACTAAATTTTTTACCACTAACATAGTTCTTAAGTACCTACTTATTCACGAACACATATGAACTTTGTTGTTTGAAATAAATAATTATTTGATTTGATTTGATTTTATTTAACTCTGCAAACAAACTCAAGTCAAGCAAAGGAGTCTTGGAGACCGCGAATCGGAAAACGTAGTGTGAAACGAACTTAATAATGATCTAGTGTTGGCAGATACCGATCGGCACGAGCTGAATGAATACGGAATAACTGTTGAGAGAGTATAGGGGTATGAAGAACCGGGTGTAAAGTTCTTTGTCCCCCATAGAAAAGGGAGGAGCCTCCTACCCGAAGGGGGATGTGTCTGGTGGGCTATTGACCGACAGTTGTTTTCGGGTTTTTCTATATACTCTTAAGTCGCGGATAACTTTTAATAGCGCAATTTAGAATTTGATGTTAGTTACACATTAGTATCATAGATGGCGTTGAAATACTTTTTGCTACAAGAGCTTCGGGTCGGTTTTGTTGTTCAACAAACACTGCCAAACTTACCGAACCGGACAAGTGTATCACACCCCCTATACTCTAGTGTTAGCAATCGAAATTACGTTTTAATTTTTTGATTTGAACGAACTGTTGAAAAGAGAATTTTATGTTTGATTATTTGGTTTGATGCACTGTTAATGGACTGAAAGTGTTTTATTAGTAAATCTATGTTATTTATTCCTAGCAAGGGTTTTATTTTTTCCGTTTGTTTGATTTTCGTTGGTTTGGTTGTGTAGTGTATCTATTTAATAGATATGTAAACACTGTCTCACAGCCACAAGTAGTCAGGTAACTGTCACTAATGTCAACTGTCAGTGACCGCAATGGCGGGAAGTTGGAAGGTGAAAGCGTACCCTGGACTGGGGCATGGTGGTGCTGGAGAGCCTGTGATATAGTCAGTAAATTGTGTTATCAAACTATTAGCTCTGCTGCAAGTGGATACTACATGCTTGATGGTTGTCCAGAATACTCTGGGTACATCAGTACAGCCAAGTAAAAAAAAAAAAAAACATTTAATCAGGTCCAAAGTAAAGTATAATATATTTACACTTCAAGCATAAAGGGCAGAGGTGAACTTAATGCCGTAGGCACTTTCTGCCAGTCAACCTTTGGATGATCCAGAGACAAGCAGTGGTAGGTGTATATCAGAAAATAATATTAATTAAGTACTAAGATAAACTACAAGGATATTTAAATACTATAATATATACAGGGTGTAAACAGACCCTTCACATAGCCGCCAAGCATTCTGTATTGCTGGGAATCGACTTTTTTTTTTGGGGTGAAAAATCACGTTTTACGGTAGGACTTGATGGAAAGCACTCAAGGCATTGTGCTGATGGATGGATTGATTAGTACGGGGGTCGTGGAGGTGTGTGAAGTAAAAATCTTACATTAAAAACAAGTATTTAAAAAAAACTTGTGAAAAAGTTGGAACTTTGACCCGCAATATCTCCATATAACTAGAAAGTTCCCAGGTATGGTCTAACAAAAAAAATATCGCAAAGGCGAGGCGAACAAGTGCCTTTCGGCTGTGGTTTATTTACACCCTTTATTAATTAAGTACTAAAGTAGTAGTCTGTGTGTCTGTGTGTGTAGTCTGTAGTAGTCTTCCACCTGGGCGTGATTTGCCGTGGCCGACTTGGAAATCTCTGAATATACTCCGAACCCAGGTCGGCCGTAGCAAAGATAATCTCTTCAGATGGGGGTTCATGGACAGCTCAGATCTCAAATGTGTATGCGGCGTGTCTCCACAGACAATGGCCCATCTTCCATCTTGCGCTGCATGCCCTAACACCTGCGCACTTGACGATCTTATGACTGCTACAGCGAGCGGAGTTCGCATAGCTGAATTTTGGGCCAAACATATTTAACTAAAAATTTGCCATCGACACGCTAAGAAGAAGAATTAAGTACTAAGACAAACTACAAGGATATATAAAATACTATAAATATATATGTATCTACATGTAAATAGACATTTACACGGATCTACTGAAATAAAAAGACAAACAATAGGAAAAGCATTACCGTTATTGAGTGGGTTTTTTCATTTATCTTAGCAGCAGTCTGAAGTTTACAAGATCCAGTATCACAGTATTTATTTAATTTATTAATTTAAGGAAGGAGAAAGGGGAGACCTTTGCCCAACAATGGGACACTCAAGCAGGCATACAAAAAAAAAATTAGGTTCTAAGACAAAAATTACAACTAAACAATACAGAATTTGAATCGTGTTTTTATCAGCCAATTACAATTTCATCTAATAAAACACAACAGCGAAGAATGAGTAATTGTGAACAAGACAGCACTAACCAAAAAAAATATTATTCTTCACTAACCAGGATTCATTAACGAATTTTAGTTATGTAAATACTCTGAATGAGCATTTTTTTTAAAAGGATATCAACCCTAAAAATATAATATCTATATAGTATCTAATTAACCTTGTAGTTATTTTACTCAATGAAAATTGGTTTGTCAGACATAAAAAATCTAGACTCTTTATCAGATTACAATCTACCTACGCGTTATATTGTTTAATTTAAAGGTAGCTGTACGCTCTCGGCGAGACACTCCGAGACATAGCGAGTGTGAGAGTGTACAGCCAAGCAAGATACACCGAGGCTAGTCGAAAGCACACACACGCGTGAATACACACTTGCACTCCAGCCACCATTAGATGGACGGCGAGTTATGGGCTAGCTCGCCGTCCGGCCGTCTTATGACGACATGCCGTGTCGACGGCGCGTTCGTGTTCCATGTGCGCCTCAAAGAGATGTCAGCAACCACGTAGGGGTCCACATGGGCCGATGCCTGCCAGGGCTGCGGGACTGTTCGAAAGAGATACCGCGGCCCTGGAACACAAAGGGCAAAGAAGGAACATGGATGGGTTTTAGTCAGTACAAGTCTGACATTTGATGATTTCCCATCCTAAAAAAAAAAAAATACCACCATTAGATGTACCGTCACTTACTTAGACCACGAGAAAAAGTTTTGACACTGAGAATAGTGACCTCGCAAGTCTCAAATGAAAAAAAAGTAACGGTGTTCAGTATGAGCGAGTGAGACAGTACTATTCACATGACATTCATTGTCAACAATACAGAAACGTCATCATTTTTCGATGCGGTAGCCCTACCGAAATTACTTGAAATCTTATTAGAGTTGCCCAAATCTAATAAAGATTTCAATCTTTGTGTGTAATGAAAAACATGTCGTTCATTCATAGAACAGTTCAATGAACTAGTATTTTCAGTTGACATTCTAGAAGTAATTTCATTTTCGAGAGGCGTTACTTGAGTTTAATGGGTGGGGCGAAATTTTTGACTGTGTGTGTTTTATTTTTAATCTTTTCAAGTGTCTACTTTTATAAAACATTTTTAGTAGAGTCAGGTGGCTAGAACTGCGAGTGTGTATTTTTAGCAAATCTTGTGAGACATGCTACACATTTATTCTCGGTTTTATTCAGCTCCGCTGCACGGCGCCGAATCAGGACAAAAATTGTGTGTTCTACTGGGACTTTCAATGTACTAAAATATGCTTCAGACAGAGTACAAAAAATGATTATCTACTCAGGCATTTATAAAGTACTCCGAGATTATATTACTGTCAAATCACTATTCTAAAAGCTTAAAATTATTGTTTTTACTGACGTGCGTGTCACAGAATTCATCGAAAACTTCGAATATTTATTTTACATTTGAAATTCAATTCTACAATTGTATTCAATAAAAAAACAGCGATGCCATTTTATTAGAATAAATAAACGCACCTCAGTGAATTTGAACAATAGCAGTACTTCAGATTTTCCGATAGACTAATAGTTGGAATTAAAGGATTGCTCAAACTGAGGCGAACCCCGCGCGGGATATCGAAAGTCACTCGCGTCGATTGGGTCAACTAAATCATACTGCGTGACTTCCTAATCATGAAGCTTATAGCACACCTGTCTAATGGGTGTAACAATACCCCTAGCCAAGCCGAAAGGTTGTACTCTCGGTCATGTCATTGAGATATTTTTTTTGTTCTGGACCATACCTGGGAATCTTCTAGTTAAAGAAATATTATTCCAACTTTTTTACAAGTTTTTTTTAAATACTAGTTTTTAAGGTTATCTTTACTTTAAATACCTCCATGACCTATTTACTATGCATACATCAGCGCAACTTTTTGAGTACGTTAAATTGAATTTTCGTCGGCACCAAAAAAAAAAGTCGTTACCCAGCAGTAATTTTTGCGTAGTTACCTACTTAATTTGATTTACAGAATGCTTGGTTGAGGACTTCGTGATCGATCCGTTAATACCTTGTATAAGCACTTCACCGGATCGGTATAATCAAACTTCATTTTTCCTAGCTGATTCCGTTGGGAGTTTCTTAAAAAGAATTATGTACGGCTCAAATGGAGGTGAAGCTGATGCCTTGCGCTGTTTCTAAGTAACTGTATTGACCTTTGAACGATAGAACTAAGCGCGACTATTATTCGCGCTTAGTCGCATCCCGCTCAACATTTGCCTCGGTTAAAGCAGTGCTTTATTATTATAATATCCTCGCTGTCTTTGAACTGTTCCACGCAATTGCTTCCAGACTTTTGTTTTTGGTTTGTCGAATAGTCTACAAGCATGAAGGCGTTGACTGCACACTCGTTCTATGCACTGAGCAATTCTTTCCATTGTAATTTTCTACGACAGTTTATAGTTTATTAAGAGGGGTATGATTTCTTTTGTTCGTGTTGTTTTTCTGTACAGTGTAACTAATTTAAAGTCCATTTTCGTTAAGTTTTAAATGAAAGATACAAGTTTGAATCGGTTTAAAAGTATACAGGGTGATTGGTAATTGCGGGCATTCATTAAACGGACGGCTTCCCATTCCCTCTCGCCCCGGACCATGGCTTGAACCAGGGCCGGGCGCGAGAGGTCGCCGCCGCCAATCGCCTCTACGAGGACATGGCGCTGCTGCGCCCAAGCGGGGCGGGCCTCCACAGCGTGCTGCACCGTGTCCTCCGGACGATCCTCACAATGGAAACACCCGGGCGTTTCCTCCCGCCCGTTTCGGTGCAGGAACCTCCCGAAACAACCGTGTCCGGTGAGGACCTGCGTCAGGCGGAAGGCGAGGGCGCCGTGGCGCCTCTCTAGCCACTCCTCAAAGAGGGGACTTATCGTGCCCTACACCCCGATACTTGTGGTCCAAACTGGGTTATTTTAGAGAACTCAAACTTATAAGTTTTTTTGGAAATAAGCTCCACCTAAGCGGTATAAATACAGTATCACCCATATCAAGGAATGCTCCCAATTACCAATCACCTGTATGTATTATCAACTTATAATATACCCACTTCTTGAACACAGGCTTCCTCTCTGTGAGGGTAAAAAATCTATGCCCATTTCACGATCTCCTCCCACACGACATTTAATTTGGGAAGGAATCATCAAGAAATCTATGCACATCCTCAGATTATATTATTATGCAAAGGATTGCAATGCTATTAGCATGCCAATGCAGCTAGTCCATTATGCAGCTAGTAATCTCTCTCGGAACAGGTGCTAGGTATTATAATAATTCAGTTGACGTCTATCATCGTCTGTTTACATCGTCTGGTATGGTGAATACAAAACTACATAGTGTGAGAGTGACACCGGCGCATAAACGCTTACCAAGTTTTCAGTACGTCATTCTGAACGGGGTCAAAGAAATTATACATTGGTAATTTAAAAAAAGAACAGCCGTTCCATAAATTTTGACCATGTAGGTTTTGCACTTTTGTAGGAAACGGCAGATTTTAAAAAAAGCTGACTACCAGTCTTACCCAAGGGTGTCGTTTTACCAAGAAATGGGTTGTGGAAGTCAGATAGGCAGTCGCTCCATGTAAAATACTGGTATTCAGCTGCATCTGGTTCGACTGGAAGTCGACCTTAACATAGTTGGGAAGAGCCTAGACAGATGAGTCCCTATAACTTCCACGTTCTGTATGATACAAGGAGGAAGGGACACCGACGCATAAAGGGTTACCACGTATTCAGTATATTGTACGTTATCGTACGACATTTTGAACCTCCACACATAGAAATTTTTCATCGGTAATTTAAAAAAAGAACAGCCGTTCCATACATTTTGACCGCGTAGGTTTTGCACTTTTGTAAGAAATAGCAGATTTAAAAAAAATATACCGATGAAAAATTTAAATGTGGCGGGGTTCACGATGACGTACGATGTACTGAATACGTGGTAATCGTTTGTGTGTCGGTGTCCCTGTATTATGCAGAACGTGGAAGTTATAGGGACTCATCTGCCTAGCCTTTTACCAACTATGTTAAGGTCGACTTCCAGTCTAACCAAATGCAGATAAACACCAGTATTTTACATGCAGTGACGCATATCTGACCTCCAGAACCGAGTTAGTAATAGGTAATACGATACCCCTTGGTAAGACTGGTTGTCAGACTTTTTAGGCCACTGACTACCTGTAACGACTGTCAAAGATCTACAAATGACAGCCAGGACCAACAGCTTAATGTGCTCCGAGGCACGGAGGAAGCTCGGTATCCACAGACCAACCTAGGCAAGCACGGCTTAACCTAAATATAGATCCGAGTGGCTGTTATTATTTAGCCACGAGCTCCTAACAGCTACTCCGTAACAGGTTCTGGGTATTTTGATAATTCAGTTTACGTCTATTATCGTCTATTTATGACGTCTGATATGGTGAAGACAAAACTATGTAAATAACACTGCCTCTTGAATTCAGCTTTGTCAGCCTGTAAATCGGTTTCCTACGGGAATCTGGGATTAAAGTACCTACGTAACCCAGGTTTTTGTTACCTGAGTGCCTTACATCGAAATCGGCTCAGTCATCTAGGTGTGAAAAGATAACAAACACAGATGGATAGTTTCTTTTACAATATTAGTTAGTATGGATTTTTTATTATCATTAGCAAACCATGTTTTTGAGTAAAAGATAACATGCAAATTGAGAAATCTCTCTTTACCAATCCCAAAAATCCTCAGTAATTATAACGAGCACTGCTTTGTAAAATTAACACGAATTCGATGAAAATTTTCGTAAACAAAGACCAAACAAAATGTCACAAACAGCTAGATATTTCACAAAATATGAAACAAATTGAGGAAGTCGCGTCAAACTTGTTCAATAAATCGAATCAGTTAATTGAGGTGTTAAATAGAATGGATTTCGTAACCCCCAGACGGTTTTCATTAATCCTAACTGTATTTATTTGTTTACTGGCTTTATGGATGGCGAGCAGTTTTGACTTATTCGTCAACTGGCGAGTGTGAAACCCACGCGTGCGCGCGAGTTGTCACCTTCCGATTTTACCTATTTTTTTGTCGTCAACTCGCTCGCACATTATAAAGTACATTTAAATAAAAACGGATTGAAACCAAAAACCATAAATAACGAACTATTGTCCGCGGCTTTGCTTGCGCTGGCTGATTCGGTTAAGTACCGACTATCTACTTACATTTCGGGATACGTTTAAGCTTATGTTGGAGGTGCGGACTGACGTGAGGGGGATGCGGTCAACGACGCATAATGCCCAGGCATGCTATCCAGCATTGCCAGAATGTTACTTTTGTAACAGTTTACGTTAATTTTAACTTTCTCATGTTACCTCCATGTTTTATTTTAAAGCTAAGTCGTATAAAATGTCTTAAACATTTAAACTGGGTAGGTACCAAAATAATACATTTTACAATAAGCTTTTGTAGCTGACTGTACATCTGACGTATTAAACGTTAGACTTTCGAGGTCAAGCGAATTGACGACATAAAAATAGCTAAAATCGGAAGTTGCCAACTCGCGCACCCTCGCGAGATTCACACTCGCCAGTTGACGAATAAGTCAGCATTTTTGCCCATTGCAGTGAGTGACGAAAAGAGTCCGAAGTTGTATAGTTAAATCAGAAAAAAAAATGAAATTATTTTTTTTTGCTAGTATTGTTGTACAATTGTAGATGGTCGATTTTTTTACAGTTGCTCAAACAATTCGCTAAAACTAACATAACGTAACATCACGCGTTATAATCCTCGAAGGGTTATGTACAAAAGGACCCAACCTAACAAGTAGGTACCAAACCTTACAAGTACACCCACATTTCGCTAGTTATGTTTAAGTCTCATG
This sequence comes from Noctua fimbriata, assembly GCA_905163415.1. Classification (NCBI taxonomy): domain Eukaryota; kingdom Metazoa; phylum Arthropoda; class Insecta; order Lepidoptera; family Noctuidae; genus Noctua; species Noctua fimbriata. Next base: position 8,452,685 of record LR990945.1, read on the forward strand.
TAATAGGGAGCGAGCCTATTGCCATCAACCGGGCACAAATCCAATCCGTGGCTTTTAGATAAAAATAAATTATAAATACACCAACATAAAAAACACATTATAGAATATACTAATAAAATAGCTAAAGCTTATAGATTTGGTATGGTTATAATAATAAGATTAATGATGTGTCAATTAATAATAGGAAAATGTCAACGTGAATATTTAAGGTACATATATACTCATTCGCAGACTATGCATTGTGCACTTTAGTAAGCTACGTGTTTCCGAATGAGCACGAACTTCGTGTTACAGGGTGTCTTCCCACAGAGGCAAAGCTTATAACAAACTTTAGAACGGACGCGTTTTGTATAAGGCATACATATACTATCTAATAGCTCATAATTTTCCAAGGAGACCAAAAAACAAAAACACACAAAAATCAATTTCAGTGTTTAGAATTAACATTTTAAAAGTGAGAAAATCAATCGTTTATCTGCTAATGAAAAAAAAGTAACGAGATTTTGAGATTAAACGAAAGCTGAAACATGGAAACAAAGTCATCATCTTCCTACACCTGTCCCTTGTTACTTGGGGTCGGCGTAAAACGGTTTTTCTTCCATTCTCCACTGTCAACCGTCACGCTATCAATTACCAAGGAAACAAAGTATAAATGTATATGCTGGATGTGGTCATTGGTACGGGCTTAAAATGAATTGAAGGTACGCAGTGGTGACATCACGCAACCTACTTACAAGTATACCCACACCACAGCGTGCTTCTGCCCTGATGTTCAGCTCGAGGTGAAGACAGCAGTCAGTGTCAAATCGCGGCGGAGTTGAGACGTCTTGGAACAGTACCCGATTCATTGTGCCCCGTGTTATATTGTTGTTAAGTTGTAATCTCAAGTAATTCGTTATTTTTGCTAGAAACAGTGTATCGCAACCAGTGTGTTTTCATAGCACGAAACCCATTGTCTGCCCACATGATATAAGAGCCTAACGGAATAAATCCTGACATATCCGACATATACTTCATCTTATATGGAGAATTTTGCTACCATAAGCATTTTGCAAGTAAATATCGACGGTCATTGTGACACATAAGGTTCACATCATGCAATCTAAAAAATAACGGTAAACAAAGAAAATGTCTTCAGAACATAGAAAATTGCTGGGCCGTACATTCCGTACGGCAGTGTGTAGCTTTGAAACGCTACGGACTTTTCGTATAATGACCAGTTTTCGCTTTCGAACCGAACAATAATCGAACTCGTATTAAATAAAGCTATTAAAAGTTTCCCCAGCAGGATCCGGTCGGAACCAGTTGGATATTTTTGGGATCTAAATAATGTAAACAAACAGTATACAGTATAGTAAGGTTGTATGTGTTGGACGGAGGTCAATCATCTAACGTTCCTTCGGCCTTCAAACTGCCTTGATTTATCCCAAAGAGATTTAAAGGACTTAAATAGGGTGGACATTGGGAATATTTTCATACAAAAGTTTTGATCGCGAACATTTTCGATTTTGACACACGAGTGCTATCTAGCAAGTGGGCGTACGACATTAGACAGACCGACTTGATAATAAGTAGTGACAAGTATTGGATTACGATTTTCTTCGTATTGTTCCGTCTATCCCTCGTAAATATTAGAATGTCTTTGTTTTTTCTATTTAGTCGTTAACAAATCTATTTATGTATTACGGGCAAGTCTATATCTTACTGTGCCATGGGATTATTAACAATCGTCAGCAAATTGTATGGAGAGCTTCAAAGATCTATAATGAAACACATGGGGCCCTCTTGTGGTACGCTCATAACTTCATCTTTGGGAGGAATCAAGATTTTTTATCTGTAGTTATTTTACTCACAGTATATGGCAGGATTGGCAGGTATGACAGACTATTCGCATGTTTCAAACGTATTAGGACCGTCACTGGATCCTTGATTTTATATGAGAACTTTATGCGATAAAAACTTCGTAGGCACTCAGCAACATTAAAAAACGATTTTCTGATGTAATAACACGATGACAACTTTAAGATAAGCCCTATTTCCTATTTTAGGAACCCGTAAGTAAAAACATGTATACTATGTTAATAAAATTATACGTAATCAATGTAATGGGAGAATATTACTTTCAAAAGTTGCTAAGCGTATAATGTTACCGGCCTAACCCGATTTCAGGCCAAACTAGTTTGTCCTAGGCCAAACTAGTTTGTCCTAGGCCAAACCGGTTTATCGTGTCAGGGATCCATTAACCCAAACAAAGCAATTACAATGCGCCTGACTTGGATGTGGCGCTCGCCCACCGGCACCACTTTCTACACTCACTCGGTTCGTGGTTGGTCACAGTTCTAACCTAACCTAACCCACTTAGTCGGAGTGCCTAGTTTGGCCTAAAATCGGGTTTGGCCGGTAACATACATATACATATACGTGCTCGTACTACGCAGCACATGGGTTTGCAGTTTGTCAGACATAGAGGCGTCCATTCTCCTCAACTGCTGCAAATTGAAAACACATTTCTCGAACCAAAATACTGACTTTAAACGATGCCATTTTATGGTCGTTAGATGAAATATTTTTTCTGGTTCTCCCGCCGTTCCGGGCGACCTCGTTTAAAAACCTATCAAGCTTTTGAAATATAAGCGAAACGGTGCGATGTCAGTTTTTTAGAGGTATTCCATCCAGCGCAGTGCACATGAAATTTGCACAACTAAGGTATTCCACATTGCGCACAGTAAGAGATGGGCATTGCATTGACTATTGAAAAAGATCGATATAAATTAAAAGCATGGTTTATACGCACACAACATTTTTTGGGGGATCCCTAAAATCGTCATTTTGGCAGTTCTGTCTGTACACACAAGTTCTAGTATAGTAAAGATCAACATTCATCATTCATCCTGCCCTTATCCCAATTTATTTGGGGTCGGCGCAGCATGTCTTCATCTTCCATACGTCTCTATTACTCGTCATCTCATCAGACACCTCCTTTCTTACCATTCCATCCTTCATACAGTATAGTAAACACCGCCTAAAAGTTTGTGCGCAATTTTTGTGTGCAATGGATGGAACAGCTCGTTTTTTACACGACTGCCCAAAAAAGGAGTGTTATTAACTCTGTGCAATTCCGAGGTAGGTATTGTTTTGTATATTGACAGCTTTTTTTGTGCAACGTACAATTTAGACAACAACATAGAGGTATTTTACCTTTGACAGATAGAATGGGGAGTTATGATTGAAATCATAATGATTGAAGGTTATTGAGGAGACCTGAAAAGCAGTTTGCATTTTTAGTAGATGAGAGATTTTTTTCGATAAGCATATGTACATATTATTTTTTCTGTAAATATTTAGTTAGTGTAAAAAACATTTGTGTCCCATATAATACGAGGCGAGCCTATTACCATTAGCCGGGCACAATTCCCAAATTTAACCTGAGGAATTCCCTATGGAAAACCCAATAACACTTAACCCGGCCTAAGAATAATACCCAAAAACTTATGCGCAACGTTGCGACCAGAAGATCTAAACATTGCAGACTGGCCAATCTGTATGGCAGCTGCAGACAGACTAATCTTTATGGCAGCTGCAGACAGACTAATGTTTATGTCAGCTGCAGACAGACTAATGTTTATGGCAGCTGCAGACAGGCTAATATTTATGGCAGCTGAAGACAGACTAATCTTTATGGCAGCTGCAGACAGACTAGTGTTTATGTCAGCTGCAGACAGACTAATGTTTATGGCAGCTGCAGACAGGCTAATTTTTATAGCAGCTGTTTAATTTACCCCAGTTACAGTTTAGCTACCACATCAACATAAGCAAACTCATTGCAAACTCCAATTTTAACTAACTTTTGTTAACTGGAAACGGAGCTCAACATTCAATATCCTTAACATAAATTCTAAAATTGAATATATTAATTTCCTTAACATTTCAACAACTTCTGATATTTGATTTTGTTGAGTTCCACCATCGCAACGGTTCACTCGAGTTACCGTTTTCAGCGAATGCTTAGAAACGACAAAGTCAGAAGTGAGGCTTGGGTCGCATCGAAAGCAGAGGCGATAAGGAAATATGGACTCTTTGAAAACGGCAGGACTGAATATTCTTACGATTACCGCTTCATTGGACGATTGTCGGACGGATATTATGTGGTTGTTCTTTTTATAAAACAACCTTACAAAAGGCTGGTCTCTGGTGGTGGTTTTGATGGTGCAGATTACAACCCCTGAGATTAAGGTAGGTATTCCAACTGTTCTTCAAAAAACTTCATCATTGATTCTGCATTTTCTTTGTTAATTCAGTCTAAATACGAAAGATTTTCATCAGATAAGAATTTCATATCTGTTGAACATTCGATGTTTTTCGAGGAAATAGATGCCATCGGATTTTGGTACCAAGGGCCTAGCATTAAGCCTAAAATGTATTAAATTGACAAAAGTTACCAAAAAGCTTATAAATGTCAATCTTGGTCTGCACCGTTAGTCTAGTGGTCGCGCGACTGCTGAACATGAGGTCCTGGGCTCGATTCCAAGGTCGGACATAGTGTTATTGGATTTTTCCATCAGGAATTTCTCAGTAGCCGCCACGGAGTTTAGATTTATGCCCGATTGATAGCAATAGGCCCCTATTACATGGGACTTAAAATATAACTGACAAAATGTGAGGGTACTATTAGGCACACCTCTGCATAACCCTTCGGGGTTTTCAGGCGTGATGTTATGTTATGTTACGTCATTCTTGTTGAAATTTATTGTTAAACTACGAAACGCTTCAAAAGCGTCTGCCATTCGTCCAAACCCTGTTTTCCGCTCCGCTTTCTATGTAGCATCGTTATAAGTCGCGAAATAATTACGCAAATGTTTGAAGTTGGATAATTCTTCGAATTTCAAAAGGCTTTGATGTTTTTCTCAGGAAATTGACCAGTATTTGAGCTTGCTTAAATGCATTTGAATTAAGCGGATACCGGTGCACGGAACTAACTTGGTGCGAATGTGCTAATTATTTTACTCTAGGAGTTGGTGTATGGGTTTTTAATTAAATTTAACTTTGGATCTGGTTTAGGATGGAACGCTCGTCAGCTAAGTAGAGTATTAACTGACAAAGAGTAGCTAAGGATCAAGTTTTTCTGATGATCTAAGATATGACACACTGTTAAATACATTAAGTACTAATAATTTTATTGTTTTAGAAGTACAATACATCTAAAAAAGGTCTCTGGTCTCCACACTAGGGTTCCCTGTGTCCTGGAGGCCAGAAATGCTCAATAGACAGCTATATGGCAAAACACAATAGGATATTTAAGTTTATTCCCATTAGCCCCCCTAGAGCTTGCAACCGGGGTGGTGGCTGGCACTAACTAGTAGTATTTACCGCCCCGGTGGTAAATGGCACTTATTTAGTGTTATATGCCCCCTTCATAATTTTAGTAAGGTGGTCGATTCTCATTACGTACTGGACATTATCTATTAGATTTTTGATTTTAAGTAAAGTAAAATAATGGCAAATATATGGAACTTTTATTCGACTAGTTATTCAAATTCAATTCACTTTGCTTCATTTTGTACTTAGTTTACAAACTTTTCATTGTTCAGGTATAGCATAATTATACCCTGTAACACGTCTCTTCAAGATAATTCTATTCAACTTTGTTCTCAAAACCGGGTCGTCTTCTCATTAACAAGACGCAGTTCCTTAATGAGGGTGAATGCACATTTATATTATTCTGCTAACCACTCTAACTAGGATAATAAGCTTACACAGAGAAAAGATGGGTATACGAGTAGAGGACGACCAAAGAAACGATGGATGGACTGTGTGAAGGATGATATGGCTAGAAAAGAGGTGTTTGATGAGATGACGAGTAATAGAGAAGTATGGGAGAAGAACAGCGGTGGCCCAGTGGTGGCGGCCCTGACTTACGGACAGTAAGTCGTGGGTTCGAACCCAGGCAGGCGCATTACTTTGTGTAATTTATTTCATCACCACTGCTCTTAAAACGGTGAAGGAAAACATCGTGAGGAAACCGGCATGTCGTAGAACCAAAAATTCGAAGACATGTGACATCTACCAACCCGCACTGGGCCCGCGTGGTGGATTATAGCCCATTCCCTCTCATAGAGAGGAGGCCTGTGTCCCAGCAGTGGGAACATTATAGGCTGATTATGGTATGGGAGAAGAAGACATGCTCACAGAAACTTTTTGTTCGCTTATACTCAGGGCTGGTGGCTAAATAATAACACCCATACGTGACGATTTTCAAGGTTAAGCAGCGCTCGCCGAGGTTGGTCCATACATGGGTGACTATATCCATTACATTCAAGCTCCCTCCATGTCTCCGAAAGCCCGTTAAGGACGTTGGTCCCGGCTGTCATTTGTGCTCCTGGCTGATCTTTGCAGGCCTTGTAATCCCCGAAGGGTTAGGCAGAGGTGTACCTAACAGTACACACACAATTTGCCAGTTATGTTTAAGTCCGATGTAATAGGGGGCGAGCCTATTGCCATCAACCGACTTCGTGGCTGCTAATCAGAAATTCCTGATGGAAAAACACAATAACACTTTCCCAGAGCTGGGAATCGAACCCAAAAACTTATGCTCCGCAGTCGGGCTTGGGACCACTAGAGCAATGAGGCAGTCACAAGAAAAACAAAGAAGGAGCAGTTTTTGAAACAATAATTACAACTTACCCTTGCTCCATGAAAATAGAAATGACGCAACACACCCTTAACTACTTTGCTAAGTGAACCCTTAATCATTCCAACATTCTACCCATAAAGTAACGAACCCTTGCTAATCTTAAAGACACATGCTAACTCAACCAATCAGGGGAAACTCCTGTTGAACCAAATCGAACGTTGACCTAGAAAGAATAGGGTCCAAGGTAATATTATAAATGCGAAAGATACTAAGTATGTCTGTTACCTTTTTTAAGCATTAACTGTGTTAATTAGTCTGCAATGTGTAAAAGGACCCTCCACGAAGCACGAAGCCGTCAACCTAGCATTCTGTATATCAAACTAAGTAACTCTACGCAAAAATGATTGCTAGGAAAACGACTTTTTTTGGGGTTAAAAATCACGTTTTACGGTAGAACTCAATGTGACGCACTCAAAAAATTTTGCTGATGGCTGCATTGGGGTCGTGGATACCTGCACGGCCCCAATGCCAGCCATCAGCAAAATTTTAAATCTCAATGCAGAGTTGAGTGGTGTGCAATTGACGAGTCCAGCAGTGGACTGCTGTAAGCTGATGATGATGATGAATACCATGACCTGGGTTATGACATAAAATACTTTCCATTTCAGTAGTACGTTCTCGTAGCTTAATTTCCAACAACGAAGCGAGCGAAGGCGCGGCAAAAAGCTAGTACAATGTTATATGGCAAACGGAACGGTGCCGACTTTACCGGGTCATGGAATTAATAGAATAAGGCACCCATATATCACCATAGAATACAGGGTAAGCTGTAAGCTATATTATTTCGTCGGGAAATAAATTGATAATTATATTTGGTCAGCATCTTTGTATCCTTGATTATTTGTTTAGTGTAGTCCTAATCCACCACAAAGAAACACCACATAGAAATTTCACATCGTTTATTTAAAAAAAAAACAGCTGTTTCCTACAAATGTGCAAAATCTACTCGGTCAAAATGTATGGTCAAATGTATAACAGCAGATTTTTTTTTAATAACCGAAAGAAAATTTCTGTGTGTGGGAGCTCAGATTGATGTACTGAATACGTGGTAACCGTTTTCGTGTCGGTGTCTCTTCCACCCTGTAAACATCAATTTAAGTATAACATTAATAATTATATCCCAGTTTAATGTAAAAAATAAATCATCTCATTTATAGCTGTAAGTTGTTTTAAAAATACTTTTACAAGTCTAAATAATTTCTACTTAGATGATGTCTATATTTCTCACCGACTACTCTGAGATGAAATAGACGAAAGAAATTCAGAGGTCAGTCTCTTTTGAAATCTAGAAGTACACGGTTGTAGGAACAAACATTGATTACCGCTCTTACTCAAGAAATCTAAGTAATAACAAGTTCGAACCGTAGCCATTTAATCATAACATAACATAACATCACGCCTGTAATCCCCGAAGGGTTAGGTAGAGGTGTACCTAATGGTACACCCACATTAGAATAGAATAGAATAGGTCTTTATTTGCTTAGAATGTAGGTACATAAAAATAGGTTGTCAAATTATATAATAGGATCCATGTACATTCTGCCTTAATATAGCATGCAAATGCAGTACATAGAATAGAATAGAATAGAAGGTTTTTATTTCAGACCAGGGTCCATAGGGTTAGTAACAATTTTACTTAACTTCTAGTGTTAGTAGGTTACAGACACAGATGAAAATATATAAGTTAAAATACAGCATGGAGCCGCATCCACCTTCGCAACATCGGGGAATCCCACCGATCTGCGAACACACCGAGAATACTGTACATAGCAAAGGATATTACAAAAAAATATCATTTAAGAAATCCTACACAGAATAATAACATTTGTGTACAAGTAAGTCTGTGAAAAGTTTTTTAAATTTTTGTAATGATAAGTTTTTAATTTGGGCCGGTATTTTATTAAAGATTACAGGAGCCATACAAATCACATTTTTTTTTAATAAGCTAGTTTTAAATACGCCCGTGCACAATAGATTCTGATATTGAGATCTCATAGCTGTACTTCGTTTTCTAGTTTCTATTTAAGTTGCAAATAAACATCCGATTTGTTGAACCAGTTATGTATAAATCACATGCAATAGGGAGGGAGCCTATTGCCATCAACTAGGCACAAATCCGGACTGAGAAATTCTTGATGGAAAATCCCAATAACGCTTTTCCTGACCCGGGAATTGAATCCAGGACCGCCAGCTCAACAGTCGCGCTTGCAAGAACTAGACCAATTAGGCAGATGTAGCCATTTAAACAGTATCATAAACGTGATTACCGTTATGCAGCGAATCTACAAAGTAAAATTCTTTCGCCTTTATTTTTACGCAGTACCTGAATTTGAGTGAAAATCTAGTTAGATGGCTTGTTCAGAAAGAATTTCCAGTTATTTAAAACATGACAAAACTTCAACATCGTAAGGTTCTATTTTGTTTACAATTAAAATTAAAACACAGACTGACTTCCAGTAAAATAATTCACAAAGACTTCAAACACAATCTAGCTTGTATATTAAAACATAAATAATCCCTGAAGCCCCAAAATTCTTTACAAAACAGAGGGACCTTTTTAGAAATATTATCGTTAGCAAAAACTATGGCTGAAAGTTGGCTAAGAGCCACTTGTAAAGACTTGCGAACAATGTGTTTGCGTACCAAGCAAACTTGCAGAGTTAAGATGGCGGCCGGAAGTTTGACGCGAGCAAACATGGCCGCTATCATTTCCGGTTTAATTATTGACATGTTGATTGATGCTGTGGAAGTTGGTGGATATGTTACTTTTTCTTTTGTGTTGACAGTGTTTTGTTCTTGATATGTAAAGTTTTGTGACTGAAAAGTTGTGTGGTAATCAGTTGGCTTGGTATGCCCCCATACCAAGCCAACATGTGATGTGGAGGAATGAGGAAAATGTCGAGAGGAAAGTTTTGCTTATGAATGTAGATGGCTGGCTACTCTTATAGAGTAGATGAAGATCAAATAATAGATTGACTGTGTGAAGGATGATAAGGCAAGAAAGGAGGTGTCTGATGAGATGACGAGTAATAGAGAAGTATGGAAGAAGAAGACATGCTGCGCCGATGCCAAATAAATTGGGACAAAGGCAGGAGACCGAGGAGGAGACTGATGATGATGTAAATTTTTGTTTTGGATGTTTATATGGTTAAGAAAGAAGATAGGCATACTGGACTGTACAAAATGATTTAACAGTGATGTTAAACTAGGTTGTGTCGACTATTTCAATTGTTTGCAATAGATACCTTTTTTTTTTGACACGGCCTGTCGTCATAAGACGGCCGGACGGCGAGCTAGCCCATAACTCGCCGTCCATGCAATAGGTACCTATCAATAACCAAAGCTGCTGTGGTTAGAAAAAAAATACAGAATGTAACATAAGAGAGAGGTAGAGCAGAGGTGGACTGCAGCACTTCACCCACGTTTCATCGGTTATGTTGAAGTCCCATGTAATAGGGGCCAGGCCTATTAACCGTTTGACATTCTGACTCCAGATTGCTAGTGAAAATTAACAACATACAAACTTATAGTGATTTTTTTTTTAAACAAGCTTTTGAATATAGGTGTGACGTAATTTTTTTCGTATTCTTCTTAGCAAACCCTTTTAATTGATACCGATAATATCATGGGGATGCAAACAAAATTACAAGTCCGCCATTTTGGATTTAGAATGACGTCACTTAGGTAAACGTTGATGGAAAATTTCAACGCAATCGGTTTGGATAACTATTTTAAAATTCAATTGCAAGATTGGACATTCAAAAACAAACATGCAAGTATTGCAAGTAAAATAAAAGCTTGTAAAAATAACAAATAGTCTACTCATAACATCAAGCCCATAATCCCCGAAGGGTTAGCCCTTCTGGGATTATCCCTTCTTATGAGTACAGGAAGAACTCTAAAATTCTTCTAACAAAACACCTACTAACTACAATTTAGAAGATGAGAAATAGACATTATCTTATAAACAACCTAAAATAATAGAGCATTACTTAAAATCTTTTTCTAGAAAAATCTTGTAAGACGATGCCCTAATTAACGAGCAAACATTTTTATACCTAGAGGCTCTCTTCCAAAAAAAACATTACGAGGTCTATGTCTAGATTAGATATTTTCGAGGCAGTGTTTACCACTATTAAGAGAATTTGTTCCAAAAGGTTTATTTATTTAACTAACGACCCGGTCTTGCTTAGCACAGCGCTACCTATCGTGTCCAAAACTATATCTAATGTAGCCTATATTTTAAGTTAAGCAACTAGCAGTAGAGCGGTGAAAACTGCGTTCAAATCCATGCATTAGTTTTTGCATGATGCGCGTATAAACATACTCTAACAAAGACCTCCCGTATAAATTTTTTTTCAATATCTTCAATGTACAGACATCGGCCTGTTACAATTTTATTTTATGTATACATTATTAATTGTAAAGTTTACACAACATATCACATCATATGCCTTTCTTTAACTATGTTAGGGTCGGCTTTCAGTCTAACCGGATGCAGCTGGATACCAGTATTTTACATGGAGTGACTGCCTATCTGACCTCTACAATCCTGTTAGTACTGGGTAATACGATACCGCTTGTTAAGACTGGTTGTCAGATTTTCAGGCCACCGACTATCTGTAACGACTGTCAAAGATTTACAAACGACCGCCGGGACCAACAGCCAAACGTACTTTTCGAAGCACGGAGATTTTTAGTCGGTCATTAAAAAAAATAGCTCAAAAAAATAGGTAGTTTCATATAAAACTGCAATACCTACACGGTCAAAATTTATGAAAAAGCTGTTTTTTTATATTACTGATAAAAAATTTCAAAATGATGTACTGAAGACGTAGTAACTATTTTAGCGTCGTGTCCCTTCCACCTTGTATATTATACAACATTATTTTTAGTATATGCGAAACCTGAATATAGTTTGTTCAGAATAAGTAACTGAATCGATTCCAATAATTTTTAAACCGTTATATTTTTTCCCAAAAATATTTAAAAAAGTTAAAAGTTGGACACCGAGCGACTTTGAGTACCTATCGCACTAATTTAGGTAACTACTGCCTAATTATTATTATCAATGAGCTCAAGAAGACGCTGGAGGTGCGCGCTGCGTGGTGACAATGTTTTTGTGCGGACAACTAGGTAACAAAACAAGCTTATAACTTTGAGATTTTTCATGATACAGTTTTGAAATTTTGTACATAGATTTTTTACATAAAAATAAAATAATGACACGTGTTTCAGGTTTCGCATATACTAAAACTAATGTTGTATAACAAATACAAGCAATACCTACTCAAAAATTCGACCTTCGAACCTCATAATAATGATGTAGATAGACCTCTTAAATTAATTATTAAGCCTTCAAAAAGTGCGTTATAAGCGTTATGTCTGAAGTTTTAATGGATGAAATTTTTCTTTCAGTCCATAAGAAGCCAAGAACTTTTAAGAAGAGCTGTTCTTTCTTATTATTGAAGGTTATGAGGTCATTGGCCTGATTAAGTAGATGATCAATTATTTTCATTTATGGAAGTGGATTGGTACGATCAGCTCACGAATATGTTGACGTCACCAATAAGGTCAGCGTATGTTCTTCTAGGGCGTCCCTTGCCGTTTTTTTCACTCATCTGCCTTACAAACATATTCTTTAATTAAAATTTAATAAACACAGCCTTTAACTCAACCTCTTACGATCGTTTACGACTTACGGCATTTTATATAAACTTTCAAGTCCTTATTTTTCGAAATGATTGAACTGATTTTAATGAACATTCATGCGCATAAGCAGGCAAGATTGGTTTAAAGGTTTATAGAGAACATTTTCGAATAGTATTTAAAAAAAAGTGGAAATATCTGCTTCTATGGAAAATTAAAATCGGTCTAATTTAGCTGTAACACTATTTATCGAAAATGTTTTCTCACGTCCACCACAGTTTCTTTAAAGCCGCCACTTTGTCGTATCACATCATTCATCACTTTGTCATTGTGTTCAACGCTTAACTTCTATGATTTACGTTTAATTGGCGAACAAACACTATTCCGAACTACAGCAAGACCTGCTTATCATGCTCAATAAATAGGTATAATCAGTTGGTCCTAGTTTCGGCACCAAAAGGTCGGAACTTCGCGATTCAGGGAAGCAAACTTGAGGTGTTAAACGGATTACAGTTTGTAGGAAATTCTGGGGCCGTTTCATTAATCGGACCGAAGAATCGGGTAACCGGATCCGTAAGTAGATAAGGCTTTTTATAGTTGGTGGGTTAAGTGATTTTGTATCGGTTTTTGTGGGAGTCGGTCCAGATGGGATTGGACTGAAACGTTTATTGGATTCTGTTAGTATTAGTTGGTGTATTGTTGGCAGAAGAATTTGGTGTGGAAGCAAGTAGATCTTTACTATGCTTTAATTTCTTTGTAGCTCCTCAAGAATTGATCTCAACATAACATCACGCCAGTAACCCCAAAGGGACACCCACATTTCGCCAGTTATGTTGTAATGTCCCATGTAGTCTGGATAGTCTACAAATCCAAGCAATGATCGCAAGCGCGACTGCTGAGCATAAGGTCCTGGGTTCGATTCCCAGGCCGGGCAAAGTGTTATTGGGTTTTTCCATCGCCAATTTCTCAGTAGCAGCCACGGAGTCTGGATTCGTGCCTGGTTAATGACTAAAAGCCCTCTATTACATGGGACTTAAACATAACTAGCGAAATGTGGGTGCACTAATGGGTACGTTCTCCGACTCTTCGGGGATTACAAGCGTGGTGTTATGTTATGCTAATAACCTTATACCCAACAGTTTTCATAGTCCGACTTGTTAATCCAGTTTTGCAAACAAATCGATAAAGTCCATTAGCTTGCCACTAGTTAAGGTTAGGAGTGTCACGAAATATCTCGAGGGTCGGAGCGTAACCAGAGTTCATAGTTAAGCCCCTGTTACCCGAAAGTTGGTAATATTTTCGGCTTTATAAGACCTTTTGATCTGTTGTAAGCTTTAGTTACAGCTGTAGTCACTCTGTTTTGAAGATTAAAATTAATTAGTCCTATGTTTTCTGCGTATTTTATACAACAAATGACAAAATCATTAAATTATAAGAGGATTGACAAAGATTTTCCCGTAGCGTGTTTCAATCCAATACATAATTGACATATTCAATGAATATAAATGTTGATGGATGAAGAGGGAGACGAAGACCAAAGAAACGATGGATGGATTGTGTGAGGAATGACATGAAAGAAAAAGGAGTAAATGAAAGCGTGACGGTTGACAGAGGAGAATTGGAGAAAAAAAAGTGTTGCGCCGACCCCAAGTAACATGGGACAAGGGCAGGAAGATGATGACATATTTGACAAATCTTTTTGTCAAAATGTCACTTTGTACAAATCTTAAGTTTCTACAATTACCAATTTCTTCGGTAAAAGAAAACATCGTGAGGAAACCAGCATGCCTGTGCAAGAAAAGCCAAGTCAGATGCCCTTGGGCGGCATAAATACTCTGACACCAGGTAAGGCACTAACCACACGATAAAGAAAGAGAGGAGAGTACAACTCTACCTAAGCCTTCAAATTTTCATCAATTACGTTTATGCGAAAATTACAATACTCATTTTGTCGATCATCAACACTCACTCCATCCAACGACTAAACAACTGTTTAAATATGGATCTAGCTTCAAACTCCGAAGGACATTCCCGCGAACTCGTCGGTAACAAATTCAGAACTGCTATGCAGTAACTAGAACTTTCACATGTAGAAGATAGTACGGGCACGACATAGGCAAGAACAGAAGGCGGACACAGTACAAGGTGCAAAAACAAAAGCGCTCACTCTACTCCTAGATACGAACGTACGGCGATCTCAAAAAAATGACAGTCGCGAATGCAGCAGCCGCTGTACGTGAAGCGTGTGCTATGTGTGCGTGCGTTTCCACTCGTGGATGGAGCATGTAATCTGTTTGGGTTACGCTTCATTTAGCGGGAGTGCTATCGCACGCGGCAGCATTGCTAATGCGCTCGGCAGCACGCTCTGTTTCTCTCTAGCAAATGACGCTTATCAACGACGAAAAAGGATAGGAGCATGAAAAAATGTAATTCCGTGCTTAAATTAGCAGCATTAAAGGACCGATTCGGATTCAGAGATCTGACGTAGGACTAAGATTCTAGACGTCGGACTACGGGTATTTGCTCTAAAATGGAGGTGGGCAGGTCACTTGGCTAAACGTTGTCAGATGTATCAGAGGCCTAATGAAAGTTTTCCAAGACATGAGCAGGAGTGTTGTCAGATTAACAGCCAGATACAGAAGGTCGCCTTCTGTATCTGGATGAGACTTGCTCATACCTGGGAAACATGGCACATGAGGAAGAAGTCTACTCTCAGCAGTAGGTGGGACAATGCTGCCAATCTTAAAGAAAAAGAAAGATAAAGTTTTTACTAGACTCGCACACGACAAAACAATGAACCAAAATTAGATAAAAAGAGAACACAAAAAAAAACAATAAAAACTTATACATATAAGACAGACATAAAACTAAATATTGGTCCTATAAAAAATTCACAGCGCGCTGATATTCTGATAAGGCTCAAGTGATGGCCAGATACAACAAATTAAAAAAAAAATTGTCAATCTTCTGTACCTTTTTTTTTTTTTTTTTTTTTTTTTGTTTTCGGGGGGAAACCTTCAAAAGGCGACCGGTCTTTGGGGATAAGACCGGGGAGTGTGGGATTTTTACCGCACTAAAACCACCCCGGTGGTCACCATCCGCACATGAGAGGAGGCACCGTTTCCTCTTAAAAGACCTGTCCGGAGCCCCCTCTGTGCAACGCCTGTTAAGGCACATCCCTGGGGCGACTATACAGAGATCTCCCCTGAGCCTCGCTGTGCAAGTGTGCACGGCAGCACGTGACCACTGTGCTGCCGGTCATCTCCGAGATCACTCGGTGAGCGCACAGAGTCCCCACTCTGAACGCCCGTGACCTCAGTGTCCCACCTGCTTTAGGTAATGCAGGCGGGGTTTCGGCGTGTTAAGCGGCGAGGCGGTTGCCTCCCCGACGCCTTCTTCTCCTACTGGGATCGGCTCTCTCACGATCCCGCTCGGCAGCCTCCTTTTGGACCATCACGGTCTCACAGAACGAGGTCACCTCCCTCCAGTTGTCAGACTCCGCCAGCATAGCCCCAACTATGGCTGGCAGAGACAAGTCTTGCCCGATCTTGGCTACCAGGACCCGTCGTTCAGAGTCCCATGCAGGGCACTCCTCGAGCGTGTGCTGTGCTGAGTCCAGGTTGCCTCCACAATGATGGCAGTTGGCTGTTGCCTCTCGCCCAATCTTATTCAGGTACTCGCCGAAGCAACCGTGCCCGGTAAGTACCTGAGTAAGTCTATAGGAGATACGCTCCTCTCTTTTCAGCCAGGCTTCGAAGTGCGGCAGGACGGCTTCGACAACGCGCTTACGCGAATATTGCGGCTGTTGCAGCCGCTCACGCCACTGCTCGAGCGCGTGTCGCCGTTCCTGCCGCCTCATCCTTGCAATAGCGATTCCTGGTACGCTATTACCACTTTGGCGGATGGCACGGATTCGGCTGTAAACCCTCGTGTCCATATCTGCCAGGATATCCAGCGGTGGAAAACGAGCCAGGAGTGTTGCCGCCTCAAAGGACACAGTACGGTATCCTCGTGCAATACGAATAGCCATTTTTCGCTGCAGGCTGTTGATTTTAGTCCTGCAGCGCCGGACGCCTGACAACCTATTTGACCAAACAGGCGCCCCATAGAGGACCATCGATCGCACAACCCCCGCGTAGAGGCGACGAACTTCTTCTCGTGGCCCTTCGAGATTGGGTAACAGTCTGTGCAACGCACCCACTGTCTTCCCGACTCGGGGAACCAGGCGCTCAAAGTGCTCTTCGAAGCCCCACCGACCGTCCAAAGTTAGGCCGAGATACTTAATATATCGTCCCACCTGGACTTGCGCATCTCCCACTCTGACTAACGAGCTGGGTGGCTCTCTACTCCTCGGCAGCTTATGGAACCATAGTGCTTCGGTTTTATGAGGCGCTATCTCTAAACCCAGCTCGCGGATCGACGCCACGACTTTTTCCAATCCGAGTTCTGCGAGTTGAATGGTTTCTTCGGTGGTGTGTCCGCCGGCTAACACCAGGGTGTCGTCTGCATAGCAAACGACATTAACGCCAACGGGGAGATCAATACGCAGGACAACATCGTAAGCAAGATTCCATAAGAGAGGCCCTAAGACAGATCCCTGCGGAACCCCACAAGTAATCTCCCTGCGATGAACGCTACCGTCCCGCCCCACATAACAAATGTGTCGGTCACGAAGATAAGCCCCGATGATGCACTGCAGGTAAGGTGGCACTCTGTGATGTACTAGTGCCGCCCTGATCGCATGCCAGGGCAGAGAGTTAAAGGCGTTGACGATATCTAAACTTACCGCCAACGTCACCCCACCCCGGGATACCACTTGTTCCGACAGTGATCGGACACGTTTTATCGCATCCACTGTAGAACGCTTCTGTCGGAAGCCATACTGGCAATCGGCGAGGTCTGGACCAACACGTGCCAGATGCTCAACGAGTCTTTCGGCAATTATTCTTTCGAATAGTTTGGAGACGTCGTCAAGCAGGCAGATTGGTCGGTATGCAGAGGGAGACTCTGAGTCCCTGCCTTCTTTCCTTAACAAGACCAATCTAGCTTCCTTCCAGCTGGAGGGGAACACGCCTGCATGGAGGCAGCTGTTGAACAATCGTCTTAGGCGGTCCCCCAGAGCAGCCAAAGTCAGAACCCAAGCCCGGCCAGGGATACCATCCGGGCCTGGTGCGGTGTTACGAGCCCCCAAACGTCTAACGGCTCTGTCCAGCTCGCTTTCTGTTACCCCTAACTCGTCAAACCAGTCTGCCGATGACAATAGTGGCGAGGGTCTGTCTCTAACTACAGGAAAGAGCGTGTTAACGACTCTCTCCAGCAGATTTGGATCCATGGTTTCTGTGATAGGGGGTACCCATGGACGTAATTTAGCCATGACCAACCTATATGGCCTTCCCCATGGATCCCTGTCCAACCCATCGATAAGTTCCCGCCAGGATCTTGACCTAGCATCAGCGATGGCGTGTTGGAGCTCCATTGTCGCCTCCCTATATGCTCTATAAACTCTGGCAATTTCTTCCTCCGTGGCTCTCGGCTGTCGTCTGCGTCGAGTGCGCTGATACTGGCATCGGGACCTTAGGCAGGAAACGCGCAACTGCGCAATATCTTCCGACCACCAGTAAACCGCACCAAGACGCTGGCCGCTCCTGACCCGGGGCATGGAAGCGTCACAAATGGATGCCATCTTTTCCCGAAACCAGGCCGCCTCTTCCTCTGGATCGGACGCAGCTCTCTGGGAGGGAGTATCTTCCGGCCAAGCCGTTATGTTGGCGGCTGCGACAAGCATGTCTCGATTGAGCTTCTTCAGGGCCCATCGTCGCGCAGGTGGGCTTGAATTTGAGCGGGTGGGGCCGCCAGAAGGCCGGAGTGTCACCTTGAAGACAATGTGGCGATGGTCGGAGAGAGTGACCATTTCCTCCGCTACTCTCCATTCCGACACCATGTCAGCAACAGAAGGAGTTGCCCATGAGAGATCTACAATTGACTCCCCCTGCCAACGAACGCATGTGGCAACAGACCCCTGATTTAAAAGTCGGAGGTCAAGTGACGCCGCCCAGTCTTGTACAACTTGTCCTCTGGGCCTGTCCCGGGAGTTGCCCCAAACTCTGGAGTGAGCATTGAAGTCACCCATGACGAGTACCTGGCGGGGTGCACATTTACACCGGATGCAGTTCGCAACCTCATCTAGATATTCTTCGAACTCGGTGAGAGAAATGTTTGGAGACACGTAGCAGCCCACTACTGCCAAAGGTCCCCATTCCACAGCAACAAATCCTTGCCCTCTATCTAGAATAGAGCAGTGAGGCCCACCGCTCCCGCCAGCCCAGTAAATTGCGACAGAGTTCGCGGTGTCCCGGAACCAGCGAGGGTGATCCTGAAGACCATATGGCTCAGCTACCACCGCCAAGGCAACCGACCACTCCGCAATAGTTTGCATAAAAAGATTTTGCGCGTTGCGGCAGTGGTTCAGGTTGCATTGGAGAACATTTAAGGCTGAGAATTTGAAGCGTCCATTTCCTCCTCAGGGCCTGCACCCATTGGTGCCTGTACCGATCTTTGCGATGAAAGGGGGACAAGCGCAGCTAGATTTTTACGCGGAGCGCATTTCTTCCCGCCCAGTCGGTGATCCGCTGGAAGACCGTGATCGGCGCACAACGGACACCGCATGGTAAGCGACGTGCATTCTCTTGCTTTGTGAGCTCCTCCACAAGCATAACATTGAGTGCTCCGGTCAACAGCACTTGTGCACCGGCGGCGGACGTGCCCGGGCTCGAGGCAACGGAAGCACATCATACGACGCGACGCCAAAATCTGAACACGAACAATCGTCCATCCTAAGCGCAAGCGCTTATGGGATGCCAGCTTCCTTATTGCCGCCAAGGGGCCACGGACCCAGACGTGCCCTAGAGAAGCAGGCGGACGACGGATTTCACCCACTTTCACGTCTTCGGGGGAACAATCGCCCACTTCAGCAATAGCAACTGCCACTTCATCAGGCGTCACAGCGTCATCAAGATCCATGATTCTCGCCTCAGCTCTTTTTGTCGGACGTGAAATTTTAACATCAAACTCAGTGAGGACCTCGCGCATACGGCTGGCGAGATTGTCTGCCTTGGCGCAAGAATCGGCGCCAGGGACGGTAATGATTAAACCCCCATCAGCAGCCCTTTTCTGACCAACGGTGTCAATGCCAACATCAGCTAAGCGAATTCGCTGCCTCACCGCGGACATCACCTCCCCGAGGGTGGCAGTTGATCCATCCCTTAATGAGACTGTTATAGCCGCCGTGGCGGGAACCCTAGGCAGTTTCACTGACTGATTTTTCCTCTTTGCAGGAGTAGACAACGCTAAAGCAGCAGCCTGTACTTTCTTTGCCTTCCTCCCCACCACAGTAGACCAAGTCTCCGTTGCATCCGGCAGAGCCTGTGAAGCCTGCGTGGATGCCGTAGGCACAGCGGGCAACTCAACTACTTGAGCTACCGTCTTGCCTTTACCTTTGCCTTTTCCTTTACCCCTGCTGTTTTTCTTTACGGAATTAGGAACCAGACACGGGTCAGCAGTGACAACCGTTGGCAAAACCCTCCTCGTATCAGCGGCAAGTGGTGGACGCAAGGGCTTCTCTGGAGGCAACCTCTTCTCTATAGCGGCCAGTTTAGCGTCAACCATGCTCCCAATTTCTAAGGCTATCGAACGCCGAAGCTGTGCCTCTGAATCGTTACATTCAAAAGGTCCGGCGACTGCAACAGCCTGCCTAAGTCTCATCGAAGGAGCGGCCACTGCAGGGCTCGTCGTTCTTTCACCATGGCAACTAAGGAGGGTCACCTGCGCTGTCAACTTCTCGACCTGCACTGAAAGACTGGTAAGCTGAGCCTTTAAGTCAGCGTTTTCTGTCTCCAACCTCTCAACGTTGACCTCAACTGCCGATCGCGTGGCTAACTCATCCACTGCGGCTTGCACTGTCACTGCCGCCAACTTGAGACTGTTGACAAAACTCCCTTTGAGGTTGCGCGATTCGTTTGCAACTTCCTCAATTTTTTAAGACTGTCTTTGATGCATGAGTTAAGTTCCGCCGTTTGTTGTGCCTGCATCATTTTGGCCAACGTTTCTGGATTTGGCATATTATGCTTTGCCGTTGCCCGAGTTTTGGCCTGCTTAGCTGGTGGACTCGCAAGGTCGGTGTTTTCACCATCCTGTCCGCTGTTGGTCGGTGACTTGCTAAGGCTCAGCGGCGTAACAGGTTTCTTCTTGGTCCCAGACATCTGCGTTCGCTTGCGCATGCGGTACCGAGACGATCTTGTCGACGTTTCAGAGACGTATGACATTTGCGAGCAAGAAGACTCGCAGGTGTCACTCACCACCTCGTTGGCAATTGGGGTAGGCGGGCGCACGAATTGTGCACGGGTTGATATCCCCTTTGGCACTTTCTGTGCCTTCTTCACAGGTACATTCTTTGACAATCCTATGCTGGCTAAATCCTGTGAGCTATAATCTCTCCGATTGTCAGAAAGCAGGTTTGCGGTAAACTGCTCTTGGTCCGGTGGCACGGATGTATTAGGAATAGAACCCAGAAACTCCTCATCACCGGTAAGTGAGCCACCCTGGCTCAATGCGCCCTTAAAGGACGGGTAAAAATGCGATTGGGGTTTAAAGCGATCATTGTCCCCCCCAGAATACGTGGGACTGACCGAGCTCTGCTCGGTGAGGGATTCTCCTGCTGCGGAGCAACAGGTACCCTCCTGGGGTAATGCTTTTGATTGATTCGCTTCCATTATTATTGCTGAACTCAGCTTTGCCTTTTTTATGGGGTGGGGTCCCCAGGTAAAAGATTTTTAAAAGGGTTTTCTCCCCACAGTCTGCAGTAGCGACTGGCTAGCAAACTCTTCTCTTCACTGTCATTTCGGGCGACAACTCGACATCCAGGGACTCCTATCTTGTCCGTGAAGCTACTGATTCACCTCACAGTAACGCCTGATGAACAGACGTTTACTGTAAGTGAATCTCCCCTTTCCGCGCGGTTGTTTAAGTTATGACACGCAACTATCACCTTCAATAAATTCTGGGTACAGTGAACCAAACACCGTTATTTGAGACGATGCGATGCTGTTTCCAGAACTCCAATCTAACCACGTACTGCTCAATGACCCGCTCCGTGAGTCATTGCTCGGCACTTGACGAAAAACCCTAACCCAGATTCGTTCATCAAAAACTTCAAGGAACGAATCACAAATCAAGTGTCGTTCGATAACTCCGCTTAGTGAGCCATCGCACGACACCCGAAGAAAACCCCCTATTCACTCTCTAAAAGTTGGGATAGTGAATCGCGCACAATTAAAGTCAACAGTCGGTGCGCCCTCCGCAGAAGTCCGATGTAATGGACACTGCCAGGTGTCCCGCTTAGTCTGGTCTCTCACTTGGACCTTTCCGGCATGAGTGACTCTACCGGCAGAGCCCCAAGATCATTGAGACACGCAAGCCCCACCACGACGACAACGTGGAGACACCTCGGTGGGGAATCTTCTGTACCTACATTTGCTGTGGTACGGTATTCAACGATGCAAACAGTTCAAACGTATTGAGTTCAAAGATAGTAGAGATACACTAGTTACGGAGAATTCCTTCTGTGCAGTTAATGCTGACAGACCAATTAAGATTATTTAATAGTTGGTTTCCTGTTGTACCTATTCAGAAACGAGCAGTTTTATCTAATTCACGTGCTGTTGTTTTACTTACTAATGTTAATTTGTTTTTAACACGCTTTTATTACCCTGCACTTGTAAAACACTATGTAATAAAATCTTAGAAATAAAATTTTACCCACTTTCCGGTTTCCGATTGAGCTGAAATTTTGCACACATGTTTAGTTTGGATGACACAATGCATGGTTTGCTAATTGACGTCATTCTAAATCCAATATGGTGGACTCCCAAAGATGGCGGACTCCCAAAGATGGCGGACTTTTTTTGCTTTCAAATGAAAGGGTTTTTTTGAGATAACACTACCTATCTCACTATACATCGAAACCGCAGACTTCCCACAACAATTGCAAATTACAAAACAAATGCAACAGTATCCCTTCAATAAAAATACGCAAAAACATAACTGCGGACGCATCGCAGTCAGACACCAATTTGGGAATAACGCGTCAATTATGTTACCACAGTATACTAGTATTGACTGCTTACAGTATGTCAAGGTCCCAAAGAAACCATGTGAGGAGTTAAAATTTGGTCAAACAAGGGCGGATGAATAGGTATCTTCTTGTTATGGAGGTATTGGAGGTGAATGTTCCAATTTTTCACAAGATTAAAAAAAAAAACTAGGTTTTAGTGTTATTACTTTGCTATTATATATCCATGATGCCTGTACTATTCAATGCATTCATCAACACAAGGTTTTGAGTGATTTACCCTGAATCCTACAGTAAAACTTAATTTTTCACCCGAAAAAAGTCGTTTCCCAGCAATAATTTTTGCCTAGAGATACTTAGTTTGATGTACAGCATGCTTAGTTGACGGCTTCGTGAAGCGTCCGTTTACACCTTGTAGGTATTGGGAGACACCAACTCCTTGCCTCCTGTTGCTGCATAGTGCTTATACAACATTATTTTTAGTATGTGCGAAACCTGAATATAGTTTTTTCGGAATAAGTAATTGAATCGATTCCAATAATTTTTAAACCATGTTATATTTTTTCCCAAAAATATAAAAAAGGCTACAAGTTCGACACAGAGCGACACTAAGTACCTATCGCAATAATTTAGGTACGTACTGCTAAATAATTATTATCAATGATCTCAAGACGACGCTGGAGGAGCCCACAACAACGTTTTTGTGCGGACAACCTGGTAACAGAAAAAGTTTATAACCTCCTGATTTTTCATGATACAATTTTTAAATTTTGTATATAGATTCTTTACATAAAAATACTAGACACGTGTTTCAGGTTTCGCATATACTAAAACTAATGTTGTATAAGTGTTTCTTGTACAATTATTTAAGCTAATATTTTTTTTTTGTCTCATTTCTTGCCAAATTTATGAGCGATGAACCACTGCATGTTGTTACACTGTGAGATGTATTTGAATAAATTTATCAGAAGGGCTCCTAACGTAATAGCTTGCAATGCAGACTGTCTTGGGGATACGAAATATTGTCACGGTCGAAGGCATATGGAGGGGTCCTAAGAAATATGTAAGTTATAGGAAAGGTAAATGATGCAAAGCTAGAGATATTGTTTCAATTTTAGAGAGTGATTTGGTGTTGATGAAATTCATGTTTTTTTTTGGTTTTGTCGTCTTTATCGATAATATATTCATACTATTATAAAAAAATACTATTTCAAATACTCAGATTTTAATGGCAAAATAATACATGAGCCCCAGAACAAGCGCGCGGTGTAAACGTAATGCCGGGTACACACGGGTGTAACGTAACTTGAAATGTAACATGAATGAGCTGTCCAGACTTACGCAATGCAACATCAAAAGTAACCCAACAACAGGCGAATTTGTTTCAGCGTGTGTTAAATTTCATGTTACGTTTCACCAATGTGTACTCAGCATAACGTAAGTACGTCGATTTTTGAATCGGAAATATAATTATCCGATGGTATTTCAGTTCAATTGTTTTCAAAAAGCATAATCAGTATCATCCACAGATATGAATAATTTCTTAAAATAATGAAAACAGTATATGTGAAACGAGTATTTTTAATTTTAAAATCGACGTATTTACGTTACGTTAAAGGCGCAAACCCACCGCGGTGCACGCTGTGCACGGACACGAGGCGCATTTTAGCTGCATGAATGTATTTGATTGACAACGTGGGTCTACGTTTCCACTGCAGTATACACTACACACCGGCAACTTACAACTTACAACTGCAGCGTGCGTGGCCCACCGGCATAGTCGTAGGTTAATATTCGTGTATAGCGTGTACCGCATGCACAGCAGTGTGTGCGTTGACAGCGTTGAGCTATGTGTGCGCCTTATTCGAGCAAGCCACGCATGTACAAATGACTTCATTTGATGCATAGCGTGTCCGTGGTTTGCAGTTGACACAATCACATACATTTTCTTGCAAAGCGAAGCATAAACACACGTGCGTAGCTTATCCGTGCGCCGCGGTGAGTTTGCGCCTTTTACACCGCAAGCTCGTGGTAGGGCCCATGGTTCTCAAAAAGTGAACTGTTCAATATCGGCCCAAACGTACACTTTTGAGCCTTTCAATCAAAGTGGATCAATCAGTTTGAACGAGGTCGTGTTATACTACCATTAGGGTTGTTTTTTAATCCCTTTATAGTGCATCTTCATACTGTGTGTTGTTGTATGTTATTGGAAAGACCATGAACAGCAATGACATTCACGAAAGCAACACATTTGTTGCAATAATTGCGCCACAAGTTACGAAAAGGCAAAAGATATTCAACTGCCTCGTTATGTAATGTTATATTCAAACCATTTTTTCATCATGTCATCAAACGATTGACAGAAACAGAACGTTATTTGATATACGTTTAGCATTAAACTTATTTAGTGATATTTGGTGCAAGTGGGCCTGTCTTTTCATTTGTCAATAAACATTTCAAGTCCATTTCCCCGATCATAAACTCTCGATTCTCCGGTCAAATGCGAACAAAATATTTCAAGTTTAAGCCAAAATATGAACTTTAAAACCTCCTCTACCCGTCTCGACGTAAAACTTGAGAAAGTTGCCTTTATATACTCGTTGATAGATGGGAGTTAGCCACCACTTTCGGTCCTGTTCCTTTTGGCTGGATCTCAACGAGTTTTACTTGATACTTGCTAAACATTTTGTGGTGTTTTAGAATGATTTATTGGGTTATTGACGATATGGGACACCACGCTCCTTTTTTGGTCGGTAACTATCCCAAGGGATCATTTTAAATGTAGCCTATAACACTCGGGGATAATGTCGATTCCGATTTGTAAAATGATTCGGAATCGGATCAGTAGTTCCAAATATGAAATTAAATTGTTTTAAATGTCAAAATGAAGGCACGGTTGGCGCAGTGGCTAAGCGATTGGCTGCTACGCTGCGTGTCGCGGGTTCGATTTTCGCACGGAACAAATATTGTTTATTCCGGGTCTGACAGTTTGAGAAATTACTAGTGTGAGGCAACGTAAAAAACAAAAAAAATACCCCGTTGTTTACTTATAGCTTTGATGGATACTGTACATCTGAAACTACATAACAGCCATTATTTACATGGCAATAATATCAATAATCTTTACTACACAAGAAAGTGGTTACAGAATTATGCGAAGTCCCTGGCTCTTGTGCTAGGTGATAGGCATGTGCTCCAGGAGCCAGTACAACATAATATAATTAATATTATATTCTTTAATATCCCCCAAGAGTAGATTTTACAGAATCTTATGCAATAAGATTAACAAAATAATAAAATTAAAATAAAACTATAGAATAATAAATGATAAATTAAAGGAGTTCACACATGACATGTTTTCACGTTTTTAATCTCAATACTAAAGTAAGCAAAGGAAAGGTGCTCGTGGCTAAATAATAACAGCCGCTTGGGTCGATCTAAAGGTTAAGCCGTGCTTGCCTATGTCGGTCCGTGGATGGGTGACCGCTCATAACATACCGCGTTTCTTCCGTGCCTCGGAAAGTACGTTAAGCCGTTGGTCTCGGCTGTCATTTGTAGATCTTTGACAGTCGTTACAGGTAGTCATTGGCCCAGTCTTACCAAGGGGTATCGTATTACGCAGTACTAACTGGGTTTTGGAGGTCAGATAGGCAGTCGTTTCATGTAAAATACTGGTATTCAGCTGCATCCGGATAGACTGGAAGCTGATCCCAACATAGTTGGGAAAAGGCTAGGCAGGCAGATGATGACAACGGTTAAGGTATACATATAGCTTTGGTGGATTGTGCCCACCAGGAATCTACAAAAACAGGCCTTACTTATATGTGTTGATAGTTTTAATCTCAATAGCAAAGCAAGAGAGTTTTTTCGTTCTATGAATAGTCCCTGCTCAGGCTTTTTGTTTATATTTTTATTCCATACACGACAGAAAAGGTTTTATCTGTCCACGTTTAATCCATTAGCTATGGTTGGAGAACCAAAGGCACGTATGCTATAGGTGACACAGTAAAGAATAAATTTAATTTCGGCTTGAGCTGAATACTGGAATATTTTCATGTTTGACGATGGATTTGCATTGTCATCAACGAAGAAGAGTCTTTAAACTTGAACTTTGTGAAGTAGTTATCATTAAATGTCTGAAAAACAGGTTTGATATCCTGTTTAAGCTAGCGATGATGGGAAAAACTTAAATCCACGCATTACATAACATCATGCCTGTAATTCGGTTCTGTATGGTGTCCGGACGTAAAGAATAGCACCATCCCATATCTTCCCGTGGGTATCGTAAGAGGCGACTAAGGGACTTACCAGAGAATGGGCAGCAGCGTTCTCTGATTCTACAACAACCATACTGCGATCGCCAACCCGCCTGCCAAGCGTGGCGATTATGGTAAAACCCCCCTTCTTGGAGGAGGCCTATGTCCAGCAGTGGACTTTTCGGCTGAAATGATGATGCCTGTAATTCTCCGCAGAGGTGTACCAATAGTACACCCACATTTCGCCAGCTTTGTTTAATAGGGAGCGATTCTATTGCCATCAACCGGGCACAAATTCAGACTCCGTGGCTGCTGCTGAAAAATTCCTGATGGAAAAACCGAATAAAAATTTTCCCGACCCGGGAGTCGAACCCACGATTTCATGCTCTGCAGTCCCACTTGCGACCGCTACACCAACGAGGAAGTCTCTTTATATTTTCTAATTCCATCTATAAGTAAACGGAGTGCAGCGTAGAGGTCGCAGCATTTTTTGAAGCACAGAGGACAGAATAGGAGATATAACATAGTTTGCGCTAATCCAGTTTTGGCCACAATAATTAAAAATAATGGAGTGCCAGCATCAAGAAGAATAATCTATTTAAATCGCGAGTTATTAGGCTTCTTTTGGGTTAGCTCGTTCCATTGTCGACCTCATCTCTGTCCTCAGGACTAGGATTCAGGTCAAGAATAAGCCCAAACAGAATAAAAAAAAAAAAAAAAATCTTTTCTGATTAATTTCGTTGCAGGATCCAAGACAGTTAAATTGTTTCTATGGGCCTTCGTCGTGCTTCATTGTCTCTGTGCTTTTCTGGTGGTCGCCACTGTTGATTCTGGCTTTCAAGAGTAGTGTGGTGGGCTTGTCCAAAAAAAAGCACCAAGAAGAGATAGAGGAAGTGACAAAGATCACACCGAACGATGCTGACAGCTTTTGATTTGGTAAAAATAAAAACAAAGGTTATACTCATACCATTATTTTATTAAAATCAGTTCAGTTTTGACCGTAAAAACATACGAATAAGAAGCACTTTTGCATTAATTTTAATGTTAGTATCATTAATGCAAACGTGCTTTATCTAGGTTAAAAAAACTTTCTGTACAATATGCATCATAGTCTGTTACAAATTAAGTACAATGTTCACAGACAAAGGCGTAAACGAAAAATACTCAAATTATAATTATTCCGAACATTATTTAAAACTTTTTGCTGCCGAAAAATTATTGTCATGTGAACATGTGAACATCGATGGATCAACTGAATTATTTCAACTTAATCGAATCATTCACGAATGAAATTCAGAATTCAGTTTACATTAAATCCATGATTAAAATATCAATGGAATGATAAATGAGAGTTGTGAATAAATTCGACAAAACATGACAACATTATAATTTTATGGATGGTATTTAAAAGTACTTCAATTTATTCCCATTTCATTTACCTAATTTTGCCTGTGTTCCACCAAATATACTGAATGTGCACCAAAATATGTTCATTAAAATATGTCATAACGAGCATCTATTTAACAACTGTTGCAAATTTGTAAAAATAGTAATACACCTAATTTTAAAAACAAGCATTTATTTTTTTAGTTTTACTTCAGATAATGCACTGCAAAATGTATTTGAATCAAACACCAATTAATGTCCAATGTAGCTTTATTAATAAAAAATATAACCTAACCTAACCTAACCTAACCTGGTATACCCAAAAAATAAGCAAACAATGTAATTTAGGTAAAAAAGAGCGCGGACCTCCATGTCTGCGGTAAAAAACGCATTTTTAAAAAAAAACCTATTCTAACCTAACCATTTAGGAATATTTGGTGCACGATCAGTATTTTTCGGGGAAGAATAAAATAGTTATTGTTACAATAGAATATTTGCAGCGCACTACAATAAAAAAGTGTTATATCTTGGTGTTAATTTGGAATTTGTTTGATGTAACATATTTTGTTGGCCGAGTAGTTTAATTATAGTAAAACAATTAAACGGGTTTAAGATCAATATTTTAGAAATGCATACATAGATGTACCTTTAGATTTTTGGTGAACACAAAAATATTATCCTAATTTTATTACATTATTTAACTTTACACACGAGCGTTCGTATATTGAAGACACCGTGGCGTGTCAATTTAGTACAGAAATTGGTCTATCAAGGTTTAATATTTTGTACCTCGTTCCATTCTTATTCTTCTCGACCATGAACTTAGCTGTAAGTTAAGGTGCTATCACTAGCTTCCATCATATCCTGTAGCGTGCACGTCAGGGCACGCAGGAAGCGAGGTATAGGTCTGATAATACTTTATGTCGACTCGGAAGTTAGCTACGAGTGATAGTTACTTAACACTTTTAAAGGTTTAACAAAATGTTTTTTTTTTTTTTGAATAAATTAAAGATTTTCATTTATAAATAATAATAAATGAATACAACATTAGTTTTAGTATATACGAAACCTGAAACACGTGTCTAGTATTTTTATGTAAAGTACAAAATTTCAAAACTGTATCTTGAAAAATCACAAAGTAATAAGCTTGTTCTGTAACGTGGTTGTCCGCTCAAAAACGTGGTCACCACGCGGCGTGCCCGCTCGCGTGCCTCCAGCGTCGTCTTGAGCTCATTGATAATAATAATTTGGCAGTAGGTACCAAAATTATTGCGATAGGTACTTAGTGTCGCTCGGTGTCAAACTTGTAGTCTTTTTTAAATATTTTTGGAAAAAAATATAACATGGGTTAAAAATTATTGGAATCGATTCAGTTACTTATTCTGAACAAACTATATTCAGGTATCGCATATACTAAAAATAATGTTGTAAATGACCAAGCCACCGATCTATACTGGACCCGCGAGGTTCTCCTCACGGTTAGGCTGTAATTCTTGACAGCCTCACCGGTATCACAGAGAGCAGTGGGAACGTTATAGGCTGATTATTCACCTAGTAATTAAGTGTTAATCACAGATGTAATTAATAAGCCATGGTCCGGAGCGAGAGGGAATGGGAAGCCGTCACCTCCTTCTGCGAAGCAGTTATGCTAGTGAAGGAGGTGGCGGGACGTTTCGAATGAGATACTGCGGCCTTGGAACACAAAGGGCAAAGAAGGAACATGGATGGGTTTTAGTGAGTACAAGTTTGACACTCCCTTCCGCTCCACCCAGAGCGGGGGGGGGGGGGGGGGCATTTGATGATTTTCCATCCAAAAAAAAAAAAAGATGTGATTAATAGTACATCTAAACATCACTAGTTTTGTTTATGTTCCATGTAATAGAAAGCGAGCCAATCAACCGGGCACAAATCCAAACTCCGTGGTTGCAATAAAAAAACAATCTGATGAAAAAATACAATAACATTTTGCCCGACTCTCTTTTACCTCATGCTCATCTGTAGCTTACAACCACTTGACGAACGAGGCTGATTATGCAAAACAAAACACTATCCTTATAACGGTAAGGCTTTGTTTTATTAGGTACCTATTTAATTCTAATGCCTTTATTATTATTAACTTCTAATACTTATTTAGGACCACGACTTACGTCGGTACCAACTTTTGTAGTGTGAAAGATAAATCTCCATCAAACTTTTGCTTCATCATTTTAGCAAGACAAAGCGTTTGCGGCTAAGAAACTCTGAATTCACCGATACACGACCCTTACTTCATTACAATACAGTCTATCTTCAACGGTTGGATAGTTTCAGGGTTGTATCGATAACTTTGTGTGACGTAGTTGCGGATGGCCGCCGAAATTGGGGTTCGATTTTCAACGCGCTAAATATCAGTAACTCGAATTATTTTTCAATCAAGCGAGCGTGTGATGTTGGTTTTAAATTTTAGCATATCCTGGTATAATGAGAATGACATTGTAATAGGAGAAGGCTGGTTGGATTTTGTTGTGCAAAGATAGTAAAAAGGTTTAATGGAATCAAAACACATTCAAGGGGTTGTCTAGAATCGGCAAGAGCAATCGTAAAAAAAATACCCGTTTCACGAATAATATTTTCATGATTTTAAGAATGTATTCTTATCTATGGATGATACTGGTTATGGGGTACGTCCCGTTTGGTAACTTTCTCGTCTCGCCAACTAAACAAAATACCATCATAAAAGTCTCGTTTCGTAACTATTTTGATCTTCATACATTGAGTCTCATCAATTAAACTAAAAGTCTAAAGGATAATTGTATTTCGACATAAATCGACGTATTTACGTTACGTTACACGCTAGGGCCTCTGGTCTCAAAATGCGTATGTGCAAATTGTTCAAGGCTTAGAACCAAAAAACATCAATCATAATAATAATCATCAGCGATCATTGTGCCGATAATTGTATCAGCCCATGGTTTAATTGCCAAGAGCCTCAACCAATACCTGAGGAGGCTCTCGTTAGGCAGCTGGATCAAGGGCTTGATTCAGAAAGCGTTACTCCTAGACACGGCTCGTATTGTTAGGAGGTTCCTCTCTCTGGAGCCCTGACCGCCGGTAGCTTGGACCCTGTTCCCCATACCGGTGGCCTACAATTTTTTATGTTTTTAAATGTTTTTTCTTTTTATATTGTTTTTTGTAA
Source organism: Noctua fimbriata (assembly GCA_905163415.1). NCBI lineage: Eukaryota > Metazoa > Arthropoda > Insecta > Lepidoptera > Noctuidae > Noctua > Noctua fimbriata. The sequence goes on from LR990945.1 coordinate 8,483,968, forward strand.
GGAATGTTTAAAAACGTAATTAATTTGTATATCAATAAATAAAGGAAATAATAAATGGTTTAACAAATTCTTCGCATCATCAAGATTTGGTTAAGACAGGATTTTAATGAAAATTGTCCATCAATTCTGTTCAATCTAGACGAAGCGAGCGAAGTCTAGAAAAATCTGGTTATCAAAACACATCTAAAGCATTATCAGTATCACATAAAACCTTCAAATAAAAATTTGTTTTTACAAGGACAAACTCATATTGGTGGAAGAGATATAAACAAAAATATCAAGTAACAAAAACAAAGCCTCAGTTCTTATAATAATACTCGTTTTATTTCAATATTGTGAATGAGAGAAAGAAGGTTTTCTTAAGGAAAATGCAGCAATGTGTGGAGCAGAGTACTGCCCCGGTAAGTCAAAGAGGGTACCTCATGTTTTGAGAAAACAGGGAATAACATAACATAACGCCTGTAGGTAATTCCTGAAGGGTTAGGCAAAGGTATACCACGCCCATATTTCTCTAGTTATATTTTGAAGTCATAGGGGCGAGCCTATTGCCATCAACCGGTAAAAATCCAGACTCCGTGGCTGCTACTGAGAAATTCCTGATAGACAAATCCAATAAGACTGCCCAACCTGGGCATCGAACCCATACAAAAAAAAGTAACTCCCTTTTTCCAAATTCATAAAATATTATTTACGTTACATGTTTGTATCACAGAAATGCTGTACGACAAATTCCGACTTATTCGGTCCAGTAGATTGTGTTCAAATTTTCTGTGACAGACAGGCATGCAGAAAGACACACAGATGACTGAAAACAGTTTTTTTGAGATACCGCCTTTTGCCTTACGGAGTCAGAGTAGGTATATAACACAAATACATTATGTATTAAGGGAGTTCTAATTATTATTATGGCCTTCTCGAGAAGAATCCGTTTTGGATTTCGCTTTGAGTATTTGTCCTTGCGTTGCTATGCCCTTTAAAGGTTGGGGAGTGCGTATTTCTTTCATTTTCGCTGTAATCCAGATTATATACGAAATAAATTGTTATAATACTCATAGGATTTTCATAAGTGAGTGTGATTGTTACTTCATCCTTGGTATGGCTTGGTTTTGATGATATTTGACATTCCATTTCTTTTATTTTTATTTTTTGTTTATTATTATTCAAAAAGTATTAAAAGTAAAAGACACGACAGGGTTCGAAACACCACGCTGCGTTCCAAAACGGGGATAGTGGACGTTGGCAAAAAGGCTGCTAGGCTAAAATGGGATTGGGTGGGTCACGTCAGCCGTATGCACGATGACCGCTGGGCAAAAGTCTCCACACGATGGTTGCCGGAAGATGGACGGCGCCGCCGAGGCCGGCCCAGAAAGAGATGGTGAGACGATTTGGACGCGTGCCGCGGGCTGGCCCGAGGAGGCGCGGGAAAAGAGTACATGGAAGGAATTGGGGGAGGCCTTTGCCCAGCAGTGGGACAGTACAGGCTAAATAAAAAAATAAAAAATAGAAAATTAGATGCCATACCATTGATCTTTTTCTTTCACTGTATTATTAATTATTTTAAATTGAAAGTGGATTATTATTCCGTGACATGTTTTTCGATTTTAATGGTACTGTTTTATTTTACATTTTATTTTACTAAATTTCTATACAATGTATATTGTTCTGAAATAAATGACTGATTGTATGTTGAATACTTGTGATGCGCGTGTAATCTTTACTGAATCAGGTGATATTTTCATTTTTTTTTTCTGTTACAAAGAAGGCAGCAGTTTTCTCTGATACTTACTTCATCATCATTCTCTTGCCCTTATCCCAATTCATTTGGGGTCGGCGCAGCATGTCTTCTTCTTCCATACTTACTTATTTATTTAATATTTTAACCACACAAAGGGAATTAATCAATCAATAAGCCTTTCATCCTGAATCATTCAGTATGCTGTTTACATTATGGTGGTACTCAAAGTATGTCTCTCAGTTCAATGTGCCTCCTGGGATAGGCCTCCTCTAACGTCTTCTACCGCTTCCTATCTCCAGCAATTAATTACTCTTCTCAAGTTGGGACCGGCTGTGAGTTTTAGATCTCTTTATCTTGCCTTTCTCTTTTCTGTTTATGTCTCTAGGATACCAGTCAGTAAAAGGGACTTAATAGGCATAGGTATTTTTTGCCAAACCACTTTTTTCAAGAATGCATTGGGAACTTATTTAAAAATTAATAATATTAATACAACAACTTTATAAAAATTGTTACTTACATAAGTCATAAGTCATTTATTTCTTAACAAAATGCATTGTGTAGAAAATAACTTAAAATTAGATTAATAAGAATTAGATAGTAATAATTAAAAATATATAAAAAAAAAATAATAACAATAACTAATTTTTTACAATAATAAAATTAATGAACAAAAACACACAAACAACAAACACAACAAAACAAACACACACACACAAAACAAAACAAACATGGAAAACAAAAAACATGGTAACATGGTAAATATTCCGTTTCTAGTGTAAATTATAATGTTAGTGACTATGATAGTTTAAAATCTTATAAAATTAATAGTCAATAAAAATTATAATGGCAAAAGTTGAAAATAATAAAAATTGTTAATAATCACTTAATTACCTAATAACACATTAAAAAAAACTCTCTCGAGACTCTACACGCGTCTTATGTGCATGATTATGATTCCAAGAATTATTTCATGTAAATCTATTGGTGAAGTCTTATTTGCCTACATAACACCTACGCCATTTTCTTTTATCTTCGCCTTATTCAGATAAAAACAGCGACCCGCATGTCGTATGACAAAGCATTTCCTCCCTACTGTTTGGTATAAGGAACCCTTAATAAATTAACCAAATGAACACTCCACAATAAAACTAATGACGTGCAAAATGATGAAATAAAAACTTATTCATAACACTAAAGTGGCTTTAACAAAGGCAGGTGCATCTGAAATCGGCGTTTTACGGCAAGCGTATAATGTGAGCCGTCAATTTCTCTTTATGACTTCGTCTCGCATGGCCGACGAGGGTGACTAGCGGAGCGGTTCGGGGGTTGAGCTGTTGTGCCCGCGGCTTTTGCAGCCCCAGCAATACATGTTTGAAAAATTGAGAACATTTAAAATGTTAAAGGATTATCAATCTTGTCCAGAGGACCTAGAGTAGAAGCGATTTCAAAGTGAATCAATTATGTTAAATAAAAACATTTAGATTTTTCATTTTCATATTATTATGAAGTCTTCTTATCGATAACTTGGTGCAATCGTCGGTATGTTAATCTTGCAATTGGTCTCTTGACTTTTATTATTTACTAGCTGTGCCCCGCGGGTTCACCCGCCGCTTCTGACTTGTTTTCTTTTTGCGTAGCGTGATTTTATATATCCTATAGCCTTCCTCGATAAATGGGTTATCCAACACTAAAATAATGTTTCCATTCGAACTAGTAGTTCTTAAGATTAGCGCGTTCAACCAAACAAACAAAATCGTCAGCTTTATAATATTAATAATATGTATTAGTATAGATTTATTTAACACTTTGAGCACAAAGTACAGAGGCGGACTTAATGCCATAGGCATATTCTACCAGTCAACCTTTGGGTGATGCAAACAACTCATTGCCAACTCATTCATTAATTTCTATTTTAATTCTTGTTGACAAAATAATAGATTGACAGATCCTGTTTAGTTTTTTGTTTGATGTGACCTTAGAAACTGTAACCGTTCAAGAGCTAATTATAATTTATTTCAGTACGGTACTACTACCTCCTCTTTTTACATTCAAGTGTTTTATAACTATGAGCTGTTTCGATCAATATCCAATCTTTCAGCTAAACACGTCGCGTCGTCAAAATTGTCTCTGACACTACCGCCCCAAATTTTAAACCAGCACACAGCCTTGTATAGGGGCACATGTCTGTGGCTTTTTAACGTTATTACACGAACATAAAAGGTCGGCGAGTAGAAGCCGCCAAGTTTATGGTTTGGTGACATTCCATAAAGTTGTGACCTTCGCTTTCCTTCACAATTGAAATGTCAATGGTAATGAATTACTGCGCCCGGGCATAGATATTACACATAGATTTAAGTATGACTGCCTCATTGGTCCAGTGGTCGAAAGAACGACTGCTGAGCATGATGTCCTGGGGTCGATTCTTGGGTCGGGCAAAGTGTCATTGGGTTTTCCATCAGGAATTTCTCAGTAGCAGCCATGGAGTCCGCATTTGCGCCCGGTTGATGGCTATAGGCTTGCCCCTTACTACTTAAACATAACTGGCGAAATGGGGGTGTACCCTATGGGCATTACAAGGCGTGACGTAATGTATCTTCTATCCCTTTCTATCTACGAAGATATATAAATTAACCTCACAATAAAAAAGTCCTATACGAATCCAAAAACCTGTTCCAAAGCTTCAGAAGTCCTATTGAACCGAACGTCATTATAATAATCAGATTCGTCCGGATTTGCGAGTCTATAGGCGGTACAATGACCTATAGCCAGCTATACAAATTGGTCTGGTAAATAAGGCCTATTTTGCCCTGTCAAATGGAATTATGGAGTGGATAGGTCGGTGGTCGAATTAGATTGGCAAAAAGCATTTTTTTCCCCGTCATTGAGATAATTTTTTTTGTTGTAGACCATACCTGGGAACCTTCTAGTTACGGAGATATTGAGGGTCAAAGTTCCAACTTTTTTTTTAATAAATGTTTTTAATGTCGTACCTTTACTTTACATACCACCACGACCCCCGTACTGTTTAAGGAATTCATCAGCACAATGTTTTGAGTGCATTACATTGAGTACTACCGTGAAATGTGACTTATCACCCACAAAAAAAAAATTCGTTTCCCAGCAATCATTTTTGAGTAGAGTTACTTAGTTTGATATACATAATTCTTCGTTGACGGCTTCGTGAAGGGTCCGTTTACACCTTATAGTTAGTTACAGTGTGAGTTTGGAAATTCTAACACCTAGGGTAGAAGTGGTGGCAAGTCTGTTATTTTTAGTATTTCGGCATTATGACAGACAACCATACCAACACAACGGTATTATCATTTGATTGTGCCAATAATTTGGTTGAAATCATTCCTACCTACAATTATGATTGTGGCCAGTAAGTAAAAATCTTGTTATGAAGCCCCGAATACACTAGGGCGTGTTAAAAGAAGTAGCAGCCAAAAAATCATACCAGACAAAAAAAAAATTGAGTGATTTCCAAAATCAAAAATTTCCATTTCAGTAATAGTTAATTCCGACATGATTTCGATGTAAAATTAAATCGTCTTACAATTTCCTTTCGCCTTTTATTCGCCTTTATACATCAACTAGCTGGTACGTGCGACTTTATCCACGTAGAAATTTTGATGTGCATGTGTGAGAAAAAAAAAACCTACGTGGTTTTGCCAACTATTTAATTTTAATTTTATTTATTTAAAAAAATAAACGTAGCCTCACTCTACAAATTTCTCCTGTATCGTGGGTGCGTTTACAAACATTTAAAACTCATACACACAAACAGCCAGACCCGGAACAACTATCTGTAGATCATACAAATATTTGTTTCGTGCGGGGATTGAACCCCCGATACCCAGCGCAGCAGCCAATTGCTCAGCCACTGCACCAACTGTGTCGTCAATACTATAGTCTACTTCTGTGCCAAATTTCATCCAGATCCTACAAACCGTCCTGGCGTGATTCAGTAACAAACATCCATCCATCCAAACTTTCGCATTTATAATAGTACCAACCAACCACCATCTTCCTAATTCTCCTTTCTCTGTCACACATTCTCACTCATTCTCGCGATTATCATTTGTCTAGGCCCTCAAGTCTTCACAACAGACAACAGTATCTCTTAAAATGTTATTTTGCAATATCGAATGCAGCTGAATTCCAGTATTTTACATGGAGCGACTGCTTATCTGACATTTACAACTCAAATACTGGATAATACGATACCTCGAGGAGACTGGCTTTTAGATTTTTAATTTTAATTATTACTTTTTCTGAAAATAATACGATACCTACTAACACCCTATTAAAACAATGTATTTATTCTAAAAACATTGGCTCATAAACAAAATTCAATTCCACCCACAATATCCTAACAACCTGTGTTTAGCCAAAACCACAATTTATAGCCACTACACAATAAATAATTCAAACAACTAAATGTGTATTCTATTTTAATTCTCATAAAGCCAAATTCAGACAAGGCAGAAGTCTCTACTGGCAACGTTCGGTAACCGTTGGCTGAATTATTCTGTCCCAAGGCTGGTCAGCCGAAAAGTTCGAATCTGGGTGTAAAAACATGTTGTATCATCGACGCATAAACTCTTACCATGAATATCCAGCACCATCATTCTTGTTCCTGAGGAAGTCTGAAAGTGGCGCCAGTTACTCAAAAGCTGTGGGACATGGGCATGTGATATGGAGGAAAGAGGAACACGTCCTGAAGAAAGTTTTGAGTATGAATTTGACCAAAAAAACGATGGATGGACTATGTTAAGGATGATGTGGCTAGAAAGGAGGTATCTGAAGAGATGATGAGTAAAACAGAAGTATGGAAGAAGGAGCAATGCTGCGCTGATCCCAAATAAATCGGGATAAGGACAGGAGAATGATGATGAATCTCGAAGTAATTGCAAAAAAAAACTTTAGCTAGACTCATGATTGGGTGAACATTTATTATAATGATAATATATCATCATCATCATCATTGCAGCCGAAAGACGTCCACTGCTGGACATATAGACATTCAATGATAATATACATATAATATATATAATAATGATACTATATATTTATCACACTGCGCTCCAGAACTCAAATTACTGACGTGGCTCATAAAGCTGCCAAACTAAAATGGGACTGGGTAGCCCATGTCTGCCGGATGCCGGAAAACTGTGTGCCCGCATATCACAAAACTAGAGCACTGAGACAGCTAGACGGATGACTTTCTCGTTAATTGAAGAGGTGCAACATCGAGAAAAGTGGAAGGAACGGGGGGAGGCCTTTGCCCAGGACTGGGACAGTTCAGGCTGACAACAAAAAAAAAATACTATTATAAATTCGCAGACATTAGAAACAGAGCAATCTTCTTCAGAGTACTTAAGTCATAGTCCTTTAGGACTCATCGAAGTGAGAAAATTGGTCAAGTAGACGTTACCGAGTGCTAGCAAATAACAGATAAATTACAAAAGTTATAGAAGCCTAAAAACCTGTTCATGTGAAAAGACCCAGACCACAGCTAGACATATAAAATCTAACACACGATAATTACTCACATTATTGCGGTCAACAATTTCTAATTATAATTTTAACTGGAATCAAACTAATAATTTCATACATTTTGTGTCTAAATTATTATCATTTTATTCAGGCATATAATATTATAGCTGTGGTTAGACCTAGTTTGTGATTAGCTAATGTTTTTGCATAACATAACCTCACACCGTAATAACATAACATAACTTTCAACTTTGACCCATAGATATGTATACATATATACCTTAAAGACTAACATAAATAATAATATGATAAAATACAATTTGTATTAGTAAATAGAATCTTAAAACTATGTTAGTAAAACTTTACTTGTGCACTATGTCACTGTGTGTGTCATGTGTCACTTGCTCGTGGAAGCGACGGAACACCACTCCCTGTGGCCAAAAGTCCTTTTCCTAGACGAGGTGCAGATAACACGTAATCAGAAGAGTTAGTCAGGTGTACCTAATAGTACACCCACATTTCGCCAGTTATGTTTAAGTCCCATGTAACAGGGGAAAGCCTATTGTCATCGACCGGGCTCCAATCCAGACTGCGTTTCTGCTACTGAGAAATTCCTGATGGAAAAACCCAACAGCATTTTGCCCGACCTGTGAATCGAATCCAGGACCTCATGCTCAGCAGTCGCGCTTGCGACCACTAGACCAACGAAGATTTTGCTATTAATTTCAGTGTTTTATTGATTTCCCATTTAGTTTTTTCCGCATGACGACAAAAGTTGTGGCATGTGATTCATGTTTTGCGAACCAGAAATATTTTGTTCAAACCTTTTTATGGAATTTTGTAAAAAGCAAAATTTGTGAATATACAACAATATTTTTAGTATATGCGAAATCTGAATATAGTTTGTTCAAAATAAGTAACTGAATCGATTCCAATAATTTTTAAACCATGTTATATTTTGTCCCAAAAATATTTTAAAAAGGCTACAAGTTGTATACCGAGCGACACTAAGTACCTATCGCAATAATTTAGGTACCTACTGCCAAATTATTATTATCAATGAGCTCAAGACGACGCTGGAGGCGAGCGCGCGGGGGCGCCGCATACTTACCACATTTTTGTGCGGACAGCCAGGTAAAAGAACAAGCCTATAACTTTGTGATTTTTCATGACACAGTTTTGAAATTTTGTACATAGATTCTTTACATAAAAATACTGGACACGTGTTTCAGGTTTCGCATATACTAAAACTAATGTTGTAGAAATAATGTTTATTTCTGTTGGTATATCTGAGCAGTATAAACATAACGTAACTTTTTCTGCTTTTCTTTAAAAAATATTTCTTAGTTGAAAAAATGCTGAAACAAGCTCAGAGTACAAAATTCGAAACCGAAAAAAAAAAAAAATTAAATCATAACTAATTGTTCGTATAATTGATGCTCAAGTTCTGGAGTGGCGACTGCGAACAGGAACCATCATAAACCCAAACAAAATGCTCGATTGGTCGTGACGTGCATTCGCAAATTTGCTCACAGCTTACAGCCGACTCAAGTCACAAAAAAATCAAGCATTTTTCTATTTAAGGATCTGCAGACCACTGATCACATCGAGATCACCAAGTTTGAGGGTATGAAGAACAGGGTGTAAAGTTCTTCGTCCCCATGGAAAATGACAGCAGCCCACCAGACACAACACCCGTCTGGTCAGAGGATAAAGAACTTTACACCCTGTTCTCCATACCCCCAAACACAAATGAGTTCAAGTTTCCCAAGAACGCACAAACAAAGTCCCGGACAAAAGCTAGTTATATAACCTTTAACATCTACCGCTTTTGTATCCGACCTCACCCTTATAAACAAAAACTCTAATATCATTATAGTTGTAGGCAATGAAAGCCCAAAACATACACCCGTTCCATCAAGTTTATCGACGCGTGAAGGTGAATTCCACCTAATTAGTTTAGAATTAGGTCACAAAGTAGATTGGCACAGAAGGTCAACTTCATACCATGGGCAAAAACGCACGCACACATAGACGTGCTTCACGTACAGCGAGTGCAAGTGCACTAGCGACTGTCATTTGTTTGAGATCGCCGCACGTACGCGTCTATGTGTGTTTTTGCTCGGTATATGAGAGCGACCTTCTGTAGTTAACCATTTTGTGGTTGACTGAAGGGGTGATTAATTTTGTTCCCAAACTTATTTATGAATGGGAAAATGTGGATTTTAGTACATGTCTCAGTGGAATTAAGGATGATAAAATTCAACATTCGCCAAATGTAATTGGGTGTTTTATTGGCAAATGAGAGCTAAGGGTTGTTTTAAAGTTTGGTGGGTGTTTTAATCATTAATTTATTTAGGTTAATGTGGTTTGTTGGTGAACGTACTGAGGGAAGGCTCTTGACTGGGCCGATAATGGTTTTAAAGGGCGACTGGGTTATACTTACCTATACATGTTATGGCATCTACATTCCAAAATATGCCATGTATTCCCTAAGTAGTGATAGCCTAGTGATGTGACGGCCAGCCTATCAAGTCACAGCTCTCGAGTTCGAACCCAAGAAATGCACCTCTGATTTTCGAATTAATGTGCGTATTATATAATTATCACTTAATTTGGTGAAGGAATACATTGTGCGATAACCAGTATGTCTGAGAAATATTCCTCGACGGCAAAGCCAACTCAGAGACCAATGGGTGGCATAAAAACTCTGACACCAGGTTAGGAACTAACACGAGAAAGAAAGAAGAACATTCCATCGCTCAAAGCCATGAACGGGACCATACTGCGCTACAAACCCCGATTCTGTAAAGAATGCTATGGGACTTGCGTCAAGACACGTGCGCGCGTCGCTTGTTTTCTTCGCTTGAGTACCGTAGCTCCGCAATGGGAAAGACCGTTAAAAGCTAATTGTAGATAGCGTGACCATAGCTAGATACTATACTATTAAATGAGCAATATTTATATATACAGGGTGTAACTTAATAAACTCAGGACTTTTCGTGTGGTGTCTCAGACCATGAAATTTAATTACTTTTGTTCTATGACTTTTGGCTCATCATCATCATTATCATTTCAGCCGAAAGACGTCCACTGCTGGACATAGGCCTCCCCCAAGTGTCGCCACATTGACCGGTCCCGTGCGACTCGCATCCAGCGGATCCCTGCAACCTTCACCAGGTCATCGGTCCACCTAGTGGGAGGCCTTCCAACGCAGCGTCTTCCGGTTTGCGGTCGTCACTCCAGAACTTTTCGGCCCCATCGGCCATCCGTTCTGCGAGCAATGTGCCCTGCCCACTGCCACTTCAGTTTGGCTATTCATATATTTTTTTTAGTTTTACTGTACATGTCGGTCAGCTGATCGCGTCAGTTCTTATACAAGTCCATTGTTTTTTTGAGAATTTCAAGAACTTGTAGAACAGTTTAACATAGTTGTTTTAGAATCACCGTTTAGCTGACGCCCCAAATTAGGTGAGTGACGTGAACCTCGCTCCAGTGACGTCAGATTGGTAATACATTGCAAATCCTTTGGCGTTAAATGTGTCGATTAGTGGGCATTTCCATCAGGGCGACATCGCGTCAGCCTCTACGCTATAATTGCTTGTATTGATATATCTATTACAAACTTACATATACAACATTATTTTTAGTATATGCGAAACCTGAATATAGTTTGGTTTTGAATAAGTAACTGAATCGATTCCAATAATTTTTAACCCATGTTTTATTTTGTCCTAAAAATATTTCAAAAAAGTAACAAATTGTACACCGAGCGACATTAAGTACCTATCGCAATCATTTAGGTACCTACTGCCAAGTCTACTCAAGACGATGCTAGAGGCGCGCGCGTAGGCGCGCTGCGTGGTGACCACGTTTTTGTGAGGACAACCAGGTAACAGAACAAGCTTATAACTTTGTGATTTTTAATGATACAGTTTTGAAATTTTGTACATAGATTCTTTACATAAAAATACTAGACACGTGTTTCAGGTTTCGTGTATACACATACATAGGCACAAAGGGTTCCGTTTATGCGTATGTATATGTGCGTGATTCCGACATAACATCACGCCTGTAATCCCAGAAGGGTTAAGCAGAGGTTTACCCAATAGTACCCTGCTCTTATGGATTAAAATGGTTAAACCTGATCAGGGTACAAGCAGGCCATAAGGTCCACCCTTGTATTAGCCTATGTCATCCTACTGCAGGGCAAAGGCCTCCCTTCCCTCTTTCTACTTTTCTAGATTCCGTATTTGGGAAGGGGTTAAGACAAATTAAATTAACCCTCACGATATGTCCACCCATAAGATTCAAAATATAACACTACTACAACATAGTTGCAAGCCACGACTATCCAAAAGAATACTTCAAAAAGAGCGTCGTCTCGACATACTCGTACATTTGATCCACCACATCATTCATCGTTGCCATTTTAATACCGACAGTTCTGACCAAAGACCTGGTGAAGTAACGCCTTTAACCACAAAGAATTAGGCAGAGGTGTACAACTGTGCTCACTTATGGTCAGGCATTTTTCAACCTTATTACTCAGGGCATTAGGGTGAAAAGTTGTTGCCCTTCAGTGAACTCGATGATACCCTATACTACACCCATATCAGGGAAAACGAAGTCAGAAACGCCAAAAATTTACTGGATATTAAAAAAAAATTCTTTGTTCTTCCTTACACCCACCCATCCACATTCATACTCAAAACTTTCCTCACGTCATTTTCCTCATTCCTCCGCATCACATGCCCATATTAAGCCAACCGATTACCACATAACTTTTCAGTCACCGGTGCCTCTTCTACACCAACTTAGACATATCGATGAACTTTTTCTTGACAAGCAGGTCCACCTTCAAACTGCAAACTTAAAATGGTCATACTGTACAGCTCTGAAAACAAAGAAAAACAAAACACTATCCATATCTAGATTCTAATTCTTTTTTCAAACACCACATTAGTAAGACTCATTATGAAAATGCAAACGTTATCAAGCAGTTTCAATTAGACCCAGAAATAATCCACAAATTAACATAAAAACGCAATTGTTTCCATACAATCGCGCCCACGATCTCCTAAACACACTTATGACGTAGCAACGTAGTCAAAACTAGAATTGTATTTAATTAGGCGACGGAATGCCGGGTTATTATTATAATTGTGTACGTAACAGTCTGTTATCACGCTACCTGCTTGCCTCTGATATTGATACACGCTAGGGATTTGTGTGGGAAAGATTTTTTGGATATGGTATGTGGGGATTTTTGGAGGAGCTCGTGGCTAAATGAAAACAGCCAACCGGGTCGATGTTTAGATTAAGCCGCGCTTGCCTAAGTTTATCCGTGGATAGGTGACCACCCATTACATACTGAGTTTAATCCGTGCCTCGGAAAGCACGTTAAGCCGTTGGTTCCGGCTGTCATTTGTAGACCTTTGACAGACGTTACAGGTAGTCAGTGGCCCTAAAAGTCTGACAGCCAGTCTTACCAAAGGGTATCGTATTACCCAGTACTAACTGAGTTGTGGAGGTCAGATAGGCAGTCGCTCCATGTAAAATACTGGTATTCAGCTGCATCCGATCAGACTTGAAGCCGACCCCAACATAATTCGGAAAAGGCTAGGCAGATGATGATTTAAGACATGTGACGTCATAAAACAAAAGACAACAGTGGTACAGTATATCGCTAAACTCGCACTTTAGTACTTCTCCATTCGTACTTCGTATTAGTGAAAATGCTCTTTTATAGTTTTTTTCTTCAATTTATATGATTAACTCACTAAAATATATTAATCTGCAAATCGCTACGAAAATCCAACAAACATCACTGCTTCCAATTAGCACAAGCAAGAATTTTAATTTAATTTGAAATACCTTTTAACTTCATTTTACAGTACATTTTTTTATAACAACAAAGTAAAGTATTAAACGGAACAAAATTCTTCCAGTGATTACTTCACATTAATAACGGATTCATTCAAATTCTCCAATAACAAGTTAATCCAATATAAACCAGTTTGCAAATAAAATTATCTGCTTCCAAAATTCATGAATCTATTAAAAACAGATTCCGTCGTTATATGTACCGAAATTTTCGAACATGGCGGAAAATTCTTAACATTTTCAACTACAGCAATAGTTAAAGCTCTCCGTGAAAGAATTCGCCTGTGGAAGTACTAACTAACACCATAACTATTTCTACCGCGAAACAGGATTGCAGCGACTCTGTTATAGTTACAGTCATGGTATAATAATATACTTCGCCTGGTATTCTCTTCCCGTGGCAGCTGGGTCACGTGATTGGCCCTAGAATACGTCATCAGCTGTTGCGATGCTGTCGATGTGTTGCCACGGTGTGTGATTAAATTACCCGAGCAAAATGCATTTTTTACTTAATAAAGCAATTATTAACTAATAATTCAATATTTAAAACTAAATAGATGAATCACACGAGTAACTAAATAGTGAAGCTAGTTAGTAATTTATTTTATTTGCATTCACTAAATGAGAGTCCCTAAATTTACTGAAAAGGACAATCAATGGTAACACTTTATCGTGACGTAGTCTTGTGACATCGTGGGAAGAGAATACCTGGCGAAGTAAATTATTATACCATGGTTACAGTGTTCTTCAATTCTTCAATTCTTCAATTTTTCGAATCGATGTTTTTTTTTTCTTATTCTAAATATGATTGCGTTTGACCGCAACTCGCCTGATGTGGAACGATGACGCGGCCTAGGGTGGAACACGCTTGCCTAGAAGAAACCGATTCACTCGAACTTTGAAGAGGTCTAGATTATAATAATCGAGAAACAGAGAAGCCGGCAGTGAATTCCACAGACTGGCAATTCGCACAATAAATGTGGAAGCATATCGCTTTGTTCAATTTGTGTGATGATACAACATTTAAACAGAGCAGAGTAAATAATTGAAAGTCGCAGTGGGCTGATCATGGTTGTCGAAGGATCAATGCATTTATTTTTCACACTTGTGGCATGTGCCAAATAAATGTTTTTTCTTTCTTTCTTTAAATGGCCGGTGCAGAAAAAGTGTCTTAGAGTGGAGACCGCGTATTCGCAAGCGTACAGGACGCCCTGAAGCTAGATGGGCCGACTACGTCCTTAAAAAGGTGGGTAGAAAGACTGGACGCAGAAGGCGGAAAACTGGGTGTTGCGGTGCAGCTTCGTGGAGGCTTATTTCTAGCAACGGACTTCTATAAGCAGGAGCTCATGTCTAATAATAACAGCTGCTCAGGTCAATCTTCGTGTTAAACCACGCTTACCTTGGTTGGGTCGTGGATGGGTGACCACCCATTACATACTGAGTTTCCTCCGTGTCTCGGAAAGCACGTGAAGTTGTTGATCCCGGCTGTCAATTGTAGATCTTTGACAGTCGTTGCAGGTAGTCAGTGGACCGAAAGTTTGACAACCAGTTTTACCAAGGGGTATCGTATTACCCAGTACTAACTGGGTTGCGGAGGTCAGATAGGCAGTCGCTCCATGTAAACTACTGGTACTCAGCTGCATCCGGTTATACTGGCAGCTGGCCCCAACATAGTTGGGAAAAGGCTAGGCAGATGATGAACGATCTGCTGTAACTGCTACGAGAGATGCTCAGAGATCATTTAATAAAACGCTAAAATATTTTGCCTCAGTCTTTACCAAGCACAGTGCAAAACTATTGGAAAGACACTGTGTCCACATAGTAGATAATTCGTCCCTTTTGTCCAAATCCTTCGGGAGCAATCGGTACATTGAATAGAAATGTGAAGATTACCCCAGCAAACATTTCGGTGTTGTAATTAAGGTATCCCGTAATTTACTGTCCAATATGTTTAATGTTAAACTAATTGAATTAAAAGAAAAGGTACTGCTGGCATAGTTTGTGGACTCAGTTTTACAGAAAACGAAAATGCATTATTAAAAGCATGTTTCTGCAAATACAGCATTTTATGAATGTTAGCAAAATCTAAATACAAAAGCCAATTTAAATTGGCTTTAAAAGTTTCCCCCACAATAACAACAGAGTTCAGCATTTCAAAATCTCAAAAACGTACCCGGAAACCGCCGCAAGCAGGAACTATCTCCCCAAAAATTCATCAGTTGATTAAGTACATTCCCAGAATGCTTGCCGAAATTCCGAAAATTCCTCTCGAACAACAATTCTTCGACAACTGAATGCCGTATTCACTCCCTTCGCACTTCGACTCCGGAGCCAGGGTTGGGTCTCCCTTCGAATACAAATGTGTTGATTATTTACAAATAGCGCTATTCCGTGATTCGTTGGCAGGTATTGTCCGTCCACGATTGTTGGCTTGTTTTATACTTTCGATATGATGAGCATTTCAACTTCATTTCCTTCAGAGATTGACTGGATTTTCGAATGATTTAATCAAATTAAAGGCGTTACTTGGATTGGTGCTTAGCTTGATTTATTTAGTTGATGTTTGGCGGAGTGGATTAAAATGAAGGGGAGGTTTGTGTCCTTAGTCATTGAAATCCATTTAGGGATTGGCTGTACAAGGGGTCTTTATTGTATTTAATTTAATAAGAATAATTGAGGGGTTGATTTTGGAGTTTAATGTTATAAATATTACTACGCAGTATGAGAAATGATACCTTTAGTACAGTCATTGGTTCCGTCAAAATATTCATGGACTCAAATTTTTTTTTTAATAATTTATAATAGCTATTAATGTCCCACTGCTGGGCAGAGTCCCCCATATCTTTCCAGGTATTTTTTTACAATAAATGCCTTTTCTCCATGGTGGTAGACAGAAACTAAAGAACAGTCACGTTAATTCATCTGATCACACATGCACGCCGATTTTGTGTGCTACGTATCTGACCAATAAGGATCTGATCAATATGGTCAGAGTAGTGTCCTTCTAGAGCATCATCATCTGCCTAGCCTTTTCTCAACTATACTGGGGTCGGTTTCCATTCTAACCGGATGCAGCTGAATGCCAGTATTTTACTTGGAGCGACTGCCTATCTGACCTAAACAACCCAGTTAGTACTGGGTAATACGATACCCCTTGGTAAGACTGGTTGTCAGACTTTTTTGGCCACTGATTGCCTAAGGACTGTCAAAGGTCTACAAACGACAGCCGGGACCAACGGCTTAACGTGTTTTCCAAGGCACGGAGGAAACTCGGTAAGTAATGGGCGGTCACCCATCCATAGACCAACCTAGGCAAGCACGGCTTAACCTAAAGATTAATCAAGTGTCCTTCTAAAGCGTTCCCACTATATTGATGATTAGAATTATTGATTATCTGTACTAATAAATCTTAATAATTATCATCATTCCCCCCTGCTACTATCCCAATTTATTTGGGATCACCGAAGCATGTCTTCTTCTTCCATACTTCTGTATTATTAGAAGTCACCCCTTATCTAGCCGTAGTCATTTGTCGAAAATAAGTAACATAAAATCTAATCGCTAAGTCGCGGGCGAAGTGTTAGTACCTTATAAAACTCAATTGACAACAAAACATTCATCAACCTGCAAAACAATCTCATTTAGTAAATTGTAGTCCATTTTCATGAAACTCGTTTGATTCAAAATATTTTTCAAGTTGACTCCCACAATCCCACAGGGAACGTAATGCACAGGTAAACATTTTACGAGCCATTTCAAAGTTGACAGGTGTCGTAAAATGCATTCAAAATTGAGGATTGCAAGTTTGACGATAAAAAACTTTTGGCCGAAGCGAATGGCGGATTATTTAATGATGAAAACATGAATCGTAGAGTGGATGTTAAAGTTGATTATGATGGTGGTTTATTACTGGAATACGGAGTTACGATAAGTGGGTACACCTGGATTCTTGAGATATATTCTCTTGAAGATGATGTAAGGCTAGCATAGATTAAAGCGGGCGGCGCTAAACGCAATGCATTACCAAAATCTTCTCACTTTATTTTTGAACAGGTGCATTAGCAAATTTTTGTCAAGCATATTTTTTCTGTCACTTAGCAATGAGCTACAAGCTTACTCGAAGGAAACAAGGGGGGAAATTTGTCGCTTTACGCAATTCGTATCGCCTAAGCTCAAGAACGGGGCAAACTGTGAATGTCGCCCATTGCACTGAGCAAGATACATTCGACGCCAAAGCTTGCGGACATAATTATTGCATTGCGGCGTTGTCCCATTATACTTGGGGTCTGCGCAACACGTTTTATTCTTCCATTCTCCCCTGTCATGGCATAATTTACTCCTTTTTCTTTCATATATTATTCTTCACACAATCCATTCATCTTCTCTACGGCCTTCCGCTCCCTCTCCTTCCATCAAAATTCATAGCCATCTCTCTTTTACTCACCCACTCACTCTTGTTTCAGTCTTCTTCCTCATTCTTCAAAAAATCTTCTTCTTAGCGTGTCAATTGCAAAATTATAATTATGTATTGTAATGTTGACAGGCATGCAGCACAACCTAAGGTAGTCGGAAATCACCATGTGGTCTTTAATAGTCTGGCAGACCCATACTACGCCCACCTCAGGGCGGAGGACATCCATGAGGATTTCCACAAGCAAAAAGGACATGCAGTACAAGACAGTAATGTGCGCTTTACTTAAACTAGCAAAGTTCGTACGTACGACGACCAATAAAGCTATAAAAAACAGTAAATGAATGAATTAATAATGATATTTATTATGCAAATAGGTTTTTACAAAAACTTTGACACGTCATTTTTTTTTAATTAGATGGGGCCGGTGTTTCATACTTGTCTACTCTGAGAATAAACAGCCGAAACAAACTCAGAGTCTCTATTAAAGTCGAGACATAATCTTGGTCAACTCACACGAGGACTATTCATACACACAATTCACAATAATAAAATACTTAACAAAGTAAATATTCATATCAAATAGTATACGCAGATCTCTCATTGTGTGGGAAACTCATATAAAGCGAGGTCAGATTATAATGGATATTATAGCTTAATGTGTCGCCGTGTGTACGTCATTAAAATGTTCCTAAAGCATACGGTTAGGAGTGTGTGCGGTTCGCCGTTGCTACCACTCGATCGTGATTTCTTATCTTCAAGTTAAAGGACGCCACAGCACGTTTCTCTAGGACATGTTCTATTGTTTTTTGTAAGGCGAGTTCGATTTGTACTGTCAGTAACCACATTTATTTTCTTCGACGTTTTGAGGTACTAGTGGTTTATGAGGTTATAATATGTTTTTTGTTCAGTGTGAAAAAAAATATTCTCTTAATACGGAAATAAATAAATTTATTTCATTGGTTTTTATTGCATGCCATGCCGCTGTTACTCGAAGTTCGTGAAGTGTTTTTCTCTTTCTTTTCAGTTGTTGTGTTTAAAAACATCGTCACAGAAGAATTCTTTCACGACAATAACGTGACCTTTGAAAACAGTGTCACAAACCTATAAAATAATCAATACATTAACCATTGCCACACCATAAATTACACACCAAAATCTTCAATGTCGTCATTGTTCGTCAGCATGTATTTAGACATTTTGTTTGATAAGTGTAATAAAAAAGCTCTAGTTCATAATGTGGGTCATATCATTACATCATGAATTTTATATGGAATAATATACACTTAGGAGGCGTTAGGTGCCATTTTAAATCAGATACGGCTCATTAATGTTCTTTGGTGGCAGTAAAAATTATACGTCCATGACAACTTTTTATGGCTTTCTTTTTTAAATTATGTGGGTGTTAAATATAGGTTACATTTATGCTGATAATACTATGTATTTAATTTTATGAGTCGGTTAAAGTGCACCTATTTTTATTGTGATACGTCAATTTGACATATGGGGTAAACTACTTTAATATGGAAATCTGAGGGGTGATTTCCGTATTTTAAAGAACGATCGCATTCTAAAGTAGAAATATTTATGTTGTCCCGAGTCGGACAATGCTGTGTGAAGCAGGGGCGGGTTGCTTGTGTAATGGAGACCACAAAGGCAGTTGCAGAGACCAGGCACAATAGATGCCATAGCAATATCGGATATCAAACGAGGAAGTAATAGAAGCAACAGTTACATATAACCCCTCTACAGTCTGCTTTGACAAATGTAAAGACAAAGCGTTTGGTCGAACTAGTACGGACAAATTGTGGAAACGGCTCCGGGTAGGAAACCTCCATACAATCACTTATTGTACGAATCCGTCAGTGTCTAGCATGCGTCAGTTTGACTCATCTTTTAAACCGACTGTCTTCAAAAGTAGGAGGGTCTCAATTCAGTTGTTTGTTACCTCATTACTCCGTCATTTCTAAACCGATACGAAAAAATATTCTTCTATATGAAAGGATAAACTTTCCAATTAGTCCCATAGGAATTTAATCAAAATCGGTTCAGCTATTTGGTTTTTTTACTCACGTTAATTACCACATCAAGCGACGTTGCGTTAAGTGGCCTGTTAAGCTATGACCGCTCGTAGGGGTCCGCATGGGCCGATGCCTGCCAGGGCTGCGGGACTGTTCGAAAGAGATACCGCGGCCCTGGAACACACAGGGCAAAGAAGGTACATGGATGGGCTTTAGTCAGTACGAGTCTGACACACCTTTCCGCTCCGCTCAGAGCGGGGTCATTTGATGATTTCCCATCCTAAAAAAAAAGTGGCTTGTTATGCTATGACCGTTCACGCGACGTCACGTGAACCTGCCTTACGTGAATTACAATTATATGCAAGCCATAAAATAGCGGCTGCAGCGAATTCGGTTCTGGTATTAGTTTAGGCCACTAGGGAAAACATTCAACAAAATTTTCATTTTGGCCTTTTAGGTAAGTCCATTTTGGCTTAGCAATTTACGTGTTAATAAACATTTATTCATGACAAGAATTTGTGTGGTATATACATAAACTACAGCCGGTTTTTTTCGCAGAAAGTTTTTTATTTTTATTTAGCTGAGTAACCGATTAATAAGAAACGTTATTTGTGTTTTGATTCATATGAATATCACTGAATTTATGTAAACGAAAATCGTTTAGAGAATGTAAAGAATTTCATTAATGGAACACAAAATATTTTATAAATAAACGTTAAAATAATAAATTTGTCCGCGAAAAATTATGTAAACTTACTATAAAAGCAATAAGTTGCTAAAACACTAATTCGACTCATCTTATCTTAAAATTGACAAAACTGACCTCGTTTTACTAAAATAAGGTATAGAAACTAATCTAAAGGCTGCATTCTTTTCAAACAATGTTGAGTTTGAAGTAGAATCAACAGAATTGAATGAAAAACACTTGGAAGCGTGTTATTTTATAATGTGAACGGGGCACTCGTGTTGGACAATAGCTATCGAAGATTGAAGCGGACCACTCGTTAGCTTAGATTCAAATTGGCATTGTTTGTTAGGGTTTGAGTTATGGGAGAGAGCGGGAACGATACTTTACAAAATTGAAAAATAAACATCATAACATAACGCCTGTAATCCCCGAAGGGTTGAACATGAACCTAATAATAGACCCATATTTCGATACTTACGTTTAAGTCCCATGTAATAGGGGGCGAGTCTAATATTTCCATCAACCGGGTACAAAACCAGACTCCGTGGCTGATATTAAGAAATTCCTGATGGAAAAACACAATTAAACTTTGCCTGATCCGGGAATCGAACCCAGGACCTCATGCTCAACAAAATTGAAAAATGTTAAAAAAAAGTTCAAGTTCAAGAAAGACGCAGTCTGTTAATTTGTAGGAATAAGTCAGAAGAAAATGGACATGTGCATTCTTCCTTCCCTCACCTATGGTCAAAGTCACTGACCAACCGTCAAAAGTCCGCAGTCAGGGTCTGTCAGCGAGCAATGGAGCGCAGTATCCTTGGAGTGAAACTTAACGATCGTATAAGGAACTCGATACTGCGTTCGTAAACTCAAATTGCCGATGTAGGTCACATGGCTGCCAAGCTCAAATGTACGCGCTGGCCACATCTGTCGTATGCCGGAGGAGCTATGGGCTAAAGTTACCACGTTACAACTGCAACGCGGCAGGCCCAGAAGGAGATGGCGGGACGAACTCTACTCCTTTCACGAGGATTGGCGTATAACAGCATTGGATAGGGACAAGTGGAAGGAGGGAAGGGAGGCCTTTGTGCTGCAGTATGACACAAATGGTTGATAATAAAATATAAGCCAGAATAAATGCAGAATCGATCAATAGTTTCCATAAATTAGTTCAGAATAGCCTAATACCAAACTTATGTATGTCGAGTAAAGTATTTACTGTTTATTTTTCTTAAAATTGTATGTCGCCACTTCTTTTAAACAGCTAAAATAATTGAACATTGTGACGTCCTTATTTTGCTTCAAAAAAAAAACTGATTCTCAAAAGAGTCACTTTGATTTTTAGTTTTGATTAACCAGTCCAGTCCAGTCCAGTTTTGTTTTGTTTTGTTTTTTTTTGTTTTTTTTTTTGTTTTTTTTTTGTTTTACCAGTAATAAGTGTCGCAAACAAACCGCTTCCCGCTTCCATTTAAAGCAATACTGTCACTCCAAACTTTCAAGAGGTTTTTGTCTTCAATGCCACTCAGTGTTTGGCAGCTTCTGGATCAACCTGTATAACATAAGTGATCAAACTTAAATAGGCTTTTTATGGCTGCACCAATCCCTTTTTTATGGATACGCAAATTGGACAAGTTTGGGTGTAAGAGTTTAAAGTTCTTTAGTAAGTCTTCTTTATCTTTCGAACCAATGGTAGGATTTACTTATTGGCGCAGTAATTGGCCACGTTAATGGCGTCTACAGCGTTTTAAAGTTCTCTAATGTGCATGTGCTATAAATTCAGGATAAAAAATAAAAAAAAATCTAATGACGAGGTTATGTGGAATTTTGTAATTATTAATTATTATTTTTAAATTATTCGGTACTTTTAGTATTTCTGTTTTTTTGTTTGTATAATTGCTGTATATATTCTTCACCTTTAGCATCCAATCTTTTTTACTGTTTAATTCGTTTATTGCTTTTTTTGATTGCATCGGTTCTTTCGATATATTTCTTTAATGTAGCTATAATGCCTTTTATTTTTCTTGTCTCTCCTGATATTTTGGTTGACCTTTTTACTGATTTCTGACATTTTGGAGCGGTTAACATCCTTTTATTTCTTTTGTAATAATTCCTTCGTTTCTTGTAATAACTGGTATATCTCATCTGAGATTATTCTTTTACTCATTGTGTTCATATTCTTCGTTTCTGTTTTCAATAGGTTTATAACCTTCTCGTAGTGTTCCTGAATCAACAGTGGTTCCTTTGTATCTTTATTTGTTAGTTCCCGTAAGTTATTCATAAGTTGAGCGGTATTACCGGTACAACTTCACTTTGAGCTTTATCAGAATACCAGCGCTGTGACTTTTTTTTTTTTAAAGGTTGCAACACCGTGCTGAGATAGGGACCTTTTGGCCTCGTACAGGACCTATTTAATTTGTTTTATCTTTTTCTTATGTTTCCTTTTTTATATAATGTTTGTTTTATTGTGAAATCAATATTTTTTTTTGTTTTGTCCTGTGTGAGTCTAATAAATACTTTGTCTTTCTTTCTTTCCTTCTTTACAGTGGCTGGATTTTGCTGTACAAAATTGTCTTTTGGTATTTATTGTTGTTCTTGTTAGTTTTGCACGAACCATTTTATGGTCCGAATTGAAATTTATGTTGTGTATGTTGGATAGGTCTTTGATGATTTTGACATTATTGGACATAATAAAATCAATTTCGTTTTTGTGAAGTCCGTTTGGGGAGATACAGGTCCACCTCTTTGTTTTATTTATCTTAGAAAAACTATTCAAGATCTTAAATTTGTTTTCTAGAGCCTGGATCCATTTATTTATTTATTTTGAGTCTGGATCCATTTTTGCTCCTTTTTCCCTGTCCATTTTGTCCTATCCATTTTTCTCCACTATTGTTGCGTACTCCCATTTGTGCGTTGAAGTCGCCCATTACTAAAAAAAAATTTCGTTGCAACTTTGCATAGTCATTCTTAGATCTTCATAGATTTTTTCAATTTTTAATTTAAACTTTTTTTAAAACCAAGATGATTACTTCTGAGCGTTTCCCAATTTCAATTCTATTAGAATCAGCTTCCAGTCCAACCGTTTGCAGATAGTACCTTTATTTTACAAGGACCGGCGACCCATCTGACCTCCACAACCCAGTTGGTACCTACTGAGACTTTTTGTCGGAATTTCGGGCCACCAATTATGAATACCTGTATCGACAGCCAAAGATCTACAAATGACAACAATAGATTAACGTGCTAACTTGATATGTAATGGATGGTCATCGAACCGACCTTGGCAAGCGCTGCTTAACCTCGGGGATCGAACCGTGTGGGTGTTATTATTTAGCCACGAGCTTCGCATACATACCTTAGAAGCTGTAACGAGAAAAATTTAAAAGCACATGGTTGATGATTATGAGAAGATAATATTGAAAGGCAGACGGATACATTATTATGTGAACACGTCGCAAGTAAGTAGACATTTGGGCCTTACACGTAATGCCCTTCATATACGTTAGATGGGTACTATCTAGCTACTCACAAAATGGCAGGTGTGTATAAAGCAAACTGAGAAGTGAGCGTAGTTCATAATAATTAATCTTTTCTTATAATTATTTTTTAGACTACCAAAAGTAGAAAATATATTATTTATCATAATTATATTATCTTTCCTAGCACAGAAACAAATGACTGAATCAAAATTTCCAAGTTAGCAACACCAAGCAAATTATTTTAAGGTGTTCAAATATTAGCCTTGAAATTGATGATGATGTATCGGAATTTGCTTCTACATTGTTACCACACTTCGTAATTAAGGCATTCCCTACAGACCAATGTATTATCTGCCTCCAAGTTACGAAGAGCCATGTAAACTTTACTCGAGTTTCTGAGTTTTCATTCCTCCTCTGTTGTCATGCTGTCCTAGTACTTTTCGTTATATGACCTTTAACCTAGTTTTATAACCTCATTTTATTATGTAATTAAATTAAGGCTTTTTATATTTGACAACCCGCTAAAGAAGTACTAGTACTAAGTACCTCCATATACAACGACGGCCATAGGAAACTCAGGCATCAAAGTACTCCTTTTAAAATAGTAGTTTTTATGGGACTGTCCTCATTTTGTAAAGTAATTAAGAAAAAGGTCTTTTATATGTTTTTTTTTATAATTATTTCGATGGGGCATTCCCCACAGCCTTAAGTTATTTATTATCTGCTTCCAAGTTACAAAGAGCAATGTATGTACGATAATATTTTATTTTATTCAAGTTCGCGAGTTTTATTCCTCCACCGTACTCATGTAGTCCTTGGACTTTTTGTTAACTTTTCATTATTTTACAGTTATTAGTTTACTTTTCTTCAGCCTAGTTTTTGTGGGACTAACCTTATTTTCTTGAGTAATAAAAAAAAAAGATTTTTAAAATAAATTGTTTATTTATTTTGATTAGAAAGGCCTTATTGTTTGGATATTTGAAGCTTTTCATTAGAATGAAAAGCCAAGGTTGTACGTTGTATAATTAAAAAAAAAACGATGTTACGATTTACTTTGAGAGTTGAAGCAACACAATAAAATGGATAAAAGAAAAGAAAGGTGTTCTAATTTCAAAAACATTTTAAGTGTCCCTCTCGGGTTGTCTCACAAACACGCCAGTATAAGTGCCCTTTTGCAGGATATGGCCCACCTCGTGTCTTACCTATCCTGCTTAACCACCTTACCCCCTTCAGGATTTCAACGAATCCAATATTAGAGCTATGCATGTGGTCACATACTGGCCAGACGAAATTGACTTTAACCGACACGATAAGAATAAAAAGGTTGTCTTCAACTCAGTTAAAGATCTACTTTACGAAATAACATAGGTAACACAACATCACGCCTGTAATCCCCGAAGGGTTATGCCAAGGTGGGGGTAGGTTAACCTAATAGTACACCCACAGTACAGTAACATTTCGCCAGCTATGTTAAAGTTTCATGTAATAGGGGGCGAGTCTATTACCATCAACCGGGCATAGATGAAGACTTAGTAGCTATTCCTGCTGGAAAAACCCAAAACCACTTTTCAACGCGCGCCTCAAAGAGATGTCAGCAACCACCTAGGGGTCCGTATGGGCCGATGCCTGCCAGGACTGCGGGACTGTTCGAAAGAGATACCGCGGCTCTGGAACACAAAGGGCAAAGAAGGAACATGGATGGGTTTTGGTCAGTTCAGGTCTGACACTCCCTTCCGCTCCGCCCAGGGCGGGGGGGGGGGTCATTTGATGATGTCCCCTCCCTAAAAAAAAAAAAAAGGACCTCTTGCTCAGCAGTCACACTTGCCACCACTAGACCAACGAGGCAGTCTAGTCGAGGTTTCTGGAAAATACTTAACATTATCAGCCTCTAACGCTCCCACTGCTGGCTCTCACTATGTGAACCATAATCCACCAAACAAAGAACAAAGCGCTATGCTTTTATGTTTATTGTGCGAATCACCAGTCTGTGGAGTTCACTGCCGGCTTCACTGTTCCCTGATTATTATAATCTGGATCTATTCAAAGTTCGACAGAATCGGTTTCTTCTTGGCAAGCGTGCTTCACCGTAGCTCCGCAACATCGCTTCACGTCAGGCAAGTTGCAGCCAAACGCAAGCCTTTTTAGTATTGTACAGTGCGGGTTGATGGAATAATTTACTGAAATATTAATATTCACATTTTGTTTTAATTCCTTTAATTTTATTGTCCCATCGGTATATTTTAACAAAAAAAATAATAATAAATAAAAAAACATTGTTATTTCTCAGAAAGAACAATTGAAAAAAAATTAAACAAAACATAATTCACAAACAATACGTGGAAATCAATCTAATCGTAGCAACAATTTATTCATAATATTTTTGTTTTCCTTTCATTATTCCGTTTCAAATTGATTTCGTTTTAGGCTAAAGGTGAACTCACAGTTATTAACAGTGCACGGGACTAACATCGCTTACAGAAAAGTTGAAAGGGAATCGACTGTTTTGGGTATGAACATGTGATGAGGAGGGACGAATCGCTTGTGACTAAAAGCGAGGAATAAGGTTAGTCCCACAAAAACTAGGCTGAAGAAAAGTAAACTAATAACTGTAAAATAATGAAAAGTTAACAAAAAGTCCAAGGACTACATGAGTACGGTGGAGGAATAAAACTCGCGAACTTGAATAAAATAAAATATTATCGTACATACATTGCTCTTTGTAACTTGGAAGCAGATAATAAATAACTTAAGGCTGTGGGGAATGCCCCATCGAAATAATTATAAAAAAAAACATATAAAAAACCTTTTTCTTAATTACTTTACAAAATGAGGTCAGTCCCATAAAAACTACTATTTTAAAAGGAGTACTTTGATGCCTGAGTTTCCTATGGCCGTCGTTGTATATGGAGGTACTTAGTACTAGTACTTCTTTAGTGGGTTGTCAAATATAAAAAGCCTTAATTTAATTACATAATAAAATGAGGTTATAAAACTAGGTTAAAGGTCATATAACGAAAAGTACTAGGACAGCATGACAACAGAGGAGGAATGAAAACTCAGAAACTCGAGTAAAGTTTACATGGCTCTTCGTAACTTGGAGGCAGATAATACATTGGTCTGTAGGGAATGCCTTAATTACGAAGTGTGGTAACAATGTAGAAGCAAATTCCGATACATCATCATCAATTTCAAGGCTAATATTTGAACACCTTAAAATAATTTGCTTGGTGTTGCTAACTTGGAAATTTTGATTCAGTCATTTGTTTCTGTGCTAGGAAAGATGATATAATTATGATAAATAATATATTTTCTACTTTTGTTAGTCTAAAAAATAATTATAAGAAAAGATTAATTATTATGAACTACGCTCACTTCTCAGTTTGCTTTATACACACCTGCCATTTTGTGAGTAGCTAGATAGTACCCATCTAACGTTTATGAAGGGCATCACGTGTAAGGCCCAAATGTCTACTTACTTGCGACGTTTTCACATAATAATGTATCCGTCTGCCTTTCAATATTATCTTCTCATAATCATCAACCATGTGCTTTTAATTTTTTCTCGTTACAGCTTCTAAGGTATGTATGAGAAGCTCGTGGCTAAATAATAACACCCACACGGTTCGATCCCCGAGGTTAAGCAGCGCTTGCTAAGGTCGGACCAGTGACCATCCATTACATTTCGAGTTAGCAGGTTAAGCTATTGGACCCGGTTGTCATTTATAGATCTTTGGCAGTCGATACAGGTATTCAGTGGCCCGAAATTCCGACAAAAACTCTTAGCAAGGGTATCGTATTATCCAGTAGGTACTAACTGGGTTGTGGAGGTCAGATGGGTCGCCGGTCCTTGTGAAATATAGGTACTATCTGCAAACGGTTGGACTGGAAGCCGATCCTAATAGAGTTGAGATTGGGAAACGCTCAGAAGATAATCAAACTGGTTTAAAAAAAAAAGTTATAAAAAAAAAATATTAAATATTGAAAAATCTATGAAGATCTAAGAATGACTATGGAATGTAGCAACAAAAATTTAATAGTAAAGGGCGACAACGCACAAATGGGAGTACGCAACCATAGTGGAGAACAATATACGGTAGGAGAATATGGACAGGGAAAAAGGAGCAAAAATGGATCCAGACTCAAAATAAATAAATAAATGGATCCAGGCTCTAGAAAACAAATTTAAGGTCTTCAATAGTTTTCCTAAGATAAATAAAACAAAGAGGTGGACATGGATCTCCCCAAACGGACTTCACAAAAACGAAATTGATTTTATTATGTCCAATAATGGGAAAATCATCAAAGACCTATCCAACATACACAACATAAATTTAAATTCGGACCATAAAATGGTTCGTGCAAAACTAACAAGAACAACAATAAATACCAAAAGACAATTTTGTACAGATAATTCACCCATTGTAAAGAAAGAAAGAAAGAAAGACAAAGTATTTATTAGACTCACACAGGACAAAACAAAAAAAATATTGATTTCACAATAAAACAAACATTATATAAAAAAGGAAACATAAGAAAAAGATAAAACAAATTAAATCGGTCCTGTACGAGGCCAAAAGGTCCCTATCTCAGCACGGTGTTGCAACCTTTAAAAAAAAAAAGTCACAGCGCTGGTATTCTGATAAAGCTCAAAGTGAAGTTGTACCGGTAATACCGCTCAACTTATGAATAACTTACAGGAACTAACAAATAAAGATACAAAGGAACCACTGTTGATTCAGGAACACTACGAGAAGCGGGTAAGAGTCCTGGCGGAGGAAGCGGTGTCCCGGGGTGGGGTGATGTTGGCGGTGTCCTTGGACATCTCCAACGCTTTTAACACCCTGCCCTGGAGCTGTATTCGGGAGGCGCTGTGCTACCACAGGGTGCCCCCGTACCTCCGTCGCATCGTTGGGGCTTATTTAGCGGAAAGGTGTGTCACCTACAGGGGACGCGACGGCGGAGGCCGGCGCAACATGTCGTGCGGTGTTCCACAGGGTTCAGTCGTTGGCCCACCCCTGTGGAACATCGGGTACGACTGGGTGCTGAGAGGCGAGCTCCAACCGGGGGTGGCCCTGGTGTGTTACGCCGACGACACGCTGGTCACGGCCCGGGGGAGCTCGTACAGGGAGGCAGCGTTGCTAGCGACAGACAGAAAGAACAATTGAAAAAAAATTAAACAAAACATAATTCACAAACAATACGTGGAAATCAATCTAATCGTAGCAACAATTTATTCATAATATTTTTGTTTTCCTTTCATTATTCCGTTTCAAATTGATTTCGTTTTAGGCTAAAGGTGAACTCACAGTTATTAACAGTGCACGGGACTAACATCGCTTACAGAAAAGTTGAAAGGGAATCGACTGTTTTGGGTATGAACATGTGATGAGGAGGGACGAATCGCTTGTGACTAAAAGCGTGATGTATGCATCTAACAAACTGAATAAACTGCATAAACTGATGGATAGAGAAGGAGATTAAGACCAAGGAAACGAAGGATGGATTGTGTGAGGAATCATATGAAAGAAAGAAGAAAAAACCGTGGTGCGCCGACCGCAAGTAACATGGGACAAAGGCAGGAAGATTATAATGATCAGGACGATGACGTGACCAGCATCGTTTCAAGTATGATCATGAATTGGGGACCTTTCTATGAAACTCTGTTCTGCAACGCACACTAACATAGGCCTCCTCTCTGTGATAAGGAATGGGTTGTAATTCCACCACGCGCAGAGTATGGGAAGTCTTGACAGTCTCAGAGTTCCAGGACACGAAGGCAATCTTTAGAAAAAGTCCTGGGACTTTAAGACACCCTTTCCCACTTTGATCTCGGGACCCAAACCATAACCACGCAAGCCCAGTGCCATAACTACGTGGGCCCAGTGCCATAACCACGTGGGCTCAGTGCAATAACCACGCAGGCCTAGTGCCATAACCACGTGGCCCCAGTGCGTGTTGGTAGATATCACATGTCTTCGATTTTTTGGTTCTAGGACATGCCGGTTTCTTCACGATGTTTTCCTTCACCGACGCCATCTGATTCAGTGCTTCTTTCTTTACCGTGTGTGAGTTTTTATGCCACCCATGGGCCTCTGACTTGGCTTTACGTGCCTTAAAGAAATATGTCTCTGGCATGCGCGTTCCCGTACGACCTTTTACTTCATCGAAGCAAGTGATAATTATACAATACGTACATGAATCCGAAAAATCAAAGATGTGTGTCCTGTCTTGGGTTCGAACTTAAGACCTATGCTAGTCCAACAACCACACCACTAGGCTATTCAATGCTTATAAATGTGATCTGAGCTTTAATTTCAATGATATAAATTATGTTTGTAAACGCTAGCAAACAATCTGTGTCACGCCCTAATTATTTGGAATAGACACCAACGCGTTAATTAGACACGAATAGATATGAATATAATAGACAGGTAAGACAGAATATTATAAACAATACTAGGTATTTAATTGTCTGCCTGAATGTTGTTTTGGTATCATTAATGGTTTTACAATTTCACATTATATCCCGCCTGTGTTCTTCTACGAGGTAGAACAACAATAACGATCTTACTGGAATCGACAGCAAATTCTAGAAATATCACAATTACAATGCTCGGGTGTCTTCCAAATTCTTCGAAAAAGCTCTTCTAAAACATGTTAATTTATTTACTGCTGTAAACCACACAATTGAAGACTATACATTAAATTTAAAGTGGTGACTATAAAATTAACATTATTAAACCTCGGACGAATGAATTTATTAATCAATCAACTGGAACAATATTGGAAGCTCTGATATGTGACGGTAAGTTTTTATATTGCATGAATTATTTTTTTTTTTTTGGTGTGTATGTGAAAGAGTGGCGGTAAAGAACACCACACTGCGCTCCAGGACGCAAATTGCCGACGTAGCTTATAAAGCTGCCAGATTAAAATGGGACTGGCCAGGCCATATTTCCCGGCACAGCTGTGGGCCCGAATATCGCAAGACTGGAGCCTTGAAACAGCTAGACAAGATCGCGGTACACCGAAGAGAAGATAGAGGGACGTCTCGGATGGCTTCCTCGCGAATTGGCGAGAAGAAGCACACCATGGTGAGAAATGGAAGGAATGGAAGGTTGGTTGCTCAGAAGTGGGACAATACAGGCTAACTAAAAAAAAAAACAAATGTGGAAGAGTTTTTCACATTGTCATCGTAAAAGAATCGTTCTTAGAGTACACCAATAAGGTTTGATGATCTACTATAAAATTAGAAAAAGCTTAGCTTATATTGGAAGTCAAAGAATTTCAAAAGAAGAAAAGTACCTACTTGATTTGCCAACATTTCCTATTTATTATTGGTCGTAAATTGACTAACCCACACTCATTCCACGATTTTCGCCCAGTCCTGTCAGAGAAAAGAGGCCTGTTTTGGTTATTGGTAACTACTCCGTTGGTGTCGCGGTCGCAACTGTGACTGCTGAGCCTGGGGTCCTTGATTCAATTCCCAGATCGGGCCAAGTGTTGTTAAGTTTTTCCATTAGGAATTTCTTAGTAGCAGCCCGGAATTTGAAGTTGGCAGTATGATACCCCCGTGCCTAGGAAAGCACGTTAAGCCGTTGATCCTGGATCTCTCTCCAGGCGTGGCGAATTACTGTGCCATCGGATTATGAGGGTGAGGGAAGAGAGAGTGCACCTGTGTCTGCAAACACACTTGTCCACTATAATATCTCCCAAACCGATGGTTAATCTCCGTTAAGATTGGCCGCCGTGACCGAAAACGGTCATAGGACTATTATTATTATTGGTAGCAAGTTCTACTGCAGTGTGTAGTCCTTGATTCAATCTCGGTCTGCCAAAGTGACACCAAGTGTTTCTAATAGGTAACTTTTGTTCTAGCAGCACGGAATATAGTTGTCCAGTTACATATGTATTAAAGACGGCCAATCAAGATATACAAAACCAATTTATGCAGATCTCTTATTGCATAGGAAATCTACACAAAACGAGGCCAACTTATACTGAAAATGAACAGGTTCATGTGCGGCTGTGTTTACATACCCTGAATAACACTCGCACATACCAGGAAACCATGAACTTAACAGTGGCTGGAACACAGCTACCACTGCATGAATTAATAATCATGTGCCTTCATAACTGGCAATGATGAACATTTCTGCTTACTTCTCCAGGGAATACAGACATGATGTTACGTTATTTCCTTTATCACAGTGACCTTTTGTAGTTTCGTGAATTCGCTTGTTTTCCTTGTTCATTTATCGTATCGTTTGATGGACCGTAATAACATGATTTATCATGAATCCCACTGAGAATTGTGGGTACGCCTCCCGGTGTTTTAATGAGCAAATAATAGTAGGTAATCGAGGTTATTTAATCTGTGGGAAAAGGAAATGAAGTTTTAATAGATTAATATTACGAATATTGGTAATAGAATAAAGATCTGCTGGGACTTCTTCTTTTTCGTGTGCTTAGTGCCTAACCAGGCGTCAGAGTTTTTATGCCACCAATGGGTCTTCGAACTTAGCTTTGCACACTGTCGAAAAATATCTTTCGGGCATGCTGGTTACCTCACTGTGTTTTCCTTCACCGAAGCAAGTGACAATTATGCAATACTCACACGAATCTGAAAAATCAGAGGTGCGTGTCTTGAGTTCGAACTCGAGACCTATGACTTGACAGTCCGATGGTTACACCGCTAGTCTGCTGGGTAATTTCGTAACACACTCATATTTCCAATCTTCTTCTTCCTAGCTCTGTGTAGGACAGAGCTAGCTTTTGGTGGGGTCGGCTCTCCTAATTTTCTGGCACCATGACAATCTCTACTGGGTTGTCTGGTCAGGCAGTTCTTCTTCCAATAGGAGCTTCGTCATGCTAGTCGTCCACGTCGCCGGAGATCGTCCTCTACCTCTCTTATATTCAGGTAGTTGCAATGCTTTCTTCACTACATGTTCTATGTCTCTCCGCAACACGGGACCATACCATCTGAGACGGCTCTGGGTTAGTTTGGAAACTACCACGGATATGCTCATTTCGTACTTTCTCCAGTCTCGTCACGCCTCTATCCACTTCAGCATTTTTATCTCTCATTCCCAATGCTATTCATTTTGACATCCTCATCATTCTCTTGACTTATCCCAATTCATTTGGGGTCGGCGCAGCATGTCTTCTTCTTCCATACTTCTCTATTACTCGTCATCTCGTTAGACACCTCTTTTCTAGCCTTAGGTCTTCCTGAAAATTCAACAAAAATTATTGCGTGACAGGTTGTTGAGCAAGCAGACGAAACAAACACTTGATATACAAAAAGTTTTAAGCTGTTCAGCTGCTAAATCAAGGTGTAAACGGACCCTTCACGAAGCTGTCAACCAAGCATTCTGTACGCAAAATTATTTCTGAGAAACTTTTTTTCTATTCCTGTTGTTAGCCTAGGATTTTGGTATCATAATTTCTCATATTTACAAACACAATAAAGATCGCAAGAACTTGTGTCGCCTAATAAGGAGCGAGCCTATTGCCGTCAACCGGGTTCTATTGCAGACACCGGGCAGCTACTGAGAAATCCAGATGGGACAACCCAATATTACTTTGCCTAACCTAGGAATTAAACCCAGCACCTCTTGCTCAGCAGTAACGCTTGCGACCACTAGACTGACGGGTAACTCTACTACGAAAAGTAATGATTTATTTACAAAAGCCTTACCTATACGCAAAATTATTCTGAGTTGTCGCCAACCATGTCAAACTTCAGCTTTTATTAAAATGTCACACAGCCTATACATAATAATATTATTATTCCTGCCAATAACAGCGTCTCGCGAATCTACATACAGTAACGTTTTTCATCGCGTATCGAAGAGCGAATTTCTCAATCACCTAATAAAATACCTATAGACGAACATAAAGACATTCACAAAAAGAATTTAATGAAAAACCCCCATTCAATTAAATTACCCCTTTGTAAAAGCACACTGGTTTCATAATCTGTCTCTCGCATCAGTATTTAAATAGCGCGAAACACAATTTTATTTTTCAGACCTCTTTGGGCATGCGCCGTGGAGCACAGTCCGTTTTTCCCGGCTGTACCGTGCACACACACAGGCGTAGTCGTAGGTGATCGGAGACGCACACATAGACAAAATTGTACCGGGACTCAAATCACTGACGCGAGTCTAGGAACACTCACACATCAAAACAGCTGTGTGTACAGTGTACACTGCTTACGGACTTCCACGCACACATTCAAAGCCTTACCCCGGCGATGCTGTGTTCGTTAGTTAGTTTCCCGCAAGGTGTCGTGCAAGGCAGACGTGCTGTTGCTTTATTTGACGGATGACGTACGTCGAGTGCAACGTAATGTGACGTCGCGGATCGTAAAATATCGGGATCTAAAGAAAGTGACAAGATTTATGACACATATTAGGGGTGGCCGGTAAAAGTTTGTGACGAACTTCGTGTACTTAAAAACTTTGTTCGGCTAATAGTTTTTGTGAAAGTGTTTAGTGAGGTTTACTGTTTTAGTGGAAATTATTAATAAACAGGAAAGTTTTATCTTATGAAGTGACTTCCTTTTTTTCTGGATTTATCAGGTAAGGGTGTGATTTTAATTATTACTAGTTCGAATATCTAGGAATTATTACTGTGTTCTTCAATGAATTCTATTTAATTTCAGGGCTTTTACAGCATTGAATAATTTTAGCGGTTGTAAATACTATAAAAAATAGTAACATTAAATTATGTGTTAACATAAAAATCTCGATTTGATTTAAAGTGCACGGAATTAATAATTCTTAAACGTTTTAAGAATAAATAAAACAAAATTGTTAAAATACGTCATTATTAAAAACATTTGAAAAAATAACACTATTTTAATAAAGACTGAACACCATTCTAGAACTTAAATATTTTACCTTGAAAATTCCCGAATTTTCTTCGGAAAAGGGTATTTGAAATGCTTGTTCCAGCGATTTTCCAAGCAATTTTCAGTACATTCTAAGAACAGACGTTATAACTAATGGGTGCGGTTGTTGCAGAATGTTAAAACCTTCGAAGAACTTATTAGGTTTTCATCGATTTTTTACAGTCGGCAATATTTCTCCTGAAGTGCCGATTGCACAGGATTGGTTCGATGAATTATTGCTCGCTTTAATTTTGTCGCAATCGGTGAAACGACGATTTTCGGGATCGTTTTTATAGTTTTCGTGTTTATTAGCTGTTTTTATCGATACTATTTAAAGGCTTTTTAGGATTTTATGTACTACAAAAAGGGATTCATGAGAGATTACGTACGTCAGCAGCCAGTTAGCTCTTGCAAGTAGATTACAATTTTGTTCATATCATTACGTATATCTGACTCCAGTATTATTTGTTGAATGTTCTTTATACTCGGTGCCTCAATGCTGAGGATCATGACCTATCTTGTTGATTTCTTGTCCTGGCTTAGCACAAGATATGTCGGTCCTGGACTATTCTGGAGACTTCCTGAATAAATTACCCTAAAGAACACGTTCTGGTCAGTCTACAGCTTCATTGGGTCTTGGTCTTTTCATTGGCCCGAAGGTCTTGAAAAGCGGCAACAGATTTCAAAATGTTTCGTAAATAAGGACTTTCATCAGAATTCACATAGAATACGCTTTTCACTTTTCAATTTTGACTTTACCGTTATAGTCATCGCTTGTTGAATTGCAGTACCTATAACCCTTTACATCAAGTCAGTAACATTGTGTCTTCTTTAATCATAACATTACGCCTGTAATCCTTGAAAGGTTAGGCAGGGATGTACCTAATAGTACACCTACATTTCGCCAGTTATGTTTAAGTCTGATGTAATAGGGGCGAATAAAGATAAGGTGTCTTCTTAATCTGCAACTAATAGTAGAGAATGAAGACTATGTTAATGGATTAAGCGTATGAACTACTTAATACATATTCATAAGGTTTCTACAATCATTGAGTATCTCGAATAAGGTTTATAAGTTAACTAGTCTTAATAAATCCAGTGAAGTGGAAGTATAGAATTTCTTGCCCGTTCTTCTCCATAGAGATCGACGCTTTGGAATGGACAACTACAGTACTTTCACAGTTATTATACCTTGTGACTGGGACTGTAGCTTCATTTTATTGTTGTCTTTGTTTCGAAAGTTCAAAAGTGCTTGTAAAAGGGCTACTTGAAATAAATGCTTTGATTTTGATAAATTTTTAATTGCGAGAGCTAAGGTGGTCGGCTTATGAAACCCACTAAGTGTAACCAGTGCAAGATGGTCGAACTCGCTAAGCTTTCAACTACTTAGATATAAAACTGAGTTACTAATCTCTCGCTATGCTCGGAGTTTCCTTGCGTGATCAAATCAGAAATGAGGACATCCGCAAGAGAACCAAGGTTACCGACGTAGCCCGAAGAATAGCCAAACTTAAGTGTCAGTGGGCATGGCACATTACTCGCAGGACGGATGGCCGATGAGGCCAAAAAGTTCTAGAGTGGCGATCGCGAACCGGAAGACGTTGCGTTGGAAGGCCTCCCACTAGGTGGACCGATGACGTGGTGAAGGTTGCACGGATCCGCTGGATGCGAATAGAACGGGACCGGTCAATGTTGTGACACTTGAGGGAGGCCTATGTGGACAGTGGACGTCTTTCGGCTGAAATGATGATGATGACTAATCTCTAAGACCAACTTAGTTCATTACTTTAGCTGCAAGTATCAGAGAATACTACTTTGTGAAGATATTTCTAGGGTTTTCGTACCCAAAGGGTAATCAACGGTCCCCTATTACTAAGCCTCCGCTGTCCGTCCGTCCGTCCGTCTATCTGTCAGCGGGCTGTATCTCAAGATCCTAATAGGTAGAAGGTTGAAATTTTCACAGAATGTGTATTTCTGTTGCCGCTATAATAAAAAATCATAAAAATAAATTAAAAATAAAAGGGGGCTCTCCTACTACGATGGTACGGAACCCTGCATGCGCGAGTCCGACTTGCACTTGGCCGGTTTTTACTTGTCTAAACATTCACACCTTTTTGCATGGGGGTCGGTAGTGACCACATAATGTCCCTGCCTTCTACGACCTCTCATGACCAAGGATCCTTACATTTTCCTTGTCCTTCGCCCACTCACTCAAAAACGGTTAGAAATTTGGTTAGATTTTAATGAAAGAGAAACAGGATGTTTTTCATCCGGGTATAATCCGGATGAGTACCAAATAATCTTACCAAAGGGTATCGTGGGGTCAGATAAGCAATTGTATTAAGGAAAATACACGTATTCAGCTGCATAAGGTTAGACTGGAAGCCGACCCCACCATTTCGGAAAAAGGGTAAACAGTTGAGGAACCATCTCAACATTAATGATGATGTAACAATATTCTGATTTTAAAGAGTGTCCATGGAGTTTCTTGCCCGTTCTTCTCCATAGAGATCTACGCTTTGGAATGGGCAACTACAGTACTATGACAGTTTTTATGCCTTGTGACTGGGACTGTACCTACATTACATTGTTGTCTTTGTTTCGACAGTTCAAAAGTGCCTGTAACGGGCCTGCTTGAATTAATACTTTGATTTTGGAAACATAATATTCGTGATATCAATGAAACTGCGGGCAATCTCTAGTTTCACATCCAATTTTATAGACTGAAAACTAATTCCAAATTTGACGTTAAGATACCTAGATTTCTGACTGGGCGACGGACATCGTTGCCAAAAAGAACTTGATTATACTCTTTAAATGTTAATATAGGACATTAATACTTCGAGTAATGAAAAATTTGTATACTTTTGGCAAAGAAAACTTTTAAATTAGTTTTTGACCTCGATTGTCTTTTTTTAGCTTTTATTGGACTGACCATTTTAAGAAATTAAACTGTTTAGCTTTTAGTTTTATCACTGCCTCGACTCGTTGCCGTCTCGTTGTTGCGGCCGTTGCTGAACTGCCTCGTGTCTCTAGTGATTTGCTAGTGCGACTGCTGAGCCTAAGGTCGTGTGTTCGATTCCCAGGTCAGGCAAAGTGTTATTGGGTTTTTCAATCAGGAATCTTTCAGTAGCAGCCACGAAGTCTGGATTTGTGCTCGTTTGATGGCAATAGGCTCGCCCCTTGTTACATGAGACTTAATCATAACTGGCGAAATGTGGGTGTACTATCAGGTACACCTCTGTCTAACCCTTCGGGGATTACAGACGTGATGTTATGTTTTAGATTTATCACGTTTTACGCGCATTTCATAAGATTTCCTTCCATTTAGAGCTTAGGACAGGATAGGCAGCAAAAGAAATGAGTTCCTTTGGGTTATGAACCGTTCCCCTCTCTATATTTCATTAGGTAGGTATAATATTGAGTCACATTCATAAGAAATCTGTTGAAAGACTCTACACTAGATTAGATTTTTTTACTAGATTGCATTATTAACCGAGGAGCTCGTGGCTAAATAATAACAGACGATCGGGTCGATCTTTAGGTTAAGGCGTGCTTGCCTAGGTTGATCTGTGGATGGGTGACCACCCATTACATACCGACTTTCCTCCGTGACTCGGAAAGCACGTTAAGCCGTTGGTCCCGGCCGTCATTTGTAGATTTTTTTTGACATTCGTTAGGTAGTCAGTGGCCCGAAAAGTCTGTATTACTCAGTACTGACTGGGTTGTGGAGGTCAGATAAGCAGTCGCTCCATGTAAAATACTGGTATGCAGCTGCTTCCGGTTAGATTGGAAGCCGACCCCAACATAGTTGGGAAAAGACTGGGTAGATGATGAATTCAATCTTCCTCACACGTTTTCATATTTGACAGTGATTACTACCCACATAATAGGTTTATATTATTAAGTCGTATCGTGACGTAAAGTCCTGTCTTATATTCTCTGAAAATTTAGCCCAAATATTTCTCGAAGAATGCGACCCTAAACGAAGGTAGTTATGACCCTCTCATGAACCTACATTCTACGGTTACCAGTTTACCTCACAGTTCGAATGGTTGGTTAGTAACAATGCCATGGTAGCCAGTAAGTGATGGATTGCAGAAGGATTTTGAAACATCGAGATTCCTCAATACCCCGAGCGCAAGCCATAAGCCGAACGGGTTGTTACGCCAATACCTACAGCGATTTTAAATTGGAAAGCAACAACTGTAAGTCTAGATTGGCTTGGCTGGTATGTTCTTCAAACATGATAGATTTAAGAAGCGGGATAAAATGTAATTGCAAACGATTATGTGACTTATTACAAGAAACGATGGATGAATGAATTTTTACCGGTAATATAGATGATAAGAATGATGCATATAAATGTTGATGGATGGACCAAGACCAAGACCAAGGAAACGATAAATGGATTGTGTGAGGAATGATTTGAAAGAAAAAGGAGAAAATAATAGCGTGACGTTTGACAGAGGAGAATGGAAGAGAAAAACGTATTGCGCCGACCCCAAGTAACATGGGACAAGGGCAGGAAGATGAATATGATATTAGTTTTATACTTTTTGCTGTGCCCAACACGGTCCGTACTTGTACCATAGCTTTAAGATCAATTGTAAGATCTTATATACATTACAATATGAAATGCAAATAAAGATATGAATATGGCCTCGTTTACTTTATATTTATAGATGCCTACACGAGCGTGTTCCGGAATTATAAAGTTCCGATACTTCATAACTTCAGAAGTACCTCAAAGTTGGGTTGCTTTGTGTATCACATTCACAAACGTTTGTGCAAATTATTTCATTCAAAGTCTTTCGTTCCGTTCAAAGAGTTTGGTACGGTTCAAAGACTTTCATTGATTTGTTGTTGTTGAAATGATATTTTTCTGCTTGTTAATATCGTCTAGATTATTATTGGATATTTTGCTATTAAAAAGAAAGCTCGAAAAGGTAAAAAGATTCTTGTAAAAGGGACTTACACGGGCACTTTAGTTGTATTTTTCTTAGCCTCTGGTCATATCCCATTTATTCCTAATTGGGCTTCTCTTGGCTGTAGCTCGCGCTGTTATGATGTTTTATTTTTTTAGTTATGTTCTTACGATAGACATAAATGATCGTTGTGTGTTTCTCTGCCTCGTTGGTTAGTCACTAGACCAACGAGGCAGACACTAAGGACCACTAGACTTTAGTGGTCTCAAGCGCGACTACTGAAAATGAGGTCTTTGGTTCGATTCCCGAGTCGGGTAAAAGCGTTATTTGGTTTTTCTATCAGGAATTTCTCAATAGTAGCCACGGAGTCTGGATTTGTGTCAGGTTATTGGCAATAGGCTCGCCCTCTATTACATGGGGCTTGAAAAATAATTGGCGAAATGTGTATTGTTAAGTTAGGTTACACCTCTGCCTAACTTTTCGGGGATTACAGGCGTGATGTGATGCTATGCATCTTTAGTTTTTCTTTCTGCTATGATTGTTCGATACGATGAAGATTGTACTTACTGATTTTAACATAGTAAGCAAAGATCTAAAACATTCAGTACTACCTATGTGTATTTTTAGCACCTCACGTAATATATCTGCCTTGTGCAGTGATATTTTCGGCAATGTATAAAGCAGAAAGACCCGTCATTATATTTATAGTGACAGCTAGCTTGCCCAGCGCTTACAGACCCATTGACCTCATTTTTCGCAGTTGACTTCAGCATGTTGAGCTGGTTACTAAGCAGCTGCCACTTACCTGTGTTTTTATTTTGACGTTTTCATTCTATGGAACGAAAATTTTGTATTTCATGAGTTGGATTTCTGTGAGAGACTCCTCGGTCGTAAAAGTCGATCTTTTAGCTCAAGCAACGGTTGTCGAGGTCGGTTCTATGAAATACTCAGACTCCTTGCCTCTAGTCTCAGTTTATGTGTTATTTGTAGATCATTCATAGTCGTTGCGGATAATCAGAAGCCTGAAAGTCTAACAACCGTTCTTAGCTCTTATCAAGGGGTCTTTAGGTACCCAGTAACAGGAGGTCAGGTAGACAGTCGCTTCATGTAAAATTCTGGTATTCAGCTACATTAGATTAGAAGTTTTGTTAGTTAGTTTTGCAGAATCATAATAGCACAATAATGAATTTTCACTTTGTGACCATTTTACGAATTATAACATAATT
This sequence comes from Noctua fimbriata, assembly GCA_905163415.1. Classification (NCBI taxonomy): domain Eukaryota; kingdom Metazoa; phylum Arthropoda; class Insecta; order Lepidoptera; family Noctuidae; genus Noctua; species Noctua fimbriata. The sequence continues at coordinate 8,524,732 of LR990945.1, forward strand.
CTTATTATTATGATTCTGCTGAAAAGACCATTTTAAGCCCCCAGGTCTTCTAGAGGACTGTGGATTTACCATACCTTACAGCGGGTTAATAATTACCAAAAGTATAGTGTGGCAGTCACCGTGATATTTACTGCTGAGCTGAAATTGTCCACAAATGATTATGTTACATGCTTGATGTCCATTCTTACTAAACCCTTATAGTTGTTGCCTAATCTGATACTTACAAAGTTCTGATTTTCCTTATCTTGGATGACACTGAACTTAGGAACTGCTTATCTCGTGCAAATGACTTAGATCCTTATTTGAACAATACATAATTAGGAAATATGGTGGTAGAGAATGATTTAGTAGATGAAAATATTCTTTTTGTACATAAACATTACGCCTGTTGCCCCGAAGGGGTTAGACAGAGTTGTACTTATTGGGTGTAACAAGACCCTTAACGAAGCCGAAAGGCACTTGTTCTCCCCGTCATTGCGATATTTTTTTTGTTTTAGACCATACCTGGGAACCTTCTAGTTACGGAGATATTGGGGGTGAAAGTTCCAACTCTTTTACAAGTTTTTTTTTTTTTTTTAAATACATGTTTTTCATGTAAGATTTTTACTTTAAACACCTCCACGAACCCCGTACTATTCAATGCAACCATCAGCAATGACAATGTTTTGAGTGCGTTACATTGAGTTCTACCGTAAACCGTGATTTTTCACCCCCTAAAAAAAAATCGATTCCCAAAAAAAAAAATTGTTTGCTTGGAGTTACTTAGTTTGATGTACAGAATACTTGGTTGACGGCTTCGTGAAGGGTCCGGTAACACCTTGTATAAAAGGGGGAAAACCTTTTGCCATCAACCACACACAAATCCAAATTCTGTGGGTGCTACTGAGATACGCCTGATGGAAAATCTCAATAACTCTTTGACTCTTTTTTGGCATTAATATTTTTTGAAAACCTTGTCTTTTATCCAGCCAGGTACAAAACACCGGCCTCATCTAGTTTTTAAAAAAAAAACACGACGACGTGACGTGACGTGTGTTTGTAATAACCTATTTTCAAAATAAACATCAATTTATCATTTAAAGTAAGTTTATTGCAACGATTTTAACAGTGATTTAAATTCAGTCGTTAAAACAACCTGCAAAAGGCTCAATTTGTCAAAAAGCAAAAATAAAAGGCGACTGCACAGATTGATGTCTATATATAGGTACACAGATATCTAGGTACATTGCTAGAAGCGTTTATGTCAAAGGCTTTTGGTGTTCGATTCTCCGCGTGGATGGTTGCAGGCGGGTCACTAGTTACTTGTCACTTAATACCGAACCAGCTTCAGTAGAAGCTGTGTTAGAAAGTTACGATTTTGAACTTGATGGATATAGCAGAGTCATTGAGACGAATTGTGAACGGATTTATGGAGATTTTCTTTTACGTATTTGATTGTCGGACTCGTGTTATGATCAAATATCTCCATTGGCACATAATTCTTTCATGTTATTATACAATTCTTTACTCATTTTTAAATATTAATTTCAAAAAATATAAAATAAAAACATTTAAAAATATAAAAATTGTAGCACACCGGTATAGGGAACAGGGTCCAAGCTACCGGCGGCCAAGGCTCCAGAGAGAGGAACCTCCTAACAATACGAGCCGTGTCCAGGAGTGCCGCTTTATTTTCCGCTTTTTTTTTTTACACTACTTTATTGTGTGGTTGGTGCCTAACCTGGTGTCAGATTTTTTTAACTTTGTATGAGCTTTTTTAAATTATACACTGATGTGTCGTCTCGTGACTTATCAAACGACAGCGAACTTTAAAAGAATCTTAATAGGCTTTGAAGCTAAAAATTTAAATTTAAAAACAATTTTTATTTAAGACCAACTCGTTTTTCTATCTTCATTGATAATTACCAACCTGAACCGTTTTTGAACTTAAACTGCCTTTCTAGACCCTATGTGAAATAAAATATATTTCCCTATGTAAATTTTGCTAGTGTGACTTAAAATTTCGTTGAAGAATGACAAATTCTGTTCGCAACATAAGTTATGCATTTGGCGTGTCTACTGATGCAGCAATTTACGAAGCTTCCTACTGGAGTCCAGCAATTGAATAAGACGTACTATGGTAACGAAATAAAAATAATGTATTTAGGATAGTTTTTGATAAGCGACATAAAACTTCTCCTCAAAATAGAACTTCTATTAGCAAAACATTCACCAAAATTGAGGAATTTGTATCAACAGAACCGCTGAATGGAATCTACATTGTGTTTTCATGCTACCAGCATAATTCGACTACACCAAATCCGAAATAAGATAAGAAAATTTCAAACGCGACTTAGCTATATTTGGGTCTCCATACAAAGAACCTATGGAAGATATAATATAATATACATAAGTCAAAGGCTTGGAGACTAGATATGGATCGTTCTAGAACACTTTAATCTTTGTGATCGATAAAGTTAAGTAGACTTCTCAGTAATGTTAGATTTCGGATAGCACAACTTTTTGGTAATCCGATGAATCTTGTGAAATATACACGGTGTTACGTTAATCGTGTTTAAGTTTTCTTTAGTGTATCTAATTTTAAAGTTTCTATAGGCAATTGTTTCTAGATGCTCAGATATTTATAAGTTGTGTAACATAACATCACGCCTTTAACCCCTGAAGGGTACGTATAAATGTGCCTCAGTAGCGAGCCAGATATATTTTAAGTCAAAAGTAATGAGAGGGGCTTCAAAAGAGAATTTTTACTTAAACTAATATTACATTCTGTTTATTATGTTCGCTTTAAAATAAAAGTTACTGGAAATAAGAATTGATGCTCAAAAATTTAGAAATGATTGGGTCATTTCTAGCATTTTGAGCAAAATAATTCATCACAATTTTCTTTAATTTTACTTATCAAGCCCCTTCATTCTCTTGTCCTTATCCCGATTCATTTCGAGTCGGCGCAGCATGTCTTATTCTTCCATTATATCTCTATGACTCGTCATCTCCTCAGACACTTCCTTTCTAGCCATATATACCTCCTTCACACAGTCCATCCATCGTTTCTTTGCTCTTCCTCTGCTCTTATACCTATCCACGTTCATACTAAGTTTCATTATTATTCAGTTCATTATTATTTTCCACGTCCTTTTCAACATTTATAAATTATATTCGTTTAATACAGAAACCGTTTCACAATAGTATGACAATAAAAATGTGTGAAAATTGATTTAATACGTTACTAACCCAAAACTTCCACGCTCATCTTTGACCCTGAAATCAGTTCTAATTTCATCTAGTACGAGTGACGTCAGAGGTCCGTCTGCGTCTATCTTGTATTCTGCCTCATTTTGGCCTTTATCTCAGCTATCTGTTACTTAAGGTTTCATATCACTAAGTGGTTTTGCTCCGTCTATCGCTTGAGCTTCATTTACTTAATGTAAAGCATTATTCTTGTTGTAGTTTTTTGTTAGTGAAGCTTCAGTTAAGTTTCTTTAGGTAATATTCAAGTGTGCCTGTAGGGATTTATTTTTTATCTTTATTGCTTTCTTTTTTTCTTTTTCTTTCTTGCTTCTTCTGAGCGTGAGGTATTAGGTTCGATTCCCGGGTCGGACACAGTGTTGTTGGGTTTTTCCATTAAAGTCAAATTTGTCAGTAGCAGCCACGGAGCCTAGATTTCTTCCCGGTTAATGGCAATAGGCTCGTCCCCTATCACATTTTTCTTAAACATAACTGGCGAAATGTGAGTGTACTTTTAGGTTCACCTCTGCCTAACCCTTCGGGGATTATAGGCGTGATGTTATGTTTTATATCCCACGGTATATGACTCACTGACTGCAGTTTCGTGGGTGTACCATAGCAATTTGTCACTACTCACTATTACGATTTAAACTCAACATGTTACGAAGAGGCGAAGTGCCAACAGAATATTGGCACGGCCTGAAATTCTGCCTACGCTTTATGGTAAAATAGGCGTGGCGATACACATAATTTTGCCCGTAATTGGAGCGAAATTGGAAATTATTTTTCCTGTTCCGACTCTGGCTTCTTTTGAAGTTGTTTTTTTGAACTAATTATGTTTTTGCTTTCATTGCACTGACTTAAAACTCAATTAATCTTGAGATTTTCCTTAGAACAAGAGGATTTAATTTCATAAAAACCAAAGATTTATACAGCTAGATTCGCCCGCGTTTCTCACTCCATACGATCTCGAAATATACTGAAAATCGTATGAATCTTCCCATGTATGAGCAAACGCTACTCAGTAGCTCTCTTTTTCGACACCTAAGTGCAGTGGGGTTACATTTGGTTATTTAAATATTTGCATAATTTGATTCCATCAGAATCACATCATTCATTCATTTGATTAGATTCCATGTTTTAGTTGGAAACGGTCACAGTTGTGCTCTAATACTTAAAATACTATTTAATTATAATATTGTAAGGCATAGAAATTTCTAGGGTTATAAGTTAGTAAATTCGAAACTACTGTAAAGATCCTTTAAATTAGAGAAATGGGCGATAAACCATACACCATCATCTGCCTAGACTTTTCCCAACTATGTTGGGACCAGTATAACCTAAAGCAGCTGAATACCAATATTTTACATAGAGCGACTACCAATCTGACCTCCACAACCCACTTAGTACTGGGTAATACAATACTCCTTGGTAAGACTGACTGTCAGACTTTCGGGCCACTGACTGCCTGTAACGACTGTCAAAAATCTACAAATGACATGTAACGGCTTAGCGTGTTTTCCGAGGCACGCAGGAAACTCGCTATTTAATGGGTGGCCACCCACCCATCCACGGACCAACCTAGGCAAGCACGGCTAAACCAGAAGACGGAATGTTATTATTTGGCCACGAGCTCCTCTTTTTGGGCGATAACCCATACGATTCTGATGAAATACATTTCATAGATACTATACCACTTTAGGTACAGGCAACGTAAGGAAATTTAGTTATTATGGTCTCGTGAGCAATGAAAGTGCATACAGACACGAACGTTCCATTTTCACACTCAATTTGAAGAGCCGATCTCGCAGGCGCCCTGCAAATTGCATGGATATATCTATAGTGGAGCCTAGACGACTGGATAACCGCTCACTTCTATGTTCAAAGGTTCTATTTTAAAGATATTACAAGAATATCTATGTGGAAGAGGTAGGCCAAAATAAAAGATGGATGGATTGTGTGAGGAATGATATGAAACAGAAAGGAGTAAATGATGTCGTGACGTCTGATACGGGAGAATGGAAGAAAATAACATGTTGTGCCAACCCCAAATTAAATGGGACAAGGGTATGAAGATGATGACAAGAAAGATGTGGTGAAGTATTTTTTTAAATTGATTTATCTCTTATTGTCTGTGACTGTGGTGGCAGTCGTAAGCGCAACTGATGACGAGGTAATAGCCACTGGGTTTTTCTATCAGGAATTTCTCAGTAGCACGGAGCCTGGATTTTTGCCCGGTTGATGGAATAGGCTCGCTCTCTGTTACATGGAATTAAAACCTTACTGGTGACATGTGGGTGTAAGTCATAAGGTACACCTCTGCCAAATCCTTTCGGGATTTTAGGCGTGTTGTTATGTTGTTGGTCGTACTGTGAATCAACTATTTTCAGTCAGTAGTTTAATTCTGGATCATGTTATGCTATGATAATATGAGTGGTAGATGTAGACATCTGTGTTAACAAAACAATTGCTGGAAAACATTTTTGTTTCTTTTATAATTATCTACAAGAAAATAAAAGACTTGAAAGATTATTGACTCATCAGAGACATGATCAAGCTCCCAATTACTTACGTTTTGTCTATGACTGATGCCGTACTTAAGGTGGCTAGACTCAATTTGTATAGTTAAGCCTTATTCAAATGGAATCAAATAGCTTTTATTTCGGACACACTTCATAGTATTAGTAAAATTAATATCTAGCGTTAGTATGTATAGACAAACTGTTATTAATATTGATTTGAAAAAACAATCAAAATTTATTTCACATTTATTAAACTAAATTTAGGCTTGCGTTTGGCCCCAACTCGCCTGATGTGAAGCGATGACGTAGCCTAGAAGACACCGATTCACTAGAACTTTGAAGACATATACACTACTACTAGATATACATAGATCTACTTGAGCGATTATCAAACGTCAGAAGCGATGTGTACAGACGCCAGCATATCAAGCTACTCGAAATTGTCAACTTTTCTCAATAAACTTTGAACCTAATGCTTTATCGATAAAATTGAAAATCTATTAAAGAAATGTGACAGATTGTAGTAGGTTGAAGTGCTGGCGCCTGTACAATTCCAATAAGTCATTTCCTATGAAAAGGAACTGGCAAGAAAGTCCACGATGCACTCTTTTAAAAGAAGAAGGCCAACCGTATCACAGAAATTGAGGAAATACTAAATAAGCTCCAGGATGTCTCGAACCCCGAGCAAAAACCGATTTTATTCCATTCCTTATAGCACACGAAGCCGGAGGCGTACCAAGTGCTGAGTAAAGTAATATATCCTATATTCTTTCACGTCAAATCATATTTGACGAGTAAACGAAGCGAGTTCAGATTGTCTTTCTATGATTCGGATTTGTCGTGTACGAAGTTTCTGTGCGTTCCTTTTCGACTAATATTTTATTCATATTTCGTTTTGTCAAATGGATGAATGGAATCTGTGTTGTTGTGATTAGATTCTTTTGCGGTGTCTTGTGTTATGCTATTTTTATGTCATATAATATTTTTTTGCTACACCTTCTCAGAAACTGGATCGCACTACGATTAGGTTCAACATGCAATGTATTTCACACACGTGGATTTTTAATATTTTTCCGCACACGTGCGGAAATAAAAATTTCCACAGCTAACTAAACTTATACTAAGTCCAAATGGGTTCAATGACTATTATATAGTGCCGGGTGATTGTTTTTTTTTTTAATCTCGACAGAGAATGCGTTTTTATGCATAAATATTTTTTGAGTATTTAAATTGTGTTTATAAATAGAATTTCATAGATAAACATGATTATCAAAACAAAAACAAAAATAAACAAAAACAAAAAAACAAATATTAACATTTATTTGTTGTTTTCTAAATTCAAAAATATTTGAATTTTCTATTTTTCATTTTAGGCTGTTTAGTGACATCATACGTTCTTTGCTTCTTCTTCAACCTGGCGAAAGCAAAGCGCGTAAATTAAGTCATAGTTTCCTAATAATTCCTGACAAAAATATTTTTCGTTCTAATATTTTATTTCTTCGAAAGTGTATTGAAAAACGTCGTTTGATAGGCGTGGGGATTTGTTACTGCAGTTCTCGGCTCCATAACACTCCGCTTGCAGCTTGGGTGTTAAGTCCGCCTCGAATGCAATAATAAATTTCCCCTACTTATATCAAATTGTACACGTACACTGAACACTTCTTCAGTATCATCATCATCCTGCTCTTGTCCCATGTTATTTGGGGTCGGCACAACACGTTTTTTTTCAATTCTCCCCTGTCAATCGTCACGCTATCATTTACTCCTTTTAGAATACTTGAAGTTAGTTAAATAATTACTCGTTAAAAAGATTATGTTAAGACAACACTACTGCTATTTAGAACCTTATAAGATGGACTATTGTGTTTGTTATGAGGCTGTTTTATTTATCAATACTCATTTTGAAATCTAACATCACTGTCATCATAATCTTTATCTTTTTTCAATCGCTATCCAGTCGTCTGTATGTTACCATTCTATCAAAATTTTATTATGTTGTATGCAGATACTCCCAAAATTTTATGCTTATTACTGACCACTCTGATTCTGTTAGCCTGCATCATCCCACTGCTGGGCAAAGGCCTCTCCCCATGACAACACGACATGATTTTCTAGTTGTTTCGATAGTTGTTGCTGACCTTACCTTTTATATCTAAACTTTTTCTTACATCTTTACCATCATTCATAGTTTCAAAGTCACTAAAACCAACGATTTTAAGAAAGAGACTGTCAGAATCATCCTTATTGATGAGCCAAAATCCATTAACCATCAATTTATTATATCAAGCAATATTGTTCCCTATTTCCTTAATAGTACCGAAACATGACGTCACAGATTAATATCATGATCCCATTGACCCTTAGTAATCCTGTCTCTATTAGGTACGTCACTAAGGAAAAGACCTTTTCTAAAAATAGATCACAAATTGATGACAGGTATAGTAAGTTACTATAATTTCCTACTATTGTGCTGGTAGGTAAACGCTGCGGTCGTTTTTTCTTCGAATTCATGCATATTTTATTAGTAATGAGTTCTTTTAAAGTCAAGTCCGGAAAACGAACTAGTAATTTTGTCATAACTGTTATAGCGTTAAGTATACATAATCATGTAGGTATTAGGTGTAGGTATATATATCCCCTATACTTAAGTACAAATGCTGTGACCATGATAATATTGTAATACCATATGATTTGAAAAAAGTAACCATGGAGTTTCTTGCCGGTTCTTCTCCATAGGAAACGACCAACCCGAAATGGGCACCTTTTTGTCGACGTTTTATATAAGTGTCCATCTAGACCTATGTGAAAAAAAAAATTGATTTTGATTTTGGTATATTAATCCCAGTCAGTGCCCCGGTGATGGCAATAGGCTCGCCCTATCTTACATGGAATTTAAACATTACTGGCGAAATGTGGGTGTACTATTAGGTGCATCTCTGCTTAAGGCGTGCAGCAGGCAGGCTAACCCGCACTAGGCACCAGTTAGCAGAATGTCACTTAGCCTCAAATTTTTGGTCTTAGGGTATGTCAGTTTCCACACGATATTTTCCTTCAACATTTTGAGAGCAGTGATAAAGATATAAATTACACAAATAGTTGCCTACCAGAGTGCTCAAACACGACTTACAACTCGTTATGCAATTTCGTATCATTAATTATTAATGATACAAAATTGCATAACGAGTTGTAAGTAGCCTTCTTTTTCAGCAAGAAAATTTCCGGACCGGTTTTTCATTTAATTAAAACAATACGTTATGTAACCCAAAGTTATTATGACCGTTAAATTGTATTCCTACAAATTATGCTTGAAACCACAACACATGAAAAAAGTATGTGTTTTCTTTCTGTTATAAAATCCACAGTCATTCCAGTGGTGGTATTTTTTCAGTCCGGTTATTGTATCACTGCAGGGTGAAGGCTTTTTTTTATATGAAAGTGGAGCAGTTGTCGCAACGGTCGCTTGTGGGTTGTTAGCGATTTGAGGTTTACTTGTGAAGTTTTGTCTATATTTTTGTTCAAATTTAGAATGGCCTTTGAGCCAGTAACACTTACATCTAAATCAATAACACTCAAATAATCTTATCTCAAAAACATTGAGGGTCACGCCTGTAATCCCCGAAGAGTTGGGCAGAGGTGTACCTATTAGTACACCCATATTCCGCCAGTTATATTTAAGTCCCATGTAATAGGGGGCAAGCCAATTGCCACCAAACGGGCACAAATCCAGTACAATTGTACTGACTAAAACCCATCCATGTTCCTTCTTTGCCCTTTGTGTTCCAGGGCCACGGTATCTCTTTTGAACAGTCCCGCAGCAGACTCCGTGGCTGCTACTAAGAAATTCCTGATGGAAAAACCCAATAATAATTTCACTCCCTGTTAAATACTAGTATTCAGCTGCATCTGGTTAGACAGGGAAGTCGACGCGAACATAGTTGGGAAAAAGGTTAAGCAGATGATTGATGATGAGTGTATAGTAAATACCATTTCGTTCGTCTCTAAACAACATTACACCCATCATCTGTCTAGCCTTTTTACATGGAGGCACTACCTTAAGAAGAATCTGAGCTATACAACTCAGTTAATGGAGAATATGATAACCTTAGACAACGGCACGATTGTCGTAGTGGCTGAGCGATTGACTGCTGCGCTACGTGTCGCGGATTTGATCCCCGCACGGAACAAATATTTGTATGGCCTACAGATAGTTGTTCCGGGTCTGGCTGTTTGTGTATGTGAGTTTTAAATGTTCGTAAACGCACCCACAATACAGGAGAAATTCCTAGTGTGGGGAAAACGTATTTTTTTTTATAAGAAACAAACTGGCTGTCGGACATTCGGGCCTTTGATTACCCGTAACGACTGTCAAAGAGCAAATTGTATCACAGCGATAAATAGATCAACACCAGAAGCCCTCGAAGTTAGTCTATAACCTTCAAGAAAAAAAAAGAAGTATATTTCTTTCATAAAATATGTGTCTAAATATGGAATCAAATTATCGTCTGGTTCTAAGAAACCCTAATTTTAATATCCTTTTCTTCAACCTACTTTGGTAAAAACATCAACACGATATTTTATTTATCTTAGTTTTGAGTAATACATCACCGTATAAATAACTTATGAGATATATTTTGTTTTTGTACCCTTGTCTGTCAGTGTTACGAATTTGTTATTTCGGATTAAAGTTTCTTGCTTTTATATACGAAGTGAAATAGTGTATCGTTGGTCTAGTGGTCGTAAGCGCGACTGCCGACCATGAGGGCCTGAGTTCGATTCCCAGGTCAAGCAAAGTGTTATCGGGATTTTCGATCAGAAATTTCTCAGTAGCATCCAAGGAGTCTGTATTTGTGCCCGGTTGATGGCAATAGGCTCGCCCCCTTTTACATGAGACTCAAATATAACTGGTGAAAGATGGGTGTACTATTTGATACAACACTATCGAATTGCAAATTTTTAAGCAACAATTTTTTTTTTTCTTTTTTTAATCTTGCGATCAGTCTTTCAGACTGCAGATGGGATGGTTCTGATGGCGTGTTGGGCGTTGACTCCCAGTGCAGTCTGCCCTATCTTTTCGAAGTAATCACTGACTGTTCTGGTCGAAAATGTCCCGTCGCTTTTTTAATCGACGGATGCTTTCATTTTATTATCTTCTTTGGAATAGAAAGCGGTAGCGCTGTTTAACCTGGAAATACTTGCTTGTACAAGCAGCTTTTCTTACCAATAAAATTACGTAGAAAAGTGTCGCTAAGGAGTTTATTTTTCTCAAGGATGCCAGGTAACGGCATAAAGACTCCTTTACAGGGTTGACTATTCTAACAAAGAGAACTTTACATAAAGTATTCTTGGTTTAAAATCAACCGACCGGTAAAACGGCTACTATGTAAAGGATGATTTACACCAAACGCCTCGCATCGCATCGAATCGGAAATAATACGAAAGGATGCGGCAACAGCCAATCGCGGCCGACTGGATGTCGACGCATACGATCAGCTCTGTACCGTCGCTTGCGAACGTATCCGTTTCTGCGCCCAGACAAATAGTTTCATTACTACCGTGTCGGATACGACGACAGGCGAACGGCGGATGGTCATGTGGGTAGACTTGACAAACATACGTATTTTCGTGGCTTCCTTATTTAATATTTATTTAAAAATAGTTAATTGTTATTTTCTTCTTTATTAATGTGTTAAATAATTGATAAACCCACCTTCGCTCTGAACTATCCTATCACTTTCTCTCTACACCAACCACAACACTGCAAATTGACAACTGAACATGGACAATCAACTTGTGCACAGTATGGAGCAAATGGAGAAGCTGTTCAGCACTCGCATGAGTGAGTATGAAGATAAGCTGCAGAGAGCTACAGCTGGAACTATCCCTGCGCACTCAGACCTTGCTTCACTTTCACTGGACTTCTCCGAGTTCAAGTCTTTTGTCTGTCAAACATTTCATCACTTCAAGACACAGATTGAACTCCTTTCTATGAGTCTGGACAGGCATGAGACTACATTGCGAAGAAAGATCTTGCTGTTCCACGGTATTCCTGAGAAACCTAATGAAAAACTAAGTGACTCAATTCTCCATATCATCTCCAAGCAGCTGAAGATAGATGATTTTAAAATGGATTATCTGGAAGTTTGCCACAGGCTAGGAGCCTCCCAGGGTAAAACAAGACCGGTGCTGGTGCGTTTCAGTGGCATGGAGTATCGTCGGTTAGTTTGGGACGGTAAAACCACACTCAAGGGCAGCGGTATTACTATTTCCGAGTTCCTGACCAAAACACGACACCAGGTATTTATGGCTGCCCGCAAGCATTTCAATATCAATAACTGCTGGTCTGCGGAGGGAAAGATTATTGTTTTGACGCCTGACAAGTCACGCCGGACAATTTCAACTATGGGTGAGCTTGAAACTTTAATCGCGCTTTATCCCGCTCCCGGCCGTGCTGCCACTCCCAGTGACCTCGTGCCTGCTGCTTCTACCTCGCCAGCAGCAGCATCTACATCACCCATAACCGCAACTCCCAAAGGAAAGCTTGTGAGGAAGGCTCGTCGCTAAGTTGGCTACCACGTTTTTCTTTGATCGCTACGCCCACACCGGGTATTGTCGGTACATGTTTAAATTTTTGTTGATCTACCCATAGCTTTTACAATTCGGTTTATTACTACTTTTTCCTCACTTTATTTTTGTTAGCCGGTAGATGTTTATGTTTTCGTTGTATTGACGTGACGTCTGTCAAAGTATCACATCATTTTTATTTTTGCATGGAACTAATTAAGTCCGTAATATAACGTTCCGTTACAATGCAGTTCTACTTTTACTATTGTCGGCTTGCTATTGTTGTGGCTGAAATTCTAGTTGTTTTTTTTTGTTTTTCTCTTAATGTTTCTGTTACCACTTAGTCTTGATTTCCTTCACATTTTTACGCACCAACCATGTTAACTGTTGTTTATATCTCTACCAGCTACAGCGACTAGGTGATTTTATTAGTTATGTGTATTTGACTATTGTTGCTTTAAGCAAGGCAATAATAGTTAAGTTTAATTTAGTAATTTAGTTAAGTAATTTTAATACCATCCATACTTATATACATTTTTTATTTTGTTTATGCAAACTATGATCAATGTCGACCTTGATGATGATTTTTTCTCCTGTTCTTCCTCTTCTAGCAGTTTCCTCAGTGCGGCAAGTGGTTCTTCCTCCCCTCTGACTCTTAGTGATCAGATTTCCTCTTTGCTTACCCACCTTCCTAACAATCTCAACATAGCCCACATTAATGCCCAGAGTGTTCCTGGCCATTATTCTGATCTTCTGGCTTCCTTCAACAGTGCACATATGGATGCTTTGCTGATCTCCGAGTCCTTCCTTAAACCCTCTCTTTTATCAGTACATTATGCCCTTCCAGGTTTTGTTCTTATCCGTAATGATAGAACTGGTAAGGGTGGCGGTGGTGTAGCCATTTACTTGCGTGCTGATATCCCTTATAAGGTTGTTAGCGCTTCACCATCCTCGTACTCGGGGTCAGCGGAGCATCTATTTCTGGAAATTACACTACACCGCGTTAAAATGCTTCTGGGGGTTGTGTATAGCCCTAATCTCAGCATCGACTACTTTGACTCTTTTGATTCGCTGTTAAATGATTTCTGTCCAACTTATGACCACGTAGTCTTGATGGGTGATTTTAATACTTGCCTTCTTAAAAATGACATTCGCGCTAACAAACTTCAATCTATCCTTTCTTCTTTCAATCTCAGTATTTTGTCTCTTTCTGCTACGCATCATTTCCCTAATTGCACCCCTTCTCTCCTTGACCTGATAATTGTCTCTAATTCTAATAATGTTTCTATCCACGGACAGCTTACTGCTTATTTCTCTTACCATGATCTCGTCTTCTTGTCATATAAGTTACGCCCTCCTAAGCGCAAACCTCAATATATTCTCCTCCGGAACTTTAAGGGCATAGACCTGGACGCATTATTGCATGATGCCGGTAGCATCGACTGGACGGGCATCATGGAGAGTTCATGTATCAACGAAATAGTTCGTATTTTGAACAGCGAAATACTTAGCTTATATGATTGTCACGCCCCTATTCGTCGAGTGAAGGTTAAATATGTTCCGGCTCCCTGGCTTACTCCTGCCATTAAAGATGCGATGGCAAGTAGAGATAGAGCCAAGAGAAGGTTAAAACGCTGTCCTTCCGAGCGCTATCTAACTGCATACAAAATGTTGCGTAATCGCTGCAGTCGTATGTGTAGAGATGCTAAGAAACGCTACTTCCACAAATCGCTCGATAACCGCAACTCTTCTGAAGTCTGGAGGTTTTTAAAATCTGTCGGCATTGGCAAGTCTCAAGTTGTTTCTGGTAGCGACACTGACGTGTGTGCTCTTAACAAACATTTCTCACTCCCTCCTGTTACGTTGGATCCGCACGTCAAGTCTGTTACTTTAAATAAACTTTCCTGTTTGCCTTTGCCGCAATGTTCTTCCTTTGAATTAAGTCCTGTGAGTGAGATTGAGGTCAAAAAATCTATTTCTGCTATCTCCTCATCTGCTGTTGGTAATGACAACCTTTGCTTAAGAATGTTTTCTCCTATCCTTCCCACATTACTTCCCGTTTTGACTCACATTTTTAATTACTCTCTGTTTTCTGGTACTTTTCCTGAGGTCTGGAAACAAGCCCATATCATCCCTTTACCCAAAATCTCTAATCCGGTCGCACCTACCGACTTCAGACCCATTTCCATCCTCCCTTATCTTTCTAAAGTTCTTGAGCACATTGTCCATCAGCAACTCACGGCCTTTCTCTCTAGGAATGATCTTCTTAGTACTTTTCAATCTGGTTTTCGTCCTGGCCATAGCACTGTAACGGCTCTTTTAAAGGTTACTGACGATATTCGCTGGGCTATGGACCACAAGTCTCTTACCTTACTTGTACTTCTAGACTTTAGCAGCGCCTTTAACTCGGTTGATTTCGACATCCTTCTGGGGATCCTTAAATCTCTCAATTTCTCCTCTTCCTCTATTGGTTGGTTTGACTCCTATCTTAAAGGCCGCTCGCAGCGTGTTCGTCTTGATGAGTCTTCCTCTGATTGGTGCCCTGTTAGCGCGGGTGTGCCTCAGGGTGGCGTTCTCTCTCCTCTCATTTTCTCAATATTCATTAACTCTGTCACCAGAGTCATCTCTTCCTCCTTCCATCTCTATGCCGACGACTTGCAGCTTTACCATCATTTCTTAAGGGAGGATGCGGAGGCCGCCGTGTCTGTCATGAACAAGGATCTGGATTTGATTAGTGAGTGGTCGCGGTCCTTTGGATTGCAAATCAATCCTAAGAAATCTCAGGCCTTGATCATCGGTGGCAGGTATATGCGGAATAGGCTCGATGTTGCGTCGCTGTCTCCACTCAGGCTGAATGGAGTTCAAATTGATTACGCAATCAAGGCTAAAAACCTGGGGGTGACAATGGATTCCTATTTATCTTGGACTGCCCATGTTGCTGAAGTTAGTCGCAAAGTGCACTATACGTTCCACTCATTGAAATGCCTCCAGAGCTTCCTGCCATTGAACACCAAAATCTCCCTTGCGCAAACTCTCATTCAACCTATCATAGACTACGCCGATGCCTGTTATTTGGATGCCACCGAGGAGCTTTTAAATAAACTTGAGCGCTTGCAAAATATATGTATTCGTTTTGTTTTTAACCTTAAAAAGTATGATCACGTCTCTAACTTTCGCAAAATACTCAAGTGGCTCCCAATTCGACTTCGCAGGAACTCTCGGATATTGTGTCTGCTATTTAACATCCTCCATAATCCTAAAACGCCATCCTATCTGCGGGAACGCTTTTCCTACTCCCGTCCTTCTGATGCACCTTGCAGGTCGCATCTTAGGAACCTCCTTAAATCCCCTCCACACTCTACCGACTTCTACTCCTATTCCTTCACGGTACACGCCGTGCGGCTGTGGAATTCACTTCCGCCTGTCATTAGGGACTGCCAAACTCTTGCAGTTTTCAAAAGAGGAGTAAAAGAACACTATCTTTCCATTTCGTCATAGTTGCATAAGTATTTATTATTAGTTTATTTATTGTATTTACAGTATTGTTATGTTTTGTCTTTGTATTTATAAGTATGTTAGTATATTCTTACATGTATTATTATGTTTAAATTGTTCTGCTTTGTGTTTCATTTTCTCTTCTTCTTTTACACACTATGTCTACATCTCTTTTTTTTAGTATCTCCTTTCGCAGGTATGCTGGAAGAAATTTCTTTAGAAATAAGCATCACCTTTGTACTATTTTCTGTTCCTTTCTTCTTTTCTGTATTTAGTGTGTACATAAATTGTTAAAATAAATAAATTATTAAATTGACATAACAATATTAAATTGATGACTACTTGGGCTCCCAAGTACTGTATCGTTGGTCTAGTGGTCGCAAGCACGAGTTCGATTCCCGGGTCGGGCAAAGTGTTATTGGGTTTTTCCATCAGGAATTTTTCAGTAGCAGGCACGGAGGCTGTTGATGGCAATAGGCTCGCCCCAATAACATGGGACTTAAACATAATATGTAACCGGCGAAATGTGGGTGTACTATTAGATACACCTCTGCCTAACCCTTCGCAGATTATAGGCGTGATATTATGTTATGTTATGAGTGCAAGGAAGTTCTTAGTAATAATAGCCACATTGACTTAAGATAAAGATAACATTACATTATAACTCTTATTGCTGCTTATCCAAGACCTTAATTCAGAAATGCGAAACACCGATTTTAAACGTCCAGATTCGCAGTAAAGATATGTAAATAAGGCAGTAAAACTCTCCTCGCTCGAACAACTGTTCAAAATTTTGCATCAGAACTTTCTAGAATCACTCCTACTTGTTCTGGAGAATTCTCATCGACCACACTGGGGATGCTATCGAAAGCCATCAGGCTTGCCAATAACATAGCTACGCCATAATGAGATTTTAATTGCTTCCTACCTTTCTGCTTCGCTACTCCAGTGCTATCAGGATCTTACTCCTTATTAATATTAATTGCTAGTTTATTTCGCTCAACAAAATCGATTACTGTGACCCAGTTAAATTATCTAGCCATTAAGGGTTTGGTCAGACGTGCAACTAAACTGCAGCGACAAAAATGTTGCCGGCCACTTTGTTTGAAAACTCCTTGTTAGTTCCACAAGTAGCACAAGGATAAGCAAGCTTCCATTACACACAGGCAACGTTTCTCCTACTGAGTAGGCTACACGATTTAGTCCTCCACTGCTACAAGTACTTGTAAGATCTCAAAGCACTTACACGCAATCGGCCAAATGTACCGTTACCACATTTTAATTTGAAAGAAACGTGTGCTATTTGTATTTGTAGCCGCAACAACGCAATATTCGACAGATGCAGCGAGACTTTAAAAAAAATTGTCAATAAGAACTTTTTGAACATTAAAAACTACAACATACGGCCCCCTCATCGCTCATTCTTCACCATTTCATAGCGTGATACAAAGAAAAAAGTAGTATAACCAATACATAGCCACTTTTTTGACACTGCAGTTAGTGGTCCGTCTGAGTAAACCCTAGCTCATTCTAAAAATAGGCCAGCATCTCAGATTTGCAATTCAGCTACTATTTTTGGCTGAATACTAATTCGAAAGCCGAAAGTCAGGCCAAGCTAAAGTTTGGTGAGATAAAACAGCACTTTATTTAAAGTTTTCGGCGAACGATTAAAGTTTTAAGTATGGAAATGAATGTTCTTATACTAATGTCGTTTCTTTAAGAGACAATTTTGTTTTCGGAAATGAGTTTTCGTGATATTTATGGACGGTAGTCCGTCACTCTGTGGACTTAAGTTTTATATTGACAATTAATAATGTTCTTAAAGTACCTGAGATCTTGTTAGAAGTTATAATGGGATATTTTGATGTTTTTATCATTTAGAAATGGAAGCGAAGGGTAGCCCGCGAAATTCAAATCTTCTTACATTTGTAGGTCAGTGTCAGGTTATATGTTGATGAAAATATGATTCGCACAAGTAACACGTATGTGGTTACAGAATTATAATCATTAAAATCATCAACACAACACTCCAAGTTCATTTAACACCATAGAATGACTTTTTCATGAAATAGTTGTTGAATGGGGTTCAATGAACTTAGAGGGTTGTGTCAATGATTTTTATGATTATAATTCTGTAAAAAACATAATTTCGCGGGCGGCGCTGGTCCTGGTGCTTCCACCTTAAGTCAGTGAACATTATTTTGAGATATACTTGAATCGAATAGCTGTTTTGCATTTCAAATTGGAAACATGCAAAAACCTACTACCTACTACTATAGCTACTGTGATTACATATTGATCCGCCTGTCTTGGTATGAACCCGTGACGGGAAGGGATGAAACGAAAGTGACCCAAAGATTGATGAATATAGTGAAGTGTCTAAGGCCCAATATTGCGATAAGCTAGGGCAAACCCATAATGCAAGTAGACTGTTTGGAAACCTTTAAATTGTAAAGAGTAAGTTATAAGGAAAAGCCGAGATTCTTGGACTGAATAAAAGTAGGTACTGCCACTAGTTGAATATAAATGTTGATGAATGAAGAGGGAGAAGAACAACAAAGAAAAGATGGCAAGAAGAGAAAGACAAAAGAAGTGAAAGAGAGCGGGATGGATGACAGGAGAATTAAAGAAAAAAAACGTGTAAAGTAACATGGGACCAGGGAAGGCAAGCTCTAAAACCACATCAAGAAATAAATTAAACCATAATTTCACAGTATTGAACAATAGGTGAAACTCTTCATCATCAGCAGCTTTAGACAGTCCACTGCTGGATATAAGCCTCTTCAATCGCCCGCCGCTTAATTCAATTCACGCCAACTCTCATCCAGTTACTATCAGCCACCTTGCGCAGATCGTGGCTTCACCGAGCCTGAGGGCGTCCCACCTTACGCTTGTCGATTCGCGGTCTCCACTCAAGAACACGTCTACCCCAACGGTCATCGGTTCTATGGTTAATATGGCCGGCCTATTGTCACTTCAGCTTACTCGACAACTCTGGTTCTCTGTCGGGTCATTTTGTTCCGGATGCGATCCCTCAGAGAGACTCCAAACATAACCCATTCCATAGCTCGCAAAAAACACTACGATTATTAAAAATCTTGCCTCTGACTTACCAACGTTTATCACCCGATATAACTTCCTTAGCAAAAAAGTTAAACGTCTTTACCCAGCGTTTCTCACAGAGAAAATTTTAAATAAAACGACAAAGAAAAGCTTAAGAATACAGCGGAGGATTAAATCAACATTGCACGTAATCTGGGACACTCAGAAGCCTGATTGCTGGAAGAACATAATAAATATTTACGTAGTTCTGAGCTCTTAATAAAATTAACTTATATTAAGCTCAGTTCGCATCAAAAATGCAAATGTCTTCCATAAAATCTGAGTCTTCGTTTCAGTAGATAAGGTTATACTTAAAGCTTTTATTAAAGTGTGGTTATCAATGTTTTTGTTTATATGTTTGGTCTTTCCTATTTTTTTTATTATACCCGTGTTACAAGCCAGTCACTTTCGAGCTGTAGGCCGTGAGTTAAAATTAAAAAAAAAACGTTTCGTTCCTCCGTTTCCGTTCTTTTAGCGCCATAACCACATATATATAGGAGCTCGTGATCAATCTTCAGGTTAAGCCGCGCTTGCCTGGGTTGTTTTTTGGATGGATAACCCATTACATACCGAGTTTCCTCCGTGACTCGGAAAGCACGTTAAGCTGTGGATCTTTGATAGTTGTTACAGGTAGTCAGTGGCCCGAAAGTCTGACAACCAGTCTTCCCAAAGGGGTATCGTATTACCTAGTAGTAACTGCGTTGTGGAGATCAGATAGGCAGTCGCTCGATGTAAAATACTAGTATTCAGCTGCATCCAGTTAGACTGGAAGCCGACCCCAATATAGTTGGGAGAAAGGCTAGGGAGATGACTGTTGAATAAATGAACGATATAAGAAATCATTGGAATCTTGGAAACTAGCATCTCCTAAACCTAAGAACATGGATTGACAAATTCCCTTTCACCGAAAGGACGTCTGTAGGTATATGTAGTGGAAACATGGTAGATTCTGCTATGATGGAGGAAAACATCGTTGGAAAATCAGCGTGTCCTTGAACTGTGGCCGCGTATTGGATAATATCCTGCTCTTACGCAGGAGGCCTGTCTCTCAGCATTAGGAACATATATGGCTGAACATGCTTTGCCAGTGTAATTTCTATTCCTAAGGCGCTGTTCACACACAGCGTATAGTCGGCCGCCAACTGTGAGCGCTCAGTAATAAATGTACAAAGAAAATTCAGACTGCCGTTTTTCATACATTTTTCGTCGGCGGCCGACTATACGCTGTGTGTGAACAGCACCTTAGAACATTTCCCTTTTTTACAAGACACTTATCATTGATTTTTATTGACCCACAATTCTTTTATCTCTTAAATTCCTCCAATATTTTTATGAAGGCACTCAGAACCAATAGCCGTTTCTTTATTAAATTAATGCTAAAGAGACAAACGATTTGAATACCTCATTGAGCGCAGTGAATAGGCCGTAAAAGAATTAAGTCCGTGAAAAATTCTAAAGCACTTTAAATTGCATCAGCCGCGATGATTTAGGTATGTGTAAAGAGGTCTTCAGATTTCACTATTATCTGAAGAGTACTAGAAGATGAACTTTTGACACTAGCTAACCCTAAATCTATCACCTTTTTTTGGTTATCGGCCGCCATGTTGAAAGTACGACTCCTGAGCATAAGACCCTGGGTTTGATTTACAGTTAGTTAGTAAGTGTTACAGGGTTATTCCCGGGAGGAAACGCCCGGGTGTTTCCATTGTGAGGATCGTCCGGAGGACACGGTGCAACACACTGTGGAGGTCTGCCCCGCTTGGGCGGAACAGCGCCGTGTCCTCGTAGAGGCGATTGGCGGCGGCGACCTCTCGCGCCCGGCCCTGGTTGAAGGCATGGTCCGGAGCGAGAGGTAATGGGAAGCCGTCACCTCCTTCTGCGAAGCAGTCATGCTAGTAAAGGAGGTGGCGGGACGTGAGAGGGAAAGAGCCTCACGTCCCAGCCACCGCGGGACGTGAGGCTCGGAGGCCACCATGTGACCCCCGACGCCCTGGGCGTCGGGGGTCACGTGGTGGCCTCCGACCACCGTAGGCGCCGGCCTGTGGACGTTAAAGTTATGAGCTAGCAAGTTTTGGCAAGTTATGAGCTAGCTCGCCGTCCGGCCGTCTTATGACGACAGGCCGTGTCGGCGGCGCGTTCGTGTTCCACGCGGGCCTCAAAGAGATGTCAACAACCACGTAGGGGTCCGCACGGGCCGATGCCTGCCAGGGCTGCGGGACTGTTCGAAAGAAATACCGCGGCCCTGGAACACAAAGGGCAAAGAAGGAACGTGGAGGGGTTTTAGTCAGTACAAGTCTGATACTCCCTTCCGCTCCGCCCAGAGCGGGGGGGGTCATTTGATGACTTCCCATCCTAAAAAAAAAAAGGGTTATTCCATTTGGGTTTTTTTAGTTGCAGTCTTATAGTCTGTATTTGTGCTTGGTTGATGGCAATAGGTTCGCCCTCTATTATATGGGACTTAAACTTAACTGGTGGAATGAGGGTGAACTATTAGGTTGACCTCTGCCAAATCCTTCGGTGATTACAGGCGTGAGAAGATAACATCTTCTTCTTAGCGAATCGATGGCAAGAAGTTTAACCCAAAACTCAGCCACGCGAATCCCGTTCATTGGTGCAGTAAGCAGATCAGCAGGTTCGCAGGTGGTGCAAGATGGAAGGTGGGCCATTGGGTCTGTGGACCACTTGAGGTCTGAGCTGTCCATGAACCCCCGTCTAAAGAGATTGTCTTGTAGCGTGTTGTTATGTTATAATTATTATGAAAACCTTCACAAGTTTGGACCTTCTATTGTATATATCTGAACGATTTTTAGGTGTCTTTCGAAGATAGGTTTAAAGATATTTATTCTCAAAAAAGACACAAAGTCACTAACATGAGAACAACGCTTATTATAAATTATATTTAAAGTTCGTCACAGACGTCACGGTAGCACTTATTATATTATATACACCCATCCAATGAATTCAGATTTTAGGATTTGTGATCAAATATTCCGCTAACAGACTTTTGAATGCATAGAATGAGTGTAATTTTTTAATACATGAGGGTGTTTGGTTGTAAAATTGTGCTCCTTCAAATGTTAACATTTTTTTGCCAAACTTAGTTCTCATCTTCGGCAAAATCAGAAAACTAGCTCGGCGAGTGCTACGTTGGGTTACTTGTTTTACTTTTATAAACGATAAATTAGTCTGTATGCTTTTGTCGAGTGCCTTACGAATAAAAATACTTATATTTTAAATAAACTGTCTAATATCCATTATTTTGGTTTCTTCATAAATTTTGTTAGTTGATGTTAAATATGTGTAGTTAAAAATCATTTTTATTATTTTGTTTTGTGCAACTTGGAGACTTGCTAGCTTCGTCTTGGCCGCACTGCCCCAAAATTCAACCAGATATTTCAGTAGGTGTGGTTTTACTAAGGCGTTATAGATGGTGTGACGCAATCTATGTGGAATACATCGAACTAAGTTTCGGAGGGATCCAAGTAATGACGTAAGCTTTGATTTTATATGATCCAAGTAGGTAATAATTGTCTCGGTCTTAATTGTGTACTTTGATGGAATTAAGGTATTCTTGCAACTGTTTATTTACTCCTCTTGATTTTGGGAAATCTTTTCAAATTTTGACTGAAAGTGAAGTGTTGTTACAAAGCGCCTTTTTCGGAATTAGCTTCCTGATTGAAGAGTTTTCGAGATTCGAAATGGGGCGAGGGGAACGAATGGAAATCTTATAGTATTTTTATTGAATGGTTCTTATGAAACGAATTTATTTTTGTTGAAAATAAAATATTTTCTCTCCCTCTACACGTCATATTCGATATTAGAGAGTTTGTTTTGACTTTCTTTTATTAGATACATAGAATCTCTTTGTAGTAGGAATATTAATTTATTGGTTTCTGTAAGTAATTGAATTAAAGCTACTTGTAGAATAACTAAAACTAAATATTACTAATTTATTACTAACTAAAGACTTACTTACTAAAGAATTTATTTTATATAAAATAGTTAATTTCGTCATCATCATCTGCCTAGCCTTTTCCCAACTATGTTGGGGTTAGATTCCAGTCTAACCGGATGCAGCTGAATACCAGTATTTTACATGGAGCGACTGCCTATCTGACCGTCACAACCCGGTTAGTACTGGCTAATACGATACCCCTTGGTAAGACTGGTTATCAGACTTTTTGGGCCACTGACTACTGTAACGACTGTCAAAGATCTACAGATGAAAGCCTGGACCAACGGCATAACGTGCTTTCCGAGGCACGGAGGTAATTCGGTATGTATTGGGCGGTCATGCATCTACAGACCAACCTAGGCAAGCACGGCTTAACCTAAAGATCGACTCGAGCGGCTGTTATTATTTATACCACATTACTAAGGACTCCAGCTGATATAAATGCCTAAATTGTTATTATACTTCTAGAAATATTTCTGTTAATTTATTTTGGTAAATTTGTAATCCTCCATAATGAATCGTATTCAAAGTTTCAATTTACTTAATTAAATTACCGTCTGAACAAATTATTTTAAGTAAATAAATCTTTGAATTTGTTACTCTATCACATACCAAAATCAGAGATGAAGCTGAAATAGCAATTCCAAATAAAATTCAATTTTAACTGAAACATATGTAAATCCTTAAAAGTAATTAAGTTTCAAGTGTGTAATATCTACTGTCGAGTCTAAAAAATAATTCTAGAACATTTTACAAGCAAATGTGGTTTACTTAAAGTCTTCGAGAAAGATCTTTTAAGTTTACTAACTTGCAAACGCACTCTTAGTGTAATTAGTTTACCACTCACGTTATAATTTATTCTAGCCTTGTTATTGCTCGCGACTTCGTCCACGTAAAATTATTATTTCTCTATTTGAATCGGATTTTGTTAACATATTCAAATGTTTCAATTTTTTTTTGCACAGCATCCTAACGGAAATCCGTTACTCCTTATAACATCAGCTATCTGCCAGTAAAAGTCCCGCCAAAATCGGTACAGCCATTTCGGAGATTAGCCGGAACAAACACACCGACAGACGGACAGACAGGCAGAAAAAAAGAAAAAACAATGTTTTTTTGTACCGTATATACTTTTATATGCTTTCAGTATGGTGTCCGGACGTAAAGAATAGCACCATCCCATATCTTCCCGTGGGTGTCGTAAGAGGCGACTAAAAAAAAAAAAAAAGGGACTTATGGTGGCGATTATGGCAAAACCCCCTAAATGATGACCTGGTGAAGGCTGCAGGGATCCGCTGGATGCAAGTCGCACGGGACCGGTCAATGTGGCGACATTTGGGGGAGGCCTATGTCCAGCAGTGGACGTCTTTCGGCTGAAATGATGATGAAATGATGATGCATTCAGTAAAAAGCTGTTATTTTGAAATTACAAACAGACACTTAAATTTTTATTCATTTGTACGTATCGACACATTTCCATGCTATATTACGGCAGAATGTACATGGATCCTATTTTATAATTTAACAACCTATTTTTATGTACCTACATTCTAAGCAAATAAAGACCTATTGTATTCTATTCTATCGATGTTGGAGATGCAGAGGGATTTAAATCGGAAATATCATCGGTATCCGCCATTTTGCACGTGGTTGAACTGAATCAGTGCGCACAACCGGAGCGGTCGACCTCTGGATTTCAATTGTGTCGTGTCGCTAACACACTAGCCTCACCTTGGCATCTGACAGATGTCAAATGTCACACGCGACAGTTCATAGACAACCTCGACTCGAACTACTGGCTCAATTCCAGCTGTTATGTATTTGATTAAACGATTAAGGTATCTCAAGCTTTAATAGATGGCGCTACTAGTACGTAAACAAGCCTTTTACTTCAGTCCGTCGACATAGATATATCATAGATTATGCTTAATCTGCAGGGTAATTGGCAACACACGACAATCACGCCCTCTAGGGAAGCGTTAGCTTTTATTTCATAAAAAAGATTAGAGTTCCGTGCAAAAAAAATAAAACCCTTGAAATAGTAAACAAAATCCGATTCCAAAAGGAAAGTAATATTTAAATCATAATTTCACGCGGTTCAAGGTCGCGGCCAACCGTCAGTCAGTCTTATAATCTTCTCACTTCTGGGTCACAGGCCTCGTCTTTGTAAGAGTGTGCCGTAATCAACTCCGACTTACGAATACTAAGACGCGGGTTCGAACCAAGGCAGGCACAGTACTTTGTGTAATTTATTTCATAGCCACTGCTCTCAAAACGGTGAACGAAAACATCGTGAGGAAACCGGGATGTCCTAGAACCAAAAAAATCGAACACATGTGACATCTAGCAACCCGCAATGGGCCCACGTGCCCTCTCATAGAGAGGAAGCCGTGTGTCGAAACAGTGGGAACATTATAGACTGATTATGAGGTCACGTCAAATCTTCTAATTTTGCTTTCTGGGCTGGTTTCCCAATGGTGTATCTCCTCTCCCTGTCTTCGATAAAATTGCCGGTTTCAATGTATGTACACACCAGGTTCTCGGATATATTGAACAGTATTGTTCTTACTAGCACAATCATCATCGTCATCATCATCATTTCAGCCGAAAGACGTCCTCTGCTAGACATAGACCTTCCCCAAATGTCGCCACATTGACCAGTTTCATAAGGACAAGGACATACCCGCTAAGACGTAGTACACGGTACGGCACGGACGTAGTACGGTTTTAATTAATTATTATTTCTCGAAAGATCCATAAAACAATGTGCCGAAAGTCTCAATCAAAACTTCGATAAATCGAAGTTCAATTTGTTGGCATTATTTTCAATTTAATTAACTTTACTTAGTAACTCTTTGGAAGATTACAAATATTTTCGTTATTCGTGTTTATTTTATGATTATTTCAGTGATTAAATCGATTTTTGCAATAAATTTTATCCAGAGATACGATTAAAATCGTAAAAGTAGATGTTGTGTGCAAAACAAGAAATTTATTTTTGCATGCGGTGTGTCTCCACAGACAACAGCCTATAATATATAAATATAATTATATAAAAGTACACCCACATTTTGCCAGTTATGTTTAAGACGCATGTAATAAGAGGGAGCCTATTGCCATCAACAAGGCACAAATAGAGGCTCTCCAAGGTTGCTGCTGAAATTAAACAGTAACTGTAACATTTAGAAAAACCTCCGTAAACTGTGGGTAGAGCAGAAAACATTTAAAAATTGTCTGTTTCCTGTGATAGGAGAAATCGACGAGCTCGTAGCTAAATAATAACAGCCACTCGGGTTGGTCTTAAGGTTAAGCCGCACTTGCCTAGGTTGGTCCGTCTTACATACCGAGGTTCCTCCGTGCCTCGGAAAGCACGTTAAGCCGTTGGTCCCGCGCGGGCCTGTGGACGGCGAGTTATGGGCTAGCTCGCCGTCCGGCCGTCTTATGACGACAGGCCATGTCGACGGCGTGTTCGTGTTCCACGCGCGCCTCAAAGAGATGTCAGCAACCACGTAGGGGTCCGCATGGGCCGATGCCTGTCAGGGCTGCGGGACTGTTCGAAAGAGATACCGCGGCCCTGGAACATAAAGGGCAAAGAAGGAACATGGATGGGTTTTAGTCAGTACAAGTCTGACACTCCCTTCCGCTCCGCCCAGAGCGGAGGGGGGGTCATTTGATGATTTCCCATCCTAAAAAAAAAAAAAAAAGCCGTTGGTCCCGGCTGTCATTTGTAGATTTTTGACAGTCGTTAGAGGTAGTCAGTGGCCCGAAACTCTGACAACCAGTCTTACCAAGGGGTATCGGGCCACCTCGGCAATCCAGTACGAACTGGGTTGTGGAGGTCAGATAAGCAGTCGCTCCATGTAAAATACTGGTAATCAGCTGCATCCGGTTAGACTGGAAGCCGACCCTAACATAGTTGGAAAATAGGCTAGGCAGGTGATGATGACTGTGGTAGGAGAAATTCTTAGTAGGAAAGGAAAATACTAAGAAAAGTAAACAAAAGAAATTCCTAGAAAGTTTATTTTTAAGAAAAGAAAATTAGTGTAAACCTATTCCGTTTGCGATCACATTTTTTTCTATTTTACTTCAGCTCCCTCCCTCCCTCCCCCCCAGCCAGCTTCAGCTCCCTTTTATTTCCGACACAAAATATTTTCAATTAACAACAGAAACTACTAGGAGCTAAGAAAAAAACAAGAGGTAAATGCAATTGGCAAAATAACTCGTGTTTGAACACAAGACTAAGCTGTGCTCGGAATAATGTTGCTTTCACGGGAAAATCACACTAAAGTCCTTCTAAGTGCCATGTTAACTAAATAAGTTTTAGCGTAACAGAATTATTTAGCGTGTTTTAGCTTTTAAAGGAAGTTTGTGGAGAAAACTTTGGTTTCGAATTTTAAATAATGTAAGTAGTCGAAATATTTTGGTATTGGCTATTATGAAGTAAGAAAGCCTGCCTCGTTGGTCGAGTGGTCGTAAGCGCAACTGCTGAGCATGAGGTCATGGGTTCGATTCCCGGTTTAGGCAAAGTGTTATTGGGTTTTTCCATTAGGAATTTCTCAGCAACCATGGAGTCTGGATTAGTGCCCGGTTGATGGCAATAGGCCCACCCCCTATTACATAAAATATGGGGGTATAATTAGGTACACCTCTGCCTAACCCTTCGGGGATTACAAGCGTGATGTAATGTATGTAAGGAGGAAAGGTTCGATATTTTTACCGGTAATAGTGGACCAACATAGCTCAATTTTTTTTCAATATCGCACATAAAATTAACATCACGCCTGTAATCCTGGAAGGGTTAGACAGAGGTGTACCTAATATACAGAAGAATGGGCTAGAAACTCCAGGAACTCCCTTTTAAATAAGGCCTAATGCCGACCACAATATCAAAGGTTTAATAAAGACAGGTCAAGTTAAACTACTTAACCTTCTAAACCGATATTTAACAAGTCTCGACTTATTTACTTAAAAGTCAAGTTTTAACGTGGTAAGCCTCGATGTCGATCTTTCAGACGATACGTTAGTTAACTCAATTTGTGTCCTGAGTCCGGGCGATAAGCTCGATAAAATAATAATGTCTATACCTTTGGTCCTGTCCGAAGCCACTACCAATACCTTCGATTTGGCTGTGTTCTGGTCGAAACTAATTTAATTTAAAAAAAAAATATCTGAATTATCAACAAGAAGAATGAGAAAAATATCTAAAATTTTTGAACTCAAACTCAAAGCATTTATTTCAATTAGACCACAACAGGCACTTTTGAATGCCAGGAAAACAAAGAAGGCGATGCTACAGTCCCAGACACAATAATTTGTGAAAGTACTGTAGTTGCCCATTCCAAAGCGTAGAATCTCTATGGAGAAGAATGGGCAAGAAACTCCACGGAAACTCTTTTTAATCAAAATATTTTTACAAGATCTTGGTTACATCATTCATGTTGAGATAATACATATATGTGAGAATGATGTAGAAAGACGTACACATTAAGAGCGTTTATACAGAAAGAGGGCAACGTCGCAAATAGCTGTCAAATATTTCGCTGTTTTGATTAATTTGGCAATATTCATATTTGTTATTTCCATACAGTAGTATGGAAATATGGCTAACTAGTGAAAAATATTGATCATGAAATACAATAATTAATATCGTAACACCGAATATTTAGTTTAACCGTTTTAGATGTAAAAAGGCATTTGGAAAGTTTCCAAATACTTTTTTTTACACCTAAAACGGTTACAACATCAAATTCAGTGTTTTAATTGCAATTCATTATAATTCCGTACAGTAATATTGTTAAATTAATCAAAATTGCGAAATATCTGACAGCTATTTGCGACGTTGCCCACTTTCTGTATTAACGCTCTTAATATCTCGCCGCAAGAGACGTGTCCCTTAAGCGTGAAGTTGGTGGCCAAAGACTACAGAAGCCAGACAAAAATTTCCTGCAACAAAAAGAGGCTACACTTTGTAACTACTTCAAGAAGAGAGAACTAGGAAACAAAGTGTAAATGGCGACCATTTTTAAGAATTTGAAACGGACCTGTTTAAACTTTGAAAATCTTGTCGTGTAAACTTTTAATAATCACTTAAGTAAAAGTTTGTAGAAATGGATATTGCTGAGCTGAGCAAGATTATTGCGCCATTTCTTCTTCTCAATGAAAGCAGTAGGAAAAAGTGAACGTCGTGAAAATAAAATAAGACAGCCCCCAACGGGGCTGTCTTATTTTATTTTGTAAAGTATTGATTCTCTGAATGAGAATTAATTAATTAATTTACATAAGTGAGTTTTGATGTAGTCCAATTATTGTGATCGGCAAAAAAAAAAAGAAATAGTAACTTTTTTCCCCTATTAGGTTGGGGATCAAATAAAAAAACAATACAATTACAACAAAAACAATACACAATCCAACAACAATACAATCCAAATACAACAATACACAACAACAGAACAAACACAACCAACAAGACAGCAACAAACATTACAACAATCAACAACACAACACGAACAACACAACAACAACAATCATCATCATTACAATTATTACTCTTTTTTAGGGTCCCATACCTTAGTCGGCAAAAACGGAACCCTGTTAGGATCACTTTGTAAGTTGTCCGTCTGTCAAGACCCTTTTTCTCAATAACGTGTGCAGGTATCAAGCTGAAATTAATATCAAGTACTTAAGTCTGCTACCCCTTGGAGCAATGAAAAAAAAAACAAACTTTTAAGTCAACGCGATCAAAAGATATGACCATTTATGTCGCATATTTATCTTTTTTTTTTGTATATTTTTTTTTTTTTATCCTTATGGTGTCCGGACGTGAAGAATAGCACCATCCCATATCTTCCCGTGGGTGTCGTAAGAGGCGACTAAGGGACTTACCAGAGAATGGGCAGCAGCGTTCTCTGTGTTTTATAACAACCATACTGCGATCGCCAACCCGCCTGCCAAGCGTAGCGATTATGGCAAAACCCCCCTTCTTGGGGGAGGCCTATGTCCAGCAGTGGACGTCTTTCGGCTGAAATGATGATGATGAAGTAACTCTTCAGCATAATTTCATGCTTCTAGACCCAGCGGTTTAATGGTGAATTGTTTGTGAGTATGTAAATGAATATATGATTTAAAAGTAAAAACAATAAAACTTACTGCTCTGGCGTTCTCCATCATCGTTTCAGCCCGTAACCTACCATTGTGGGGTATAGGCTTCTTCTACCATACTTCTCGGTTCTGGACGTCTTTCATCCTTCTGCTTTCTTCAATTTAGACAATATCAACCCAACGCGATTTTGGACCCTCTGGCGTCAGCGTAGCCTGTAAAATTCAAATTTTCTTACGTGTTTTGTAATTTTCAGAATCAGACAAAACTTATACTGTCACTTACGGGATATTTTCCGTGATTGTTCATTATTTTGAGCTCCCGATATTTTGGCGCTGTTGCAAGCGGCATGATCGCGGTGATAATGAACAATCACGGAAGATATCCCGTAAGTGACAGTATAAGTTTAGTTATAACCGTGAAAGCTTAAAAAAGTATTTGCAGTGCCAGGTTGTATGTTGATGGAAAACCTGACGCTGACACAATTTCACGGGGCTACCCTGGCGATACCACCTCAAAAGTTATCATCTTCTGCCTAGCCTTTTCCCAACTATGTTAGTGTCGGCTTTTAGTCTAGCCGGATGCAGCTGAATACCAGTATTTTACATGGA
This sequence comes from Noctua fimbriata, assembly GCA_905163415.1. Classification (NCBI taxonomy): domain Eukaryota; kingdom Metazoa; phylum Arthropoda; class Insecta; order Lepidoptera; family Noctuidae; genus Noctua; species Noctua fimbriata. Next base: position 8,555,299 of record LR990945.1, read on the forward strand.
GCGACTATTAATACTATTTTTTTTTACTTAAAAGTACTTAAGTACTACCTAATAACTCAAAAATCCCTTGTGAATTGAAACACATACCCATAATCTACTACCAAGATTAAAAAACACGAGCTGACAAAACCTTTCCTAATTTCGCGGATCAAAACCAATCTTCAACAATACACCACTTTCACCCAGCTTATAGGAGCAAAATTAAGCATAAAAATCCGGTCCGAGGTACTACCGTGAACATTGGCGGTCGTCCACTTTTGAACCTTATAACTCTAGAAATAAGGGTAAAAGTGATTGACCGCCAATTTCCACTGGTGTACGAACAAACACGGTAGATAAACATTGTCCGAAAAAAAATATTTTGACTGCAGAACAAAGGTTGTGATGAAAATTATGTAGGTCGACCTCATAAATGTTTTAATAGGAAGGAATTTTCAGTGGGGCCGGGCTGCAAATTTTGTTTCGTGGAATTCTTTGGCACAGAAAGTGGTGAGATGACCTGGACGCGCATCGCGAAGGTTAATTTAAGGGAAAAGTACCTGGAAATATACAACATTAGTTTTAGTATATGCGAAACCTGATACACGTGTCTAGTATTTTTATGTAAAGAATCTATGTACAAAATTTAAAAACTGTATCATGAAAAATCACAAAGTTATAAGCTTGTTCTGTTACCTAGTTGTCCGCACAAAATCGTGGTCACCACGCAGCGCGAGCCTCCAGCATTGTCTTGAGCTCATTGATAATAATAATTTGGCAGTAGGTAAATAAATTAATGCGATAGGTACTTAAAGTCGCTCGGTGTCCAACTTTTAACTTTTTTAAATATTTTTGTGAAAAATATAACATGGTTTAAAAATTATTGAAATCGATTCAGTTACTTATTCTGAACAAACTATATGCAGGTTTCGCATAAACTAAAAATAATGTTGTATAGATGAGGTCTTCGTACAGTTGAAAAAAAAAACTATGATTGAGAAGAGCTTGAGAATCAACCGTCGTAAATATTTAGAGGTTGTTCAATTCGTAATGGTACTGGTAATGTAACTTGCTGTCATCCGGGAACGTGCCCCAAAAACTGGCAGCATTGCCACGTTGAATGGCAATGCTAATTTTTTTGCCAATGTATGTAACTAGTACTTCGCCCGCGACTTGTTCCACAAAAATAGTGATAGCTCGGCTAATATTCATGATATGAATATAATTTATAGTGTATAGTACCCACGAATAATGTAGCTTTCTGCCAGTTAACGAATTTTAGAATTGGATCATTAGTTCCGGGAATTACCTCGTACATACAAACTTACAAACAAATTTTACCTCTTTAAAATATGATTGTAGATTAAGTTGAACATTCAATTGATACCAAATATTTCATAACGACATACAAGCCTCTTATAACCCTAATATTTTAATAACACAATCAATAACTGACCCGAATCCAATTTAGAAAATCGCTTTTAATCTACCAGCCGTCGATTCACTCATAATCTTCAATAATCTAAACCACAGCTGTCAGCGTTTATTAATAGAATCCATTTTAACACGGGGTAATCACAATTAAAATTATATTATTAAAATAGAAAATGATGTCTGTCTGAAACAGATAACGTTAGCCGCGGTCGGCCCGTGAATGGGTGAATATCCATTCACATATCGAGATCTCTTCGTGAGGAGCTCGTGGCTAAATAATAACAGCCGCTCGGGTCAATCTTCAGGTAAAACCGCGCTTAACTAGGTTGATCCGTGGATGGGTGACCATTACATGCCGAGTTTCCTCCGTGCCTTGGAAAGCACGAGCTTAACGTGCTTTGGTCCCGGCCGTCATTTATAGATCGTTACAGGCAGTCAGTGGCCCAAAAGTCTGACAACCAGTCGCCTTTCACCCATCGTCTCAACATGAACATCTACACAAATAAATAATACGAAAACGATGTATATATCTCTAACATATGCACGTATGGCTAGAAACAGACGCACTTTCAATACCTTCGTTACCTTTTCATGTATAAATTCATAAATCTTACGAAATAAAGCCTTCAGGCAAAAGCCTGTCTAGCTGTCTAATACAGACAGTCTAATATTCAATACACACAAAAGACTTAGTGTACAGCGTGTTCTTTGAAAGACAAACTTTTATAAGACCCGTATTAGCAAGTCTAATAGTTTGATGTGGGCCAACGACATTGTTACAATCAAAGGTCAAGCTTGGAAACGAGAAGCATAGGGTGAGGGAAATGGCATAGTTCAAGAGAGGTCTGTAATAGGAGGAGTGATGTTATGAGCCGATGATGATATTTTAGGTGGTCGTTTGGTTTATAAATAATGTCAAGTGAAATGTGAAACCGCACTAATGAAAAAAAAGATTTTTTGGTATCGCCCCACGCATATACAACATTATTTTTAGTATATGCGAAACCTGAATATAGTTTGTTCAGAACAAGTAACTGAATCGATTCCAATAATTTTTGAAACACTTTATATTTTGTCCCAAAAATATTTAAAAAAAGTTACAAGTAGGACACCGAGCGACATTAAGGACCTACCGCAATAATTTAGGTACCTACTGCCAAATTATTAATATCAATGAGCTCAAGACGACGCGGGCGCGCTGGCTATTGACCACGTTTTTGTGCGGAATACCAGGTAACAGAACAAGCTTATAACTTTGTGATTTTACATGTCACAGTTTTGAAATTTTGTACATAGATTCTTTACATAAAAATACTAGACACGTGTTTCAGGTTTCGCATATACTAAAACTAATGTTGTATAATTGAGTACCTTATGTTATAAAAATCATAACTGTATTAAAATTTAAAAGGGCGCTAAAGCATATTTTTATTCTGAAAAGATATTACTTAATTGACGACTTTCTAAATGTTGATTCACTGACTGATTGACATACTTACTGTTACTCTATACACCACAGATATAGATAGACCTAGATAACGCAAGTATCACGATCTGTATGAAAACCAAGCGTGCCATTTTTTGACTACCTATTATGACGTCACAAGCACTATTTAGTGATGGGAAAATCAAATCGATTCAAAGACGCCGCCGCGGACGGCGCCCCCCTCGTCCTACCCCCCGCCATGACGCCCACTGACGTCCGACTAGCGCTATGCTCCGATGCAGACTGAGTTCGAAATTGGCCACTTACGATTTTTGTACGTAAGCTACATAATAATATGGCACGCGAAGTAGTTGCTCTCGCGTTATCTAGGTCTATCTATATCTGTGCTATACACCTACTGTTATTGACCGATGTATAATATACCTTCTTTTACTCTAATTGACATATTGTTATTCAAGTTGGCATAATATTATTCCGTTTGACATTATTGATAATATTTTTTATTTTTTATTACTTTGACTATGTTGACATTTAAAAAATAAAATCCAATGACATGCCACTTATTTTAAATTTATAACTGTAAACAAACTATTTGAATGCCCATGTGACGAAAAAATATGGAGAACCTCATTATAAAAGAACATCTATGTACCCATTATCCATGATTGCTAAGAAATAAATGATGTGATTTGATTTGATTATCTTTTAAATCATTTACTAACTGTATCACACATAATACTTTATAAGTAAAGTAAGGCAGAGTTGTAGTTAATAGTACACCCTCATTTCGCCAGGTTTGTTTAATTCTCATGGTTTTTCCCTCCTACTGTTTTTTCAGTTTCAGCCACGGAGTCTGGATTTGCGCCCGATTGACGGCAATAGGCTCGCCCCCTATTACATGCGACTTAAACATAACTGGCGAAATGTGGTTGTACTATTAGGCCCACCTCTGCCTAACCCTTCGGAGATTACAGACGTGATGTTATGGATACAATTTTAATCGAAAACAAGGAAACGACACTCGTCACATAAATTGAATGCGCAAACCGGTTACGTATTTTTCTGTGACGAAGACATTGTCCTTGTCCATTTTGTATTTCGAACGCACGACCACGCAAAATATACCAAACAAGTTCGATTACGCACGGCTAAGTCGTACCCAATGTGCAAACTTCCAAGAACTCGGTGGAAAGGGGTCGTTCGTGCGTTTTTGCACGACTCAAATTCGCACAAAAATGCGTGTAAAATTCGCCTGACTTAACTGCCTGTCAGATGGATCTGTATTTTATGTTATCATGGATGGAAGCCTCAATGGCAAAGCAGCTCAATTTTTTTTTTAAATCTTTTCAATGTAAATTACATACTTGATGATGACTGCTGAGCACTAGGTCCTGGGTTCAATTCCTCAGTCGAATAACGTGGCATTGGGTTTTTCCATCAGGATTTCTCAATAGCAGCCACGGAGTCTGGACTTGTGCCCGATTGATGGCAGTTACATGGGTCTTAAACAGAACTTGGTGGATGTTCTATTAGGTACACATCTGCTCAACTCTTAGAAGATAACAGGGGTGATGTAATCTTATGAAATTTGTTCTTTCGAAGTCACCGCACTAAAAGCATCGCAGATACGTTCGTTTATCAGAGACTAACACTACGCTCGCGACTTCGTCCGCAAAATATGTGCATTGGTATGATCGACCTTTGTTTTTTGGCATATACGATGATTTTCTGCATCTACCTACTTCGTAAAATGCGTTTTTAAAATACAATGTTTTGTTGAAAAAAAAATATGACTCGGCTAATAGATATGATATAAATATAATGTATAGCTTATAGCACCCACAAATAACTAAGCTTTCTGCCAGTGAAAGAATTTTTAGAATTGGGTCATTAGTTCCGGAGATTATCCCCTACATACAAACTTTCAAACAAATGTTTCCTCTTTATAATAATTAACCGACTTCCAATAGGAGGTTATTATTAGGATAGACTCCGTATAACGTCTTACTTGCCACTTACTTACGACAGGCTAAGTTGATTGCCCCGCGACAGACGGGTGCGAGGGAACCCTGGTGTGGTTTTATTCAGTACGAGTCTGACAGAACTTCACGCTCTCCGCAGGGCGGAGAACGTCCATTGAAGATATATCCAAGTCGTGGCAAAAAAGGATAAGTAGATTGATTAGTTGATTCTGGGTCACACCCAGCAACTTGGTAATTTACTAGAAAGATAGTTATGTCTGTCGGATTCGGGCATTAGTACGGACTTGGAATGAATCGCAAGTACGCCAGTAGTGACATCACGCGACCTACTTACAAGTATACCCACACCACAGCGTGCTTCTACTGAACCGAGATGTTTTAAGCTCGCGACGAGGACATCATTCAGTGTCTGATTGCAGTGGAGTTGAGACGTCCTGGAACTGTACCCGATTCATTGTGCCCCCGTGTTATTGTGTTAAATTGTAATTTCAAGTATTTTTTTTAGTTTAAAAGATACAGTGTATCGCAGCCAGTGTATTTTCATTGCAGGAAACCCATCTTCTGCACACATGATGTACGAGCTTAACAGAATAAATCCTGACTATCTGATATATACTCTATCTTCGACTGCCCTCCCTCCTTTTGGGCCCAAATCCCGACATTTTACTGTAAAGATACCAGGAAGACATAAGTTGCAGAGATAATAGTCTTACTATTGTACCAAAGACAACACGGCTAAATTCGTACAAGATATCCACTTTAAATATTGAAGTGGCATTGTGTGTCGCATTCCTTTATCTGCTGAGAGCACTCGCGTGTGTTTGCTTTTAATTTCTTGAACCGTATGGAAACTGTTGTTTGCTTTGTTTAGTTGGGGTTTATTTTATTTTTAAATAAATAATTTTCAGTTAATTTATTATTATTTTTGTTTTAATAATTTGGTTTTGGTGCTTTGAGGATTTTATATTTAACTAGCTCTTGCACTCAGCTTCGCTCGGTTTTGTTATTCTATGTGTATGTGTTATATCTAATAATGGGACCTAGATGAGTGTGAAAATTAACTTAGATTAGCTGGGTAAACTTAGGTGAAGCCGCAACGCCTGGGCTTATTTTGCTTTATTTTTATATTTTCTTTATTTTACCCTTTGTAGGAGCCAACTGGCCTACATAAATTTAATCTCAACTAGAACAGTGAAAATAGAAAAATAAGATAAAATAGGTTTCAATCCAAATCGTCTTATGTCAATAATTTTCTCCTAACACTTAGGTCTTTCTTCGAATTGGTTATAATTGATTTAACTTTAATTCACCCTTGCTAAAGGTTTGGATAGCTGCAAATGACAGCTATGTTACATGTACTAGTACGAAATAATACAGAAATATATATTAGTGAAGTCCATTAATTCTGTTGATAGTTCAGTTATATGATAATGAAATAAATAGCGGCGTGTTCTGGTATTTCTGCTTATCCCCATGAGGAAAAGGCAGTTGATGTTTCTAAATATTTATTTACAAACAAAATTAACACTACAATACATCCAAAAACTAATTAAATTTAGCGCAAAATAATGTTTCTGAAATTAATAATACTCTCAAAAACGGCTTCAAATTTCAGACACTTTAAAATGAGTTTAATAATGTCACTTGACATGCTATTAGTAAAATGTAAATTTTACTTGAGAGTTAATTTCGGTGACATGACAGGATGATGGTGTGACAGTTAAAGGTCATTATACACTTATAGGCATCTAAACGATATGGACATCGCCTCAACTTGAGCCGTTCGGAATTCTATTTAGAAACTCCATACTGCGACGAATACTTATTAGCACCATAACGGCATCGATCGCCTCTGCTCAGGATCAGCTGATTAACAGCAAGCACCGAGCTTACTGCAGGGCAAAGCCACGGTTGCAAGCTGTTATCTCGGCTATGCTGAGCCAATTATTCGGTGCTTACAAATGGCGACATGTCACTGGAACTAGGATGCTCCTCAAGTTAAAGGGGAAAATACACAAGTCAGATGTTAGACCTGTCGTATTGTATGGATCGGAATACTAGGCAGTGAAGCAGACGGATGACAAAATAATGCATGTAGCAGAGATGAGAATGTTGAGATAGATGTATGGAGTGACTAAAATGGATAGAGAAGGAAATGAGCACATAAGAAACTGGCGATTGTTACAGAAAATATGAAAGGGAGTCGTCTGTCTTGATATGGACATGTGATGAGGAGGGATGTAACACATGTAACTAAAAGAGTGATGAATATAAAATATGTTGGTGGATGGAGCGGGAGAGGAAGACCAAAGAAAAGATTGATGAATTGTGTGAGCAATGAAATGAAAGAAAACGGAGTAAATGATAGCGTGGCAGTTGACAGAGGAGAATAGAAGAAAAATTGTTGCGCTGCCCAACCTAAAATAACATGGAAGCATGGAGCATGAAGGTGATGATGATGTTTGGCGGGCGCCTGGTTGACAATGAGCCACTGAATCGAGACGATACTGACCCCATGCAGTGCGTTGATATAAAAGTTGTAGGATTTTCTACGCAAGATAATTACATGCATGACTTCTCGCCTTTTTTCCATGAGGCTACATACACCTTTCGCCTTGTCTACGGTCATATATTTATCTGGTCATACATACATGCCGGTTGCGAGTAATATACACATGGCCTTTCCTAAAAACACCATCAATAAGGTCGGTTTGTATATTTTGTAATATAAGTAGCGCAGTACATTGGGAAGGCCTTTGACAAGGCTATTAAAAAAAAAAACCGCGCCGTAATGGTTTTATTTCAAAAGATTTTTGAAAAAAAATTATTTCAATTCTGAAATACAAACAATTCTTGTTTTCTTGTACCAGGAAACGGTTCGCCAATAAAAACTGAATCGGCCTTAACGCTCTGAAAATGATAAACATCTCCCCCGAAATTTTCTCTTGAATTTAAAACAAAAACGTTTCCGAAATTCTTGGGAAAAGTTAAATGGGAAAAGGAAATTAAATACATTTTCGTTTTAATTGAATGTCGGTGAGAAAAATTACTTTTACATGGTAATTTTTAGGAAACTTCGTTAATGTCCATGGCGAAACATTTATGGGACTGTTAATGGTAAAAGTGTTGGAAAGTTTTGCATGTTTCTGATAGAAAATAGCTCGCCATAACATCATGCCTGTAACCCCCGAAGCGACAGGCAGAGGTGTAAATAATAAAACAAAAAAAAATATCTGATAATCCCCCCCCCCCCCAATTATAATAGTCCCCTAATAGTAGACCCTCATTTCGCCTGTTATGTTCAAGTCCTATGTAATAGCGGGCGAGTCTATTGCCAGCCCCGGGCTCCGTGACTGCTACTGAGAAAATCTAGTTGGAAAAACCCAATAACACTTTGCCCGATCTGGGAATCGAACCCAACACCTCATGCTCAGCAGTCACGCTTGCGACTACAAGACTAACGAAAATTCATAATAGTCGAAAGGTTTTAGATTTTATAGTAGAAATAATATTTTATACTATTATTACACTCCCGAAGAAAACGGACGACAAAGGAGCTCGTGGCTAAATAATAACAGCCGCTCGGATCGATCTTTAGGTTAAGCCGTGCTTGCCTAGGTTGGTCTGTGGATGGCTGACCACCCATTACATACAGAGATTCCTCCGTACCTCGGAAAGCACGTTAAGCTGTTGGTCCCGGCTGTCATTTGTAGATCTTTGAATGTCGTTACGAGGAGTCAGTGGCCCAAAAAGTCTGACAACCAGTTTTACCAAGGGGTATCGTTTTATCCAGTACTAACCGGGTTGTGGAGGTCAGATAGGCAGTCGCTCCATATAAAATACTGGTATTCAGCAGTTCGCGGTTAGACTGAAAGCCGACCCTAACATAGATTGGAAAAGGCTAGGCAGATGATGAAGAGAAAGGACGTCAGATTCTTAATACAAGTCACATTGCCTTCCAAACTCAGTGCGATGTAATAAAATGTCCTCAACGAGCGACGATACTTAAGTACGTCCGGTGCACTTTAGACAACCCTCCCACCGAGCATGCTGACACGCCATAATCTTTTTACAACGCCATCGAGCGTCATGTAATATACTCGTATGTAGCTGCACCCGGTTAGACTAGGAGCCGATTTTAATATAATTGAAAAACGGCTAGGTAATATGCAACAAAGATTTTAATCGTAAAATCGTCTCTAGGTTCCAAATTTCATTGTGCAAAAAAACGTCGGTGCCTACGAAATAAAAACATTTTTTTCAAAAATAACCGACTTTATTTTCGAAAGTCGGAGACTTCGTTTGGGTCATTAATTTTAGTGCCCCCGATTTCCGAAAGTAAAGTTATATAATATATAGTTGTTTTTTATGCAGAAAAGATTTTTATTTCGCCCAAAAAAAAGAAAAAGAGGAGAGAAAACAGAGGAGAGAAAAAAAGAGAGAAAAATTTAAAAATATTTAAAATAATTTTTTTTTTTTTTGGTGTGCAGAAATAAAAAAAATCACGAATTTGTGTAATTCGTGTTATATAAAATTTAACTTAGTCACGGGTAGTAATTATGATATTATCATCATGTCATCAACGTAGACGAAGAATAAAATACGTATAATAGAAGATAACTGATGAACTACCCTAGTAAATTGAATAAAATTTATATGGTACCACCGTGCGACTTTCCTCTACGAAAAAATTCACGAAAATCAGACCAGTAATCACAGCATAATCGGTATCGAAGACGGTAAAAACGTGACTATTTTATTGCTAGGTAAATAATAATCAATCAATCTTTTTATTGTCAGGCAACTGAGGCCCATAGATAAAAAAAATACACAAAATAATCTTATAAAATAATAAGCTAATACATATAAAAAACCTTATTTACTATAACTAGACACGTATCGTTGATGGCGTCGTGTTTTGCTGCGTGGTGTCGCGTAACCGTCCTCGGAATCGTCGATATACGAGACACCTTTCGGCCAAAAGTCCACTGTCATGAAGGTCTGTAGATGGTTAGTTGGAACTCGGACCACGAACTACTTAAAGTTGATGTTGTGGTGTGATTCTAACCTTTCGACCCTCAGAGTCCAATTGGTCATCAAATAATGATGAGCTGTACACAGTCAAATTGCGTAAAACGTCATTTGTTTCTTTCGCGTAAGTATGATCGCTTCCCAGGTCGTCATATGTGTTATTTTCCGCAGTCACTGTCAAGTCTGTCATAAGACACGTGTCGCTGAGTTGCCAAGATAAGTTATTTGTGTTCAGTAAAGCTCATTTTTCTTTACATTTTTCCTCAAATACACCCTATTTGCTAACGGCGCGGCGGTAGTATAGCTCGTGTCGACGTCAGAGAATTAAGAACAATGTTTCAATAAATCAATATTGGATGTACTTTACGTAGCAAGAGTGTGCTATTTTAGTCGATACTCATAAGGGTAATGGAGCGAACTGGGTTAGCTTGAGGATACAAGCACGTACACGTTTGGGCATAATTTTAACAGAACCAATTTGTGTAATACTTTAAAGAGTATGATCCTAATTTGGCAATTTATACCTTTATTTAAATAGAGGTAAAGTTTGCTGAGTTCGAGGAAGTCGTTTCTAAATAGTACCAGCCACTCCAGTCGATCTCTAGGTTAAGCCGCGCTTGCCTAGGTTGGTCTGTGGATGGGTGACCGAGTTCAATCCGTGCCTCAGAAAGCACGTTAAGCCGTTGGTCCCGGCTGTCAATTGTAGATCTTTGGCAGTCCTTACCGGTAGTCAGTAGTCCTTACCCGTAAGTCTGACAACCAGACTTAGGAAGGGGTGTTGTATTACCCAGTACTAACTGGGTTGTGGAGGTCAGATAGGCAGTCACTCTATGTAAAATACATATTCACCTGCATCCGCTGTTAGATAGGAAGGCGACTTCAACATGGCTGGGAAGAGGCTAGGCAGATGATGAATGATGATAATTATAGAAATAAAGTTTGTAAGTTTGAATGTAGGGGGTTATGTTCGAAACTGCTAATCCGATTCCGAAAATTCTTTCACTGGTAGGATACCTGCTTTATTATCGAATGTTAGGCTATAATTCAAATGTTTCTATGTGATAATATCCGACCATAACACGAGCGTAGTAATGCATAATAGAATACCATTTTTTGGCATTACCCACGGTTTTTAACATCTTTGACTTCGCAGAGCTGTCTGAATCATAGTGTCTAATCTAGTTGCAATAAGGCTGCTGTTAGGTTGTTGGTACTGACAAGTCTGTCAAAATTACAGTAATCTACAACATTATTTTTAGTATATGCGAAACCTGAATATAGTTTGTTCAGAATAAGTAACTGAATCGATTCCAATAATGTTTAAACCATGTTATATTTTGTCCCAAAAATATTTCAAAAAAGTTACAAGTTGGACACCGAGCGACACTAAGTACCTATCGCAATCATTTAGGTACCTACTGCCACAAAATTATTATCAATGAGCTCAAGACGACGCTGGAAGCGCGCGCGCGGCAAGGCCTCGTGGTAACTACGTTTTTGTGCGGACAATCTGGTAACAGAAAAAGCTTATAACTTTGTGATTTTTCATGATACAGTTTTGAAATTTGGTACATAGATTCTTTACATAATAATACTAGAAATACGTGTTTCAGGTTTCGCATATACTAACTAATGTTGTATACAGGGTGGAAGGAACTTCGACGCACAAATGGTTACCACGTACTCAGTATATCATGCCGAACCCTCCACATAGAAATTGTTCATCAGTATTATTGTTAAAACACCTATTTCCTACAAAAAAGCAAAATCTACATGCAAAATTAATGGAACAGCTGTTTTTTTTTTAAATTACCGATAAAATGTCTATGTGCGGGGGGGTCGGAATGATGTACTGAGTAAACCTGTATAGATCTTGGTAATTTTGATATTGGAAAATGTACAGTTTAAAATGTGTTTACGTTGTATCAAGAACCAATAATTGAAATCTCATTATTCTTTCCCAACTTTACGTTACTTTTCTTTCAGTTGCTCTAATACTACGTCACCTAGGAAACTTGTACCTACATCGTAAAATGCGACTAAGTAAGTAATGCTCTACGAAATTCACTAGAGACTAGTTCGAAAGCTCGAAGTTTGAGTTAGTGGACACTTAGTTTCAATGTGAATGGGCCCATGGTTGATCTTTGTTTTGGGCTAGAACAATGGGCTTATAGAACGTAGAATGAGAATGAATGTGGGTGTGTACCTATGTTGCTTTGGAAAATTTGAAAATTTAAGGGTGAGTTAGTATAACAAGCTACTTACGCGTACGTTTTCCAATTTCAGTTTAAACATAATTATGTAGCTATAACGTCACTTATTTATGTGGCAAAATATTACAAAGGATTAAAATTAAAATTAATTTATTGATTTTGTGAACATAGGGTAAAAAATATACTGATGTTATATAAATAAACGTTGGTTCATACTATGTCCCGCCAGAAGGCATACAAAATATTGTAGTTTTAATGTCAATTAACAAACATGAAAATAAAAAAATAAAGTTAAAACTATGTAGTATATGTCACATCATGCTAAACGATAACTAAGTTTAAAATGTCGATCGTTCGTTTACCATAATATATGCGTGATTGTCGCACTCGTTCCTTCGCCGTCACGGCTGTCTGACGTAGGTAGGTAAGTCTCTGTCTCTGTCTGAAAAAACCTGAAAAATAAAAGAACTATAGAACGATGGCTTCCTCGTGAATTGGCGAAAAGAAGCACACCATCGAGAGAAGTGGAAGGAATGGGGGGGAGGCCTTTGCCCAGGAGAGGGACAATACCAACGAGCTACCTAAAGAAATAAAAAAAACTTCAGAAACACCTCCTTCGTTTCGCCGGTTAAAATGGTTTGTTGCCCAGCATGGTCCTGGCTTTGAAATGTATTCGGACAGAAGTGCTATTAAGTTTTACAGTATGTATTTTTAAGTAGCAACACAGCAAATACGTTTCGAGCCTGGCTAGTGGCAATAGGCTCCATTACTTAAGGCTTCAACATAATTAGCGGGATCCTCATCTCGCCAGTTATGTATACTATAAATTGGTGCACCTCTTCACCTTCGGGGAAATATAGGCGTGACGTTATGTCAAAATCTAGTTGCAATCTCACTCAATGTCAAAAAACTGTCAAAAATGTTGGTTAGTTTGTGTCATTTTTGACAGATAGGGACTTAGGTGGGAAAGCTAACGTTCTTAGTATTACAGGAATTGTACCTCTACTACATAAGATATTTTACACTTCAAGAAATACATGCATGACGTTATGTTATTACTTCAGTCATGACAAAGGCAGCGACAGAGTTTCTCCAAAACCAACTTCAGCTACACAATTGTCAGAATTTCTACAACAATTACAAAAGACGTGGGACGCCAAAATCTCAAGTGGCGTAAGAGGAAATACTATGTATGTAAATGCATGAAGTTCACATTTAGGAGCAAGAATTTGATTTAGTAGCAGGAAATTTAGTTCTGCAGTCGGAGCTTTCAAAATTATGTAGGCCATTAATTTTTAACTGAATGTTAATGCTGCGAGGAACGTGTGAGTGCTGGGTAATGAAAAGGGGTTCCGTAATCTTTTTTTGAAGTTATCTATGCAAAGAATTTGCAGTAGAATTAATAAATGTTCTTGCTTTATATGTTGTTTATCGATTCGGTAACTAGGCGTGGTTTATAAGGCGAACAGGCAAAAGTTTTTTAAAAATTGTACCATTTTCGCCCATAATCCTTTACTTATTTTTCGTAACAGTATGTTATTTGCGCCCTTTTATTTAATAAAATTCTTTAACTGATTTTGAACAACTATGCCAGTCTCGCCATGTCTCCTCGTGAAGTCTACATATTGTTAATTTCCTGTCCAGCTATTAAAACAATTTATTTTTTTAATAATCTTGAACCAAGAATCTACAAATCCACAGAAGAAAACGCAGATTTGAAAAACCAGTTCGATTTTGCAATAAAACCGCATTTTTAACCGACTTTAAAGAAGGAGGAGAGTTTCTTAATTCGTCAGACTCTTTTATGTATTTTCACCGATTACTCGAAGAAACCTGAACCGATTTGTTTGAAAGAGTATACTTCCAAGTTGTTCCCATAGAAATATTGTCATGATCTGATCATGGACTTCGGAGATATGGCACGGAACTCCTTAATAATAGACAGCAAATCTGTCGTGATTGCTGCAATCGCTTGGATGTTTATTGTTTACACAACCTCATAACATAACATCATGCCTGTATGCTCTGAGAGGGTATGCAGATTGTACAATACACGCAGATTTCGCAAGTTACGTATGTTAAGTGCCATTTGATTGGAGATAAGCATATTACCATGACATATAATGTTAAAAATGTAAAATAAATGCATAGCAAATATTTGTATAGGACAACTAAAAATGGAAAAATAAAAAAAACTTTTTTGCAAAAAATAAAACCGATTTCAAAAACAAAAACGTGACAATTAACTTCACCAAAATAGCTTCAGAAGTCGGTGACAAAAAAACTATATCAAACAAACAAAAGTCACAGCCGTTTTTGTGTTTTTGAAGTCGGTTTTATTTTATCAGACTAACTTTGTTTTGGTAAAAAAATATAGCTGCGAACCCAAAAGACGATCTCTAATACCGCTCTGTTTTCCCCTTTGGCACAGCTTAACTCCCTAAGTCAAGTCCACAGCACCATAAGGTAGAAAATATTGGACATAAAGAAATTCACCCGCGAAATGGAAGCCGTATTTCTCAAAGGCTCGGGATAAAATTTGGTTTATAGCTTTGGTCCAAATCTTGCCAAAGCCGACGTTGGACCGGGCTGGACTAACGGACATATAAAATGGAGTTGCTTTTAAATTTACGAAAAATCACCCAAAATTTTGTTGACGACTCAAGTGAATCGGGGTTTTAAAGTAATCTAATTTAAATGGGGAAAACTGAGTTGTTTTTGGGAATAGTATTGAATGAATGAAAAGAAAGAAGTGAATGAATGAGTGAGTGTTAGGAATGAAGTGAAGCTGACATGACGAGTAACAAAGAAGTATGAAAGAAGACATGCTGCGCAGGCCCCATTTGGGATAAGGGCAGAAAAAAGATGCATATTAAAAAAAGCAGAAAAAAAAATGTTATTACCATAAATCCGACTTAAAGTCATACTCTATAAAAGTGCTTATTACAGACAGACAAATAACATGCAAAAAAAGTTAACTTGTATAAAAATAATAGCTGCTAGCTGCAAGCAGTACTTCTTCCGAGGTTCCTCTGTCAAGAGCCTTGACCCAATGGAACAGGGTCCGATCTACTAGGGTGGGCTTCTATTTTTTATATTTTTTATTGTTTTTTTAAGAATTATAAAAGATATGTGTAAAAATGAATAAACGAATCAATTATAGTTGAATTTCTGATAAATCAACCTTTTATGTCAATCTTTTGCGCCAGTCACTTTCAACGAAAACAAAAAAACTTAACTCATACAATCTCTAGATCCTTAATAATCCGAAGACAAAGAAGTCTCTTGGTCCTTGAGTAGGAATTATAACGGTCTAATAATAATTATAATCTCTCCAGCATTATCAGTCTTCCCCCACCGAAAATCTACGCTTCCCTTCAGAATTCATTATCGTAATTAACTACATACTTAATTTAATAAATTGGGGACAATCTCAGACCACTCAATTCAAGCTGTCAACTTGTCTGGAGTGATTGAGTGGACAAATAAATGAAAAACACTCATACATTGGATATAAGGGACAGGACAGTCCTCGTCCCCACTTCAGGACATCAGGGAGTAAGTGGGTATATTTGATGTTGAAAGATTTTTTTTTCGTTGGTCATCGTTCTCCTGCCCTAAGCCCAAATTATTTGGGGTCTGCGCAGCATGTCTTCTTCCTTCATATTTTTTCTTTGGGAATACGTGTTGGAGTATCTTTCCTTCCATCCTTTGACTCATGAAAAATACTGGTAATCAAGGAATTGGAATCCGACTTCAAAATAGTTGGAACCAGGCTAAGCAGATGATGCTGATGGAGTGACTACCCTTGAGCCTGCTTAGTGGCCTGAAGTGGGACTAGGCTGGCCAAGTCTGCCGTCTGCCCAACGAGCTGTGGGCCAAAATTAGCTCTAGATCAAAAAATTTGGAAGTCATGCCTTGCTCAGCAGTCCGATGACACAGGCACAGAGAGAAACAGTAACAGTAATACGCTGATTTACTGAGCACAAGAAGGGGTAAGCAAATCAGTATGTCTTTTAAATTTGGTTCTTCTGAGCCAATAAAACCGAGCCCTATTCGAAAAAAACGACACATCTTACGTAGTAAATACTACAATGAAAAGAACATACGTCCGTTATCATTAACAGTTTCTTCTTGTTAGTAGTCTTCGTCACTATCAGTAGGCAAAATAATGGATTTGCAACGCTCGCCTCAGTGCCGAAAGTTAAATATCCTAAAGAGCGTTTTGCAATAAAAGTTTGTTACTGAGCAATTTGTTCTGTAATAATCATAACTGACATAGCAACGACCTCTAAATCTTGTGACACAAAAATAGATTTCCAATACCATCCCGAATCTTCGCGAATCCAATAAATTATCAGCTATCTATCATTAAACATACAGATCTAGATATAGCGATGTCCTGGTAAGTCGTAAAAAATATAAATGAGTTTCCATCCTTCGGGACTTTTCGCGTTTCGGCCTGAGATCATACAATTTAGGTTTTTTTCTCGATTGAAAGCCATTTCCAATCATAAGTCGGAGAGCCAGTGTTAACGCTTATCCGGCCTTCAAGGTCGTCTGCCTCGCAAAAAGGACTGGATAAATCTTTCTTTTTGAATGTATTGATGTTCGGTAGTAAGATTTAGGTATTTTATTTAGTTAGATTAGTCCTTTGGCAGGCGTTTTTTTGGAAGACAAAGGTTTTAAAGGAAATTGGGATAGATTTGGCGCAATGCGTCGTTGGTTCTATTTTAGTATTGACAAATATATGACATTTTCGAATGCATATAACATTTGTTATTCCAAAGTAAAAGACTCAATATTATGCCCGAGTATTTGGCACATATCATCATCATTCTCCTGCACTCATCCCAATTAATTTAGGGTTGTATGTTTTTGTCTTCTTGCCATTCAAATAGTTATCTATTAGTCGTTCTCTAATGAGGTCTTCCTTTCCAGCCATTTCATCTTTGATTTTATCGCCATATTTTTTTGTGCCATCCATCGTTCTTTTGGTCTTTCCCCTACTCTTATAGCTATCCTCATTCATAATCAAAACTTTCCTCCCACTCATACTCCTTTGACATATTTAACGTAAATATTCAGCATATAACATTTCTACTGCTGGCAAACAGGCCTCCCGAGAGAGCGAGCCAGACGCGGGCTCAAATACTTTCAAAAACATAAATATTCTTCGAACGCAATTCGTAACTTCTAAAGCTCTTAAGCC
This sequence comes from Noctua fimbriata, assembly GCA_905163415.1. Lineage (NCBI taxonomy): Eukaryota > Metazoa > Arthropoda > Insecta > Lepidoptera > Noctuidae > Noctua > Noctua fimbriata. The sequence continues at coordinate 8,572,597 of LR990945.1, forward strand.
ATCATAAAGGACAATGCACAATTATTTTTAATTGGCATTTCTCCGTACATTTAAAAGCTTTAAGAATCAAATGAAGGAAATATTCATTGTTGTGCTCAACGACTAGAGAAGCAAGCTAATGGAAGTACAGTTATTATTAATTCACGATGATTCTTTTGTGACCGACCAGCTTGAAAAACGGCTTCTCTTGCTTAGAGGAACGAAACAAAACGTTCTTGCTTGCTCAAACGTAATGAGAAGACTTTTTGTGTTCTGTTCAACTTTGAGTAAAGTGCAGATACTGATAGAAAAATATACATCGGCTTCAAAATAACAAAGGCTGTTGATCAGAATACGATTGCTGGTGAATCTTTTGAGTTTTGTTTAAGTCTTTCTTTCTTTAAGCATGAAGTCCTGCGTTCGATTTCCATGCCGGGCAAAGTGTTATAGGGTTTTCCGTCAGGAATTTCTAAGTAGCAGCCACGGAGACTCGATTTCTTCTCGTTTGATGGCAATATGCTCGCCCCCTATTACATTGAACTTAAACATAACTGGCTAAATGTGGGTGTACTCTTACGTACGTCTTAGCCTAACCCTTGGGGATTATGGACGAGATGTTATGTTATGGATTTCAAAGAAACAATTAATGGACTGAGAGAACGATGACAATCATTATGTTTAGATATAAAGAAGGTAAAGATGACAACTAATAGAAAAGAATTCAAGAAGAAGACATGCGACACTAACCCCAAAAATTTTGGGATAAGGGCGAGAGAATATTGCAATAATTGATGGCTTATAAAAATACAGACAGACTGAAATAAAACGTATTCATTTGTTTCTTTGCTTTCTTGCGACTAAAATACCTTTGAAATAGAAATATTTATCATTTAATTTATGCGACTTTTGATAAATGAAAATAAATGCTAAGTTATTTATAAGTCGTGGTGTAGCTGAAATAATGAGGTGAATATCTTAGGAGACACTCAAAACGTCTTTGATAAATGGAGAAATAATGAAAGTTTTCGTTCTTGACTTCGCATTGTTACATTATTCAAAACAATTGTTTTTGATTCATAGTTTTCTTTTAGTTAGAACGAAATTTTAATAATGACCCCGTATTGTTTGACTTCAATTTCAAAATGTGATGGAATTTCATGTTGTGGCAACAAGCTCGGCCCCTTTTTTTTTTTCTTCTTTTTATTTTGAAGAATCCCTGACGCATACAGCATCGTCCGAGAAGACAGTGACGGCTTGGTTATGTGGGCCTTGCACCCACTAAGAAACACCGCCGTGAGCCTACTGTCGCCTTGGTGGATGAGCCGCGAGAACTTGTCCCCTATAACAAGGACTCCAACTAGGGTTTGCAATCCCCCACGCTTTATGCTGCTTTTTCGCGGGAATGAAGCGAGAAATCACACTTTCCCAGCGGGAATGCGGGAACGTGGAATGAAGGATTGTAAGCCATAACTCCAACATAACTGGTGATATGTGGGTGTACACCTCTACTTTTGCCCGCCCTTCGGGTATTACAGGGGTGATGTTGTAGTTATTCAATATTTTCTACTACAAAATCAACTTAAATGAGAATCGCTAAATCCATAAAAACAAACTTCCCGATCGTTCTAAGAGTTATGACCACCACAAGATCAACTCAGAATTAACGAGAGCCATAAAAAAAACAAAAAACGAGTATTAAAAAATTCTATGAAAACAATCATTGACCATTTCGTAAAGCTGAGATATAAAAATGTAACAAAATATACCGTAAACTTGACTTTAGTCTACGGTTTTATCTTGACGTTTTATGTCTAAAAGAAATGAGATTACAGAGAATATTATAAATATTATACTTATTTATTTACGTAAAGGTGTTGGATCAAGGTTTTTTTTTACTTTTTTTGAGGTAGGATTAAAAGGCGTGAGGTTGATGTTTTAATTATGTTTTTTAAAGGTGTTTGGGCGGTACAATGTCACAACAGACACTACAAAGTCGTTTAAATAAAGAACTATGGGCAAATACATATGCATAATTTTGAAGAATATTGGAATGTGTCGATATGGTCTTTGTTTTCTTTAATTCTGACCGACAACAAATATTTTAATTTAAAACGAAAAAACAATGTTATATTAAATCTCTTTCTGTCTGAAGTTACCATTGACGTTTGTTTAGTGAGATTAAACGAAACAAAACCCAAAAATAGCAATTTCTGAACAAAAAAAAACAAATAAACTACAACGAAAAGCAATATTCGTCTCGAAATAACCTCAAAATATACCGTTTTATTTATTTTTCTTTGCAATAACGTAACACATCGATATTTTTTTCGTTCTGATCACAATGATATTTATTGACACGTTCGCACGTGCTGTCAATAAGATAAAATCTATTCTATCTCCTTTGGGATTCGTTGGATATTATTATATTGAAGTTTACAGAGCTAGATATTGGTCGAAATTGATTTTGGAATTATTGTTGTGAGTAGCGTAAAGGCTAGAATAGAAAGGAACTTTAGGTTTAAAAATAAACTTTTATGTGTTATTCTAAAATAGATCTTGTTTTCAAATAAAAGCTTAATCCCAAAAAAGCTGTAGGTACTTGAATTAGAATCGGGTTAAAGTTCAGGTGGTCCCTTATTAGTATTAATGTGGGGTTTGAATAGATTGGCCGAAAATAGGTATGAAAATGTAGGCCGCCATTTAATTTTCGACTTACAGAAAATAATGAGTGGATTCACGTTTAGATTTTCTTTTAATCAGTAACAAAAAATATACCCATCTATAAATATCCATTCTATGAGAAAACAAATTTAAAAAAAAAAAGCAACAATCATGATGGTTGTCATTTCCATGATTTGATGTCACCAATTAGGTAAAATATGCTTTATTAAAACATAACGATTGGGTAATACCCTTGTGGTAAGACTGGGTGGCCACTGACAACCTGTAACGGCTGTCAAAGATCTACAAATGACAGCTGGGACCAACGGCTCAACGTGCTTTCCGAGTCACGGAGGAAACTCGGTATTCAATGGGTGGTTATGGTCACCCATCCACAGACCAACCTAAGAAATCGCTCATCAATCAGCTGTTATTATTTAGCCACGAGCTCCTCTGTATGTAAATGACATAATTCCCAATTATCGCAACACGAACGTTTGACACAACGCCTGTGTCAGTCAGACTGATAACAGTCCCGGGAGCGACTTGTCAAGGGCGGTCGTCTCGCTAAGAAGACAAATTAGCCCCAGGCGTCCGGAAGCGCTCCTAAAGAGGTCACCTAATTATTTTGATAGAGCGTCTAACGTCCACTTAAGTACTGACAGACGATCGTAATACTGGATAATGTTGGGTATTATTTTTCATTCTTGTTTTTATGGGTGATGAGAATGGTATTAATTGTAGGTACTTGTACTGTTATATTCTAATTAGTGCAAAAGACTCTTCATACATTGCTCAAATTTAATCTAGACAAATAAATAAAAATTGAAGCGTCTGTTTGTAATTTCAAAAGTTTTACTGAATGCATTATGAAAGTAAATAATTATTATGGTACTTATAAACAAAAAAACGTATGTCTGTCTGTTTGTTCCGGCTAATATCCGAAGCGGATGGACCGATTTTGACGGGACTTGTATTGGCATACTTTATGTATTTTGATACCCGATGTTATAAGGAGTAACTTAGGCTACTTTTATTTAAGACAAATTAATTATGGAAAATTAATTGCTAATGGGTAGTAATAAAAGCTCCGAAAAAAAACACAACATGGGCATACTCAAAAAAATTAAATTTACTGCTTAAAATACTAATCTTGCGACAAAGAAACGACCGAATAAAATACTTTAAATTCCGAAAATCAATACAGCATTTACTGACGTAATATTTTTTCACCAGATTAAATTGCATATTAATCTTAAAATAAATAAAACAGGTATAAAATCAACGTCAAGATAAATATCAAAATGTGTAATTAGGCGTAGTCGACGTAGCCCCGCCACGCGGGGCTCCTACTTCTATCTGCAGGGTTTAAAGTAACCTAACCTAACCTAAAGTCGGGGTGCCTCAAGTCGAAAACTTTGTATTTTTTTTTCGCAAACTTAGTATTTTTTTCGCAAAACTTAGTATTTTTTTCGGAAACTTAGTTTTTTTTTTGGAAATTTTGTTTATTTTTTTTCGTATAATTAATATTTGATTAAGCCCATGTTTTTTTTGTTAAATACAACATTTTCTGTCGGTTAATTTTGTATTAATTTTTCGGTAGGTTTATTATTTCCCATTGAATTGGGATAAGGGCAAGAGAATGATGATGATGATATTATTTCCCATTGCTAATTTACTTGTTTGCATGGATGTTAAAAAATTCGATTCAAATAGGGAAGTATTTGAATTGAAGTCGCAGGCAACAGCTTTTTTTTTAAATAAAACGTTGCCCCACACTAGGAATTTCTCCTGTATCGTGGGTGCGTTTACAAACATTTAAATTCACATACACAAACAGCCAGTAGCGGGTTAGGTGTAGCGTATTCACGCTACACCTAACAATACCTAACAATATAATGCTACTGGAAATGCAACTTTCACCACTAAGTAAACCGTTTAAAATCCAACAGTATACTTTAATTCAGGAATTTATATGGATGTTACAGAGTCTACTACTGAAAAGAAGCACCAGAAACAAATGAAATGTTGATCAAAACTCAATATCGAAGTAAATATTGGAATGAAAATGGTCCTCATATTACTATTGGAAATGGAAAACTAAATTGGACTCTAATAAAAAGGTTTTAGGACAACACTTAAATAATCCGATTTGTGTAGTAATTCTCTTCGTAACATTTATTTGTTATTTTGAATGGGAGTGCAAATGGAAATGCTTTGTTGCGTTACTTTCTTTATACTATACAGGGTGTATGGTACAGCCCTCCGTAAACTGACTTAATTTTTTTACAGTTTTTTTTAGTTACTATTAAAACATAGTAAACATCGTGAGGAGACCAGCATGCCTGAGAGATATTGCTTCATCACACGATAACGAAGAAAAAGAAGTTACTATCCTTTATTTCAATGTATAATTACATTCTCTTAATACAGCACAGCATGTATGTAAATATTATTGCTAAAATCAAAAATCCAACAATGGACGTTTAAATACTCTAATGAACGACGCGTGAAATCAGCTGTTCACTTCCTGCCTAGCTACAGACATCATTGAACTTGTCGTCGCGCTTGCCGTTCGCTACGTACGTTTTACCACGGTAACGGTACATTGCGTATGAGGAAATAAAACAAATCAAATTTTTTGGATTCCCATAACGTTCCTAAAATAATTTCTTGTTCCGTTCATCTTAGTATACTGAATTCATGCTACCAGTCTGCGGAGGACTATCCCTTACACCCTGTATGGGCAAACGTTTAACCACAACTCGCCTGATGTGAAGCGATGGTGCAGCCCAGGGTGGTGTGCGCTTCCCTAGAAGAAACCGATACTCTCGAACTTAGAATAGATTCAGTTTATAATGATCAGGGAACAGAGAAACCGTTTTCGCGCAATTGTTAGTGTGGAATAGCACTAGCAGTGATCTTTCTTTGTTTATGCAGTCGATAGAAGGTTCAGGTCTACATGAAGGTTTACGTCTTATGTCTTTTTCAGTCAACACGACAGTCTCTTTGTGTACATTTTGTATTACTTACTCACAAAAACACAAAATATGCCAACAAGGTTTGACCTTGGACGTCGGACTTATACGCACGTATTTGCACAACTAACTCCTACAGAATTCCAGCTCCCACACTTGGAAGTTCGTGATTGTTCGTGCGTTTTCGTATGTAATCGCATAACTCAAATTCCTACGAAATTGCGTTCAAAGTATGGCTTGCCATAAGCCTGGCGGTTTCCATATTTGACTGAGTATATCAGGGTCATTTTCGAGCACACTCACGACAAAGATTAAAAAAGCAAAGGTAATATCGTCAGCTGTAATAAGAATTAATGTAACCGCCATTAGGCGACTTTACAGAAAAGACAAAAATCTAAATTACAATTCACGAAAAGAACTTTTAGTTTTTGTGTAGGTACTTTGTATTGCGAAGCTCGTGGCTAAATAATAACAGCCGCTCGGGCCGATGCTTAGGTTAAGTCGTGCTTGCCTAGGTTGGTCTGCGGGTGAGTGACTGCCCATTACATATCAAGTTTCCTCCGTGCTTCGGAAAGCACATTAAGCCGTTGCTCACGGCTGTCATAGCATCAGCAGCTGTAAATCTTTGACAGTCGTTACAGGTAGTCAATGGCCCGAAAGCCTGACAACCAGTCTTATCAAGGGGTATCGTATTAACCAGTACCAACTGGGTTGTGGAGGTCAGATAGGCAGTCGCTCCACGTAAACTACTAGTATTCAGCTGCATCCGGTTAGACTGGAAGCCGACCCCAACATAGTTGGGAAAAGGCTAGGCAGATAATGATCCCATTGCATTGCTGTTTAGATCATTTTCCTCAAAATATTGACATCTGTTATCTGAAAGAAACCACGTGAAGCCTACTATTATAGTTTCGAAGACGACATGGTGGTTAAGTTTTCATTGACCGTGTTTGAAAACACATAAGTAAAGAAGACACTTAGTTCCCCGCGTTTGGTGGGGCTATCGCAATGAAACAGTAGCGGGGTGTGGTTGTGGAACTATGCTACATCAGGAGATGGAGCAGGATAGGAATCCTGCCCTCTTAGCCCAAAAACATGTAGCCCAAGTGACCTCTGCGCCTCCACAGACGACGCGGTGGACATGGCGAAGTTCTGGGCTAACAAAATATAAAATTTGTCGTGCCAGCGACACGAAGGAGAAAGAAGACTTAATTTAAAACATAATAAGTTCTTAAAAACAAACATTTCGTCAGGGATAGTGCAAATCCGCGAATCTACCATATGTAAAGTGCGCGTATCTGCACTACGTGTAGGTTTACAGGGGAAGGTTGTAAGTTTTTTTTATTTTTTTATTTTAACGATTTTTGACCTCATTTTTACTTGAATAGTAACAGTTCATGTGTTCTATGTATTGTTAACAGTAGAAATCTATTAAATTCAATAATTTAGTCGCTACGACAATGCGTAATTGAAATTGGCTAAATTTTTCAGATACGCGGAATTATCCAATGCTAGTTCCGCGGATTTGCACTATCCCCGACGATTTGTTCTTCTTCACAATAACTACTTTCGTAGATTCGATTATATTAAACTTATACAGTGTCTTCCGTGAAAAAATGATTGACAAATTCAAAATAATGAACAATCACGGAATATATTCCGTAAGTGACAGTATAAGTTTAGTTTTAAACCGTGAAAGCTTAAAACAGTGTTCGATTATATTATAGAAGAACTAGATGATAACTAAAATCAATTATGATTTATAATATACATATATATACCCATTTTATTTTATTTTTATTACTGTTTGACATTTTTTATTAATTATTGTTCGATTTAGTTGACATTATTTACTTTTTCAAGTACCTGTGGTATTTGGACTTTATTTTTCTTTTTCAAGTGTCGTATTATATATATATATATTTTTTTGTTTATTACTGTGAATATGAGGACTACGTGGGTCATACTATTATTATTATTTTAATTTTTTAGTTAAGTTAGTTTCACGATTGTCTGGCAGTTTGAGTACTTTATGCGGCCTACCCAAATGTCCTTTCTTTGGTATTGTTCGTCGTGTCGTTGAGCTCCTTGGATTACGAGTCGAGCTACACGATCACTGACAAATGCTTGCACTGTCTGGACAGGTCCACTCAAATCTGTGTGGTTATTTCTTCAAAATACCATCTCGGACATTAATCTACATGGTCCTCATATGACTTGAGCAATGTCTGGACTTTAAAAGAGACTGTGACCTCTGAGTTTGTTTCGGATGTTTCTTCTCAGAGTAGTCAGGTACAAAACACCGGCCCCATCTAGTTTTAAAAAAACAACATGTTGTGACATGTAAAAGAGTTTTGTAAACCAATTTACAGAAATAAATATGATTTGATTTGATTTGATTTGATTAGTTTATATATCTCAGCATTATGTATTTATATAAGTATATATTAATATTTACTTTTATGTATTTTTTTTTTTTTTTTTTTTGCCTTGGGGGAGGCCTATGTCCAGCAGTGGACGTCTTTCGGCTGAAATGATGATGATGATGATGTATATTTATATAGTATTATAGGTTAAGTTATTTAAGGCACATATATACACTTTTCTCTTCCTTTTTACACACTATCGTCTACATTTATTTCTCATTTCTCCTTTTTGCGGGTCTGCTGGAAGAAATTTCATATGAAATAAGCTGTACCCTTGTCCTCATATATTATAATGTTATTCTCCTGTGTTGTCTTCTGTGTGTACATAAATAGTTAAATAAATAAATAAATAAAACCACAGGATATTGTAATGGTGGTAAACTTCGATCAAATCATGATACAAATATGGAATTAGCTCGAAATTGATTGATGAATTGCTTTGTCGGGATTAGTGTAAAATTAATTTGGATTATAACATTTGTTATAGAATTAGTACTCAACTGTTGGATCACATTGAAATTTGAAATGAATATATAAAATGATAAACTGACTTACTGGGTGACATATCAACACAGCCCAAACCGCTGGTCCTAGAGTCATGAAACTTGAAGGGTGTGTTCTTTGTGAAGAGTAAGTATCGACTAAGAAAGGATTTTTGGGAATACCACCTCTAAAGGGGTAAAATAGGGGATGGAATTTTATATAAAAGTCCGTCAGTTTTGAAGTTAGGATCTTAAAATTTTGTGTTTAGGCTGACGATTGAAAATGAATTTATACGTGTCTCAGCGTTTTTGATAGTTCAACCCCGAAGGGTTAAAAAGGGGGGTGAAGGTAAGTAACTATGTTTATTCAGTACGTTCCCGTCGGATATTTTTCGACATCCACGCGGGCAAAGCCGCGGTCAAAACCTAGTAATTATCATAAAATCAAATAGCGTTATGATCATTATCCTACAGCACTGACTCCACTGTTGGACATAAATCATTCTGCATTCGTACGCCATCTAGTTTGATCCTCGGATACTCTCATCCCGCTGCTACCAGCCAATCAGTTAATTTTTAGAGTTCCGTACCCGAAGAGCAACCGACGGGACCCTATGACCAAGCCTCCGCTTATCAGTCCGTCCGTCTATCTGTCAACGGGCTCTATCTCATGATCCGTAATAGGTAGACAGTTGAAATTTTCACAAAATGTGTATTTCTGTTGCCGCTATAACCACAAAACTTTGCTCGATTCGAATCGAACTTAGGAACACATGATCAGCAGTAGCATTGCGAGCACTGTACTAATGAGGCATAAAAAATTTCCCGCCAGAACATGAGGTGCCATGGTTGATCTGGAAGTATTTAAATAGACTCCGGACTTGGTTGGTCGAAGCAAGGAATACCTGCATAGATGGAGATAACTCTACCCTGGAGTATAAATGTAGTGTAACCCACAAACGATGGGGCACTTGATATCGTGTCCTGCCTGTCCTGTTGTTTACGCAGGAGCAGATGGATGCTACCAAAAGTGTCAAACTCGTAGCCAAAAGTGCTGACTCAATTTTGATACAATCAATACAATGTCATAGACAAGTCTAAGAAGAAGAAGAAAAATCTACGATTGAGTTATTATTTTTTAGAGGAAAATCTTCGTCTTGTTTTTTAATAATAGTTGCAAAGAATCTGTCAGAAACGACCAGAGTAAAATTATAAGAATAGCAGAGTCTATATTTTAAATTGTAGAAACTATTTGTCCAAAAATCATCTTCGTCATCATACTCCTGACTTTTCCCAATTTATTTGGGGTCGGCGCAGTATGTTCTTCCATACTGCTCTATTCCAAAACTATCTTTCATTACATTCCGCATTGCGCAAATGATAAATAGATAGTTTGAATAATATTCTCAGCTTTATTCACTTCCGACTTCCGAATAAACATGGAAGTCGGCCCATCTTCGCTTTATCAACAAAAAGAATTCTCGTAAAAGTTTTCGTATGCATATCTAAGTAAATAACAGAGCGTTTTCCGAACAAGGAGGAGTTATTCGAATAAACAGGATGATGTTTTGATAAATATGATTGTTGTTTTCATGAATCAACTTGTATCAGATGGCATTGTTCCCAAGATAGCTAAAGATTCTGTAAATCTAAATATTGTGGAAGTAGCTGTGCCCCGCGACCTTCGTGCGCGTGAAATTATAATAAAAATATAACTTAATTATTTGAATCTGATTTTGTTAACAATTTCATGGTTTTTTTTTTGCACGGAACCGTAAGTTACTCCTTATAACATCAGCTATCCGCCCATAAAAATCGGTCCAGCCGTTTCGGAGATTAGCCGGAACAAACGCACAGACAGACCGAAAGACAAATTCTTTTATTCAAATGTTTAGTTTAGTGAGTCCCTTATATTCCCAATTTCATATGCATTCCGTAAAAAGCTGTTGAGGAGACGGTCCATCTTATAAGAATGGTTAGATGTTCCAATATTGAAGGTACACATGGGCTTCCATTTTCAAAGGAAGACATTTTGAAATATCTCAAACGTCAGATTTTAATTTGGGGTGTGCATTGAAAGAGCCTTCACTGGTGCCAACTCTTAAGTAATATTGGAACCTGTAAACGTTCTAGATGACGCCGATGGATTCTGAGAAGTCAGCACCGTAAACAGTTTTGCTGACTGGCTTATCTTGTTTTTTACCAAAACATGGGCATTTCTATAAGATTTTGTATACTTACCTTGTTGGTTGGTTAGTGTGTATTGGTCAAATCTTACAACTGAATTCCAAACCAATGCCCCCCAACCGATTGAGCTAAAATTTTGCACACACATTTGGTTATGGTGACAATACATTTTATGACAGGCAAGGGTTTGATTCTGCATTTACATACCACGGAAGAATAGCACAAAAGCAATATATTCAGCAGTGAGTTACACAAGGCTGCCAATGATAATGATGATGAGATGAATAAAACGGAATTTGGGAATATTGATGATTTATCTCTTTGAGATAATGCTGAATTTGTTTGTCACAAAAACCTAAACTAATAACTCCGACAACTTTAGTTTACGACATTATTTACGATCGCTATAAAACAGTAAAACATCACGTCAAAACAACATCTAGGACTAGGAACTAAAACACGAAGTCAAATAAAATCATAAAATGAACCTAGACGAAAATATCTCACTTTCTTTTTTAAGGTTCCGCACCCGAAGGGAAACCAACGGGACCCTATTACTAAGTCTCCGTGGTCCATCCGTCTGTCTGTCTGTCAGCGTACTGTATCTCATAATCCGTAATAGGTTGACAATTGAAATTTTTAGAATGTGTATTATATTCTGTTGCCGCTATAACAACTATTAATAAAAATAATTTCAAAAATAAAGGGGGCTCCCCCACTGCAATGGTTCAGAACCACAGATATAGATAGACCTAGATAACGCAAGTATTACGATCTGTATGAAAACCAAGTGTGCCATTTTTTGACTACCTATTATGACGTCACAAGCACTATTTAGTTGGGAAAATCAAATCGATTCAAAGACGCCGCCGCGGACGGCGCTCCCCTCGTCCTACCCCCCGCCATGACGCCCACTGACGTCCGACTAGCGCTATGCTCCGATGCAGACTGAGTTCGAAATTGGCCACTTACGATTTTTGTACGTAAGCTAGGCACGCGAAGTAGTTGCTCTAGCGTTATCTAGGTCTATCTATATCTGTGTTCAGAACCCTCCATGCGCGAGTCCGACTCGCAATTGGCCGGTTTTTCTTTGTAAGACTAACAGACTGCCCCGAGAAAAACTGTCAGAGACGAGACACGAACGTAGAAACTTTTATAAACTTTGACATAGGTAATGAACTGATGGGTTTACGCAAACAAAGAATAAAAACTATTACTACGTGTTTATTCTTCAGAAAGGTCAAGTGTGTAGTACTCGCAAGGGGTGGGGGTTTTTTATAGAGTTATTTTTAGGGTAGGTGAAAAACCCTTGAGTAAAGGTTTTTAGGAGTTGACTTAGTATTTTAAATAGACTAAATTGAAAAAATACATGTCGGATCCGGTCATTAGTATGAACTTGAAATGAATCGCAAGCGCGCCAGTGGCGTCATCACGCAACTTACTTACAATCTACCAACAACACAGCGTGCTTCTACAGAGGCGAGGACGACATTAAGTGTCAGATCGCAGTGAAGTTGAGACGTCCTGGAACTGTACTGATTCATTGTGTGTGTTATTGTGTTAAATTGTAATCTCAAGTAATTCTTTATTTTTGATAGAAACAGTGTATCGCACCCAATTGTGTTTTCATAGCACGAAATTGTCTGCCCACATGATAATCATGATAGCCTAACGGAATAAATCCTGCAAATACATATACTGTTTCTTGTGTAATGTTTTAGATCTTCGTTTCCATTCGTAAGTCAGAATGAATTTCTATTTATCCATCAATCCAATTAGAACGACTGAACGATATCAATTAAATATGACAACAGTTTGATTTGACGTACTAAATCTATTAATAATCATAAATCCCAAGTTAACACGTATTTGAACTTAACACGACATTCAAATCAAAAGTTATTTGAAAAGGAACTATTACACTACAGAATAGAACAGAATATCGGATCCATACAACGAGCGTAAACAGGGACACACACACAGACGCGTACGTACGGCGCGGCAATCTCAAACAAATGACAGTCGCGAGTGCGCTTACCCTCGATGTACATGAAGCGTGAATGTGTGCGTGCGTTTTACAAACAAATGACAGATGTCTCGAGTACGCTTGCACTCGCTTTACGTAAACAAATCGTGTTTTTGAAGAAGTTCGTGTCTCAAACAATTGACAGTTAAAGCGAGTGCGCTTGTACTCGCTGTCCGTGAAGCGTGTCTATGTGTGCGTGTATTTTACATGGACCCGACCTTCTGTACTATTCTGTGGCTATACGGCGCTAAGATCTCGGCAAGTTTTGAATTTCAACAGGCTCTAATCTCAAGCTTACTGCTGCCCTAGTTTCAGTCCACCATTTGACTACTCAATTGGCGCATCGGAACAAATATTTGTTTAACCTACAAAGGATAGTTCCGAATCTGTTTGTGCATTTGAATTGTAAATGTATGAATATCGTATTGTTAAGGGGGATTGAGTTGTTTTCAAACGTATTTGTATATTTACTTTTCAAAAACAAAATTCTCAGTAAACAGTTCGGATTTAGGCTATTTTGTTTTTGGCTATATTTTGTATGATACTAGCTGTTGCCCGCGTGAAATTCTCATAAAAACACAATTTTCCCAGTTTTTGCAATATTTTTCAATGATACTCCGCTCCTATTAGTCGGAGTGTGATGTTATATAGCCTATAGCCTTCCTCGATAAATGGGCTTGATACTCCGCTTATATTAGTCGGAGTGTGATGTTATATAGCCTATAGCCTTCCTCGATAAATGGGCTATCGTTCCTTAATAGATTTTAAAGATAAAAAAGCGTCGAAATATATTGGGAGCTCTAAATAAGGAACAATCACGGAAGATATCCTGTAAGTGACAGTATAAGTTTACTAATAGATTTTTTAATTCGAACCAGTAGTTCCTAAGATTAGCATATTCAACCAATCAAAATATTCAGCTTTATAATATTTGCATAGATAAGTATAAATACTCTATAGTTGTTAGAAACAGGATATAATGAAAACGAGCAGAGGAAGCTTTCACCGCTAAAGGTGGTCTTTATATATGTATAACAAACAAAATATTTCATCAATGACACTAAACGCGAGAACAGCACATATTAACTGCGTACAAGAGTGTGACATTCGTTATATGTATAGTGATTCTCACGCGAATCCGCTCGTCAGCGCGGTCGAGCGGATCTCACGTCGCATTGGCTTATATGAAATTTACTGCCTAACATTCGTACACCACCAGACCGCGCGGACGAGCGAGCCTCCATATGAATATTCGCACCTCCGCCCGAGTACGTGGACTAGCGGTGACGTGTGAGAATCTCCTAAGATTTTAATTTATTTACTTTAACATAAAACGGCTTTTCGATAATTATATTAGTAATTTTATTTGGCCAAAAGAAAAGTTACACAATATATACCTTATAGTCTAACATTCATTTACACATAATTATATGGGACGAAATAAAGTAAACGATGACTACCATACTGGTGTAAACTGTATCACGGCTGCTATCATCGATTAGAAACGTTGTACAATTTAAATAATTATTTAAAAAAACCACCTGTCACATCTGTACGTATAAAAATCTCGTGTCACGGTGTTTGTGGTCGCACTTCTCCGAAACGCCTCGGCCGATTTTATTTATTTATTTATTTAGGAAAAACAAACAGTAACATATTAGACGTTTAAAATAAGGCTTACATTGAAAACTATGATAAATATGCTACCCACTACGTTTTCCACAGATTACTTTAAATACTTAGTAACTAGAGAGACATATGTATAAGATGTAAACTAAAATAACAGTTATAATAATATGTGATGCACAATATACAAAAATTTACATAAAACGGGCATACAGTACATATTTAAACATATGAATACATATTTCACATCACATCACATCACAATGGTCAACTGCCGATCCTTAAGAACTGCACAAATTTGCTTCCTGAATAGGTTTTTACTGAGGAAAAGTATGTCGATTAAGCTAAACTCATTGTTGTAAGTCTCAACCAAGCGATGAAGAGGTGAGCGCGAGCCACAAGCTCGTAGCAAACAAGCGCCGTGCGCGCACCTCACGTACGTGTACTGTTCGAGGAACTAGGTAATTAGCTAATTTTTATGATTTTTTTATGTATACCTATTTGGTAGTATGAGAATAGGTCGTACAGTATATTTCACACTGCTAGGTGATTAGTGGGTAGGTAGGGTAGGGTAAAAAAAGGTGCATTGCAATGCATGGGGCACAGCTAGTAGAAAATAAAGGCATACTAGACAAAATTCATACGTTAATTAAGAAAGCAATGTACTCGTAGAAGTGTTAGGCAATAAACTTACAAAATAAGCCATGTTTTAGACCCTACTACATAGGACTTCTAACATACCTTATGGAACATAACCTCTGCTTATCTCTCTGAGGAATATAACCGTGATATTATGCTTTCCTATTTAATATCGGTTTGACCTTTACAGGTTTGTAACAAGCCTTCCTACATTGCCTTCATTAGTAGTATTGATCTTGTTGACTTTGGAACTACGTGCCACAGCGAGTATTAGGAAGGAATTTAGTAGCTTCGATTAAGAAACTTAGGTGAAGCTTCGTTTATGGCTGAAACTATGCGAACTAGAATCATGGAGATAATTATGAAATAGTTGCAATTTAAAATCGATTATTGCATCCCTATCGCATAACTTTTCAAAAGGATTAGACTGCCTCGTTGGTTTAGTGGTCGCAAGCGCGACTACTGAGGTCCTGCCATGGGTTCGATTCCCAGGTCGGGCAAAGTGTTATTGGATTTTTACATAAGGAATTTCTCACAAGTAGCCACGGAGTCTGGATTTGTGCCAGGTTGATGGCAATTGGCTGGCCCCCTATTACACACAATTACTTATCTGGAATTACTTATCCTATCTGGAACTTAAACATAATGATAAAGTGTGGGTGTACTATTAGGTAGGTACACCTCTGCCTCCTCCTTCGAGGATTACAGGCGTGATGTTATGTTATGTAATTTTCGAGGACAAAGTCGCAAGGCGCAGCTAGTCTATTACGTAAGTGCAAACAAAATTGATATAAGTAATTATTGAGTTTCAAAAATCGAATAGATAAACTTTTCCAAATGAAAACCAGATCTGAAATATCTGTGTTTAGACACACGATTCCAGTTATTAATTTTGTCAATTTACAATTTCATCAACCGTACAGTTCATTCCACTTCACGCCTTCAAATACTAAGCATTTACCAGAAATCTTTCACAAACTGACTCCTAAAATATTAACGATTCAACAATGTATCAAGATGATACAAATTTAACATCACAAGGTACAATTCTGTAGTTATTACCTAAATATCAGTACAGTACCTTTGACAAAACCATCTCATTCAACTCCTTTGACAAAGATTATTACCTTTTTGAAGTAAAACGTAATAAATGAGCGTCTGATACCAACAAGTTTGTATGTTATTTATTTAGCAATTATAAGACGGAGCTTGTTATTAATTTTACACAACTACGGCGAAGCCAAAAGGAAGGGTTATGATTTTAGCAGTTTATGTATGTATGTTCCTCCGTAGCGCTTAAACTATTCATCCGATTTTGATGAATAAGGTGTCAATCGATTCGTTATTATGGCCCAGGTAACATAACATAGGCTCCATTTTAACCGACTTCAAAAATAAAAGGAATTGATTTTACCTTGTAAACTCCTAATTTAATTAGAGCGTGATTTTTCAGTACTTGGGTTTTTTAGTTGTAATATACCACACTATTTTTTGTTGGGATAATAACTTTGGGACTTCAAAATTAGCACATAAAGGTCATTCTTCTGCCCTTATCCCAATGTATGTGGAATCGGCGCAGCATGTCTTCTTCTTCGTAAACATTACTAGCGAAATGTGGATGAACAACGTGTACTTCTGCAAAAACTTTCGCGGATTACAGGCGTGATGTTATATTATGTTATGTCATTTCTTCTCTATAGTTTATTTTTATTTTATTTTATTCAATCAGGGACAATAAATAGCTATAATATGTGTTGGAACAGAGGAAAGATAATACAAAATATCAAATTAATAATATGATAATGTGTGCCACTAGAATATAGGTACAACACATTAATAACACACACACACACAACACATCAATAATTACACACATCACATTAATAATTACATCACATTAATAATAAATAATTATAGAACTATCCATTAGTAATTACTCATTTATTGATAAAGTATACCTACACCAGCTAATCAGATGTATGCATGCAGTTGCATCACTAACATCTAGTTCCCAGTAATAGGCCCTATTTCGCTAATTATGTCCTGTTCAATGAATTCACTGTAGCAGTTTGCACGCGGTATCTGTGTTTCGAAGATGGGCTGCTTCAGTTTGTGTACTTCACAGCTATACACACTAAAATCAGAACTGAACTTATCTAGAAAAGGACTGAAGTTACTGACATTGCCAGTGTACCGGCCATGTCTTTTTTACAAATGATCTGATGATGATTTTTTTTAAATGATCTCAGGCCGACTGGATTGCGCGATCGTTAACAGGTGCTGCCAAATTTCTGCTGGACCTACAGCTTAATAATGATGTGCCATGGTTCATTTCGTTATTGTTTCATTAGGTATTTGTGCATTATTATTATTTGTTTTCATTATTTTTGTATAATTAAGTTTACTAACATAGATATAAGTCAAATTGTTACTAACACTATGAGTTATGTTACTTGAATAAATAATTTAATTATATTTACACTAAATAAGCTTGTGCTTTGCCGCAACTCGCTTAATGTGAAGCGATAAAGCGGCTTAAATGTGAATCAAATTCGGCGCGTAAGGCTGCGTTTCCATCAGAGAGATGTACATAAAAATAACCAATCACATAGTTAGTTTAGCTCAAAGTAAGGAAAAGAAGCTATTGGTTAATTTCAAACACATCCCTCGTTACACATCCTCGCTCATCTTATGTGGAAACGCATCTTAAAGCGCGTGCGGCGAGTGTCGATCAGAAATACTGTTAAAATATCGAGCACTCCCGCCAAGGGAATTTGTGCTCCACTTGTGCTTTAATAAATAAATAAATTTCAGTTATTTCAGGTCCGAGACCAATAGAAAAATCAAAAATTAATTAATTTGTATTGTCGAAAATACAAATACAAACACATAAATTATAGCTAAAACCTAAATATCAGAATTACATTAGAAACATTATTAAATTAAATTAAAAAGTCAAAAATAAAATACACAACCGATTTAGAATGAATGAATAAATGTCTAAATAAATTATCATAATATTAAAAAAATAATTACAAAATGTATGCTTTGCTCGAGTTGGGCTCGGCTAGCCATGAACCATCCGAAAATGCGAAGACTGCAGCGCGTACGCCTCCTGTGGGGCGTCTAGGTCCATCCATTTTAACCTTAATGTGAAACACGCTGGTTTGTGCAAGGTCCAAATTTCGATGGAGAAAAAGAGACCTAGAGTGTTATTTTTTAAATTCGATAATAAGGCGTGACATAAATAAACTGTAAACGCTTTATATAAAAGTTCCAGTTAAATTCCTGTTAATTTCCATGTTTCACTTTCACACCCTTCTTGTTTGTGAAATGAAACAAAGGAAAATTAAACAAAATATTTCCGAAACTCACACTTTTTTGTGAAACGATAAAATTACAAAGGATTCTACTTATCCCTCGCTTACATACATAATTATGACACTACAAGTTGTAGTACCTAATTGTTTTCGAGAATTCTTGCAAAAGGCATAGAAAATGAAATCTATGTCATGTTTCAGACATTTGTGTGGTTTTGCTCGTCATTTTGAGAAGTTTTCTGCAAATAATCATCATGATCTTCATCATTCTCTTGCCCTAATCCCAATTCATTTGGGGTCGGCGCAGCATGTCTTCTTTTTCCATAATTCTCTATTGCTTGTCTTCTCATCAGACACCTCCTTTCGTGCAATATCTTCCTTTACACAGTCTATCCATCGTTTCTTTGATCTTCCCCTACTCTTATACCAATCCACATTCATACTCAAAACTTTCATTACGACATTTTTGTCTTTCCTCCACATCTCACGCCCATACTAAGAAAACCGATTAACACACGACTTTAGCATTCTCATCTCAGCCACATGCAAATGTCTTTCATTCATCCTTTTTCTTTAGTTTTCTACAAATAATAATTATGGTACATAAGAATACAAAACAAGATTCGTTTTACTTGTTTTTACGAAGACAAAATACAACACCAGAAATACATGACAGCTTTAGAAAAAATCAAATAAAAAAAAATACGTGTCAGATCCAGACACAAAAATAATCTATTAAAAAAACTTGAACACCAATACTATTCCAAACCAATTTACGTTAACAGCCTACAAGGTAATCTCTTTAATATTTGCGCTCTTAATATCGCCGTCCAAATTTATTGGCCAATAAACTTGCTAGTCGTCACACAAGCAATTTAATCTTCTACCTTTGATAGCTCTACGAATTGTAATAAAAACTGGATTAATGTTTGGCGAAAAATTCTAAGGCTGAAGTCACACCATTTGGTGCTTTGCTTGGTATTAAGAGCTGGTTTGTTGGTCACGACTGCAGATTGTGTGGTCACGATTGGATTACCAGGGCCAGCAAAGTGTTATTGAGTTTTTGGAATTTCTCAGTATTAGTCTAGAGTTGGGAAGTTCGCCACGTGCAAAATCATCAATACAACCCTCCAAGTTCATTTAACCCCTTTGAATGACGTTTTCATGAAATAGTTATTGATTGGGGTTACATGACCTTAGAAGTATGTATTAATGATTTTAATGTCTACAATTCTGTAACTACATACGTGTTACTTGCGTGACTCATTTTTCATCCACATACAACCTGACACAGACCTGCAAATTGCAAAAATCGTAAGAAAATTTGAATTTCGCGGGCCACCTGGCGCTTATACCTTAATCCATTGGTCTTCCGCCTGATCTCTCTTCGGTAGCGTCTGCTTGCTATCCTTTGTTGCAGCAGTAGCAGCATAATCAGCCTATTAATGTTGCCACTGCTGGGACGCAGGCCTCCTCTCTATGAGAGGGAATGGGCTATAATCCACCACGCGGGCCCAGTGCGGGTTGGTAGATGTAACATGTCTTCAAATTTTTGGTTCTAGGACATGCCGGTTTCCTGCGATGTTTTCCTTCACCGTTTTGAGAGCAGTGGTGATGAAATAAATTACACAAAATAATGCGCCTGGCTGGGTTCGAACCCACGACTTACTGCTCGTAAGTCTGGGCCTCCACCACTGGGACACCGCTGCTCTACTGGGCCACTGCTGCATCCTTTGTTGAGTGCTCACGAATTTATGTTTGACTATCTGTTGACCGCGACCTCCGTTCGCATGATATTATTATAAAAAAATATGACATCCCTTTTTGAATCGGAGTTTGCTAATAACTTCAAGGGTTTTATTTTTTTTCCACGAAATCCATTTTCTAAAATACAAGAAGTCTTAGTTACTCCTTATAACATCATATACCTGCCAGTAAAAGTTCCGGACGTATCGGTCCAGCCGTTTCGAAGATTAACCGGAACAAACAGACAGACAGACCGACAGGCAGACAAAAACTTTAAAAATATGTTCTTTTGTAGTTAGTATTGTACATACTTTCAAAAATGCATTCAGTAAAAAGCTGTTACTTTGAAATTACAAACAGACACTTCAATTTTATTTATTTGTATAGATGCATAATTTTCTGGCCAAAAACACATTTAAATGCACATGAAATAAAATCGCAATTTATTTGCAATAACCTACGTGGTGCTGTCGATTCAACTGTTACGTCACTTGGCAATTATTCCATTGTGCTGTATTGATTCACTGAGACATGGGATCGCATTCTATGTCATTTCTTATCGACTCTGTAACTTATTTAAAATCTCTTTGTTCCAGGTACAATCAACCGTTTGGCATGAAAAAATTAGTACTACTAACTAAATCATAAACACATTGGTGGTAATTAATTGTATAAGGTGAAAGGGACACCGTAGACACCTCCTTCAAGAATGAAGGTAACTAAATAAAATTAGCTGTTCCATAAACGATAATCCTGAAATCCGGCAACCTGCTCTATTTCCGAGAGGGTGACCTGCAGTCCCAGGGTGGTGTTGGACGTCCTGGAACTGTACCTGATTCATTGTGCCCCGTGTGTTTTAAATTGTAATGGGATACAACTGTTTTTTTAAATTACCCACCGATAAAAAAAGTAATGTCCCCTACATATAATTTTTTGAGAATGTACTGTATACGTGGTGGCTGTTTGTGCGTTTTTGTCCCTTCCACACTGTATAATTTTTGGTTTCGTTCTTGAAGTAGTAAACCGCACATCGATGGCTCGTCAACCAAATGCAGGATGCATATTATATAGACTGGCGATTTCGTTACATGCAACCTTCAAGTAGGTGTCATAGTAGTAGTTATAGTAATAGTCGTCATATGAAACCACTTTACTAAAGAAACTCATATCAAATTTATTAAAAAAAAACAGCTTTCATAACTAGACCGAAACAGCTTGTCTACTGTTGTATGCGATCATGAGTTACTATGGGAAAATTGTTCAATATGACGGGTTGTATCACCTCCTTGAAATGTGTAGGCAACTAGATCGCCATCCTGTACAACTAAACCACGCATCACGGTTTGGGCTACGCTACTCACAAAGCGGTACCGAGCGAACCTCCCAGCAGTATGTCTCCAGCCTAACGTAACTGAAGGTATCTTAGTTATCTCCGGGGAAAGATTTTGGTGCGAAAAGCAATAGAAATTTACATAAAAGATTTAGTTTCGAAAGAGTAATTTTGGACGCTTTTTCCTTATGGCGTGAACGGAATTCCGATGGGAGGGAACGTCAAGATTGTCGCACTTTTAAAAGACATTTTTTTATCATGTTTGGTTTAGGAATTTCGCAAAAGCAACAGCTTTTTGTAGATACAAGGCTAAAGACTATAAATTTTTTCTCAATAGTTAGGTACCATTTTTGGTTGTGGAACTTATACTGTCACTTACGGGATTTGTTCCGTGATTATTCGTTAATCTGAGCTCCCGATATTCCGACGCTGTTGCAAGCGCCATGATCGCGGGATGACTGGAGTACGCGGGTGGATGGTAAATAAATTGTTAGGTGCAGACAAATCTGTCTACCCTCTTTCATAGTCTTTTGCTACGCGCACTAAAACTCGAAACTAAGTCACGGCAAAACACACTCTCAGGCAAATAGGATGTCGTTCCATATAGCTATATCTGGTTAAACTATATAAGTGCCCATTAAAATAGATGGACAAATGTTAACACAGCTTTCAGTACGTTTAACCAAAGATATCCAAGCACAAAAAAAACTGATTTGGCCTAAAATACCCAATGATTTTAGGTCAAATCAGTTCAACCAACATTTTTAGTGTATTTTGGTTACCTGTTTTTTTTTTCTTGTAAGTATCTAATGCGTTTTAGCTTATTTTTTATCATTGTCCTTATTTTGGTGGTCTGAGTGATTTCTAAAAGTTTGTCCATCTATTTTAATGGGACCTTATATAAACAGAATATAGCACCCACAAGCCATTAATGTGAATTTTTCGACAAAATCAGATAGAAAATGTGCAGCGATTTTTAAGCGATACATGGTAAGTTTTCCTTTTTGTTTCCTTTTCTCTCTTGTGAGCCATACTAGACTGGCTCCTGTCGTAACTACATAGATAGACCAGTCACCAAGGTAGACAGTGAGAGAGTAAATGCTTGGGGTCATCATCAACTTCCTGCAGTTATGCCAATTTATTTGCTTCAAAATGTCTTCTTAAGTATGCCAGAAAGATTACAAGTTAAAAGTGTCGACACTTAAATCAATTATTTTAATTTAAAAAATATTTTGATCGACACTCGTGCCAGTTTTTGGTCCAAAAAATATTGATGGGTCGAAATAAGTAATAATCTCGTCGAATTTTAATGTCGAACAAGTAGCTAACATCTTCAAAGAACCCGGAAGAGATTTTAATAAAAACTTTTTTCGTACGCGCTTTGGTTCGGATTTTCATTTTCCCTTCTCATGTTGAATTTTACAACTGACAACAGTGGACTTTTTTTACGTCTTTCTGTCTTCGTTGAAATCAGAAAACTTATATCTAAAACTCACTTTGACAGAATTTAGCAAGACATTATACTTTTAGGGTCTAGCCTTGTGGTGGCCCCCGGCCACCGTAGGCGCGGGCCTGTGGACGGCGAGTTTTGGGCTAGCTCGCCGTCCGGCCGTCTTATGACGACAGGCCGTGTCGACGGCGCGTTCGTGTTCCACGCGCGCCTCAAAGAGATGTCAGCAACCACGTAGGGGTCCGCACGGGCCGATGCCTGCCAGGGCTGCGGGACTGTTCGAAAGAGATACCGCAGCACTGGAACACAAAGGGCAAAGAAGGAACATGGATGGGTTTTAGTCAGTACAAGTCTGACACTCCCTTCCGCTCCGCCCAGAGCGGGGGGGGTCATTTGATGATTTCACATCCTAAAAAAAAAAAAAAAAAAAATGTGTCTAGCCTTGACCCAAGCATTCCCAACATTGGCACCTATTTTTTAATCACAACTACATTCCTACTTAGAAAAGTATTTTAAGTAAAATGTAAACAGAATCTTTAAGTGTGATGGTCATTTGTGTATATGGCTTTCTAAAAGAGCAATAAAATAATAAAAAAAAAACCAAACATAAATAAGGAAATAAAATTGATAATGAGCACACGAATCATAGCAAATAATAACATCGTCTGTTTATCAAATATTTAATCGAGTAATAAATTATACTTATCGTACATGGCCGCTATTCAATTAGACACATAAAAGGCTATCCAATAACATTGAGTCTCATATAAGCCTAGATAGAGAATTAATTATTTATTAATCTCAAATAATGTATTGGAAATTTGAGATAATTATATTAAGTCAATTTCTAAGCAAGGCGACAATGTTTGCCCTGGCGACAATATTAATATTAGCTTGTATTTTGAATTTAAGATATTCAAACAAAAGATTACTAATAGCAATAATACTTGTAACTTGCTTACTTGTAACTAAATTCACCAAACAACAACGTCATATTATTTGTTCAATCCAGTAGATTCATTTTGTTTCAAATCCACCCTCCTTTTTTTTTCAAAAAGATTCTCAATTTGACACGTACATTTTTGTTATTTTTTAAGCATGACCACGCAAAGCTTTTTACAGAGGAGTCCGATTTGTATGATTATTTTTTGTGTAACTAAGTTTAAATAATAAAACATGTTATTAATTGTCGACATTCGAATCGATCGATTACATGACCTATTTGTTGGATTCGATCATTAGTACGGACATAAACTGAATCGCAAGCGCGCCAGTGGTAACATCACGCGACCTATTTATCAGTCTACCCACACCACAGCGTGCGTCTACAAAGCCCTGATGTTTACAGCTCGACGTGAGGAGGACAGTCAATCTCTGATCGCGGCGGAGTTGAGACGTCTTGGAGCTGTATCCGATTCATTGTGCCCCGTGTTATTGTGTTAAGTTGTAATTCGTTAGTTTGCTAGAAACACCGTATAGCAACCAGTGTGTTTGCATAGCACGAAACGTATCGTCTGCCCACATGATGTACGAGCCTAACGGAATAAATTCCGACATATTTACAAATCTTTGATTCCTCGACATAAATAATTCAATATAATATTTTCGTATACTTTTGACATTTTGCCAAACCCTTTTCATTAGTTTTCATTCAGGTCGATTTCTTGGAACTAACTCCAATTACCGTTATATAACTAGTAATTTAGCAATAAAATTATTCTAGCTAGACGAATTTTCTTTCAATAAGAAACCTTTTCATGATTGAGAATATTTGTGTCGAAAAACACTTTTTCTCTAAATAATTATTGGTTGAACGATTTCACAGTAATGATTCTAATCATCAAATAAACAAACGTCACGCACGTAAATGATAGAGTGACAATTGACAGGGGAGAATGGAAGAAAAAACGTGTTGCGCTGACCCCAAATAACATGGCACAAAGACAGGAAGATGATGAACATCACACAGATAGTTTTGTGGGTCTACTATTAGGTTGTTGGTTGTCTAAGTCATCGGGGATTACAGGTGTGTGTTATGTTTAGGTAGAGGTGTCCTTCCAGTTCAACCACATTTTTTTCAGCTATGTTTAAGTCCCATGTAAACAGGGAACGAGTTTTGCCATCATTTGAGCAAAACTTCAGACTCATACAAATTACTAACTGAAAACCCCACCACGAACCAGCCCAAGCAAGTGAAGGTCGACCTGAGCGGCTGTTATTATTTAGCCACAAGCTCTTCCATGAAATAAACGTATTATCTCCGAAGGAAAACGCTACTAGTAAATACTTTTGCGTGGATTACCAGAGATAGATCGGTCATGCATGATTAGGTAGTAATCTTCTCTCATGTAGACACGAACTATACCAGATTAGGTGTGTTTAATCGGAGATTACTTTTTGCACGAATATATGGAAGTCATTTGTATAATAACCTTACCAGACAATATACAACATTAATTTTTGTATATGCGAAACCTGATACACGTGTCTAGTATTTTTATGTAAAGAATCTATGTTCAAAATTTCAAAACTGTATCATGAAAAATTACAAAGTTATAAGCTTGTTCTGTTACCTAGTTGTCCGCCCAAAATCGTGGTCACCACGCAGCGTGCGTCTCTAGCGTCGTCTTGAGCTCATTGATAATAATATTTTGGCAGTAGGTACCTAAATTATTGCGATAGGTACTTAAAGTCGTTCGGTTTCCAACTTTTAACTTTTTTAAATATTTTTGGGAAAATACATAACATGGTTTAAAAATTATTGGAATCGATTCAGTTACTTATTCTGAACAAACTATATTCAGGTTTCGCATATACTAAAAATAATGTTGTAGAACTGCCGTCTTTGGGAAATGTGTGTTTGCTATGGCCAAGAAGATCTACAATAAGATTCCTAATAACATAAAAGAATGTAGCAATATTAAGGTCTTTAAAAAGAAATTGTTTCAATTCCTTATAGAAAACTGTTACTACTCTGTTGCTGAATTTTTAGTTACTAGAACTTTTAAAATGTTTCATGTCCACTTGACTTTAATTTATTGTTGTTTTTGTCTTGTATCTGTCATGCATGACCAATAGTAGTAATATAATTTATATTTGAACAAAAATTGAATTTATATCAAATAATTGTAACCTTCGTCTTGAGACACTGCGGTAAGTTGGACGAGAAGATACCACGCAACTTCCCGAACGCTGCCCAGCCGAGTCGGATTCGACGATTGACCTCTTTCTCGAAGTTAGACTTACCTAACTGGATCGTTTGTCCAAGGTAGACATAATCGTCTACAACTTCGAGTGTAGAGTCTCCGATCTTGGTCCTCCAGTGCAGCGGTGAACAGCTTCGGAGATATGACGTCTCCCTGTCTTACACCTCACTGCAGAAGGATAGGTTCTGAGGTCTGGTCCTGAAGTCGGACTGACATGGTGGCGTTTTTGTACAAACACTTCAACACCTCGATGTACCGATAGTCGATGCGAGTCGCACGGGACCGGTCAATGTGGCGACACTTGGGGGAGGCCTATGTCCAGCAGTGGACGTCTTTCCGCTGAAATGATGATGATGATGAATTGTAATTTTAGAGTCATATTTTCAATATATTATTTAAAAATTTGTATGCCCAAGTGGCTGATCATGGAATGAACATTATTATTATATAATTATGTAATGAACACCTGCGTGACCATGTATCACAAATAAAAGATTTGATTTGATTTGATTTGATTTGATTTACATCTGAGACCCTGGCACACGTAAACTGGTAAACGTACCGTTATTAAGTCGATTTTAAAATTAATAAGCCGCATATGCTTCAATACACGCCTTAGTACGTGGCATAAGACACTACCGTGTTTTCAGATACGGAAAAAATGAATCCTGATGATCCTGATCAGGATAATCGGAGAAACTTATTAAATTATTATGTTGTCATTGGTCCTTGATAAGTGCGCGAAGTTTCAATTCAATCCGACGTTTTGAAGTAGGTGAAAATCACGTTCAATGATTAGGTACGTCACAAAGATACACACAGTTTCTACATACAATATTTTTATCATCATCATCATTTCAGCCGAAAAGTCCACTGCTGGACATAGGCCTCCCCCAAGAAGGGGGGTTTTGCCATAATCGCCACGCTTGGCAGGCGGGTTGGCGATCGCAGTATGGTTGTTGTAGAATCAGAGAACGCTGCTGCCCATTCTCTGGTAAGTCCCTTAGTCGCCTCTTACGACACCCACGGGAAGATATGGGATGGTGCTATTCTTTACGTCCGGACACCATACAGAACATATTTTTATAATTTTTTGAAATAATCTATGGATGATACAAGTTGTGCTTGATGCAAACAATTTAACTAAAATGACATTGGATAATTTTATTTTCGATTCAAATATCGACATATTTACCTTAAATATGTTTACACCGCGCACTCGTTCTAGGGCCTCTCTCTGATCATACACGTACTCCAGTTTTGAGTATTATGCACCAGACGTTTCTGAAGTACATCACCGATGAGGTCAGTGTATGTTTTAGGTCTACTGCATACATTCACAAGCAGCTTTAAACTACAACACATCACATCACGCTTGTAATCCCCGAAGAGTTAGGCTGAGGAGTAACTAATAGTACCTACCCCACATTTCACTAGTTATGTTTAAGTCCCATGTAATAGGGGGCGAGCCTATTGCCATCAATCGGGCACAAATCGAGACTGGGTGCTACTGAGAAAATTCTTGACGGAAAAACCCAATAACACATTGCCCGACCTGAGAATTGAACCCGGGACCTCATGCTCAGCAGTCGCGTTTGCAACCACTAGACCAACGAGGTACAGTTAGTGTGAATTCACATTAAAATGAGATTTATGCTGAAGAATCGTTTTGAAACGCCTTACCCTCGGAGATCTTTCCTCAAAAACTTTGTTTATTCTGAAAGTTATTTGCAGTCGTCTTTTGCATAATTTATATTAAAAATTCACCTGCACATAAAAATGCATCTCGTACCAAGCTTACTTACTTATTAGAATTCAAAGTTACAAATAACAAACTGTGGTGTGAGCTTCAAATTTGAATTTCAATTGCGGTAGAGGTACCTCTTTTACCAACAAAGGGAAGGGCAATCAATGGGCCAAAACAGCCGATCTATAGGTTGTTCTTATATTATCTACCACAAAATAGAAAGGTACAGAAAGCTTGCTGCGTACAACGTCTGAGGACAGGCGCACGCACACAGTAGACGCGTACGTAGGCGACGTAACGCAACGCGAAGCGACGCCTGCCCACTCTCGCGTCGAGAGTGCGCTCGATTCGCGTGAAGCGTATCTATTTGTGCGTGATTTTCTGAAACAAATGACTGCTGTCTTGACTTCACTTGCACTCGCTGCATGTGAAGTGTATCTATTTGTGCGTGATTTTCTGAAACAAATGACAGCTGTCTTGACTTCACTTGCACTAGCTGCACGTGAAGCGTATCTATTTGTGCGTGATTTTCTGAAACAAATGACTGCTGTCTTGACTTCACTTGCACTCGCTGCATGTGAAGTGTATCTATTTGTGCGTGATTTTCTGAAACAAATGACAGCTGTCTTGACTTCACTTGCACTCGCTGCATGTGAAGCGTATCTATTTGTGCGTGATTTTCTGAAACAAATGACAGCTGTCTTGACTTCACTTGCACTAGCTGCACGTGAAGCGTATCTATTTGTGCGTGATTTTCTGAAACAAATGACAGCTGTTGCGAGTGCGGTTGCACTCGCTGTACGTGAAGCAGCGTGTCTATGTGTGCGTGCGTTTCCACTCGTTGTATGTAGTCGACCTTCTGTATCTACCTATCTATTTGGTATTATCTACCCTGCCGCCTTTTGTTCTGCGGTATTAATAAGGGCATCGTTTTTGCGTCGTCATTATTGATCGGGTGAATTCTCCCAGTCATACTACTAATGTGTGGTGAGCAGTTTTTATCCTTTACGTGTGTTCATGGGAGATAGACTAGACTCATAGCCTTCACAATGTTAAATGACTTTCCGAAGAGACACTAATTTCGGATAGAATAGCTTGCTCAATTCTGCTTTTACATATCATTTTCGATATGTTACTATATCAAAAAGGCAGTTGTTGGGCCTTGGGCTGAATCATGGAATACTGATGATATAACACAATATCACTTTGCTGTTCCTGAGCATCGAAGCCAGAACTTATGCTCAACAGTATCGCTTGCGACTACTAGACCCCGAGGCATAAGAAGCCATGTCCCAGAATAAATTCAACCCGTTCATCGTGTGGGCAACAAAGTTTACTCGTTGCTTATAATTCTTTCCAATATTTCCAAACCTAGTGTCAGTTTTTATGCCGCCCATGGGCCTCTGACTCGGCTTTACATGCCGTCTAGAAATAACTCTCAGACATGCTGGTTTCCTCACGATGTTTTTCTTCACCGTAGCAAGTGATAATTATACAATACGCACATGAATCCGAAAAATCAGAAGTGCGTTCCTTGGGTTCGAATTCGAGACCGATGGTCACACCACTTGACTATCACTGCCTAATTGTCATTTGTGATGAGAGTAGCGAATGTCAAGTGGGATCCTTATCCCACTTGACTTTCGCTTTGCCCTTGCAGAAGAATGATGATGATGATGATTATGACCGTCATTATTGCTACCATTTACCAATATTACCATCGACCTACGAACCTACGATGTTGTTTTTCCCTAGTAACATGAACGAGGAGCTCAAAAGAGGAGCGCAAGAAAATATATGTGGGTAGTATCAATAATTTTGAAATATGGATCTCCTTACTTTTATATAGTAAAGTCAACGATGTCCCAAAGGCTGTTGAGCTCAGATTACTGTAATGGCCCATTATTTTTATCATCTGATTTTCCCAGTTCATCTTTACCTTGAGTATAGGCTTATCTTGGTTTAAACGAAGTCTATTCTTGTTACTCGAGACCCTTGAAAAAGATTTATTTTTAGTCTTTTTTTTTTTCTTTCAATACTTTAAATCTGCTTTTCTTTTATTTGTCATTATTTTATTTTTAGCCTTTGTCCTCCCACTGCAAGACAACGGCTTCCCTTTATTCTTTTTTATTCTCTTTTGAGCTAGTATGGACCAATTTAGGCTGTAGGCGTTGAATTCGTC
Organism: Noctua fimbriata; assembly: GCA_905163415.1. Classification (NCBI taxonomy): domain Eukaryota; kingdom Metazoa; phylum Arthropoda; class Insecta; order Lepidoptera; family Noctuidae; genus Noctua; species Noctua fimbriata. Next base: position 8,602,582 of record LR990945.1, read on the forward strand.
TCACCATCTTTGCTCGTGTATGCCGTGACGTCGTTTGTTCCAGGTTTTATTGTTCTTGTTTTAGCTCTTGATACGTTCATCATGCGCCAGATGTGTCCTTCTTTGCCCCGATTTTAATCGTATGTATTTTCTTTTTATTCATCATCATCTTTGACAGTTGTTTCTCCTATTACAGTACTGAACACAAGCTTCCCCTTAGTATCATGTTTCCCTGGTCTATCATATTTGTTTGTCTCTTTCAAATATCGCTTCGTATAAATAAATTAACTTGTATTTTTGTCTGGCGCCCACAAAGCGCCTTCGTCTGTAACCCTTAATTTGTTAAAATTTTTCTTATTACAACTTCGAAAGAGTTTTTAAACAATCAAAACCAGTGCAAAATATTTCGTAAGTTAATTAAAGTTTGTTATATTAAAATCTTCTCATTTTATTTCTACTTTCGCCCAGTTTCTCGGTTTGTGTGGTGTAAATAATAAGATTTGATATTTTTATCCTTGTTGGTATACCATACTATTAATATTACTGAATGAAAACAGTTCTTGTTCTGCCGTTTGGTACAGTTGTGATTTAACCTAGCATTTAAAAAAAAAAGACAGAGTTAGTTCGGGCCTTGTTGCAATTCTAACTTTGTAAATACCAGTTGACTACGTTGAGGAGGAGTTTTTTGACGTCATTTTTTAAGTTTATTTTTAAGTTAGTTAGTTCATATAGGTTATTTTAATTTATTAATATAATACTTTGTAAATGTAAAATAATGACAGTGTGAACTTCGGACTTGTGAAAACTTGCAAATAGTTAAATTACTCATTCTACCCAAAGGTAGAAATACGTACACTTAAAGTAAAGTCAGCTGATGCAATCTCTCCAGCCAAATAAAAATTAATTCAAAATTTCAGGTTATCTGTAGACTTATTTTGACCGCTGGAAAACCCAAAAGCCAATCAGCTTTCATCTAAAAATGCATTGACAGTTGTTTGCTGCAGGGTGACTCTCTTGGGAACGAGCATTGGCTTACGACTGTTGAAGACAGGGGTCGAACATGGGTTTAAGAGGACGATTGGTTGATTCGGCACGTGCCATTATAGATGGGTGGGACAAGTCAGACAAAGGAGATTTTAATTAAATTCACTTCGGAAGAAAGCTAAAAAATGAAAAAGACAACAAAAAAAACAACAGATTTAAAAAAATAAACTTGATGAAAGAATCATAAAATCCATTTGAAATTTAATTCTTGAAAATGTAAATGTGGATTTATCATTGACACTGAAAACGGGATATTACCATGTTTTGTGTTCCCGATATTTCAGCGCAGTTGCAAATACCATGATCCCGGATAAACTGATGTTATTGCGGGTGGGTGTTTCTTGATATTAATAATGTTGGTAGCCATAGTTATAAATGTGGAATGACAAACAATGTAATAATCAAATTTATTACAGACAAAGATACAAATTGAAGAGAATAAGCAGAAGAAAATATAAGAGGATCTATTGATGAAGTTTACATCATTTTCAAAAAGAAATATGGATATTCTTGAATACGAAGATATACGAACAAAATCTCTTGACTTACACCACACAATGTTACGCAGGGAAAATGTAGCGAAATGATTTGGCAAGCGTCCAAACCTCTGCTACCTACAGCCTTTGGATTTGTCGTCTTTATTATAGACTTTACTTCTTGCAACTGCTCATAGCCTTTTGAGGTAAATGTTAAGTGCGGATCTGAATTTATTGCTGGGTTTAGGAACGCTGGAACTGTTAGTTCTGGCGATTTATTTATGATGGAGGTCAAGTTTACGATGACCAGTTTTGGGTTTATTGGTTTAGGGATTTTCATTGATATTTTTAGAGAAATCTAATCTACTTACAGCTACGGGTGTAGCTTTGGCCTACGCCATGGTGACCGAAAATCATTCCACGGCTATCTACCGGGGCAATAAGTATCCTGTGTTCTAATCCAGGTCTCTCTTCTTTAGTGCGTCAGAATCCGTTAAGTGGTTTATTTTATTCTATTTATTAGTGACCATAAAACAGTTACATGTTAAAGTTTAAAACTATAAGTCGTTAAATAAATACGAAAACATATAATCCAAACCATTTGTCTACGGGTTAATAAATTAACAAATAAAGAACGCAATGATAATTTTGTCTTATAACGTTTGAATTGATAAAAATAAAAATAAATATATAAAAAATAATATTAAAAACAAATTGTGGTGAAAGAATATTTATAGCCAGTGTTTTAAATTTGTTACTAGGAAGAAAGAACATATCTATGTCCATGAAGTGTGTGAAAGGTTTCCACAAGTAGACGAAGAGTCACTCGTGCCCCGGCGTTGGTTCTGCATGAATCCACGTGGAATAGTCGGGAGCTTAGGAGTGAAAAGGAAAAGATAGAGAAACTTATAATATTTTCGCATTTATAAATTAGGATGTTCGTAAAGATCCAAATGAAGATTAAAAGTAGATTTTAATCCAATTTACAGTCATCGAAACTTATAATATTACTGGCAAGAGAACATTTAGAAATGTTTTAAGTCACAGATAAAATCACATTAATAGACTGTTAGATTTCTGATGATGAATTAGATATTCTTTCATCTTTATTATTGGGTGAAGAATCTTTCAAAAGCTAATAACAATATTTCTCATATTCGATCTTTTACTGTTGAACTTAAATCATTCGATTTATTCTTACGATCAGTCCTAAAATTGTATGAGATGTTAATTTTATTGAGAATTTATACCCGGATTTACGGGCATATAAATTACATACCCACGAAACTGAATCACAAAAAGCAATTTACACTATAAATTGCAAAAAGGATACTAAAACGATAGATTGAAAAGCGTAGGCAGGGTAAAAACCTCTTTTAATTATCATTATCTGTAAGGCCTTTCACACACGGTGAGTTTTTGCAACGATGTTACCGCAAAAAGGGCGAAATACAGTGGCAATGCTGTCGTTGGCTGTGTACCTTCTCCCACGTGACCACTTACCATCAATTCTGTCGCGCTTCCCACCCTCTGTTCTTCTCTCCTCGTTCCCCCGATTTCGTCAGAAACAGTCGCGTGTTTACATCAATACAGGAGCGAAGCTGACGTGCGTTTGCTCCACTTCTGTCGTACGTCGCAATTGCGACTGTAGCGTTTATAAAACGCGCGACAGAATTTCGCTACGAAAAATTGGCCGTGGACGAGGGCCCTAAATACCGGTTCGTGATTTACATTTTCATTTCTTTTCTTCATGATTTATTAAATTGCGGAGTAGTTTTGTTGATTAATGGCCTAGCTTTGTCGGTTTGCAGAATTCTTTGTTTTCATTCGGTGGTTAACCAGAGTTTGATTGCTGGTAGTCGGTGCGTGCTCTCATTATTTTTTGGTCATTATTACTTTCAATATTTTTGAAGTTAATTTTATGTTAATCTCTTCTTACTTCTTTGTTTAAAAGCTAAGTTGGTCCATTAAGCTTGGTATGAATAATAAAATTAGCTGTATCTTAGGGATGGGCTACAATTTGTGAAGAAACGGCAGTTTAATCTAAGAGATTTTTAAGGTTTTGAATAATTACGTGATCCATATTGTATTTGGTCTTCGTTTCTGTTTTCTTTTGATTTGTCTTCTTTGTTGATTGTGTCTTTTTCCTCTTATTCGATTACTTCATTGCTGAAGGTCGTGCTCGCTTTATAAAGCTTTGACGGCGTCCTGACTGAACTGCTTCTAGGCCACTCTGCCTTCGACTTGTCTCAGAGCCGATCTGATCGGAACAACGAGTAGGTGGTGTAGCTTGGTGCGTTACGAATGGTTTTTGCCGATTTTTTTTCATTTTATTTTAGTATTTGTAGGAAAGGTCCTTATGAATGCAACTATAAGATTTACTAACAAGCAAGACTTTTTGACTGCTCTGTAAGTACGTAAAAAATAACGCAGATGGGTGGAAACCAGATAAACAAAGATAGACTTATGCCCATTAATGAGACAAGTCAGATTGACCAACGATCCAATAAAAGTATGATAGATTTATTAACTTTCCGTACAATGTTGTAATTATACATTTATAAATTAAAATAACCAAAAGTAATCAACTTAACAATAAAGTTAAAAAATTGCGTCAAAAAACTCCTCCTCAACGAACGCTGTCAACTGGTTATGTCCCCAAGAGACTGCCGGCGTTGCCACGTTGTATGGCAACGCGTAGCCTCTGGCCAAGGTAAAAGCCAGCCCTTGGGTCACGGGAAGTGTCAGCTAACCTTTTTGAAATTTCCAATAAAAAAGGTTAAATCATTTAACACACCAACACACTCAACCCAATACAGAACCTTCAAAATTCAACACAAAACAAGATAGAAACAGTTTAAACGAAGCAATAACGTCGGTTCTGAGCCCCCGAATGTTGTACACATATAAATTACATCAATTAATATAAGGGTGTTTACGGAACCCCTATCAGAAACCCACGTCAAAATCATTGTGAACCTGCAATAAATTTGTTTTTGTCTCTCTAACTACAAAGAGGCGGTTTTATATATGATTATAGAGATAGGGTAAGGAATTTTGGCGAATATATTGGGATATATTGAAGGAGATCGTAGAATAAGTTGGAGACTTTTGGCATTTCTGATAAAAAGTTTTTGTAAGGTCAAAATGCAAGATATAAATATAATGGTTTAATCATATTTCTAATAGCAGATGCAGAATACTTTTGCTAGTTGTCTGGCAGTTGATATTAAAGAAAAACACGATTGAAACATTTAAAGAATGTAATTTCTAGAATGATACTTACTGTTATTTGGTATGGGCATGTGAGGAAAAACAAATCGCATGTGACTAAAAGAGTGATAAATATAAATGTTGATGGATGGAGACGGGAAAGAAGGCCAAGGAAACGATAGATGAATTGGGTGATAAAATGAAAGAAAAAGGAGTAAATGATAGCGGACAGTTGACAGAGGAGAATGGAAGCAAAAAACGTGTTGCGTCGATCCCAAATAACATTTGACAAGGACAGGAAGATAATGATGAATTTCTAGAGTGACAAAATACCTTATAAATATCTTACAGACAACCATTGGCAGGAACGGTTACAACCGTTGAGCGTGATAAGCCTATTATGTTCAAATACAGTTCTCTTCTTTGCGAGATGGAGTGGGCCCACGCGAGCCCAGTGCGCGTTGCTGTATGATACACCTCTTTGATTTTTTCGTTCTAGAAGTTGTCTAACGAAATTTTTCATATAATTTTGACTGCAGTTGAGGTTGGTAATAAATCCTTAACTAAAATTATCTGAAATATTACAACCGACGATTCAGGTCACATTATATGGTAACTATCGTTTAAAATTTTAATAAACCTTCTCAATTTTTTTGATAAGGATATTATATACATTAATAAATAACCTATATTAACTAACTAACTTAAAAATAAACTTAAAAAATGGCGTCAAAAAACTCCTCCTCAACGTAGTCAACTGGTAATGTACCCAAAAGACTGGCGGCGTTGCCACGTTGTATGGCAACGCTAAGCCTTTGGCCAAGGTAAAAGCCAGCCCTTGGGTCACTGGTAACTATCTAAATTAAAATAGGACAATACTATCAAAATCATCAAAACCAATTCATTTGACTAAATACCATAATTACTCTATTTGAAATGTATCACCTACACTGAACAGTAATTATCTTAATTAATGATCTATGCAACACAGTATTAATATTAACATATTCTCAATTACAGTAGATGGTTTGACAAATGGGTTTAATCAGTTATAGGATCAAATGCGTCATTGAGTTGGTGAACGGAGGCGTGGGTGCCATTTCAAGGTGAAATTGTGTTGAGTTTTGCTACGGTTCATCCATGACAAACTTCTGCATTTCTAATCATCATTTCAGCCGAAAAGTCCAATGCTGGACATAGGCCTCCCCCAAGAAGGGGGGTTTTGCCATAATCGCCACGCTTGGCAGGCTGGTTGGCGATCGCAGTATGGTTGTTGTAGAATCAGAGAACGCTGCTGCCCATTCTCTGGTAAGTCCCTTAGTCGCCTCTTACGACACCCACGGGAAGATATGGGATGGTGCTATTCTTTACGTCCGGACACCATATATGGTGTCATTTCTAATAACATAACATAAAATCACGCCTGTAATGCCCGAAGGGTTAGGCAGAGGTAGGTATACCTTATGGTATACCCACATTTTGCCAGTTATCTAAGTAGAAGCATGGAAGATGAAGACATGCGGCACCGACCCCAAATAAATTGGGATAAGGGCAGGAGATGATTTTGCCATAATATGATGATTTGTAATATGGGGCGAGCCTATTAACATCAACCGGGTACAGATCAAGACTCCGTGGCTGCTACTGAGAAATTTGTTATGGAAAAAATCCAATAACACTTTGCCCAACCCGGGAATCGAACCCAGGATCAGGATCAGTCGCGCTTGCGACTCCTCGGCCAACGAGGCAATTACTACCTACTGAAATGACTTTTGATAAATACAAATATGGTACATACATAAACTCACGCCTCTTCATAGCGTAGGGGTAGGCAGAAACTACAAACGCCACCTGCTACGGTCCATACATACTCCTCTACTTCTAATTATAAAGGGTGTAAGAAGACCCTTAACGAAACCGAAAGGCACTTGTTCTCCTCGTCATTACGATCATTTTATTGTTCTAAACCATACCTGGAAACCTTCTAGTTACGGAGATATTGGATTTCAAAGTTCCAACTTTTTCACAACTTTTTTTTTAAATATTAGTTTTAATTAGTTTTTGGTTGTAACTTTATTTTTCATATCTCCATGACCCGTTCACTATTCGATGCATCCATCAGTACAATGTTTAGAGTGCGTTACATTGAGTTCCGTAAAACGTGATTTTTCACCCAAAAAAAAAAGTCGTTTCCCAGCAATATTTTTTGCGTAGGGTTACTTGGTTAGAAGTACAGAATGCTTGGTTGACGGCTTCGTTTACACTCTGTATTGGCAGCAAAATCGCATATTCTCAAAATGTGACTTTTTCCAAGAAGAATTCTATTTGAAAACTCTTCTAGTGTTCCAGCCGTTAATAGTGTCGCCAGTCATAATATATCTCGGAAGATGTCATAACTTTCTGCAAAACCCAAGTTATAGTAATAGAGCGTACTCTAAATTCGACCTATGAAGTCTTTGACCTCTTTGCTTGAAGATATTAGAAGAAATGGAACGTATTCTTTTGTTTCTTTCTAGAATTGTTACGTGTATTTCCCAGAGGTTTTTAAATGTCTGCCTAGACGTGTACTGTTGATATTACTGTCTCATATTATGATGAGAATCTTGTTAAAGCTAAGAAGATAAATTACCTTATAAGGCTATGATGCTTATGACTGTTTTAAGGTACTTTTTTGTTTGAATATTTCGTTAAAAAATAAAAGTCACGTTTTAAACTAGGATTCAACGTAACGCACTCAAAACATTGTGCTGATGTATTGAATAGTAAGGAGGTCAAAAACGTATTTATAGTTAAGTAATAACTTTAAAAACTTGTATTTCTTTCTTTTTCTTTTCTTTCTTTTTTTAAAAAACGTTGCCCCACACTAGGAATTTCTCCTGTATCGTGGGTGCGTTTACAAACATTTAAACTCACATACACAAACAGCCAGACCCGGAACAACTACCTGTAGGCCATACAAATATTTGTTCCGTGCAGGAATCGAACCCGCGACACGAAGCGCAGCAGTCAATCGCTCAGCCACTGCGCCAACCGTGCCGTCAAAAAAAAACCTGTAAAAAAATTGAAACTTTGACCCCCTATATCCTATACTAGAAAGTTCTCAAGTATGATCCAGAACAAAAAAAATATCGCAATGACAGGGAGAACAAGTTAGAGCCTTTCGATTTCCTTATGGGTATGTTTATACCCATTATAAACGATAGTGCTAAACGGACAGATACTGCCGACATAATCTTAATTAAATGGTAGTCCTGTAACTAAGAGTACCACTATTGCTGACAAGGCTTAACACTCCCATTAAACACCCAAAACTTCCAAAAATTATATCTTCTTTTTGGTCGTTTGCTCAATGCTGAGAATCGTGAACCATACGAGGCATGTGACCGGATGTATGAACGTTGACAAGGCCAAAGGAATATGAAAGGGAATAAAATAACATATAATAAAAATAAAATATTTTATTGGTATAAAAATGAATTTATTAAGTAAAATAACTATTAATTAAAAACTATTAAATAACCTAAAATATATAAATTAACAACAAACTTTATAGTTTGTTGTGGTGTGGTGTGTTTGTTTGTTGTTTGTTTGTTCTTTTATAAGGGCATAACAAAAATTCCTCCTCAACGCTGTCAGCTGGTAGTGTGCCCACTTGTGACACACTTAGCCTCTGGCCAAAGAAAAAGCCAGCCCTTGGGTTAAGGGAAGCGTCAAATAGGCGTTTCGAAATTTCCTTAAACAGGCTATGAGCACTCGGACCCCACGGCCAAACAGTTTCAACCCAAAACGGCTCGAAAATATAGTTACCACAAAGGTTTCAATATTTACGCCGTTTGAGGTTCTCTGCAGCCGCAGCGGCAGCGCTAGCACATAAAATAAGCTACACAGTTGAAACCCTCACTCCTGAGTTAGATGAGACTTGTGATACTTGTCTTCACCCGTTTTGGAATTAACAATTTATGCAATAAATTAAAAAGAAAACAACTTAAGAGTAGGAGAATTTAATGCATGTATGATTTTATGTGGTATGTGTGCGTGTGTTTATGCGTAGGTGTGTGTGTGTGAGTATATGGTGGAATAAGGCGTGAGTATATTTTTACGACGATTCTCCAAGTTGCGCGGTCTTCTAGTGTAGACAGCTCTGTTCATTAAAAAAGAGACAAGTACCAACAAATCAAGCCACACCACCCAAATATTTCGTCTACCAAAGTAAAAAAGGATTACAACAAAAAGTATATAGTGAACTAATATCAGCTGTTCACGAAACTTGGCTACTAGCTTGCCCCACTTGGCAACCGCCAGTGGCTCATGTTTCCCTTTTATATTTACTGCTATCTGAAAGCTATCGCCTTGGTTTTAAGCGAGTATGGTTCATTTATGGCAATTGGTATTGACATTGGTGTTTAAATAATCATTAGTCTTATTATAGCATGTGTATGAGGTTGTTGAACTTAAAAATTTACTTACTGAGAAAACAATATCAATCATAGATCATCACCTCCCTAGCCTTTTCCCAACTGTGTTGGAGTCGACTTCCAGTCTAACCGGATGCAGCTGAATAAAAGTATTTTACTTGGAGCGACTGCCTATCTGACCTCCACAACCCAGTTAGTACTGGGTAATACGATACCGCTTGGTAAGACTGGTTGTCAAACTTTCGGGCCCCTGCAACGACTGTCAAAGATCTACAATTGACAGCCGGGATCAACGGTTTAACGTGCTTTCCGAGACACGGACGAAACTAGGTATGTGATGGGTGGTCACCCATCCACAGACCAGCCTAGGCAAGCGTGACTTAACCTGATGATTGATCCGAGCGGCTGTTATTGTTTAGCCACGAGCTCAATATTCCTATCATATACAATACCAATCCAATAATTACCATTTTTTTAGTAATATAATCAAAGCACCATTGATTTATCTTCAAGGAGAACATCGTAAGGAAAACGGTCTTAATCTGAAATTACTAACTAGCAAGCAAATCGTTCTTTTGTTTTATGAAAAGACGTTCTGCATTATGTTGATTATTTTCTACTTATCATTAACAATTTGGTGTATTCGGGAGGCCACGACGAAAAATGGTATTAATGGTTCCATTTCTAACTACTTACTTGTGCCTACCAGGGTGGCATAATCGCATGTGCGACAAAGCCCTTTTTTCTAGAATAAAAAAAAAAAAAAAAAACTACTTGTACAGACAAGGACATAAAATAACAGAAAGATTACTATAGAAGGCTGTTCTTTATTTTGATTGAAAAAAAACTATTGACATTCATGAACGGCTTCCTTATAGTCAGTTAATGAATTAACAATATAGTAAACTTTCCAATCATCCATTGCATTATTTTCGAGACCACGGTCACCGATGAACGTTGACAAGACAATCATGGTGATGCCGATAATGACCTTTGCATGTCATCAGCTACTCCAGCGGTTATCCTTTCAGTTCAAAAGGCTTTGTGTTAGAACTCCAATACACATTAGTGCTGTTCCCGAAATTACCACGATCAGTTAACCTCCCGTGTTTGGTGAACTCGGGTTTGAGCTTCTGGTAATCGAAGGATCTGGAAACCTAGATTAAAATCGTCGGACTTTTAGGTGATGTACATGTGGGATTATTGTTGTACGTGTGATATTTTGATGGCTATTAGATGTTCCTGATTTTTTTGAGATATGATTGTCAAGTTGATAGTTGTCAGGTTGATGTTGTGATAGGTAGTTTTAATGCGATATCATGTGTATGTCGGATATGTCAGGATTTATTCCGTTAGACTCGTACATCATGTGGGCAGACGATGGGTTTCGTGCTATGAAAACACACTTGGTGCGATACACTGTTTCTAGCAAAACCAACGAAGTACTTGAGATTACAACTTAACACAATAACTAGGGGCACGATGAATCGGGTACAGTTCTAAGACGTCTCAACTTCGCCGCGATCAGACATTGAATGTTGCCCTCGCCTCGAGCTGAACCTCAGGGCTCTATAGAAGCACACTGTGATGTCGGCAGACTTGTAAGTAGGTCGCGTGATCTCACCACCGGCGCATTTGCGATTCATTTTATGTCCATACTAATGACCGGATCCGACAAGTATATAAAAATAAACAAAAATACCACAATATTAACTTAGAGTTTAAGGCTGTTAATAAATAAGCCTTTTATTTCTCATTTACATGCATTTTTACAATTGTAAACTGTATAAGGCTGTGTTGGTTACCTTTATTTATGTAATAATCGGCCATTTTATATGAAGCTGTCGATATAATAAATTTTGTGTTAGCCTTTTGTACCTCAAAACGGTCAAAAAAGAATATCATGAGGAAATATGTACTAGAACGAAAAAAATCGAAGATATGTGACTTGACATGGCTCACGTGGTGGATTACGGCATATTCTTTGACATAGAGAGTAACACCATTATAAATATATAATATACATTCAATGATCACGCTTTTATTTAGCACATTTTATTACAAAATTCATACCAGAGAAAAAAGCGAAGGCTCAAAGAAAAATACATTTCTATTTGGACTTTACCAAAAATAACGCCCTAACAACGCAATGTGGTCAACCAAACCAACACTATATACCATTGACCGTCGACCGCCGTCATCGCCCGTAGCCTACACACTGCGAACCCAAGCGATAAATTCGACAATTTATACACTTCCCAAGACGGGTAATTTAATAAAGTTGCGTTACGAACTTCGAGTTTGGTTCGAGTTAAGCGATAAGCATCAGCGATCGCGAACTTTTGGTGTGGCCCCCATTAAAACAGGTACAGTTTTTCGATATTCTCGAATTTTCTATGAAAATATTGGAGAAAGTTTGAAGTTTTTAACTAACTGAACTGTTTTAGACGATATTATATAAGGAAGGAAAATTTTGTTAGTTTTGTAATTCTGAAAGTTACAAAATTTCAGATTTTCAGCAAATTAGAATATTCTAGTAATCTTGATTGAGCTCGTTACTCGAAAAATTCCGACAAGTCGTTAAAAATGTCGCGTAAGAACAAAAGTCATTTGTAGAAAATTGGGCCAATCAGTGTGGAGTTCAAAATTCAAAACTTGTTTCTAAGTTTTCTTAATTGTGTTGTGTAAGTAAAAGTTAGTCTATAAAATGAATTTTATTTTTTATTTCAGGTAATTACCATCTGAAAAACAAACTGTTACTGAGACTTCTGTTTTTATTGACATAGTAACCAAAGTTCATAGGTAAGTACAAAATTACAAGAATAACAACCAACATAAACATTTTGCGTTTCCACAAAATTCAAACGGATCAGCGAATCCCTACTTAATACTACCTTAATCTTCTCTTTCAAAGCAAAATCCTGCAAAGAAGAGCCGTCAAAAACAACAATAATGCACACCATGGGCTTTAAAGTTATGCGAGGAAAATATCCGGTAATAATTCAAACATGTAATTAACAAATATGTACTCTTTGTGTAAGGGAAGACGTTTTAATCTCACTCGCACAGAATAAATAATATGTTTAGAAGGTTGGCTTTATGCAAAGAGCGAAAACGCACGCACACATAGACACGCTTCACGTACAGCGAGTGCAGACTGAGATTTGTTTGTGATTATCGCCAGTTCGATGCGTCTAGTGTGGAGACAATATTCTTCTATACCTACCTGGCTATACTTAATGCTTGCCTCCCAAGAAGCCAGAAGAGGTTAAAATTAGGTAGGTACAGAAGTCTGGCTGCATTTGAAAACTGCACGCACACATAGACACATTTCACGTACAGTGAGTGCAAGTGCACTCGCGACTGTCATTTGTTTGAGATCACCGTCCGTACGCTTCTATGTGTGCGTGTGCCTGTTTTAACACGTTATACAGAAGCCTTCTATACCTATCTTTTCATGTGTACTGTATGTCATACATGCCCCCATAGATGCGGGAAGACATTAAAGTTAATTCGAAGATATATCAACGTGGATAAAGTTTTGACGTAAACTCAAGTAGACTTTGGACAATGTGAGAGATGAGCAATCCTGGAAAGCTTTTGAGAATAATTCTGTATACGTATGACTATGTGAAAATGTATTTACAGATTTGTTATGAATGATAACGCATTGTATCAAATTTGAAGAAATGAGAAAGATGAGAGTTTTGAAAAAAGAAAAAATCTAAGCACAATCTAGGTTCCCTCACCGTACTAAGTTAGTGCTAAAAAGTTTATACACCAAAATGAGTTAATTCATGCATCTCGCATGGACAATACTATCCAAATGTCATTGTCAACTAAACGTAAATAACTTTCAATCTTTGAAAAATATAGTTCAGATCTTGCAGAATTAAAAAAGTATGCAGGTACTTGTTTAAGCCTGTAACTTCTTTGATGTAAAATGGGTTAAAAGTACCCATAACGATGCCGAAAGGCACTTGTTCTCCTTATCGTTGCAATAATGTTTTTGTTCCCCTACCTGTGAGACCTGAGATATTGGGGGTTAAAGTTCCAACTTTTTCACAAGTTTTTTTTGTACAATTTTATGAGTGTTGTTACTTTACTTTAATACATCCACGACCACCATAATAATCATAAGCACATTGTTTTGAGTGCGTTACATTGAGTCCTAGCGTAAAAAGTACATTTTTCACCCCCAAAAAAGAAAGGTGTTTCCCAGCAAGCATTTTTGCGTAAAGTTACTTAGTTTGATGTACAGAATGCTTGGTTGACGGCTTCGTGAAGAGTCCGTTGTAGTGGCGAAGGTTCCATACAACTCCATTCCTACCGGATTCCTTTTGAAAAATGGCACAGTCAGTATTCTATAGACAAATAATATAATCACTTAAAGATATGTACTCCGGCTTACCTCTTACAGAAATTGACTCTTCGCTACTGGTCCGTTGTATAGTTCAGCTCCTGCAGTATTGCAATTAAAAATATATCTACTTGTTAATGCCTGTTATTTGTATGACGTACATACTGAAAAGTATTCTATCCATGAAAAGTGCAAGAAAATTGCGGATAGTTCGATTTTCCAGTCGCCTTTGCTCACACCATACACCACACATGAGCAGTAAGTTTGTTTAGGTTGTCCCTCCTAACCGGGGTCTAAACTAAATTTAATTTTGTATAATTTTACTTAGAGCCCTTGTATTTGGCTACTCCTATGAAAGGACCCACAGTCTCCGGGGTAATGTTTTTAATAGCTTCATTATAATTTCAATCGTAAGTAATCCAGAATAGGTCTTTTGACTCCCAACTCTGTTGAGTTCAGCTTCCAGTCTATTCCAATATCAAGTTACTACAATCTGTCAAATTTCTTTAATAGATTTTCAACTTTATCGTTAAAGCATTAGGTTCAAGGTTGATTTGGAATATTTGACAGTTTCGGGTAGCTTAATGAGGTGGCGTTTGTACATGGAGTGACTGCCGATTTCATTTCTACAGTCCAGTTAGATTCTGGGTAGTACGATACACCTTGGTAAGACTGGTTGTCAGAATTTCGGAGCACTGACTACCTGTAACGACAGTCAAAGATCTAGAAATGACCGGCACCAAAGGCTTAAGTTGTTCGGCCTGTCCTGTTGTTTGCACATCACAAGATGGACGCTACTGAAAGTGCCAAATTCGTCGTAAAATTTTGGGCGGACTCAATTTAAAAGTCATCGGCACGCTTAGAAGAAGAACGGCTTAACTTGCTTTCCGAGGCACGAAGGGATCTCGATATATAATGGATGGCTACTCATCCACTACCAGACCTATGATCCCACTGCTGGGACACAAGCTTCCTCTCTTGTAAGAGGGAGTGGGCTGTTACCAACCACGCGATCCCGAGTGCGGGTCGGGAGACGTGAAATCTATTCACGTGTCTTCGATCTTTAGTTCTAGAACATTCCCATTTCCCCCTTCATCCCGTTTTGAAGTACGAAGGTTTCTTTGTAAATATGTAATGTTGTTCTTTCCCAAATAACATTTTTCTTTACTTTGTTTTTCTATTTTATGTATTGATTCTATTGAGAGGGTTCTTTCTCTTTTTTTTGTATTTGGAAGGATTGATCGTGTTTTGTTTATTTTAAGAAGTGATAAAGCTCCTAGTAACATGCTTTTCTTTGTACATACATGGGAACAGTAAACACAAACATTTCGTAGAATAATAGGTTTTCCTTTTCTTTGTACTTACATATTTTTGTCACTGTAGAATAAAAGAATCCAAGTTTTACGAAATCAGTAACAATATGTTTTAATATTTTCTTGCTACAAGCAACTAACATAGTAATACTGGCATTATTAGTTAAGTATTCATGTTGCATTTCTCCATTTTTTTTAAAGAGTTTATAAGCAACTAAATTTTGATCTGAAGTTATATTTTAGTGTCAGGATTAATTAACCTTGTCATTTTTAATAGAAGCTAGTTTTCAACAGCTACAAGATTTTGATTTCTCGTGTTTTAAATCTTTCTTAGATCCTTGAAGAATTTGAGTCTTTGAAATGAGAACAAAAAGATCTCCATAATTATTTTATTTCTGTCGTATCAACAGGGCTTATAAGATTGAGTACCACTATTAACATTTTCCACAGCCCGATTTCACTCACTAGCTACAGGCTACAGGCCTCTCTTTCAAGCTCCATAATCCTATGCTAGCCACATACAGGTTTTACCCGAAATAGCTAAAATGTCAGCTGATCATCTCGCCTCAACTTTGAAAGAATATTAACACCATTTAACTTCTTCTTTGGATTCTTCGATGGACTCAAATAATACCCGACCAGTATAAAGCCACATGCACAGCTCTTACGTTGGCTTCGTTTAAATCTTGGAAGGTGCAGATGGCTGAGCTGGATGGGCAAGAAAGGAGGTGGGGCATATCCTCCAGAGGGGCTCCACAGTGGCATTGTATTTGGGACGGGTCGATGATACGTCTTCTGCCCAGTTTATTTCTAAAGCGGCCATCCTGGGCCCGCAAACGGTTAAGAGATTGCATGAAAGAGGTGCATGAAAGGAGCCAATATGGATATCGCACTCTGATTCCAAACGCCAGGCGCACCCTGGACAGCTAGTACTTGGCTACGCAGAGTCTAGCTAACTAATTCTTTCACCACGATGACTAAAACCCTTTAACTTAAATAATAACATAAGTATCAAAACCAAAACTAACCTAGCAACCAAATCTCCCCACAGCAGACATTAAACATATAACAGAACATCTAGAGATTGCAATAGTTTCCAACTTGTTTCACTTAAACAAAACACAGCTATCGAAACTTACACAATTATTCAAGAAGACGCAGAACTGAGCCATCTCAGATATGAGAGCACAATTTAACTTGTAAAGGATTACTCTTGAAGGGGAGATAACATGACTGGTAAACGAGAATCGTAACAAGCAAGTTGTCTGTAAGTTTGGGACTTGGTATTGTCATTTTAATGATGTACACCCTTAAGGCCCGTGCATACGGGACTGTGGGACACATCAAATTAAAGGATAAAAAAAATCGAAACATTTGAGAGTTTTCTCGGATGCAGCCAGGATTTTGAATTTTTGCTCCTTGCTGCATGAGACTTTTTCATTACTACGAAAATGTGGTGGGTGCTACTATTGTACAGGGTGTAAAATAACGAACGCAAGACCTGTCGTGCGGTCTCTCAGACCATGAAACAGAGCAACTTTTGTTCTACCATTTTTAAAAATAATAACTTTTTTTTTGGTTTTATTATAAATGTTGATCAGCTGATCGCGTCAGTTCCTATAGAAAGTACAATTTTATTTTGCAAATTTCAAGAAGTCGTAGAAAAAAAGTTGTTAAGTTTTATCGTCCGAGAGACCCCACGTAGGGAAGTCTTGCGTTTATGTTACACCTTGTGATACACCTCTGCCCTATCTTTAGGGTAATAAAGACGTTATGCATTGGTTTCGTGTGACAATGTTGTATCTTATAGTTGCGTAGTAACTCCGCGTTGGGTTGACGATAACGTCAAAGTCACGGGATACAGAAGGATGAGAGACACAGAACCGAAAAGAATGGCAGAAGAAAAGGAAGACCTATAGACCCAAGGGTGATTGATTGCTAAACTGATGATGATGATGATGATGATGGCAACTACAAAGTCACGCTTTGTAATATTGTTCCGAGTTTTCAGGCTGCGTGTGATCCGTATCGTCCACACTTATGTACCTACACACGGTGGCACATGAAGCTGTACATTTCCAATAGAACTTGGTCTCGCTTTGTATAGATTTCCTTTACAATGAGAGATCAGCATAAACTGGTTTTGTATAGCTCGATTGACCGTCGTCACGAGAACCAATATGTAAACACTTAACAACTTTTAAAAACTGTTTTTCTCCTACTGTTTTGATTAAAATTTCATGTTGTTACGAACATAGTATATTGGAACTCATAATTTTATAAAAAAGATCCTATCTCCAAGTTACAATCGTCATTTCTCGCGAAATTTGCTTTTAAATTTAGAAAAATATACATATTGGTGCTCGTGACTGTGCGTCTTGGACGGTAAAAAAAGAAAGAAGAAGTAAAGTACGTTTAAAAATAAAACTAAGCATTTTCATGTAAAATTTGTCATCACTTTTTATTCGTTGTAGTGTGGTATGGTGTGATGTGATGTGATGTGGTTTTACGTATGAACGTGGCCTTACTTCACAGTATAAAGATAAGGTAGAATTAATTTAAAACGTTTTCGGCTTGTATTTGATTGTAGATATGTAATGGAATATGGTTTGAGAAATGTCGATGTGCGTTCCACAACGGGCTGTTGCTATAAATGTTTGGTTATGTAACTGATATGTGAGCAATTATAACGTGTTGTATACGTTGGAGTAATGTGTTTATTAAGTACCTAGTAGTTTCTGTGAATAAGCTAGTGATATACAATGGTGTTGGAGAATATATAATGGTATTTTTTTGATTGTACTTTGGTTGAACTTATAAATATTATAATTATATATTATCATTCCATCAGGCGTTATCGAGGTCAAAGGCAGGACCATTTTGTAATAAAAAAAATGATTATGATATTCCGTTTTCCGTAATTTGATCCTTAATAGCGGCACTATCGAATGGTGTAATAATACAGTTTTTGTTTTTTCAAAATCAATGGATTCGATTTCTGGCTACGAAAATAGATTTAAAAAAAATCTAATGATGCAGTTTTAGTTTTCATCAAAATCGGTCTCGAGACTCTTTTGAGTATTTTTCGCTATTCCTCTTAGTTTCGGATTTGGCCATCCACGCCCATTTGAAAAATTCACCCTGTAAATGTTTAAAAAAACATTTACAGGGTGACTTGAATAAATTGTTAAAATGAAAGCCATTTTAATGATAAGTTTGTTACGCAATTGGGCTGTTGGTTTCACTACAAAGGAAACCATTTTTGTATTTTATCTATTTAGCCATTATGTTCTAGGTATTTCCCTATCCTAGTCGCAAAAAAAAAACACTATAAAACTAGAAATAATTTAAACTCAAGGTTATAAAAACACAAATTGCAATACTAAAACTACCACAAAATCCTATTACCCAACTCTATTACTACAATATTACCCTCATTATCTATATCAAAACAAAATAAAACAGCGCATAAACCTTTAACAGCGGTGAGAAGGCTATATATTCCTTTTATTAGGCCATCTCTTCTAGTCCTGAAGTGTGCGTTATACGTCATTACTACGTGTACTAGCTACGTAGCTCAAATAAATTACAACAGACAGCAAAACAAACACATATAACAAACCAAACTTGGTCGAAAACAAGAAAATTTGTCGACGAAAATAACATTTTTGTTTTGACTACGATTTGACGTAGATTTACACAGATCTTTGGTGGACCTGATCAAAATCGTGGAGTAATCTTTTAATTGTCTCAATGAAAATAACATTTTTGTTTTGATGAAGAGTACGTCGATTCGACGAAGATTTTTTTTGTTAGTTGACTTGACTACGTGGAGTAATCTTTTAATTAAAGTTGAAGTCTTATCTAGTGGTATAGTTTTGTGTGAGGTTGTTCTGTCAAATAAATCTTGTGAAATAGTCGTGTTTATACTCAGCTGTCTAGAAAAGAATACTGTCAGTGTAGTGCTGAGAAAAATAGTGACCTATTTATCTTTCTTGGCGATATTGTTGCTAGGTACTTCGGACTCACGCACATCTTTGTGTAACTATACGGGTATAGTTGTTTTGATAGTAAGTTTATATAGTTCTTTGTTTATGTTTTTAATAGGTCTCTAACACATCTATCTCCTCTCTCTTGTCTTCATTCGAGTTTTCAAAATAAATTCCTTGCTTATTTTCTTAAATACACTCCTTTTCACATAATTTTGTCATCAGGGACCGATCATGCTACATTAATAATGACATTTATGTATTATTCAGTAAGGTTAACTGACGTCGAACTGGTACGGACAACAAGCGGACCAACTGCGGACACCGGACACTGACTTCAGTATATTAGCAACTTGACGTTTGATCTTACCTTTATCGAGTGAAATTTCGATGAAAACGGTATCTTTTACTCGATTAAGAATGCAATAAACAATTGAGTACTGAGTGAGCCGTAGTTTCGTGTTTACGAGCGCCAGAATCGACTATTTACCCCTCAGTGAAAATTTAAATTTTACGATTCATTCGACGGCATTCGCAGTCATCGGCACATTAATATTGAATCGATGTTCGTAAAATTTCGATGAACGTCATCAATGAGGAGCAGTAGTGGTTCGGTGGTAAAGGCGCTGACTTAGAAATTGTGGGATCGTGGGATCGATCTCAGGCAGGCGTGTCATCATCATCTCAGCCAGGCATCACACAATACTGGGTATTAATTAGCCTCTTCTTTCGTCCACCGTACTTCTTAGTTCCGTGCATCGCTTATCCTGGTGTTCCCAGCGACTTTGACGATATTATCGACCCAATGTGCTTTTAGATGGGCTTTTATGTAATTTATCACACAACTATTTCACTCTTTTTCTGGTGAAGGAAAACATCGTGAGGAAATCGTCATGTTCTATAACCAAAAATTTAAAGACATGTGACATCTATTAAACTACAAAAGGCGCTGTGTGGTAAATGACCCATTCTCCCCTTCTCATTTATAGGAAACTTGGGTCCCTTGTGTTCTTTATCAACGTTGTTTGGCATAATACGAGTTTCAACGTCCTACAAAAAAAATAATAATTTGACAACCAACTCCCCTCAAGAAAAATGTCCGTTTCCACCCATAAAACTTTCTCCAGCGAATCTCCCAAACAAACAAGATCCCCCTTTTGTCACAAACGCTTCTTTTACCCGCTAAAATATTAATAATGATTGTATAAATTTTCTCCCCGATTCCTCCATCGATAGCATAGTAAAGAAACTTTCCTAAAATCGCTTTCATTTTAACTAAGTTGAGAATATATTGTTAGAAGTTTCGTATAAAACCCCTGAATGAATATTATCCTGTTGTAATTCGTTCAAGGCGTAAAAAGGCCCGGAATAATTTTCTTGGAGATAATCATCGGGATACGAAACTCAACAAAGGCGATCTTGGGCGGTTAATTTAAGATGATTTATCAAGGCCTAACTGAGATGTAAAACAGGGTTTTAGTGAAAGCTCAGGCACCAGATTATGAAAAAAATGGGACAAAGTGGAGGCACAAAGGCAAAGAGTTTTTTGCTCGTACAAAAAAATTAAAAGGTACGGATTTTTTAATCGACGGATTTTATGCGGGAATGAGAGAAGTCCCAGAGAAACAATTTTTTGTCTCGGCGCTTTTCTGGAGGTCGCCACTGTTGATTCTGGTTTTCAGGAGTTGCAGTGGTTTGGCAATAGTGTGGAGGGCTTCTCTTAAAAATGCTAGAAGAGGCCTATATCCAGCAGTGGGTGAAGTCATAATAACATATTTCTTGGGTTCATAGAAGCCATTAAAGGAAGTACTGTACTTCGGAGAGTGTGCGCAGGAGCACCACGACCTGATCCCACCATCACCTTTTTACCACCGGACTAGCAGACGCACTGCGGCGTTCAGTCACGAGCACCAATATGTAAACACTTAACCACTTTTTAAAGTGTTTTTCTTTTGTGTGAACATAGTATTCTGGAACTCAATTTTTTATGAAAAAGATCCTTGCTCAAAGTTACAATCGTTATTTCTCGCGAAAACAGCTTTTAAATTTAGGATAGTGTTTACATATTGGTGCTCGTGACTGTACCATCCACACTTGGTTGATATCCCGACGAGTCGTACTCAGCGCTTCTAATCCACGTTTATAATGCGCACAGCCAAAGTGTGGAACTCTCTGCCGGCAACTGTGTTCCCTTCCAGATTTAACCCATCTGCCTTCAAATCAAGAGTGAACAGGCATCTTCTGGGCACGCTCGTCCCATCATTGACCTCATCTATGGCTTTCCATCAGGCGTGATCGAGGTCTAGAACAGGCACATTTTGTAATAAAAAAATAAAAAAAGTAATTGAATACCTAATTTAGGACTCATATTAATTCAAGGTAAATAGACTGGGAAATTTTATTTTCTACCTTCAGTAAATTATTTCGTAAATTGAATTCAAAGGTAGTAACAACAAAACATAATTCATCTTAAATTACAATCGGACAAAATATCACAAAATTAAATTATGTTCTCTCTCTTGCTATATTTGGATAAAAATTCGAGGCCCTTTAAATAAATTAGGCTGTTCCCAACCACTTCTAAATTTTCCTCTGTTTTCCGACCAATTAGCTTAATTGAAAGAAGGATAGATTGCAAAAACAACCCCTGTGCTGCCTTTGTAATGTATTTGTTTAGTAATTGGTGCGTCGTCGTCAGAAGCTTTTACTCAACAACCCTTTGACTTTGGGATTATTGTGAATGTTAAATGTTTGTTCTGATCTCGTGCATGGATCAGTCTTTATTTGCTGATGTGGAAGTTTATTTGACTGTATACTGCTGCCGCTGCTGCTGCTGTTGTGTGTGTTTGACTGCTTGTCGCAGTCACGACGTGCAAACTGTTAACTTTTTTTCTTTTTTGTTCCGTCCTGTTGAATGTATAGCTTATTGTTTTATTTTTGTCATTTTGTATGATGCTCGTCATGTCTCTGCGACAAATAAATATTTTTTCTTTCTTTCTTTCTTGCACCTTACTTTCTAGGGTTTTACCCGATGGGTAACCAACGGGACACTATTACTAAGCCTCCGCTGTCCGGCCGTTCCTCCATCCGTCTATTTGTCTGTCAGCCTGCTGTAACTCATGATCCATAATATATTCTGAGAAAATTCCATCATTCATTTATCTACTAATTGAAATTTTCACAGAATGTGTATTTCTATTGCCGCTATAAAACCAAATTATAAAAATAAACTAAAAATTAAGGGGGCTACGATAGTATGGAACCCTTCATGCGGCGCACTTAGCCGGTTTTTAATAGGCTCTGGCAACTATCGGTCAGCTTCCAGTCTAATCGAATGCAGCTGATCACCAGTATTTTACATGACTGCCCATCTGACCTCCACAACCCAGTTAGTACTGGGTAATACGATATCCCTTGGTATGACTGGTTGTCAGACTTTTGAGCCATTGACTACCTGTAACGACTGTCAAAGATCTACAAATGACAGCCGAGACCGACGGCTTAATATGGTTTCCGAGGCACGGAAAAAACTCGGTATGTAATAGATGGTCATCCATATACGAACCAGCCTAGGCAAGCACGGCTTAACCTAAAGATCGACACGAGCGGCTGTTATTATTTAACCATGAGAATGTTTAAAGACAATGACGATTAAATTTCCTTATTTCGGGTCGACCAAAATTCACAGCCAAGATAATATTATTCTAAGTAATTTAGCTGTCTTTATATAAATCTCTTTGTTTGACAGTTTCTTGAACACCATAATGATCTTCCATCAGAAACCATCTATCTCCATTCAAAGTTCCATCACATACTCCAACCTTAACACCACATTCCTTACAACTTCTGATAGTATAGTCTGTTTTATACGTTTCAACCGCTTAAGTACACACAGTTAAAATATACTAGCTAAGTTGGTCAGTGTTAAGTCACCGCTGAATTTACGACCTCACAAAGACGTTCGAGGTACATTTGTATCTTAATCCACACAGTTGACTTCTGTAACTTCAGTTAGTTTAAAGCCGTTAAAGCGTTCTGGTTTTTTTTTAGAAGTATCTTCTTGATCGTTGAAGCGTTTTTCTTTATCATTAAGGTTGTTTTTTGCTTGAAGTAATTCAGCTGAAGCTTATACGACTTTTTCTAATTTTGTATTGATAAGGTCAGCTGACTGCCTCGCTGATTACTAACGCTACTGTTGAGCATAAGGTGCTATGTTTGATTCTCGGGTCAGGCAAATTGTTATTGGGTTTTTCCATCAGGAATTTCTCAGTAGCAGCCACGGAATTTGGATTTGTGCCCGGTTTATGGCAATAGTCTCGCCTCCTATTACATGGGACTTAAACATTACTGGCGAAATGGGGGTGTACTATGAGGTACACCTCTGCCTAATTCTTCGGGTATGTTATGATGTTATGTTATGCTTCAAAAATACATTGCTAAGTTTAGACGATTAAAGCGGTCACACACAGAGGCACAGACTTAGGATAATTTTTATCAGGGTGGTGGTTCCGGTGGGATAAATTTTGACCTCCACGCAGGCGAAGTCACAAGCTTTCTTCTACTTCTTCTTCTTCAACATTTGGCCACCAAATGTTAGTGTAGGTCTCTTTCATATCTCTCCCCTTCTGGCGGTTTTGTGTCATGACTATCCAATTTCTTACGGCCACTTTAATCAGATCGTCTGTCCACCTAGTCGGTTGTCTTCGCACATTCCTCCATCCCGTCCGTGGTGCCCACTCCAGCACTTTGTTCCCCATCTTCCATCTAGTCGACGGCATATATGGTCCGCTCACTTCCACTTTCTTTTTGTTCTCGCTTTTGCTATGTCCGTAAGTCACGTTCGTCTCCGAGCCACAAGCTATGGCAATATAGACAGAAATATCAGCGAATTCCCAACTAACAGACAACCGTAATGAAAAACTCAATTATCACGCAGATAGTTGTGTAAGCAATTAAACAACGATCCCTTAGGTACAATGTCGACGAATTCTCTAGTGTTCTGTTAATACACCTGTCAATATTAATTTAGGAGGAGTTGATTACGCTCCGTCAAGGGATGTTGATTGTACGAAGTGTTTGTAAGATGTCATATAAATTTAGTTTGAGAGGGGCTTGAGGCTAATTAATATCAGTCACACGTGTCGATTTTCAAGGTTAAGCAACGCCTACCGAGGTCGATTCGTGGATGGGTGACCATCCATTACATACTGAGTTTTCTCTGTGCCTAGAAAAACAGCTCGTTAACTTCATCATCATCATTTCAGCCGAAAAACGTCCACTGCTGGACATAGGCCTCCCCCAAGTGTCGCCACATTGCTCGTTAACTTATTGAACATTAATAACTTTATAAAAAACAGCCAAGCTAAAATGGGAGTGGACTGGCCACGCAGCGCGAATGCTCCTGGAGAGGTAAGCAAAAATCGTCACTCACTGGACGCCTGACGGAAGAAAGGAATGGAAATCAATCGAAAAGAATCGCAAGGAATACGCCGTAAGAGATTCGCCGTCGCGGAAGACCCCGGCGAAGGTGGTGTAACGATCTGATCTTTTTTGCGGGGTGAACATGGCCAGATATAGAGGAGATAGAGGTTTGGAAGTAGAAAGGTGACACCTTTGCCCAGCAGTGGGACACATGACAGGCTTAGAAAAAAAACTTTAGTAAAGATTAAGATTTCCATAAGAATAAAAACGGGAAAACACAGATGTAGTTTTGATATGACGGCCAATCTTCTGTTAGTTTACTTGAGGAATGAATTTCGCCGTAAATCAAACACAATTTATTAAGAAACATTTTTACGACTTTCAAGGAAAGAGATTAGGAGGATATTGCTGATCAAATATGGATTTATTTACGCTTTTATTGACAGAAAATTGCTTGTACACATATGGAAAATTATTATTCCTTTATTTATTTACTATACATATAATTTACATTTTTAAATATTTCTACACAAAGTAATATAAAAAAAAAACATTTAAAAATATAAAAAAAATAGTAGCCCACCGGCATCGGAAACAGGGTCCGAGCTACCGGTAGTCAGGGCTCTTGAGAGAGGAACCTCCTAATGATACGCGCCGTGGCCAGAAGTACTACTGGAAATTATTATTTTTAATGGACTTCAAAAGATCAAAAATGAAAGACAATTTTGGTGCCAGCGTTTTCGTTTCCAAGAAGACCCAAAAAAAAAAACTTCATGCAATCTCTTTTGCCGGACTAGGTGCTAAAGTTTTCATGAATACAGATTGGCTAATTAAGCACAGAATAAACTAAGGTCTTGATTAAAAATAAATAAATAAGCAAGCAAGTAAGTAAGTCACTCTAGATACATAAAATGTACGACCTAAAACCTGAACCTGGCGAAGTAATTCATGAAATAAATACGAAGTCTAAATAGTTCTAAGTAAACATTGACAAAGTAGATAAAAAGGAAAACTACCTACAAGAACTTAATTTTAACGCACGAGAGGCTAAGTAAATAGCAGTACGGGTTGAATTACGTGTGAAAACTGAGAAACTAGTTCTAAATGTATACGGGAGGGTAGCAACGGCTACCAAATTAGAAGGGTCAGACCAGGGCTGCCTAATAAAGCGTGAAAAATTGAACACTCCCTCGAAATTTTGTACGAAAAAAAGGCTGAGGGAAAAGGAGGCTTTATTTTTTTTAATATTTTTACTAGCTTATGCCCGCGGCTTGGCCCACGAGATCGTACTACGAGGATAAAAAGTATCCTATGTGTTAATCTAGGTTATAAACTATCTGTGTGCCAAATTTTATCTAAATCCGGTCAGTAGTTTTTACGTGAAAGAGAAACAAACATCCAGACATCCTTAAAAAACTTTCGCATTTATAATATTAAGCAGGATCCTGATTATAAGATTGAAACTTGTTGGAATTTACATGATTAATTAAGTTCATCAGTAGCTTAACGTAATACCTATAATGTTCCCACTGCTGGGAGTCAGACCTCATCTCTTTGAGAGTGACATCAAAGGCACAAGGAATGCGATTGAATTGAATATTCTAGACCACGTCTGCAAAACTTATGACTCAGATCTTGATAGACGCTAATCCAATTATAGGTTCTGTTCTAATAATATTTATTGGTTTGATCTCTGTGGTTCTCCTTGGGAAGTTTAATAGGTTTCGATTTATAACGTCACCTTCTTCATTAAAATTTATCTAAACGTACTATAATTTAGGAGTTCCGGTGGCTCTGAAAAGTACGTTTGTTGATGGTCCTGGGAGGGACCGTAGGGAATCATCGCGGTGATTGGCCAGCTGGATTCTGCGTTATCGAGTACCAGCTGGCCAACGCCAGCTACGACGCCGCTTGGGGAGGATCTTTTTGTGCACCCCAACTGACTTCAAAGCCAGGGTCGCTGCAGGTACAACTTGAACCGGTGGGGGTATTCCGAAAAAGCTGAGTGCGACTGTGGAAACCCGTCCCAAACCATGGCCCACATCCACATGAAGCGACTGTCTATTTGATTTCTACAACCCAGTTAGTACTGGCAAATAGGACACCCCTTGCTAAGGCTGTCTGTCCACCGGAGCGGAGCGAGGCTGCGGAATGGAGAAATGGAAAAATATACACTCCGCTCCACTATGCAATCCTATTGGTTAATATTTCTCCGTTTCTCCACTCCGCAGCCTCGCTCCGCTCCGGTGGACAGGCAGCTTAAGACTGGCTGTCAAACTTTCGGGGCACTGACTACCTGTAACGACTGTCAGAGATCTAGAAATGACAGCCGCGAAAAATGGCTTAACGTGATTTACGAGGCATGGAGGAAACTCTGTATGTAATGGATGGTCACCCATCCACGGACCGACCTAGGCAAGTGCTACTTAACCTTGACGATCGAAGCGCGCTGCTGTTATTTTATAACCACGAACTCCTCTACTATCTCTCATTCACTTCCACACCTTTATTCAAATTACGAACTTGTTCAGAAATTCCTTCTACGCTAGCAACCCTATCTACACATATCATATTAAAATTTCGTTTCATGTTTCACACACTCTTAGCACATACATAATGAGGTATCTTTGCGACAGTACTATCAGGGCCTACTCAAATTTATAGCGTAATTATTATAATATTCCCTGTTCCCAGTTTTGGATAAGATCCTTATTTTCTGGTGTACGTTCAAGAATTTGGTCATGATATATGGGTATCTTGTGTAGAAGGTGTGAGGAATACTAATTTAGTATTTTCAGGGAATAGATTCTGTGTGTCAAATTAGTCTATTTGCTTGCCTTTTGACGTGGCGTACGCGGTATTGTCGAAAGTATATAACGCTAGCTTATGCCAGGAGGTTTTGAAGTCCGGTAATTGTCCCACGGGATAGTACTGCCGGCATAAAAAGTATCCTATGTGATAATCCAGTTTATGAACTATCTGTGTGCCAAATTTCATCTAAATCCGGTCAGTAGTTTTTGCGTGAAAGAGTAACAAACCTCCAGACATCCAAACATCCTCACAATCTTCACAATCTTTTCGCATTTATAATATTAGTAGGAAAAAAGTAGGATAATGTAACATCACGCCTCAAATCCCTGGAGGATTTGGCAGATATTTACCTATTAGTACACCCACATTTCGCCAGTTATGGTTTAAGTTCTATGAAAGGGGGCTTGGGGGCGAGCCTGTTGCCATCAACCGAGCTCAAATCCAGACTCCGTGGCTGCTACTGAAAAATTCCTGATGGAAAAACCCAATAACAATTTACCCGACCTGGGAATCGAACCCAGGACCTTATGCTCAGCAGTCGTGCTTGCGACCACTAGACCAACGAGTCAATCACAAAACATAATATTGTTACAAATAACAATGTAAATGTTTTAGTTTCACCATCCGTCCATCCATATTCTTTTTTATGACTGCATTGACATACGAGTATAATTTCACAGAAAATTGCCAATGTAAAACTAGCTTATATATTTTACATGGAGCGACTGCCTATCTGACCTCCACAACCCAGTTAGTACTGGGTAATACGATATCCCTTGGTAAGACTGGTTGTCAGACTTTTTGGGCCACTGACTACCTGTACCAACTGTCAAAGATTTACAAATGTCAGCCGGGACCAACGGCTTAACGTGCTTTCCGAGGCACGGAGGAATCTCGGTAGGTAATGGGTAGTCACCCATTCACAGACCAACCTAGGCAAACACGGCTTAACCTAAAGATTGATCCGAGCGGCTGTTATTATTCAGCCACGAGCTCCTCAAAAATACTTTAAAACACAAACATAACGATCGAAAATAAAAAATCTGTTAACGCAAATATTTTGTCATGTTATAGCAATATCCACAATAAAACAGCACAATATAAATGGCTAAAAGCCAGATATGATCCTGTTTCCGTACACCACAAACGTACAAAATTAACGAAAAAAGCCGGCATTCGTGTTTGGAATTTGGTTACTGATACCACAAGCAATTTTGAACAGTATCCGAGGGTGACAAAGTTGAATTTTGTGAGAGGAATTTGAGGTGTCGAAGCTGAAAATGTGTCAAGGGTTTTATTGCATGCCAAAATATCCAATCGCCATGGTTTTGTGATACTTCAGCTATTAAGGATAACTGGTAGAAACAGTAGTAAAATAAGGTATAATAGAAGCTGAACAAAATTCGTAAAATTGATTTCGAAGGTCAACAGTTCAGGATAAACTTTATTTTAGTCAGAATATTAGTAAAGTTAAGGGTATACTAGGGTAGTTAAACTATGACCCGCCTGCTGGAGTGTCCCAGATGTCTGTTTACCTGCATTTGCGATGACCTGAATAATTTTGCTGACGCTACAATAGATGTGGCCAGTATTAAAATATAGAAGTAACATCGATGCGACCAGAAAAAGAAAAATAAAGGGTGTAACAAGACCCTTAAAGAAGCTAAAAGATACTTGTTTTCCCTCGTCATTGCAATATTTTTTTTGTTCCAGACCATACCTGGGAACCTTCTAGTTTCGGAGATATTGGGGATCAAAGTTTCAACTTTTTCACAATTATTTTTTACAATATATGTTTTTAATGTAAGATTTTTACTTAAAACACCTCTACGACCCCCGTACTATTCAATCCATCCATCAGCACAATGTTTTCAGTTCGTTACATTGAGTCCTACCATAAAGGTATAGTTTGTTCCCAAAAAAAAATCGTTTCCCAGCAATAATTTTTGTGTAAAGTTACTTAGTTTTATGTACAAAATACTTAGTTGACAGCTTCGTGAAGGGTCCGTTTACACCCTGTATATGGATGTAACATCGATACGACAAGAGGAAGAAGAATATAGTGCATTGGTGAGGAGCAAGTAAGAATGTGATGCAGTCATCTGAGTGTCCGCCTGAAGCTAAATATAGTCTCATGCTAGAGAGGTTACAAAATACATTTATATGTCGGATCTGGTCATTAGTACGGACTTGGAATGAATCGCAAGTACGCAAGTGATGACATCACGCGACCAACTTACAAGTCTACCCACACCACAGCGTGCTTCAACAGAGCTGAGATGTTTTAAGCTCGTACCGAGGATGACATTGAAGGTCTAATCGCAGCGGAGTTGAGACGTCTTTGAACTGTACCCGATTCATTATGCCCCGTGTTATTGTGTTAAATTTTAATTTCAAATAATTTGTTACTTTAATAGAAACAGTGTATCGAACCCAGTGTATTTTCATTGCACGAAACCAGCCATCTGCCCACATCCAACATGTAAGATTGTCAATAAACTTTTTTAATTGCTTTGCCAACTTATGATGAACACAACACATAGAAGAATGACAAAGTTTCACTCACTCAAACACATGAAATAGGAAAATTGAAGACTAATATTATTTTTCACCAAAAGAGCTTCAGTGACTGTATATTAATTGTGAGTGGCGTTTGAACTTGGTGTGAAAAATAAACACAGTAGGTATGAATATTAAAACGGAATAAATAATGCTGAATAAACAAATTGGAACAGTAGGAGACCAAATAATAACGCGGTTAAATATAAACAGCCGCATGGATCGCTCATCAAGGCTAAGCCACGCTTGCTTAGGTCGGTCCGTGGATGGGTAACCATCCATTTCATGTCGAGTTTCCTCCTCAGAACGCATAATAAGCCGTTGGTCTCGGCTGCCATTTGTAGATCTTTGACAGTCGTTACAACCAGTCTTACGAAGGCATCTCGTGTTAGCTAGCACTAACTGGGTTGTGGAGGTCAGATAGGAAGACGTTCCATGTAAAATACTGGTATTCAGCTGCATCCGGTTAGGCTGGAAGTTGACCTAAACATAGTTGGGACAAGACGAGGCAGATGACGGATCAGTGGCGGACCAGCGGTAGCGGTTCCAAGTTTTAGCTTATAAGTCATAAGTTCGAACATTTCGAACCACATTGGTTCCTGGCGCATTACTTTGTGTAATTTATTTACTATACTTTTAACTACTCTTTTAACGGTAAAAGATAACTTCGTGAGGAAACCAGCACCATCATCATCTGCCTAGCCTTTTGTAATTTATGTTGGTGTCGGCTTCCTGTCTAACTGGATTCAGCTGAATACCAGTATTTTACATGGAGAGACCTCCACAACGTCCACAGCCCAGTATCAAATCAAAATCAAAATCAAATCAAAAGTCATTTATTCAAACTAGGCTGAAAATCAGCACTTTTCGAACGTCAAGAAGTAGTACTGGATAATACGATAAATACGAAACCAGCAGAAAAACCCACCCAGGGCCTGGGTTGTGAATGATTTAGTTCTTTTGGCTGGATGGTTTACTGCTAGGTACACCTCTGCCTAACCTTTCGGGGATTACAGGCGTGGCGTTGTGTTATCATCATCATCAGCCTACAACAGTCCTGGACATAGGCCTCTTCAATCGCACGCGACTCAACTCGATTTTCGGCAACACCCATCCAGTTGCTACCAGTCACCCTGCGAAGACTAGTCACTGCACCGAGCCTGAGGGCGTCCCACCTTACGCTTGCCGATTCGCGATCACCACTCAGGAACGAGTCTACCCCAACGGTCATCAGTTCTACGGCTAATATGGCCGGCAAAGTGCCACTTCAGCTTAGATACGTATTTTGTTATGTTATATTTATGTTAATTCCTCAGTACTATATTGATTTCTTGTGAATTGACCATCTGTAACAGAAATTATGAAGTTCGCTAGTTGACCCTTTCATACTTCGGGAGATGTTCAAACTTGCCTTTGTGGTCAACTTAACGAATTACTAATGCTTGGCCGACTGTTAACTAACTACTAGGTCTTGTTACCAATTCAGAACATTCCAGACAGAACAATATTATTATTCAATTATTATGTTTATACAGTAGCAGTCCGTCCCGGCTTCGCACAGTTGCCTAGCCTATATTACTCAAGAATAATGTAGCATTCTCATGGTGAAAGAATTTTTGAAATCGGTCCTGTAGTTTTTGAGTTTATTCGTTACAAATATACGAAAATACAAATCTTTCCCCTTTATAATATTAGTACAGATACATATTATTATCTAGCGTCGTTGGTCTAGTGGTCGCAACCGCGACTGCTAAACAGAAGGTACTGAGTTCGATTCTCAGGTCGAGCAAACTGTTAACTTTTTCCTTGAAAAATTTCTCAGAGCAGCCACGGGGTTTGGGTTTGTGCCCGGTTCATGGCAATAGGATTCCCCTATTACATGGGACTTAAACATTATTGGCGAAATGTGGGTTTACTATTAGGTACACCTCTGCCTAACCCTTCGGGAATTACAGGCGTGATGTAATGTTATGTTATGTGAAAAGAAAAATTCACCAAGTCTTCATTCACCTCATCATTTTATTCTCAGGTTCTTACCGTAATCACCAGTTTACCAAGATAATTGTTTTAGTTAACAACACCGTATTCTTCACTTATAAGACTAGTTAATAGCACTTAAAAGTTCTTATTATCCGTTGTTTTCCACTCAAGGCTGCCTGCTTTCTTAGCCAGTACAGTAATTAAAACATCGATTATATTATCGTCTTCACTTCTTCGTGGACAACAGGCGTGATGTTAGGAGAAATGGAACGACAAACTTATATTTTAATTCTGCGTAATAGTATCAGATGAAACAGCTAGACGGGGTCGCGGCAGACCGAAGAGAAGATGGCGGGACGTCTTGGATGGCTTCCTCGCGAATTAGCGAGAAGAATCACACAATTGTGAGAAGTGGAAGAAATGGGGGGAGGCCTTTGCTCAGGAGTGAGACAATACGGGCTTAATAAAAAATAAAAAAAATATGATCAGGTGTTGTAACCAGTAACCTTTTCAAATAGGGATGTAAAAAAGGTTGTCTATGGAGTCAACAACACCAAAAATAGGTCGCTTAATCCGAAAACCTATCACATTTTGTCAACAACAGGATTGACATCAAAAACAGACATACATTTACCTTTACTCTGCATAATGTATGGACTTGATTTCTCACACACCTGCCCAAGGCGGCGCTCCATAGTAGGCCACGGCTGAGCTATGCATGCGGGTATTTACCAGCTTCATTTTGTATGAATATACAGAGTGGAAGAGACACAAACGGTTACCACGAGTGCAATACGTCAAACTACCCAACATAGAAATATTTCATCGGTTATTTAAAAAACAATAGCTGTTTCCGAAATCGACCGCCGACTTGAAAATGCTTGGAAAAACTACTGGTTCATGAAGACGCTAATGAAGGGTGATCTTCCGATCTCCCTGAAGCGCAAACTCATCGACATGTGCATCCTGCCCGTCCTAACCTACGGTGCTCAGACCTGGTCACTCACCGAGCCTCAGAGTTTACCAAAGGGCAATGGAACGCAGCATTCTGGGTGTCAAAAGACAAGACAGGGTTCGAAACACCACGCTGCGTTCCAAAACGGGCATAATGGACGTTGGCAAAAAGCTAGCTAAAATGGAATTAGGCGGGTCACGTCGGCCGTATGCACGATGAACGCTGGGCAAAAGTCTCCACACGATGGTTGCCGGAAGACGGACGGTACCGCCGAGGCCGGCCCAGAAAGACGTTGCGAGACGATTTGGATACGGGAAAAGAGCACATGGAAGGAATTGGGGTAGGCCTTTGCCCAGCAGTGGGACAGTACAAGCTAATATAAAAAAGCTGTTTCCTATAAAAGTGCAATACCTACACGGTTAACATATATGGAACATCTTAATATAGTACCCCTGACCGATTTCGGTCACGGCGGCCAATCTTAGCGATCCATTGGTGTGGCAGATATTATAGTGCAGGCGTGTGTGCGCAGGCACAGGTGCATCCTCTGTTTCTTTTGTCTATAGTCCGATGGGACGGCAATCCGAAATGACAGGAGAGAGATCAGGCGCAGAACCAACGGACGGACCAACATTGTCATACAAAAGTAAGCCAAGTACACATGTATAGCTTAGCCGAGCGTCACTGTGGTGCACCGCCTTTACGTCAGGTTATTGTCAAAAACATTCGCGTATAATATCTCACAGGCTCACCTACATCAAAGTACCTCTCTCAATCGGTATGACGTTCCATTAGCGTATCACGTGACGATGCGTGACAAAATTTGTCCCGTTTTGAAGACCTCGCTCCTCCTGTTTGTGAATGAGTATGTCGTTGTGATTTTTTTTGGGTTCGATAGACAAAGGGGTCCAGTGGGATCCTATTAGTAAGCTAAGACAGTCGGCCTGTCCGTTGCAAGGCTGTTTCTGTTAACCGTAATTGATAAAGAGTTTACTAATACAAAAGCGAAAAAAAAATCAAAAACAAAACAATTGTCAAAGTTATCATAATGTTTTCTTAGTACCAAAGCTTATTGCAATTATCTAGATTGATTTCTCCCTACTTCCATCTTTTATCTTTTGTTAAAAACACTAAATACCTTTAAAAAAATGCAGTGATAGCCTTGTTGTGTGACCGTCGGACTGCCAAGTCATAAGTTTCAAGTTCGAACCTAAGACACATCTCTAATTTTTCAGATTCATGTCCGTATTGTATAATTATCACTTGCTTCGGTGAAGGAAAACATAGTGAGGAAACCAGCATGCCTGACAGATATTTCTCGCTGGCATAAAAACTGATACCAGGTTGGGCATTAACCACGCGATAAAGAAGAAGACCTAAATAAATACCAGGATCAATTTCTGTACCATTTTAATT
Organism: Noctua fimbriata; assembly: GCA_905163415.1. Classification (NCBI taxonomy): domain Eukaryota; kingdom Metazoa; phylum Arthropoda; class Insecta; order Lepidoptera; family Noctuidae; genus Noctua; species Noctua fimbriata. The sequence goes on from LR990945.1 coordinate 8,636,513, forward strand.
CAACTTCATGCGATAAGCACAATAACTTAGAATTACCCTTAGCATAAGCATAATCAGCCTATTAATGTTCCCACTGCTGGGACGCAGGCCTCCTCTCTATGAGAGGGATTACCCTTAGCTGATATAAATAAAAACATCCTTATCGAAGTGAGGAGGCTCTTGTTCTTCCCGTCACAGCGATATTTTTTTTGTTCTGGACCATACCTGGAAACCTTCTAGTTACGGAGATTTTGAAGGTCAAAGTTTTCACGTTTTACCTACACCCTGTAGATAAATTCCCAAAACAAGATACACACTGTGTGTAAAACAAGTTATTTTTAATTTTAAAATCGTTCAAAGGGGAATGCCAGGCCGCCATAGTGCCTACAGGTAAGACCGAATGCTTATATTAGTATACACCCCAAACACTTTTTTGATAAAATAAAAAAATTATAAACAAGGTTTTTATTTTCGATCGGTGCATTATATAGATCATTGAATATTTTTCTATATTATTTATAGTAAGTCGATTGTAAATGAATATTCAACACATAAAATTCATTGAAATTTCTTTACACAAAAACACAAATAAGTAAAGTACAAATATGCGTAAACGCTTAAGTTAACTACGCTGTAACGCGTAATTTCACTTTATCCAGTACAGCCATAGATACAGAATTTCGTTATTTTTTTTTTTCAATATTTTGATATTTTTTCAAATATGTTTCCAACTTCTATCGCGTCGTGAATAGCAGAGTTAATTACGTAAAATTTACATAATATTTTTTAATAAAACAAATTTCTTGGGCATTCTTGGGGCCCAGAATCGGTATTCCTCTTTACATAGACAATGTTCTCGTCACGCGTTTGAGCTAGAGACTGTTGAAAACCTATGTCAACTCATGATTGATGATGGCTATTTTGGCCAAGCAATTACATCAGCTAACATTATATAGTTATTGATGGATAACCGGGGCATGTTTTCAATAATCGTGGGCGTATCTATCATGATATCAGACTGAGTGGGCGTATTAACGCGGTAATGGTCATATCGGTGTAGGTTTTTTTTTTTTAGTTAGCCCGTATTGTTCCACTCCTGAGCAAAGGCTTCCCCCATTCCTTCCACTTCTCACGATGGTATGCTTATTCTCGCCAATTCGCGAAGAAGCTATCCAAGATGACTATATAAGTTTATTGAAGTTTATTTAAAAGCGTGCATATCTTGGTAGATACAATCATTTCCGTGAAAATATTTTTGTGGGAATCGCTACTACAACGTTCCGGCTCGCTACATTACTCAACCATCCAGTTCGATACATGTCTGCGATTAGACGCTCCTTGTGGGGCTCCACATCGCTGTCAGTACGCTTTGCAGCGCTCGTACGTCAAAACTATCTATTGATTTTACGGAAAAATGGACAAAACATAAATTATAGAAAATTTTGTGTAGTTTAATTACATACAAATGATTTTATCGTTGAATTAGTCGGGTAGGAGATATTGACAAAAAACTGCTTTTAGGCGCCATTTTTCCAATATGGCGCACATCGAAATCTATGAATTACCCATTTTCAAAATTCCCGGAAAACCTTTCAGGTAAAACTACCAAAATGACTACTATTCATATAATGTATTGAAGAATCAAGATGGCGGTGTCAGTTTCGATTAAGCCTTTCTTTGTAAAGATATGTTTATCTACGTTTCTCTACGTTACTGTACGTCAACCAAACAAATGGACGCTGTTTGGCGTCCCGTGATGTATAGCAAAGCACTGAAAAATTATTACCCGTAATCATCAAAATAATTATAACTTTTTACATCCATTGTTCGTTCAATCACAGTCATTACATACCATGTAGCAGACTTGAAAGAAAGACGTACCCACAAAAACAAAAGAAAATCTTTCTTTTGTTCCAACCTTAGTTCTAAGATTGAGCTGAAGATTCTTTCAATTCAACGTCATACGCTTGCAAGCTCACTGAAATAGACCTCTATTGTTGATACGTCAAAGTTGAAGAACAATACATTCAAAGTCTTTGAACTTAATATCAGTATGTTCATCCGTTTTGTTCGTGTTAAGTTTATTTTAATTAGCAGCGGGATTACCTTTTAATAGGTTTCAAGTAAAGTTGGAACTTTTTGAAAGCTAATGTGTTGTTTCCGTTGTAACTAAATTTTCAATGATAGGTATTAAAATAATGGAAAAGTTTACTATGAAAAGCTCGACACTTTAAAGATATAAATAGATGTCGTGACTGCTCCTAGTGAATCAGAGACCAATAAAATTTAAATTTTCGTAATATTAGGCAATCCCTTTGCATTGTAGTGGGCGACACAGGGTGATAAATACGTGTAATAATATAATATAATGCTAGAGTATTAAGGTAAGGAGCTTGTGGCGAAATATTGACAGCCGTTCGGGTATATCCGTGCCTCGGATAGCACGCTAAGCAGTTGGCCCCAGCAGTCATTAGTCAGTAGTCTAGTGTCCCGCAAGTCTAACAACCAGTCCTACCAAGGGGTGTCGTATTACTCAGTACTAATTGGGCTGTGGAGGTCAGGTAGGCAGTCATCATTTCAGCCGAAAGACGTCCACTGCTAGACATAGGCCACCCCCAAGTGTCGCCACATTGACCGGTCCCGTGCGACTCGCATCCAGTGGACCGCCGCAACGTTCACCAGATCGGGCATCGTTGGTAGGCAGTCGCTCCATGTAAAAAACTGGTATTCAGCTGCATCCGGTTAGACTGGACGTCAACCCCAACATAATTGGGAAACAGCTATGCAGATGACGATGATGATGTGTATGAATATGAGAACGGCTTAGCATGCTTTACCTCGAAAAACACGTTAAACCGTTGGTTCCGGCTGTCATTTGTAGATCTTTGACAGTCGTTACAGGTAGTCAGTGGACCAAAAAGTCTGACAACCAGTCTTACCAAGGTATATCGTATTACCTAGTACTAGCTGGGTTGTGGAGGTCAGATAGGCAGTCACTCCATGTAAAATACTGGTATTCAGCTGCTTCCGGTTACACTGGAAGCCGACCCTAACATAGTTGGGAAAATCCTAAGCAGATGATGAGATCCTATTCATACACACTACGTCTTATTTTCTTGTGATAAACACCGTTTCTCTACAACGTTAATCCTCCGAAATCCACAATACTACCTCAACTCTGTTGGAACTAAATATCGCGGTGTTTCACTGTTGATTCAATAATCTCACTTAATCTGGAACATTCTCGTAAGCTAGATAAACTTAGACAAGAGGACTTTGATTTAAGACCCTCACATTTATCTCAGGCTGTTGGGAGTGTCAATTTGAATTGTTTACAAACAAGCGGTTTCTAAATACTTTGGTTATAGTTTTTGCTGGAATGCTCTATTTGGGTTTTTGGAGCTTGAAAAAAAATGTTGTAGAGTGAAAGGTAATTAGGTGCATTCCTTGAAATGGGCAATACTATACCTAATTTGCTACAGTTTTGACGTCTTTAACTTGGGGTCCAAACTTGGTAGTTTTGGAGAAATCGAACTTTAAAGATTTTTTTGGGAGATTTTTTACCTCTCCACCATAAATTGCTTGCTTAAATTTGAGAAATCTACGCCATTTAGGATATTCGACTGATACTTTTCTGATAGCTTATAACCGAATGAATCCTACGATAAATATTTGTGGTGTTCCAACAGATACTCCCGAAGCGTTGAACCGAGTTTTATAGAACACCTTAATTTCGATAATTTTGATTAAGTCCCATGTAATAGGGTGTGAGCCTAGTGCAATTAACGGGGCACAAATGTAACCCAGAACCTCACGCTCGCCAATTACTGTGGCGACTACATAAAATAACGTAACATCACGCCTGTAGTCCCCGAACGGTTAGGCAGAGGTGAAAATAATAGTCCACCCACATTTTGCCAGTTATGTTTAAGTCCTATATAATAAGGCGAGCAACTGGCGATTGCAGCGGAAATAAAATTTTAAATATTGTATTTCAGAAAGATAAGCACGGTTATAGTGTTGTATCAAGTCACTAGAAGATCGTATTCCTTCATATTCCACAGAAAACGTCTATGAGGTTTTACACACCAATGATTGAGAACTCAACCTCATTTCTTCTGCCCCATTGGTCGAGTGGTTGCAAGCTTGACTGCTGAGCATGAGGTCCCGGATTCTATTCCCGGGTCGGGCAAAGTGCAGGCACGGGTTTGTGCCTGGTTGATGCCAATAGGCTCGGCCTCTATTACATGACACTTAAACATAACTGACAAAATTTGGGTGCACTATCAGGTACACCTCTGCCTAACCCATCGAGGATGACAGGCGTGATGATCTGTGATTGAGACTTCCTCTCCCGGTCCCTTGACAACCAAATCGATATCCGAAAACATAAAAATTCGCTTACCATTTCCTGAATCACTGAAATAAATCAGCTTACATTTCAGCAAAACCACAGCCAATTCTAAATCAAAGCCGGCTAAACATTACATTGATAAAAACGTTCTCATTCGGTATTCAGTGTGCGCGTCGACAAACACCGGTATTGATTTCGGCGACTCGCTTGAGCATAAATCATGGTCATTATACGGTACTGCCGAGGAGATAACGTGGAAACTGGAAACTGTGAGTGAAATTGTGATTATTTTGGAGAAAAAATATGATTGGATTAGTGACTGCATCACTACATAGTATAAAACAAAGTTGCTTCCCGCTGTCTGTCTGTCCCTACGTGTGCTTAGATATTTAAAACTACGCAACGGATTCTGATGCGGTTTTCAGTGATAGATAGAGTGATTCAAGAGGAAGGTTTATATATATATTGCACCTGTGCGAAGCCGGGTCGCTAGTTCTCTATAAGAGGGATATCACGTGAACACCAGAGCTACGACATTTTATAAAAACTGAAACTTTTATGTGGAAATACCTTTACTTACTGTAGATAAGAACAATTGGATATTATGAAAAGTCGGTCGTGGTGGCTTTGGCAAATATCAGGTAACAGAGTTCTGTTAAAAAGCTACTGAGTTACGTCATACTATGAAGCGTGTTTTTTTAATATTACATAAGGGCTATTAGAAGTAGTAGTAGTAGTAGGGCTGCGGGACTGTTCGAAAAATAAGGGAAGATTCACCTCCTCCACTGCCAGACACTTTGTGTGATGGAAAACCCCCGCCAGACGCCTTTAAAGGATGTTAAATTGTAGGTGTATTTATATTAATGGGATTTTGGACCATATTAAAGAGGCACTCGTGTCTATATACAGCTGCACGGGTCGATCTTCAAAGTTAAGCAGTGTTTGCTGCAGTCGGTCGGTGGATGGGTGACTATCCTTGTAAAGCGAGTTTCCTCCATACGTCCAAAAAAAATGTAGTTTCCTAGCACATCATTTTTGCGTAGAGTTACTTAGTTTGATGTACTACAGAAGGCTTCGTGAAGGGTCCATTTACACCCTGTGTAAGGTGGACTTAATGCCATGAGGTAGGTTTTCTTTGAAAATCAATTTTCTTCCCCCATATGAGAAGGAGACCATAATCAGCCGGAACGTCATAATGTTCCAACTGCTTTAAAAAGTAAACACACTTTATTTGCTATTCTCCCTCAACTATCTCACGAAGTCTCCACCTTCCCACTTATGACGCAAGTCTAATGACCTCAATACCGAACAGTGTTCTAGAACAATCTATTTGAGACTAATGTGCCCGGAGTGCAGTATTGAAACAGCATATTAAACAGCTACTTGCCTAGACTGACGCTCTGACGTCATTGATGCAACATGTTTTATTTTATTTTATTTTATTTATTAGGGAAAACAAACAATTACACATTAAGGATAACAAAAAAATATAAGATACAAAAATGATACAAATGTGAAATCAACCACGTTTTCCACAGATAAACAATGAGACAAATGGTAAATAACAAAAAAGATTAGTACAAATAGTGAAGCATCAACAACACCAACAATGAAGCTAATTAATTTAATAGTGTTGCTCAATGAAATTACAAAGTCACATTAGTTTTTTAATAAATCAAGCAACATTTGTCTAAACTTTCCCTGGGGTAAAGCAAACAGATCTAAGTTGCAGAAATTCTTATTATAATTGCTCGTAAGGCGACGAATAGGCGCACGCAAGCCGGCATTCGTACGACTGGTAGTAGTGGCGAATACAGATCGTGCCCGCACCTGTCGTCCCTGGCATGTCCTGGGAACTATATAACAACATGTTGGGAATTTATGAGAGCTAAGGCTGGGAGTAGACAAGTTTATGTAAATTGACTGAATGGCCAAGTTCATGGGAACCTTAGTGATCAGTATATGCTGCGGGACTGTTCGAAAGAGATACCCCGGCCCTGGAACACAAAGGGCAGAGACGAACCATGGATGGGTTTTAGTCAGTACAAGTCTGACCCTCCCGTTCGCTCCGCCCAGAGCGGGGAGGGGGTCATTTGATGATTTCCCAACTTAAAAAAAAAAAAGTGTTCAGTATATTGTGACTTGCCCTGACCGATCTACAAATTACAGTTGGGACTAACGGCTTAACGGAGACACGGAGGATACTCGGTGTGTATGGGTGGTCACACATCCACGAACCAACCCAGGCAAGCGCGGCTTAACATGAAGATCGCTCCGAGTGGCTATTATTATTTACACAAGCTCCTGGCCAGTAATATTTATATGTTCAATACAAAGAGTACGACAGCCAGAGTAAAAAAAAAACAAAAAGCGGCGGTGCTCACGCGATAAAAACAAATGCCGCACGTGCGGTTTTCTTGACGCATGTCGCATCGTCCAGGGTTGTAAAAGAGGACTGGCTGGTTATAGCAAAATAACCATCTGTATCTAGTAACGGCCTTATTATGCAGATGAGGATAATACACTATTAACGCGGGTTAATGTCGAGTTATACGCGCTGAATGCCGCGTTAGTTGCTAAGTGGAGTAGATGGCCGTGATTAATGTCACTCTCGGATAGGTGGATATGTTTTGGTGTTGCTTGGCCTTGGGACTTGCTAATAACTAGAAGAGAGGAGCTCGTGGCTAAATAATAACAACCGCTCGGGTCGATATTTAGGTTAAGCCGTGCTTGCCTAGGTTGGTCTGTGGATGGGTTGCCACCCATTACATACCGAGTTTCCTCCGTGCCTCGGAAAGCACGTTAAGCTGTTCGTCCCGGCTGTTATTTGTAGATCTTTGACAGTCGTTACAGAAAGTCAGTGGCCCAAAAAGTCTTACCAAGGGGTATCGTATTACTTAGTGCTAACTGGGTTGTGGAGGTCAGATAGGCAGTCGCTCCATGTAAAATACTGGTATTCAGTTGTATTCGATTAGACTGGAAGCCGACCCCAACATGCTTGAGAATAGGCTAGGCAGATGATGACTACAAAAACTTAGTTCTTCAGATCTGCACACATATTTGGGTGGTTACTTTACCATGCACTCTAAAGGGAGGTCAATTATCATATAAGATGAAATTTGAAGTCATTTGGTTCCATGTTTTATGAAACTGCCACCTTGCAGTAGCCGTGTCATTTACTATCTTGCATATGTCCATACTCTGGATGCGAGTCGCACGGGACCGGTCAATGTGGCGACACTTGGGGGAGGCCTATGTCCAGCAGTGGACGTCTTTCGGCTGAAATAATGATGATGATGATATGTCCAAAACCTAGAATATGTTTCTGCTGACGCACATCACTCACTTCCCTGTTATTATAACGTGTTTTAGTTAATTAGGTTTACTATATCAATTAATTATAATTTTATCATTAAAGTACTGATAACGTCTTACGGCATTTCATACAAACTTTCAAGTGATTTTTTTTCGAAATGATCGAACCGATTTCAATGAAACTTCGTACGCATAAGCAGGATACATAAGTCTAAAAACTTGACCGAGAACATTTTCGAAAAATAGTGTTACAGCTAAATTAGACCGATTTTAGATTTTCCATAGAAACAGAAATTTCCAATTATCTTTTTTTTAAAAAGACATTTCGAAATACTGGCACCAAATTCAGGTCGCTTCTTGTTACATGAATTTAGGTGCAAACAACAGTTAATGCGTAATTGTGCAAAACCACGGTATGATACGAACGTTCGCTAAGTTCTATCATACCACTTAATTTTTTATCTGAACTCTTTTCAATTTCATCCGCCACAGTTCTCACAACCGCTTAAAGTAAGCAATCCAGCAATTTATCATGCAGCACACAAATTTTAGCCTAATTTCTGTGACATCACATCTCTGTACATCCCTTCCGCGTCACTTTAGCTGAACGCCCCTATGCATTATTCACCCCCTATAAAATTCACCACACAACAGTTAAGAGCCATTATTATGATATGGAGAGAATGGAAGAATCAGAAGGTTTGTTCTGTGTAATTTTGATTTTTAGACATTTTTTGGTCTTCTGAGTCCCTCTAATGCGGTCTGCGTTTCGAAGAATGATGATCTCACAGATCATTAGAGTGATACACTGCTAAGGCTACTTGTGCTGAATACTTCCATAATACTACGACCTGCAGGAAGAGGTCAGATGTCAAAGTCTTTGGATCGTTAAACGTTTTGTAAAATGATTTTAAAGATGATTCTTGATGCACACCAAGAAACCAAAAATCTCAGCTGTGAGTAGCGTAGCAATGGACACAAGTTGCCATGGCTGACCTGGAATTCTTCAAATAGACTCTGGACAGAGGTCGAAGCAAGGAAAACCTGTTCAGGTGGAGATTCATAGATGCTCTGCGACTCTGCCCTGGAATGTAATCGTGCTGTTGCCCCACAAACAATAAGACACTTGATATTGTGTCTTGTGTTGCTTGCACATCACAGGAGCTAATGGACGCTACTGAAAGTGCAAAACTCGTCGCCAAATTTTGGGCTAGCTCAATTTAAATTGTCATCGACACGCTAAGAAGAAGAATTGGTCTCTTAACCTGTTCGTTCACTTTTTTCAACGAACTTTTGCAATAGTTTAAGGTCTAGGCTTACATACATATAAATGCAGCATGATGCGTCGCATCTGCTCAATGTCACGAAGGTCACAATCTAAACAAAATGGTCATCTTCAAACTCCACGAATGCGTGTGAAGTTACGCAAATTGCACAAGCCTTCTGTATTTCCTTCACGATTACTCAAGGGCTCATGACCTTGATTACGGAAATGTCACGGTGTTAAGAACTCTCACTGTGTTGAACGTGACAGACTACATAAAATGATGAACAGCCCTACAGCGTTACGCCCTATTCACGACCGCAAAAGATGCGACTTGCGCCGAAAGACACGTGCGTGCTTCACCTGTTTTCTTCACGTCTTCTCTTGAGCGAGTAACTCGTGGCCAAGCGCTTAGATACACAAAACATAAACTAATGTTGTTTCCCTGTTTTGAAGGGCGAAGCAAAGTTATTCCTAAGTGCACTGGCAAGAATTTTGCCTAGTAAATTAGAGGAATGGGCTCGTCGGCTGTAATGGTAATGAGGGAGTTTGCAGTAACATTATACTTTATAGTGTGTTTGGTCTTTAGGAAGTGGCATTAACCTTGATAACGCTGGGAGACGCACTTAGGCAGGTAGGTATGCGTAGTCGTTTGTTTTGTTGGTTAATCTGTAAAAGGAAAATACACAGAGTATGAAATTTGCGCGTCACCATCGTCTAGAGACGGCAGTACTAATAGTTATAGTAATAACTAGCTGTGTTCCGTGACCTTCGTGCGCGTGAAATTGTTACTTTCCTATTTGATTCAGATTTTGTTAACAATTTCAAGGGTTTACATTTTTTTGCAAGGAACCCTAAACCTTTTTCTAAAATAAAAGTAAATTGGTTACTCCTTATGACATCAACTGTCTACCAGTAAAAATCCCGTCAAAATCGGCCCAGCCGTATCGGAGTGCACCCGGAACAAACAAACCAACAGCTAGTCACACAAAAATTAAAAAAAAAACATTTTTTTGTTATGAAGTACCGTATACATACTGAAATTACAAACAGACACTACAATTTTATTTATTTGTACCTATATACACAGATTCAGTTTGGTGAGTTCTCAAACACTGCTGTCATGGACAGCCATTCAAAATTTGTCAGTTTCTATACGTTATTTGCATGGTAGTACGAGTAAAATATGGTGGCACGCATGTTTTGTATGGAAAGTTATTTATTTATTTTAAATAGAACGGCTGAAGCCAATTACACTATTTAACATTTAACATTAAATTTATTTAACCCAGTCATGCATTCTTCTCACAGAAAATCAAACATTCTGATAGTATCACCTTCCATTCATCCGCAAACATATCAAGACTTGTGCTTGAGTCCAGGAGAGCGTTAATAGCGGCTACTGTCCGAGGAATAGGTGACTTGGAGTGTGCAATAGTACGGCTACTTGGAACAGCCAGTAACCGGTGTTTTCTGCCACGACAGTAATTGTCTGGGACAAAAAGATTGCAGATTTCATTGCGCAGATCAGGATCATCGATAATCCCTCTAATAATTTTAAATATTATAGTTATCTGATCCCGCGACCGTCTTACTTCTAGAGAGTTGAAACTTAAGCAACCCAAAAGAAATTTAGCGGGATACATGAAGGGACATGACAGTGATGGCCATAGCAATGGTCACCAAGGCGTCCCCATGCTCTGGGGCAGAGAAAAATAAAAAATTAAGATGTCAGAAAGTGGTTATAAAAAGAAATATCGTTGAAAAACTGTGATCCCACATCGCAGTGACGTCACATACTTACTAAGCTTGACACGTTACATTTGTACTGACATCAAAAATTTGATAATTATTAATCACGTCTATCGTAAGTATAACTTTTTTTTTTTTTGGTTGTACTTTTTTTTTATCCTATTCCCCACACCAGGAATTTCCTCCTGTATCGAGGGAGCGTTTACAAACATTGAAACTCATACACAAACAGCCAGACCCGGAAAAACTAAAAGTAGAACCATACAAATATTAGTTCCGTGCGGGGATCGAATCCGTGCCAGTCGCTCAGCCACTGCCGTCAAAATTGAATCGCCTTTATGTTATAGCCATAAGAAAATCTATTGTTACAGTATAGCAACAACTAGTGAAGCTCGTATGCTAAAAAAACATTGTAGGAACAACATAGACTCGCTACCAAAGAATAATACTCCGTCACTGGCGTGGAAATTAAAGAATAACATAAAAGCGTGTCCATGCCCTTGTCTCGTACATTTTATATGACACAGTCTCTCAGCTAAATTGAAATAGGGCTGGAAGAGACTGTAGATAGCCGAAGGCCGAGGCTCGCTTACGTCATCGTTGGAACCGAGTGGGATAGTAAAGACTCGCCCCACTGGTTTGTCCCGGACGTGGTCTCTAAGCTGCCCTGCAGCAGCTGTGAACCTACGAGGTAGGTCGTGGATTTGAAGCCAGGCAGAGGTGTTACTTTGTGTATCTATTTCATTACCATTGCTCTCAAAATGGCGAAGGAAAACGTCGTGAAGAAATCGGCATAGCTTACAACCAAATAATAAAAAATATAATAATTAAAAAAACGCGCTTTAGAGTGACGTCATTTAATTTATTTTATTTTTTTCTTAGCAAACCCTTGTCATGGGAATGCATAAAAAATAACTAGTCCGCCATCTGTGGAAATCCGCCATATTAGATTTTTAGACTGAAGTTACTTAGCTAACCATGCATCGTCATCCAAACTTGTTTAAGAACACCGTTCACAAATCCAGACTCTTTGGCTGCTACTGACCCAATTCCCACTTTGCCCGACCCAGAAATCGAACCTACCTCGAACGTCAGCAGTCGCGGTTGCGACCACTCAACGAGGCAGGAAATACTTATACTAATTATGTATATATTGTGCAAGTATTTCCAATTTTAACTTTTATTCTGCGCGTTCCTGATAGTCTCAGGACAAAATCGCTAAGATAATAAAGAAAAGATTGTATTTCTAAAATTCTACCTAGATTTATACTGTCACTTACGGGATTTCTTCCGTGATTCCTCATTATTTTGGGCTCCCGATATTTCGGTGCTGTTGCAAGTGCATGATCGCGGGTTGACTGGAGAATGTGGGTGGATGGAAAATAAATTGTTAAGAGCAGAAATCTATCTACTCTCTTTCTTTGTCTTTTGCTACGAGCAAAACACACACAGACAGACAGACATACAGACAGACAGACAGTATAAGTGTAAACCGTGAAAGTTTAAAACAGTGTTCTACCTAGATATTATAATATTGCTAAGAAAATTATTAACACATGGTCGACTCGCCTTTAATATACCTATTATAACCCTAAAACGGAAGGTACTATTATATTTCAGGCCTAGGCCATTAGTTCCCTAAAATTACATAGTTAACGTTGAACAAACATCGTTAGCCGACATACCTTTCATCCTTTTATAGTGGATACTATTAAAGTCTTTGGGCCTTAAAAATACAAGGACATTTTCGAAATTTAGGCTGGAAGGTATAATAAATATTATGGGTAAGTTGCCATGTTTATATAATACAGGTAATAATTATGTGATTTTGTTAACATCTTTTTCTACAAGGTCCTAAAAAATAAGAGGAAGGGCTCGGAATATTTTTGTATGACAACTGACCAGCCTAACTTCCACCATTTTGTTTATTTAATAATAACCACCATTTTGTTTATTTAATAATAAACAAAATGGTGGAAGTTAGGCTGCCTACCGTATTGTATATTCTTGTTAAAAACAGAACTTATAGGTATTGTCAAACACCGTATTGTGTAATTTTCACGCTATAAACCCAATTCGATTCGATACCGCATCAATTATGCAAGCAAGCTTGTTCCCAAAAGGTCGAAGTGGTGACCGAGTTGTAAAATATTCCCGATTTAAACTTATTTTGGGAGACCACCGGCTTAACGTGCTTTCCGAAGCACTGAGGAAACTCGGTATGTAATGAGTGGTCACCCATCCATGGACCAACTTATGCAAGCCCTTGCTTGACCTAAAGAGCGACCGGAGCGGCTGTTATTGTTTAGCCACAAGCTCCTTACGTTATAGGCTGGTTGTGACAGTTAATTATTATTGCTATATCTCTAGCAGGCGCTCATACAAGCTGTAACGTCTTCCATTGAGGTACCACAAGACCAAGCATTGAATTTCAGTCTCATCATCATCATCATCATTTCAGCCGAAAGACGTCCACTGCTGGACATAGGCCTCCCCAAGGGGGGTTTTGCCATAATCGCCACGCTTGGCAGGCGGGTTGGCGATCGCAGTATGTTTGTTATAAAAAAAAAAAAAAAAAAAAATCACAGAGAACGCTGCTGCCCATTCACTGGTAAGTCCATTAGTCGCCTCTTACGACACCCACGGGAAGATATGGGATGGTGCTATTCTTTACGTCCGGACACCATACAGAACACGTCCGAATTTCAGTCTATTCTCAATTATCATATCCGATATATTGTTTCCCTGTGCTCACTATCTGGATCGGTTGCCATGGTAACCGTAAATTGTTATATCGGTATCCTGTGTTATTGGAGTATTATTACCTGACGGATTATAATACTTGTTAGTCTGCATTTGTGTATTCGAAATGATAAATGATTCAGTTTCTGAATGGCGATTATCGATTATCAGCCCCCACTCTCGTAGTAACTTGAGAAAAACAGTATATTTTTTGGTTTTATCGTATGTACATATTCCCAATAATTATGAGAAGTTCAAACAAAAAAAAACGTATTTTACACTGATTTAACAGTCATCACCATCATCATTTCAGCCGAAAAGTCCACTGCTGGACATAGGCCTCCCCCAAGAAGGGGGGTTTTGCCATAATCGCCACGCTTGGCAGGCGGGTTGGCGATCGCAGTATGGTTGTTGAACAGAGAACGCTGCTGCCCATTCTCTGGTAAGTCCCTTAGTCGCCTCTTACGACACCCACAGGAAGATATGGGATGGTGCTATTCTTTACGTCCGGACACCATACAGAACAATACATAACATGATTTAACAGTACATAACTACTTTGTAGTATATAGTAATAAACTATCATTGGATGAAGTATTAGAAACAGATAACATCACGTCAGTTTTTATAATTATTACTAGCTTTTGCTCGCGGCTTTGCCCGCGTGGATGTCGAAAATTATTCGACGGGAACGTACTACCGGGATTAAAAAGTTTCTGTTTCATCGCAATCGCTTCATTCTATGAAAAGTTAGAAACGGTACACGTGTACTTATATTATTTTTTACTTGAATACAAAATTTAGCGAAAGAACAACTTCAATACAAAACTTCATTCCCCTTTTCATCCCCTTGAAATTTAAAAAAAACAATGATTTACGTTGTGTTAGTTTCCAACCATAAGCCGAAATATTAGTGATTTTAACTTAAAAATACTTTTTTAAAAACGCTAGTAACCGTTGAGGAGTTCCTTCGTGAGAAGACGATCCTGGCTGCAGGATGAGGTCATGATAAAAATCATCTATATCTATCAAATTTGAACGCTTATACAAAGTTTCGTGTCCGTACCATTAACCGTTGAAGAGTTCTCTCTTGAGGAGACGATCCTGGCTGCAGGATTAAGGAATGTCTGTCATAAAAATGTATTGTCACCAGAAACAAAGGTGTGTTCAAAATGTCAGCCCAATCGGTTGTTCAAAATTGAGTTGCAAGATTCCACCTTCAGTCCCCTTTTTAACCCCTCGGGGGTAGAATTATCAAAAACGCTGAGACACGCTATAAATTAATTTTGAATCGTCAGCCTAAACACAAAATTTGAAGATCCTAACTTCAAAACTGACGCACTTTCATATAAACTTCCATCCCCTATTTTACCCCTTTAGGGGTGGAATTCCCAAAAATTCTTTCTTAATGGATACTTACTCTTCACAAAGAACACACCGTCCAAGTTTCATATCTTTAAGACCAGCGGTTTGGGCTGTGTTTTGATATATCACCCAGTCAGTCAGTCAGTTTACCATTTTCTATAAACAATGTGGATCTGGAACTACGACATTAAATTAAAACGAGCACAGTACTAGTCCATCTAAATATTTTAAAACATGAAAATTAGTAGTTAATAAATTTTAAAATTTCTAATTTTCAAACAAAATAAATAGCAGAATCAACTGCATAAAAAGCAAACACGCTTTATCTACGAAAAGTCACTGATCGGTTGCGCGGCGTGGTGCGGTGCGGGGCTCAGGGGGCGATGGCGGTAGGTGGTCGAAGGGTAGATATTTTAGTCAGGGAACAACAAACCAACGGTATACACTCACTAAGCTGCACGTTGTTAATTAAAAGATCACTGATTGAATAATTAATCACATAATATCACATCACAATAGGAATTTACACCATCAAACGTTCGTGTGTCACCATTTCTCTTCCGATATGTACGCAATGGTAAAGCCGCATTTTGATTAAATTCTCCGTACCTAAGTACCTTGTCGGTGTACTCGGCAGCTGGGTACCTTATTTGAGCCATAATTAAACTAAAAAACTTACAAACCTAACCTAAATCACGAAACTAGCGTCCTATTAAATGACTTATTAACTAACTAATATTACACTAATCCAACTATCATAAATCGTCTTTAATCACAATAACAACTAAAACTTTTAATAAAATCTTTCTTTGTCTTTCAAGCATATTGAGACGTAGAGAATAGAATCGTACGTTTTGCACAGATTCTTGACCTTACAATGTGTACCTATTATTACGGACACAGATCAACAAAAAAAATTAAAAAAAATAAAAATGAAAAATAATTTCCTGTGGCTAAAGTATTCATTGGATTTGATTGATTTTTTGTATACGGGTAAAGAACATGACACTCTTTACGTTTTTTGAAGGAATGTCAATCGTCCTGCTCCACTTTGTATAGAAGATAGATAAGTTTTTATTTAACTTGCCTTGTTAGTTTTTTAGTTAGTTAGTAGGTATGTACTCCAAACCACACTAGCAGCAACTAGCAACTAAATTGCACACACCTTTGTTCCTGGTGACAATACATTTTTATGATGGACATGACTTGATCCTGCATCCAGGATCGTCTCCTCACGAGAGAACTCCTCAACGGTTATTAGTACGGACACAAAACTTTGTATACGCGTTCAATCTTGATAGATAAACCTATTCCTTTTTTTTCTTTTAATTTTAATGGAACTTGTTTTTTTTTCTGATTTCCGCTTATGCATTCAAGCACTACATCTATAAGAGAAAACTTGACTTATTAATTTGAATATAGTTTTATGATGATTTGATGAGGCATGATCTTCACTAACTCTCTAATAAATTACTAACACTTAACCTAAGTCCATCACTTTAATGGTCTCTCCATCGAAACTACTATGTATTGGATTATAATCATCCAATTTGATTGATATTGGGTACCAATTTATCATGTTATTAGTGGTCGCAGGTGCGCGTGCAAGCCATTTAATCCTTTAATGTGTTGTGCATGGGAAAGTAATGGTAATGTATGGTGTTATTATGGGTGGTTTTGGGGTGTGGGCTGTGGGAAGTCTTGTAGAGTTTAATTTGACGGTGAATGTTAGTTGACACTTAGAATGAGTAATAAAAATTAAACAACGCCCGTCGTCCATACAGCTACATGTTGATATATCTCCTTTTGGCCTCATACAGGAAAATAGGACAGACATTGGAGTAACTAACTCCAATGTCTGTCCTTTTTTTATTTTTTTTTATCTTTACTTTTAATATACTTTTTTTTTTTTAAATAGCCTGTTCTGTCCCACTGCTGGGCAAAGGCCTCCCCCAATTCCTTTTTAATATTCTTAATTTAGTTTTATTATTAATTCAATAATTTTGTATTGTCTTGTGCGAGACAAGTAAATACTTTTTCTTTCTTTTCATCTCATTGCTTATGTAATATTTTATGATATACTTTTTTAATGTATTTTTTAAATTCATATTACCTGTAGAAAATGTTAATTTCATTAATGTATAACACATAATTTAATTTATAATTTCTGTTCATCTTTGTGTCTTTCAACGCTTTGCTAAGATGTTATGAATATAAATTCGAAAACGTTTTTTATTCACTTAAAATGTTCTGTTTTTCTTGCAAATTTTACAAGAAATGCTAACTTGACAACAACTTTACAAAATAGCTTCTTATTTGCTACTGTTTAAGTGAAATTGATTACGTAACTTTTTTGAAGAAACAAACTGGTAGGAGGGACCCTCGTTTCTGCTACCAGTATGAAACTACTAATATATCAAATTAGACGACTCTTTATAAAGAATTCATAAAATAATTCTAGACATAAGGTAGTAAGGTCGTAATCATTTCTTAACCAATTCATTAACACACACTAAAAAAACACACACACACAACACATTAAACACACGCACACACACACACATTAATTAATATACACTACAACCATCTGTTAGTTAAAATAAAACAATGAAACAAACTTTAATGAATTATGTTCATATCCATTCCGTATTTTTATATTTAATTCAAACTTCCATACAACTAATTCGAATCTGTCAAAATACAACCGCGTTCTTTCACCAATAAAATAAATCACGCTATCTTGAAAACCATAAGCTGAAACTCTGCTGACCCCAAACCGTAGAGAAACAAGTCGTTGTGAAAACAGCAACGTAAGCCGATTAGAATTTCCAGTTCAACAGAACAGCATTCAACATTGAATTCGTAACAAAGGTCGAATGAACTGGCGGAAACCGACTTCTGTAATAAAGTTTACCTTTTCATAAAACGTTTTCGAGTGATATTTATTTTTGAATTTCTGTTAACACTTGAAACGAGTGAGTTATAGAGCTTATTTCCGTTTTGTGTTGTTTTTTTTTGGATTAAAAAAATACTTTTAATTTCGGACAAGCAACATCCATATTATATTATATTATGAGCCTAATGTGTCCCACTGCAGGGAAAAGGCCTCCCTTCCCTCGTTCCATTTATCTCTGTCTTTGGCTATTTGGGCCCAATCCTTTTGACAAGAGTCCAGCTCGTCACGCCATTTCCTTCTGGGCCTACCACGTCGCCGGGTTGTGTTGTTTGGAACCCAAACTGTTGCCCTTAGGCACAATTTTGATGCACCATAATATTCATAGAAGGTTAGTAAAATAAAACTTATAAACTATGTTAGATACAACTTATTTAGATACAAGCTTGTTGTTCGAGAGGCATCTACGAACAATAGCCCCAAATATCGGGGAGCCGAACCTTCCTGCTATAGACTTCAGGATGGAGTTGGAGCCGGCCCGTACCCTGCAGAGTAACGACGCAGACTTGTTCCTAATGATCGCGTGAAAGTCATAGCATACTAGCTGTTTGCCATCGTTTCACCCGCTGCAGGGCTCCTAAAGGTCGTTACTTAAGATTAAATAGCCCTCCTGAAGAATTGGGCTATCATTTATAATGATTTTTTCAATCCGACTGGTATTACCAGAGACTAGCGCGTTTGAACAGACAAACTTTTCAGTGTTACTATATTAGTATAGAGTATCTGGACAAGAATCGGTACCCAACCATAATTTTTGCGGAGAGTTCCTTAGTTTGTTGAACAGAATGCTTGGTTGACGGTTTCATGAAGGGTCTGTTTACACTTCGTATTTAAATCTCTATGCATGGAAACAAGTATCGTCACTTGTCAAGTTTAAATGCACTCCAGTGTCTTGTAACCTAACCGGTTCTAGATCGTAAATATTATTTTCCAAGACGTTCCGGACATTCTATAACAGCAGGATATCTACTGCTCTACTGGACGCTTTTCTAGTAGATAATGAAAGTAAAATTGAGAACGTAAGCTACTTTCCTTGAAAGTGTTAGTGCTCAATTCCTTGGCGAATCCACTAAGCTGTCAACTCGAGCACTTTCTGTAGCAGCGCTTGAGGGAAGCGGGCTTAAGCTGGAGGAGCTAAAACTGACGTTATTGAAACGTATATCATCCATGTTGAGTGATAAATCCCCAGATTTATCAGATCCGTTTTTCAAAACGACTGACCTTGGGACTGCCTCCTTGGTCTAGTGGTCGCAAGCGCAGCTGCTGAGCATGAGGTCCTGGGTTTGATTCCCAGGTCGAGCAAAGTGTTATTAAGTTTTTCCATCACGAATTTCTCAGTAGCAGCAACAAAGTCTGGATTTAGGCCCGGTTGATGGCAATAGGATCGCCCCCTATTACATGTGACTTCAAAACATAACTGGCGCAATGATGTTGCACTATTAGGTACACCTCTGTTTAACCCTTCGGGGATTACAGGCATGATGTTATGTATGTTTTTCAAAACGCTATCGAATACATAAGATATTCAATAACTCGCACTGAACCCGCGTGGTGGATTAAGGCCCACACCTTCTCAGAGAGGGGAGGCTTGTGTCGCAGCCGTGGGAATTTAGTAGGCTGATGATGTTAACAGATATGTCGCTTTTTAAGCTGCAACATAAAGATTTTTGGATGTGATATTCTTTTTATCACTAACATTGGTACCTTTTGAATTTGGCGCTCACAGGCAACGTCTGACTTATACGTCAGCTGTAAACATAGCCTTAAACGTAGTCACGCGAGATCGTCACTTTAAACAGTCACCCATCACAAAAAGGTGCAATTGGTTAAAAGGTATGTTTACCAAACAGGCGAAAAGAACAACAACAAAAAAAAAATGTGTAAAATAATATAAAATTTATAATGTTTAATTTGGTCCCTTTCAATCCGGTTACTTCAAAGACTCAAGCCATCAGAGCAAAATATGAAACTGTCAAACAAACAAAATTCGAAAATAAATTGTATATTTATAACGAGCTGTTTTGTCACTTCACTGTGTCATGAAAAAACAAAACATTTCCACCTTGAAAAAATTCGCTCACTCAAAAATAATAAGGAACATTAAGTAAATAAAGAGTGAAAATAAAACGAATATGCTCTCATTCAATTCGAATCGTTTACGAACGAATGAAATGAGTGAACTGAGTATCTGTCGAGTTTTATACAGCCGTAACAATGGTTTTATAGGTGCTTACTGTCTCATGGTTTAAACCTTTAAATGTTGCTTTTTATGACGCCATAAAATTGTGAAAAGCCTTAAGTATGGGGTGGAAATGCAATGTTGTGTGGTTAACCACGTAGTTTTCTGATTAGATTAATATTTTGAAGTACTTAATTACCGCTCACGCAGGAGGCTGTGTACAGCCTCAGAGTAGCACAGAGAGCCTTGGAGCGAGACGTACGAAGGTCTTCGATATTGGAAATCGCGTTAAGAAACTCAAATAGATTTGGATAGGACACCTAGCAAGTCGCGATGATGGCAGAATGATGGAGTAAAACTGTGACCGGGAATATTCTGGATGAGGCGGCCTCAAGAGCATAGAGCTTTGCCCAACAGTGGGTGAAGTTGGGCTTTGGATGATGATGACTTTATTACCTATATTAATAGCCTAAAATGCTAAGAAAATGCACATGTTGACAAGTAGGCACAATTTGCAACGACCGCGAAGCAAGCGTAGCGGTAAAGCTACGCCGTAGCAGTGAAGCTACGGCGTAGCCACTTCATAGATCTTTTTGTTAACAAATGGACTGATAAAATATGTATGCTTCAAGATGTGATGCAAGTAATAGTTTGCGGTGATAATTCAAGTAAAAGGTTCGTTTGACCGATGACGATGAAAGGAGCAAATAAACTAAAAGAGTAGACGCGTAGAAACGAATGCGTAGCACTGAAGCTACGCCGTAGTAACAGCGTAGCTCTTTTTGTTGTTGTTTATATTATTACCTAACGGAAGGAATAGTTAATGACCCAAGATTAGATGGACGTAATTGCTTGCTATTATGGTTTAAACAAATGTTTGTGTAAAAGAAGACATTCAAACGTAAATAATCTATATAATATGAAAGACAATGTCTTTCCGTCTGTTTGAAATCTATAGGACTCCTAAACTACAGAACCGATTTTGATGAAATTTTTCACAGTTATTCTACGTAGAGTGTAGGTAGGATAGGGTAGGTAGGTAGGTAGGAGGTAGCAGGTAGGAAAAGGTGTTTTGCAACCCATGCCGGTCACAGCTAGTAAAATTATAAATGCATAAGTTTGTGAGGATGGATGAATGTTTGTTATTCTTTCATGCATAAACTACTGAACGGATTTGGATGGAATTAGGCACACAGATAGTAAATAACACATTTATTTTATCCCGGTAGTACGATCCCGTGGAATAATTACTGTGTTAAAGCACGGGTGAAGCCGCGGGCGTAAGCTCGTACGCATTAAAACATTAATATTTCCAACAATAAATTCATTTCGAAAATAATTTTAATGTCAAGTTTACACCCAATCACATAACCTACGCCTTTAATACTCTTGTATAATATTTCAGTAAATTACGTACTGAAATCAGTTGCAGATTTTATTCTGAAACATGTTTGTGTACGGATCATTTACTTAAATATCGTTGATGATATAAAACTGATTGCTCGTGCAAATAATATCCAGTTTATTTTAAGTACTGTAATACTTATATCATATCAATGTTTTGATGGGAATAATCGTATTGGAGAACATAAACCCAGTATATAACATAACAGCACGCCTATAGTCCCCGAAAGGTTAGGCACAGATGTTACCTAATAGTACACCCACATTATGCCACTTATGTCTAAGTCCCATGTAATAGGGGGCGAGAATATTGCCATCAACCGGGCACAAATCCAGTCTCCGTGGCTGCTACTGAGAAATTCCTGATGGAAAAACCCTATGACACTTTGCCCGACTTGGGAATCGAACCCAGCACTTCAGTCAAGCTCAGCAGTTGCGCTTGCGACCACTAGACCAAAGAGGCAGTCGAAAAAAAACCCAGTTTATATGATAATAATTTTTCATCATGAATTTGTAATACGAAACTTTGGTGAGTTAACCAATACAACAAGTTCTACAAGCAAAAATAAAATGTTAGACGAAAATAATAGCTCGAAGTTTACTAAAACTTAATTTTGTGTATTTGCAAAACGTTTTTACTTACTTATTTCAGTCGTCAGTCGTCAGTCGTCAGTCATCGAATGTTTTTAAAAAATATCATCTCCTTTTTGAATCAATACTTTTTCACATTTCCTGGAAAAATATCTAAAATGTAACAGTTTTAATTAGTAGCTTTACTGTTTTTTTGTGTATTCCTCGCGGGTGGAAGATTGTCGTCTGCTTAACCGGACTATCCTGTGGGTGCCTTGAGTGTATGGCCTCCAGACAGAAGCAAAAAACTTAAAAACTAAGCGAATACATGCTGATATCACTGCCTGTGGACGAGCATCGGCTTAGGGCGTCGCTGGAACATGGATGGGTTTTAGTCATTACAAGTCTGACACTCCCTTCCGCTCCGCCCAGAGCGGGGGGGGGTCATTTGATAAAAAAAGGGCGTCGCTGAGGGAGATGCTAGCAAGGGACATGCTAAATCGGAACAAGATCATTATTTAGGGTTAAGTTTAAAACTACAGGCTCAGCATCATGGGCTCTCTCGAGCAAGGGTCGGGTGCTTTACTGTTGTTCATTTTGAGCCCTTTAAACATGGAGGTGTCACTATTATTACAAACAGTGCTACCGAAACCTATTGCTTTTTCTGTATATTATTTGCGATAAGTATCGTCTGCCATTGACACACCATATCTCACTCTGAAACAACAAAAATAATCTATGGAAAAAAATAAACACGCCCGCTAATCTTTCCGCATCCATCACCGTTTAAAAAATGTAACAAAAGGTTTTAGAGTACATTGTATTACGTATGACGTTAAAATCGTTGGTTGTGACAGCAATTGTTTCTCTCCCTGTATGGTCCCGATGAATGTGATTTGATGAATGTGACGTCATCGCTTTGATTTTGGTGTAGTCTATTCAGTTAGAATTTTATAGGTTCTTCGCCCAGTCCTTCCCTTATGCCCATTTATTTTGGGGTCACCGTAGAATGTCTTCTTCTTTCATACTTCTCTATTACTCGTCATCTCATCAAACACCTCCTTTCATGCCCTATCATCCTTTACGCGGTCCATCCATCGTTTCGTATCGATGCGAAGAAATGAGGAAAATGTCGTGAGGAAAGTTTTGAGTATGAATGTCGATTGGTATAAAAGTAGAGGAAGACCAAAGAAACGATGGATGGACTGTGTAAAGGGTGATATGGCAAGAAAGGTAGTGTCTGATGAGATGACGAGTAATAGAGAAGTACGGAAGAAGAAGACATGCTGCGCCGTCCCTAGATGAATTGGGATAAAGGCAAGAGAATGATGATACTTTGAAATTACAAACAGACACTTCAATTTTATTTATTTGTGTAGATATTTTAAAGGGCGTCTGTGAAAGTTGTTATTTTGTTTTTATTTCCTACAGAGCTTCAGACATGGTTAATTTGTTTGTTTTGTTTTACGGAGTCTGGCACACTTTTTTGTTTTGTTTTATAACTTCGTTATTTATTTTCTAATGATGTCCTTGGTTTGTTTTATTACAGAACTTTTTTTTGTGTAATGAATGTCTTTTTGCTCGTAATAGTATAATTTTAATAAGAACGCGATTGGTCTTGAAATTAATATATGATGTCTGTTCATTTAAAAAAAAAAAAAACAAAAATCAGGCACCATCCGCCTAGCCTTTTCCCAACTATGGGGTCGGCTTCCAGTCGAACCAGATGCAGCTGAACACCAGTATTTTACATGGAGCGACTGCCTTTCTGACCTCCACAATCCAGTTCTTTTTTATAATGTCATCTGCCTAGCTACCCTTTTCACAACTATGTTGGGGTCGGCTTCCAGTCTAACCGGATGCAGCTGAATACCAGTATTTTTCATGGAGCGACTGCCTATCTGACCACAACCCAGTTAGTACTGGGTAATACGAAATCCCTTGGTAAGACTGGTTCTCAGACTTTCAGGCCAGTGACTACCTGTAACGACTGTCAAAGATCTACAAATGACAGCCGGGACCAATGGCTTAACGTGTTTTTCAAGGCACGGAGGAATATTGGTGTGTCACCCATCTACGGACCAACCTATGCAAGCGCGGTTTAACCTGAAGATCGACCCGAGCGGCTGTTCTTATGTAGCCAAAAGCTTCTTTAATTCAGTTACCAACATTACATTCCTTTCATCACTGAACCTTCGATTCACATTACACCGAAAATAAAAATAATTTACCGTCCCAATTTAAAGCCCATTTCCAAAGGGATGTTGGATATCTATTTTGTAATACGGAACCCTTACATCCCTGACAGAATGAAACAAACGGTATGTGATAAAAATTGACAGCAAACGTCTACTGGGGGATCAAATAAAAACGAAATGTGTTATTAAAAATAACATTGAGGTTTGAGGTATTTTCTGCGATCTACAGGTTTTTTTACTTGTAAAATATACTGTATATACAAGTGGATTAAGAGTCTTTTTTGTTTCAACTTAATTTACTTTAAGGTCGTTTTTAAATCATACTTAATTAGATACACCTGAAGCAATTTAACAAATATTACTTGTAAGGTTATTATGAACTCGGCCCACAGTTGAAGTCTAAAATAAAATCCTGCAAATCTGTTGTCTAAGAAAACTTTTATTGGGAAGAAAATAATATATATTTTCTTAGATCTGAAAGTTAATTAAAGATGACTTGAGGCTACAACAGAAATTATAATTATAGATTATTATACTCGAAAAAGTTTACTCTTACTCAATGTTTGTACAAAAGGTCAGTTTTGGGAAAAAGCTTGTAGTTGATTAAAAAAATTATTATTTTTCAATGCCATGGGCAGAATATGAACTTGATATATAGAAAATTGAATTTCAGCGCCTCTAATCGCAATTTTCTTTGTAAAAATATATAATTATTTTAATTTCATGTTTTCGCACACTTACCGCCTAGTTAGTATAGTGGTCTCAAGCGCAACTGCTGAGCAGGTCTTGGGATGAAATGCCAGATTAAGCAAAGTGTTATTAGATTTTTCAATCAGGAATTTCTCAGAAGCAGCCAGAAGTCTGGATTTATGCCTGACTGATAGCAATAGGCTGTTCCCCTATTACAAGGGACTAAAATATAACTCGCGAAATGTCAGTGTACAATTAGGTACAGTTCTGCTTAACCCTTCGGAGTTTACAGTTTGGCGTGATGTTATATTATGTTACTATACATTACATTCTAATAAAATACGTCTCGGCTTTCCCTTTGAACTTTTCTACCCTTATGGAGTCCGCCCACTACGCCGTACCATACCATGACCGTGCTATGAAAGTATCAGGCACGGAAAGGAACATGAAACGTACTACTATTCCCAGTAGAACGTGTCAACAGCATATCATATCCGTTTATAACGGATTTAGAATGATTATAGTATATCCTTTGGATTGAAAAGTCTGAGACTATGCATCACGTCACGTGCCTTGCAAGAACATTGCCTAAACAATTGTCGGTGAGAATAATACTTTTCCGGTGCCGATACTTTTCATCGCAGGCGACGGTATTGGTCGGTGACGGAACGTGTAGTGGGCATAGTCTCATACTTTTTAATACAAAGAATATAGTGCATAACCGCGTATGACGATCCTTCTAAAAAAGTTATAAACGGCTATGATACGCTTTTGATACGTTCTAGTTGGAAAAGCAGTACGTGTCATGTTTCTTTCCATGCTTGATACGTTCATGGCACGGTCATGGTATGATACGGTGTAGTGGGCAAACTCCTTTACTAGTAAATATTCCGTTAATAAGATAAATTACGAGTATGATACCTATATCAAATAAAATCCGACCCAAAGACACAAACAGAAAGTCACATACTGACACAAAGTAAATTAAATTATTCATAGCATAAATATTTAACTTTCATCTGCCGCTTAATAATATTAATGAAATACAAATACTGTTGTAAATAATCTGTGATATTTATTTGTACATAGTGAAATATAAATAAATAATTAGGTAAAAATATAAGGAAAAGATTTCGGCCTATGATGATGCCATCATCATCATCACTCGATAACGCGGTTCCCCTTGGTAAGACTGGTTATCTTACTTTAAGACTTATGTGAATGAACTATCGACACACATCTCTTTAGCCCTCCGGCAAAACTGGCGTGAGGTTCTTATGTCAAAAATAAGTCTGAAGCGGGATTATGCTGAAACCAATCACTCAGCTAATATGGCAAGATTTTCTTGAAGGTTTCTTGTCTATAACTTGATTCTTTGTTATAAATACCAACAATATGTTGTTTTATCACAGACTTTGTATATCCTTTGATACCCAACACGAAATTGTAATTTCACGTAAGCGCGAGACCTCGTCATGAAATATTGCTTTGATTATTTGATATTACACCCTTTTGGGAGAAAATTTCTACGTTATTACGATTTAATAAGGAGAATTTGCACTTTATCCTGCTTCTGTTAAAGTGGTATTTATTAGGATTTGGCTCAGTCACTTACAATAGAAAGCGAACTCCTTACTACAGCGCCTGCATGGTAGTGACAACATAGCATAGCATAATCAGCCTATAATGTTCCCACTGGTAGGACACACGCCTCCTCTCTATGAGAGGGAATGTGCTATAATCCAGTGCTTGCCCAGTGCGGATTGGTAGATGTCACATGTCTTCGAATTTTTGGTTCTAAGACATGCCGGTTTCCTCACGATCTTGTCCTTCACCGTTTTGAGAGCAGTGGTGATGAAATAAATTACACAAAGTAATGCGCCTGCCTTGGTTCGAACCCACGACTTACTGCTCGTAAGTCGGGACCGCCACCACTGGGCCACCGCTGCTCTCCATGACAACACCATTTTGAAAATGATTGCTGCTAGACCGGACTGCCAGACTGTCCTTCCAGAGACACTGGGTGGGGACAGTCATTGATCTGAATCTTTATCTTCTTTACATAGTATAAAACAAAGTCGCTCCCGTTGTTTGTACGCTTAGATCTTTTAAACTACGTAACGGATTTTAATGTAGTTTTGGGCAAGTGATAGAGTGATATAAGATTTTAAACTATCATGGTCACCAACATTATTATTTACAATAGAAACAGGATATTTACCATGTTTACTGTTTTCTTTGTTTGTATAGCCGTGATCATGGTGCTTGCAACAGCGCTGAAATATCGGGTACTCAAAGAAAACAGTAAACATGGTAAATATCCCGTTTCTAGTGTTAATAATGGATAGAGCGATTCAAGCGGAAGGTTTATATGTCTAAGTGTATCTACATTGCACCCGTGCGAAGCCGGGGTGGGTCACTAGTAAATAATAATGTTGTAAACATTAACAATACTAAACTAATAATTTAAGCTCCATTGTTACTAACACTAAAATACTAACACAACTATATGGTCTGTCGTCTGAAACAAAGTTTAATTGAACTAAAATAAAGATAAAAAGAAGACTAAAAGTAAGTACAAGAGGACTCTTAGGCGTCAGAGTACTCCTCCGCATCGCTGTCATCTGGAAGCGTGCATACGTCACTAGTATATTTCGAAAAACCGTTTGACGTTTTCCCTGAACAAAATCGTTCATTTTTTACACGATGATAGGTTTGTTTCAGACGTGGCCTGCAGCGACTTTTTTATGATGATCGAGATTTTTTAAAGTCGAACATAAAATTAACCAACATGCCTGTGATCCCGAAAGCCCGTTCCCCAAGCAGATGATTGTGTTTTAGTACACCCATATTTTGCCAGTTGTGTTATTAGTCCCATGACTCCTCCAAGGACAGTATCGCCATAAAGCGCCATAAAAATCCGTACTGCGTGCTGCTACAAAAATCTTAACGGAAAAGCTCACAAAATTATGTTCAACCAAGGGATCGTATACCAGAACTTAATGCTTAACAGCTAAGCTGGTGATTACTAGACCATTACATTTTGTCGAACGTTTCATTCAATTAATCGAAAGATCCTACGCTCATCAGCTTCTGATTCTAAGAGCAAATACACAATAATCTAAAATCAAATTACCTTATAATCTATAAAAATAAATAAAATTGAAGTGTCTATTTGTAATTTCAAAATAACAGTTTTTAGTGAATGCATATAAAAGTATACGTACAGTACTCGTAACAAAAACACAATTTTTTACTTGTCTGTCTGTCTGTTTGTTTCTTCTCCGAAACGGTTGGATCGATTTTGACAGAACTTTCACTGATAGAAAGCTGATGTTATTAGGAGTAACCTAAAAAGTTTTAGGGTTCCAAGCAAAAAAAATCTCTTAAAGTAATTTTTTAAAACAATTTATACGGACGAAAGTCTCGGGCTACATCTACTTCAAAATAAACACATCGCCCACCCTGCATACAGATCTTAGGGTACAGCCTGCCCCATTTTTAAACAGACAGTGAAAAATTACGGAACTCAGAATGATTGATGGGTAGGCTCGCACGTTTAAAAAACGATTCCAATGCTTAATTTTTCTGTCGTCAGATGTCGGTACTGTACGTGATGGATCGTGTTTGACGAGAATGTAGTCCGACGTTCAACTGTTTTTGGCGAGTCGTAATGAGTCCAGCTTTGTTCCATTATCTGCTAGTCTTTGTGAGCTTGATCTAGTCACTGATTGGTTAGTGTGCTGTCGAGTGACGCGTCAGCTTTTGTGATTGGTGTTTAGCTTGTGTAGCAGTGTAGACTTTTTATTCTTATTTGCTAGCCTATATGGTGTCCCACTGCTGGGCAAAGGCTTCCCCTTTCCCCTTCCATACCTCTCTATCTTGTGCGATCTCCGGCCATATTAGCCCCGCAAACATGATCAGATCGTCACCCCACCTTTGCTGCGGTCGACCTCGACGACATGTCCTTCCTCGGCCGTCCAGTGGGTGACAATCTTTGCCTATCTCTCCGGGTGCATCCGTACCACGTGGCCTGCCCACTTCCACTTCAGCCTGGCTGTTTTTTCTCCAACATCAGCTACTTGAGTTATGGAGCGCAGGGTTAAAAAAAGGGTTCTGTTTCTAACGCGATCTGTTCGCTGTAGAAAATAGAACAGTTTAAAATTGGATTCTAATTTTAAAATGTGGTATTTTTATTTTTAATTATCGTACAAAAATAGGTCGGTTGCCTAGTCCAGAATGAGGTAAATTTTAAAGGATTAATAATGTTAAAAATTGAAAAATATGTGGAAAATTTTGGAACACAAGTTCTTTTGAAATCGATTATTTCAAAAGATATCGTATTTCTACAGCAACTTATAACAGTATTGACATGAGCTTTTCCACACGCTCATCTCATCATCATCTGCCGAGTCTTTCCCAAATATGTAGGAGTCGGCTTCCAGTCTAATCGGATGCAGCTGATTACCAGTATTTTACATGGAGCGATTACCTATCTGACCTCCACAACCCAGTTAGTACTGGGTAATACGATACCCCTTGGTAAGACTGGTTGTCAGACTTTCGGGCCACTGATTAACTGTAACGACTGTCAAAGATCTACAAATGACAGCCGGATCGCCGGATCACAGCGGGATTAACGTGCTCTCCGAGGCAAGGAGGAAACTTTGTATGTAATGAGTGATGACCCATCCACGGAACAGTCTAGGCAAGCGCGGTTAAATCTGAAGATCGACCCAAGCGGCTTTTATTATATTTTAGCCAGGAGTTGATTCTTTTTTCCGTTCCCTGTATCAATCACATTATAATTTAAATTTTT
Source organism: Noctua fimbriata (assembly GCA_905163415.1). Classification (NCBI taxonomy): domain Eukaryota; kingdom Metazoa; phylum Arthropoda; class Insecta; order Lepidoptera; family Noctuidae; genus Noctua; species Noctua fimbriata. Next base: position 8,666,097 of record LR990945.1, read on the forward strand.
GACTTTTCACCATCTTTATTGCTGATACAATGTCACTTTTCTCGACTTTCAGTTGTCTTTAATTGGCACCAACCGCTTACCATCAGGTGGATTTGGCATAGCTTACTTACCGGGCACACTTCCAAAATTTAAAATTTGGTTCCCAAAAACCTGATTAACACTTTGCCAAGTAACCACGCATTCGCAAGACTGATGATACTGCATTTATGATCGAATGAGTCTGTATATTATAGTATAATCAGCCTTAACTTTTTTCGTTGACTGCCTCTTTGCTCTAGTAGTCGCAATCGCGACTGCTCAGCATGAGGGTCTCGATTCCCGAGTCGGCCAAATTGTTCTTGGGTTTTTCCATCCGGAATTTTTCACTAGCAGCCACGGAGTCTAGATTTGTGCCCGGTTGATGGCAATAGGCTCGCCCCCTATTACATGGGACTTAAACATAACTGGCGAAATATGGGTGTACTTATTAGGTACACCACTGCCTAACCCTTCGGCGATTACAGTCGTCGAGACGTCATGGTATGTATGTTATGTAATCAGCCTTTAATCATTCTAATTCTAGAACACAGGCCTCTTCTCCATGAAAGGGATTGGGCTATAATCCACCACGCGGGCCCAGTGCGGGTTAGTAGATGTCACATGTCTTCTATTCTTCGTCGTCTGTTCTAACACATGCCAGTTTCCTCATTTTTTCACTGTTTTTGAGCAGTGATGATGAAATAAATACTTACATAGATAAATACACTGAGTAATGAACCTCGTACCACGAGGTCTGTTTGGGGGAGGCACGCCTTTGCCTAGTAGTAGAACAGGCTAACAAAACAAAAATATACACCTGGCTGGCTTCAAACCCACGACCTGCAATTCGAAAGTCGAGTCCATTACCACAGGACCACCTCTGGTTAACAAGACTGATGATCCTACGTTTATGACGTAATGAGTCCGTATATCATAGCTACTGTATGATTTGATGTTATGGTTCTCAGTAATGCAATGAATTACCATGTTTGGTCACGAATAACCCAGTTGACATGTTTGTGAGTCATGTTATTTACGGTAGGTGGATAACCTTTTGTCGTATATGAATGACAACACGATACGAAAATATCGTCTCTATTATTTAAAAGCTATGTTAAATAATAAATCTTCACTTTGGTGAATTTAAAACAATTGGATGTAGAAATTATAACTATGTAATTAAAGGAAATTAAAAAAATTAAAGGAACTTTATGTTGCGGTCTGTAAATATTCTGTCTTTAAGCGAATCTAACCTAACTCGAATCTTACCTAATGCGAATCTGACCTATCGCGAATCTGACCTAACGCGAATCTGGCGTAAAGCGAATCTGTCCTTATGCTAACAAATGGTCGTGTCGGGAAAATCAAGAAACGACTGATTTCTTTGTTTATTGTAAGTATGTTGGTATTTTCATCCGCCATATTTAATTTTCATAGACTAAATATAATACCATACAAAAACTTTTTAGATAAAGACTGATCAGGACCAATCACACGATGGATGAATTTGTTGAAATCACTTGTATCTAAACACTGTTTTAAGGTTTCACGGTTTACAACTAAACTTGTACTGTCAAGTCTGTCAAGTCTGTCTGTCTGTCTGTGTGTTTGTCTGTCTTGTGTGTCTGTGTGTCTTGTGTGTCTGTTGTTTGTCTGTCGGAAAATATCCCGTAAGTGACAGTACAAGTTCACTTGTATCTGAAAAAAACTAACAGTCTCAATTAAATACTCACATTTGCATAATGTATTCAAAAATTAAAATCTCCTTCACTTCCGCTCCACAATATTCGAATAAAAATAAAACAGCTTCCTCATTTCCACCTAATTAAAACACGACATAACTCTCAAAGAAGCCAAAAACACGATATGTAAATAATTTTCCATATTACTCGTTAAAATTCAGGAGTACATTCCTAATATATTCAGCGCCGTAAATAAAACGGTCACACTACCCCGAAACCTATTTGGAGTGTGTCCAAATATGTATAAATATTGTCCGATGTACGCTAAATAGCGGTATATAAGCGTAGTGTTTTATCTTATAGCGTGTTGGGCACTTTTGATATTCAACCAATATTTGCGAGTGTTGGCTGTGAGTTATTAGTTTGAGTTTATGAATGATTTGGGGACTATTTAGCACCAAGTAATCGTCTCAAATGAATAGATGGGTAGCTGAGTGTTGTTTTATTTAAAAACTAGCTGTTGCCTGCGAAATTCGACCACGTGAAATTATTATAAAAAGGGTAGTATTTAAACGAGCGAAATTAAATTCAAATTAAAGGTGTCAAAAATATTGAAAATTGGCTACTGAAATACTAAGTGAGCGATTAAGTGGGCGAATACAAATGTTTAAAACAGTGACTTGAAAATACAAATTTGAGTTACTAGTTGTTCAATACAATCAGTGTGATATAACCTTGTTTTAGGTTTTTTCAAGGACTCTGAAAAAACCTAAAACCAGGTTATTAACCACTTGATTGTAGATAAGGCGTAGCCGACTTAGCCCCGCTGCGCGGGACTCCTGTTTCTGTTTGCAGGATTTAAAGTAACCTAACATGAAGGGAATTCCGGGGTCTTATTTCGCTCACTTCACTCGCTCACTAGACCCCGCCATCCCCTTTGAACCTAACCTGTCCGAGTTGGGGTGCCACAAGTCTCTCTCAGCCTTCGCTCGATCTTGCTTCCTATATTCTCCTTGCCGCAATGACCGGATAAATAGTTACTTGGTACAATAGTCGCTCATTCAGTATATTCGTCGCCAATTAAATTTTTATTCACCCGATTAATAATTTCAAAAATAGTACTTCCCTATTTGAATCGGATTTTGTTAACAATTTCAAGGGTTTTCATTTTTTTTTGCACGGAATCTGAATCCTTTTTTCTAAAATAAGTAGTCTAAGTTGCTCCTTATAACATCAACTATCTACCACTGAAAGTCCCGTGCAGATGTTTCGGAGATTAGTCAGAACAAACAGACATACAGACAAAAAATAAATTAAATGTTTTTTTTGATATACATAAATAGTATAAACGATACTTCCGTGTGTACTTTCAGATGCATTCAGTTTTGTAGCAATTACACACAAACAAACAAACACAAACAGCCACTTCAATTTATTTGTATAAATAGAAAAATAATAATAATACAGTAGAAAATGTATACCATATCAAAATTATCATTGTTTTCGAAATAAAACCTGCATGAAAATCAGTTGATTATTTTCAGAGCTACGATGCCTTAGACATACAATAACTTCAGACCTTGCTTCATATTCCTATTATTGATTCAGTGCATTGGTTATAAAACTTGCCTTTCAAAATGTCTACGATGGCTCACAAGGCTATATTTTAAATATCAAATTATATCTACATTGACACACAAAGGCACATAAAGCTATTTAAATATCATTACCTCATTTACCCTTGAATAATTTTTTTCAGTAGCAGCCACTGAGTTTTGATTTGTGCCCGGTTGATGGCAATAAGCTCGTCCCCTATTACATGGGACTTAATCATAACTGGCTGGCGAATGTGGTTGTACTATTAGGTGCACCTCTGCCTCATCCTTCGGGGATAACAGGCGTGATGTTATGTCATGTTAGCCTTAAACCGAGAAAAGTCTATAAATACCCTTTTATTTCCAAAAATAAGTTTAAATCGGGAATATTTTACAACTCAAATGTTAATTACTTTGCATACGATTTGTATAGAATCAAGTTTATATAACTAAACAGACAGACGTGCTGCTGGGGAGTTTGTTCCACCACTTCTTCTTCCCAGCTAAAGCACTAGGAAGTGGTGACGGGCGGGCATTTTTGGGGGACTGTCTTATGTAACTTTGACGTTCGAAAAGTGCTGATTTTCAGCCTAGTTTGAATAAATGACTTTTGATTTTGATTTTGATTTTGACTCGGTCACCACTTCGACCTACTGGGAACAAGTTCGCTTGCATAATTGATGCGGTATCGAATGGAATCGGTTTATAGCGTGAACATTACACAATAAAGTGTATGAAAATATCTATAAATTCTGTTATTATTAAGAATATAGCATAATAATACAATACGAATGTTTGTAAAAATAAAATAAAACATACTCATAGCCATTGCCGTTGTTCCTGGCTGTCATTTGTAGATCTCTGACAGTCGTTTACTGGTAGTCAATTGCCCGAAAGTATGACAACCAGTCTTACAAAGGGGTATTGTAATGCCTAGTACTAACTGGGTTGTAGAGATCCTATAGGCAGTCGCTTCATGTAAATATTTAGCTGCATCAAATTAGACTGGAAGTCGACCTCAACACCGCTAGGAAAAGGCTAGGGCAGATGAGTTTTATACATAAGGCTTGAAAATTTGGCTAAGTATTTTTTCTGTAACTGACACGATAAGAAACCACTTGGTAAGACTGGTTGTCACACTTTCGAGCCACCTGTGACGACTACCAAAGATAGCCGGGACCAACGCCTTAACGTGCTTTCCGAGGCACAGCGCAAACTCAGCAGGTAATAAGTAATCGACGGACCAACCTAGGCAAGCGCGGTTTAACTTAAAGATCATCATTGCTACTGAGATCCTCAAGCGGCGCAAATACTGTAACCTTATTGGTAACTACAGTTTTGAGCCGTTTGGTGTCGAAACGCTTGGGTCATGGGGACCGAGTGCGCGTCTCCTTTTAAGGGAAATCTCTCGCCGACTGGTCGACACTTCGCGTGACCAGAGGGCTGGCTCTTTCTTTGGCCAAAGAATTAGCATTGCTATTCAGCGTGGCAATGCTGCCAGTCTTCTGGGCACGTTTCCAGATGACAGCGATGCGGAGAAGTACTTTGACGCCTGAGTGTCCTATTGTCGTCGTTGTTTAGATGTTTATATTTTCTTACTTTTAGTCTTATTTTTATCATTACTTTAGTTCTTTTTAGTCTGTATATAATGTACATAATAGATAGAAATTTTCGATCGACCAAAGCGGCTGTTATTATTTAGCCACGAGCTCCTCACTGCATTTACAGCCTTAAGTGTAGTGTACGCTCAAAAAACATCTAATAAGATTTCGTGCTCGCTGAACAAGTTCTCTCATAACAAGATCACACAACGTCCCTAATCTTAACAAAAATCCCCTTTCCTTTTCCCATCCCAAATTATATCTCTTAGGATTGCAAAGTTCGGATATCATCCTTCTACATGCAATCGAAATTTTACCATATCCGGGATAAAGGAAGTTTCCGTGCGCCCGCATTAATGAGGGGCAATATCTTTGAGCGGAGTGAATATCGTGCGATGAGATGGGAGTGATATTCGTTTTCTTGAACACCTAGTTTTGTTTGGAACGTATTTTGAAATTATTCTCGTCAAAATCTTACTAATACTAATCTATACACTCATGATGTCTGTACATTGAAGATATTGAAAAAAAATAAATTATGAGTGATCTTTATTAAAGCAACAGAAGCCAAAACAGCAGTTTTTAGATTTTTTTTTCTGTCTGTATGTTTGTACGTGCCTCACGCAAAAACTACTGCACGGATTTGAACGCAGTTTTCATCGCTCTACTGCTAGATGTTTATATTAAATATAGGCTACACTAGATATAGTTTTGGACCCGATAGGTGGCGCTGTGCGAAGCAAGGGCGGGTCGCTAGTATATTATAAATGCGAAAGTTTGTGAGGATGGATGGATGGATGTTTGTCCTTGCAAAGATATCAATTTAAATGGAATATTCTGAAGGTTGATCACGTATTGGTTCAATTAGTGTCGTACGTGGATTATGGTTATTTTAAAGGAAAAAACCTGTGGGATATTATTAGGAGTTTGATTGGGCAAGGCGGAGGACTCACTGAATCGGTCGGTCTATAAGTGACGTCATTCTAAATGTAATATAGCAGACGCAAGAGCTAGTGTGTCATAAAGTAGCATAAAAACACTACATAAAATAAATGTGGGTAGTAATATTATGAAAATAGCCTAGATTTATCTACTCACAAAAATCATTCTTTCAAATAATCTTAGATCAAAAACAGCTGATCCAAACAATATTTTCTTTCATTCCACCAAAATCCATCTGTCTTATTACGAAAGAAAGGAATGAGAATTTCACCAAAACACACTCGATTCTCACTTGCGTGAGATGTCTCTCATCACACACAGACAGCGAGAAAAATATCTTGTCTAAACAATCAATATTTCATGACGTAAGATTCTGTCTGAGAAGGTTTTCTTCTCTGTCCGTCATGTAAGGAGAAAAACATTTTTTTTCTTTCACCCTTTGTGCGTACATCATGAATAAATTCTCAAGATTCCTTAACAGCGGCTTACCCGATCCGTTCCAATAACGTTTTGTGTATCCAACGAGCTAAGATGTGGATAGAAAATTTATGACTATGGCGCTATGTTATTTGGATTTTTTCTTGGTATTCATTTTGAGGAGACGGGAATTGAGATTTTTGTGTGGTGGTATTTGATTGTAATTTTGACTGTCTCGTTGGTCTTGTGGTCGAAATAACGACTGCTCAGCATGAGGTTCTGGGTTCGATTCCCGGGGAATTGAAAACTGTTAATAGATTTTTCCATCAGTAATTTTCTCAATAGCATGTTGGTTCATGACAATAGGCTCGCCCCCTATTACATGGGACTTAAACATAACTGGCGAATGTGGGTGTACTATTAGGTACACCCTTCTTGTGAGTCTGGATTTGTACCCGGTTGATGGCAATTAAATAGGTGCGCTCCCTATTACATGGGACTTAAACTTAATTTTCCCCTGAAAGAAAAAAACCTGGATGAGGCTGGCACAGGACCGTGGAGATTAGCACAAGACAAGAGATGCCTGTCCCAGCAGTGGGTGAGTTCGGGCTGTGGATGATGTTGATGAAACAATTGGTGAAATAGGGGTGCACTTACTACAAGGTACACCTCTTCCTAATCCTTCGGGGAGTACAGGCGTGATGTTATGTTATTTAATTGTTAATGGTGTAATGTAAACTATAGTATTTCCAATTAAAACATACATAACCGTACGTTTTTTTTCCATGGTGGTACGCAGATACTACGAATCGACATTTAATACGATCCCTGCATAAAATAATTTATTTAATTTTTAATTGTTTTTTTATATGCAGTCAAACAAATTAAGAATATTATGCTTGTACTCAAAAATGCATATTTCTTTATCAGTTTTTCTTCAAATTACGCTTTTTGTCTTTTTGCTCTGTTATGTAGTTTTATTGAAAATTGTTACAAAACCCGGTTTTCAGTGTAAAAACAAAAGTTACAGAAACTACGCAATTCAATATGTTTTACCTAAAGCAAAACTCAAAACCAAATTTATAACTTTAGAGATGGTTTTCCTTCACTACAAAATTAAAGTCTTGTTGAACAGACACAGTTGAACAATAGTATGTGCAATTTGCATTAATCGCTTATTTGGCATGAAAACTCAATCATCATCATCATCATCATTTCAGCCGAAAGACGTCCACTGCTGGACATAGGCCTCCCCAAGGGGGGTTTTGCCATAATCGCCACGCTTGGCAGGCGGGTTGGCGATCGCAGTATGTTTGTTATAAAAATCACAGAGAACGCTGCTGCCCATTCTCTAGTAAGTCCCTTAGTCGCCTCTTACGACACCCACGGGAAGATATGGGATGGTGCTATTCTTTACGTCCGGACACCATACAGAACACTGTGAAAACTCAATACATATTAAATAAAATACAAAACAATAAAGTAGGACATTAATACAAACTATTATTTAACGCCAATTTTAATCTAAAACTTAGTCTGCAACATAAAGTCAAGTGTGAACAATAAAGTAGCGCAAAGGCTAAACTTTCCGTATTCGTAAATTACACCATGCACTCTTTTGCCATCGCTTTTTTTTCCTTATTTTTCATTATATGCTGCTAGGAGCAAAGCGGGGAAAAAACAGTCAAGTGCGTGTTGGTTCCATTTAGTGTTGGTTTCGTGGTTCTAGTTTATAAAAATAACATTTTGTGAATGAATTTGTCTGCAATTCTGTGAATTTTGCCTACTCCGTGTTCATTTCTAAATATCTGATTTCTAGGTTCAAGGGTTTGGGCTAAACCTTGATGAGCTGCTCAGTGAGTGAGCGAGATTTTAATGTATTCTACTAAAGCTTTCCTATCGTTTCAATTTTCATGGAAATTTCATTAAATGAAAACGCCTTCAAAAAGTTTGAAGTACTAAGCAAATATACAGAAAAACGATTTCGTTTTATACCTTGTAAGGTACATCTACCTAAGTTTATAATATGGTTATTAATTGCTCCTTATAAGTATAACATATTGAACAATATGTAAGTGCAGTTAGGATTAAGCACAAAGAGTAATATGAGCAACTGCGCCTGAGCTAGGCTGAGCCTGTATTTCAGGTCACAGTTCTCTTCCCAGTGTAAAAGTAGGTGTAAAACTTAGACAGTTGTTTTGATTGTTGAAAGAAAGAAAACATATTATTTATTTTGACACATTTCAAAAGTGCACACAAAAATATAATTTTTTATTATATTTTTGTGGGCACTTAAATCTAAACAAAAAAAAAAGAGATAATATTGGAACTATTTTAAATGGATTCTTTTTTGATATTTCGGCGTGGAACCCTAAAAACAAGATTGAAATATAAAGCAAGATGGAAGCTCAACGATTTTCTTTTGTTTATTAGCCGGATCTTTCCGGGTCTTGGAGTAATAGAGAAAATACGAAACGTATCCCCTTTTTTTTGTTATTAACCAATTTGTAGAAGTTGATTGAAATGAATGAATGGCAGATGTGAGTGGAAACGCCGGGAGGGAATGCCCTTGAAGGACATACTCTGACCTTATGGGTGATGTTCTTTAGAAAAGTGTGTAGCAACAGGCGTGAGCATATGGGCAGATGTATAAATGTGGTCAAGTAATACGAGTATTTAAGGATCGATGCTTGTAGCGTTTTGTAGTTACTGCTTACCCCGTGAAATTTAGTATGATTGTAGTAAAAGAAAAACCAACGATGATACACTTCATTTTTTAACGCTTAAACTCTAAATCTATAAAAATAAATCAAATTGAAGTGTCTGTTTGTAATTTAAAAAGAATAGCTTCTAACTTAATGCATATGAAAGTATATACGGTACTTCTACGCAACAAAAAGACATTTTTTATTTAAAATTTTTGTTTGTCTGTCCATTTGCTTCAGCTAATCACCGAAACGGATGGACTGATTTTGACGGGACTTTTACTGGCGATAGCTGATGTTACAAGCAGTAAATAGTTTTATTTTAGAAAAATGATTAGGGGTCCATGCAAACGATTAAAACCATTGAAATTGTTAACAAAATTCGATTAAAATCGGGAGGTATTTTTTTAATAATAAGTTTGGTAAGGCTTCGTGGCACAGCTAGTTCATAAATAAGATTTTAATCATTTAAGTTCTACCCTACTTAAGACTGGCGCGATAAGTGAATAGTAATTTAAAACCAAGTTAAGTAGATATCTTAAGAGAAGGCCTTGAATAAGTCTAGTAAATCTTTTTAGCGCTAGTGCTTAAAATTCACAAGAAATCAGATAACATTATCGCAATAAAACCTCATAGTTTATTCAGATATTTAAATTCTTAAGTATAAAATGTAGATACAGAGGTCTAAAATTATACATAATTCAATTGGAATTTGCTTGATAAAAAAAAATCCGTTTCATATTTTTCAATTTAAGAATAAATATCTGTGTAAAGCTAAGTCAGAGGCCCATGGGGGGCATAAAAACTCTGATACCAGGTTAGGCACCAACCGCACGTAAAGAAAGACTATCTTAGGTGCGTTTTTGTAATCTATACTAATATTATAAAGCTGAAGAGTTTGTTTGTTTGGTTGAACGCGTTAATCTCAGGAACTTCTGGTTCGAATTCAAAAATTATTTTAGTGTTGGATAGTCCAATTATAGAGCAAGGCTTTAGGCTATATAACATCACGCTACAACCAATAGGAGTCGAGCAAGTCAGAAACGGCGGGTGATACCGGGAGGCACAGCTAGTATTTTTATATAACAAAAAGAAAAAACAACAAGACGCAACAGCTGCCGTCCATGCAACTTGAAACGAAACAAAAGAAGATCTCGTCCATGTAGGTGGTTGCAGCAATCAACTGACTAGTTTGTTAGTGTAGTTTCTTTTTCTTTACCCTAGTATGTTTTCAAACATAGGTCAGGGATTTGAAGCTTAGCCAGAACAATTTAGACTGGAATAAGCTGTCAATAACACTGAAAACGGGATATTAACCATGTTTACTATAATAGACCGACCGCTTTAAAGAGTCCTCGGGAAGAATTCAATTTAAATGGAATATTCTGAAGATTGATCACGTATTGGTTCAATTAGTATCGTAATACCTACGTGGATTATGGTTATTTTAAAGCAAATAATCTGTGAGATATAGTTAGGACGCTTAATGTGCCTTTGATGGGGCAAGGCGGAGGACTCATTAAAGCGGTCGGTGTATAGTTTTGAGTTCCCGATATTTCGGCGCTGTTGCAAATACCATGATCACGGATAAACTGAAGTTATAGCGGGTGGGTGTGTTTATGAGCAGACAAATCGATGCACGTTCTTTCTTGTTCGTTCCACCCGCAATAACTTCCAACGACACCCAAAAATCGGCCATTGCTCAACATCTCCTGGAATCAGGATCGAACCACTGGATTGAGTTACATAACCCTCAGGTCATCTCGACAGAACGCCACTATATTCCTAGACTGGTTAGAGAAGCCATTGAGATTACCAAATATAGGAACTTCAACCGGGAAGATGGGTTTCAACTGTCGAGAGCTTGGAATCCAGTGGTCCAGCTATGTAAAAAGCGAAAAAGTGCGGAAAAAAGTTTGCGAGCGGACACAGTGAGTTTCGTATGTCGGGAACAGAATCGAGTTGCGAGTGACAGTGGTAGCGGTACTGAGTGCAAAAAACGAACAAGAAAGAGGGTAGACCGATTTGTCTGCTCATAAACACCCACCCGCAATAACTTCAGTTTATCCGTGATCATGGTGCTTGCAACAGCGCCGAAATATCGGGAACTCGTCAAAAATAGTAAACATGGTAAATATCCCGTTTCCTGTTTAAGTAATAATTCTTTTAGAATTTAATAGCCCATTTATCGAGGAAGGTTATAGGCTAAAATTTCACGCGGACGAAAGTCGCGGGCAACAGCTAGTTAGTGATAAAGTTAGTGACCATGTCGGCTTAAAAACTTATATTGGAATACGCTGCTACAATTTTTTTAATGTCATTTTCGTTTTCAATCCAAGTAGATAACCGAATTGTAAGCGTTTCATTTTACGCTATTACAGTGTGATTTAAGGTTGGGTGTTTAACAGCTAAGTGAATGTTGACGATTTTTGCATTGATTTCGGTATATTTGAAGTTAGTTAAAAAATAATGTTGGTCGATAGACCGATGTCAACTGAGAATAAACTATGATATAGAGCAGTACTACTCTACACACAATTACATTCTATCAGGAATAGCGACAATGGAAATATATTATTTTCTTTTAGGCTGACCTATCCTACCAGAAAGCTGATCCAATTAAGGCACCCACATGAAAATTGTTATTCTCGCTGTCGATTGACTTGAAAATTTATGTACATAGTCTTCAGATAAAATTATGATAGACGTGTATCACAGTTTTTCCAAAATCACCCCTCCAATATGAAATTCAAAGTCCTGACTGAGTGACTGATACATCAACGTACAGACCAAACTACTGGTTCTAGAGACATGAAGCTGTTCCATTCATTTTGAGTGTGTGTAGATATTTCAGTTTTGTAGGAAACAGCTGTTTTTTTATATTACCGATGAAAACATATTTTTTTCTGAATGATGTACTGAATACGTTGTAACCGTTTTAGCGTTTTTAACCAACACAGCGTATTGACAACTCGGGGTTGTCGCCCGCCGCTATCGTAAAACTTTATGTCAGCATTCCCTCTATTGTTTCACACGCATCAAAACTAGCGACATTTTACACACTATTATAGTGGCGGTTTTAGGTTTATTTGTGTGTCAAACCACTTGATGAATACTGTAGTATGTTTTAGCACTGATTTCTGGATGTTTGAAATTAATAAAATGGGCCCAACCATGTAAAGATGCCAACAAAAAATAAGAAAATAGAACAGTATCAAAGGGCGTAGAAAAAATGACATTCTAGCAATAATAATTATGGAAAAGTGAAAAAGGTGATGAATTTACATATTTCGCCAATCCATAATCAACTTTGATTGATTTACACTTAGATTTACATTGAAACCTGTCTAGGCCTTCTGATCTGCTCAAGTATCGGTACACCAACTAATACACTTAAGAGTAGCTCACGTCATGGTGATTATACAATATGTTAAATAAACCCTGTCCGATAGGTATATTAATGACATTAATAAAATACGAAACATAAAATATTCATGAAAGTAAACACAATAATGAATTATAACAAATTAAAGCGTGACAACTCCATCTTCGGCATTAGTATGTACGTTTGTCAATTGTTTGTTTCCTTACGATGTTTCCCTTCACCGAAGCAAGTGATAATTATATAATACGCACATGAATCCGAAAAATCAGAGGCGTGTTTTGGGTTGGAACTCGAGACCTATGACTTGGCAGTTCGACGGTCACTCCACTAGGCTATCACTGCTCTTACCCCCCTCTCTCTCTCTCCTTACTCTTTGCCCCGGGCTTCTCCGACGGTCTTATGACGACCGGCTGTGTCGACGGCGTGTTCGTGTTCCACGTGCGCCTCAAACAGATATCAGCAACAAGGAAGGGTTCCGCAAGGGCCGATGCCTGCCGGGGCTGCGGGACTGTTCGAAAGAGATACCGCGGCCCTGGAACGCGGCAAAGAAGGAACATGGATGGGTTTTAGTCAGTAGAAGTCTGACACTCCCTTGAACTCCGCTCAAAGCAGAAGGAATCATTTGACGATTTACCCTCCGAAAAAAAAAACCTATACATGTGCTCTTAAAATAACTGTCTGAACATCAACATTGTCTCTTTACAGCACCATGCTTCAAATAGTAGCTTACATAAATAAAAGGGCTCTCCACTCCAGTGAAAAATATCAACAAAAGCGTATAACCCAAAAAATCTCATAAAGGTGGTTGGATATTTTTATTTTCTTCAACACAAAAATGGATGCCACAAGCGAAACGAGTGTTGCTCACTTTTACGTGTATTTTCGTATCAAAGTAGTATTTGCGCTCTTATTATTTACCTTAATTATGCTTTATTAGCTGAGCGAGTGTAGCTTAAAATTATGCATGTCTGTTTCTCAGTTAGAGGTGTACCTAATAGTACACCCACAATTCGCCAGTTTTGATTGAGTCCCGTGTAATAAGGGGCGAGCCTATTGCCATCAACCGGGCACAGATCCAGACTTGCGGCTACAGTACTGATTTCTGATGAAAAAATCCAATAACACTTTGCCCGACCCGGGAATCGAACCCAGCACCTCATGCTCAGCACTCACGCTTACTACCAATAGACGACAACGAGGTCAAATTACAGAAATAAAAATACTTTCATATGGAAGAGTAATTATCGCAATGTTAATGTCTTACAATCTTCAGTACACAGGGATACCTACCTACCTACAATAACAGACGATATGATTTCAGCAAATGCCAGACTAATGATCTAGGCCCAGAGCATAGCGTAAATGTTCCATTAATTAATCTGAAAAACAAACCAGATATATAACTAGGCTAAATAATCCGGGAAAGCAATTAGCAGACAATTAATCATCGATAACTATTGCGTGGTTAGTTTTTATCACCATTATTAATTACCATTTTGGAAGATTATTTATTTAGCAGTAGTCCAGAGCTTGTTCTGTATGGTGTCCGGACGTAAAGAATAGCACCATCCCATATCTTCCCGTGGGTGTCGTAAGAGGCGACTAAGGGACTTACCGGAGAATGGGCAGCAGCGTTCTCTGATTCTACAACAACCATACTGCGATCGCCAACCCGCCTGCCAAGCGTGGCGATTATGGCAAAACCCCCCTTCTTGGGGGAGGCCTATGTCCAGCAGTGGACTTTTCGGCTGAAATGATGATGATGATGAGTCCAGAGCTGAAAGAAACCAGAGCCGTGCTGAAGCTGGCTATGTCGACGATATCTTGAAAGTCTCGGGCAACACCTGGATAAGGGACGCGCAGAACCGGGAAGTGTGGCATCAAAAAGGGGAGGCCTATACCCAGCAGTTTGTGATTCCAGGCTGATATGATGATGATGAGACTAGAGCTGGAAGCAGGTCAACACTGCTTTTGTTTCTAGTGGTAAACGCCTCGACTTAAGGTGGAAACAGCGGGGTAGCTCGTGAAATTCATATTTTCGTTTTTTTTGCAATTTGCCGGACAGTGTCTGGCTGTATTTTGCACAAAATATGACTCGCGACCGTAACACAACGAAGCCGAAATGCAGTTGTTCTCATAATATCATTGTGATCATTTTTTTTTGTTCTAGAAATATTAGGGGTCATAGTTCCAACTTTTTCAAAAGTTTTTTTTTTTAAATAAATATTTTTACTTTTAACACCTCCACGACCCCTTCACTATTCAATCCATCCATCAGCACAATGTTTTAAGTACGTTACATTGAGTCCTACTGTAAAACGTGATTTTTCACCCCAAAACAAAAGTCGTTTACGTAGACTTACTTAGTTTGATGTACAGAATATTAGATTGACGGCTTCGTTAAGGGTCCGTTTACACCCTGTATGTATTTACAGAATCATAATCATTAGAATCATCAATACATCCCTCTAAGTTCATTTAATCCCATTTAAGGTCGGGTCAGTGTAGACCAGTGCTAAAATCTTAACGAATTACCGTGCCTCTTAACCTTTACGCCTGAGTAAACAATATGACAAGCAATAAACTTACCTACTCACTTTAATAAAGCCCCCCCACACAATGTAACCAGTTTCCTTATAACTAAAAGTGTTTACCGCAGAAACTATCAAAAGTTTCCACCTTCCGCCTTCCATACAAACTAAGAGATAAACTCGTTTTCTTAAGAATAGAACATAAAACAAGAATTCCCCGATGGGAATTACCATCGTTTCCACAGGATGTCCGCGTCTAACGATGTTAGGGTTCCGTGGTTGTCTGATTGTAACCTTTTATTTCACTTCTTTCTTTTTTGTGTGGTTAGTGCCTTACCTGATGTCAAAGTTTTTATGCCACCCATGGTCCTCTGACTTGGCTTTAAATTAAACATGCCTATGTTTAGTGTCATCACAATATTTGTCTTCACCGAAGCAAGTGATTACATACGCAATCAATCCGAAAATTCAGAGGTGCCTTGGGTTCGAACTCGTGACCTATGGACTTTACAGTCGAACGGTCACACCAGTAGGCTATTTTACTGAAAGAAAAAAATACAGAAAATGCGTTTATTAGCATAGTCAAAAACCTCCTTTAAATTATTAAACACACGTGCGTTTTTACTACGTGGGTGTCATGAAAATGAATTATGTTTACGTTGGAAATTCCATATTTAGAGTCATCGTTGACTTGGAGACATTTACAAAAGAAATGATTTTGAATTTGAAAATTTGGAAATTGGAAAATGAAAAATTACAATGCTAGTAAAATAAAAATGTAAAATAAGCCTGTCAAATGTTATTTGGAAAAGATGAGGTGGTATTTAACAAAAATATTTTAAAAGAATCAAACATTCTCTTTGTGAGTAGTGAGCGTCTTCCCATAAGGGGCATGCCCCTTATGGGAAGACGCTCACTTAAAAAGCAAACGAACCGCACAAAATCGCATTTCCGAAACTCTGCACTTTGAAAACAAAAACAAAAATAGACGTTACTTAGACGCGGAAGCTTTAAAATATTCACAGAGGTAGCACTTGACCAATTTTTTGTTTGCCCACCGTACCAACCCACAAAGAGAATCCGGGAGACACATTAAAACTTGTACTGTGACGATTTTAAAAGACTGTTTTAATGGTCCAAAGAAAGTTGGAACCACTTTCCGAAGCAGTGAACTTACTAATTGAAAAGTTCTGAGATTAGAGGCCAAAGCTGCTTCGGATTACGTTACTGGGATAACATTTTGTAAAGGGCAGAGAATCTTGATGGACTGGAGTGTCAGAAATTTTAATGTGATGGTTATATTCTGTCAGAAGTTGTTGTGTAATCAGATTAGGTGGTTGGCAACATCGTTTCTATGTACACTTTAATGAGAGAAGTATTAAATGTAAAGCAAAATTTATTTATCATTAACACTAGAAACGGGATATTTACCATGTTTACTGATTTCTTTGAGTTCCCGATATTTCAGCGTTATTGCAAGCACCATGATCACGGATAAACTGAAATTATTGCGGGTGGGTGTTTATGAGCAGATTAATCGGTCTACCCTCTTTCTTGTTCGTTTTTTGCACTCAGTACTGCTATCACTGCCACTCGCAATTCAATTCTCGGGAACTCAAAGAAATCAGTAAACATGGTAAATATCCCGTTTCTAGTGTTAATGATAATGTTAGTGACCATGATAGATTAAAATTTATTTAGTTTTAATTTCGCGAAAAAATATTCAGGCCTGAATGCAGGAAGCAGCACCGCCTTCCCCGCCCGCCTTTGAGTAAAGATTCGGTCGGAAATTATACTACTCAGGTCGTGGCCTATCGGTATGCTAAACATCATCGGTAGCCGTTCAGTCGGTAAGGCGTTAAGGCTTGCCAAACAAACAAACTCATCTCATTTATAAAATTAATTTGTATTTACTTCCGATCCAAGTTTGTTGTTATCAGACTCATTGTGATTGAGTACCCTTTAATCTTCTACAATTTGTTTATCCTTGATTTTAAGTGAATAAGTTTTTGTTATTGTAGGTGTAGTGTGTGTCCTTGGGTGTCTGTAGGATACAAATAAAGATCTATTGTGTCTCCTCTACCAGTATCAAGGTCTTTCTTTATTTTTCTTTTGAACTATCTGTCGCCTACTTGTTTTTCCACGAAAGTATATAAATTCCCACCTCTTCTTTAACTACGTTCCTCTAGGCTAATCTTTCTATTTACTTCATGAACGTGACTCTGAATCTCCTGGACAAAGGCCTCTCCTTATTCCTTCCACTTCTTCGTTGTTGTCCTTCTTTTCGCCATCTAAGAAGCCATTCAAGGCTTTCCATGAAACCTTCTTGTTCTTTCTCTTCATCATGTCGATTATTAATTTATTTAAGTTACATGAGCTTCGATCAAAATTCTGCCACATCGACGGCTTTAGCAGTGGCTTCGTATAGGTTTCTCATTGTGGAGTACAAAAGACAGCGCAGAGGGTGGTACATAGTCTGTGATGTGACTGCACAGTAACACTTTGTTTCTTCGGAATACCCTCACTTGTATTATGGTTGTGTCCATCTGTCTTTATACCCTTCTAGATGGACTTGTTATAACCATAACTATAGCATATTCAGCCTATAATGTTTCCACTGTTGAGACACAAGCCTACTCTCTATAAGAGGGAATTAGCTGTAAATTCTGTAATCCACCACGCGGGCTCAGTGCGGGTTAGTAGATTATAAACGTCGTCGAATTTTTGTATCACCGTTTTGAGAGCAGTGGTGAAGAAATAAATGACACAAAGGAACGCCTGCCTGGGTTCGAACCCACCATATAGAGCTCGTAAATTGGAACGGTTGACACTGGACCACCGCTGCTCTTCTCTTTTCAAGACTTGTTACTTAAAATTTGCATGTCTCAGTTAGTTCTGCGTTGTCTGTTAACCATCTAACTATCTTCATGTTACTTTTTTAATCTGTATCTATTTTTAAGTTTCTCTTCAGGGCTCTAATCTTTGACCACCCACATCAAATTACTATTAGAAACGCTATCCATGTTTAAACTCGAAAGTTCATAATTAGTTCTGGACTTGCGTGATATTAAACGTATAGAGATTGTGGGAGTTGGTGTTCTACTTATAGAATCTCTAGTAATTTGTGGCGCTCTGAATATATAAGTTGGTAACTTGTTGGTTACTGTTTTAAGCTTTATTTATTTTTTATTGTCGATCTTTGGGTTAAGCCGCGCTTGCCTAAATTGATCCGTAGATAGGTGACCACCCATTACATACCAAATATCCTCAGTACCTCGAAAGCATGTTATACAGTTGGTGCCAGCTGTCATTTGTAGATCTTTAAAAGTCTGACAATCAGTCTTACCAGTATTACCCAGTACCAACTGGGATGTGCAGATCAGGTAGGCAGTTAAAAAATACTGGTATTCAGCTAAATCTGGTTAGTCTGGAAGCCAACCCCAACATAGTTGTGTAAAGGCTAAGCAGGTGATGATACAGGTTGTTGGACTGGTTGTTTTTATACGATTTGTATCGTTTTTAACACGCTAACCTAGTAATGTAATTTTCTGGACCAATTGGGTCCAGAAAATGACATTGATTGTTATGCAAAACTGTATCGATTTGCATCTTTTGAATGAAACGTCAGAATTTAAGTTTTTCTAATTTCGTGTAGCTTCTATCCATACTCAGGGAACTTACCCCTGTCCTGTCTCAAGAAATTATCTTTGTGGCATATTTATGATGAAATGACGTAATGGTGTTTGAAAATGAAGTAAATAATTCTAAGTTTCAAGCTTTCAGTATTTAAAAATTTAAACCTAACACCTTTATCAGGACTGTATGTCTTGGCTGACTATGTAATTGGTTCGTAAAGACCTAACTACAGCAAAACGTGGGAAAATCTGTGTTCGCAGAGTTGTATAGTAGGAGCTCAAAGAAATAAAATCGTTTGAACCCCGATCAGATTCTACAAACAAAATCTAGACAACAAAGTTTCAGAATCCAATTATAAAGACTAGCTGAGCTAACTAAGCTAAGCGACGTAGCTTTGGCTGCTCTCATTAAACTGGAAATTAAAAAAGAAAGAAGTTACCTACCTATGCTGATAAATTAAAAACGAAAAAGTTCAAGCTTGCTAAAGTAGAAGCTGAAGTTTTTTAAATTGAATGTATACTACAACCTGAGTCTGAAGAAGGTAAAAATATTGCAAACTAGCTGTGCCTCACCTTCATCCGCGTGAAATTATTATAAAAATATTACGAGTACTTCCCTATTTTAATCGTATTTTGTTAACATTTTCAAGGGTTTTAGTTTTATTTGGACGGACTCCCCTATCCAGTCCTTTCAAAATCGGTGCAGCCGTTTCGGAAGTTAGCCGAAACAAACATAGACCGGCAAAAAAATATTGAGAGTGAGCAACTTTGCTCACTCTCGTCTCAGTGGTAACGCTATAGTCTGCTGTGTAGGCTAGCATATCGCAATGCGGGAATCGATCACAGTACACAATAGTATGACGTAAAACTACGTCCATAAAATATTCATTCAAGTAAATGAAAGAGATTTTATATCCTCTAAATATATTTAAACAAATTCAAAGTTTGTCATTAATTCGTAACTTGGTAACATAATAATCTTTTGAAGTCCAAAAACTTCAGTTGATAATTATGACGAAGTGCTGTTTAGTAGTTCAACAAAATACTCCTTGGATATAGTACCGAATTTAGCCTCTTTACTTGATGAAATAAATGAAAGGCATTATTGAAGTTCTGAAAAGTTTTAGTTGATTAATGTAGTGGGTCAAAAAACAAATGCCAAACAACTTTCAGGAGAAACAACATTGGAATGATTAATTTAAGTTTTAGAAGCACTGTAATATCCTTGAGAGTCCATTGTAGCCTAGTGGAAATGACTGTGGCTTACGAATAGGTCGTAAGTTCCAACTTAGGTAGGCATTTTACTTTGTATAAATTATTTCATAATTCATCATCTGCCAAGTTTTTTCCCAACTATGTTCGGAACGGTTGCCAGTCTTACAGGATTCAGCTGAATGGCGACTGCCTATCTGACCTCCATTACCCAGCTAGTACTGGTAATACGATACCCCTTGGTAAGACTAGTTGTCAGGCTTTCGGGCTACTGAGTGACCTGTAACGACTGTCAAAGATCTAGAAATGACAGCCGGGACCAACGGCTTAACGTGGTTTCCGGGGCACAGAAGAAACTCGTTATGTATTGGGTGGTCCACAGACTAACCTAGGCAAGCGCAGCGATAGATCCGAGCGCCTCCTACTATTTAGCCACGAGCTCCTTCATAGGCGGATTATGATAACATCTTTAATAATTTGTTTAAAAAAAATGTTTGAATATTAAATTTCTAACCTACTGCCTTTCTAGTAAAAGGCAGGCGTTTGAAAATAGTGCAGATAGAGAATTCGATTGTGTTTTTTGACGCGTGAACATTGAAACAGTTGGCAGACATTTCTTGCTTCCACACTTTTTACTTCCACATTGTAAATTTTGAATGCTGTGAAATACTCTAACATTTTTTTCTAAAAAGGCTTTAAAAGGTTCTAAAAAATTGTACTCTCGCTGGGGACTTGTTTGTGTCAACAGTTTGTTACAAATGTACTTTCAACACGTCTTATTTGTTTTGTTGTTTTAGCGTTAGGTACCAGTATTTTGCCTGTATGACCAGGTGTATTTTTATTGTTGGAGATCATGGCTAAATAATAACAGCCGCTCGGGTCGATCTTCAGGTTAAGCCGCGTTTGCCTAGGTTGGTCTGTGGATGAGTTTCCACCCATTACATACCGAGTTTCCTCCACGCACGTTAAGCCGTAGGTCCCGGTATTAATTTGTAGATCTTTAACAGTCGTTACAGTCAGTGACCAGAAAATCTAAAAACCAGTCTTACCAAGGGGGATCGTATTACCCGGTACTAACTGGGTTGTGGAAGTCAAATAGGTAGTCGCTCCATGTAAAATACTGGTATTCAGCTGCATCCGGTCAGACTGGAAGCCGACCGCAACATGGTTGGGAAAATGCTAGGCAGATGATGATGATCAGGTGTATTTAAACGTGGACAAAGCGAAAGGAGTAGGATTTAGCAGATGGAGTACTGTGGTTTCTGTCTTACCTCATGTAAAAACGGAGTGAATTAATGTTGAAGTAGCAAGAAAAGTGGCTGTGCTATCTAGGGCGTGGAACATAGACTGGGTGAATTATTGGGTTATCCATAAGGAATTTCTTAAAATTTGGAAGGTAAGTCAGTTAAACGGTCAGTATAAAAAAAAGAAAACATCTGTAATAGTCAAAAAAGTCCATAGGCAAGGCAAGGTTGTTAGTAACAGAAATTTTGCTTATAACTAATGTTAGTAATTAAAAAGTAAAAAGAGGGAACTAGACACACCGTCTACTCCTGCAGAATAAGCTCATCGGTCTCACAACACATGGAGTTCTGTAAACCTACTGAGCAGAACAGTATCGGTTCTCTCGGCAATCATCCTTAGGACGCTATTCTGTGGTTTGTTTGGTTTGGTGGATTCGGTGGTTTAGTCCTGCGCCTGATGTCTTTCCAGTCGTGTCAAATGGCCGTCCTATTGTACTGAGTTAAAGAACAGAGCACCTGTGAAATCCAGTCAGGAGGAAATTAATCTTACTTTTCTGCACTTGGCTTTGCGACGTCTTGAAAATATTCTCAAGCCAGGGGCATGTTTGCGTCATCAGTTCATTACAAATGTACCTTCAACATTACACCTCGGTAGTCGAGTTTACTCGAAATAATCCGTTGGGATCAACACGAACCGACTTTTGTTCATACATTACCTACGGCTACACATTCTCTTTTAATTAGCACCACGCTTACACAGTAGACATGAATACTAACAAACAGTATATCAACCAAAAACAAATGGTCAGAATCGGCTCACACACAAGCATACTTCAGGTAACAAGTTTCACTTGCGTATGTAAGGGTATTTTATGTGTTTACTGTAACTTAACAAAAAGTTTAGCAATTTGTTTTTCTAGTGGTCGCTGGTCGGGAAAAATGTTTTTGGGAGTTTCCATTAGGAATTTCTTAGCCAGCCCTGGAATCTGGATTTGTGCCTGATTGATGGCAATAGGCGGACCCCCTATTACATAAGACTTAAACATAATTGATAATTGATTGAATTTTTTTTTTCATTTTTTTCTTCCTGTCCTTGTCCCTTTCTTCTTGAAGTTGGAGCAACGTGTTTTCTTTTTCCATTTTCCCCTGTCAGACGTCAGGGCATCATTTACTCCTTTCTCTTTCATATCATTCCTCACAAAATCCATTCATCCTTTCTTTGGCCTTCTTCTCCCTCTGTCTCTATCAAAATCCATATTCATCACTCTTTTAGTCACAAGCGTTTCATCCCTCCTCATTGCATTTCCATACCAAGACAAACGATTCCCTTTCAATTTTTCTGTAACAGGCGCCACTTTCAATTTTCTCCTAAATAATTGGTGAAATTTGGATGTATTAAAAGTACACCTCTGCCTTATCGTTCCGGAATTATATGAGTAATTGTATGTTATGTATTGGTCTACTGGTTATCTTTTATACTGTGCCTCTTATACCCTTCTTTTTTGTTCCAGATGATGCATTCGAGTAACAAGGAACAGGAACATCGTGGAGGTACAAAACTGTACAACGAATGGATGAGGCGAGGTTGAGTCATGCCGGGCTTGTACTGGAGGGTCGATATGCATGCGTTGGGCTTCAGTTACCGACTCAAGATCGGTATTGCAGTCATCGTCATCATGGTTCTGGGGTTTTTTAATGAAAGTCAAGGTGAGTGTGTTGGTTTAATATTTATAATGTGTTCTAGCTTGTGCCAAAAATGAGTCTAAAGATATGATAAAAAGAAATTGTGTGCAATTTTCAATTTAACTATTGTAAAGTCGTACGGGAGCAAAAACTAAAGTGGGAGTGTGCTGGCCACGGAGTGCGAAAGCATCCAAGGAAAGGTGGGTAAGGATCGTCACTCACTGGACGCCTGACGGAGGAAATCGCACTCGAGTTAGACCGTGGCGAAGGTGGTGTGACGATCTGATCTTGCTTGCGCGGCACACATAGTCAGATATCGCACAAGATAAGAGGTTTGGAAGGATAAAGGGGAGGCCTGTGCCTAGCAGTGAAAAAAAAAACATGAAAGTCTAACAAAAAAAAATTTAGGGTGACGATTTTACGTTCTTTTGATCAAAGACATTCTTTAGGATACTGGCAATTTAGAAAGCAAAAGACTATTCATCATATCAGCAGAACTGAAGACGATTCCCGCACTTTGATTCGCATTCTAATATCAGTCGCGTCTGCCTGTTTTCTCTACAGAACATTTAAATAGAGTTTTCGACATTGATTTTAGCACTAAGATGAAATTGGAACTAGATTATAAACGTTTCTTATTACAGGAACTGGTCTACTGATACCTATCGGTAAGTGACATAAATTTTGAAAAGTTAAAAGGTGATTTGTTTTTTTTATAACAATGTTATTTTCATTTATAACTTAAAGTGGCCCACATTAGCACTGGATCATAGCAACTGGAAGTCATGGGGAGAGGCCTTTGCCCAGCAGTGGAATGACGCAGACTAGCAGTATCAGTATCAGTATAAATTAAAATAATTTAAAGTAACTAACTTAACAATAAACTAAAAAAATGCGTAAAAAAACTGCTCCTCGAGGCTGTCAACTGGCAATGTTAACAAGAGACTGGTGGCGTTGCCACGCTGTATGGCAACGCTTAGCCTCTAGCCAAGGTGACCAACCCTTGGGTCACGGGAAGCGAACTAAGCGTTTTGAAAATTTCCTTGAAAAGACTGTGAGCACTCGGACCCCACGGCCCTAGAGTTTCAACACCAAACGGCTAAATATAGTTCCCAATAAGGTTACTATATTTACGCCGTTTGAGGTTCTCCGCAGCCGCAGCAGCAGCGCCGGCACAGCACGTTGAGCTAGGAAGATGTGATGACGCAAGAGTATTGGCAAAATAAATGCTACTGAACGGATTTCGAAATAAATTTGCACACACTTAGTTTATAACCTGGATTAACACATATAATACCTTTTATCCCGGTAATATGATCCCGTTAGATAATTATCGAACTCCACCTGGGCGAAGCCGCGGGCAAAAGGAAAGTTCTACTACAAAATTTTTAGCACCTTCAAAATAATTAATCCCAACTAGATTTCAGCTTTCATGAATACAAAAGGCAAGTCTTTAGACTATTTCAATTCTGAAACTGTTCTTCCGTAAAAGCTTTTCAAAGTAAAGACGATAATCGATATTTTAATTACTGTACTGGCTAAGAAAGCCGGCAGCCTTGAGTGGAAAACAACGGATAATAAGAACTTTTAAGTGCTATTAACTAGTCTTATAAATGAAGAATACGGTGTTGTTAACTAAAGCAATTATCTTGGTAAACTGGTGATTACGGTAAGAACCTGAGAATAAAATGATGAGGTGAATGAAGAACTGGTGAATTTCATCTTTATTACGTAACATTAGAACATGCCTGTAATCCCCGAAGGGTACGGCGGAGGTGTACCTATTAGTACACCTACATTTCGCCAGGTATGTTTAAGTCCCATGTAATAGAGGGCGAGTGTATTACCATCAACCGGGCGCAAATCCAGATTCCGTGGCTGCTACTGAGATATTCCTGAAAAAACCCAATAACACTTTGCCCGACCCGGGAGTCGAACCCAGGACTTCTTTCTCAGCAGTCGCGGTGACGACCACTAGACCAACGAGACAGTCTTCTTCTTCTTTTCTCTCGGTTTCGTACCTGACTACTCTGAGAAGACACAGCAGAAACAAACTCAGAGGTAAAACAGTCTCTTTTAAAGTCCAGACATAATATTGGTCAAGACACATGAGGACCATACATATTAGTGTCTAAGATGATCTTTTGAAGAAAGAACCACACAGCTTTGAGTCGGCCTGCCCAGACATTGAAAGCATTTGTCACTTATCGTGTATCACTCTACTCATAACTCGATTTAACGACACGGTGGACATTCGGGCCTACCCAAATATCCTTTCTTTGGTATTATTCGTCATAGCCTACCGCATAAAGTACTCAAACTGTCAGACAATCGGAAAGACGTTAACGTCACATTGTCTTTTAATTTATGTCTTCTAACCACGACCGCTGTAGATATAATCTGGTCAAATGGGGTATCCTCGATTCATCCCAGTGTGAAGCCCCTCTGCAGAATATGCTCTACCTCATGTCCTGCCCATCCTGTACAACTACTTGCACATATAAAGATTTAATCGATGCAAATGACCGTTTTTCGCGATTTCGATGATGGTCCCCGGTACACAAAATCGATCAATCTGCCTAGCCTTTTCCCAATTATGTTGAGGTCGGCTTCCAGTCTAACCAGATGTAGCTGAGTACCAGTGTTTTACATAGAGCGACTACCTAGTCGGTACTAACTGGTACTGGTACTAACTGGGTTGTGGGCGAGGTCGCCCACAACCCAGTTTGTACTGGGTAATACGATACTCCTTGGTAAGAGTGATTGTCAGACTTTCGGGCCACTGACTGCCTGCAACGACTGTCAAAGATCTACAAATGATAGCCGGGACCAGCGGCTTAACGTGCTTTCCGAGGCACGGAGGAAACGCGATTGTAATGGGTGCTCACCCACGGACCAACCTAGGCGAGCGCGGTTTAACCCGAAGATCGATCCGAGCGGCTGTTATTACTCGTGTTTAGTCACGAACTTCTCTGTCCCCTGGTACAAACTCAGCTCATCATCATCATTCTCCTGCCCTTATCCCAATTTATTTGGGGACGGCACTACATGTCTTCTTCTTCTATTAGTCAACTACATGTCTTCTTCTTCTATTAGCCATATAGTCGTCAACAGTCACCCCCTTTTTAGCCATATCATCCTTCACACAGTTATACACTCAGTTCATTAATTACTATCTAAGATTCAAATTCACCACCTTCACACATAACCACTACTAATATCTCCAACCACATTTCAATAGCCACTTAACTAGTGTAAACACGTCAAATCCATTTGCTCTGCATCATTGGGAACGTCGTAATTAATGTTTCCTGATACCTCATTAATTAGATCATAAGTTAGATTTAGTGAGCCAATGTACTAGGCTCCCATAAACTGTGGAGTATGGACCGGTAAACTCTGGGACATTATAGACTTTGATATTATGAATTTGTGTTTCGCGTTCTGTGAACAGAATTGATGGTCTTTTGGGGAATATTAGCGAGTTTGTAAAGTGAGTTAGGTCGTTGCTGTCGGCAATAGGTGTTTAAGTTTTAGATAACGTGAAATTTGTAAATTTTGCCTCGTAGGTCTAGTGGTCGCAAGCGCGACTGTTGAGCATGAGGTCCTGGGTTCGACTCCCGGGTCGGGCAAAGTGTTATTGGGTTGTTCCATTAGGAATTTCTCAGTAGCAGCCACAGAGTCTGGTTTTGTGCTCTATTGATGGCAATAGGCTCGCCTCCTATTTCATGGGAATTAATATAACTGGCGAAATGTGGGTATATTATTAGGTACACCTCTGCCTAACCCTTCGGGGATTACAGGCGTGATGTTTTGTTATGTGCCTTCGCTCGATTATTTAAACGGCAATGTTGTGATGGCCGAGAGGTTAAAGTCTCGCCTCTCATGCCCGAGGTTGTGGGTTCAATATACAGGGTGTAAACAGACCCTTCACATAGCCGTCAACCAAGCATTCTGAACATCAAACAAAGTAACTTTACGCAAAAATTATTGCTGGGAATTGACTTTTTTTTTGGGGTGAAAAATCACTTT